>OY968834.1:1059830-2480031 GCA_963695495.1 Hololepta plana | reverse complement strand
CAGTTATTAAATATTAATTTTTGAAAGGGCTATCGGATAAAGAAATTTTTGCTGATATGATAGAAACCTTAGGTGATCTCTGTCTTTCATACGCCACTTTTAAAAACTGACTCGCGGACAATAAAAAAAGAAGATCAAATGTGAAAGATGATCACCGCCCTCGAAGACCAACTTCTGTGATCACTCCGGAAAACGTTGATTCTGACCATGATGTGATTTTAGAAAATCGACGTATTTGGATTAAGAATATTGCAGAAGCACAGTTCCTATGAACGCGGAAAACTTGCCAGAGGTGCGCTCTTTTTGCAAGACAACGCTTTTGCTTTGATTGCACTGGCAAAAAGTTGTCGAAATTTCATTTTGAATTGATTGAGCATTCGCTCTATTTGTTTGCAAAACTGAAAGAACATTTGAAACGTAAAAGACTTCGACAAATGACAAACCAATAAGTGCCGTTAAGCAGAGGCTTGCAAGATAAAGAATTTTAAATAGATTAGATTTATTTCGTGAACGTTCTTCTCAAAGGGGATTATGTTGATTAAATTAAATTTTGTTCAGAAATTTGGTGACGTTTTATATGATAGCCTAAGTAACTTATCAATACCTCCTCGTATCTAAATGTATATGTAAATGTCTATTTACCGAATGTGGCAATAAAGATCCAACATAAAATGAAGACGGCGAATATTAACAGGCATATCACGTCCGTGCAAGATCTGTTGTGTAACGGCCCTCTGAAATTCGGCTCGTACTCGTACGGTTTCCCTACAAGAAGAAAGCAAAACAGTGAAAATTTTAAAAACATCCAATTTTTTTTTTCAATTTGAATATTAATCAATTTTCAATTAACTTTTAATATGGCGATGCGACATAATGAGCAACATTAATTGCGATTAAGATAAGAGAACGCGTATTATAAACGTTCCTTGCGTCAACAGCATATGATCTGATAACGGAAAGTGCTGATAAATGAAAATTACCATCGAATGAATTTAACCGCTCGTTTCGAGGACAATCGTTGTCATCTTCAGGAAATTGTTTGATTCGAATTAAATTGTTGAATTACCGTATAAGTTTAACAAGATTTCCGCTGGTACATTCTTGTTGCCATTCATGAATTCAATATTGTCACAGGATAATTAGATGGGCTTAATTGATTACGTGCTAATTGATGAGCTTAATTTCGCATTATGTGAGTTGGAATATTGAAAAACGCATCAAATGTCACAAAACGATTCCAAAATGATATGGCGTGACACATAAATATAAGACAACTACACTTTTGTGAATAACTTTTTTTCTCGTGGCTCAATCTGGACCAAGGCGATTTTATTGGATTCAGAACGACAAAATGCATCGAATTAAAGCGATTTCAATCATTTCTGTAATAAATTTTTTTTAACAACCATTGCAAGCAGTTGAAATTTCACTGACACAGAAATACAAGATCACTCGGGGAGTCCAACTTAAGCCATCATAAAACATCGGAAAATCTTTGTGAATTAACTTTTTGTAATACGTCAGTTCATTACTGAGGGTTTTTATAAAAATGCCGCGTCCAAGTTCTTTACCTGATATCGAAATGGGTCAAATTATTGCCTACCACAGTTTGGACTGAATCAACGATACGTTGTAACGGCTACAAATCGTTTCAAAACCGTCCTGTAACATTTCTTGAAAAATCTTGAGAAGTTTGGAACAATCAAACGTCTTGCACGTCCGTCCATCCTTTTCGAACGCGACCATCGAATTATGCTGCGTCTTCAACTCCATGTTAAGCACTCGTGAATTTGTTGCCACATTCACAAACTCTGTAAGTCATGAAACGCTTCGAAGGGCAATACACAATTGTGGCAATCCATCGTTATGGACGAAAATTCACCAAAATATATTAATTTCGACTCGAAATAATGGAGCCTCTGCTAATTATTAAAACTCTTTTCTCAAGTGATCTTATATTTCTGTGCCAGTGAAATTTCAATTCTTTGCAATGTTTTTTGAAATAATTATTTAAAAAATTAATTCGATGCATTTTGTCATTCTGAATCAAATACTATCGGTTCGGTTCAGATTGAGCGAAGAAAAAAGTTACGCACAAAAATGTTGTCGTCTTCTATTTATTTGCACACCATATCTTACAAACTGTGTTTGCTTCAAATGAAGTCACCGTATTTATTCGCATAAAAGACGCACTTTTTTCATACTTTGGTGTATCTGCATTCATGGTGCGTCTGATATTCGATGACGACTTACTAGAGCAAAATTGCTGCTGGGCAATTTAATACAACCATTTGTCGTTGACTTTTCAATAATATTTTGCTAATTGCTACCCTTATAAAGAACAAGGAAATCTATTTTTGTTGATGGGCATTATTCTCATTTATTTAAATTAATTACTTTGCTAGCGATTTTTTTCTCATTTCTAAGTAAGAAAAATTAGAATGCGTCTTATAATCGAACAAAAACGGTATTTACAATAGTTGATAGACCTCTACGAATTGGTCAATTATAAGTCAATCTTTCAGTTTCATATTCGAAGTAATTCAATAAACTTACCTACTTCACCCGAATTTGTAGCTCGTGTAGCATTCCTTGCCATTATAGCGAGCTTCACTTATAGGTGCGATCGTATATGAATTTTGCACCAGTAAGTTAATTTAGTTTCACGATACTGTTAGCAAACGAACCAATTGCGGGACTAAACAAATTTCATCCCACACCTTAATAAATAAAAATATAATTGTTAATACATTCGTTATCAGTTATGGAAAAACTCGTTATCGATAATTATTTATAGATATTAAAATTCGAAGAAAAATTAGAATTGGAAGCAAGTACTCGAATTTAAGTTACATGTTATGTTAGCATTGCACTCAAATTATATAATTTATTGTTATTAATTCATCTTGAATTACTTTGAATTAATTTTCATTTAAGCTGTTTGTTTTTCTAATTTGCTTCAAGTACAACGGCACTAATTTTTATACTAATTTCTCATTTTAAACAAGCCAATTATTCTCTCTCAAAGTACTGATAAACACAAAACGTTATGATTTCGAGTGACCTTAGCTATTACTAATACTTATGATTACATTAATTAATACCGATTATGAAATTTGTTGGAAAAACCTAAACAGAAAAGTTACCAAGACGGATGACGGTAGTGCGAACAGCGAAATTTCGAAATCGTTTGTTGGATTGTACTAAACATCCACATTTCCTTGTTAAGAAACTTAATTAATTGTTTCATTAAAAAATATTACGAAACAACGTCCTACATTCGTCGCAACAATAACAGCGACATTAATTGAAAGTAAATGTTTGTAAGAATCTTTTATTTTTAATTTTAAACGACGAACGACGACAAAATCGAAATACCATTTCAATGATTCGTAAGTAAACACAGGTATGCTAGTCGCAGGTAAACTGAATGATAAAGCAATATAATAATGCGTTATGGGTTTAAAAGCGCAGTATTTCTCTTGGTACGAGCCATTGAACCCACGACTAATTTAAACAGCTGTTGAATTTTTTAAAGGGAAAGCAGTATCCACAACAAACAGGAATATCAGTGAAATTGTTTTTCTTTGGCTAGATAATTTCGTTGTGTACTTCCCGTGGCATAATAATAATGATAACACGAACAAAGGATCCAACGCGTTTCATCGATTATTAAATCACTATTAACGTTACTGACAATTATCCGAATTATCATTCATGAAATTACGAGTAAAAGCTAAATTTTTGTTTGCCAAATTAAATTATGTAAAAGCCGTTTTAGTGCGATAAAAAGTAATTTATCGTTAGATGGAATTAACAGATTGTTTAGCTCACCTCGAAAACAAAGACTAGGAAATTGAAGGTACGAAAACAATAAAGAAATCTGGCGTATTCGAGCGTATCCAAAAAAGATGTTTAGAATTGCCTGTCTAAATTTCTGTCTTTGATTTCTATTATTAAAGCTATTAAGAAATTTTGTGCATTATTTTTAGTATTTTATTATCTGTGTCATTCGCGTTAATTTCGTGAACGCGTTAACGGAGACGGATCCAGACTGTGTCCATCTCTAAATATAATTTTCGGATGCGTTCTCTAATAAACATTATATGAAGCAAAAATTACATAATCTCGAGGTTTACCTTGTAAAGCGAGCGGATATTAACTCGGGGACAACAAAACTGGACTGATCATATCACTATTAACAACTACGATGCACGCGAAAAACATTAATTAAGGCAAATCTAAAGCGAATTTAACGTAAGAATCGCACGAATTTTCTCGTTGCGAATACCGTTGCAATTAAAAAAAAACTATCGATTTGTGGAAAATCTATCTTATAACTACTTCATAGATGTTTACATTATTACTATTTTAGTTGATGCTCTTTCTAAACCGACGTTTTCGCATGCAAAATGAATGCAGATAGTTGACGATAATTTTACAGATTATCTACATCTGGTTAACGTTTAACGATGAAATCAAAACGAAATGAAATCGTAGAGAAAGTTTGCGTAAACACAAGAGGAACCGACAACAACTGATTCGCTCGCACGTACAACACCAACTATAATAACATAAATTCCAGCACGATAGTTTAAATGGGGATATAAAGGATAGAAGAACAACAATAACAGATATTTGACAACAATAACAGATATTTGACAACAATTTATTAACGTTACGGTAATTTAAATGGCCTTCGTCGTCGGCGACGGTGTCGAACAGAACGTATAACGTTTCGTTCTTTGCGTGCAATTTTCCACATTTACATTTATCCGTTTCGCTATTATCCTCCAACAATCGGTAATGACTCACTAATTATCCCAATTACGCCAAATACCAAAAAAAAACATCCTTTTAACTAATGTGATGATAATTTGATAATTAGAGGTCACGATCGTTTAATGATTAAAGTGGATTGGATTATTAGGCGAGAGGCGAAATGGAAAGGGCGTCAATCAAACCGATTTAATTAATCATCCGTTTATATTCGTTTCACATAAATCTGTTCTAACATTTTGTATCACAAAAACTGATCAATGTCATAAACAACTTATTTAAATAATAAATCTTTGTGCATTGACCATTTCTTTTTTGATTTTGCACGGTTGGAGTTGTAACATAAGGAAGAGGGATTCGTCAAACAGTCAAAATCAACCCCCGTAGAAAATCCTCATAACTTCCCTTACTCAGATGAATTATAAGCGTCTTTTGCCAGAGAAATCAGAATTTTATTATGGATAATCATATAAAACATTAATTAAACTTTGAATTAGCTTTCAAAAGGGGATACATTAATGTATCGCTTCAACAGTTTCCCATCGAAAGCAACATTAATCGTAAATAATTTTGGTCCATCTATCATTTGATTCGCATTTGATCATTATTTAATAATAATAAGTAACTGGCCAATAAATTGTCATGATGAACTCTTATTCTTTTTGTAAAAAAATACGTATAAAATGTATTCTTTGTCATTCTCGTTCGATAGTTCCCATCGAAAGCAACATGAATCGTAATAATTTTGGTCCACTCCTATCATTTGATTCGCATTTCATAATTATCGCATAACAACTACTAACTGACCAATAAATTGTCACGATGAACTCTTTTTCTTAGTAAAAAAAACACGTACAAAATTTATTCTTTGTCATTCTCGAGAATGATGAAATGCGAATCAAACGATAGGAGTGGACCAAAATTATTACGCTTAACGCCGTCTTCTTTGTAGTTGAACGCATCAAATTAAATGCTCTTCGTCCGCCTTCTTCTCGAATATCTTCGACAGTTTCTGCGACATGTAGTAAGGTCTCTCCGCAGTGCCATCGTTTCGTTCGCGATCCTCGACTGAAAATGGTCCCGTTTAACAAAACGTTCGTTGTAATAAACGATTGAACTATATTCTACTCACGATAGCAAACGAATAACGTGTCTACGGCCATCGAGAAGACGTCGAAGAATAACGTGGCCACCAAGTAAGTGAACAGCGCAACTATCAGCACCAGCAAACCGATGTACTCGAATTGATGAGAGGACATGTACGCGAACATCACGTACGAGAGCGAACTAACGCAAATCGTCAGCAGCACTTTGCTCAAACCGAATAACGCGTCGGCGACCTGAAGCCAAGAAAGAGCGACTTTCATCGATCGCGATCAATCGATTAATCGATCGGATTTACCGTGTCCAAAACGTAAACGTTCACGATGTTCCGTAAGATCAGCGAGAAGGCCGTTTTCGCGCTCTTGCAGAAATTGTAACCGTGCACGGCGGTCAAGATGTAGGCGTTGCGATTGATGAAGCGCATTATGTTCTCCAACCATTCGAAGATGCATTCGAAGCAAGCGGCTACGAGCCTGGCGGCGCCATTATCGGATTTCCTCAAGCTCTCGTGTAAACTGTCGAGCAACAGTCTGATCATCCTGATCAAGGTGATTATCAGCGATCCGAAAGCGATCGTTCCCAAGTGATACCTGAAAATGCGTGCGTTTAGTGCGTTTTTTTTTTGTAATGGTTCGCAATCGATCGACTACCTGCAAGTTCGCTTAAACGAATTCATCACGGGCGCACTTTCCAAATTCGACTTGGGCATCGTCCAATACCACGTGGCGAACGCGCCGGCAAGAACCATTTCGACGAAAGCGTAGATGAAGAATAAGGCCCAATACATGCCGAATACGTTCAATCCTAAAACCGCATTACTCGTAATATTATCGGAATTACAAAGATAATCTGGTGTGACCGTTAATATAAGACATTTTCACGCATAACTTTTTCACTTCGTGGCTCAATCTGATCCGAGCCGACATTTGTGGATTCAGAATGACAAAGTGCATCTAATTCAAGCGATTTTCAATATTCTTTAATAATTATTTTGATATGAATAATTTATTAGATTTCTCGAGAAAAAAGTTTTAATAAATATTAGTGGGGGCTCCACTTTTTTTAATTAACTTAAAAATACGATTCTGCATAGATTCGCAATGCGAAATTAATACTTTTTGGTGAATTTTAGTCCATAACGATAGAATAGATTGCCAGAACGGTTTGTTGCACTTCGCAGCGTTTCATGACTTACAGATGTTGCAAAAGTGGTAAAAGATTCACGAGTGCTTAACATGTAGTTGGAGACGTTGCAGGATTCGATGGTCGCGGTCGAAAAGGATGGACGGACGTCCAAGACGTCTGATTATCCCATTTTTATGAGCGTTTTTCAAGAAATGTTTATGGCCGTTGCAACGTATCGTTGACTAAGTCCAAACTGTGGCAGGCAATAATTTGGCCTTTTTCGATGTCAGAAAAAGAACTGGAAGGCGACATTTTAATCAAAGTCCTGAGCAATGACCTGACATATTACGAAAAGTCCATTCACAAAGATTTTCAGATGTTTTAAAAGGCTTAAGTTGAATCTCCTAAGTGATCTTGTAAATCTGTGTCAGCGATTTCAACAATTTGCAATGGCTCTTTTAAATTTTTATAAATTCCCTTTTGAAAATCGCCTCAGTCCGATGCACTTTGTCATGCTGAATCCAATAAAATCGGCTTGATCCAGACTGAGCCACGAGAAAAGCAGTTATGCACAAAAACGTAGTGCAGTCTTACATTTAAGTCACAACATAACGATGCTAACATACCGTGTAGTATTTGAATGATGACGGGCAATTTGTTGCTATCATACACGCAGCTTGCGGCACAGTAACTGCAATGGAATTGGAAAACGTCCGGTTGACACGCGGTATTATCCTGCAAGCAAAAGTGCGGCGACCGAGTGGTCGAACGGTATCTTTACGCGTTAACGTCAACAATTTACCCCGTAACCCGACGCCGGTCCCGTGCACTGGCACATCGACGTGTAACCGTGTATTTTGTACGTCGGTTCGCCGAACGTGCCCAAATAAACGACAACCGCTATGCCGAAGACGAAGACCAACATTTGTACGAGCGACGGCACGATCGGGAAGAATAGCGTGGAAAACATGTCGCCGATGGCCCTTCATAGACAATCGCAAAATTAGTTTCAGATTCAATCGCGCGTCCGAACGTCGCGACTAACTTGCTGCTCTCCTTGATCAACGCTATCGCCAGTCGGATGCGGTTCCGCACGAAGTAGAGGAAGGCCAGGTAAATGGCGAGACACACGAAGCAAACGATGCCGACGGCGAGGAACATGTTCCTGTCGTCTGGATTGCGGCCCTTATTGGTCCCGTAGAGGTACATCATTGTACTGCCGACTGAATAGCGTAAACGATTTTCCATTAATTGGCAATTATTGGTCTCCAATTCGCTACGTTACCGGCAAGCAATGCAACACAAACGATGATCAACGATAGCCAGACGACGACCGAAGCGACCCATCTCATCACGCCGATATAAATGATCGTCGAAATGATCGCAACGATGAAGGCGGCAATCATGTAACCGATACCGTGTTTCAAATCCTCCGAAAACCTGTTGGCCGTCTAAAATATTGCCGAAAAGTAACATTTACAAAAACTTTTGCATCAAAGAATCGGTCATACCCTATCATACTCATCGTTCTTCGTATCTGTTATTTTGCTGTCGGTGGACGATGCCCTCATATACTCTCTTAAGTCGCCTTTCACGAACGCTATCGAGGGATTAAACGTACAGTTAAAAGCGAAGAACGATTTGCGATTGATTTGGTCATACCGAAAGTACCAATGCAAAGCCATAGCAGCATGAAGACGCCGAACAGATAGATGCAAGCGACGTCCGTCGATTTTCGGTGCTTCGTCGGTCCTTGGAATTCCGGCTCGAATTGGAAAGCTTTTCCTACGACAAATTCTAGGTTAATTACGAGAAGCACGGCAAACGTATTCACATCTTTACCATATTGCTCGACCTCTTCGTCGCTCATGCTGCTGTCGGTCTGCAAAAGGTTGAAATTAAACGTTTGAAAATTAACTAGATACAGATTTGATCGCTGTTTTAATGCGGCAGTATGTGGGCCATCAAAAATAGCTTGGCTAATTTTAACTCGCTGTTTGCATACGTAAAGTTGAGTCGGAATAAACGAAACAGTCTTATTATGCGAGAACAATTCAAAGTCTGCGTTCACTTCCTTCGATTTTGGGCGATACGAAATATTGTAAATAAAAGTGGGGAAGAGGGATTGGTTGTAGATAAGCTAAACGAAATAAACGTTTCGCTGTGGCTTAGAAAGCTAGAAACTAATTCTACGTCTTGCGACGATTATTGCATTACCTGCTTGTTGGGTATGTGGACCCTTCGGTTCATCCTCGCATGGATAAAGGAGACTTTTGTGCTATTTAGCAGGCAAGGCAATAATTGTTAGTTTCGTTTGGTTTTGTATTGAAAATGTAACCTTGGGTTACAACACTTCCTTGGTCCCCGAATTTTTATATTTGATTTCTGCGGGATTATTTGTATAAGTATCTCGCAACGAACGATGGTTTCGAGTGCAAATAATCTTGTATCGCATAAATCTCTGGTTGAATAATGTAAATGAATAAAAACCGGATGTGTAAGAAATGCTATCAGCGAATAAATGATTAAATGTGAAAGTGCACGAGCTGTTGAGACAAGATTTCGCTGAATATTTTCGTTTGAAAAGCGAAAGATTCGTAAACAACATTCTTGTATTGTCATTTCAAGTCTTAACTAACATTAACATTTTAAAATTTGCTCGGTATTTGCCTGATATTTATTTATGAATCGACAATTTTCGTGCACATTAGTGACAAAATGATCAACTAGAATTGCATTATAAGCTTTTTTAAAAATAAATTTAGATTAAAAAAAAAACAAATATAAAATTCAAAATTGAGAAGAAACTGTTTCTAATTGACAGCTACTGTAACAAAGACGGCAGATCATTAACATTTTAACGCGAGAGAGACCAATTAATTCACAGATATGCAACATTTACGTTTCAACCATAGAACCGAATCATGCAGAAAGAAGTTTGAATACTTACTTAAATAAACAAACGTTCCTTTTAAATCTAATTATCGTTTAATGGTAAACCAACATTTATAGATTCATAAAAACTGAAACTATTAATAATTGTTGTACCATGTACCCAATAATGATGCGATTTATGTAATAATTACGCAGTTGAATGTGATATCATACACAGTTCAGTAGCAAACAAGCAGCGCAAAATTGGAGAATCCAACATTCTTTCCCACCACTAATGTACGAGTTTTAAACGCTAATAATTATAAATTCACTTCGTCGTGCGTCCGTTTATTAAATTTTCCCGACTCGTTTCAATTTTTAGCCATTTCAATTATTCGTGCCACGTACGTTTAATGAAAACGTCAAGGTTTTATTTGAAACAATAATAACATTTTGCGAATTATTTGTATCGGAAGAAACGTACCTTAGACGAGGAAGGATGTAGAACTGATCGGCTTTACCGTCACATTTAAATTAAAGAAGGGTCAACAATCGAGCCGTATGCACTCACAAGAAGACATTTCATCTTCTCTTCGTACGGCGAATAGGAGTGTATAACTGCAATATCTTGCGCGTAGGTTATCGATTACTCCCGTTTTGTTGGTCTCTTGTTTCATTTCCAATTGCGGTCGGTCCAGGATTTTTGAACAATTCGAAACGCAAACATAACAACATGAAATATCATTTTTATTTTACCGTAATTGATGCATTATATTCGTCAGAAGCTACATAATCACATTTCCTTTTAAACATTAAGAGATAATTATTTAGTCAACGTCCACTCATATTTGTTAATATAACAATAAACATTTCCTTTTAATTAACATATTTGTACACATTTAAATATATTTCTGTATAAACGTAAAAACGTCGAAAGCCAATTGTTATCTTAATGCAATAAGGAATATTTATTTTGCCGCGTATATATTAAAACTAGACGAGTTTCTAATTAAAAACGAAATATTAACTTTTCATTAGTTGTACTAAAATCAAAGATTAACTTATTAGAAGAATTGACGCGAACGGGACAAGTGCAAAAATAAAAATATAGTCGGCATTATTCTTTCCTTTTGTTCTGTTTTTGCTTTGTTAACGACCATTTCAAATTGAAACAATTCCAAGATTGCAAAGTTAATATTAAGAAACGATCTGTGACCCGAAGCTATAAAATGTGAATTTACATTGCAAAAAAAAAAAATCTACATAAAACTTCTTAGTGCCAAAAGTTTCTTTTGGTAAAAACTCCATTTGAACATCATTAACCAAAACCAAGAGGAGACTACTTCAATAAAAATCATTTGACAAACTGCTTTTTACTGAAATTAAACGGCAGGCACAAATAACTTAGAGTTGAATTCTTGTGCTAACGCTTAACTAACTTTATATTTTGTTGCTGACTTTTGGGACCCCTGAGTATTATTAACTAGTATTTAAAATTCAGCAATACTAAACTATTTGTAAACTCATCCTGATCATTAAAAACTGATCAGTTTAATAATTAGATACGCATATAAATCATTAATAACTAAATATAAAAAAAATGTAATCAATTCGTCTTCTTTATTTTCCCCATCTTTTCGCATATTGTTTCTGTTCTCGAAGAACTTATTCCTCTTCCTTGGCGAATATCCTCGACAATTTGTGGGACATGAAGTAGGGTCTTTCGGCGGATCCGTCGTTACGTTCGCTATCCTCCACTGCGTGATAAACGACGAGATTAATTCGAGCTCCATAAAAATCTACATTCACGGCAAATACTCACGGTAACAGATGAATAACGTGTCGACTGCCATTGAGAAGACGTTGAAGAAGACCGAAACGATAACGTAGGTTAACAGGGCGATGATGAGGATTATGACGAAGGGAAACTCGAAATCGTGCCCCGAAATGTACTCGATCATAACGTAACCGAGACAGGAGACGCATATGGTGATCAGCAGTTTGCTCAGACCCAACAGGAAGTCGGTGACCTGCAGTACGAAGTGTTTTTAAGCACGCGAATCATCCGCCGTTCCGCAAACGATTACCTTATCCAACACGTAAACGCGAACGATGTTCCTCATGATCATCGAGAACGCGGTCTTCGCGCTCTTGCAGAAGTTATAACCGTGCACCGCCGTCAGGATGTACGCGTTGCGATTGATGAACTTCAACGTTTGCTCCAACCAATCGAACAGACATTCCATGCAGGCGACGAAAATTTTCGCGGCCGCGTTATCCGACTTCTTCAGGCTGTCTTGCAACGTGTCCAGCAGCAAGCGAATCATCCGGATGATGGTGATGATCAGCGAACCGAAAGCGATCGTGCCTAAATGAAAACTGGAACGAGCGAACGTTAACCATTCGTGGATCGATCGGAGTCTTGTGTGCGTACCTGAAGACTCTCCTCAACGCCGTGGCCACCGGGTAACTCTCCAGGTTCGACTTGGGCATCGTCCAGTACCAGCTGGCGAACGCGCCGGCGAGGACCATTTCGACGAAGGCGTAGCAGAAGAATAGGCCCCAATACGTGCCGAAGATGTTCAATGCTGCGGATGGTAAATTGAGACAATTAGCAAAGCGCGAACGCCGAATTCATCGCGACGCCTTGTTACCGTGCAAAATGTAGATGCCGACCGATTGTTTGATGCCGGCGTATTCGCAAGTGGCCGTGCACGGGATTTGCGCGATCGGATCCCGGAAGCAATTCGCCGCGAATATCTCCGGCAAGCATTCGGTGCCGTTCTGCACAAGGATAATCGATTAGCAACCAACGATTTCTCGCCGAGAAGGAAGTTTCTTGCCCCGTATTTTGCCGCCTCGCCCGAACACTTGCAGAACAGCGAGTTGAAGCGTTTCGTCTTGTAGTACGGTTGACCGATGGAGCTCAAATAGACGGCCACGCCGACGCCGAAGAAGACGATCAACATTTGCACGATGGACGGTACAATCGGGAAGAACAGCGAGGATATCATGTCGCCGACGGCTCTAGAATGCGAAGAAAATTTGCACGTCTTTTAACTTTTCCGACAGTCTTTTTTTTTTGCGATCGCCTGCATACTTGCTGCTCTCTTTGATCAGCCCGATCGCCAATCGGATGCGTTTCCGCATGAAGAACAAGACGACGAGGAAGATGATGAAGAGGACGGCAAAAACGATGCCGCCGAAGAGGATCGCGTATTTGTTGTCTTTGTCGGCCTTTACCTTTGGCTTATAGGTGAAGTAGAGGTAGAATAACGCGGCGGTGACTGGAAAAGAGAACAAATCGAACGGTACATTTGGCGAATGGAAATGCGCTTGTTTTGTTTCTGTACTGGCGAATAATGCGAGTCCGACGATGAATATGGACAGCCACACCATCACGGCGGCTATCCAACGCATCACGCCGATATAGAGCAACGTGGCGACGATGGCGATCGCTATGGAGGCGACGATGTAACCGGAAGCCTGCTTGAGATCCTCTATTATCGCATCGGTGGTCTAAAATAAAAGAAATGTTGGCAAATCATCGATTAAAAAGCCGGTACGAGTGTGTTTAGAGAAGTAACAAACCGCTTCGCCAGCTGCAGACAACTTCAGGGCGATCACAGTCTTGTTCAACTCTTTGGCGATCACTGTTCGATTGTCTTCGTGCGTTTTGCTCATCAAGTGTTTGATAATGTTCGGGAAATCGATGCTTTTGGGAACGCAAGTATTTATAACTGCAACGAGAAATAAGTGAGGATCAGGTCAAAACTGATACGCATTTTGACGAGGGTGGTTTGATGAACAACTTGCTTTGATCTATATTAAATTGCAGACAACAATCTCGGTTTTAACGAGTATCTAATTTTTCAATCTGGTGCCTTCGAAGTCCAAAGCACTTGCGCAAGCTTTCTGATTCTTTTGCAGAAGTGGATTTCTTAAGAACCTCTTTAACACTCAATTACACTTTCTATCACCTCTTACTCTGAGCAAATCTCTTTCGGCCAGTGATGTTTGGAGTTTCGTGAACAAATTCTTACTGCGATGGAGCTAATTCAGTGGCTTAAGCGTTCTTTTTGCTGTCTTACAGCATCCAACTTTCGCAAGGCTTTTGCGTCTGCAATTCATTATGCAAAATGAAATAAGCTCGTTCATTTCAGATGCTCGTGGTCTCCACTATCTCGCCCAATATCTATCGCTTATTAGTCAAAACTATTTCATTGACTTTGTTGCTGATTTCAGTGGCGATTGCTGTTTTTGAACCTCTAGGACTTGATGCAATTCGATTGCTTCTTGTACCGGTTTAAAACTTGTTCACCCAAAAACAAACGAAGAACATGAGTCACGCAATGTGGACAGAATTCGTTTATGGATTTCCTTCGCTGTTTCCCCATCCAAAAAGGTAGAATTGAGTAGCATTTCGAATTGCAATTTTATCCACATTGTTCATCACTCGAAGCAATGACAACTTGCTATTGCCAGAATTACTTGCAATATTAAATCTGTCATTTAAAAGGATGAAATTTTATGAAATCTCCTCCCTGCTATAACTATATGAAACAAGTTCTATCTCAAACCGCCCTCGTAATTTCTCAAAAAAGAAAACGCACGTGGTTTACTAGGGAAATAGTATTCCGTGCAAAAACCGTCTTTGACGAATTTCGCCGCCTCGCTATTGGATTTCGGATTGTATCCGTGGTCGCACAGTGTATTCTTGTAATCGTCGCCGATCTGCTGGAAGATGAACTCCTTCTGCGGGCATTCCGCCACGCAAATCTGCAGAAAAATTCAATCATTTTCCTTTAACGACTCAAACGTATCCGCATTCCGTTTACCCTTTTGCCAGTACAGCCGAAGAAGTTGTTCGAGCATTTCAATAGATCCAGATATAGGGTGTAATTCTTGTCCAGGACCTCTTTATCTTTGCCGCATTCAAAGCCACTGGAGGACCTTGTACCCAAGAGACTGGCCGTGTCTCCTTTGACGAAAGCTACGCATTTGTGGAAGTTGATTTTTTTAAATAGTTAATTAATTGCTTTTAGGCGTTATTGTTTAAATCACCGAAAATTCCAACGGCCAACCATATCAGCATGAAGGCGGCAAAGATGTAAATGCATATGACGTCCGTACATCGCCGGTACTTTTTCGGTCCTTGGAAGTCCGGCTCGTACTCCAGCGCTTTGCCTAGAAGCATAAAAAGCAACATTAATCGATCCGCATTAGTTTTATATCGAATTTATGATAAATTTACCATATTTCTCCGCCTCTTCGGTCATAACGTCTCTTTAATTGCTGAAACGAAAATGTTAAATTTTTAAATTGGCATTTACTTTGGGGAAATCTGATACACTCTGTCGTTATTTATAGATTCGACATGTTTTGCAATAGCATTTTGCGATTATTTCAAATATTCGGTCGAACACTTTAATCCTAAACCATTCCCATATAAAAAATTCATTTCGTAGCGCTTGTTGAATTTAAATAACGTTACAAGATAATGATGTATCGTTTTCATTTTCAACATTGTAAAGCCTCCATTCAAGGTTAGCAAATTCAAAAACATAATTTTAATAAAATTTATGTGCAAATAAAAAAAAAGGTAATTTGCAACAAATGATAAACTTGTTGAGATGGAATAAATTTTTCATAGGTTTCACGTTAATGGATTACCTTGGCCATAAGAAATTTATCGCACTGAATTTATCAAACGCCGCACTTTATTTACATGTTACAGTGTTGGACGCTTTTCAGACTTTAACGCATTCTTATCACTTATATCTGTTGTGTGCTATCGTGCGAAGAAAATGCGAAAATTAAAAAAAGAATCTGAATCCTTTCAATCATGGAGAATAATTTCCTTACATGGAAATTAAAAAAAAACGGAAATTAGGCAAAAGTGTAAGACAGAAACAGTAAGAGAATGAGCGTAACATTTGCAAAGAGAATTAAATTTTAGCGTTATAGTTCAAGGATATAAAATAAGTAACTGTTATGCGAAATAGTAACAATACCTGATCAACCAGATATACTTAAATAATTACGTGCTAAATTAAGAGAAAAAAAAACTATATGATTTTGCTCGCCAATCCCTATTACGTCTTGAAAGTAAATTGTTGATTATTCACTGGTACATGAGACGTCCAACTAATTAGCCATGATTAGAAAAGTAGAAACGTATCGAAATTAAGTTTGCACGCAATAAAAGTTACTTAATAAATCTAAATAAACCTAATTAGTAGTTTCTTTTGTTGACATGGATTTAATTCGGTTTTAATGCCACCTATTGACCTATATGCTTTTGTCCTGGAGAAAGTTTTTCTCTCTTTTGCCGCTCGAATTTTTATGATATTATTTTTTAATTAATAGTAAAAGCGTAAAGAAAGAATGAAACCCAAATACGCCCATTTAGTAGTAAAATTCTAAATAATTTCTTTCCTTCTGGAGTTTAAAAGCTACATTGACTGATATAGGTCAGTTTTTTATCACTATCATTAGGTCGTTTCTCTTGATGGCAATAGCACACCCTTTCGGTTTACTTCCCCATTTCCTTACAAAAACATTGATTGATAACTTGATGATGACCCATTTTAAGTGAAACAAAAGGAATTCCTATTGCCGCCCTTTTTAATGAACTACTTTTTCATAAAAGGGCTCGTCACGGGATTCATGACTATTTGACCGAATTCACGTTTTCACGACGAAACAAAAAACTATTTTGCTTGTTGCATAATTCGTAAAATATTGTTTTAATAGATGTTTCTGCGCCCACGCTAATATCGTTTAAAGTTAATAGCATTCAATTACATAAGTCCCAATATATTTATACACATTTCAAAGAAATTAAGCGACAACATATTGTGGATGGAGTAACCTTGAAAATGGATTTAATGACTAAATTTTTAATGACTAAATATCCATATAATACGTATCAATGGTTAAAGTTTGATCGGTAATTACAACAATAAATTATTCAATACAATGTTGTTATAGAATTATTCTTTTGCAGTGACCAAAATGCAACAAATTATGTGCAATTTTTTAATGATTTCTATTTTTAAATTAACGCCAATCCAATATCGTCACAGCAGACGTCTCTTGAAACTCGATTAATAATTCATTACCATCTTGGAAGTGTGCTCGTCTATTTATAAAAATTCGCAATAGGAGAGAATCAACATTAGAAAGCGACGATTTTTAATTGGTAAAATGAATCGTGACCTTAATAAATTGACATAGACTTTAATTGATTTCGCTTGTGCGTGGCGTGCATACAGGTACAGTTTGCGAACTTTGCGAAGTTATAAGCAAACTAAAAAAAAAAAGTAATAGCGTGTCAGTCTACAATTTTTTAATTATAGTGTTAACATTGTTGCTATTATATAACTTTGAGGAAATAACGCTGGAAACGAATGTTATGGTCGAGAGAATCACGGCAGAGGAAATTATTTTCAGCTATTTTAAAATACAATTTCGAATAATAGAAAACCGAAATTATTTATCGCTATCCGCTTACAGAGATTAATGATTACTTTCCTAAAAGTACCATTTCGATGGAATAGTTTCGTTCTATTTTTTTTATAGAACAGCATTTTCAAACGCTTCCAATTTTGAAAATGCTAAACAACCAGAACTAAAGCAAATCAATTAATATAATAATAGATTGGGACCGAATAAACGTACAACGAACGTTAGTTAAGCAAAAACGAAGTCGTATCTCTGACCATCTAATAATAAAATAGGTTTGAGGGCGTTATATTTATACAAATACATTTTTGTAATACCAAGTTAAACAGTCTCGCAATGAGAAATGGAGACTTTTCGATAATCTTCGAAACCGACCGATGAAAGAAGCCCGATCTTTTCAAGTGCGTAAACTTCCCAAACATCTGCTACGAAGTAATTTTAATAAATTACGCAGTTGGAGAAATATTCACTAATTCAATTTATCATCGCCATACGACCGAGATCATTTTTCACTCGGCGCCAAGAAAAAAAAACGCAAAAAGCTTTTTGCGAACTAATAAAAGTTAAGCGATAACAGCAATAATTTCTGGGAGGCGATGCAACCCTCCTTCAGGTACAAATTGTTTCACATTTTTTTGCCAGTCTCATATTAAACTATCAATGCAATTTTAATTTATCTAATCAAATGCATGTCCAAGTAAAGTCCGTTTTACTGGCTTACTAATGGAAAACATTAGGAGAAAACGAGTTTTTATTTGTAGTTTCTTACAAAACTTGTTATGGGCAAATATTATTGATGTTTCGTTGATATGCATTTTGGAGAGACGGACGCGGTTTATTGATTTTTTCATACGGATTCAACACGTAGTAATTTTATGCTCATTTCGATTATTCCATATGTAACGCAAAAATTTGGTGTAAGTTTAAGCTCGTTTAATTTTAATAAACGGCCGATTTAAGAACAATTAACTTCAATTTGCATAATTCAAAAAGGCGCTTTCCCACCCCTTTTTCATTGTTGGCTTAAATAAGAAACGAGTATTTTAATAAATGCATTAATTAAATCTAATTGTTCTCTAATTACTATTTCCTATTCTACAAAAAAAGAAAAATCAATCCCACACACAAATTACATAGAAGGCAATTTCAGCAGAGAAAGAACGAGCGATGCTGAAAAGTAGACGAATCGCTGGCGCCAGTTCGTCGGACCTTCAGAACTTTCCAAATGAAACTGTGCACAAACACAGCGAAAAGCTTTCGTGTTTTTACAAGCTTTCGCTCCTGCAATATCTTCGCACTTTTGCTCATCATTCATACGCCACGTAAAAGAATGTATCATTTTTCGCATTAGGATTCAAAATAGCAATACCTAAAGTCCGAAATTTAATTCACGTGTGTCACCAATTGGTCGCTGGACGTTAATTAAACGAGAAATAAGTGGCCTGACCTTAATTATAATCTAACGTTTTCGCTTCTGTTTACTAGCGCAATGAAAATGGGTTTCGTCTAAAATTGATAATTTTCAAAATTGATTCAAAACGTTTATACTCACTCAGTGGGTCGGTCTTTCTATTTTCCTTTTAATCACGCGAGACGATGGGCATAGAATGTTAAGAAAACTATATTCTATCTATGGAACAGGTAAACGCTTCCGCGTCGTCTTCGAACCAGTTTACAAACTAAACACAAACATGCAGCGAACGATCCGAACCAACCAACACCGCATTGTTCGTAATGTTTACGGTTGATGTAATATTATACACAGACAATAAAACTCGTCGCATTCGAAAGTGATCTTCAAATGTGGCTATTTTTAAACTCTGTCCATTTTATATAATTTTTATTTTTAGAATATAATTGATTCAGATCTTGTTAAGCTTTCAGAAAGAAATCGATGGAAAAGAAGAACATTATACGTACAATGCATCGAAAACGATTAAATATCAAGTTCAAATTGCGAATTGATCAATTGAAAATTGGAAGTTTTAAATTCAAAATTAAGTGCGCTTAAAGTAGTAGTCTGCAATCAGCGACATGCGGCGTATCGTTGGTTGCACGAACATTATTGTCGACCATTTTATCATATGGCAATTTTAAAGGGCTTATTTCCGTTCTGAAATTAAACAAATCTGTTCTAAATTGAATTCTTCTGAATCGTGTGTTGTTTACGATTTATTCTTAATTGATAATTGGTGATTAGCGAATAGTTACGGTTCTTCAGTGGTAGCAGATCACTTTTGCATTATTGTACTGTCTACATATATGTTAATCGTATATGAGACAATTTGCGCGTTTGTTTGTTTATATAATGATTGCGATGTTGTAAATACGTGCGGTATGTATTAAAAATAGTAGTAATTGTATCCTCCTACTGATATCGCTCTTATTATTTTTAATTAAGAAGATAAAGATTTCAATCATTGTGATTCTTTGCAGGTTTAATTTTAATTCAGAAATTGCTTTAACACTGAGAAAAAATGGATTCAAATGGTGCCGTGAATAAAACAAATTTTAAATTTGAGGACGATCTACAACGATTAATCGATACTTATAGTGATAAGTTTGATGTTGAAATTATACAATCTGTTTTGTTAAATACAGCATATAATGGTGAGCATAACTTCTCATTTGTATTTACTACATTGATAACAGTTTATTTATGACCTTGTACGATTATTGAAAAACTTTCTAATCTGTTTCAACATTTGATTTCCTAGTTCTCGAAGCCAGAAAAATACTTAATGACCTTTGTGGGTACAGTGCCCAGTTTGAGTTATCGAGGCAAACAACACCAAAGCAAGTTGTTACTCTTCATAAACGAGCAAACAAATCTGTTAAGGAGAAATTGATGGAGCAGGCCATAGAGAATTACAATGCCGGCTACAAGCTATTTATAATATTGAGAGGTTTACCTGGCAGCGGTAAATCACATTTAGCCCGCCTAATAATGAACCATTGCAAAAATAGCAATCATATCTCACACGTTTTCAGCACTGATGACTATTTTGTCAAGCGGAATGGTACATATTGTTACGATTCCAAGAAAATTCCCGAGGCACACATGTGGAATCAGAAGAGAGTGTTACAGGCATTAGCACGAAATGTTAATCCGATTATCATAGACAACACTAATACCTGCATGTGGGAGATGCGATCGTATGCGATGTTTGCCGTCGAATACGGTTATTTTATTGAAATATTGGAACCGTTCACTCCATGGTGTTTCAACGTTAAAGAACTAACGCACAGAAACAAGCACCGAGTACCAAAGGAGAAAATTAGAGACATGTTAGACCGTTATGAGAAGAATATAACAACTGAAAAGTTGTTGTGTGCATATAATTTGAAATCTGCTTATAATCCAATTCGCAATATAAATATGAAGGAAGTATCAAAGGCAAACAAGGAAGAGGACGAAAGAAGACGTACGCCGAATGTCGAACTGGCCCCTAAATATAACGAAACGAAATTGCGCGAAGAAGCGACAACCAGTAGCGATTTAATTGATTTGTCCCATATCAATACAAAGAAAATCTATCCGGATTTACGTTTAGAAACGTGGGGCGTGAACGAAGACACATTGAATGCTTGGGGCGTTGTTTTACCTCTGAACGATGCGAACACGAATAATGCTACATCAACGCATGTCGAAAATTCAACTGTCGAAGAAACAATTAAACAAGACGCATTTACGAGCGTTTCGGAGAAGAATTTCGCAGACACAAATCACGAAGAAGGCGTTTATTATATAAATGCCAAAAGTCGTGACATAAATGAGAACGTGCCGCCGATGGAGAGAAAAATAATGGTAAGGATTATGCTCGATAAAAGTTCGATGACAGAGGAGGAACATGTAAATAGCGAGACGGACGATTTGAGACAATTGTACGAGGTCTTCTCCGGCATCGAGCCAAAATATTTAGCGGATGTATATCAAAAGTGCGATCGAAACCTAAATTGGACAATTGACATATTGAGCGACAGCCGAAATTTACAACTGACAAACTTCGAGCAATCGGACGATAAACAACTTGACGAGGCTTGTGGCTTCACACGAGACGAAACGATTTTAAACAACGACGACGACGAGCAGTCCGAAGTCAAAGCGCTTCAACACGATGAAGCGAATGTGAAGTTTAAAGATAGACTTGGTAAATATCGTCTAATTAGTAGATATAAAGGAGAAATTATTCGCTCTGAGTCGACCGGTGCAAGTACAGAAGAAAGTGCTGTCATAAAGGGACGAATAGACGCGAGCAGCGCCGAAATGAATAACGAACAGTTAAGATTGTCGATCGAAGAGAAATTTAAGATAAATGCTTCGCATTATTCAAAGAACATAATCAAGATAAAGAAGAGTCGAGGCCTAATCAACGACGCGGACGTCGACTTGATCTCGTTCGACGAAGGGGCGAATAATTCCAATTCGCCGGATAAGGATAATGCGAAACCGCCTACGACTTCGAAGATCGACATGTACAAGACTGAAAGCGGTACAATTTTAGCGATGGACACCGATGCGGACATATCGGATTATTCCGAGAGCGAGGACAATTCGTCGTCGAGCGGCGGCGACGATAAGTTCGAATTGAACTTGGGCAACGAGATCATTGAGCAATTGGAAGAGAAGTTCCCGGATGTAGGTATCACGTATCCGAAAGGGTTTCAGCCGGTCGTTCAGATACCGATGAATTTGGCCCGACAATTGCACGCCTTATACATAGAGTCGTGCTTTCAACAATTGGAAGCTCAAAATGAAGTCTTACAGATGATAATGAAGGAGGACGAAGAGTTGGCGCGTAAACTGCACAGCGAAGAGTTGAATCTTACGAAAGACAGTCACGAAACGCCCAATTTGAAGGAGATCATGGATGAACAGGCGGCTATTAGCGTTTACGAGAGGGAGGTGAAGCAGTTGCGTCAATGTATGGGAGCGGACGATCTGGCAACGTTATTAACGAAGCAGAAATTGAAAAAGAACTTCCCGAAAGTGCAGGAAGACTTGCTTATGGAAATCTACGAAGCACACGATAGGAATTATACGGAAACTGTTCAGTCGTTAATAAATTCTGTGAATCAATCATCGGATGAACAGGAAAGAAACTTGATGGAACCGCCCATTGAAGCTAGTGTATTGCAAGAGATGAAAGACGCTCAGAACGTCACGCCGAAGGTAACTGTTTTGAAAAGCATTTTCATTTGAGAAACTAACGTGTTCCAATAGCTGAAATCAATATTTCGTTTCATTTCTTTCAGAGCGTGTTGGGAAACGATGCCAATCGTTCGCCGGAAGAATATAGATTGTTGGCAAACAAATATTTGCAAAATAGGCAAGAGTTGTTCGACAAAGCCAATCGTTATTACACGCAAGGTATGTTCCCTGTCGCCGCGTTCTATTCGAACTTGGCGTCGGAACAAACGAAACTCTTTGATCAAGCCAACGCTTTGGCTGCCTCGACTCTTTTGGCCTCAAATCAGAACAATGCGCATACGTTGGACTTGCACAATTTGTACGTGAAAGAGGCGATAAACGCATTGGACATATTCTTGGACAGTCACATTGCTACGTTACGTAATTCACAGAGGAGTAAATCTTACTTAAACATCATAACGGGCAGAGGCAATAACAGCAAGAACGGTATCCCGAAAGTACGACCGGCGGTTATGAAGCAATTGAAGACTCGTAATATTCAGTAAGTTTCTCCTCTTTCATTTATTGCACTTGACTAACGCAAGAAATGTTCTTTTCATTTTAGATATTCCGTGATGAATCCCGGCTTATTGAGCGTGAAACTTTATAAAAATAAATTGGGAAATATGTAATATGTGCATTGAAAGTAAACAAAATTGGTAAATGTACAAAATAAATCTTAGGTTTATTACTAACAGTATTTGTATGTGCAACAAAAGGAGTTATTCTTTAATAGCAATTTGGTACAGCGAAACCGTTCAATTTAGTCTATAAGCAAGTGTTTCTTTATGTTTATGCATATATAATGTGGTTTTTAAATGTTCAGTTCAGTTACTTTTCAACATGTTAAATTTACTTTCCAATGATTTTGTTACATTTGTAGTTTATAAGATTTAGGAGAAGTAATTATTCAAAAGAACTATCTTACATGTCAATTAGTCTTAGGGCATATTACGAAAAGGTTTATATTTTTATAAATTTAATAATCAAAAAATAAATTGGGTACAAAACAATTTTTCTTATATTTATTTTAAATTTGTGCGCACAAATTTGTGGATGATCTAGGGAATTATATTTTCCTAAAGATGTTTGTGTGCTTATTTGACTTGCATTTAACCTAAATCTTTTTGGAAATTGATGTGATTAGGTTCAAATAGTATTATATTTTTTGCAAAAAATGGCTCAGATTTCGTCCACAGAACAGCCGCATATGCAGCAAGTCGATTTAACTACTTTAAACTTTCAGCAATTGTCAGGTCTGAAGCGACAATTGGATCAAGTGAGAATTTTATAACCTCTGTAAATGTTTCATGAACGTAATTTCTCTTTTATTAGGAATTATCATTGTTCCAAGAGTCGCTGCAATCGTTGAAACTAGCACAAACTAAATTTTCAAATTCGGGGGACTGCTTAGAGAAAATTACGCCAGAATCTGAAGGGAAATCTATACTTGTTCCACTGACTGGATCTGTATCCTTTTATGGTAAAAATACCTTGAATTGCCTATTTAACTTAGTTTTTTAGCTTCCAAAGGGCCACAATTCCAATTTATATCCTTAACAATGTTCAGATGTATGTACCTGGCAAATTAGTCAATACTAAAAGTGTAATTATAGATATAGGAACAAGGTATTATGTCCAAAAGGTACTTGATTAATTTCTAACTGCATTGTATCATTTTAATAACCCTTTTCCAATTTAAGGATATTGATGAGGCAAAAGATTATTTCAAAAGGAAAATATCCTTTGTCACACAACAAATGGAGAAAATACAAATATTGGGCTTGGAAAAAAGCAGAATTCGTGATGCTGTAGTAGAGGTGATTGATATGAAAGTGCCGGCAATGAATAATTGAAAGATGGTAAACTGCTTTTCTCATTAAAATGCTAAGATATTTATTGATTTTTTTGCCAATTCTTAATAGTTCAATTGCTGCTACTATTATCATGAAACACTAAGGAAAATGTAATTTTTCTCATTTAAATTCAGTTTCATTTTTATTATAAAATTTGTTATTAATTGTAAAAAGAAAGAAAAATGATTAATAATAATAATAATAATAATAAACGTTTCTAACAAATATTTCCTTTTATTTGTGCACTAAAATTTATTTACAAAGGGTTTTCATTTTCACAGTCTACAAATATTCCAACTGCAAATGGTAACGAATTGTATAAATTCATGTTCAAATAACATAATTATAATATCTCGTTCGGAAGGAAATTAGTTATACGTAATGCTAATTAGAGAGAATAGAAGTGCTTCCATTCTAATTTAATCACAATTAAGTTTTCAGGTAGATATGTAGTAGAAACAACTACTAAATATCTTTTACATTAGCGAATTGAATTCAACTAGTACGATTTTGTAACAAAATGTTATAATTTCTAATTAAAATGGGAAAATAGAATGAGTTCTCAATTGCAACGAGTTTATACGGCTGAAGACTTCTGAATGCGGTTAAATAGGAAGATGTTACAGAAAAAAATATGAAAGAAATGGATGTGCCACAATAAGTATTAATTATTTCCGCATTCTCTTTACACTGATTTATTGCTGTCGAAGAGTGTGAATTAAAATTGTATTTCGCGGATATGTATTGGAAAAATGATTTCGCAACAGTCACAGGGAATAAGTATTACAAGGTGATGGTTATATTATAATAAAATAAAATCTATTCTGACCGGTTTCTCCATCATCTTTCGCATTTCCATTCTTCTTCGTCTTTTTCTCATATTTGTTTTTATACAAAGTACGGAACTATATAATATTTATTATATATATCTTTTTTTTAAAATATACACGAAACTTTTATTCTTTGGACTGTCATTTATCGTAGTAGTACGTTATAATATTAAATTGTTTCCATTTATAACAGTCTTCAGTTAATAAGTTATTATTATTATTTTGTCCACAACAGGATGTATGTATACAAAATCAAATCAATTGTCCAAGTTAAGATAAAGGAAAACTTAGATATTGCTTCTAGGAGATTGTTCGCAATTCAATTCGTCCTCAAAGTCCAATCTGGTCATCTTCATGTGAGAATCATCGTCGTAACGAAGACCGTTAGAATCGCCATCGTTCCTCGTGAATCTATAAAAAGATGAATTACGGTTAATTTGCATGAAAGCTACTATAACATCATAAATCTTAAGAATGGATCAATTACCGGACATTAATCGAACGGCGCTCGTTTCGGCCGGCCGGGCAGTGTTACTCTCGATCTCGTCCATGAACCGGTACGTCGCGTTGAAACCGGTGCCGTCCAAGCGATCGTTCGATCTGAACGTGACGCGAAAGAACTTCCTATCGGACTCCATGTCGAACTCTTTCAACTGGCCGCAATGCCTCGCGTACTTTCGATCTCTGGTCATGAAATTCGAGAATTCCACGTAATCACTCGCCGATATCGCTTCGCACCTGAAATCAACGGAGTTTAGTAGCAACTAATCGCGTAAATTACTCGCTCGTCTTACGGCAGCACGCCTTCGACGTCGAAGTAGTTGAAGTGCAGGCGCACCTTCTCTTTGAGGTTCCCGTGAAAAAAATAATAGCATTCGGTGTCGCGCGGATAGAAGCCGGGATAGTTTGGACTGTAGAAAAATCCACTTCTCGATTCGTTACTATTAAATACGAAGGCACAAGGGTAATCCGGCAGCTGTACGCCAGTTTTGATTCCGAAATCTGCGGGCAGACAAACGCAATTTCACGTTTTGATATATATATATATATATATATATATATATATATATATATATATATATATATGTTTTTTTTGTCGAGTCCAATTGCGACACTTACTCTCCGTGAAGCTGTACGTCGCTTTGAAACCTCGCGAATAACGCGACGCGAACAGACTCTGAAACTCCAATTTGAGCCGCGGCCCGTTCGACATGACCGGCTTCGGCAGAGCGTTTCCGCAAAAGCTGTCGATCTTCTCCATGCGACCGTCGATATGAACGTACGCCATCAACGAGTCGTGATTCTCGCAACTAATTGATTAACGACAATTAAAGAAATCGCACGGGGAACCCGAATTTTCCGACTCACTCTCTCGCATTGTCGTTGGGCTGATACAGGTTGAAATCGTGGAAGACTAATTGCACTCTCTCCTTGCCCCTGCCTTGGAATTCGTAGCGGCATTTCGTCTTCGATGGATACGGCGCCGGATACGACGGGCTCGTTATCGTTCCGTTTTTCGCCACGTCGCTGTTGTAGACCACGTCGCAACTGGATCCTGCAAAAATGCAAAATGTACGAATTAGGATGAAACAAGGACGTTCAGCTCGATAACTTGCAATGAACTAATTATAAAATTGGATGATTAATGATTGCTTTTAATTTAACGTAATAAGATTAGATGATGATAACGGGATGGATGCGCCTTCCTCGAACGAGAAAGTAAACTACGGAAATTGCTCTGTGCGTGCTAAATTATTTCATCTATTCGCTAATTCAACTAAACTATTAATGCGAGTAAGGTTATTTTATCATAATTAGCAATGACGCATTTGAAGCGTATTTAATGATATCACCAGGAGCTGATGGTGTCTTCAATTTGCGTTACCTTATTACAAATCGTATTACTTGCCTATTTATAATTAAACATAATCGCCGAATTGAAATGAAAAATATTAGAGGGCGACAGAGGGACAGAAAGAGAGAGCGAGTAAAGTACTCTATTAAATTAATGTGCAATAATGTATTTGCTTGCTTATAATTCAATTTAATGGCTTTTCAAATAAGAGAAGAAATGTGAAGCGAAACGAGAATTGTTGCAATGCAAGCCGAGTCGAACAACGCAGAAAGTATTGATATGTGTGTGTGTGTTGGCTATAAGTAAAGTAAATATAATAAATAACTTTTTAGTTCGGTTTTCTGTTGAAAGCTTTTATGATATTAAAGCAAAATTTTCGCAATAAAGTAAACTTATTATATCGTTATACGCGAAAACTGAGAGAGACGAAAGAGACCGAAAAAGAGAGAGAGAGAGAGAGTTATTAATACGAAATTAATTAGTATCGAACGTTCTTCACATTCCAGAAG
The DNA here is from genome assembly GCA_963695495.1 of Hololepta plana. Classification (NCBI taxonomy): domain Eukaryota; kingdom Metazoa; phylum Arthropoda; class Insecta; order Coleoptera; family Histeridae; genus Hololepta; species Hololepta plana. Next base: position 2,452,441 of record OY968834.1, on the reverse strand, counting down.
CAAACTTGGATGGCGAATTGGAAATTTATTAATTGCAATTAATTAATTTGATATGCAAATGCTGCAAGTAAATTTCGAATTTAAGCGAACGAAACTACATTTTAAACGCTTCATGTTCTTTTCAAATGGGAACTCTTTTATAAAAGGAAGCCATAAAAGCGATGATGGATCTTGTTACGTTAACGCCGTAACTTATATCATTTTCCTATTTTTTCCTTCTATCATTTAGATCCTATTACCATCATATATAAAACGCAATATATGCAAACGATCAGTTGGTTGATGCAACTTAATAAAACACTTGAAGCTTGATAAAATTGATAGGAAATTGCAAAAAAAAAGCCAAATACGTTGGTTGATAATTATAATATAAGTGCAGCTTTCAACCATTTCCTTTAATAATCGTAAAATTACTCAATTTTCACCACTTCCACGTTTTAAATTTTGCAACACGTTCGATAAATATTAAACGGTTCATAAAGAAAAAGTGCCACTTAGCGAAAATCAAATTGTCTCTCCCCATCGATTCTTGTGGCTTAATCTATATTGTAAAATTCACGTTCCATTTTGGAAACGTTCGCGCATACCTTTGGATTTCGTTTAAGGCTTCGTTTTTAATTATTTCCAATTTACGTTTCAATCAGGTGCAATTAAGAAAATTGTTTCGAACCGCGATAATAATAAAAAAAAGCACGATTCGCATCGAAACTTTTTCATTTCGCCGCAATCGACGTAGAGAGTGAAAGAGATGAATGTGGTGGAGCAAATAATGAAAGCGGTTTCACGGCACGTTAATTTTGAAAAGATTCGTAATTGAAAAGGAATAACTTTTATTGATTCGGTAAAAATAAAGTTTTATAATTGCGGGAGCAATATTTCGTTGCGATTTGACTTTTTGCGAACGTTAAAAACGTATCTTTCGAAAAGAAAGAGCGTAATCTGACAGAAAGATGAAGGCATCACGTTTCTTTTTTTTTGGTGGATGCGCCGGGAATATCGCTCCAGATTGATCCGTCGAATGTCGGAGATAATTTAAAATCGATTTCATATCTTCAATTAGACCGATTTCATCAATCTAATCGATTTAATCGTTAACTTCACGTGTTATATAAAATCGACTCGCTTATCGCGTCGTTAACGCGTCGATTAACGTCTAAATGGATTCGTTGCGAATCTTCTCTTTCAATTATGTTCACAGTTTTTTTTTCTTGGTATGAAATTGCACGAAGAATAATTCGCTTTCGTTTTTGGTCTTTTAAAACGAGCAATTCTTTTACTTGTTGCCCTCAAGTTTCGTAATAACGTTACGCAAAAAACTCGTAAAACTCTGACCAAAGTTTTCAATAATATTTGAATAATATAATGGCAAAAAAAATGGAACGAATATTTGTAATGAATATTAAACTTGCTAATTTATAGCAAGGGAACGAATTTTGACGGTTTCGCATAGCGAAAATCGATAATATCGTTTGGAAAATATGCGGCGAAGAGCGAAAGAGCGAAGTGTATATTGACAGACGTTAAACGTTGCAGTTTAATTGAAAATTTCAAGACGTTTAAATGGCCTTAAAGTGGAAATGGGAGAAGCCATTCTTCCTTTCTTTTCTTCGATTTATTTTGAATAATAAATAATGGCGGGCGAAGAGGAAGAAGCACCGGAGGACGATGTCATTTCCTCGCCGTTTTGCTCGCTTTGTTATTTCCGTTTGAATCGGAGTGCGGTCGACTCTCTCCTCTCTTTCTGCGTGTACATTTTGCTCGCTTCCATTTGACTTTACTCTTTTTTATTGGTATTGTTTGACCCAACTTTTCATATTGCAAATTTTCGTTATTCGCCATCCAGTACGTATGGGCCAGAAATTTATCGGAGAACTTTGCAAACGAATAATTTATGTGGTAAAGAGAGAATTAAAGGGACGAGTAGTAACTAATGAATCCGACACGACGTGTACAGAAAATAATAGGAAATAAAGATGGAACGGTTAGCAAAACAAACAAAAAAAATCGAAAAGGATACATTTTTCATTGTTCTGTGTAATTAATTCAAAAAGCAATTTATATTCATTTGGTTGATTAAACCAATTATTAAAGTAAATATACGTACGTTTACCTGCAACATATGGTGTAGCTGTACGTTGGCGCGGGATTTTGCTTTTATATTTTCTGTTCGAAGCCCTTTTGAAATATTTAAATGCAACGATTTTGGAAGCAAATAAAAAACAACAACATAGAACAGACGTGGCCATACATAACTTTTTCATTATTGAACGTGGCGTTATTGTAGAACCGTGAACGAAGAATGAGCAAAGGTTCGGTTTCTCTATTATTAAGAACGCACTAGGACTAAAAAGATGTATACTACACACGTTTCTAAAGTTACCTTTCAAAGCAATAGCACTAATTTATTAATAAAACGGACATTCCGTTTGAAATGTGCTTCACCTCTCTCGCTTTTTTGTTGCACGCCGAAAAGAAATTTGCCGAAATATGCCATTTAATGCTACGGAAAAGTTGCGAAACTTATCGTTTTAGCAGCACCAACGAAATTTATTATTTACCACGCATTCTGCAGCCGTTTTTTCTTTGCTTTATTTCGTTTGTTGATTAACCGTCTCGCAATTTACGGTCAAAGTTTCCCGAAGCAATTTAGAATCTATTATTATTAATAATTACAATCGACGCGACAAAGACACTTTAAATTCATATAATTACAAACCACTCGAAACTCGATCAAGGATTTAACGGGATCTTATTTCTATTAAAATTAATCAACGCTCTTCGACTGAGTACAATCATCTTAAATTGGCAGATATTTTGCGAAATTAGAAGATGAAATTGACAAAATCTCCTCAAACAATAAATGCTCGCATTGTTTGTTTAGGGTCTGATATAATTCAGCTAATTATTGTTTATGATTAGATCGAATACATTCAAGCTTTCTTGCAAACTGCGTTTAAAATCGACCCGCCGGCACAATTTCGTTCGATCCTTAACAAGAACTTCGTCTCGGAACGTGTTTGATTTAATTAAATTTTGCACTTTCTTGTTCGACCGAACACGTAGCCGCATTTAAATTCGTGTGAGGATTATTAATAAAACGATCACCGCACAATTCTGATAGATTGCCGGGGAAGAAGCAAAAGAAGAGGAGGAACAAGAAGAAGTGTTCGCCACTATCGATTATGGGGCACGTACCTTTTAAAAGTATTATGTGACATGAATTATTACGTATTGAAAATAGCAAATCCTTCGCCATCGGCGTTCTCTATACCCCGTTTTATTAGGTTGAAAATTTTATTTAGCACGTCTCCCGACGTGTACCTAATTCGATTCTCTATTTTTCTTTCATACTTTTTCCCTCCGCACAAATGGAATTTAACTTGGTTTCTGTCGGCGATGGATAGAAATTTCGGTTCTTCCTTTTGGTTTCGGCACAGAATCTTCAATTGATGCAACTGAATGAACGACGGTCGTGCCCCATTATAAATGCCGTAATCGCATTCATTGCGGACGCTAAGAATAGATCCTCCGGTTCTCTAACGTACGCGATATAATCTGCTAGCAATGAACCATTGACGAAAACCTATTCGTGGCGGATAAACGTATAATTAATCTGTTTAATTCCTAGATCTTATATACAACGCGATGCCATCTTAAACGACCGGCGACTAAACGGTTCGCTATTAATCAATTGAATCGCTAATGTTGTTAATTTTCGGTAATATTTTAACGCGACGTTGGTCTATCCAAATATTTCAACCGTATTTACGCAAATCTCTCACCTGCCCTGTTTATTTTGTCGCGAATATGCGCTAATATAAATAAATATTAGAGAGACGGATTGGGGATACGTGGCGCTCACCTGTTCCCTGGTCGATGTTTTAACGAAATTGTGAAATAAACAAATTAATAATATGATTTTGCGAAACGTTGCATTGTATATAAGCTTTTGATTTGTTTTATCTCGTTAAATTTTGTACGCAAGTTGTAATATATACACATTTGGTATGTGTTTCGAATATAATACGCGAAAATACACGTAGAGAACGTAACAATCTTCTATTCAACAGTAAACGCTGACGGTGGCTTTATATTATTATATCACGAACAATACGAACAAAACTTGCTTGCTGGATATAATTAAAATGTAGTTTGCAAAAGAAGTATCGGCGGTAAATGCATGTAACGTGTTATTATTGCACATACGAATTAACTTTTATGAAATCATTTTACCTCTGCAGTAAATCCAATAAACAACATCGACGTAAATATTAGCAAAAGACAATAGAATTACAAACCGCTGGGAAAATAATTTGACGGACTTTCTGGTTGTATTCAACACCGCTATTGATCATCGTTTGTCCGTCGAAACTTGCTAAAGCTCACGTTTGTTGGTAATTGATCGATGGAACGTGAAAATCCAACGATTCCGATTTGATTTATTAGCAATCGAGGAGCGAAAAAAAAAGTGAAAAATGAAGCGATTTTTTCCAACCAAATATTTACTTTAACATTTGACACTCAACTTCATATCCTCATCGTCGGGCCGCATTCAATTACACATTCCCAACTTTGTTTTAAATTAACATTCTCTGGGCGTATTTTGATTTAACGACTTTTTCTTTTCGCGAAGTACACCATTTCCTTCGTCGAGGAATTTCTGCTAAATTATTTCCATATTTAAAAAGAGAATCCGCTAGTAAATTGAGTCGAGACCGACAACAGCAAAAAAGCTTCTATACGAAAATGTTTATCCATCCATTCATCCTTCGTTAAGTTTCTGTATCGTCGCGAAAAATATAAGATAAAGGCAACGGATTTTACTATCTCTCTATTACACGCTGCTCTAGTACTAGCATCATGTTATACTTATTGAGAAACTTTATTGTGTCATTTGCTTCCGAAGAAAAAAATAATAGAGGGATGTAGAATAACGAAGCAGGCTTCCATGCACAAAATATGTATGGTTTTCCATTTAGAATTTATACGGGAGGAGTATGTAACAAACCTAAAAAGGAAGGAGCTTAATTTAAAATTATTTTCTCGGCAAAATACGAGGCAAACGGGCAACGAGAAGGACGATAAGAGGTTCTAGTTAGAAAAAAAAATGGAACTTTTGTTGCGCCCTAGAGTCAAAATTTAATATTCTAATGTAACTAAATATTTCCAAACTTTTAATTATACTTCCAGTTCTATGCGTTTTTCGGCGTTAATTTCACTTGTAAATTTAGCAAAAAAAAACAAGAAAACACCGCGCACATTTCGTTAACAAAGCTCCCAGGTTTAAGGTAGCTCAACGTGGAATTACTTCCTTTGGCGAAGAGATTTAAGCTAATCCCGCGGATTATTTTAAGGATACGTTGAAAATTATTTACAAGCGCTTCTCCATTCCTCGTTATTACGCAGATTCAACCATTTGAAGAGACTATCATGTTTCTAATATTCGAGCAAGAAATCGTAAATTGGACATCGGTATTCGGCGACGGGCGAGCAAGGAAGTGGAAGGCGCATAAATTTCGGTTAGATGTTTGGCGATGCGCCAACAATTTCGACTTGCAAGCATTCGTAATAACATACGCGTTCTTAGACGGTTCATGGGAGGAGATACTGCAGAACAAATGGTGGGAAGCAACAGGAAAAAGGTTCTCGGTTTGCGCCAAATTCTAATTCACTCCCTTCGCTAAACGATGAAGCGCCGAAAAAGGAAGTAGCCGAAAAACGTGCCTCCCGTCTCTTTGATTTACTTGATAAAATTAAAACATTGCGTCGCATCGGGGAAAAAATTTCAAGAGCAACAGCGGCAGCATTTTAATTCGGACGTACATTCGTTACCGCGAAAGTTACTAATGACGTAGCTGTAGCTAATTTTTTATTTGCGCGCCAACCCTTTATTTCCTCTTCGCCGTCCATTATTACCGTTACATTTTTGCGCTGCACATTAATTAACGGCATTTAATCGTCTCGCATAATGCGATACATTATTTGCAGAGCCGATGGCGACGCAAATAAACTGGCGGCGATTGAATTTAATTCATCTGGCTTTTGCATACGAATGAATAAATAATAATTATGAGACGTATCGATTGTTCTATTTCTGTTCCGAATATTTGCACAGCGTCTTCACAAAAACGTTTAACGAACGGAGGAACGTTAATTAATAATTACAACGTTTTAGGCGAAAAGGCGCAATTAATACCCGGACAATATTAATGAGTGCCATTTAATTAAGCTTCCTCGAGTGTCCTAAAACCCCTTTTATTTTTCTGGAGTTTACGTTTAACGATCCATTATCTGTTGCGCTAATGCAGCTTATTGTCTTGTTCGCAAGATCCACCCAACTGTTTATTCCATTAATTAATTAAAATTAAAAAAGAAGTTGCTACAAAACGAAAATGGAGTAAATAATCAGCGAGGCGTCTAATACTTTTGCAGCTTCTGGCTACCGAACAATGTACGAATACTACGAAATGTTGAAGACTGTTTAAATTTCCTTTTACTTCCGTCACTTTTAAAACATGTTATTGCGAAATAATTAAAATTTTACCACGGCGAAGTGTCTAAATCGCATTCTGCATGCACCGCTGTTCGTGTGTGTTTGTGTAACAGGTAACGTTCCGGCGCGAGGAGATCGTCGACTGCGGAATTGAGGATGGCTTGAATTATGAACGAGCAGAACGCCTTAAATTATTCAACTAACAATCATGACGGCTTCGTGCTTTCGTATTACGTGTGTGCGATATGAGTATTACGATGTTTATTCCGCGTTTCGCAATTTCCGCGATTGGCAAACATCCATTTAACGAATTGCCAAAAAATGATACGCTGATTAATGCTAAACTGCCAATCTTCTTCGAATGTTTAATGATAAGTAATTTTTCTGCGTTTACCGGATGAAATACATCGTTTTGCGAGCATTTAGCGACTATCTTCGTAACACAATGCAACTGTTTGAATGATAAAAAAAAACTGACCTTTATTGCGTTCCCTTAAATCGTACGAATCTTTTGCGAGAACAAAACTTAACATTACCGTCACCGTCACTAATCGGCCGAGAAGAACGTTCGATCGGTTACTCATCGCGCCTCAGTATCAATCGATGCGATCCGGATGAGTCGATAATTTCGGTAACCGCTTCTCGTCTCGGTAACTTTCTCGGTCGCGGGTCGTCGTGAAAAGTTTGCGGACACGCGATCCGGAAGATTCTCGCTATAGCCGTCGACGGGGTGTAAGTGTGTGCGTGCGGGATATTGCACCTTTGCCGAGAGTCGACGGCGATTTTGGGCCATGCGCGCGGGTTAAATTAGGATTTTTTTCCATCCGATCCATCCATCTTCAGCAGTTGGATGTATAATATGCGATTTTTTTCTCTCTTTGTCTAGGAAATAAGAATGTCAACCGAAGATCAAGGGATATTTGTCCGCAAAAAATCTATTGTTATTATATTTGTTTTTGGGGTTGCTCCATCTTAAATCCGTGTTTGATTAAAGTTGAGTAATAACGTCTCTTATTGCTCTCCGGTTGTATCCGGAAGGTACTAGGACGCATTTAGTTTACGATGGAATTTATTTAGTTTAAGATCGAAGGTATTATTTTTGTAAACCTTGTAACTGCAACAAAACATGTGCTAAAATAGAAAGTCGGTAAAAATTCCTCTTAAAAGAAAAGGAACAGCTAAATAGAAGAGGATGCTGGACTTTTACCCGCTTTCTACCCCCTATTAGGTAACGAGAAAAAGGTTCGATCGTCAACAGGAAGGAGAGTTCATCTGACCACGAGACGAATAAGTTAAACCAGAATAAAATTATATACATGCAGATTAAGATAACAGAATCTCTCTCTTATTTCAAAAAGACAATCATACCAGCGTGCCAAAGTAGCCGTGTACTAAATTCAATACGAAATTAACGCGGCACCAACAAACAGTACTAAAGGTGAGTTAGAAAAAAAGGCGTGAAAATTGTGATTCTTTTTAAGTTTAGCGTTATAAATAGCGATTTTGCCTTGGCTGGTGATTCGTTCGCTTTTTTTTTTCAAATAAAACCGAACGAAATGTCTGGAAGGATGATTGTCGGTGTAATTCGTTTAATAAAGTGACGGAACGGTTTATTGGAACGATTCTTACTTCCTCCCCAATCGTCTTCTATAATTTTCAATTTCGCTACGTTTCCTACGTAAAAAAAAATTCTTTTCGCTTCCGTCCATTCTCGCAAAAAGGACATGAATTATAAATTTATTAAATTCAATTGAAAAATCTCTTTAATTTCAACGCGAGCGACATCGCTGCTACTGTTTTTGCGAATTCGTTTGTAGTTTGTGTTTCATCAAAACGACGCATTCGCCATTAGTAGCTTTGTTAAGGGCAAGAACTTCGCATTAATTATTACGTACGTATTATTGTAAATTATATGGATTTAATATTCCCTTGTTGGATACAGGTATACTTTTCATGCTAATCAATTCGCGTGGGAGTCAGATTAAATTGGAATAATATTAATTTCGATTTTCGTGTGAGTAATTGCAGAGAGTCATATAAATTATTGCGTTCCCGTTGCATGGCACAATTTTCGCGATGGAATCCACTTGAACGTGTACATTTCCCGTGCACGTAATATATAATAGGAAAAATTTTAATCCATGCCACTTTATTATCCTCAAACTGAGAAAGAGAGGTATGCGGGAGTAACTAATGGCCGCATTATAACTTGCTCTATTGTGTCGAATGAATCAAAAGAAAAAGTTTTCGTTGCGCTCGTTATTATTAATATTATCATTAAAACGTTAACATATTAGAAACGATTCTAATACGAAGTAAATCATCGTGGATGCTTCCGTTGGATGGTAGAAAATGATTTACTTTAATTAAACAAATAGCAGAAATTTCATTCGGATGTTTGTTCAGCAAACTTTAATTTGAACTCTAACAAAACGTTCGTGCGAGCGAAAGTTCTTTTTATAATTAATTAACGAGGGATGATTAAAATGCAATAAGGCAAAGAGTACCGAGAGAGTTTCACCAATGGAAAAAGTATAGATTTCTCTTTTGCCAAATTCTACGACTAATTAATGAAGACGCCGTTCGAATTGAGAAAACGTACGAACCAATTAAAATTTTCCAAATAGAAGTCGTATTCTTTGACATTCCATTAAATTTTTTGTTGTTGTAAAAACTACAAAATCGGTTCGGCTTTCGCAAGATGCGGCAAACTTTTAACCGCTCCGTACACAAATATATCCCCTTTGCATTAGAGCAAAACTGAAAAATAAATCGCCGAGCCACAAACAAATCGAAGTGGCGAAACTTTAAGAGGAATCGGTGGGAAAAGTTGGCCGGAACATAAGTTTGCGGATTTGTTTCGGTTATTTGCCGATCGGCAAATTGTTATTAATCGACAATGTAAATCGCGAATCGCTGCCCTTTTATTTGGCCACGTTCCCAAACTAATTCATTCTTAATAACCTAATTACAACTTTTCGTTGGCCGAGCATGACGCTCGGTCTCCGAGGATCCGTATTATCATCGCTATCACGTAGATGGAACGACGATGATTATGTCGGTCCCGGTTTTTGGCGGTCGTCATACATATTTCAGTTGCAATGGTCGTGTGCGGTTATAATGCGAAGGATTAATTTATGAGGTAGATGATGATGTAACGCCGCCAGTTTTATGCCATTACGCCGAAAACCGACTCGCTCGAACTCGGTATAATTTTCTACTTTAAACGGTACGTATGCGGTTTCGCGTACGTTAATGAGAGACGAAGGATCTCTTTTTCTAATAGATTCGCCTCGAACCGTGTGAGTTTCATTCTTAAAGCGGCCGGTCTTACTTTTCTTTTAAATAAGTAGTTCGTTTAAATGTTCGAGAGTAGAACGATGGCGAGTTTATGAATAATTCAATTAAAGACGAAGGGGAAAAAGGCGTTGAATTTATGCCGCTCGAAAGTTTCGTCATGTCTATTATTATTTCTTGTGTATATGAGAAAGGCTCGTTTCGCTAAAGGACTGTACAAATTATTGTTGCCTACTCTTACGTGCATCGTGTAGGAGTTCATATAGAAACTTTCTAAATATAACTTTTAGATTTATTGCATCGCATCTAGAAAGATAGTGACTCTTTTCGGTTTGGGTTCGTGTTATTTATTTGTTCTTTGCACAATAAGAGCAATGTTAATATCAGGTTGGTGCATAATTTCCAGCCGTTTTGTTAAGTTCAAAAAATTAAGTAATGCACCAAGGAAAAGCTACTATTAGTTAATGGTACATTCTTCTAGATTATTTTGGAGTCTTTATATTCCCATTTCCTTTTGACTGCTTCTTTGAAGAAATTTAGTAATTTGAAGTTCATATGTTGTGGCAGTAAATTGTTGTTGTTGTTGAAGAAAATTTCCGGTCGTTGCTTTGAAAAAATTATCGGTGCAGGTCATAATTGGATAGCACAATGTCCTAAAAACCCGTCGGACGTGGAAGAACTTCCCGACCGATGACTTGAATCTCTTGGATTCAAATCAACGAAATTTTTGAAAATAGAGTTTGGCAATTACTGTTTCGATTCTTTTAAGCATTTCGCATTGAATAACGCCATGTTGGTGGTCACCAAAGGCATAACATCGTCTTCTTTGGGCGAAGATCTTGTTTCATTCGGACTCAGTCGTTCTCGAGATGAGACGAAAGCGACTGTGGTATTGCTGAGGAACAGAACAATTGCCCGTGGATAAGAAAGCAGCTGAATTCGAATAAACAAGCGAAGGCTTTCATCAAACTTCGTAGACTTGAATTTAAGAGAATCCAGAGATTGTTCGGGAGATCCTTCCACATCCGGAGGGATTTTCGGACTTTGCGCTATTCCGATAATTTATTCAAACTAGCGACATGGAATTTCCTTCAACAACGACCCGGAACTTGTTAATTTACTTCCACAACATATCAGCTTCAAACTACTAAATGTCTTCAAAGAACCAATCAAAAGTCGAACACAACCTGCAAAATAATGTAGAGGAATCTACTATTGACTAATAGGGATTGCATTAAAAATCAATTTTGGACGTTCGTTTTAATAGCGAGGCCCCGAAAAATGTCAAGCCCCCGTGTTTTGATTATTTCTAATTCATCCCGTCCCTCTCTTTTTTTTTTGTAAGGGTTCACTCGATAAATCCCACGTTAGATTCGTTAATATTTAAAAACCGATAGCCTTTCTAAAAATAAAATCGAAATCACTACCAACGCCATAATAATAAACCAATTCGTACTAAAGCTTCACTTAATTAAACTTTCGTTTTCGAGATCATAATCGATATCGCTTTCAACCTTTTGATACTCTAACTCTAAAATAACCGAAGATCAAAATGAAAAAGAAAAAAGGATGTGGCCGAACTTGCGTATAAGGATTTATTAATCTAAAATTTCGTCGGTGGTTTATTGGGATCGAAGTGTTTATGCGGCTTGAAAAGCGAATATTTGAAGAGGTCCATAAACATTATGGCGCAAAAAGGAAAAGTCCAATTGAGAGCGTTCGGTATGCGGCACGGGTACATATTAATGATGGCCGCGTTCCACGGAACGGGCCAGAATTTTTTATGCCGCAAAACATTTTCGACTGCAACGATATGTAAAGGAAATTATGCGGGAAATAGAGGACATTTATTTATTGTGTTTCGACGTAGCGTTTACAAGTAAAAAATAAAATATAAACTGACACGTTATAAGACAGATAAAGGGATGAAATTTCGTTTTGAAAGGCGACTTAAAGGAAAACGGATAACTTTATCAAGGGGATCGATGATGAACGGAGGGATGTAACGAGGAAGGAGCAATAAGAAAATGCAAATTAACGCGAGATAAAATAAGTTTTTTTCTTCGGTAGTGGATACTCGAAATAAATTATTAAATACGAATTTAAATTAGCTCGAATTCCACGTGGAATCTAAACGTTGGTACAGGAACAGGGGGAGCGTTAACATCATCGCCGTGTTATAAAACCTACAACGACTTCGCTCTCATCGTCGTTGTCATTTTAATTAATAATAATTTTTTTTTACATTGTTTAATTACCTAATCCTATTTAGTAATACTAATTAGAACTGCGTGTAATTAAATAATTCTCGTGTTTAAAAAGGATTGTGTGCTTTATTTTTTGCTAATAAGCCTCGGTTTCTTTTTAACGAGCCCATCATTGCCGTTTCTGTTCTTTTAAACCGGCACGAGGAAAGATTCCGTCTTTTTCTCCTCAACGCTTTAGAATAAAACGGCGTTACTTTAAGCGATACCGTCGTACGAAACCCCGTTTTATTGTTTCAGAAACCATTGTATTGAATTTCTGTTATATTTTTCCTCTTCCACACCAACGTCTTTGTCCGCTTGCTTGTTCTTCGTCGCCGTTATAATTCTCGCGTATTATTTAAAACGAATTTCAAACAAAAATCTCATTTACGCTCATTCGCGAAATAAAGAAAAACGTGCGCAATTTGAATCGAATCGACCGTTCCAAATGAAAGCGATTGAAACTGTAAATAGAGTCGAATTGCATTTTATATTGGATATCGTAGATTTCAATTAGATTACCTCGATTGATAGGAGAACGAAATATTCGCATGATCTACGGCACATTCTCGGTCGAATGAGCGCGAATGGTGGTCGTAAATTAACTATCGGCGCTGCAAATGATTTCGTACAAAACGCGATTTAATCGAAACAGTTGCGCGATCCTTGCGAAATACGTTAGAAGATGATTAAAGAATCGTGATTTATGTGAGGAATTCCAATGGAAAATTAAGCAACAAATCTTCGCATAAAAATGCCAAACAGAAACGTTCCACGTGGTTGTAAACACTAAAGAAAAAAACAAAGTTATGTGGCCATTGGATGCAATTTCGCAGCGTCCATATCGAATGAATAACGATTTCGCCTGGCTCGTTCCAAATCAAATTTACATATTTGATGGAATTCCATTGTGATGCACATGTAGAGTGGAAATATATACGTTAACGTTTGCAACTGTCCACGACGCCTTTTACTACAACAGCACAAATAGCGTATCGGACGTGTTCGATAAAAATTCGTCTCGTTCTTCATTCGTCCGACACTCCACCTCATTTTTCGGCTTAACAACTTCCGCTGCATTGATTGATTCGAGCACAAAAACTTAAATTACGATAACGAACCAACTACAGCGAGCGAAGTCTCCCGCTCTTTTCGCTTCTTTTTCCGGTTTCAAATTTATCGTTGCACGATCGTCGTACATTTTTTACATTTATAGCCTTTGGGAAGCGGGGCACATGTTTTCGGTAACGGTCAAGTTGAGCGAACGCTGTGCAGGTGAAGCGACGCGAAAATTTGTAACCTTCGTGTAGAGAGCATAGACTTTAATACGCGGTAATAAACTCGCGCGAAGCTACTACAACTACAACATAAACTTCATTTATTTAACACACATATTCCATTTAATATTTAATAAGTTAGTCTCGTGGTTGTGCTTTCCGCGGAGAATGGCGAAAGCGTTACGTTTCAATCGCGAGGATCTCAAACAACGTAACGACAGAAAGGAAGAAACCGGAAGCAGCCGGATAAAAATCATTTTCCATCGGTATAAAAGTGTTTATTGTCGTTCGTATTGTTGTTACGGCAAAAAGGGGGTTTCCAAATAGTTGCAATAAATAACGACCCTTCGAACGTAAATGTACGTGATGTTAACAATTACTAATTTGGTCGGTGCAATCAAATTAAATATTTTTTATTGCTTCTAATGTGAATGTTTGGTTGAATTTTGGTGTTTGGGTTTTTACATTCATTACAAAATAAAATTTTTAATCTTCCGCGACCAATCAAACACCAAGATTTACCATCCCCTTCAATCAGCAGGGTTTACCTTTCTGGCAAACCAAAAAGGAAAACAGCAGTTTTGCATAGAGAATCCCGAAGAGAAACATCACCGAATTGTAATATCAACTTGTAAGTAAAGTAAGATTAAAACAACGAAAGTTTTATACGCTACTCGAACCAGCAACAATTACAAAAGGGATTCGTGCATTAGATTCAATGCAGGATTTAACGCGAGCTCAACAATTGTGTTTAGAAAACGAGCTTAATGAATCGCTAAGGAGTCGAGAGTTTGGACAAAAAATTATAAGCTGGTGATAATTTCGAAGCGGATAATATTGAATTCAATTAACTGTAGACGATTGCTTACAAACAATTCATTAGAAGAGTTGAACAATTAAACAATTCGTAAAGTCATTGCCCAAGGCTTCGTCTGTAAAAAGAAACAGAGAATGTATTTAATTTGAAGTTTAGAACAACTTTCGAGTCAGAGCAAAAACGGATCTCTCATTCTTTTTGCCCTCTAATTACGTCGAAAATGTTTTGCGGCTTTAAGTTCTTGGTACAAACACAAAAGTATCTTAACACGTCACTTTTTCTTTCTCAGTCGAAATAATAATTACTCGTTCACAATTTAACAAAGTTTAATTAATTACTCACTTCTTCGTCGCTTAATCTCTCCGGCAGCAACAATTTTATGCAGACGCGACAGGAAGTAAATCTTTCGCGAAATTGGGCGAGTGTTATAATAACGAAGGCAATTCATTTTTCGCCCACATGCATGTTCCACATTACCTAAGCAATATCCGAATTTCACCTAGTTTCCGTTCATTTCCATATGCTAAATGCGCACATTTTCGCTAACGACGGCAGCGAAAAATAAATTTATCGTGGCCAATAATAATTTACCGCAATTTAAAGTCGCTTCTCTCGCGCGTCTGCGGATGATGCGGTGACATAAATAAAAGAATCATTTTTCGATGGTTGTGAATTAATTAGAGAATGTTTAATTTATCGATTAGCAATATAAAACGTAATTTACGATCGCAATTTGAATATTACCGTTTTAATAACCCGATGTAACACCCAATAGAATTGAATGTGATGGGCAATAGGACGATTATTAAAAATATATTACAATACCGTGGATGTATTGTTAAAATGAATTGAATTTATCATGCGAATGCGATAAATATGATAATAATCGTGACGTAATAATAAAATGAAAAATCTAAAAAGGTTAATGGATAACGCGGAAAAACGATAGTTGCGCGTCTTTGGAACGAAATCAACGGCATGATATTTAATTAAAATTATCAAGATGGAAAAGCAAGAGATTGAAATATACGAATCGAAAATCACTTTTTCTCCTTTCAATACGGGGCATAATAGAATTATACACATGAGAATGTCAAATTATTTGACGAGGGTGCAAGTGGAGAGGAAGAGTTCCGACAGAGTGACGCAGTGAAGTCAGGAGAGAGTAGAATCGCGATATTAATCAGATTATTAATTCCGCATTCATAATTATTATTCGGTTATTAATTATCAGACGTCTGTCATACAATTAGCTGCTAATTAGTGCGAAATTAAATTCGGAGTAAAGCACACGATCGGCATTAAATATATAATGCTACGTCTGATTTAATAATAAGAACGACCTGCATCACGTACGCTTTCGACTTCTTTTTTGCGGCAAGCGGCCGAAGCCGAAGAAGTTATAAATTTCTGGTTAGTCTGATGCCCAAGTGCACGCGAAAGTTTCTCTTACTACGTCTTTTTTCTTCTTCTGCTCCTCCGCTCCCAATTCCTAAGCTTAAGTTTCAATCTAGAACGTGCTCTTTTTCACGTAATAACTTCTCCACTACTTATACCAACTCCTAAATGTGCATAAATAATAACGGTTGTTGCTTCGTGGATGTAACGGTATCGTATTACATGTTCGGGAAGTTCCCTCTCGCTCTCGCTCCCGAACGCTATTCATCGGGAAATTCGTTTTGTTCGCTAAAAGGTTCGCATTCAATTGTCTATAATATACGTATAGATATTTCGTTCGAGAGTAATACGAAATAAAGGGCGTCGGGGGCCTAACGGAGCTCGCTTACGAAATAACTTGCCTTGCGGACATAATCTGACCCGAGATTGATAATACGGTATTCCTTCGGTCGACGTTACGTATTCTGTGGTGGTTGCTGGCGTTGATGTTGTTGGCGTTGTGGCGAGAGTAGTAGTGGAATAAGTCGCTGGAAAATAAGGCCAAACACCGAATGCAAACAACAACAGAAAGAAATAGAAGAAAAAAGTGTAAAGGAGAAGATGCGCGTGAAAGCGAGAGATCGTTAAGTCTTTAACGATTTATGCGTTCGCGTCTCGGTTTGACGACATTGGAAACTTGTTATCCTACGATTTACAAGAGGAGCTACAATTCCTTTTTCCTTTCTGGTTGTTGTTGATTTGCGATCCTTTTCTTATGAAATAAAATAAATAATTTGCATTCGATTGCGTAAAGAAATGTATTTTGAAACTTTACTTACTTGTCTCGCTAACACTTGGACCTAACAGGGCCGGATGGAAATTTGCGGGGATTTTTGTTCTATCTGCATCTGAAAATTATTAATTGTTTGCGATCAGTTTGTTAGCTGATGAGGAAATAATATAAAAGAGCGTCTTTTAGAAACGTAGCTGCGATTAGAAAACAATTTTGAAAAAGGAATCAAAATTAATAACTTCCAGAGACAACTATTACTACCTATTAATCAAAGTTTGTAGAAGTGCACGATGGATGCAATTTAATATCAGTGATTGACGAGTCTAAATGAATAATTTACTAATGCTCGCAAATTTGTCCGAATTTTTGCAAATTACTGCTAAAAACCGTTCAGGAAAATGTGATTTTCTGTAAAGTGCTGAAAAATGGAAACAAATTGAATTAATCTGCAGGTTTCCGTATCACAAAGCGGTGGAAAGCTCCCTCCGGTTTTGGTAATAAGGTTTGTAGCAAGGATAACGATCGATAAACTAAAACTTTCAGCGAGCTTTCGTGCGCCATCTGCAAGCTTGCACTGAAAGCGCGTCCCCGGTGTTGGGAAGAAAGAAAGTCCTAAATTTCTGCAACTTTTCATTGTTTCGTCCATGAATATTGAAGTTTCCAATTATCACAACGACCGTTGACGCTAATTACTTTTTAACAAACTTAAAAGTAACGAGTTTGAAGAAATTTTCATTTTAAACAAATTATTAACTATTAAACCGTAGTTAATAAAGAATTGTCGGCGTTTGTTGCATTAAAGTTTCTATAGAACCGCGAGATTTTCCTTTCCAGTTCAACATTGCGAGGAAGGATAAATCTACCGTTTGTCTAGTAGATGGCGCTGCGACGCGAAAAGGACGAAACAGGACGAACCCTAACGTACGCGAGTCCTTCAAAGGATGCGAAAGCATTTTCGTTCACTCACCTACGGAATTCTCCTCGATGGGCTGAAACTCGAATTTCGCTTTGAATCCTTGCCCGGGCCAATCGGAATTCGCGACGAAATCTATGAACAGATCCGGTCCAGTCGACAGCACTTCTAATTCGTTCGCCTCGTTACATATCAACTTTATCGATGGATCCGTCGACGATTTGCCATCGTAGATTCGTATCAGATCCGCTCTATTCAGGCAACTGAAAAGAAGACGAGGAACACGATTGAAAAGCGATTACACGATATCGTTATCGGAAAGGGATTAACCCGCAAACGCACGAGGAACGGAAAGTTAATAAACAATATCGAAAACTATTTTCCGGACTTGTGCGCTGCTTTTTCAGTTAAGCAATTCGGCGAGTGCTACGAATTGAAGGGAGCTAAAAATTAAAGTGTGCCCGGCGCATCCACCAGAATTTCGTTTTTCGCCTTAAAGAGCATTAATGCGACGATAAAACCGATTTATTGCGCGCACTTCTATCTGCTTCGCTTTTAAATGGTCCGCGAAATCGTTAATATGATTTGTGGCAACAATGGCGTGATAGTGAGAGACGTACATGTAATAAACAGGGAGTGCGAGCAAATGGGGAACGACGACGGCAAAGAAATGACGAGATGGAGTGATATACGGCCAAGTTTATATTGCGTATTTTACACATGTCTTGTCGCCATCCTCCGCATATTATTATTGCATATCGGATCGTTTTATCTGGAGCAAAAAGAGTACATCGCGTTCGAGATGTGTTGCAGAAAAGCGTATGTGCGAAAGAGAAAGGAAGAGACGTGTTTTTTTTTTACGTTTTTATTCGTCGTCGTCGCATTATTATTATTATTCTCCGAGGCCATTTAAAAAGTGACTGGATGTGTAAGTTATCGCTCTTGCGACTCTTAACACTTCTATTCGTACGTTTATGTTCCCGCCTCCACATATAATTTTCATTTTTTCCCTCTCGCGGTCGAATTTTCTTTTTTATTCGTTGGCTACGTTGTTATTGTCGAGTGCGATTAAGTTACAACAGTTGACGCGTGAAATAAAAGTGGAGTATCGTACAACAAACACATACGTAAAACGAGAAGAGTCGTAGGTGTATTGGAGTTGTAGATTTATGATGTAATTAACCTCCGCGAGACGTATTTCATATTAGAAGCGAGTTTGAAGCGAGCGCGAGAGCGAGATATAACTAAAAAAAGTTTTTCCCAGTGACAAACTACACTTCGGGGGATTTCGTCGAGGGGGCAAAATTATTGTACACGTGCCGCTGGCACTATTTTACATTTTACAAACGTACAAAGTGGAAGAAGACGAAGAAGAACGAGGTACAAATGAATGGGGAGACGCGCGTTGAGTGCGTGAACGAATTAATAATTAATGCCGTGGAGGAGGAGGCGGCGTTATAAATTGACCGTGACAAGTGTACAGGTGTGCAGGCTGTCGAGGAGCAAGAAAAGGGACGAAAGAAGCGACGCGACACGTCGCGCTAATCCGGATTACGTATCGAAATTAATTAATTTCCGTAGGTAATCATCCAATTGCAACAGGTGTTTGCACACGTTACTCGATATCCGTCATACGTGCGATTAATTTGCGGATTAAAAAGCAGCGAAATCGTTTGCATGTAAGTTGCTTTTATCCGTTTGCAGCGAAAGAAACTGATACGAATCCAAATCGGTTTTCCTACGTACAGCGTTTCTTTCCCTCGGCTTTCCGCTATCTTTTGCTAGTATTTTTTTATTATCAGCATCGTCGATGGTCATCAGAGAGATACACATCCATTTGTGTTTGTGCAACGTTCGTTGCGTTAAAGTGCCTTGCGTTAAATTCATGGCCGTGCGCATCCTGTAATAATAATTACTGGTTTCAGGTCCGGCATTGGACTTTGGCAAAGGTCGATTGTACGGTGCACGCGAGCCACTAACATTTCATTACGACCCTTCCCGCGTGCGAATAAATTATTCACCCCGTTCATTGTTACGACTGTCCTCCGCCAATTTGTCACCCACGTCGACATTATGCCCAGATTTTAATAAATAAATCGATTGCGATTTCCTTCGAAACAAAACCGAAATGGTCGAGATCTATTAATTACTCCGCTAAAGGAGCGAAAAATCCCTGTCTCTTCAAACGCTATAACAAATGGTTCATCTTATTTCGACGCACCAAAAAGGAGAGAAGAAGGAAAAGTTGTTAGACGAAGGAAGAAGGATAAAAGCGATTATTATTATTATAAGAGCATCTCGCACGAATTTCCCCCGTCATCCTCTATCTTTTTTCCCGAGTAATAATATATGGTAACGTGCTTAATTCAAAGACTTAATGGTAAGTGTCTTTTAGATTGCCGCAAAAGAAAAATTATCATCATCGTCGTTACATTATTCAGGACGTGTAACGTGCAAAAGGAAAGAGGGTTCGTGCGTAAAGAAAAGCACGAAAGAAAGAACAAAAAAAAAAAGAAAATAGTATTAAGCAGCAAACGCGCGAGGAAGGGCAGAAGCAACGCGAGAGGGGGCGGCAGAAAATGATGAAGAAGGTTTGACCGATAAAATGGATTATGTAGCACGCATAACGGCCGAACGTACGGCGAACGGACAAATTCAATTTGTAACAAATAATTATCACTTTTCCATTTGGGCACGCGCACGTTTCAGGTTACATTTACTTCGCAATAGATTTACCGTTGCGTATGAAGCGAGTGAAAGACGAGCAACGTTGAAACGCGACCGACAAAATTCAATCGGATCGCCTCATTGCGCGCGGCAACGAAACTGAATTGTCGGACTGGATTGAAGCTTATTTTGTCCGGGATGTGTACGAATTTTATTTGGAACAAGAACGAAAGAGTCAAACTAATAACCTTTTACCATCAATGGTATCGGAACGAATCTCTGTACGTTTGGCATATACAGGGTGCTAGAAAAAGTGCCACAAACTTTAAAGGGTTTGGCTAAAGATGAGCAGCAACAAGAACAATCGTCCGGAAATTAACGGCTTCGGAGATACGAAACATTTTGCAACTTTTTTATTACTTAAAATTATGTACAAACAATGCAAACTACCAACAAAAAAAGTAACTCAAATAAGCTGTTCAAACATCTTTTCCTCAAGGACCTTCGAACTCTTTCGAAAATCATTGGCAATCGACCATTGCCTTTAATTCGGTGGCATCTTTGACTTATTCGTTCTTTCAGTTCCACTTGGTCATTACTAATACCCTCAAAGGAAGAAATCTAATGGCGTTCAATTTGGGAATTTTGCAAATTATGATACAAATCCAACTGAAGACCAACTGAAGGAAACTGACGATTGGGATCAGCTTCAACATAAAGTGACACTTCTCTGGACTTTTCCATTTACCAACGGTATAGTTGAAATTCATGTTGGCTAATAAAAAAATTAGAGTAAAAAGACTTGGCGAAAATTCGTAAAATTGTCATTAACGACTTAATACCATTTCCAAACTCTATGTGTGACAAAACATCTGTTAACTTCAGCACGAAACTTGCAAGTTGAATGAAAAGCAAGTTAAACGAAGATATGCTACGAAATGGAAAAGGTCCATTTCCGGACCCACGTTCGTCAAGACTTTGCTGTTTATCTTGGGCCGCATTATCACCCCTTAAAGTTTGTGACGACCTATTCGAAAAAGCCCTGCACATGCAATCCATGTTATTGACGAGATCCTATCGTAACGATTTCAAAATAAGCGTGGATAATTAACAACCGCCCAGGTGTGCGGCGGTGATTAAATATTTAATAAGACACGGAATCGATTTGGGTTTGCTACCGCCGTATTTCCCCCATCTGCGTGCATGCCACGTACTTACTTGCTTGTTGTTATACATATTAGTAGATCTGTGCCTTTCAAATTAACTGATTCCATTGATTATTTACGTTAATTACCAATGTTGTTATTGTTATTACTATCGGATAACGGATAGAGGGCGATTCAATGGAATCGAAGATTAAAATGTAAATGTGTTGTTTTGAATAATATGCTAACGATAAACAAGAGCGAAAAGAAAGTGGAGGCAGATAACGAAGAAAAAAAAGTACGAAAGGGAACGAATGACCTCAACGGTATATAAAAGGGAATCTGTTTTCTGGTGTGCCTCACGTCATTTTCTCGTATCTACCTTGATGTATTTCTGCGAGATAAGGGATGGCAACGATCAAATAAAAATTGCGTACCGCCGACCCATATCGTTGTGACGCGAAAGAAAAGTGAAAACCGAACTCAAAGGAATCATAAATTTGCGAATTGATACTGGATAACAAAGAAGAAAACGGAGATAGCAACTGCGGGAGAGAGAGAGAGAGAGAGAGAAGGAAAAAGATGATGATGGCATGGATGATGGAATATAAGAAATGTGTCTGCTCGAATGATATTTTTGCCATTCAAAATCGTATTGATGACGACGGTTCCTCGTAACCCGTGTCCGCCCTTTGTCCTTTACGCCCCTTCGTCCCTTTGCTCGTTTTGTGTTGTTAACGGGTGGAATGAAAAGTGAAAATTAAAAAGAAAAAAAAAAGGGCAAGGAAAATTCCAATTTATTTCGTTGGCAATTTGTCTCGAATTTTCGCGTTTCTTTCGTTCATTCCTTTTTATTATTCAATGTTTTCAGTTTATGGATTTATTCATGGCAAAGGAGAAGAATAAAAGAGTGCGTTCTGACCTTACGTGGAACGCTATATTAAAATATGATAATTTTAATTGCCATTTTCTTTATGGCGGAACCTTTTGCTTCTCTTTTATATAACGGTAGTAAAATTAATTTTGATTTAACGTATAACAACACAAATTCCCTTTTATTGATTTAACCGACATATTAGTCGAGTAATTTATTTGTGATTTATATTTTATGACTTATTTTGTTCAATAGAACAAAAAATAATAAAACAGTTGCTATAATTTCGGGTTTCAATTAAACCCATTCCCCTTTAGATTCGTGGCGCCTCATTAGCAAATTGATTGCAAAGGAGCATTTTTTTTTCGCAAGAGTGGATTAACACTTACTGTAATAATAAAAATTACCATTCGCCCTTGGATATTTGCATAAGTTATTACTATTCGAATACTCTTTTTTTGTACAACGCCATGACGTTCTATTAAAGTTTATTTTTAAATATTCTTAATTACAAAATGAATGTTATTGGACTGTAATTAAAGAAAAATCAATAACAATCGTGAATTTAAACGATTCAAATAAAATATGGGGCCATTTGAAGAGGCAACTGGCAAACGTGGCAGGGGATAATCGTTTGTGTTTTTTTTTGTTCTTTGAGGAAGACAATTCGGTCGTTATGTATGTAAGCAGAGAGGAGACAGAAATAAAGATACCTTTTAAGTCGTATCGGTTTTCGCAGATAAAGAGGATTACACAGATCCAAGGGGTTGTCTTTCTGTTTAGTTTCTTCTTTCGGGCTCGGAATTGAAAATGTGTTGTGAATCGACATCAATTACTCGAGTAATGGTATTTAAGATAAAAAGGATTCCCTTTTTTGCATAAACACGAACAGCAGAAAGGAAATTTTCAAATAATATCGTCCTTTTTGAATGGCAGTTAGGGATTTCGGAAAAAATTGAAAAATGCAGATGGAGACACCGGAAAAAGTCTCGTGTGCCAGACACGATGTGCAAAATGTGTTTTATTAATATTAATTACTAATGAGAGATTAGCAATTATAATTAATTTGCTCGATAGTGTTAAGTGATTGTTCAATTTCTATTGTTGAATAATACGAAACTTTTACGTTAAATTAATTGAAAATTTGCATTATTATAACGCATTTTGTTATTTGCAATTTAAAAATATTACAGTTGGTGTATACAAAAGAGGCGCAATATTTATTTATACAAAACTAGCAATATGTTTCAGTTTATGAAATTATTAATAATTGTGCTCCATGCATTTATATGCAACGTTTAGTAATTCAAATTTAATAAAGACCGATTCAATGAGCAAATAAAGCGAAGAAATTATAATTTGCTTTTATTTGATGCAGAGAAATGTAATTAATTTCACTAATTAGTTTGGCAATTAAATAAAGGTTGATTAATATCGTTATTTGAATATCAGAGAGGATCATAAACATAATAATAATAAGGATAAATGTAAAAATTTATCTTTATTTACAATCAACTTCGTTCCAATTAATTAAGAGCAATTAAATTAGGACGCAAAAAAGAGGTAAAATGGGCCGAGAGAGAGAGAGATAGAGAGAAAGAAAGGACACAATTTTAGACTCTAAACCATAAAAGCATTTTACTAATACAATTATTTAAAACGAATTTTATTAAAAGGACCATTTAATTTCCTAATTTAACGCCTCGTAAATTTTTAACCCGTTATTGCAAATAATTTTCTAAACTTGCGCCGTCAAATAATCGATTATCTTTATTCTTTTCCTCAATTTTAGGTTAAAAGAAGAAACTAACCACGAATGGAAATTGGCCGTACTGCACTCCACTTACATTTGCAAGGGGCTTTAGAGAAGGTGATAAGAAATATGCGAAAATTACGTGACTAAAGTCACTTAAAATCTTTGCCTCCTTCCTGGCGACCGAAGCATCTGATATATGTTGCTGCGGTTTAAAGACAAATTGCAACAACTTGGGAAAAATTTGCTCTCTTTTGCTTCTTTTTTTTTGCTTTTTCCGCAACGCCAATGAATGCGAAATAAAGACACTGGTATTTCCGTTCGAGTAGTAGCGCTGAAAGCAGTCTTACCTTATATCGCCTTTTTCTAAGGTCACTTCTTCAAATATTATTTGTATTCGTTCCTTCATCCTGCGAAGAAAGAAAAGCAAGCACATATAAGAAACGAATAAATTTGCATAAAATCGCAATATAATTATTTCCGATCCGTTTTTTTTTCCCTTCCGTTAAATAATTTCCGGAACACGATAAAGGAATTTAATTAAAGAAAAGGAAAAAAGAGAACAGTGAAAAATGCATTTTTTTTGGTGTAAGAAAATAGGAAACGTTCTTTTCTGATCTTTCGCCCGTGCTTTTGAATAATTTATAATGTACATATGCTTGTTCATAAGACGAATTAAATATGCATTTATGTATGGATCGTTTCCTTTTTCGCTTTTTTTTTTGTTGAGCAAGTCCTTTTCGTTTCTTAACGGATTTATTAATGCATTATTCAAAAATTCTTAACAGCCGCAAGAAGAACGAAAGAAAGAAGAAAATAAATATTATAGCGAGTTATTACTGCAAACTGAATCGATTGCCAATGAATTAATTTATTTTCTCTCTTTCTACTTTCATAAAAGTCTACTCGATTTAGCTTAATGGCTTGTATATGAAATAGCACCATTAGAAAATAATAAAACACAACGAGAAAAATGGTGAAAATGGAAGCAGTTTAATGTGAA
Source organism: Hololepta plana (assembly GCA_963695495.1). NCBI lineage: Eukaryota > Metazoa > Arthropoda > Insecta > Coleoptera > Histeridae > Hololepta > Hololepta plana. Next base: position 2,427,786 of record OY968834.1, on the reverse strand, counting down.
AGACATCAGATTCGCTTTAAGGACTATTTAATTCACATCCAGAACAAGAGGAAAAAAATCGCTTATCATAAGACAACACATTTAGCGTAGGTTTTGTAGCATTTTTCTCGTTATAAACTTCAAGACGTGCTCTAAAACAATAAAACGTTAGCCCAAAAAGAGCGAATTATATTTGTTGGAATTTTTATTTATGAGCGAGATTATTATGGGATTTAAGTCGTATGGTCGAATGGAGAATTAAACGGGTTTCACAGAGACGGCGGAAAAAAGGGAGCGGGAGCACGTTACGAGGAATACTTTATAAAATTTATGTAGACGTTTAAAAAGTTGAAATATTTTTTTTTAATCGCCGGTTCAAGATAACAAGATTAAAAGGCTTAGAAAGGGAAGTTCGCTCCACTTTTTGTTGCCCTTGTAGACTAATCATATACTTGTAATGAATTATTAAACCAAATCGAAAACAAAAAGTGCAAAGGGATTATTAAAAGTTTGGCAAACTTTTGCGCTTCGTGCATATTTTTTTAAAAGTTAATTCGTTCACGTAAAACAATAACTGCACAATTTTCCGCACTTTTCCTTTTGATGTATGGTCCTACAGCGTACGAAAGAAAAGTAGCAGCTTTCCATTCAATTTAACGGCCGAATAGGAAAACTTCTTGCAGCTAAATCGCCATAAATACTCGAGACAATGGTTCGGTTTATGATTTACGACTTAATTGTAGGTACGTACCTTGCCCTAAAACGGTACGAACATCGTATGTTCTTGGGATAACTCGAAGGGTACCTCGGCGAATAAAATTTCCCGTAACTTGGCGAATAATCCGAGCTGCCAAACTGATAATCGCACATGGTACCTGTCAGTTTTTGACCGTCCGTACGGAATAGTCCTGCAAAAAGAATGAAAGACGATTTTTTTTTACTTTAAAGCCATGCAACCGTCCCCTCGAAACGAAATTTAAATTCTTAACGAGAAGAGTAACAATTAATTATAATTAAACGTGTATTAATCACCATTAAAATGAACCGTGGAATTTCTAAATGAGCATTTTAATTGAAGACATTCGGCTAAAAGTGTATAAGTGTTAATTGATACAAATTGTTCGAGACGTTTAATTTGTTAAGTTGGTAGCCAGTTAGTGGCAAGGCAAGGAGGAGGAATCAAGTTTATATTGAGCTCACGACATCAATCTAAGACATCATTAATAACGGTTTAAAATGTTTCTACGTTATTGTGTACACGATGGGGATCGCGAATCGAATGGAGACGCTAATGAAATTTTTGTTAATTTATTATACGACCCTCTCATTTCTCCGGACACCTTTTCCTTCATGTGTCGCCCCAAAAGGTTCAATTAAAAGGTCACGTAATATTCTTCATTTCCGTTATTAGTCCCGTTATATCTTTTCTCTTTTGTCGTTTTTAATTTGTGTAGGCAAATGAATTTTCCCTCGTTTTCCTATCTTTCGTTTTTCATTTCACTTAATACTACAGTGTCTCATTTCGCTTAAGTTTAAAGTAACAAATTTCAGTTTTTCATAATGAAATAGACTATTACCGTTAGTGGAAACATTCGTCAATGTCTGCTGAAGATGAACGCTGCTAAGAAAACCATGAAGAAGGGAGCCAAGACAAGAACTTCGTTTCATTATTTATCATAAAAACTTAAAGTTGGCATTCGTTTATGAGAAAACAGATTTGTAGTTGCAAATGTTTTGCATCATTTTATAGCCATTAAAGTGAATGATTGTGCAATTCATATAAAAGCAAATGATCACTGACAGCAGTTACATGTCTCGCGGTTCCTTTTTTGGATATTCAAGAAAACGTCTCCTGATTGAAAATTCAACTTTATCAACTGATATCGAACAAATTTACTCGCTTTCTACGCTTTAGAGATACAAGTCGCTTTAGATTGCATTTAGAGGGCAAAAAGTTCAAAACACAACCGATGGCATAAAGGGAACCGAATGATGAGTATGATGAAAAAGAGATTGAAAAGTAAAATGTAAATAAATATTTCCTATATTGAAATATTCCATTAAACGGAATCCTCTTTTCCATTTCTCTTGCCGCTCACTTTCAATAAGAAACGGAATCAAAATGGGCTTCTTCGCTTTTCTCCTGCTATTAATTGTGTTTTGTAATATATATATATATATATATAATTTGTTTTGTAACTTTCTTTTAATTAACATTTTGCACTTTGACTGTGAATTCGTAAACGGTGAATATATTAATGTCATTTTCGCCTGCCAACAAATCGGTAAAAGTTAATTTCTTAGTCTGTTTACTAAACAATTTATTAAAAAATATACAAAGTCACGATGGAAAAGAAATCGATAATTGATTACTAACAAAGCGAAAAGGACGGTGCAGAAAATTTGCGAGTAATGAATGCGAATTAGTATGTAAAGTGGTTAGGAAATTTCCACTTGCGCGAAAACGAGTACCAGCTAAACTCGTATGGTTAACGTCGTCGAATATAATTCTGCTGATTGAGTATATGGAAACAAAGAAGTGGGTAATACAGTGGATTAGACCGTCAATGGACGAAAGCGGGCCGGAGTGATAATGATAATAATTGTAGGGCGACCGTTTAAGTGATTAATTCCTGAATTATACATTAAATACATTAGGTATTAAATATAGTGAAGGATATCCGATTTTATTAGGAGACGCATTTTGTCGAGTGAACGAGGAGGCAGAAGACGGGCAATAAAATGTTTAAGCGGCGGCGTGGAGGACGAGGTACGAAGACGAGGGAGCCGAAGACTAAACGTAAAGCATCGCCACAGACCGTTCGGACAGGTTCATCGTTTTATCTATATCGGTTAGATGGAAATCTTGGATTCGCTTTCTTCGGGTCGCCGTTACATTTTTATTATTAACGCCTTTTACTTTACTGACCGCTAAGGAAGAAAAAAAGGCACTAATATGTGATAAAGGCAATTTATTAATTTTAATTAATTGCCCGATGAAAATCGTTCTTCACTTTTTTCTACTTCTCATTGTTAAATGTTAATTTAAACTGTCAACAAAATGTAAATTACGTTTCATATTTAAATTACATCTGTTTTCCCCAACCGCCACACATAAATATAATGTTTCTTTCATTAAACGGAATCCAATTTATATACATATAAAAAAAGGGTGTAGAGAAAAAGAGGAATGGAACAATTCTAATGAAAACCATTTCTCTCGTTCCCTTTCTTTTTATCTGATTGCACCGTGCCGTATAACATTAATGACCTTTTTTATCGTCCTTTCCCTTCTCATTGTTAAAACGTTTCCGTTAATTAAGGTGTTTCAATTAACCATTAACAAAATGGGATAAAAAATCAGCAAAAGTTCTTATGTACATGTAAAAATAAGTTTCATTTTGAAATTGAACAGGACTTTCACAAAGACGTAAGGGCAAAGAGCTGACGCGAATTTTAACATCGCCGTGTTTCAATAAATATTTCTTGCTCGCTTTGTATTTGGGTTAGAACACATCTACGAAGACACTAACATTAGTTTAAATTGTAATTAAATAGCTTCCATCGGTTGCAGATGGAAAAGTTAAACAGAAGCTTTGGCGAAACAAAAAGAAATTAAATTGGGCGGTCCTTTCTTTATCTTCGACGCTTTGTTCTTTCCATTTTTTGCCAGAGATAAAAAATTAGCCTGTTTGGCATTATTTCTCTTCCATTACCACTAATTAAAAACCCGTTTTAAAAGAATTTCCAATTAACAACTCCAACGACAATTCGCTCGTAATTTAATTTATTGTTATCATTTCGACCCCGCCAACAACGCACCCGGTTCTTACTTTTACTTCGCATTATTTACGTTCTTCGTATCGGTTTCTCAGTGAACTTTCCCCGTTTCCTACCTTGTTCGCTCATTTCTTTTGCGAACTTTTTACGAAGAATTCATAACTATTTAGCCGCAGTACGAATTATATCCCTCGGGGATCTCCTCCATCCTCCGTCTAACCCGTCAGCCATCCGAACGCAGGACATGAATTTACACTCTGCGTCCGAATTGCGATCAATCTCACGGTGGCCAACGGCTACATTACATTATCATATCCTGCCCTCTCCGACATCGAATCCTTCCTCCGCTAACCGCGAACGTTGACGGGCAATAGCGGTTCGCTTCTTTTCTCGCCGTCGCATTAAAATCATAAATTTAATTTGGCCGTTCAATTATTTCTCGTTTGCGACATCGCGCCAACAATTCCCGAAGAAATTCCGCGTAACGTTAACAAATCGTTGTCGGGGAGTTCGCGTAAATTTGAATAAAACTAATCAAATGAATTGCGTAATTGCTTGTGCAGGAACATTCGTCATGGACCGCAAGAATGAAAAAGTTGGGGGCAGAGGTTGGCTACTTATGCGTGGACGTATAAATCAAAATTACAACAGGGAACGAAGCGAAATTTACGCAGGGATATTCGGGGAAAAGCAGGGATTTGCTTTCGAAACGTGTATTACATTCGCAGGCGGCAGTCAAAAGGCACAAAAACCGCATCCTCGTGGAAACCGCCGCATTCCTGTCTACTGCGTCTATACATTATCACAATAATATATTAATGTTAATTTCCTGGTATTAGATTTAAATATTCAGCAAATTTTCGCTTTGTTCGTCGTCCTTTTTTGCTGTTGTTTGTGCTTAACGCAACAGCGAGAATACAAGCGAGTCCAACGAGATTAATCGGGTTTAATCCCGTAAAATTAATTAATTAAAGAACGAGAACAAAAAGACGTTATTACGTGTATTCCAACAATTATCGTTCGAAAGCCACACGTTGGAAAATCGTGAGTTAAAAAAGTTGTTAACAACTTGAGAAAGGTGCGATCCATTCGGTGAGCGAAGGTGTAAAGTAGCAGGAAGACGGGCGCAAAGCGAGACGGAAAGGAGAACGATGAACGGCTGCGAACGTACTAAATTCAAACTGTCCCGAATTCGTCCCGTGGGAACGAAATGCTCGGCGCTTTTCCTTGAGTTAGTTAACCCAACTAAGGCGAATTATATTAGCGGGAGACTAAGACGAACTTACGACACCCTCCTCAACCCACGCTCGCATACCGCAATGTCTTAACATTTGACGGCGGCAGCGTCGTGCATTCTCCGGTTAGATGGAATATGCGTTTTAATGGTAGCGATTTTACGACCGCTATCCAGCGGCGGAGGTCATTAAGTGGTTTCTAATTAATTTGCGTGATGTGCTGACACGTAACTTGTCAAAGTGTTTTAGTAATTCTGCGCTTCTCATTGTCATCATCGTCATCGTCGCCATCATTAACATTATAAATCGACTACATCTTAATTAAAATTCTTATTTGCACCCAGTTTGCAGTTGCGTATTTTACAAGTTTCTAATTTGATTTTCATTGAAAGCAATTGCGTTCATTGTGCGTTCGCGGAAATCAATTTACGTGACTCGTTCATTAATTATGAGTACTTTTTATACAGCAGAAAAAAAAACTCTTAGCAATAGGTAACCCCAATGCAGCGAACAACATCCGAACAACCATTGAAGGTATTCACATTTATTTAAACTCGCGGTCACTCTTTGACAAAGACAAAGGAAACGATCAAAGACCGAAGAACAGTATGAGTTTCGTACGAATCTGATTATGGTTAACCGATAAAAACGGCGAGCGAATTTTGCAAACAAGAAAATAATTATTTTGCAGAAGAACTTACTCAACAAATGTAATCCTTTAGTAATATGGTTGCCGTAACCGTTTATGGAAGACGGCGGTTCGGCCGTAAAAGTAAAATCTGAGGGCGAGAAAACAAAGTTCGCGAAGAAGTTGTTGATGAAAAACAACAACGCCAGTTGTATAAAATCTCTCGGTTTGCATAATAAATCGGGACAACATATTGCACGTCAAATATTCGATTCCGTGGAACAGAACAACAACACGGGGAAGAAAAGCGACTTTAAGCTCCGAAAAGAGACGGTCTTAATTCAATAAGTGTAATTTCAAAAAAAAGTTCAAGACATATTACGAGCGAAAAATAAAACCGGCTAAAAGAGAGGCCGTTTAATGTCAAAGTAACTCGGATAATATCCCGTTTTAAGTGGGGCCGAGTAATAACGGCGTCTCGTGGACGTAAGTAAAAAGTTTCCCCGTGTAACAGTGCGAAAGATAACGAATTTATATCAAACAGATGAAGATAATGTAGCGAATGGAAATGAGGAGGAACGCGAGAAAGATGGAAGTAAAGCAATTTCATAAAGTCCGTACTATCGTCTCCACGTTTCGATTCCTTCCTTTTTCCCGTATTTTAAACTGATTTAAAAGCAAACTTTTGATCCTTCCGCTTCTTTTTATTCGTTCTTCCCTCTTTTTTGTTTCATCAACAAGTACGGATTAATCGGGTATTACGCAATAAGAACAGAAGAGCATAAGTAGATTTCTTAGTCATCTAATTTCTTTAGGGGGTAGCGAAAGGAGCAAAGGAAATTCTTAAATAGTATCTTACCATCGAATCCGATAAAGCTCTCCAAGTTAGTTTAAGTAAATAATACTTGATTCCATTTACGTTATGCAGAAGGAGGAAAAAAGCGAAGGGGAGGCACAAGGGAGCGAATAGATTGAATAAAGACGTTTAGGTTTGGCTGAGTGGTTGCGGCGAAGGAATTCTGTTACGGTTTAAAACGAACTTTCTCCGATGACAAGAGTAAGCTTTTTAGTTCGATGGCGAAAATAATCGCCAGTTTTAACTCGACATTCCGAAAATTAATTACTAAATATGGATAGGCGATTAGAGGAGATTCGCACTTTAGTTAATTAAGGATTTGTTCTGGAGGAAATTTCCGATCAAAACAAGACGATAAATACCATTACAATTGGCGTGTTTTCGGCCAATTCTCCTCCACTCCGGCACGTAGATATTTACCTTAGATTTCGCCGTAGACTAGAGCGAAATTGTTCAGGGAACCGAACCATTTTCCCCTTAGGTAAACAAATCCCATTGGACCGACCTAAAGCAGTCCCATTTCCACAACAATGTCGATATTACTTTTTAATAATACATCGTTCCCTCGGGAGAATCCATCCTCTAGTCCCGTCGCGGCGACTTAATTAATTAAATTATTTGCCGAGAGTCTATCCGCGAAACGGTTCTATCCGTCTACCGCGAATTTATCGAGATTATTGAGTTACTTTTAATGAGAGCAAATTAATTAATCGTACCGTGTAAGCAATCAATAATATCTTGTAGCTCCTATTTTTTCGCTCTCCCGCAGTTTCTCAAATGATTTGTTGGGCGCGAGAAAGGGATAAAATCAATTTCTGCACATCTTGTAAATGGATAAAGTCTTTGTCTTCGATTTATTTTTTTTGATTAAAAATGTAGTGGCAATATCTCGAACATCCGCAATAAAGCGATACATTTAATAAAGAGAACGGGCGAAGGTTCTCGTTTAAACTCCGGCGAGTAACATAAATCAAGATTCAAACTGGGGAGGAATTTGCGATGAATACGTCGTCCGCGTTGATGTCTTTCAGCTGAACGAGAGAAATAAGGTGAACGTGTGACGCGAGGAGGGCGGAAAAAAGTAGCACGAATCCTCGGATAGAGAAAGAAGGATGTTAGTCTCGATTTTACATCTTCAAAAAGCTTTAAATTGATGCTGCGTGACCAACGCGGCGAACGAACGAACGAACGAACGTTGCTTGTCCAAATTCTAAATGAATCCACAATAAATTCGTGGAATCGTGCCGTGCATGAAACACGTATACATACATATATACTGGGTGTTCCAACTGGGCTCGCAGGATTACGGCCAAACGGTTGACGTTAGATAAAAAAAAGTTTTCTCGGGAAGGACTACAACGAAAAAATATTTTCCAAGATGGCGCTCATCCGGATATACCCGGAACTGATACTTGTTCCGTTATTTATTTTTTTGACTCCCTGTTGAATTTTAAGGGGAGTTTATTAAAACAATTACATGGCTACGATGCACCGTTCTAAAGTTATTTCAGTGTTTTTGCGAAAAAATTCATTTCGAAGGTCGTGGAAAATCGCATATATTTTCGGATCAATTTAAGATAGAGAGTTGAAGTTGTTTTCGTCATTTAAAGCAAAGAATGGCGAAGACTGTGGTCTGCTTATATTTAATTGAAAGTATTACTGACTGCAATTTGTGGTCGGTTAAATGTTGACATTTTCAAATGAGCATAACTATCTATCTTTTGTTATCGCATTAGATGCAGAAAATTGTTCATTTTCGATCTTAGTACGATAATACGGGGTCAGTTGTTGATGTTTTTCGAGGTACATTCAATTCTTTGTATTTATATGTGAGTTTTCCATGCTTTCCAATGAATTACATTAAGAGCAATCAGACAATTCAAAACAACAATGAAAGTATCAGTTATTTGTTTTAAATTGGAATTTTTCATGAAAACAATTTCTTTCAGTTGGATAAGTTTTGAACTTATTAATTAATGTCTTAATGAATAATCGGAGGAATCACTTGAAAGAATTAAATTCTAATGCAAATATAATTGATTTTCAATTGTTTTTGCGCATATAAATAACACAAAATATTAATTAATTGTTAATAACTCAGAAAACTTTAAACAATATACTCAATAATACCTTAATATGATCGAAAGTGAATCATTCTTTGCATCTATTGTCACAATAAAAAATATATAATTCTATTAAAAAAAATGCAGTTATGCACATTTGAAAATGTCAAACTTTAACAGGCCACAAATTAAAGCCATTTCCACTTGCAATTAACTTTAAGCAGAGGAAACTTTTCGTTTGATTCATGCTGAACAGAATTAAAAACAGTTCAACTCTCTAATTTAAATAGTTCCGGAGATATATGCGATTTTCCATAACCTTCCAAATTACATTTGTCGAAATAACTCTGAAACGCTGAATCTTAGGCAAGTGATTGTTTTAATAAACTATTTTCGAAATTCAATAAGGAAATTAAAAATGCAAAAAAAAAAATGCAATTGCATATAAAATAACGCGGCAAATATCAGTCTCCGGGTCATGCCGAGAGAAAGCTTCTTGTATGACACATTTTTCTCTAAAGTCAATCCTTTGGGCGTAATCTTCCGATCCCGCACTATAGGAACACCCTGTATATGTATATACCGATGCTGCTGCCGTTACTATTCACCCTTACGTAAAGGAGGAGGAGAGGGATCGTCGTTTTTATTGCAGAAAAGGAGTGCGAAGTGAAAATTTATTAGTTTCACTGCCATAACGTGATGGGATTTCAAAATGTTATAAACATATTCGATATTATTGTGTGTATTTCTTATACACCAACTATCGTTTCCCCTTTTTCTTTCCTTCATATTTACGTTTGCGCCCGTCCATTCGACGGTAAGCTCTTCCTCTCTTATTGCCGTTTCTTCGCACTTTATTACGGTTTTCGCCGTATTGGTTCTTGCTTTACAACCGCCACGATGCCGTTAAAGATGTACCGTGGCAAATAGCAGAGGCCAAGCGAAGAGAACAATATAAAATTTAATATAATATTAAACAATGCGCATTCAACTGTAACGCAACGCTGCTAACGACGGCGAAGTTTAAACTTCCGCATAATGGCGTTATTATTACAAGTTTGCAGCGCCATTATTATGTTGTTATTATCATAACTGGAGCAAATAAGAAACGCGTTCGAAAACTATTTAATTGTGTTTGGCGAAACGATTGAAACTTTAGTAACAATTCCAACCGTTTCTGTTGACATTGCATCGGTTCAAGATAATCATCATCATCATCTGCACATTGCGTGCGTACGTAAGGGGAACGTACGCACGTAATTAGGGATGTAAATAGTTAACGTTATTTGCTTAATAAGTAGACTGCGGTTACACATTTTACAACGGCGTTACCTGAAGAAGAATACGCTCCGGCTCATTGTAATTTGCCGTTCCACGGGCATTAGCGTCGTCTTTAAGATTACGTATTTGATTACGCGATTTGCACACGTACCGCGAATATTATTATGTGCAGGTAATTAACTTTAAGCGTAATCTGAGACGAACGGTACACATCGGATATCGGATTACGGGGGAAGAACATGTGGAGGTTTAGTGTCGTTGCGAGGAAAACGAAAAGACGATTTTCGTCGTGGAAAACTGTGGAGAAGGAAACGAACGAAAGTTTGAGTGGATGGAAGAGGAGAAGCATTTTCGTTGGTTGTTACGTGGAGTATAATGGAAAGAGGGATAGAGATTTTCTTGGAGATTGTTACAATGCGTTAAAGATAATTGTTGAATTCTTTTGTCGTTTGGTACAGTGTATTATATGTATTTGTGAGTTGTTTCCACTTCTTCGTTCTGTATACATTTTTTTTCTGCTTCTTTTCGTTGTGAATAGCAATTAGGTTGTATAATCCGGGAAACGTAAGTGAGGGCGGACGGTGGGCGTTGAAACAATTTAATAAATGGAAAACGACGAAAGTACGCCTCGAAAAAATAAAAGAGTTACAGACAGGATAAAGTATCATCATCGTCTCCATGTAGAACTCTTGTTGTGCTTTCCGCTTCTACTTCTTACGTTCGCTGACTTCTCTTCTTCTTTTTTATTTGTTAGCAGATTTTTGCATAGAAGACGAAAAAGCATACATTTTAACGCGAATTGTTACTAGAGGATATTTTCGTTTCCTTTGTGTTTGTTTTCTCGTCTATTTTCCCAGCTTCTTTTTGTTCAAAAGATACATCCGAATGAATAGAGGATAGACGGCACGCTCTTATAAATATTTTAATTCCTAACAGACTATTCCCCCATTTTTTTTGCTGCCACTTTTAAATCCATCCCCTTTTTATCCGTTTCATATAGTCACTTTTTGCTCGCCTATGTTTCAGGTTAAATAAACTGGAGCTTAGCACGAAGAAAAATACAGTTTTTTTCTCTCGCTCGCGTGAAGAGTCGAAAGTATTTATGGAAAACAATCCAGACGAAACGGGGAAGTTTTTCCTTAACGCAGCGCACCGATCGAATCTCGCTCATGAAAATTTTACACTTTACCTATATGGGATTTATGGTATAAGTGAAAAATATAAAAGGGAAAACTTATCTCGATAAATCAGTATACGAGTCCAAGAAAAGGAACAAAATAGAGGAGGAGGTGGTCGTAGTGGAAGGAAATGTTTCCAGCGATTACATTAAAATAAGTGAATCATATTTTATGCTGATAATGTTTAAAAATATAAAATATTCGCATATCTTATAAGTATATCCAAACAAAAACGAAGGCGAAGTTGAGGGATAAACTGAGGAGGAGGAGGAGAAAGAGAGACTGACGATGAACACTTCGAAATCGATGAAGCGGAATGATATATTTTTCCTTTTTAACCTTCTCTCTTTCACAATTCTTTTACGCGTTCTTGAATGTTTAACGGTTCGAATTCTTTTGATTGAAATTTTCGATACTCACCTATAAATAAAAGCAAAAGGAATTGACAATTGGATCGGATTAAAACGACCTTTTTCCAAATCGATACTCGAAGCGCATTTCATCGTACGTACACCACTTTTAATTAACGCCAAATTAAAACGTTAAATTAATAAACGTTCGACGATCCATTATTGCTAATCGATTCCCGGCTTCAAAGGTTCGAGATTAATATGTGATGAACGCGTGCTTTAGCTCGCTCTTCTTTTACGTCAAGTTTCGAATACTTACTTCTATCGATGAATCGAAACGTGCCGGAAAATCCGGTTGCGTTCGCCGTGTGCGAGCCGGAATGAAATTCTAATACGAGCCCTGGCCCGGACGAGTACATAACCGTAGGTATATCGTCACGGTTGCCGCATAATAAAGCTGCCCAAGGCGTGTACTCATTAACCTCGCCACTTTCTAAATGAATGAAAAGCTTCACGTAATCACCACGTACGCAGCTGGAACATAGAGAAATGTATATTATATAAAAAAGGTGTCAAAGAATGGAGACACAAGCACACACGCAAAACGCAAGTTTAAAAGTGTGGGAAATAAAACAATAAACGAAAAGGGAGCCTTAAAGTTTTGCACCGCTTAACACCGTTCGTTGTCGGTAATGACCGGATAGGAACATCGAGAATAATACACGAGAAGAGGATGCTTGAAACTTGATCTGGCGTTAATCGCGATCGACTAAGTTTAATCGTAAAGGGAATGCACGATATTATCCGAAAGAAAGTAAAAGTGATTAAATAGGGAAACTTTGCGGCATCTCTGTGCTTTTTAGCTAAACAAAAGGAAACGTCGAGTGTCTTTTAGAAATAAATACCGAAGTTTTTACTTTGCTCTGTTCGCTAACGGTACGTTGAATGTATCCGCGCAAAAATGAATAGGGATGTTTGTAATTCATGCATATTTTGGTTATTTTCTAAGCTTATATCCTCCTCTTATGATATTATTATAGGAAAAAAGTAATCAAGCGTTGAGTGAGAACTGCTTATAAAAGCCGTTTCAACACTTAAGTTATTTGGCCAAAAATCGTGCAAAATTTCGTATGCCGGTCGTTAGGTCGAGGAAATCATCTTCCAAAGCATGGCACAGATTTCCGTTTCCAAGATGACAATGCGCGACCTCATAGAGGCAGAGTTGTTTCAGCAGCGTCTACAAAACTTAGGCATTGCACAACTTCAACTTCCCCCAAAATCTCCAGATTTCAATTCCATTGAGGACATATGGGATGAGTTCCAAAGAAAGCTTGCCAACCACCATCCGCAAGCATTTAGCGTACAGCAAATGTTGGCTGCACTACTAGGTGTATAGAACGATATTCAATATGAAATCCTTGAAAGTATCATAGAAAGAACACCTCAAAGGTGCATGTGGAGTGTGCTTGATAGGGGAAAGCACACAAATTATTATAATTACAGAGACACTCTCTTTCTGATGTTATATTAAAAACACGTTTAATCAAATTTTTCGTGGCCAAAAAAATCAGTTTATTCCGATAATTGGAGGTTTCACTTGCCAAATCGATTAACTCCATAGAAGCTGAGAAAAACGATAAAACACTATATATTGTTTTTTAAAATTCCCTTCAAATTAAAAATTCAAAATTTTAATGGAGTTAATCGATTTGGAAGTGAAACAAAGTTATTAATTCCATTTTACTCTTCGAATTATTTCTTTATTACGGTCAAACTTCATTATATAATTATGTTTCATGGTTTTGGACATTTCAGTCCCATTTAGCAGGATACTTTTTCGTCCAATCGAATTATTTGTTGCGATTTTTTCATTGCTATGATCAAATAACAAATCCGAATAAATTCAAAATCGTTTTCTTGAGGCGAGCTTTCTGCCAATAATTTGTATTGAAGATCCATTCGATTCATTATATTCTTTATTCCAATAAACGGATAAGGTCCAGAAACTCTGTGCATGGGTACCACATTTTTAGAACCACAACAAGAAACATCAACGCACTAAGATTGTCGTCGGTTTGTTTGCCCGTAATCGCTCAACACACGGTCAGAAGCAACATTCTCTTTATCGGATATTCACCGGTGATGAAAACTGATTTTCACCGTTTTCCATCTCGATCGAACGCTTTGCGCGACGTTTCATGCAATAATGACGTGGAATAGCACGTTTGGTTGGACGAATTTTTCGAGTTCAAGCCGGGAGATTCTTGTCACTGAGGCATCGAGAAAATTGTCAAACGTGCTATGGAAGTCGTTAAGATCGATGGAGAATGTATATATCATTGATAAATTTTGATTTTTTGTTTAAAATTAAAAACAAATCTATCTAAAAAGCCGCACGAAATTATGCAGCAACCTAGTAAGTATGGAGTTAATCGGTTTGGCTTCTGAAATAAATTATATATTATTCAGTGGCAAAAAAAGTCATTTAGGGGTGTTAATACTTATTATTAGAGAAATTTGTTTTGAATATATACAGTTAGGAGCCAATCAAGGACTTTGATATTAAAATTTGAAAAAATTCAAAAAATGGAGTTAATCGATTTGGCAAGTGAATCATCCAATTATGATTGAAGTTTGTAATTATAAAAAAATTAAGCTAAACATTACAAAACTGGCAATATCCCTATTAATTTTTGCGTAGTATATTTTCTTTACAAAAAGATGTCCATCAACTGGCAACGGTGCATTCGTTCTTTCTAAATTGTTTTCGGCAATAAATCATTTATATGGACTGTATTTGGAACATTTAACATTTAAATGAGACTAATATCCGTTACGTACGTGCATATATATAGTTAAGCACGAGATCAGTTGTATAATTGAGAGAGGTGTTCGACTACCGACATCGCTTCGGCTTCAAATAGCAAACATCAATCACTCACGTTGATACCCAATTGTTAAACAACTAAGCTGCTTTGTTTTCCTATAAATCATCCGCCATCGAATCGAATCGATAATAAACGGCATTTGATATGCGAGAGGCGAGAGCGTACGATTTCGACCACAAAAATCCAAAACCGTACCGTCAATTGGATTATACGAAATTTGGTGGATGCGCCGGGTTAAAATACTTTTAAGTAACCGTTTGCAAGCGTATTACGATTACGGCGTGGAAATTAATGGAAAACCGTTTTTGGTGGAGTGAAATTAAAGGAATGAAACAGTAATAATAATAAGAATTGAGGGACTAAATAAGAAAAACCACTTTACTAAAAACAACCGTAAGCTCTTGCAATCAATCATAGAAAGTTTTAACTGCTGGTGGCATTTTCGGCGGAACGTCACTACTTGCACAGTAATATATCGTTAGTTGTAGACCCGGGACAAAACCACTTTCCTCGACATTAGTGGAAAAATATTAATTTAAAGCGACTTGCTTTTCTCTCTTGCCCCCAACTTTTTCTTATGATCCGAAACTATTAATTTTAATTACGTAATTGAAGACCATCCAGAGTCGGCGGAATGAATTGTTTCCTCGCTCGTCGTACATTTTTCCCATCTAATCGCACCTATTGCCCGCTTTCTTTCGCGGCTCGTCGTTATTAATGATCCGCCGTGGGAAACGTTTATCATTATAACGATTGGAATATTATAACGTATTGTGTACGAGAGCTCGAATAGAATATTTGATAGTTGCGCGATTTCATGCTACTCGATGCGAAATATATGTGCATATATTTAAAGTTGCTTCTTTTTGCGTTATCATTATCGACGCGAAGAGAATGAATCGAATGGCGAACGCATTCAATCCATCATTTCATTGGTATTCCTCTCTCTTCTCGTTTTGTTACGTGGAAAATGAACTGCTTTTAAAGAAATTTTTGCACGCGCATTTGAATAACGATGATAGTGTCGGCATTGATTTTCGTCATCAGATCGTATTGTATTCGCCGAAGCTTTTACTTAAATGACTGCCAACTCTCGGCGTGCGAAAAATACAACTATTCGCTTTGCTTTTTGTCGGCGCTGTCGCCGTATGGTCGAGAATTAAATTTCGCCGTTGCAAAACATGAGGAGAGTCATCGTGCATAAGGGTCTAATGTAACTGTTTTAACATTGCTGTAACACAACACACTGGGGATGTTGGACCGTTGACAAAGGATGTAAGTTAGATTGGATACTTGTTGTTGTTGGCTCGTTCCCACTTTTTTTTTTCTCGTTTTGGTCGCTGCTGGTGTCAGTTATCTCTAGACTCGTCGTAATAGAGCGAAAAGTAACGTTTCTCTTTCGTAGACAGAGACAGGTGTGGGCGAAATCAATCATCCCTAGAGGAAATCAATCCTTAATCCATAAACGCCCGTTTCTTATCTCAGTCCCTCACTCGTTCTCTCTCCAACTAATATTATTATGTTCCTCTGCCGTTTCTCCACCTTGCAAATCTCTTCATTGAAAATAAAGTGAGTGTGAACGACGACATCCACCACTTGGATCCGATAAAAGCGTAGTGTGAAGCGGAGAAGAGAAACTCTTTGATTTGATTGTTGATGCATTTGCTTTATATGTAGGTACATGTAACAAAAGTGGACATAGAAATGTAGTTTTCTTCCTTTTTTTTTTTGGTCTTCGTCGCTCTCATTTCGTTTTGCGTTATTTTTCCATTTTTATTTTCCATTCTTCTTACTAACTACTACCTTTAGCCTTTTCAGGTTTCTCGTTGCTCTTCGCATTTCGAACGCGAACACAATAAATATTCCGTTTCGTTAAATTTAACACGTAAGTGAAGAACCGATGGAAAATGGTAGAGATAGAGAGAGCGAGAGAAAGATAAAAGTACACTTTTTATATGAAACCGAAATGAACAAAAAAAAAATAGATATCGCACTTTATAAAATTTCCCATCTCGCGTAGTATTTGTATGCGGGAAAGCTTTATGGGAAATTCGATTGCCATTGTTCTAAATTCGATATAATTTTAGAGATTGCTCGCTGGGTTTTTGTTTGTTGTTGTACGTACGAGAGCGAAGCAAGAAAAAAGCGGTTCCAATATTCAAATGCAAGAATAACGCTCGAGAATCAATCTCGCCGAAAATTACATTTGTTCCATTAGCGAGGAGGAAAATTAGTCAAACGAGATCTGCTTCTAATAATAAACATTTACTTAAACGACATATATAAAGTTTTATTAACGTCTTCTTTCGAGAACGTTCTCGTACGGCAATATTATTATATAACCGAGGGAAGCGAGTTCTTTTCGTTTCGTTCGAAACGGTTCATAGTTAGAATAAACTCTTCAAGAAATGGCGGAGTGATTAAATTTAAAAGCGCCAACAGACATAACAACCGTTCCACACTAATCGTTAGTAAACTCCCATCCTTTATTTGGCACTAATTTAATTGCTGCCTGTTTGAGTCGTGTTTTTTTTTTAATGAAGTTATAAAGTGTTTAATAATTGATAAATTCGAGGAGAGAAAGCGAAAACGCTCTTCTCAGAACGTTAAATTATTCGCGTGCCTTTCCTCCTCGTTTTGAGAGGCGCTTAATCAATTGAACAATGTATTCCCCGTATACATAAATATTCAATACATTATTATTATGCAATACAAGTCAAATAGGCATTGTTTATGAAAAGCAATTCATCAAAGTATAATGATAATATTATATTTTAGCGCGCTTGACAAAGGGCTTTGGGATTTTGCAATATCGAATTACATACACACGCCAGCACTTTGCGAATACGTTGCCACATAGGCGACGATGTGAATAGAACAATCGATTTTATACAATTTTTATTGACACCGTGGCATGAAATTATAAATTATTTTTAATTTAGCATGAACAATAGACGAAAACAATGACAACGGCGCTATCATTTATTCCGCGTCGACCGTTTAGCAATTTAATCTAATTTTGTCGGTATCCAAATTAATTGACTGGCATCTCAAAATTATAGCGTAAAAAATCTAATAGATCGCTTTCAACGAGGCTTAACGCATTCGAACTGATTTCAAATAACCAAAACTGTTAGACCAGCCATAATTAATCTCTTTATGACATTCGCAGACGACAAGACCAACAAAATTTGCAATTTAACTTCATCAAAAGAAGTAGAAAGCGGAAAATAAAGAGAAAATTGCCACGAATTCGTCGTCGTTCCGCGTTAGTGTGGGAAAAAAATTTGAATATTTTAAGATTCTTTCAAAGGAAGCCTTTCTCTAAACTACGAATATTCGTACACCTATTTTTTTTTGTTCCAATTTAACAGTGGATCCATTAAGAATGCGAAATTAAATCAAATTGACGCAGTGGAAGCGAGAAACGAGTTATGCAAAATACTATTATTCCCCCGTTTTTTGGCTTAAGGTCACTTGTTTATTCCTCACGTAAAATTTTCGACCGAAAGAAAATTCGAAATCTAATAAACCTGTGCAAAATTTTTAATAATAATAATACGAAGGTACGCCTCTTTATTAACGTTATTATCATAATAACAATATTTTATGTTGCACGTGTACTACAATGGAATTTAAATTTGAAATAGCTACGCTCCTTTCGGTTTTTCTTCTTCTATCTCTCTCTCTCTCTCCCTCTTCGCGGTACACAAAACATTGATGACTCGCAATTTTATTATATTATTTAAAAGAATTTCTCCTTGCCTCGTCCCCCGTCTCATTCTTAACGTTTACGTTCCTGATAACATCATATATCTTAGTTATTACCAGGGATAAGTGTCAGAAACCTTATCATCTGAAATATATGAGCCCGGGCGATGCAGACGTTTGTAGGCATACTTCAGCAGGATTACGGCGGGCAAAGAACATGCTCCTCCGCCACTCGCTATGACAGGGCAAATTTCCTTTTATGCAACTCCTTTCTTTCGAACGCTTTTTCATCTTCCGCACGATTTATTTCGTTTTGTTCGATTGAAACACAGGTGTTGTTTAAAATCTGCTCAGTTTATAATGGGATATCTTGTTGCTCTATCGGTACTACAATCTAATTGAGACAAATTGCTATTTAATGGCACGTACTACGTCTTAGGCACGCGAAACGAAAAATGCGACTTGATATTGTCGCAATGCCCCGCGCTAACAAGAGTAGTTGTTCACTTATGTAAATTAATCGAATGAAAATTGATAATATAATATAATGCACGCTGGTAGCTGGTGTATGGATGTTTATTAAAGAACGTGCAGCGTAACGACGACGCTATTATAATAGAATTTACGTGCACCGGTGTGTGTGTGCACGAAGATCTTGAACTGTTTGCTTATATCAAAACGTTTGTTAAGGTATCCCTCTCGTGCCAATGGATTCTATAAACATACACAAGACGACGATGTTGACGGAATATTGTGGCTGGAAGTAAATTAATGGAAGGCGTCAGATCGAATGGTTGTTGGTTTAGCCGAACACTAACGCTTGTGCTGCGGGTCTGTCCCGGTAATGTGCAATATCAACAAGATGATGGAGAAGGGTTTGGAAATTGGTCGGTCGTAATTTCTCTACTCTCTTCGCCGTTAATAATCCAACGTGGAGGCACGTGAAACGGGGACAGGAGAGATGGGACGAGAGAAGGCGCAAGTGTGTTATGGAGGTGAAGCGCTGCGGGAGACTTGGTGGATGAGGAAGAGCACCAAATATGCGGATTAAATTAAAGAGGTTTAGGGCAAATCAAATTTTCGTTAATTGTCAGTTGTTGTGTTGCGGTTAGAGATGGATTTGTGCTAAATAAATTATTTTAAATTGGATTTGTTATTTATCAAAGCCGTAGGGCACGTGTTGTAAAATAAGGAACAGCCGTACTTTTCTCGTTATGGCATTTAGTCAAATTAGACGAAAATTAGGCCAAACTTCGGAAAAATTCAGGGAAAGCTGAATTTTTACATGAACCTTCCTAATGATGTCCTTGACAAAATGCCAAAAGTCCCCATCGATCCGAGTGGAGCTAAAAATTTTATATGGTGTCAAAGATGGCCAAAAGTGGTTTTCTGCGAATATCTCGTTAACGGCCACTTTTACAGCAAACACACACGTTAGCAAAGTTGTAGATCAGGAAATTCTATACAAGAAAGTTATTATCACTTTTATTCGCAGGAGCAACCGTTTTGAAAATAATTCGAAATATACAAGTTAACAGCGCCTCCAAGAGAGATATTAATACGTTATTATCTGTCCACAGAAATAAAATTAATTTTCATTTGAAATGACTTTATTATTACACATAATACACTCATAGTTTAACGTACGTTTCAAATCCTAAGAAACAAGATTTTGTTGGACTACAAATCATAAGCTTTCTACAGTTTTTTTCATATTTTCTGCGAAGAAAACTGGTAACCTAGAAAGAGATAGTAATCCCAAGAAGCACATTAGAATTAATAATACGGCTGTGTTTTTTTTTAAGATTTGCAGTAGAACTTAAAGCGTCGTTTGATTGCCGGGATTAATGTGCGTCTAATGGCGGATTTTGGAGGATTTCGCGCATTTAATTGAGTTGTAATTGAATTATAAATCTTCTTACGTGCGCCGGGCGGTTAGAAAACTTCGGAACGTTGAACGAATTTAAAATCTCGTTTGCAAGCGAATCATTAACGACGATGATGGTGCTTGATTTGTAGATCGAATACGTTTGTTTATTTATTTAGAATAGGAAACGCGGGGTCTTACAAACTACAATGAAACTTTTAATATAAACAATCTAACTGCGGAAGTTGCGTTTAATATTTCAGCCCTTTGTGGCATCCTAATCTAATCTAAAAACGTTACGGTTTATTTTAAATTACTAATTAAAATTTCAAAGTGTTTCCCTCCAAATTTTTACGCGTTGTTTTTCTCTGGGGTAGCCCAAAGGGAGCTTTATCATTATTCGCCTTTTTTTTTCGATTAAGAGTTTTATTACGATTAATATTTTCAAAGCAACGTTTTTACGTCGGTTTTATTCGACGAGTAATAACGAGAAAAATACCCATCCTTTCTGTATATATACCAATTTATTATTTGTATGGAAAGTTGGATTTTTAAATAATCTGCCCTTTTTTGCAAGGACGAGATACCTATTTTTTCTCGTTTCTGCTTCTTCATCTGATAACATACAAATATAAATAACTCTTCAGCATGTGTGTGTGTGTGTGTATGTTTCTGAAAATGTTCTTTCCTTATTGAAAATTTTCCCTCACATACACAAACGCACAGATATCTTATCATAATATTCAATTTATTAGAAAATTCCTCTATACTTCAGATACGTAGGAACCCACATATTTCATTGCTTGAGGATGATGTGTTTTATTATTATTTTTTTCTTCTTCCTACCCTCTTTCATCTTCGTCCTTCCTCCATCTGTATGTTATTTCATATTCTTGCAAATTACGCCATGTTCCTGTATTACGAGGCATTATTTCAATTCGCATTTTATTCCAACGTTGGAATACTTTCGCTATGCAAATCGATTTGAATCGCTTTAAATAATCACATTAATACTTTTCCGCCTCTGCTACTTTTTATACTCTTTGTTTCCTTAAACGGTATGGGGATTCGATTGAACGTTTTATGCGGAATCTTTAACTATAGCATTTATTTAAGTATGTATATTTATGGTAATCTGATAAACGTTATAAGTTGCTGGAAAATAAGCTTTTGCTTCTCCCGGTGAACCTGTAACGATTAGCAAATAGATGGAATAAATATCGAATGGAAGAAGGTAAGTAACTTACCAAAGAGGAATTTCATATGGAAACTAATCAGATTATACATTCGGTCCTTGAATTAAAGATATTCTTTATCATGTATGATGGTAATAATGATAATAACAGGGTTTTAGCATATTTCCACGTCTGAACGTATCAACGTTCATCTTCATACTTTTGCGCCGAACATAAGAAACGTTTTCATAATGCATTACTTTAGTGCATTCGGATGGAAGTGATGTGTATCGTAATTCGACGAAGAAGAAACATTTTGGAATGTTTATTTACGTAAGTTTAACGTATTGTGAAGGACGCCATCGAAAAAGAGTTTTATGACAAAATCGTTAAAAAGCAGACGGATAGTGCATTTGCATTTGTTCTTCCATTTGCACGAAGCGAAATTGTCGAATAAACAACAATATTAATTGCACGTTTCCAATATTATTCATATTTACTCTTTGGCTTTTATTATTATTTAATCAATAGAATAATGCACCTTCGGATATAACTATAACAGAAAGCATAAAATTCATTTCACCCGAAAATAATATTTGTTTTAGTTTTTCATTATATGTACTAAAAGCACGCCTCCATTGAAATATTCCATTATAATGGAATAAAGTTAATTTGAAACAATTTTTAATCTATCGTTGCCCCTTTCTCATACACAAACATTGATTATTATGGTAAAAAAAGGGGACACACACACACAAAAAAAACATATTACGTACAACCCTATAGTTTAACCAATTATTTTAAAATTATTAATTTTTCACTTCCATGGTCATCGTGCATATTTTTTGTTAATTTCATTTAATTGAAATTCATGACAATCCACATACCGTGTATCACGGAAAAAGAATTAATTAACAAAAGCATTGATAATAATTAAAAAAATTAATTAATAATAATGTTGATACCACATTTTATATCAAATCTCGACACTATTTTAATTTGAAAATTGAAATACCAAAATATTTCGATAAATCAATATTCGATGAGCGCAATTTGGAATTAAACGCATTTAAAAGATAATGAGAAATTTGCAAACGGAAAGCGACGTTCTTCATATGTGCGATTTTGTAACTTTTGGCAACTTTATTTAAACTTAGTTAATAAATACGAAGGCGGTTCGATATATAACTTGTTTCATATAGTTATAGTAGAGGATAAAAAAGGATTTCCATGTAGTCCTAAAATTTAATCTTTTTAAATGACACATTTAATTTCGCAAGTAATTCTAGCAATAGTAAGTTGCTTAAAAATTAATTTCAATTTCAGTGTTTCGAGCGATAAACAAAGTGGATTTGCTCAAAGTAATAGCTGACAGAGGAGCGTAATTGAGTGTCATTAAGTTCTTAAGAAATCCACTTCTGCAAAAGAATCAGAAAGCTTGAGGAACGCTGGCACAAGTGCTTTGGGCTCGAAAGGACCAGATTGAAGAATTAAATAGTCGTTAAAATCGAAATTGTTGTCTGCGATTTAATTTAGATCAAAACAAGTTATTTATCAAACCACCCTCGTACATCCATTTAGGACAGGTAAACGTAAAAGTTATCGTGTAGATTAGGTAGAGTTGAACGCGTGTGGTTAACTACTTTACAATAGTGCGATTAAAACGAATTTCAGGTGGATAATGCATACTTGTTGCAAGTACAAATGACACGGCGACTCTTAACTATTGCTTAACTATATTGCTACGTAGTCCAGCGGTGCATGGGATTAAGTAAAGTTTCCAGATTTTAATGAGGACGACGTAATATCGTCGTTATATCATGTGATTAGCAAATACCGACGATTAATCTCTTCGTGCGTCACGTTTTTGATGTCAAAAACTCGTTCGTATGTATAGATGATTCTTTTGTCAGATTGAAATCGGGCTTTAATGATAATAATACCGAAGGAGCTTTTCATATTATTATTAATAATACAAAGCGTTTGACATGGGAAACTTTTCTAATTAACGACATCAGTCTTTTCGTAATAAGATTACAATCATAAAGTAAATTAGAAAGTTGACAAACGATTTTGTGTGAAATGATTCGTTTCACGATTGCTCCGAGGGAGAAGAAGCTGGAGAGAAAGAGAGCGAAAGGAGACGGTGTATAATGAAAATACACACGCAACTTGGCCGTCTTCTTTCCGTATCATTGATTGTCTTCAGCTGGGAAATAGATTTAGAAAGAAAAAGGAGAAGAATAGCCGGATGGATGAAAATAAGAAGCAGGAAAAACGGGAAAGAGGAATAACTTTTTCCTAACGAAATTAATCACTTTTAAAGAAAATTGATACGAAATCCTAAATTAACAGCAAACCGACGGAAAGATTTTTACTTTTATTCGCAAGTTCTCTTCTTCTCCCATCGATTTTGCTACCTTTTAGTATTACTTAAGTAATCTCTTTGCAAATTAAAAAAAGGAAAAGTTTAGTGCAGATAGAAAAAGAGTGACGCAAAAAAACTTTTATGTTATGAGATGTGAAGAATGCGAGATTACGGTGGATTGTCCTTTGCTCCAATAGAGAAAGAGCGACATGGAGGAGATTGTTCATGGTTTTAAGTCCGTGGAGTATATCTCCCTATCTAAAGGGGGATTTCTTCCAGTTTTATCTACAAGACAAAGTTGCTTTGTTGCTTAACAATGTGAACGTTGTGCATGTGTGCGCGCTGAAAGTTTTAAAACCTTTCCAATTCGAATGCATAGAAGAGAAGTTTTTTTTTTAGTTTGATGGCAATTTTTTTTATGACCATGCAGTAAATTTTATTGCTTTATTTTAATATTTATTGAACTTTTGTCGAAATTGCATCGCCTTTCTCTGTTGCTCGTACGTTTATTCAATATCTGCTATTATTGTTACATTCGTTTTTACTACCTTTTACTTTTTCTGGGTGCCTCAATTTTTTTTTGTTCGCTCTCATTTTAATATTTGCACGAACGAGGTGTTCGTTAGTCCAATTTAATTCTGGATTTGGTAATATTAGATAAGATAGAAGCGATTAAAATAAAGCGTTATTTTATTATTAAATTCGTGCCACATTTTCAACGGCAGGTGGTTTTAATTTTTGGAAATGCAATTGTAACAAACACGTAAATAAAAAAAGTCAAATAACAAACTTTTCGAAGCAAAATTGCTAATTTAACGTGAAAGCGAGAGGAAAAAGTTCGATTCTCTAACGTTCGGTAAATAATAGTAACAGTATACGTAAGGCGAGAAGAAGAAAAAATCGTTTTCCTGCTTTTCGATGAGAAAAAGGGGAGAATCAGTGTTGGAGTGTGGGAAAAGCTTTATGTAAACGAAAGGATTATCAATATAGAAAGCAAAACACAAATATAAACGGAAAAGGAATTGCAAAGAATAAAATGAAAGAGGAACCGATAAAAGAAGCAATTTAGGAAGGAGTATAAAAAATAATGCGATGCAAATAGGAGAGAAACCAGGATATAATAATACAAGACGTGATTTTCTAATTGGATTCGGTTCGAAAAGGACGAACAGATAGAAGGATGAAAGGATAACGTTGGAGATGCACGAAAACGTTTTCTAAACATTTCGGTTCGCCATCGGACGTGTAAAAACGGCTCTCGAGGTTGCATTTCTCATATAAAAACCTTACATTTAATTTTAAATAAAATGAATAGAATGTGAATAATAATCATATACTTGCACTGTCCTTTTGTGCGCATATGTAACAGAACACGATCTTGTTATGATAGAAGATTATTTTATGGTACAGCATAAAGTTCCCTATTGAAAATAAAAGAATCGCCACTTGGAAAATTTACGATCCACTACTTCGGTTATCTCACGTTCATTATGGAACCGATTGCTATTTTCTCGTCGCGAAAAGTAAGTCATGTATTGAAACAGAATTTGAATGTGTTAACGGCATTAAATCTATGCCAAAATTAAATAACAATATATCGATTATAGTTCTATAGAATTATACGGTTCAATGGAGAATACAAATTGTTCCATTGATATGCATAATAATAAATTACAAAATCCGTAATGGAATATTTATAATTTAAATCAATTACTTCTTCCTCGCTTCGTGTAAAATGTGTTACTGGCAGATTGTTCGCGCATAAATTTATTTTTATTAATTAAAAAAAAATTCAATTCGTTGCATCACAGGATTTTATGTGCAAAGAGTTTGTTTAGTGTTACTTGTACGCTAGTAACAAATTGCAAAATAATTAGACAAATAAAACCATTCTCTCTCTTGTCTATTAGTGTACTAATTGGGTTATCGTTGAAAATGCTTATGATATTGATACTGCACTTAAAACGTTTACCGTGCAAATAAAACTGTTTGCAATTCGTTTACAAATCGACGATTTGGCATGAAATCGGTCCCGTAGCGTGCAAAAACAACGATTCAACGAACGGGAAACAATTCAATCGAACTAAGAAAACGACAACGTTAATGAAATGGCACAATAAACAAACATCTGATTGTAGAAATCAATAAGTGTCTCCGAAGAAGTTTCTATTCTGCAACATAAAAACAGTTTGATTAATTAACTGTAAAATTCGAATTTAGCGTAACTCGCGTTTTAATTAATGTTGTAATATTGTAATTAATTAAATCGAAACTAACTAGATAGATAACAATAACTAACGAAGTGAAACTAGCACCACGAACTACTACATTAAACGAGACGCGAAGATACTAATGATAGTAGTTTAGGTGTTGATCACAATATTTTGATGTTGAGTAGAAGTTAAAATTAATATCGTTTATTATGTAACGAGCAGAAAATCCAAAGCGACGACGAAAAACAATTAGAATTGCGGGTGGATGCGCGAGGAACGGGAACGTTGACGTTGTAAGACAATGTTATATATAGCAAATAAAACGCGACGGGGGCGCCTTTATTTGATTTCACATAAATTGACTCAACACTCCGGAAACCCTTTGCCTCCCTCCGTCCCCTTTCGCTTGCGAAACTAAACTAATTTAATTCGACATAATATAAATTAAAGCGAAAAGCAAAACAACAATAACAACATCATTCGATTCGTCTCGTTCGGGTTCCATTACATTTCGTATTTCCTCTTTTAAATTAATAATACCTGGTGACAAAAGTGCGAAGCACTGATTCCGGTTTTGCCTTCTTAATAACGTTTCGATTGTAATAATTCTTGCGAAAATGATTAAGACAATCTATTTACAATACTAAGGTAAATCGAAGAACGTTCAAATCGAACTGGCAATAAACGTAGCTGGTAACGCATTAATTCAATAATGGAATTTTATATTTATACTTAAAGAAATATTACAACATTTTCCGCTGTCAAATTCCTTGTAATAAAATGTTAAGTTTACTTTCGGTTACGTATAAAAGCGCATTCGATATCGATATTGGTTTCGAGAGGATGGAAGAGGTACGAGAGAGGGAACGAACGTGAGATTATAGGTATTATTATAACTCGGGGTTGGGAAACTGAATTGCCGGAAATTCGTCGATATAACGTGTATAATATATTCCTGTATAAGGACGAGGAGCGGAAAAAAAAAATAGGAAGAGGAAAACGAGACTCAGGAGCGGGCACGCACCGAGAAGGAGCAGAAGAAAAAAATCCGCCGTAAAGAACGAAACGGAGGTCTAACGAAAACGCAAGGAAACGTAATTTTTAGCCCTTCGCCAGTATAAAAACAATTCGAGTTGAACGGAATGAAGTAAACGAACGGGACTGAAGAGGAGAGGAAAATTCCGTATAAGCTAAATCGTTATTTGTAGCTAAATAATAAAGAAAATTCTTTCGCTTTCTCTCTCTCTCTTTGGTTCTGATCTTCATTTTCCACCCGCACTTTGGCATTTTACTTTCCTATAATGAAACGATAAATTCGCGGGAAATTGTTAGTTTTGACAATAAATAAGAGGCCAGACATTTTTTATTAAGATTGTTGGGAGATTACAACGAAATGGGAAGATACTTATTTGTTGTTGTTGTTATTATTGTTGCGGAAAGTTGGTCGTGCGAATCGAGCTAAATGGGAGGTTATTAAATTTATAATGATGGTAATACGTTTTGGCACGTTTAAAAAAAAAAATAGGCGACAAATGAAGTCAAGATATTAAAATCTAGTTAAAAGAGATTTTCTTTGCTGGAACGGAGAGAGACGTGCTTTTCCCGATGGACTAATTAAAAGCTATTTTAAAATTCTATTAAAAATATTCTGTACAGATTATCATGACTCCATTCTTTTTTCTGCGAGCCATTACGAAAATTATGACCTAATCCACCAACGACATGGTTACATTATGATAAAAATACTAAACGTGGCATGTTTGAAATAAAATGTTGTCGGCGGTTAAATAATAAAAAGAAATCTGATGGTAATTTGAAATCTGACGGCGACGACGGTAAACAAAATAAAAGTATTGGCAGTCGACGAACGTACGCAACATAAAATATTTACAAAAACAATTTGCAATTCTTTCCAAAGACTAAATAAGAGGCAAAAAGTAGAGACAAGTGGAAAATAAAGAAATCCCAACTTTGGTTCATGAAAATGTGAGAGCAGAAGGAGCAGGACCAAAGACAAAAAACAGGGAACGTGTGGTAATACAAATAAAAACAGATTTCGTTCGCAAACTCATCTTCCCGTTATTATTTCGGCGGATTCCACCCGCTATCACGTACACGTGCTATTGTTCAGATTATTTTATTAGGTTCATCTAGATATATATTTCCTTCTTTTCCTCTTCGTGCCGCCCGTCTTTGGCTAACTTTTCCATCTTTATTAGTTTAAAGGAACAAAGTTTGTATGTGGGTTTGTTACAATACCGCAGGGCGTGCACACAAAACTACCGTTGTCTTAAACGATTTAAATTGGCGGTTGCATTCTAGTTAGTACGTCGATGTTTGTGCACGTGAATGCCTGCACAAACCCTAAAGACATTTGTTAAATTCTCTCTCTAAACATCAGCAGCAACAACAACAATGCAATCCCATCGATTTTATATAACACGTCAGAGGCGAAAAGATTTACTGCATTGTTGCTGTATTATTATACATCGAGGAAATTTAATTGTTCATTTATCATCATTCGCACCGGGCGCCGCCGTGAATGTTCTTGATCTGGCTTTGATCTACTTGTAACTTAATATTAATTGCCCTAATTAATTGTTATTTGCAATTTTACGAAACAAACAACGCAGCAGCCTCGAATGGAGAAAGAGATGAATGAGAATTAGACATTAATTACCATTCGTTCTTTAGTGGGCTTTCGGAATAATGACATTCCGCAAAACTAGGTTCGCAAGTTTACAACTATAAATCAAAAATATTGTGCCCCGTTGTGCGGATACAATTGAATTTCGTTCGCAACCATTATTTCGCCATTCCAACCAAAATCATTTCTTCAAGTCACTTTTTCTCTCTCCCCTGCATTTGTTCCACGACCGCGTGCACAATAACGCGTTTCGATATTGATACGATCACGTGAACACTTTTGTTCGAATGAATGGGATTGACGTTAACAATGCCCAATTGGCGCAAACTGAACGGGGGCAAATTCTTGCAATAATATAAATCTTTTTACGTTCAAAAAAACCGTACATAATTCAGATGTTGATATATTAAACGAGGTGTGGAAGGGCAACATAAATTCCACGGGACCACGTTCATCCGTGATCGCATCGATTCCTGTTTTCGCTCCTCGCCATTCAACGCAACGACTTTTGATTTATTCCGCGCGTCGAAGAATTTATGAACCGTCACACGCACGGCGTACGCAAAATTTTTCGCTTCCTCTCGCTCTCGCACAACCAGACACTCAATTATTCCGCTGCTATCGCTCAAATCCTAAACAAATAAAACAGAGAGCGCAAACAATACGACGGCAATAACAATTCGTTATGTTCGAATACATTGTTACCTACACACTCAATGACGATGATTTACCATCGAAATGAACGTATCCGTTGTAATTCTTGTTATACGTGCAATTCTGTACGTTTAAGAGTGTCGTTATAACCACTTTTGAAGGTAACCGTTGCAAAGAGAGAGAGTGTATAATAAGACCGTCTACATAACGTAACATGTCGTATCGTTAAAATGAGGTCCTTTAATGTAGAACATTATACACTCTTGGCGTACAGAGCGAAAGAGAGCGAGAAGATGTAGGCGAGGAAAAAGATTTACCTTCGGTTAAAACTTTAGCTACACGCGAAGATCATCGCTGTCGTTTATACGTTGGCTGGCTGGAGTCGACGATGTCGTAGCGTAAATGTGTGTGTAAATGGAGAGGAAGTAGAAGACAAAAAAGGAATAAAAGCGAGAAGAAAATGGTTAGGGCCTTTGTCATTCAACGAAACCGGAAATTGAATTCGTAGTGTGTATTTCCGCCAAGGACGAGAGAAGTTCTCTCTCGAAGAAGCACAACCGTACATGTCACCTTTTCTTCTTTCGTCTCAGTATTTGATGACGACTTCTTCACTGTCATATAGGACGTTTTGCTTTCATTTCCGATTCATTTAATTAATTACGCACTCAATCGAATGCGGACGTGCGTCTCTTCGATGGTAAAGAATTGTAATTAACCGAATTAAAGCAATCAATGAAATTATCCGCTTTAATGTCATTAAAAGGCTGGTAAACTAAGTGACAGAGTACAGGCTGTTCGCTTGCCTTCTTTCTTAATGCCGTAAAGCAAATTGTTAACGAGAGGAAGAAGAAAAAGTTGAAGGACATAATTCGATTATATATATTTAAAAAAGTAAGGCGAAGAGCGGACTTCTTAAATAAGAATTTAAAAAAATTAAAACGTAGAAGCAGCATTCTGTTTATTAAAGAACACAATTTGGTTGTCAGTTTAAGAGAAAAATAAAGAAGCGAGCAAGGATCTTGTAATGTTCCTGCCAGCTCCTTCTTTTTTTGCGATTTTAATTAACTTACCATTTAACATTAGCGTTTTTATAAACTGAAACTCAGTTCAACAGCAATTCTTTCTCTCTGCGTCCCCTCTCATTTTTCGGTCTACACTTTAATGCCATTATTTAATTACAAAATTTTGTTACAACTAAAACAGTAGTTACAGTAGGTACATAAAACTATCCCATTTATGGGCATAATGGCACTATGTAAGTGTAATAAATTTTAAGTTATTACGTTGGTTTCTACTTAAATCGGATATATATTTTTCCGTTGATATACGTTTAATCCAACGTAGATGATATTTTAATGCGAAAACCAACAAGAGTGAAGAGAGAGAGAGAGAGACAAATAAAAAAGTAGTTTATTTCGCATACTCAAATATTCCAAGTCGTATTGTAGACATATATACAGGGTGTTCTAATAGTGTGGTCTCAGATAAAAAAGTTTTCACCGGAGGAGGACTTGCACGTAAAATATTTTCCAAGATACTTGCTCCGTAATTTAAAATGGAATTATCTGCATTTTATGATATTTTTGGATTCTCAAATGAATTTCAAGGGGCGTTTATTAAACCAATCACATGCCTAAGATGCATGGTTCGGAATTATTTCATTGTTTTTCAGAGAAAAATCATTTGGAAGATCGTCGAAAACCGCAAATAACTCCGGAACTATTTAAGGTAGAGACTTGAACTTTTCATAGTTTTTTTAAGCATGAAATGACTAAGAGTTTCCACTTCCTAAAGTTAATTAAATTCCTTACTGACTGCACTTGGTGGCCTGTTAAACTTTGACATTTTCAAATGTGCATAACTTCAATTTATTAAATGGAACCCTGTATTCCTTATGACATTAGATGTAGAAAAGTGTTGTAATAAATTCATTACAGCATGTTAGTACGTAAATATCTGAATCGATCACCATTCTAATATGTGCCATAAGACAACTAATTGATTGATGGTGGGTAATTGTTGAAACGTCGAAATGTAAGGTCCTAAAAAACATTAATTTCGATAATGGTGCAAGATAGGTCATCGAGAATAGCACTTTCCAGAAGTTTTTCAAAGTTTGAAATAACGTCAAAAAGGCTCCTTAACATGAAATTAAGATCCCCGAAAGCACAAAAGAAAATATGCTTTCGCTTATTTTTTTTATGAATTAAATTGCGATTTTCAAAAGTGCTCTTTGACGGTTGATGATCAAGATTTTTGGGACCATGGTTCATATGAACTTTCTGGTTTATTTTAACGCGAGGAATCAGCCATTAAGCCTTGTCGGTGTTATATTGAATCGCTCTGTATATGCACTCGATATTGTTAAATGTATTATACGGTTGGAAAAGGACACATTTTCTACGTGCCATTTGAAGATTTATAAAGTGTAATTGAAATAGATGATTCCGTTAGATGCACGGCAGGACAGATTGATTTAATGATAATGCGATTTTTGTTATTGTTAGACCAACGGTATTCGTATATCGCTTTCTTTTGCCAAAACTGCCATGTTGATAATACAATGGCCACGAGGACGTGCCATTATTTATGATTCAGATTATTAACGTCGTATATATATACACATTTGGGGTATTATTGTGGTACCCTCCTTTAAATCATCCTAAGGATACTGAAGCGGACAGATTGTTGTTGAAGTATGCCTGGCAATCTGTTATTTATATTGTTATCCATTACGTATACATTATGTTATCAATAACGACGAGATAGTTAATGTTGCCTTCTTAACAATAAATAATTTATTATAGTGCAAGACGACGAACGTCTTGGTTGTTAGATAGGACTGTGAGCGAGCAAAGAGAAAACTGACCTACAAACGTTTACAATTACGTCTTTGACTGGGCGTAGTTGCCCGGCGCATCCACCGAAAAATGCAATAAGCGAAATGGAATTATGTCTCATGTTATTCTTTATTGTGCATCAGTTTTATGAAAATAATAACGAACGAGTCGTTATTTATGGTTGTTCACATTGCTTCCAACCATTTGTCTTAAGAGGATTTACTATCAGCTGCTTATTTATTCTCATATTATGCTTATGTACATGATGTAAGTTTTGCATTAATGCTTTTGCAGTGGCAAGTATTGCAGATATAATAATTTAACGAGTGTCTACGTTATCAATATTTTAACATCATCATCGTCGTCGCTGTCATCGTCATTTATTCCATTTTAGAAATTGAAAAGAATTCGTATTAAAACGTTAATAATCTTCTTACGAGG
The DNA here is from genome assembly GCA_963695495.1 of Hololepta plana. Classification (NCBI taxonomy): domain Eukaryota; kingdom Metazoa; phylum Arthropoda; class Insecta; order Coleoptera; family Histeridae; genus Hololepta; species Hololepta plana. Next base: position 2,395,632 of record OY968834.1, on the reverse strand, counting down.
TATCATATTATAGTTAGCAACTGTATTTGCAAAATTTTAAGTAGATGATGCTGATGCTGATTCAGAGATGAAGCTGTAACGCACATAATAACATTATACTGTTGTGCTCGGTAGTTTTATTATTCATGAAATTTTAGTTTAATATAAATAATTCCATGGACGACGATAAATATGTCGACAACGATATTTCCTCCACTTTCTCCATCTCTCGCTTGATTTTTTCTTCCCTTCGCCTTTCCACGTGCTATTTAAATTTCAGCCGAGTGCCTTGCGTTCGGCGTTATAAGAATAATATTCGTAGATTTTAATAAATATGCACATAAGTTATGAAAATTTATTAGTGGCAATCCGCGTTATTAAATTGTTTTTGTTGTTGTCGTCGGTGTTTGTACAACGTGCATCTAAATATTTCCATCTCGTTTTAACAAATAATCGAGTACAACAGCAATTAATTGTAAAATCTAATAAATTTAAACGTAAATCTAAAATGCGTTAACATTAAACCGCACACACGATGCACATGATTGTATTGCACGTTACGTTCTGCGAATAATAATTGGAATATTTAATTTAAATAATTAAATTTATACCGTTTGCACGTTAGATAAATGCGATTTAATTAAAATGATCAAGAAGCGTTTCGCACAAACGAAAATTGTCGATGAAAAATTGGTATTATTAAAAAAGAATTTTTTAAATAATAATCGAGGGAACGAGGAAGAAAGGGAATTGAATAAAATATAAAAGGGCCGGATCGTGGAAATGATCGTAATAAATTGATTCGAGGCATTATAATGATAAATGAGATAAATAAAGTAAAATAAAGAGAAAGGGGAAGACCAAAAAAGGAGAAGCAACAGAAAAAAGGAAAACTATAGAAGTGAACTGGTAAGGTCCAGCGGAGGAGGATGATGGCGCTCGAGACAAAGACTGATTGGTAGTATTCGAAAGAGAAGGAAAAAAAGGAAACAAATTGACTAGTCCATGGTATATAGACGGTGTATCCATTACGAGCAGGATATAAAGACCATCGAATGTATGCTAACATAACGACGTAATATGTTAGAGGTGGAAAGAAAACGAATTTGCGTTTATTTGAATGTGTAAAATGGTAATTTTTCCCATTTTAAACGATCGAAATTTATTTATCCAAAGGACGATTTCATTCGGATATTCTTTACCTCCCATTCAATCGATTAAAGTTTATCGTAACTTTTCTACCAGCACCTATCCAAAATTTAGCACTAATTACAAGCAGAAAAATAGACAAATTTCACTCACTCTAAATGCGTCTTCCTCACATCGAACGTGTCGAATGTTAATTCGATGATCTCGTCCGGACTTCCGATGAACGTGTACAATAGACAATCTATATTGCTCGGATAAGGTTTCGGATGGTCCGGACTTTTGAAGGTACCCTTTTCCTTTCCGTACGTACCGGAAAACGTTAGACACTGGCAACCTGAAAATAAAATTGAAACGAAAATATTTTTATTCTCGCAACGGATATGGAAGGAGGCATAGATGGCGAGAACGAATGAGCGGGAGAGAGGAAGAACGTTGGGAATAAAGCAAGGGCTTTACAATATAAATGAGTACCATAATAAATTAGAGAAAAAAGCCCCTTTCTTCTGCCCTTAAAATATATAAATTACAGGCAGAGCGTAAACAGAATCGTTAACATTGTTTTCGCGAGTGAATAAAGCTATTATTACAGTTAGGAGGAGCAACAACAGCATTTGCAGAGGACGTTCTTCTTCTACGCACGCATCAAATTGTTTTCTTCGACACGTTTTCTCTCTCTGTAATTAACTAAATCACTAGTTAGTTGTGGATACATTAGAATTAATCAATGGGAAATGAGCGAATTGTTATCGATTTTTGGTGCGTTTGTACATTTCCTTTTTGAATAGTAAGCAAAACCATTTATAAACGTTAAATAGGGGTAAAATTTATTACCATTTGTTCGTCCGTATTTATTGTTAAAGTTGATAATGGTCGAATACGTTTGTGTGATAGTTAATTCAAAGAGAGTTCTAAAACTTTGTATCAATTTTTAAAATTACAAACAAATGCATTTTTTTAAACCAATGTTTTTTTTTTGCTTGTTTGCATGTCTGTTTTGACTCACGTTAATTAAGCTTTTCTGAATGGTTTTTCGCAAAAATGTACCTATTGCCATATATTTGCTGTTTGCGATTTTTTTTTCAATATTCACAAGAGAATAATGGATATCATCTCAAAAAAATTTATGTACACATATGCGAGCGTGTATAAAGGAAAAAGGAGGCACGTTTATCTGCTTATGCAACTCATCTTTTATGCACAAAGCCTGTTTATCCGCGTGTATTTTCCTTAGAGAGGAAAAAAGTATTTTTGTTGTTGTATTATAATGAACCGTCTCGTACACACAAACTTTGTCCATGACTTGTTATAACGAAAAAAACTGCCATCATTCGCCGATGTGATGGCAATTTTTCTCGTTGAATGCGTTTCTCTTTTGGGGTTTTAAAGATGGCAAAATGTTATAGATCATTAGCAGTTAGATATGAAAATTGCTGTTCTCTAAGTTTCAATTGTTAATGTTTGCTTTCAATTAAGTCACAAAGAATGAATCATTTTCGTTTTGCAATAAATGGGAAACGGTTTTAATTGGAATTGATGTATATGATAGGTGGATGTATGAGATAAAAAGAAAATGAACGAATGAAGTTAAAACATTTTTAATGCAGATATCTGATCTGTAAATATTGTTTAATTCATAAATGCAGTATGTATGTTTTTTCAATTAAGTCTTTCTGCGTGTACTCTCCCATTTTCGATATCGTAAATTAAAATACCAAAACCGAAACCAAATGCATGGGAATATTAATTGGACAAAAAAGCAAGAAATAATTGCCCTCGCGTTGTTTTATAAAACTCTTTCGAACAACACTAATCTATTATCAATTTGCTGGCGTGCATTTAATTATTTGCCCGATAATATTTAATATTTCGAGATAAGGTAAGCAATTCTATATTGTTGTTGTCCATAGTTAAATTGTTCCACAACTAAATATTGCTTTGTTAGTTTCGATAATGTTTAGCATACGTTATACTCTAACAAAACAAAGTGCTCCTCATTAATTCGACCTAAAATCTCTAACGATAAACATTTTACGTGATAAATTTACCTACTCTTTCGCTAAAGGTACCGATCAAAATATTTGTGTTTCAGTTTCCATTCTCTTACAGATACATTTTACACACGGCACCAATCCGCCAAGTTTACTAATAAAGTTTGAACCATCGAAGTAATGCAACGCCCCATTAATTATTATTGTTTGTTAAGGAGACTGAGTGAGCGAACGTAAGGAGCGAATTCTGTATTTGTATTTTCTATTCGGTAGAACTATGTATGTTAATTTCATGTTGTAGAAAATACGTATCAGTCCACGAATATACATACATCTTTTCACTTTGTGCTTGTATTGTTTGTGTGTATCAGTGTATGCCAAGTGTCGTCCCATGGGTTTAGAGAAATTGCTACAAAATGCAAAACGCTGGTTATTAAAGTCGTGAATTCCAAATGGGAAATTCTAAAATTTACTCTTTATAATACATACGTAAGTAGGTTAGTAAATGTTTTAAGTAGAACGCTGAAATGTTCACTAATTGTATGCAGTTGCATTCTGAACAAGTGTCCACGAGAATTTGTTTCATTCGTTGCTTTTTTCAATGCAGACTGCAGGATGAGTATTCTTTTAAAATTTCGTTATTAAAATGGACAACGAAAATAATTTCTTTGTTGGGAAGACTACTAATTTACACAGACACACAAATTTAATTTTGGTATTTCTGATATTAATTAACAATAATAGCAAAGTGCTTTTGCGGCTGGAGGAACCTGTTGTGTACAACGTAATAAATGTAGATCACTTCAATCTCCGAAACAATTAACGTTGTACTTAATGATATTAAGAGCCGTCGGATTATTATTGTTAATAATAATTATTTGCGAATGGCCTCTTCGCTCGTCGTTTTATCAGATTCGAAAGCGACTAGAAAATCTAATAACGTAGCCCACATCGCGGTAAAACGGCTTCCGTCTTTTCCTTTTACCAACTCTTCCTTTTTGTACTCTATCCGTTTTTCTTTTTTAACCCGATTAAATGCTGTTGCACGAATTGATTCTCTTTGGCATTTTTGGCATCGCTAATGGTTTACTTATTCCATTTGTGTGCTTTTTACCCGCAGATAATGACTAGGAGAGAGTAAGTAATTCAATAATGTTCCTTTTCCCATTCGATAACCGAATGGACGTTTAATGGCATCTAACCGAGGGCCCTCGATATTGGTAAAGTTGCGCTAAGCTCTTTAAGCCTAGCAGACTGAGGAGATGGATTAAAAGAGTTTAACGCCAGCTGGTGTCTTCTCCAGTAAAGGTAGCAGGTGTATTGATATGTTGATTGCTGTTGTTGTTTGTAGTGCCGCCTCTTCCGTTTCTTTTTGCTCTTGCATGTTCTCACAAGAATTTACGCATTCAATAAATTAAGCGTTTCATTAACGTAATTGCTAAAACATTATTCTCTTCGACGTTATCCATCCAATTTTCTTAAATTGGTTATCGAATTTACTAGTAGGAATTTCGTTAAAAGCGTATCATGTTTCCGAACGCCGTATATAAAAAGTAACGTTTATGGCGGCGTAGAAATGGGCACCACCCTAATTTTTGTGAAGGATCTATATTTAATGAAAAGAAAAAGGCACGTGAAGGTAAAAGAAAAACTCGAAGTAAATGCGCTCGGGAAACGAGATTGCTTCCCTCGATTCGGTTTGTTTCTTCAAGTAGATTAAAGTCTAGTCTTCAGTCCTCCATCGCTTACGTGCAGTACGAAAATTTACCGTGATATGTAAAATTTAAAGCCGCACTCGCGCACTAAAATATGGTTTAACTCGCTACTAACGATGAACGTTTCTCCATTTAAAATCGAATTTAATATTAATATGATAAAACTGTACGGTAATTAATGGTAAAACACTTTACGTGATAAATTATGTAACTGCAAATACGTTGCTTCCTGTTTAAGGGGACGGGGGAGCGAGGGAGCGCGACGGAGGGGCCGAACGCGAAAAATCTTGGAGTGATACATTATTCAATGCGTATTCCAGGCTTTGACATTATAGTAAATGATCCACTTCCTACGTGGAAACACATCCATTATTATTATCACATACCTGACGTTTCTTATATAACATCCTGCCAGTCAATATCTCTTAAGCGGCAAGTTTGTTAACGTAAACGTCCTTCCATATTATGATAGAATTCATCAAAAATTTAAGGCGAGTTTCAACGTTTAACGCGGGCACACGGTCTCCCGACTTTACGTAATAAACAATGCAAATTCCAATTTGCAGCAACACTTTCGCGCGTCTCCCGCACCGTCGTCTTATCGATTATTAATTACGCCACCTTATCAATTATTTATTTCAACCGTGTCAATTAATTGCTGAAACTGAAACTGAAAGGCGACGCAGAGAGAGAGAGAGAGAGAGAAATTGCAAGAGAAATATAATTTCATCCGGCAATAAGAGACACAAATATGTTGCGACAACGCAAGGGCCCCGTTATTTCTGTTGCAGGAATTAATCTAGATTTTCAGGCCGAACGAGTCACATACGTCGCGCTTGTTATTGTGCCGCTACGTGTCAGCAAGTAAGAAATAACTGCTGCGAAAACATGGACTGGTTAAAATGTTTTGTAGTGTCCATAGATGCGAAAGAAGCAAAAAGAAATCGCAATCCGACCGCGTATAATTGCATAGGAATTGCTTACGAATGCAGTTCTTTTTGTGCTATATGAAAAATGCTATCCCGCAGAAAACGATTTTAAGTTCTCCCGTTAGCGTCAAGTATCAATTAGAACGGCGCGCGAAGCGATCGATATTTCAACCTGGATTTGTGCGGTTTGAGGAAAAAAAAAATGGGAACAGCGATGCAGCTCCTTCACAAAAGCCGGTTGTCGAACACGCGACCGTCATCCAGATAAGAAAATAACAATAACGGCTTCGAGGCTTGAATTTTCATTTAAAATCGAGCCGTAGAACAATGAGGATTTATTATGATGATAGAGGGTAAAGTGTCTGCTATTCATATTGTATTTGTTATTTTTCGTTCTTTGTCATTTTAATTAACGTCGCACGTTACGTTAACGAACGAAATTCAATCGTTGTAAGTGTAACAATGATAGCGGTTCTCATAATTATAATTCATATGGTACGAGTGTAATATTGCAATTAGGTTTACTAACTCTCGTTCTCATTTTGAATCTCGTTTAAAATATGCGAAAATAGATTGTGTATTTAGTAATTACTTGTTTTATGAGCACGATAAAATTGAAAAATTATTCTTTAATATTTAAGCCTTAACATAAAAGAAATACAAAATATAATCGATAACTTTGGAGCGTAAAAACGAGAGAGAAAAATATTGGACGTGACGTGAACTCCAAACTAAAATTTTCAATTCTTAAAGTAACACACGGAATTTCCTTCTTTACATTCAATATGGATTATATTCATCTATAAGTACCTCGCAGAAATTGCGCCATTGTTTGTCAGTATTCTTGTCTTCTTCCTTTTTTTGCGTTCTGGTGGATGCGCCGGAACTACCTTTCACGCCGTAGCTTATCTCCTCGGTAATTCCGCTCACATTTTTCCATTACCTGGCCAACGGATTTGAAAATAGCAATAATGATAATAATTGAAACAATAAACAATCTACTCTCGATTATTAACAATTCGATCACGTTCCGGCAATGGAAAATGTAATGAGAAAATAATCGATTGTTTTTCCGTTCGTTCTTGTCCATCTAATTGCGTTCCCATTATTACGCTTTCATTTATTTTTGTTCCTCGTCATCATTATTCAAACTTATTGAATAAATATTGAAAATCGCGAAGAATATTGAAGTTTTAGCTTCTTCTATCAATAATAATATCGATCAATGTTGACATTTTTCCCATACATTCATAATGTATTATGAGTGTAATCATAAATAATCCCTTGTATAACATTCAGCTTACATGAATAAGCGAAACGGAAACGCTGCATCAGACAACGTTCACAAAGAGACATGAATGATGTACAATCTAGGAAGGATGGAATACAAACGTACACCTCGTTCCCATACATGGTCCGCAAATTTTATATGCAACGCCAGCGTAATTAATGATAAATTTACAGGTGCAACGCGCAATCAAAAACTGCGGATTATTTATAAGCATTAAGCCCAAAATATCTGCATGCCCTCCATGGATTTGCAAGAGAGAATACAGAAAAAATAGGATTCTTGCGTAATAAATATTCGGTAAAGCGTCTCAATAAAAAAAAAGCGACGATAAAAATAATCTTGAGCGACTGAATGAAAGCAAAGTACCAGAAAATTAAATATAAAGAAAAGGGAATTGATTGAAATTGAGAAGAGAATCCAAAAATAGACAACGCAAATAATAATCGTCGTTTATTAAAAATGCAAAGAGAATAATATGAAACGAGATCAAAAAGATGAACATATAAGTCGAAGAAAGCGTGTATAATCGCTATTATTAACTCTCTTCCATCTCCTGCGCAAGTGAAGAATTTAATATGAGATTCAGCGATGAAAAATCTGTAACGATTTTAACGAAGCCCCACATACGATTTAATAAACTTTAAGCGTATTGTAGATGAAGTAAATATTAAAACAATTTACATTGAATAAAATTGTTTGCATGGTAAATTGCATTCTTCAAGGGACAATGAAGAAGCAGAAAATTGCGCAAATTGTTTTATTTTTTTATGAGTAACGAGAACAAGTCTAAAACGCTTTTTAATTGAACGTTATTCACAGTTCGTGTCGACTGTTCATTTCGACTTTCACGGTTTTCCACGTGGGCATTTTTTTATAATTTTGCAATAATTTTAATTAATTGTGTCAACGTAACCGTTTTTTAAACTGAATGTTGACAAAAATTAAATAAACAAACAAGCGGAAAATTATGAATATGCATCGATTAATTAAAAATAATGTAAAGTATCGAAACGTGCCGTCCAAGTACCGGCGTGAATTTATGGGCAAAATGAAAACGTTTAATTTTTTTCGGTCGCCAATTTCGAAACTGTTTAATACCATTAGCACCAACTTTTTTCCATTCACAGTGAAATAATAAGCGAAAAACGTGTCCATTCATTTCGCTTTGCGTCTCGTTTTATTTGATTCCTTCTCCGTCTGTTTTTACGTCTTTTAATTTAATTAGTTTCAAACTAATTCAAGGATTTAGCTAGATTCTTTATCGGGGATGAGGCGATAGACGATAGGGTAGGTAAATCTAAAGATTGTTTACGGGTGCAAACTTTTTATGAGAGAGAAAACAACGCAAACGGAAATAAGAAGAAACAGAAGGAGAGTAATAATAATGGAAATGGTAGAATCTCGATGTTGAAAATAAATAAAATGCGAGTGAGACGAAGAGGATTTCTTTCTTGTACGGGTAGATTTTTACTCTATTTGAAAAATCTTCTTCTCTTAGCTTAAAAGTACCGCCGTGTAAGTAATTTATAACATTTATTTATCAAAAGCGTTGCTCTCCTCCTGCTCATCCCCTTTTCTCTTGTCCTATTGCACTTTACTCGTAAAGGAAAAGTCGTAAATTATATTGATAGCTTTTAACTTTCAAACTTCGATTAATGTTTTTTTAATTCGCGAAAGAAAACAGATGAAAGATGCTGAAGAAAAGAATGACTTTATGATAATACACACACAGAGAGAGAGAAAGATATGTACATGACGCACTAATTAGCGAACAATTTCAAACAATTAGGCGCAAATTGGCTCATAAATCACATCAAAAAGCGAAAGGGCGCAACAGGGAAATTTACTTCACGCGTATAATAACTTGACGCAATGATAGGGAGATAATCTGATTTAGTTCGTTTTGTAATCGGCCAATTAATACAGACCCATTATTATTATCATACATTTATTAGCATTGTATTAAGTTAACGCGATATAAACAAGCAAATAATAAGCATCGTCATCAATCAAATTAAATGGGAATATGGAAATATAATTATTCCAACAACAAAGAAAGAAATGAAAAGGTGAAAGCGAAGGGAGAGGAAAGGGGAAATTTATATTAAAAATAATTTACACACGTATAAAACATAAAAATGATTACGATTTTTTGTTCCGCTCCTTTAATTTACGAGCTTCAAAAGAGACTTTAACAGCCCGAGATGCCAAATTTCGTTTTAAACAATGACCCCCTGCATAAATAACTAACGGTTAAAAACGTATTATTAAATACAGGTAGGTGGACTGGTAGACGGAAGGAGAACGGGATGGAAACCGAGAGACGAATAAAATTAAACTTTACATAACGATTAAACGCTTTCGAATTGTATGTTCCAAAGTACAACTTTTCTTTGTTATCGTACCTTCTTTTTCATTATTTAATAATAGAAATAAATTACGTGTCCTAATACTAACATGCATGCAATGTGTTAGATTATAAATCGCACGTTTCGATAATTACCTTTTGTTTATCTAAATTTTAAACTGCGGGACCGTGGCATGGCAAAAGCCCGTTAATATCATGGAAATGCCGCATTAACAATCAGTTTCGACGTTCGTACAAGGAAACAAACGTCCAACACTTATCGTCGTTAAAAAAGTTCGATGAGATTCTTAATATTAGGCCTCGAAATAAAATAATCTGCCACTTTTTTCCTTCCTTCCCATCAGTCCTCGAGTTGGCAAAAAACAATACAACGAATGGTCCTCTTTAACGTCTACCACTCTTTCGGGTACTTATGATGGTTAATTTGAGCCGAGTCGATTGATTAAGCCTCTAGGACCGCAATAATAACAATGGACTCGACTAATCATTTTCGATCGAACTTAAGATGGAACGTATCGCAAGAAAAAGCAAGTAAATAAGGGGGAGATGTAAGAAACGGGAACAAAGAAAGAGAAAGAAGTTCTAGATGATCCTTGTTAATGAGCGTTTTCATCAAAGTTATCTGTAATAAGTCGGAAAGTTTGTACGGATCAAGTACTAAAAAATTTATAGCCTCGTTTTTTTAAGAAAGTTGTAAAATTATTAAGGTAATAACGCAAAATAGTTTAAGTAGAAAGTTAATAAAACATTTTTTTTTAATTTATAATGAGTTTCAGATACCGTGTTCAAATGGATGGGTTCGTTATATAACGTTATCGATTAACGATGTTACTCGGGGATCTCGACACTTATTTGCAGACATTAAGCAAAACGAGAGGAACGAAATAAATCTGAAACGGGACTTATATTAATAGACGTTCGGCAGCTATTTTTGCAAGTCCTTTTGATTTAGAGAAAGCTAATCCGTCTCCTTTTATTCGTATTGTTCCAATCCTCGCTCAATTGATTTTGGACTTTTTATGATCCTCGCTACAATGCACACTTTTTATTCATAATAACGAATAAAAAGTACTGCTTACTGATGTAATTTATATTTGTTTGTAACGCGTCAGATTTTTATTACGTTTGATAAAATAAAGTGTACACACGTAACAAAACGGGAAAAAAGGGCTGAATGTCACTAAAAATTATTTCCTCTGCGCATATTTTGTTAGCAAACATTCAACAATTTACATTTTATTCAACAAATCCAGGGAAATGCTACAACAACAGCAACAATAATAATGAAAAAACAGAATGCTGGTGTGAGGGTGTGATGAACGCCTAAATTTATTTTATGTAATCGTAAATACAACTAATATCACTTTTTCCTCGTGGACGATATTTCTTTTTCGAAGCTAATCTATGCCCACGAGTGTACGACGTTTTATACTGATACGGCAATTTAATGCCCTTTTCATTAAATTCCTTCCCTCTTTCTCATCAGGCATTCGTTATTTTCCTTTTGTAGGTCACAAAAAGAAATAAGAAGGAAATTTGATGGTTAAAGTTTTACGTTGGAACCCAAGTTGTAAACTTTGTTGCAAGAAAGATTTCTTTCGTTTCGTTGTAATTGCTTATTCTTGAAGACAGTAAAAAGAAAGGAAGGGCTCGCAATGAAGAAGAACCATTTAATGGCACATCCAACGTCTAGTAGCAAGTATAGGGGACGTTCAAAAATTTATATGGATTATTTGCTAGAAACATGTGCAAATGAACAATTTCTTATTGGATTAATAACGTTTCGTTCTCGCCGCTGTTTATTTGCTTCGTTTCCTTTCTGTCTTCATAATACCGTTGTGTCATTAATTACCTCGTCTCAGACATTAATAACGCGAAGCTTAACGACTCAATTTGGGCGTAGTTCAAAGAATTTGCAGACAAATTCCGCAACTTGTAAAAATTGCTCGTACACATTGTATATGGGCGTCTTAAATCAAGGGTTACGACACCATATAAACTCCATACGATGATACTATTTAAAGATATACTGGTCGGAGATAAAGTAATTTGGGTGTTTTAATTGAAATTACCTCCGTATAATGGCATCGTTGGTGTATTCTCGTCTTCGTCTTCGAACGTTTGCTACGTTATTTACGACAAAACACGAGGAACCCCGCAATATAATGTTGCACGGAAACTTTTGCTCGTGCACAACTTTAAACTTTAACACGATATAAAGCATCCACATGTCGTGTATTTGTGGATGCATTTTAACTCGATTACGAGTTATCGATAAAAATCTGCGAAGGATATTATATACGTAATTAAATTGTTATTCTCGAACTTTGCAAGTTGGGCGAAAAGTAGCTGAGATTTCCTACGCAAAGCGCTCGTTAATTAAAACACAGGCATTTTTATTTCGTTCGCATTTAATGTGTCGGAAATTTAAATGTCGAGAAAGGACACTATCGCACTGATTAACATTAAGATATTATTATTATGCGGAATTAGAAATGTAAATTAACGATAAAACTTTATACACATTATTATAATAAAATACAATATCACCATCAACATTATTATATTATATTAACGTAAAGTATGTAGTCAGAAATGGCCCGAGCACTGTGGCCCAGTTTCTAATGGATGGAAAATTTAACATTTTGATATCGGTCCATTCGATCTGCTCGTAAATTTCCCGACAACTTTATGATACTCGACGATCTCTTTCTTCGACTACCGCGTAAGAGATAAATTGACGAGAAAACGACCTAAAACTCTAATTGAAGATATCTTACTTGTACCCATCCGCGACGACTGTTGCCATCAAGGCAATTACCCAGTAAATACATTTGTCTCCATTTTATTTTTAACTCAAAGTTTGTGGGTTAAAATGGAAATTCGTGACCGGCGGAAAATAATAAAAAAATAAATGTTTAATTGTATAAATTAAAGGAACAACCCGTTTCTTCATTAAATATTAGCAATTAATCAAATAGTAGTTAAATTTAAGTTTCTTTCGCCATAGAATAAAACGAAACGAGACCGGGAAACTCAGTTTACGAACTCGAACGACATGAAATAGCATCATTTATTATGGATATTCTTTTGGGTCCTTTAAAAATGTAACACTATTTTGGCTGTTTGAACGGGATTGGCTATTCATTAATTCGTACATGTAACGATTGTGGATTGGGAGCGAGTTCTTTGTAGGTGTGTGATTTTTTTGCCCCAAAAAACGTTGGGGAATCCGTTTACTTACCAGGATGGACGCTACCGCAATGAACAATTAAAGATGACATCAAGAGAAGTGAAAATAAGGGCACCTGCAAGAAAGAAGCAATAAAATAGAGTTTGTTATCAACGATTAGCAGCTCATTCCAGTTGAGTGAATGTTATTTATCATCAGTTGTCTCCATCACACTTACGTTATTGTTATTTATCTTTGAAGCTATTGTTAATATTATTCTAATTATAACAATATGGAATGTAACGATGAATTGGTTTTGTTACTGACGGCTGATTAAATCTAAAATCGGTAGCACGTGAGCGTGTTCTCGTGTGCCGGAGCGAATGGTAATTTTAAGTGGACAAGAGGTTTTGCTGGCGTGCTCTTAAATTAACTGCCCGCCGGTTCAAAATTCAGTTCAATAGAGAATCGGGTCGAAATTAACCGAGCTGCGGCGGCTACGTATTCTCCAACTGTATCCTGATTGCAACTATGCCCGGAAACCCCAAAACATGACTACGAGATTATTGCGGCTTTATTATTATCACGAAACACGCGCCTTTATTACGAACAATAATTAAATCTATTTACCCCCGCACGAACACAAACAAACGCTTATTACAAAACACATAATTACAATTATTTGGAAACTTGCCTCTCGTTTCCCTCGTTAGAAACGAATAAAGTTTTCCTCTGTGGTGGCTGGAGAATGGGGTGGCAAGTGGACGAAGACGGAAGACAAATGCGAGAGGCCAAAAGTAGGAGGAAGAGAGAAAATGAAATTGAATACGCTCACGAATTCTGCTCATAATATGATACAATTTCCTTTCAGCTTCGATTCAGTGAACATGTTTTCGTTATTAACATTGTGTTTGCTGTTGTGTTTTTGATCCCATGTTGTATTTCGAAGATGATGATAACGCTGATGGTTAACAAGCTGCAGAAACGTACTGCATGCATTAAAACAGAAATTTGCATGGCAAAAAGAAACTGCACGACAAAATGCTAAAATCGCGTCAACTTCATAAATGTTCGTATTTTACTGTTAAGGTCCTTTATTAACAATTTTATTTTCCATCCTCTTTTTCCCATTTAAATCTAGCAAATACTTTTTTATACTTGCTTATTGCTAACGTGTTACTAACACGTCAGTGGTGTATCATTGTTACTAAATGTGGGAGTGTCGCATAATTTGCAAGGGTTTCGTAAATAATTATAACTCACCGCTTAATTTGGCGACAGTTTTTGAAATTTTGTGTAAGAGAAAAGCGAGAGAATTAATTCTAACGGCAGTGAAGCATGGAATGGGCCTGGAAAAGAAATTCTTGATGCCGTCAATTAGATTTGCATAATTTTCCACTTGTGCCGTTTGCTAAACTGGCAAACAGTTCACGATGACCTCGAATTGACCGGAATACTTCGGACACATGTTACATGTACGGGACAAAATGTAAACTGATGTAATAAAGAGGAATAAAGCAGGAATGGTTGAGAAAGGAATGCTGTTGCGGTTGTTGTTGTTGCTGTTAGCAAACAGTCTGCTGATGAACAAATTGGATCAAATGAAGGGAATTGCGCTTTGTATTCGTCCAACAATATGGCGATTTTTTGCTTTTTGGCTTCTTCGTTTATTTGTCCACCAATTCTGCATTCTTATCGAATTGCATTCGTTTCGGAAACCAAAAGGAAAATGAAGCAGAATAAGAAGGTAATTCCTTTTCCCGACAACGTTTGGATATGAAAAATCTACTGAGAAATTGAGGATGGCCCTTTTTTTAAATAATTTACAATAGTATTCTGTTAAAATTTATGTACTTTACATGAATTCTTTTAAAGAGAAAAGAGCAAAATGTCGTTCGTGTACGAGCGGTTGAACCAGCGGTGGAAAAAAGTGAAAAAAGATTTGATAATCTCAAAGATTTACTTAATGCGCTATATTTGAGGTTATTACGTTGACATAGTGGTCTGGATGTTTGCCAGGAGTTGAAAGAAAATGCAAATTAAAAGGTTGTATTTTGGAGTTTATGAAGATAAAGAACGAGGAGGGGAACAAAAAGAAAGCGAGGAGACGATATGAGAATATTTCGACTTAATAATACCCATCTTTTGGGAGATTCCTTGCCATTGTTTCATTACAATTTTTTTCGTCGCGAGTCGCACGTTAGCGGACACGAAAGAGATGATAATAACGAAAATCCGTTTCATTTTATTTGCATTTCACATTTTCGCAATTGCACATGCAAACGCGACGATACACAAAAATTTCATTAAATTACAAATGCCAAAAATTAATTGTTAATTGAAATCCATTAGGTTTCAACGTGTTTGATGGTTGTTGTTATTTTTGCCCCGTGCAACTTATTTAACGTTCGAATTAATGCTCTATGATTTAAAAACAGGTTAAATACCATTTCAAATAAATTTTTATTCTGCGAAAATTTAATTAAATCTACATTAATGTTCGGCGACCTGCATATTTGATGTGCAAAGTGTATTTAGTTATGTTTAATACTTTGAAAGACACCATCAGTATAATTTTTTTTATAAGGGAAAAAACTAATATGCCCAAAAAATCAATCAATTTGTTTTCCAAATAGTTTTATTCACATTTTTACGATTTTGTTATCAACTCCACCAAATTTTTATTAACAAAATTATTGCGATTAATATTTTATCGTAATTACATCAGCAATAAAAATAAACAATAACATTATCTATTTTTCTTTTGCAACCAGTCCATCACATATACGGACCACATATAGCGAAGAGAAATATAAGTTAACGGTCCCAACGCTGGCGACAACAAACACCAATACCGCCCATCGTCCCAACATTAATAATAACAATAACAACGTGGGATAATAATTTTTAATAAATCGCCGTCTCCTTACTTTTAATGAAGACAATTTTTACCTTTACATCGTCAATGTTTTTCTCAAATTGAACCATTTCTCAAAAGGAAAATAATATTAATTAGGATTTGAGGGCGTAAGAGAAAAATTAATATCTCACCTCCATTAGATTATCTCTTCTCATTATTCATCCTCATCATTCTAGGATATGGTCACGAGACAAGATGAAAATGAATCCAAGGCATAATGAACGATGATGCTACCCACTACGAAGTACTTAACTGAAACAAATAACGATGGATTAATAACAATTAGGCGCGTAAAAGGTATAATTATAATTGTTTAATAAGCAATCGGTGTAATAACCATCAAAAATTTAAATCGCTTCTTTTCTTTCTCCGCCACAGTTAGCCACGTTAAATGCGAGATATAATTATCATTTTAAAGGTTCTAATTAAAAAAAAATATCCGCAGACCGATTTAAGATCGAAATGAATTGATCGGCGTATTGGAAAGTTTAATAATTGCGTTTTGATTGTAGCTTAACAGATTTGCGAATACGAGGTTTGCACGTATAAGAAGAAGACGATCGTTTCTGATTCTTGTATTCGCAGCAAACAAAAGGATAACGGTTATTTGGAAAATTTTCATTAGGACCATTCATCGAATCGAATCGAATGCTAAATATAGATTTATCCATCAGCTTTCGTCTTTCTCTAACATTTTATTTCGAAAGCTCCTTTTTTTACTTTTTTGTCTTCAACTTCTTCTCATTGTTGTTGTTATTCTTCTTTTTCATTATGGGCCATTTTCTTTACTGCTTTTTTTTTAGCGCGTCCCAAGCACGGCAGCGCACATTTTGAATAGTAGAGGAAAATAAATTACGTCGACCATCGACGTCGTCGGAGGATATTTGCTTTGGTTTCGCCAAAACTAGGGCCACTAAAAGGAGAAGAGAGATGGGATTGGAGTAAACCAAGTGGAGAGACCGTTCCTCTTTTTTATCGAGATTCCTTTCATTGCCTTTGTTGTTTACCGTCTAAAAACGCCAATTTTCGCCTGAATTTTTTTATTTTCTATCGTCCTCATGCATTTATTCAATTATTTGTAACCAATATTTTCCTAATTATAATACATAAATATAGAATGATGGCGCTAGCTTGAAATGGAATAAAATAATCTCGTCAATGATGACCCATTTTTTCGTAATTTTTATAATCTAGAATCTTTCCTGGATTATTTCTCTGTAAGGAATGTTCCCAAATTGTACATTGGTGAGGGGTAACGTTGCTCAATTTTGGTTCAAGGAATTCAATAGTAGCAAAACAGGCCGCAAAGGTAAGCCACGTTCTTGCCGACCTACTGCTGTAGATTCTGAACAAATTCGTACCGAGGCGGAATCAGACAACTTGCAGACAGACGGCTCCAAACAATCGAATCAAAAGGCCTTTACCTCAAAGTGTAAAAGTATTAGGTTTGTTGTAAAATTATTGTTTAAAGTTTTAACAAAAATACGAAAAAAGTTTTGGCACGCCCTAATAATCCCCATTAATGGCGTTCTGTAGTCACCTCGTACTCTTTTTCTAAAGCTTAATTGTTATGTTGTATCGATTGTGGACGATAATGGCGAATACGCCATTTATTTTTGTTATTATTTGAAACAATTAATTTTACATTAACACATTCATTCATTCGTTGTTGGCGAGTGAATGTGAATATAAGAATGGTGTCGCATAAATCTATGATTTTTTTGCGCGATATTAACACTCCAATTTTAACTCTTAATAACGCGCACCAAAAATCGAATGCCCTCGGGCATTAGCATTCGGGGGAAGCATTAATAAATGACCTTTCGAAATAAATCTTTTTTGTTCGTTATTTCATCCCTTCAATTATCCTTCTATTATTTTCAACTCGCATTTTCCCTCGTAATGTTCGACGCGAAATTAAGTTGCTGAAAAAGAAGATCGACATGTAAATGAAAAATGCTATCTCTTAATTTCTTTCAAAACTGCTTCGCTTATTCGCATTCTTCTTTTTCGTAGGGCTCATTTCTATGTAAATTTTAGTTTGATGAATATAATTCGAAGGAAAAAAGAGAAATAATACAAAAAAAGAAATAAAGTGAGTCACAGAGAGAGAGGGAGAGAAGAGAATGGTTCTCTTGCATTTTAACATCTTCCAATTCCTCTCGTCGCGATAGAACAAAAAGTCGCAATTTGAATTTCAATGATTTTATCAATATTCAACGTATAATAACAATATGGTTGGGATTATACGGTAAAAATTGAATTATTGATAGGATGTACGGGGGTAAATTTGTAATACCGCAACATCTCAATGTGTGTGTGTGTGTGTGTGTGATTAAATATTAAATTCTAAATATACTCTAACGTAGAGATAGACTTTTACATCTCGCTCGCTCGTTCCCTATACGTATTATAATAAGTTTGAAATATTAACAATCAAATTTACATGCAGGATTCTCTAAAATATACATTTATATCGGCGCGTTACTTCTCTAACGCCGCATTTACCAAGTGTAATAAGAATTTGTCTATAACGTCATAATACGAGAACGGCGTAACGGCATGAATGTAGAAAGGAACGGCAACCGAGATGGAAATAATATTGTGTGTTACACATTATTATTTCAAAATTCTATCGGCGGCAGTGTTTCTATCTTCGGGCGGAATATCGTATACATATTATTCCCAACTAAAATGAAGTAATTTAAGTTTCTATTTAAGACCGTATTCCGATAAAAGCACTTTATTCATTCGTACGCGTTTTCAAACAATACCATATTAAACACAATACGAAGAAACAGTGAAGGGAGAGACAGACGATGGGAAAAAGGAGTCGCTCGTTAAAGTTTCGGTTTTGATGTTTCAACGAACATTGAAATATATACATATTTGCACGTCAATAATAACGATATTATTGCAAAATGTGAATTATTATTGATGTATACAGGGTTTGCCAATAGTGCGGGTTCGGAAGATTACGGATTCCTTATTGAGTTTCAAGTGGAATTTATTAAAACAATTACCTGTCTAAGATGCACTGTTTCATAGTTATTTCAGTGTTTGTCCAAAAATTTCATTTGGAAGGAGAATCGCATATATCTCCGGAACTATTTAGGCTAGAGAGTTGAACTTGTTTTCGTTCTCTTAAGCAAGAAATGCGAAAGAGTTTCCACTACTAGAAGTTAGTCAAAAATGGAAATGGTTTTAATTTGTGGCCTGTTAAACTTTGACAGTTTCAAATGTGCATAACTTCATTCTTAAATGGAACCATATATATTTTATTATGAGATCAGATGCAGAAAGTGATTCTTTTTCGATCAAATTAAGGTATCATTCGGTCTAATATCAACGGTTTTCGAGTTATTCCCAATTAATTCTTTTTTTTTGTCTCATTTATATGCGGTTAATGATCCCATAATCCAATGAACATGAAAAATAATTGAAAATCAATTATATTTGGGTTAGAATTACATTTCTTGACGTTATTCTTCGGATGATTCCATTAATTCATTCATTTCTCGAGGGAAAACTCTTTTATGTAAAACATTTTTCTCTAACGTCATCCGGTTGCGCATAATCCTCCGAGCTCGCAGTATTGGGACAACCTGTATGTATTTTTTTATTATCGATAATGTAAAAATGTTTAATGACAAGCGAACGTGCGTGCAGCATAAATCGAATGCACAAATAGAATGTAACTTGCAATCGAACGTTTGCGAACTTATTGCATATTAAAATTCGTCGAATGCAATAGTAATAAAAAAATCACGAGTATAAAACTACCCAAAAATTTTATCGAACATCAAAATCAACTTTCAGCACATTTTGGAACGCACAAAAGGACTTGCCAATGTGTATGTTTCTTTTTCGCTTATGAAAACTAGGTCAAAAATATAAATTCGGTCGTAAAACTATTAAA
Organism: Hololepta plana; assembly: GCA_963695495.1. Lineage (NCBI taxonomy): Eukaryota > Metazoa > Arthropoda > Insecta > Coleoptera > Histeridae > Hololepta > Hololepta plana. The sequence continues at coordinate 2,376,202 of OY968834.1, read as the reverse complement.
GTTTCGTTCAGAATCGTCGAATAGATACATCAATCATATTAAAACCAGGATGTAAAAAGGAAAAAGTGTATATGACAATGACAAGAAATAATCTAAAAATTATTACTTCCTCTCCCACCATACGAGCAATATGAAGTTTATTGTATATATCATAAAGTTTGACTTGACTGTTTTTTATACTCCTACTTTTTTGTCGCTGAAAACAAATAAATCTATGCAAAAATAATCGCAAGAAGAAAAGGAACGTGTTACGTAAATTGGTATTTAAGTGAAGTTAAGGGAGGATGGAAGAAAAGAGTGGAAAGTTGACATGGAAAACACTTTCGACTTTCAATTGAATGGAAATTGAATCGAATTTAATGCCAAAGAAATCGAGCTTTGTAACGTTAATTCGCTAAAATGCCTTCTGCACCCGGATGGACGACGTGCTACAACTAGTTTGAAAAAGAATCTACATTCTTTCATTTTGGCTATCATTTCAATTTGCTGCATTCGTTCTCTTTTATAATAACGAAAAAAAGTACAGAGACTTTGAAATTAATATGAAAGCTCGTTTATTATTCAGCGCTAGTGTCTGTGTAGCTTTTGATAATAATTCCATAGTAAAAATCGTTCTATATTTTCCCCTTTTTCATTTTATTATTTCGCCATTCCTTTTTTATTCCTCCTTTCTCTCCTCGCATTTTAAAGAATTAATTTCGAACAATGAAAGAGGATTTATTATACCGCCTTCAAAGCAATAGATTCTACTCACGTTCCTTTTAATATCGTTTAACATGCATTTTTTAAGCAGAACAATGAAAAAAAGAGCGACCAGAATTTAATAAACCGTTAGAAAAGATTACTTGCCTATTAAAATAATGAACTTTAATAATTCGATAAGGCTAATCCACTCGTAAAGTCTATTACTTCCTTTTTATGAAGGAGATAGGAAACTCCGCTTGGGTTTTACTTTCAGCTATCTCTTGCACAATATAAACATTAATTATTTGAATTTCCAAAGAAATTAATTAAACTTTGTTATTGGAATAATTTCTGTTCTATTTTGTATTCACTTTTTTCCACCGCTTGTTATCATCGTCATTATTATTGCGATAACGAGATGTTATAATGAAAGGTAGGAGTAAAACGGAAGTATTCATGCAAATTTTTATTATGTTTGCAATTCTTTTATTGGGAAGGGAAAAAGAAAATTTCTTAATGGCACGGGTATGTACGTACACATATAATAACTAACCGCCGTCTTTGTACCCTCGAGTATTTTTGCAATTACTTTCTTCTGCCGACTCTTCTTTTTTGCTCCTTCTCTTATTACATGTGATAGGTCCTTTTTTAATTCACTTGAAATATTTTCAATAATTATGGCTAGCTAATTGGCTGGAAGAAGACCTACAGATGGATATGCGAATTATTAGAAGAAAAACGATCTAAAAGGTCGCTATGGTTTTATATCGATCGCTTAGTTCTCGGATTCGTTTTGACCAAAAACCATCGCTATCAAGGAGAAGAAAAAATGGAATGAAATATAAAGGACCAGTGAATGAAAAATTTATAATGTTACTAGTAAAATAAATCTAGCATAAAGTTGGACAAGGAGGAGAAGAAGAAAAAAATTGGAGCTAAAAGTTTTTACATAAATTATTCCCATATAGAAATTGAATTTTTTTTTCGAGGGAAAAGTTTGATTAAAAAATTTGATTAAATTTTTACCTTCTCCTGTATTTTCCGTTTGCTTTCCATCATTTCAATGTGTACTTCCGGTTTTCCTTTCTTCTTTTTTTGAAGACATTTTACACCTATGCATGTAGCAATAATCTTTTGGGTTTGATATCGAAAACCAAATTCAATTGAATTTCCTGCAGATATATGGAATATTTTAGAATTTATAATTGAACTCGCAAAATAATGTGCGGTAACTAGATAGTGTAATAAGATATATTCCTGAACGAGCAGAAGACTATTGTTTCGATGGTTAAAAATAAAAATTCACATTAATTGAATGGCGTTGCATTTTACTGTTAAAAGAAAAATCTCCTGCGTACTCTTTCTCTTCGTAACATTATTGTTCCGTCGAATGATGCCTTTCTTTGTATTATACATCATATTGTTGGAAAGTACACATTTCATCGTACACTTATACGTATCCAGGTACACATATTTAAAAGCGTATTTCTAGAAAAATTGCATTATATAACTGTATTGATACGGTGCTCTTATAAACATATACGGGATACGTTTATAACGTACAATATCCGTCATCAAATATTTACTTTATTTCCTTTCACCTCCATCCCACGAATCTTTCTTTTTATCTGTCTTTTCCCCGTTTTCCAGCGAGTGCATTCTCTTGAAATTAATAAAAATATTTCGCAAACTTTTTCCACATTCCTCCTTCGCCTTTGTAGTGGATGGCTCTTTATATTATTATAGTCGAACTTCTAATATATTGACTTGTTTTATGTTAATGTCGCACAAATCGATATTTCTATTCTTCTCCATTGTTATTACCGGAAAAGTTGTCATTGTTATTACAATTATTATGTATGGATGACGAAGAAACGTATTTAAAAGCGGTTATACGGGAACGATAATAAAAGTGGATAGAAAAAAGGGAGGAATTCATGTTTGCAATGGGAAGGAGAACACGAGGGTACAAAATAAACATAAAGCTTTTTCAAAATAAACATATTCGCGCACATTGTGTGTTTGTGCATCGCCATCTCAAATGAGGTCCTTCGTCTTTCTTTATTCCCTCGCATACGACCGAAATGAGCGAAAGAAAAGGAGGATATTTGGTAAGAGATTGTAGGAAACGGAAACTGTTACGCATACAAAGAAAGTGAAGGAAGGCGTGCGTGTCGCAGAAGACGGAATTGCCTTTTTTTATATTGTTATTATTGCCATCATTATAATTTTGCGGACGTAACATGTCAACAATTTTCGAAACGATCCTACGCAAATAATTCCGGATTAAACCGAAAGTTAAACCCACGATACAGTAAAATCAAATATGTTTCAACGACGGTTTGTTAGTTTATTTTCGTACGAAGAACAAACAGTTTTCCACAAAGCTTTAATTCTAAACGTGCTTCCTTTTGTCTCGCCCAACAAATGATTCGAATTTTTCGTGACCTTCCGCCGCTTTGTTCCGGCCAAAATGCCGTATCGTTTGGATCTCTTAAATGCCACATTCCCACACAAAAGGACGAAGAAAACGCCGGAGTTCGTCTTGAATAATATTCTACTATATAAATATAAGAAGACGGTTAAAATATATTAGTGTTACCTGGATAGGGAAGACCGTGGAAAGCGTGGAAAGTCTGAGGGTTGGTCGGAAACATTGTGCAGGAAGGCACATTACACGGATTTGCATAATAGCACGGTAACACACACACAGAGTGTAGGTACCAAAGATATCGCCTCAAAAGGTTAAACTTTACTCTTAGATAAGAAGCAGTAAACGAACGATCCACGAAAATTGCTCGCCGCCGTTCGTTCCTTTCTGTCGGCATAGGCATGCTTTCAGCGTTCCGTCCACACATAAATTAAAATAAATTTTATGGTTAATTACGTTTACGGCTTGCTGAAGACAAGACTTATGCGTATAAGGAAAACAGCTTTAAGGCACGGCCGAACGCGATTCGATTTATTTCTTTCTTAAGCGAGAAGAAAGTGTTTAAACGAACAATCGCGTCGTTTCTTACAGGCAATGGAACATTTCTAATAAAATTTGTCCATTATGAAACCATCGACTCGCAGATTCGGATCCTTCTCCTTTTTGTTGTACTTTCGGGCCGAAAGTTTGTTTTCGGGAATTATTGCCGAAAATTCGCTCGTCTCGCGAAATTATCTCGCTTTATGTCTGAAATTTATTTACGTAACACTCCCATAAACCCTTTAAACGTTCTCACTTTGCTAATTAGAAAAAATCTAATTAATATTTTAACGAAGAAAGATGGTTAAGTAGAACGAGGAAAGCAAAAAAAAATAAACGAGTTGCACAAGAGGCCTCTTCTAACGTAAAGGAAACGTTTCCCCGTAACCCGTTTAGTTATTGCCTTATTTTAATACTTTGCAAAAGGAGCGAGGAATTAATGTTAGAGAGATCGCACATATTTTTTGCACGGTAGAATAAACAGAAAATTTTCGAGCTTGTAAAATTTTATGATCTCGTAAAAATTTTCCGAATTTTTTTTCAGCTCTCCATTTTTTTTGTCTGTCGTCTTCTTTACATCGAATTATTATTCTCTTCCCCTATTTCGTGCTTCTTTCCTCTTCATTTCATTGCAATTTATTCGATTAAGTTTTATTTATTTTTTGTTTGCGAAAAAGAAAAAATGGGGCGAAATTGCTCGATATATTATTATGGGAAGGCGCCGTTAAAAGTCGTTTGCCCCTTTTACTCGTGCCACATTTTCGCGTTTATAAAAGACAACCCTTTTCTTTTTTGTTCTTTCGTATAACATCAAAAAGTCTTTGGTATATTCTTTATCGTTCAACTCACTTTATGCGATAATTATTAAAGAGGGATGGGTTTTTAGGAGCTTTTTAATTGTTTCTTAGTCTTAACGTTCAAGAGCTTTTCGTTCGTTATTGAATTTGTGATGAGACGAGGAGCGTCGGGTGCTTTGTGGACGTTGTAATTTATGGAACTTCCTTTTTTTGCTAGTGTTTCTGTTAAATTTTCACTATCATCATCAAATGGTACGAGCATGTTTAATAATTAACTTGACAAAATGTTTGTTGGCCTATTACTATGCAAATAATCGTACGAGGAATTTTCGAGTTAAATTCTAATGTACCAATTTAATTTACAATTATCTTTGTTGTTGTTGATGTTAGTTGCTACCACTGTTGCTGCTGCTCTTGTTGTTTCAGAACTATGCATAGACAAATATACCGTGAGTGTGTTTGTATACACACACAGTGCAGATTATTTTACACATCAACAATTCACTCTTTACTACCGTGTTATTATTACAGTCGATAACTCAAAATTTTGCGTAATAAACATTTAATAATGCAATAAACACTAACATTCATTTATGATAACAATCAATCGACAATTAACATTTCTAATTCGCATTTAACGGATTTCGATTATAATACCGCATTATCATTTGCAATATAAATTCAATTAATTTACTATTTATAAATAGCATTAAGAATTAAACGATGATTGAATGTTTTAATTAAATTACACATAACATTCGTTTATGTTATTGACTAATGACGATCGCACGATAAACGATTTTTTTCGCATTTTGTAATTAATCGTTATTAAAAGTGAACAACTTGAATTATATTCGAAATTAATTTCGGAAACACGAATAACAAATTAGCTCGAGCTTTGATTAATGAAAAAGAAATTTCAACAATAAACAGCAGAGCCGAAACTTTGTTGCAATTCAATTTCCACACAAATCATTGTCCACCGTAACCAACTCTCTATTTAGGTAAATTCGCAAATTTTGCGCGAAACTTTGTATCAATGCAAACAAATAACATTAAAATGGCAACGCTTCCCATCAGACTAAAAAGAATTGAAGGCAAACAACGTTTTTGTTTGTTCCAATATAATAAACTTTACTAATTTTGTAACAATTTCCTTCTCTTTATAATTACCTACGTATAAAGTTAACATTATGCCAACCATAAAACTTTTAAGTAACTCGGTTAATTATATTTTACGGTTACCTGGATATTAACATTAAAGCGTTCATGTAAAGGAGCCAGATTTTTATTGGGGCGTTATAAAGCAGAGGAGCGAATGAGCGAGGCATCGTTGGCAAAAAGGAAAAGAAATCTATTCGCAATTCATTCAAGTGAACGACCAAAAAAAAATAAATTCCACGGAACAACAATCGTAGCAAATTGTGTTTGACATCTTTAAGACCGACAAAGATCAGCAAAAAGCAAAGAGCAACGTGAAACAATCCGACCTCTTCTCAACTCGTAAATTTTCCAACTGTACTTCTGGTGCTATATTAAGATGTTACACTTTAACTTTTCTTTTCTCTCTCTTTCTCCCTATCACCCAATCTCTTTCAAGTTGCTCGCTGTCATTATAACACTCAAAATTTACGAGACGTTAACGTTATTAGTTAACCAACGGGAAAATTAGGTAATTTCTTTCCTTTTCTTATTTATTCCTCGACCTTCCCGCTTTCTTTGCCTTAAAGGTAAAAAAGTTCAAAACGATATGGATTAAGACGTGGATAGTAGGAAATGCCACATAAACTTTCTTGCGTAACGGCAACTTTCTTTTAAGAGGGCCTATGTGAATCAGAAAAGGGACGAAAGCTAGAAGAAAGTTTATGAAGAAAGCGCAGTTGCCAGCCACTTTTTTGCGTTATATGTTGTGTATATGTATGAAGTATTAAAAAAAGTTTGCGGAAAAAACTAGCTAAAGAACACCTGACGCTTTGTCTCAAGATCCACGCATTTTCATTTGCAACACTAATATTAATGATTTTGGCTCACATACTTTAAACGAAAAATTACGTTCTTGTTTTAAAAATTAATATTTACAAGTAAACGATTAAATTAATTCTTTAGATTGTTGCGAGTTCTAGAATGTGTTTATTTACTTTATGTAGGGCAATTGCCATTGGAATAGAAAGAAAATATAGAGAATTGTGTTCAAATAAATCTTTTGCATGTATTGTACTTGACTCTTGTTAGAATAATCTTGATCTAAATAGTTTTAATGGCAAACGCTAGAATTATGATCCCGATTCTATTATAACGAATTATCTAACTACGTTTCGCAATTCCTAATCAAAGCAGTAAAACGTGAACAAGATTTTATTTATTGAAATCGTGTTGTCTGTCAAATAAATGATTATTATTGTTATAAATTAAATGTGTTTTATATGTTTTTCTGTCACGTACTCTCTCGACACGTCGTCCTTTATGGACTTTATGAAATTTACAAATCGCGACAGAGAGCGAGAGATAGAGAAAAAAACAAGGATTTATTTTCATAAAATATTAGGAACTCTTAATCATTGTAAGAGTAAAAGTAAATATTTACATCCACTTTTACTTTGAAAGCTTCCTGCCTTCCTTTAACGTGCCTTCAACGCAAACAATATAATTTATTAGTTTGAATGCAGCCCAAAGTTTCGTTACTTCCATTCCAGGAAATCTTTTAAATATGTAACTCATTAAATCACTTCAAACAAAAAGAAATTAGAATGAGAGACGGGGAATTAAAGTCATTTTAATTAACTTTATTCTTTTTCTAACTTATTATTCTTTCAAGCAATCTCATAATTTTCTCTCTCGCTCCCGTCTTTCTTTATTTCACTTCATTTTTTCTCGAATTTGATTTATTAATTCGTTTCGCCTACGTCTTGTTGTTATCAATTGCGAAGTGAATTACGTTAAAATGTTCAATTAACGATCCAACGTATAATTTATTATCCATTAACACTATTGGAAACGAGGGGTTCAGTCTATCGCTCTTAACAGGAAAGAATTTAATAAATTTCAATAAATGTTCGCAAGGGAACGAACGAGAGCGACAAAGAAGAAAAAAATTAGAATTTATTCCATTCACTGTTACTGGCTAAGAAAAAATAATAGGGAGGAAAAGATGAGACCTTCCGATATCCTTCATCCCGTCCCTGTAATTTAAAGCGATCCCTTAATTTCAACAGACGAGGGGATGCGAATAGAAATCATAGATTTTAAATATAAATCAAATAAAACGTAAAATCTTAGATATTCTTCGAGAGGTATCTCCACCGGCTTTCCTTTTGCAGTTTCCTTCTTTGTTGTTTTCGTTAACACAAGAGGCGGCATATTAAATAACTAATCGAAGCCTTTCCAATCTTTCCAGAAAAGAGAAAGAATATATTAAAAAGTTTATAATGCATGTCGTGAGGGAAGTTTTTTTGCGAGTTTCAAAGAATACCCCGAGAATGAATATCGGAGTTCTATAAAAAAAAAAGTTATAATAAACACGTAATAAATTATTAGACCCTTTTGTTTCCACTTCGACATCGGCGACAAAATAGTAAGAAGCAGAAAGTTTTCCCATTTTCCCTTCCGACTTTTCCGAATCGATTGGTTTATCACAGCCGAAAAAAAAAAATACAAACTCCGATTTAGCATCGGCCGAATGTTTAATTTAATATCACCATCCGCATGTTACGTTTTGTGGCGAGTGGAAGCTTTCAAACCTTCCGTTTGCACTAGTATTCATGACAATTTATATTAATTCTCATTGTAGTATAACGTTCAAAACGTACGTATCTAACAATATATTCCCTCGTATGTTTCGAAGGTAATTCACGAGTTGCTCTTAATAATTGTTAGCCGGCAGACAAGGTGGTAATTTGTTTAATGTATCGTGCTAATTAGTTTTAACGGATTAGTAAACTTGAGACAAGCATTATGTACACGGGCACGAAACTATTCAAAACGTTCATCATATCGTTCCGATTCGATCTGACAGACTACGGAAATTCCGTCTGTATTTTACATACTTGCACATCATGAGCGAAGGTACTCGACAGGAAAAGTTCTGCGTTTTATTGCTGCTGTACTAGTGGTAGTTGTGCAGAAAACGACCGTTGGTTTAGGTTAAAATGTGACCTAAATAACAAAGAAACTGACCAAGAAGCAAAAAACGAACTCATGGAAACATCAACCGGGGAAAAAGCGACGAAAAAAAAAGGGACGACGTCGTGGTCGTCGACTAAATGAACGTATCTACTTTCGAACTTTCTTTTTAAATTAATATCATCTTTTTACAAAGTTAGTTCTTTAAAACTAAAAGAAAGGAAAAGGTAGCAACAAACTTCCCTAATGTTATCATCAGCGGTAAAAAGAAAGGAGCTGTAATAGGAGCCGAGCTTTGCCGGTCCTAATTGTAATTCTATTTCTATTCCACTGCGCCCCGAAATCAACGTTCATCCTTGAGGAAATTTTCAGTCGGTATTTCGAGGACTAATTCGATTCCAATATTTATTTTGTACCACATAAAAAACTACGCGATGTAATTATTCTTTTGAGAATCGAAATTAATTGGAGTAAATGTAAATTTGAATGTCTCTCATTCCGAATTAATTAATTAATACGGAAAAGAGAGTGAGGGAGAGAGGAGAATGATTAAGTCTAAACTAAATATTTGCCAATTATGTTTTCGCATTTTACCAATAATTGCATGTAGAACAGATTCTACGTAACGGTGCGCGTTCTTGATGGGAACTAATTAATATTTGTGCAAAAATACAGATAAAAAAAGCAGAAGACTTAATTTGCATATTTCCTGTTTAAAATTGTTTGTTACAGCAATAATAATGCAAAAGAGAGATCGCAAAAAAAAAAGAGTCGAAAATAAAACCGAGCACAAGAAGTCAAAAGCCTTTGCTTCAACTATTTAATTACTTTTAGCTTTTAAGTAATAATTACACGTAAACGTTTTGTAATTTTATTACGTTCCGCTGTTTATTTTGAAATGTTTCGGGGCTAAAGAGAGCGAAAGAATATAATGAAACGGAGAGAGGAAAATTGTTAATTAATTAAGATTCTTAGGAGAAAAAAACACAGAAAAAGAACAAAATGAGGCAGCTAATTGGATTCAAATAAAATAATAAACATGCCTAATGGATTCTATAGGATCGAAAATTGGTTAGAGAATCGAAAACGTGCTGAAAGCAAATTGAAATTCCCTGCAACGCACTCAAAGTCGCATACAAACGCACGCACACACTTAAAAAACCTTCGGCACGCTTCAAGTCAATCATAATTACTATTTGCACGGCGTTTCGTATAAATTAAGAGCCAAGCAATTTGTTTCACGTGTACCTATTTGCTTCTTTGTCTCATACGAATCAGTATTCCTAAGTGGCAGTTTATCGAGAAAGTAATAATTGTTAATCAAAGTAAATTAAACACTTTCACACACTTTCATCTCGCCCCTTTACGTTCCGATTTCAAAACTATGCAACGAACCGTGGCAAATTTACAACTTCACGTATTGTGAAATTTCGTTTCAAAATTAGTTTAAAAATAAACATGCGAGCAAATAATTATTCGAATTACATAACGACAATTGATGGCATCATTTCCCTTTTGGCAATTTTTGGTTTTAATTAATTTTATATTTATATAAAAACCGATTGTTAATGGAAATGCATAATTTCAAATGGCACAAGCAATAATTATAAACGACCGATTCCATTGGCAGTTACGGAAAAGATTTTCCTGTTTGAAACGGTTAGTATTCCATATTTCTTGCGAAATCGGTTTCTGGATTGCTTTAAACATTTAGATTACTAATACCGTTTTCCAACAAAATGCTACAAACTGTTTGGACGTAAGATAGAAGGAAGATAACAGGAGATCTCATAAAACATACAGGGATGAAAATGGTAAAAAAGCAGAAGAGATACGTGGTGAGGAGAGAGAGTAAGGAACGTTCCCCTCGGGATTATGCTGGTCGTGGACCGAATTAGGAAAAGGATTTCGAAATTAGCTCGTCCTCCTTTTTCTTTTATTATCATAATAATAATAAAATAATAGGAAACGAGGATCTGGAGAGTTCATTGAAAATTTATTATGGCACATACATACGGCTATGGCGATAATAAAAATCGATTTGCTTGGAGAAAAGGGAACTCCTTTCATTTATTTCGTTTGCTAAATTTCATTTAAAACGTGCAATCAACGGACGAATATTATTAATCGTCTAGAGATGTTCGATTAGAAAATTGTCGCAACGATTCATCTGGCATTGATTTAATTCGCATTAGATAAAATGGAACGAAATCCAAATCTATTAGATTAATTAATCGAATAGCAGTAGGTAGGTGAATCGAGTCACGAGTATCGCCGCCCTTGACTCTGTTTCCACAAGGTAAGGTCGTCGTCATCATCAGTTCGTTTCGCCCTCCTGCACCAAAAATTTATTTCAAGCAACGAATAAAAGAAACGTGAATGAATTCCCCGCATATAAAAGAAACGCTTCGACGTCGCTCCAACTCATACAAATGTGTAACAGGAGAGAGTTCGAGTGATTCGGTTTGAAGTTAATGAAAGCGGGCGACAAGAAAGTAATTCAGTGAGTATCCTTAGCCTCTTGATATTCGTAGATTCGCGGTGCGCATTTAAAGACAAAGTGAAAAGTTGAAAAGTGTTGCATTTTATTGCGTTATTGAAAGTTTCTTTCCACGTTTCTCTCTGTTTTTTTTTCTCGATCTAATTGTTCTTTTATTAAAGATGGCACGATAAAGTAGGAGTCGTTAATTGAAAATCGATTATTACGAGCGCTTTTTATGCTTACTCGCCTCTCTCTCGCTCTTCGTACAAACGAATGATACATGACACGACGATTTTTGTCTTTTCCCTGTGCGCCGTCGAACAATTCAATATTTTTATAGCGCACAATTTTTATGCTCGTACCGTTTGCGAGCGGGCAATAAAACGGCATTAGTAATAAAAAACTATCGATTAGTTATATTGAAGCAAGAGGAACTCTACTATTTAATACGGGAGTTATTTACGAAATGAGAAACGCTTTTGCACGAGCGATATTGCTAAGAAGCAGGCTGACGCTGAAATTTCGCAAATTAATGTCTCGTTACGTATGCATTGTGTGCCGAAATTTCGCAATGCACTTAGGTATTAGATTACAAAATGTTATATTTTAGTGGGAAAGGATTTGCACGTAGATAATTACCGTTACGGTAGTTCAGTTATTATTGTAGCATTATGCACCCGTTTACCTTGTATCAATTTTAACAAGGGCAATCGCGTTAATAATTCAAACAATAATAACAACAACAACTCTCGCCGGATTCAATAACTCGCCTCGTCAGTTCCTGGTCAATAACGCGAAATTGAGAAAATATTAATTATCTGCACGAGTTGTATTCGGAAATATCAAGGCTGACGCATGAAAATCCTCTCTCGCATTCAATTTAATTTAATTCTTTAAATGGTTACGATGATGATGTAGTTGTTGGTTGATTAGTTTAATTGCCCGCTAAAGTATTTATTGCGCAACTAATAACATACGGCTGACGGTCTTGAACTTTCTGTTTCTCTGCGTGCAATTTTGTTTTCTCCGTAGAGACTTTAATTTGCGCAATTCTAAATAATTATCCTGATGCGAGCCGTAATAAAATACAACGATAAAAAGCAAGAAACTCGTAGAAAGTGATTCTTCTTTAAGGAGACCTCCGGTTGATTTCCTCGTTTTCGTTTGTTTCGCATCTTCACATATTTTACGACCGCAATATTCAACGAAGCGTCAATAGAGCTGTTATCTTTTTCAACGGCTGTTCGCAATTTCATAAATACTCATACCACACGAAAATAAAATTCTAATTTACTAATTGCACGTGCGTGAAAGTCATTTGCATGGCGAATGTTAATGTACGTACACGTAATTTAGGGAGATTTCTAATTTTTGTCTTTGCTTCCTCGAATCGGTAATTTAAAGGGGCGTGATTTATAATACAGATAATTACGAAAAGCAGCTTCCTTCTTCCTTTTCGCTTTTCGCACAACAATATTGATGATAACGTTTAATAATATTATTGTGGGTAATTTACGTCGACGTTCATTTAAATAAATTTCGGTTATTTATTAATACGTGCAGCTCTTTATAAACCGTACATCGATATTACGGTTATTATTAATATTACACCTTTGTGTATTCAATTTAATAAATAACTACGGGAACGGGCTATAAATTATTGGATATAGTTTTAAAATAAAATGCAACTACCATTATTATTATTAGCAGTTGCAGCAAGCAAGCAATAAATTTCCAAATAATCGCAATCGACGTGCGATAGTTAGGGAATGGCAGGAGAAAAGCTGGTATGAACAGAAAATTTAAGTTTATTAGGTTCATATGAATGTTATTAGATGGATGACTATTAAAATAAAAGCGAGTAGCTTTACATTAAAATGCATTTTATAAGCCATCAGCATCTGCACGTTAAATAATTTATATCCACTTTCCAACGTTTATTATACAACACAACAACTACTAGCGTATTATTATTCTTGCTCGAGGTTTTGTAGACGACCTCATCATCAAGACAATTTTCTACTTCTTGCTCGTATTCCGTTTAATTGTACAAGTTAATGCAAACAGGGAAATGAAAAGAGGTCGCAATTTTAAATTGCAATAGTTACGTTGAGTTTCGAATTAAATTTTACACATCCACGACAACAATTATCTTGTAAATCTGACTGGTTCTGGTTGGGGAACAGTGGTTGTAATAATGAGAGTCTCTTTAGTCAATAGAAGGTACGCGAAGATAAATACGAAGACGTTGGCATTGTTTCGAAATTATATTCAGGGACATTGTAATCAAAATGAGATTTCACGTGTTAGACGTACAAATAAGAGTGAGTTACGTGGGGAATTCTGTACGTAACCATGATGATGAGGGCACTTCATACATGAAAAATACTAATTACAGAACAGACCAAACGAGCTATCAACTAAAAACTAAAGATATGTTTGGGTCGATATTGAATCGTAATGAGGAAATTATACACGATTATCAACTTGCAAAATGTGATTTTCACATAAAAAAAGTTTAATCAAGGTTTGGCGAGTTTGTGAACTTAAAATTGCACTTTCGATTGTGTTTAAATGTTAACATATTTTCCATCGTAGCACCGTAGATGCAGAAAGGAAATTCATCAACGTCTTTTACTTGGATAAAAAGCTGAATCATAACAAATAAGAGAATTTGCAATGGTTAGCACATGCACAATAAATTTTCCAAAGTTGGGCTGAAAATTATTGCAAAAGAGGCCCATTTTGTCCACATCACCGTATAAACAAACTTGCGCCTGTTGTTATTAGTGGGATTTGTGAGCGGTAAAAGCGAGAATATTTACATGTAAATGGACAAGTTGGGGTCGGGATTATGGCAAAATCGCTTAATATGGGGGATAGCACTATAAGCGGGAGTATTATGACGAGATTTCACCGTATTTCGATGTTTCAATTAAAAAAATTTTTTTTAATCATATTTCTGTATGTTGAGGTATGTTTGCAATGGAGAGACTTACATTAAAAAATCGTATAGATACTAATATGTCCATGTTACTGATTTCCTTTCGAAATTAAATTGAAGATATCTTCTTCTCTCCGACTATCGTCTTCCTTTTCCCGGCCAGATTTAATAAAAAAGATTAAAGGTAAAAAATAGAGACGGAAGAAAAGAGATTATAATAAATACTATGAAGTGCTTTACCGGCGCTCGTATAGACAGAGCGAAAATCCTTTTCGAGTATCCTCCGGGAATAAAGAGTACATACCGTGCGAGTGAGGGTATAAGCTCACACATCTATCCCGCACCTTTTCTCTGTATATATATAATATATTTATAGTTCCATTTCCAATAAGAATCTACTTATTTTCTAAGCGAGTGTTTAACAACTTATTCGATTTGACCAAGTATGAAAGGGAAGAAAGTGAGAGAAGATGGAAAACGAATGTACGAGGAGGATATATAAAAGGACTTTTCTCTTGATTTTTGGAATAAAGGCGAGTCCTTTCTTTCTCTTTTCCTTCTTTTTTAAATAAAACTGCAATACCATCGTAAAATTTCGCGATAAATCACGTATTTGTCGTGCGGTCGTTATGGAGAAAGAAATTTTGCTGCGTTTTACACTCTCATTATCTCACATTACATTAAATTTAACGTATGCGAAAAGGAATGCATAAAGAAAAGTGGAAGGAAAATTGCGAGACACGATCAACTTTAACATTTAATAATACGCAACAATAGGTTTTTAAACGTGCCTATTTGCATTATATGAAAAAATAAATACCGTTTTTATCTCTTCTGCTTAGCAAATAATGCAATTACGTATGTACGTGCATGCAACGCGTATATTATCGCGAATATCGCTAATTAATTCCCATTTTGTTTGCGAGTTGACTGCGTGCAGTTGAAGCTAAAAACGCGCGATACGTACGATTTAAAAATTGACGATGTGATGTAATCATTTATCGTCAGAAAATTGCTCAACAACTCACATGAACGAAAAGCTCCTTTCCTTTAGTCGATATTTACTTTTCTTCAGGACAAATATGACGACGACGTTTGCGCTAATCGCCATTACAATGGCCGTGACGATGATGCCAGCCAACGGTCAAATCTTCACGCACACGTACAACTTAATTTCGCCACCATCGACATTTCATCACGCCATCGCCGGTATCGTACAAGCGCCGATGGCCATCGATACAAGAGGCCTCGCACATCGGGCGGTCGTCGAGAATGCGCTCGCCGAATCGCAATTACCGCCCGAACTGTTGAACCCGTTCTACAAGAATCCAAGGATCGCCGCCGGTTTGGCCAAGGAATCGTGGTACGGCGACAAGGAATTTCCGGTGCTGCACCGCGAGGCGGACAAAATACCGCGATCGGAGATCTTGAAGATCGTCAGACGCATCCAGCACCTCGATAGAAAGAGATGAGGAGAGGATTTTGCTCATTTTAATTAAGGCTCCTTTTGTTTGCAATTTTCCGTCTGGCATTAACTTTTTATCGATGCGTTTCTCGCAATTCGCGTGCTTTTCGCGATTTCTCTTCCCCACCCCATCATTGGTTTCGCCATAAAAGAAATGTAAATACGAACTTACGTGACTGAAACGCTTATTAATATTATTATTTACTTCTTCTTGCTTGTAATTTATTACCTATTTGTAAATAAATTTTTGTTATTTTTTTTACGCGGGAAAGCCTTTATTTTTTCTCGTTGCAATTCCCACCGTTTCCCATCAGAATTGGTTTTGTTGCACTTTTCACGAAAGCGCCAGCCGGCAGAAGCGGCGGCGTTAATTTGAATCTAAAGCTTCTAGCGTCATAAATAAATAGTAAGAACTATATCTTCTCATTAAAACTAACCCGAGAAGAATAAACAAGTCGTCCTCCCATTTCGGCTATTATTCGTTGAATTTACACCGAGCCCCGGCACATAGATTTCCATATTCGAACATAATAAATCTATCAGTTTAACTTAAGAACGTGCACTTTTTTGAAAAGCAATTTTCGAATGGATAAATTACGATTATTTGTTAGTATCAGAATTTACCAACAGATTAGAAGCTACTACATCGCCAAACGCTCCCATCATTAACATAAGCGTTCGCGAAATGCGTAAGTAATACGTGCCCGGAATATTAGATGGTACTTAAAGCGTTATATCGCCCGAGCCTTCATCAATTCCCTCTTCTTTTTTTTGCACGTCCACCCTCTGTTATGCTCATTTTACGGTCAACTACTTGCATATATTCGAAATAAAATTGAAAAGAGGAAAATTATTTTCCGCCCTAGGGAGCCTAGCTTTATACGGGTTCCCGTTCGATGCCGATGGGGGAAAACGGAGAGGAGTCTTAAATAGAAGTCCGTTCCCCCGAAAAAAAAAAAGCAGAAGCCCAGCCACGAAGAAGAAGAAGAAGAACATTTGCAGACCGCAGAAGAAGTGATAGTTTGAAGTCGTATAACGAAATCGGACGCGATATATGCGACTTAAATCGTCCGTAAAATTGCGTTGGAGTAGAAGAAGAGTGATAACGAAAATTGTGGCCGAAAGAAAAATTGTTCCCTGCACTCGCGTACGTCCGATTCGATGGGGGGCGAGGAAAAAGTGATTTCTCGTTCTTTTTTTTTTCGTGTTAAACTACACGATAATTGCAACGTAATGCCCAGTTTATAATTCAATTTTCCGCCGCGCGTTTCCTGCATGCGCCGTAACTCGATTAATTTCGTCTACGGAATCATTTCCCGGTGGATTATAAAGTTTAACGGATATATAAAGTGCAACAAACTGCTTGGCTCTTGTAATCTCTTCTAAAAGTGCACGTAAAAGTTTTGTTGATGGTCGTACTACGTGCGATGGAGGAATGGAGATGAAAATAAAAATTTGCAATTCGCATTGTTGTGTGTAGACGTTCCGTTACATCTGTTGCATCATGTCGGAGAGAAATGGCGAAAGAACGACGGCGAGGAAGAGCAAGAATGAAGATTCCCCTTTGTAATAACGTTATGTGATATTTATGCATTTACGTTGCGCAAGAACGTTGTAATAAAAAACGAAGATTTCACGGTGTGTCGCCGATAAATAACAATCAAATAACATCGACGTGTAGAAGAATGGATCGATTACAATAAAGGATTATTGTCTTATTTCATTTACGAATCGTGACTAATTATTTTTTTATTGCCAATTATTTATTTTTGCCTCCGCGTCGCCAACTTCCCATGTGTTGCACGTACCCGATTACTTAATTAACTTAAAATCCAATCTAATTTAGAAGCAATCTGAAGAAGCGAAAAAATTCTGTCACAGTTTGTGCATTGCTGCTATCCCAGTCTCTTTCTTTCGTTCTCTCTGTCCTTTCCAGTGGATTATTAAGAAGCGAATGGCTTTTTTTAAAAAGCTGATTTGTATGACAAAAGGAAAATTGCGCGAACAAGAGAGACGAGAAAATCGAGATGCACGTTTAATTCAGTGAAGGAAATTAGAGACAATTTTTAAAGCGACGTTTTCCCTTGTCTATCATATTTTTTTTAATCCATTCAAACTTTAACCTTTCCTCATCTTTTTTGTTGAGAATTAATTAAACTCTTTCCTCAATATGTTTGCAACAAGAATCAATTTATCGCCGATAAATCTGTCAAACAGTTTTCATTTGTGTACGTATGCAATAGTCAATTGTCGCATCCTTTCCGATTGATGTTCCATTCCGGGCTTGTCACGACGAGAGTTATTCGATTTCGTATCTCGCATTAAATTGTCGTCTTTTTACGATCGTGCGGTCCCGGCAAATTGAAGAAACCGAAATGTTAAGTGCTTCGAAAAAGCAAAAGAAACAATAAGCGACGCTTCGTGATCACGTTTAGCTTACATGAGCTTTTCATTGCAATATCAAACAAACAGTTTGCTCATTCACCTTCAATTACGTGACGTTCTCTTCCACCGTTGTTATTATTGTGACCCTAAAGAGATAATCATCGGCATCTTCGTCGTTTTTATTACTCGAAAGATGGCTATGATTAAATTCTTTTCCTCGTCGTTACGTAAGACTTTAAAGAGGCATCGATGGCTGGTTTTCACTCGTACTTTTTGTTCATTTTTTTCTCTTTTCAATAATAGGCAAAGAAGGAAGATGCAACCGATCAGCATCATCTTCATCTCGTATGCACGAATCGAAACGGACTGTTTTGTTTGTCTCATTCGTTCGTTTTGCCGTCGTCCTTTTCTATTCTCTAATATTGTTATCGACATAAATCAAACGCACACAATGTCTCGTATATAAGATTCACTTCTCTCCAAAGATCAATTCTTTACTGGAAGAATATCCGAAGTATGTAGTAGTTGTTGGTGGTGTTTTTTCTTGTGTTATTGTTCGCCCCAGTTTGGTTCCTTCTTTTATTTTATTGTTATTCACCATACGCAAAATAAAATGTTATTATTCTCATTCGCCAGGATCGTTTTAATAAAAATGTTAATCTGCATGATTTTACCGGAAATTGTAAGTAAAATTTCTTTTTCTTTAATTATAATAAAGCTCTTCCTTTTTATTGCGTAATTTTTTATAACAAGCCAGTAAAAGATGAAACCGTCCTTTTCGTCCCATCTTTCTGTTTAATTTTAATAGCTTTCCTGTATATCAAGATGGTTCTTTTTTAAAAGAAATACTGATTAAATGGGAAAAAAGTATTTCCTAATTGGAATGGAGGAAAAGGAAAATTTATCTGAAATTATTTTTGTAAAGGAAAAGAAATTAAAGGAAAAAAATTGGGAAGGAATATTTTATTTAACAAAGCTGCTAATTGAGCTTTATTATTGAATCGCTTCCCTTCATCTCCCCTTTTTGAATGATAAATTCGAAAGTCGTGAAGATTGCCCGAAATAAACGTTAAATAATTAACGATTAATCCATCACGTAAATACTTTATAAATGAAATAATGCATTGATTTTGGCGATGAATATGAGCGATATTGTATTTTATGCGAATTTCTTTTGTTCTGTGTTGGTAATGTAGGTAGATGGATAATATCAAAAGTAGATAATAGATTTCTAAAAGCGAAAATCCATTATAACCGTGACATAAAATTTCATTTAACATAAATATTTTCCACGTTCGCAAATTAGTTATACAGCATAGACCGTATGATGACGTGGATAGAAAAAGAAAATTCTTGGAAACACATTTAGGATTATCTAAAATTTCTATCAACGAAATTAATGAATGAAATTTTAATTAAACGTGGATTTGCCTTTACACTCCATTCGTTCGTTTGTCCGCTACGTTTCTCGTACTATTTTTCTTTCGGTCGAACTTAATTATTTTCACCTATATCGATTTTAAAGACAAACGGTGACACCCGAGGTAAATTCTCATTAAATCGAACATCCTGATTGGTTTTAAAAGAAGTTAAACCAAATCCTTTTCAGTGAAAGGAAATAAATTCTACTTCGTCGTCTTCTGGTTTGTATATTGTTGACGAGTGATCACGGAAAGTTTTTCTCGCAAATTTATACAGAAATTAATAAACAAACAAAGAATTTTTAAAAAATCCTTCGCGAGAAAAAGAAAGATTGAAAAAAGTTGCCGCTGCAAAAAAAATTGAATTGCGACGAAACAAACAAACACCGAAGTTTTCCGTTTTTTAAAGTAATTGATTTACAAAATTCGCAATTTCTCTAATATCCGGTAAGTCTCCTACAACTTTCTTTCAATAACGATAAAAAGGAAGGATGATGACGATGATGAAGAATGGCGGCATTCTCATTGTTTATCTTTTTAATAATATCGAACGGAAAAAGAATTTCGTCCCCGTACATTTTCAATCTCATCATGCCGTTCTTTCGCTCTTCCCTCTGCTTAATCTCGCATCCCTCTTTACAGCAACACAAACAACAACAATGCTGATAAGAATGACAAACATTCTTTATTTCTGCCGCTCCATCGTACGCACGACCTTTGTTTGTTTATTTCGCAATAATAAGCACATTTGAGGACGAGGCTCGAAGAGAAAAGCCAACGCCAACAACTAAGAGTCAATAAATTAGAGCATCGTCGAAGGGAGCACGGAAAATAACGCGCGCTTTTCGGCCTAATGCTCGATCGATCACGATTCGTTCTTCATTTCAAATCGTACGCGTTCCACTTTTATCTCTTCGCTCCACCAATCATTATCAATTAATTAATCGATCATACACGAAAATAATTAATGTCGGAATCGAACTCGACGAGCTCACTTTCCCCGCATTTGATATAAACGCGATACGGAACGTAGTTATTTTAATTAAATACGCTATCGATAATGAGAGCGCGAATGGAAAGTAAATGGCAGGTAACCGACAAAAGGTAACGGAATCGAATTGAATTTCCAAGCCCCACATATACACACGTTACCTATTTACGCCCGCACACACACACACACACACCTGGCAAAGTAACCATCAAATCCGTGCGAGATTAATAAAGAGGCCCGCATGCGAGCGAGCAAAGTAAATGAACGTACGTAGGTGAGCGCCTGATTGAATTCCAACGGGATATACGCTCTTACGTTATTTATTATCGTACCGCGTATAATACATTTCGCATTGAATCGCTCTTCTTGTTAGCTGCGCAAAATTCTCTGATTCAGGCGAACGGCTCGGGCGCGAGCGAATTAATCGGCGACGACGATGGCGTGGCGGCTTCTGCGGGATACCGCGTATCGGACGAATTAGACGAAGACTCGCACCGCCACTTCACCGACACGATCCCGGGAGATCCGAACGCCGATTATCCCACTTACGAATCGATCCCGAAGACCGCGTTCTCCTGCATCGGACGGCCGAATTGGGGTTATTATGCAGACGTGGAGGCCGGATGTCAGGTACGCTTTTGACGCTCGATCATGTACTTTGTTTCTTTCGTCGCCTTTTTTTTTTGTTTTGTTGCTAATTGGATGCGTCATTTGCCAAATCGATTAACTGCATAAAACTAGAAGTTGAGAAAAACGATAAAATGCTATATATTGTTTGTTGAAATTCCTTTCAAATTAGAAATCCAAAAGTACGATGTAGACTGCAGACGCATCTTTTATCTAACAACATATAGAAACTATAAGATAGGATATTCTTGGACTAATTGTTATTGTTACTAGATTTTTTTTTCGTGATTAAGGGAGTCAATCGATTTGGCAATTGAAAGAAAGTTATGCATTCAAATTCAGCCTTCGAATTATTTTTTTATTGCAATAAAACTTCGTTATTGTCCTGTCCCATTAAGACAGGATTATGCGTTCTTTTTCGTCCAATCGAATTATTTGTTGTGATTTTTTCATTGCTGTGATCAAATGACGAATCCGAATAAATAGAAAATCGTTTTCTTGAGCCGAGCTTTCTGCCAATAATTCACAGCCCCACATTTCAAATCCAAAAGTCCAGATTGGTGTTAAAATAGTTTTGTAAATCAAAATTTTGGTTTCAAGTGATAATTTTGATTTTTTCTCCAATCACCAATAAAGTTCTTTTATTTTTAGATCTATTTGCTTTCTCTTTTTGTTTACATGCTCTTGCATGTTAGCCTGCAATCTAAATGAAAGCCTTTAGCCTCTAGCATTAGATGTTCGAGGTATTTCTTTTTGTGGAAATTTCTTCCTTAACTGTAATCCTAAAATCTCTGTCATTGTGAAAAGATGGAAATAGTCTAAAATAGGAAATTGGAAAATACCTTTGAATTTTGCCAAATTTTATCGAATGCTTGCCTCACATGTAATAACACTGATGTGCAATATTCTTTTTGCCATAAAGATTGTCTAATTTGATGCGTTATTCGATGATTTTGCTAGACCCTGTCTAAATCCAAATAAATGTTGTGGTATCCAGTCTTCAATAGGCAAATCAACATATTCTTTTTAATAAAAGTCTTTCTAGTATCTTGGGTATTGTCGGTACAATAAAATTGAAAACAACGTTCTCCGCAGCAGAGCAAAAGTAGTTAATCATATTGGCTTCTGAAGTAAATTCTTTACTATTCAATGGCTAAAGAAATTGTCATTTAATGGTGTTAATACTGATTATTAGAGAAATTTGTTTTGAATATATGCAATTAGGAGCCAAGCAAGTGCATTGATATTAAAATTTGAAAAAAAAACACTCAAAAAATGGAGTTAATCGATTTGGCAAGTGAACCATCCAATTATTAATCGATCTGTTGTCAGGTATTCCACGTTTGCGAGTCGGATTATTCGAAAATCTCGTTCTTGTGTCCGATCGGCAGCATTTTCAATCAGAGACACTTGGTATGCGATTGGTGGTACAATTACGAGTGCAACGATCTCATCGATGTCTACACCGTCGATTTCCATGCAACGCAAGACGATGGCGCGGAAGAATCCAACGATGACTTCAAACAGTCGTACAACGACGAGGAGTCGTCGCAGAACAAGAAGAACAATTTCAACTCGAAGCCGACGATTAGACGCAAGCAGAACTAGTGACACTTCCGAGGCGATCAATTAAACTGAATGCGAACGAGGAGACGGATTCCGATGGAAGATGAATAATTTAATCGATGTACTTGTACGAATAAGATTCAATAAAGCACAGATGAAAGCGCATCGCTGCGATCCTAACGAATATTGGCAATTTGAAATTACATTACGAGCGTATGTGGCGCTTGAGAAAAAATTCGATCCGATATGAGGACGGGAAGAAATTAGATTTACAAATACATCTCGCACGTCCGCGCACAATTTTCTGGATGAGATGGTGATACAAATTCGCTCCTTCTTCATTCTCAATGCTATAAAACGTTCAGCACGAAAGACAGGCATCGTAAATACTTAGTGCGAGGAGTAAAGTGACAAAAGGAAACGAATGTCAAGTTATTTTATGCCGTCTTTCTTGTTCCGTGCCGAAAGAGAGACGTTGTAATAATGAATTTGCGTCAACTTGAAGGATTCGCGTATAAGCGTTTTCGCGTAGGGGCTGGAAAAGAGAATACGTACGTGTGTCATATACGTTGCGAAATAATTCAAATGCCTTTTTGCAAATTCTACGACTTCTTCGTGCAATGCAAATCGTTTTATGTTTTTTTTTTCGTCAGTCGTCGTCGTCGCCATCATCGTCTTCGTGCGGCAAAGGGATAATACCGTGATACGATGATTTAGTGGAATCATGTAAAGGCAATAAAGATATTATACGAGCGGCGCCATATCATTTTTGCACTTTTGCCACGCTTGCTTGTCGCTCCTCCACCTAACCGTTTTTAAAACGCCATAAATTTGGAAGAGTTACACTTTTAGTGTCGCGAACGTACAAGCTTCGCAGGAGGGTGTAAAGGTAAAATATTTGACAAATTTTTAAACTAACAAATAAAATAATAAATCTAATTCGGGAGCGAAGCCTCTTCTCCTTTCTTTTTTTTTTTTTTTCGTTCGTTGATGTTCATCCCCGCTGTAACGTTTAAAATAGCAAAGAGAAGATTTGCACGGATGCGAAAAAACAAAATTTTTGATTAATCATTCCGGTTATTTTTTGCTCTAGGTAGCCGCACGATGATTTAGTGGCCGTTCCATTTTGTGCTAGTTTATTCCTTCTTTTTCGGCAAAAGATTTAAAAGAGAATTAGAGGATTTTTCGCTACTTTTCGTTTTATTTGCGCGTGACCGTCAATTACGGATGGAAGGGAAACATTTACATAGTTCCCCGAGGAGCCGGCACCTGATCTAAATAACGAACGGGATTAAAGGCAACCGCGCTCGAGACGGAGACGGTAAGCCAACGGATTCGGGAATTTCCATTTATTAAATGCATTTCTTCCGTGAGACGGTTCGTGATTTCTCCTGGTTTTCCCTGCAAATATTATTTTTTCATCCGTACGGAAATGGAATTGAAACGGTAATGCAGGGAATTGCCTCTTCTTGCATCGATTATTCTCGCAGGTTTTGTTTATACGTAACTTGGCTTTGTCGTATCGAGACGAATATTGTAAAGCGTTGCCAGCGAGCAAGGGGTAGCAGGTGTACCATGTAAACGATCACGATTTAGTTTTGATCTGCATGATTGATTACCCGGTTCTGACGTTAATGACCATCGGCGATAACGGAGGGAAATAGATGTACACAGTATAATATAATTTAACGTCCTATCGTACAACTTATCGACCAATCTTTATCCATCATCATCATCATCATCATCCGTGTAAACGGTTATTTTTCCTTTATTTATTTTCATCGCTTCCAAAGGATAAGTTCATTCAACGATTTTCGAATGGACACTTCCTTTCGCTGTTTTTTTTTAACCTACCATTCACGTATCGAATTGTTCGATTCAGGCACGAGAGTTAAACATAACTGCAGAAATTGAGGTGAAAATTAAACATCACCGTCGCTAAAAAAAAGAGCACGAAAATAAATCATTAATCACGTCAACGTCGAACGTACGAGCAGCAATAATTATTAACGAGTGAGGGCGACGGCGAGTTTCGATGGCATTTATTTCGTCAAAATTTCGCACATGTATATTCATCTAATGAATAAAATTTGCTTATATTTGCTTATGCATTCTGCCTGCGATTCTACACGTTTCATTTCCTCTTTCCACTTCGTCGTTGTATTTAATTTTTTGACGAGCAGAATAGAAAATTTCATTTCGGTTTATTATTTACATTTGCCTTAGGGATTTCGAAAACAATTAATCAACTATATCGCACAACGTACACGTGTACATGTACATCAGGATGGATACATTTGCAAAATTGAAAAGCGTGCAATTTTCTCCTCGTACAGCGGATATACGCAATAACCACCAACTGCATGTGGCTGCGAAGTAGAGGACGGAGATGGGGAAATTGAATTATCCGATAAATAAAAAACGTTTCCTTTAATTTCATTTATTGGCAAAACAAATACGGGGCCACACATTTCCATTTTTTCGCGATTTCCAAATTAATCATCGAACGATAAAAAATTCGGGACAACAATTCCACCGGATTAATGCCACGCAAAAAGAACGAGCGAACCCTTCGGAGAGTAGAAATCGAACTTTTAATATTTTTTAGTATTCATAAAGGTGAACATAATTCATATTTAATAGACTTTTCGCTGGGAAATGATGTATACGGCGGGAGAGGCGAGAAAAAATTTTATTACGTATCTTATGTAAATTCTTCCCCAACTTTATTAAAATCGAAGTGATTTATATTTAATATATGATTGTCCTTCCAACGACCCCCGCTCCTACAATAACAATATCATTATTATTATGATGATCCCATCTGATTTACAAACGGCAGAAGTCGAAAACAATGTAAGTACCCTTAAGTATAATTTATTTAATAAAACACACACACAATCTGCTTGAATCCGTTCTTCGGCGTCTCTTTCGGCTTCTTCCTCCGTCTCGTTAGATGCACCACCGGTTCGGATGGCTTTTTAAATACTTAATACCATTACATTATAAATCAGGCCAAACGGTTCGATAACAAAGACAAAAGGTGACTTCATATATTATCACGTACCTTATGCGGGACAACGAAATTTTTATTAACATTAAGCTCGCTGGATATAACTCATTGAATTATTAATACGAATACGGAAGTCGCGTTTATAAATTAAATATTTGACAGCTATACGACCAGCTCTAAACGAGGGAAACTTATTGAATTGTTCTCTTCGCGTAAAAGAGCAGGAATTAATATTAAGAGTTCGCTTAGAGAGTTGCAAGTTTACGGCGTACGAATGCAAGTTTCCCTCGAAATGTGATTCATTTATTTTAATATATGTACGTGTAGAAACATTAGGAAAAGTTTCTGCAAAGAAACAAATATCGGAACGAAACTAGTTTCTCTTACAACCAGCGAACGTAACACGTAAAGCATGGAGCAATATGCAATATCTTATACGTAGCATGAGATATTATTTATTAGTCGAATTCAGTTAAATATGCCAAAGCAATAAGAAAAGTAACGACCGCAAAGAAAGTTGTTCGTAATAAAGAAATCGAAACAACTCATTCGCGGGTTGAGAAAGGAAAAAATACACAAAGCAAAATAACTAGGTTTCTGCTTATTATTAAATATTCATGTTGCGTGAAGTCCAATACAAGCGGCGCTAATGTTTATAAGTAATACGAATGATAAATAATCGTTGGAAAATCCCAGGTCAACCGACGATCACTTTCTTTACAATTTCCTCATCCATCTTACACCGACAACATTTTATGGTGGATGCGCCGGGCTCGCAATCTATTCGATCGCCCTCTTTCGTACTAAATTTCGATTCATACTTATTCTAAACAACAAATGACAATAACCGAATTCATGTCAACTATTTACGTTCTGAACTAAATCCACAAGATTTATTGCCGCAGTCGTGGAAATAATAATCGTACAATTAGACGTTTGGACGGGTTGATATCGGATGCAATTTCAACGTTTGTTTTAAAATTGATTAAATTAAACGTAGCATTCGCTTGCAAGTACACGTAGTGGGAAACTTGCCGCAATAACAAATTAGCCATGTTTACAATTAATCAAATCATCTTAAACTCGTGGCTTAATTTTCAACTCGTCTCAACTTTAAATATAATTTCGCGGCAATGAAATTGGTAATTAATTTAAACAAATTCCCGTTTCGAAATTTGCAAATCTACGCACGCCTCCCAAATATTTATACTCCGTTTGATTTCATTTATTTTCGATATGGAAACCAATCGATTTTATAAGCCTCAATAAAACTCGTATGACTTCCGAAGAATTTTACTTATATTCCACTCAAATCGCCCCATAAACTTGCGAATAACCGTCGAGGAATGGCAAGAACGAAGCGTTCTCTTCTTGTTCTTTAAGAATAAATAAACGTAAATATTTTATTGTGCATTACTTTAGGTGCAAATTTTCGCAACGGAAGCAAACATCATAAAAGAAAGGAATCTAATCCCTGTGTATGTATACGTGCATATGCGTAGGGAAATGTTTGTTAGCGTTGCTACAAGAACATAAGAGAATATAAGGAAGAAAAATAGCGAATGAGGAAACTGAAATAAATCTGAGAAACGTACAAAAAGACGCGGAAATAATATACGTTCGTGCAGGCATGAGCTTGGATTATTTTCTATGTATATTTTAATGGCACGTCAGAACAATTTCAAATCGCACTGACATTTATGCAGAAAATACGTTTGGTATCGACACGAGGGAAAATAGTGGCGAATCGCGTTGTGGAAAAAGCGTTTCTCTGACATTATGTGTCTAGCTGCCGCAGAAGGAATCCCATCCCTAACGAAATCTATTGACGATTTCAATAAATTGTCAAACTGTTACATGTAATTTTAAATCTTAAACTCGCTAAATGAAGACAAGTCTTGTTTGCGAATGGTTGAGGTCTACTAGCAGCGCAACATAAAAAATATGGAAATTTTAAACAAAGCCATTTCAGGTTCTTTTTTTCGTTTTCCACTTCATCTTTCAACGTTACATTTTGTTCGTTCGCTTAAACAAAATTGTTAACACACAATCAACAAGAGAGAGGAAAAGGGACTGGCTAGAATTTCGTTCCGACCGCAAAACTTTAAATTGAGTAGAAACGTTGTATGTGCGTCCTTCCCGGTATTTTCTTGCTTATTTTTTCTTGTTTGTTGCTTCTAGTTCCTCTACTTTATTTGCCGGATACATATAAACGTCTAATGATACATCCGAGGAATTTTAAAACCTACTAACTATACGCTGCCATTACTACTTGGCAATAGTTTTCTACTATCGAACCGGCTGAGATGCTAAAGTTTCGAATAAAAATGCGATCTTCGCTCGGTAACAATTTAAATTCGCTAAATTTGCTGAACCGCAACCTCAAAGTACGCCATATGCAAGATGCGACCCATTAATATTGTATTTTCGCTGTCATGGAAAAGCAATAGTTCAGACTACTTTCAGTAAATTAGTTTTCCTGCTAATACAACTGTTGCCTTTCCATTTTTCAATTTGCCATCGAATAAGTCGTTCGATCGCTGCGTGCAATTCTTTTTAACTTGATCTTCTTGCCTTATGCCTCCTCCTATTTTCTTTTTATTTTTCATTAAATTGCAAATGCGAAACAAGCGTCTTTTGTGAAGCGGACGAATATTAAAATATCGCATGTTCGAGAAAGTAAATATTTCAATGTTAAACGGGGAACGCAATTTCCCTATATCTCCTTATTATGCAAGAACAAAAAAAAACGGGAAACGTAATAAATAAAGAGTAGACCTCCAATTGCTTTGTGGAATCTTCTACGATATTACGGAATAATAATATGGAAAACAATAAATTGAAGTGAGAGTCCAAGAGTTTATGTTGAAGAAAAACCATTTGAGTAGATGAAAGAGGGCTGCCCCATTTCACGACATACTTGTATTTATCCTTTAATTGTCCCACTTTTATCGCACAAATCCTCATTTGCATCCTGCTTCGTGCTTTTCATTTGAAGTGCTTTTAAATAGACGACAATTTTGCCCGTCTTCATTATTCCCAATGTCTTTGTCCCGTTCAAACTTTATCCCATTCGAATCGAATTTGTTTGTACCGAAATGAAAACGTTTTATTGCAAACAACAACAAAAAGGGAAAAAGAATTTATTGCAATTTTAAACAATTACCAAAGAGTAATTTTCCACTTCGTTCGTGTCATATAATAATAAACGTGCCTTTGGAGTACACGAGGATGACAAAGAAAGGCAATACGAAGCGAAAGCACAGACGAGGTTCTAACACTATTAAATAGCGTTTGTCTTTTTTTTTTCTTAGCAATAAAACAGTAAATTGTGAGCAGAACAGCGCAGAAAGAGGGACATCAAAAAGCAAATGCCTTGAAACACGTTTAAGGACGTTCTCTCTTTATTATTCGATGACGTTATGAAAAATAGCCACAAGAGCTTCTTCGTTTCTCTTGCACGCAAGTGAGAGAGTGAGACAAACAAAGTGATGGAAAGTGGAAGAACTGTATTTGTAAGACGAGAATATTAAAATGTAAATTGTTAACGTTCTTCCGCTTTTACGTTAACATTACGAAATTTAATTAACGAAATATTAGTTTAGAAAAGATATAAGGAACAATACAAACGAACATTTAAGAATTTTGTTAGAATTAATACCTCGCTTTCTTAAGTAACGCGCTCTGGTTGCTCTTCTAATTCCAAAGCGTCGAACACAACATCTTCGGGAAAGAAAGAGGGAACAGAAAAATTAAGTGAAACTTTAACGTTTCTTTAAATGATATTGCATCAGTACGATTTCTCAAGTAAAAATCCAACACCGTGATTAACATAGGTCCTACAAATTACTGCCGAAAATTAAACATTTAATAGAGAAGAAATTCCTCTTCTCGCACATTCGAAAAGCGTTCTATTAATGGAATTGCGCTCGTACAGTTTTAAGAAGGGCCCCGTGCTGCTTTAACCGGGAAGTTATTGCAGTTAAATAAATTAATAGTTTGTAAGAGGAAATTGCATAATTGACGTGCGGCATAATTGGAAAATGCAAAACTTTGATGTTTTAGCCCCTAGTTAGCGAACGAAAGTTTGAATAAGATGTACCACAAGGGAAGAAGATGATTTGCAATGGCTGCAAATCATTCTGCACCGCAGAGTTAATGCTTAATGTTTTAGCCACACCAAAGACTGAGAGAGAAATGTGTCGGTCGAATAAAAAATATGGAAAAGTGGAATGCACGATTTTTTTTAATTAAATCATCAAAGGTTAATGTGCTAGTCATACATTCATCTTAATACCATACAACACAATATTAATAATAAGAAGATTCGATTCATTGATTTAATAATATTAATTGGAGAAATATGAATCATTATTATTATTATTGGGAATTGCTTCTTTAGGGTGCGGATTTAATCCAAACGATACCTGGAATATTATAGACACGTGCCTCCAAATAACAGATTATTTAATCGCTTATACCGATTATACTAATAAGGCCCTTACAATAAAGGCTTAAGCGTGTTTAATAATGAGGTAGGCTTAATTTTAATGATAATCGAAATTCAATTAGTATCGAATAAGGGGGCTTCGTACGAGTATTAGACGCAATCGAGTTTAATAATAAAATCGGGAGGAAGATGAAAAATAAAAATAATTAAACGAGAACTTTCGCCAAACTTTTGTTGAACTTCAATTTTGCAAATCAATTCCGCAATTTATGGTAATCGCCTAATCAAAAATCAATCCAATTCAATTTGCCGTTCGCATTTTTGTGACGTTCCTCTCAAACTAAATGCTTTTCAATCGGTTCATGCAGAATATGCATAGTTTATACTAATTGAAACATTCATAATTCATATGTGCTATATATTTCATTCAATTATTCACGAGCTATTATGCCAATTTAACCGTCAAGATTGACGTCGAACGTTCCGCGTTAATTTTAGCATGTCATATGTATATTATTTATTGGTGGCAAGAAAGAAGATCGCTAATTTAATAACAGCAGCTACCTCATTTGAGTATTGATATTAACATTTCCAAAACTAAATTAAAGCAAAACATTTGCTCGACGTTTGCACAATATTATCCCTCAACCCCTTTTTCGCAGCAAAGAGGCCCGCACGACTACATAAAATGATTTATATATTTACAAATGCCATTCTCTTCCGATCAGTGACGAATAAATATAAAAGACAAACAAACAACGAATGTACCATCATCGATTTGAAAGCGAAATTTTCATAATGTACCGTATCAAATTGAATTTTCGAATGAGAGAATAACGGAGCGAATAAATTTCAGCGTAAGCCTGCTCGTTGTTTATTTCTTTTTCATTTTGCGAAAATCTACGCAACAGCACCGTACGCGTAAAGAAAAATTATAGCAAATAATATAAATAAATTGGGGGAAAATGGCTAAACAAAACGTGGAGGAAACGAGAACGAGCGCGGAAAGTAATACATTTGCTGATGTATAAGTGGCAATACGGAGAGGGACGTAGTTGTAGCAGGATCATGCGAGGAACGGAAGGGAAAAAATGAGGCAAACAACAACGGCGAAGTTCCTGAAAATAAGTATTCTATGTTTGTCCTGCTGAAATATGTAACGGCAAGAGGTTCGTGACACATACGTATAACGTGACACGCGGTTTATATTTATTACTCTTGCATTATTAAATCTTTTGTGCCGCACCGTACACGACGATTATTTGATACGTTCGTGTGTGGACCTACTGACACTGGGTCACTTTTGACCAAACTGCCATCTTTCGCACACAAATATTCGTGGCGTTGCGAGTTCTTAAGTTTGCTTATGCATGAATCCTGCTTAAAATATTACAAAATGACGAACTTTTAAATGAAAACAACTTACAGGAATCCCCCAATTAAGCGATGGTAGCCGCAAAGTCCTCGCGATGCACTAAACTCTTTAACACACGACTAAAAAAAAATCTTCGACTTTAGCCAACCAAAATTAATACATGGACAGATTTAATGAAATAATAACTACTTGTCCGCACCAACAACAAAGCAAGTAATGTTAGCGAACGAACACATGCGAGTTGAACGGGCCGCAAATTGAACTTTCGGCGCTCTGCGTGCTGAAGGCGTCGCGCTTACCAACAAACTGCCGTCGTTTACGTCGCGACGCACGGACAACTTGGTTCTCGCGAATCTATTCGCAGCGGGATACGCGCGCAAGTCCATCCCTGACCGATCAACAACAACAACAGCGAAAAACGATGATGAGGATGATGCCATCGGCCAACGACGGCGAGTTAACTTCTCGCATCTAGTCGACAAAAAAAATTCAATTAAAATCTAAACTTATCTTATCAGAAAGCTCTATGAATGGAATAGAAAAGGAGACGCAACGCGAATGAAAGTAAGGTGAGGAAAGAGTGAATTTAAATTAACGGTTCTTTATGTAAATTGATCTCCAGTTCACCTTTGTTACTCATTCGTAGCTACCGAAAGTTTCGCGCTTAAGATTGTCCTTTCCCATTCATGGGAAAGGATTCGCTTTTAATTGCTAATTCAACTCGCGGGCAAAGAAGAAGATTGCTGACGCATCTTAAGCGTGCAGTTGTAAATTTACGATTCCAATTTAAAGTTTAACGGTCGATTATTTTAATAATAAAATAAAACTTGTTATGTCGGCAATTCCAAAATCCGAAACACGGTTTGCACGAGGATAATAATAAAACTTACTCGGTGTGTGTGTTTTGTGTTTGTACGTATTCTGTCAGTGTTTAATTCGCTGTAAATAATTCCAGTTTTAATAATGTCATCACACGAAACCTCTCCAAGTTGGTAATATGTAGTAGTAGCATTTCCGTTCTTGACAACAGACATCCCTCGAGTTTATACCGTTTTACGTGAGGTGATTTTCATTAAAGAGATCTTTAAAATGATGCTCTACTGGCAGTAAGTGGAAGAAGGTGGAGGAGGAGGTCGTGGATATATGAGGGAGTAGCGTTTAAATAAATTACTTGGTAATTTTGCCACATTTGCATGCAAATGTGGATGACGAAAGATTAATAATATGCAAGAAAGAACGTAATACGAGATTTAAAAAATCTAGTGTTTTCTAAAAAAAAAACAAGGAGAAAAGTCTTTACATTGAACAATGATAAATCGCGAAATCGTGCTTTAATACTTTAATCCTGTACAAACACGGTTAACGACAACTAATAATAATCTGGACTTAATCCAATAGCGAGTTCCTCTATTCACTCCATTATTATCATTCTTATTGCTATTATCATTATTGTTATTAACCGCTTTTTATATTATACAGAGAGCTTATAGTATAATTTTCTTTCGATTTCGACGATAAATTCTCTCATAAAGAGAGATATAGTGGCGCAGAGAGAATATGGGAGAAATTATTTTTCATCACAAAGAATTCAATTTTCTCCTTGAAGAATGTAAAAAGACGATGAAAAAAATCATAAATATTTAAAGACGATCTAAAGACGATATACTTGTATTCTTACGACCAAAGCAGCAATCTGGACAAAGAAACTGAAATGCGTTTCTAATACAAAGCAGCAAAAAAATGGGTTTTCTTGCACAACGAAATAACATGTCAAAAACTGATGTAATTCGACCGAGACGAAAATAGACAAACACCAACTTGTTTTCGCAAAAAAAAATCGCTCCTTCGAGCGTAAGCTGAATTTCTTTGTCTCCGGCCAAGTCATGATCGCCCAATATCAATCGATAAGGTCAAAAATAACGAGTGGAGTGGCGAATAAAAGTTGCTTTCTTCTTTGCTATTAGTATCGCTTTATAACAAGGACAACGGGTTACCACTAATTCCATAACGACGCAAATGGAGAAGCTCCATAGAACAAACGTATCGTGTAGAACGCAATTTGATTTCATTCCGTTTAATGGCTTCTACAGAATTAGAGTAAATAAGAAAACAGATTACGTTTAATCTCATTGTAAATCCTTTTTATTTTTATGCAGCGATTAAAGAATTTAAAAAAAAGAGAGAAAGAAGTGCTTCGGGCAAAAATTCGTTTAATTTCTCGACATTTAAACGAGCGTTACGTTTCGTAAAGTCCAAGAAAATTGTTAGGAATTGACTTTTTTGTTTTTCTGTGGCGATAATATTAATTATACATATTTAATAAGTCAGAGGAAGAGAAACGGCGAGGAGGAGCTGAAACGAAACGTTCAATTTAATTTTATTAACTAACAAAAGGTTCTTGCAAGTTTCGGTATTAGTTATTAATGACTTTACGGAAAGTTTTTAGTGAAGATAATATAACAAAGTAACAAAACGATTTTATTATTAGCGCAAACGTTTAGAGCTATATAGGCCAACGATGTGTGCATGTATTGTAATTAATAAAGCAATTTTCGGCAAAAAAAAATAATATGAGGAAATCGCACGACTAAGTCGATCGTTTGCTCTTTAATTTTAATTCTTCCGTGCCTTTTATCCTCTTCCATTTTTTCCGCTCTCCCTAATTCCATTCTGTTTGTTTGATCAATTAAAGCTAAATTAGCTCGACCGTTTTATTTAATTTTTCCTCTCGTTCTCTCTAACGCTTCATCTCTCCGTTTGCTGTTATCCTTAATGCGTTTACATTTTCTACAACGTTAACGTTCTTTACTGCGCTTTTTTTTTCTCGTAACATTAGAACTAATTAAAAAAGTTATGGTTAGTAGTGTGAGCACCGGCGCATCCACCAAAAAAACGCGCCATCTATTTGAAATAAAAATT
The DNA here is from genome assembly GCA_963695495.1 of Hololepta plana. Classification (NCBI taxonomy): domain Eukaryota; kingdom Metazoa; phylum Arthropoda; class Insecta; order Coleoptera; family Histeridae; genus Hololepta; species Hololepta plana. The sequence continues at coordinate 2,341,993 of OY968834.1, read as the reverse complement.
GTAGAGGCAGCAAAATGGATTGATTACAGTGGATTTCTAAAGTGTAATTCTCGTTTCGCTTTCCACCTCTTATCCTAGTGAACGACACGCCGTTCGCTGTCAATTCGCTTAGATTTCAAGTAGTGTAAAACAATATCCTCTAACGTGTTAAGAAGCACGGCGAGAGGATAAAAAAAGCGTTGCGATGGAAGTGCTTACAGCGATTTGCGCCCCCTTATTACACGTTTCTTTCGCCCTCTTATCATTCTTCGCCATTTTTACGTCGTAACAACGAACGTCGACCGTGATAAAGAAGAAGTTTTGTTGCCCAGAAAATGCTGGTCACGTCATATCACCGGAGCAGTAATAGTGCTTGTCCGAGTCCGTGTCGCCGGCGTCGACAACGTTAATCTTTAACCGGTGAAAAATCTCAAGTGTCAGTAAACAATTTCTTTTTCCTTATTGCTTATACGCGCAGTAAAATCGAGGAAGTATTATTACCGTGCGTCCGTTATCAGGTGGAAAATCGATTATCCAGCAGATTTCCCGTTTAGTATTCGTTTGCTGTATGCAATCAATAAATCCTGCAATTAACACGACTGGTTGCATAATGAGTTTAAGATTTAAATCGATTCTTTCGATGCGAATGCACAATTCCAATGAACGGCATTTGAATATTAATCGTTTCTCATTGTTGCTGTAGGGCGCTCTTGCTACTCCATTTCCAGGAACGAGTGCCACTTAAAATTTAAATGCAACCTTCCACTTGGTCGTGACGACGGTTCACGTAAATAGTTGAGGAAAATGCGGTTTCTTTCTTGGAAATAGGAACGAGGAAAAAATTACCAAAACCGCAGCAGACTTTTTTAAGCGGCAGAAGAAGGAAAAACATTCACGAAACGTAAAAGAATTACACAACAACGACAACGAAAAATATTGCGAGTGGAAGAGCGACGTCGCGCAGTGTAGCAACGTCTTCGAGGAACTTTTACATTAGTCCGCGGGAAAATTTCAGACTTCAGGCGTTAATGGATTTAATAGTGGGCCATTTATTTTAATTTTATAAATTATTCTCGCCGTTTCGAGATAATTCGACTAATGCCCCGATATCAATTATGCCGAGTGCCCTTATTTACGTTTCACGGGAAAAGCTTTTAAGAAACTCGCACTCGCTACGTGTCTCGAATCAATGCCCATTTTAATGTACGTACGGAACGGGAACAAGAAGACCGTATGTCTTCAGGTAAAATCGTACGTGTAAAAGGAGGAAGGACGTCGTAAAGAGTCGAAACGTTTATGAAATACCGGACGATCGCCTACAAAGACGCAAATATGAGATGGGAAGAGAAGGAGCCTGAGGGATAAAGGACGACGAAATAAAATAGAGGTAGCGCTTCGTTTTTTTTTTTTTTTTAATTTTGCCTTGTACGTACGAATCGTGTCCCCAATTTCATTTTTCCTTCCGTGCGAGCCGCGTACGCGTAATATATTCCCTTTTTGCCGGTTTTATTTTTAATTTAATTTCGACATTAAACTACAAACGTGTTACACTTGTTGGATTTCGTATGATGATGATGATGATGATGATGATGGAACGAATGTATGATGATACGGAGAGTGTTATAGTGCTATAGGTAGGCACGGGTAAATAAAAATCCACTTCGCATGAAACGGGTAATCAAATGAGATTCCTCCCGCTCACTTCAAGGCAATTTGTCTATTGAGCGTTCCCGTCGCGTTCCTTTTTTATTATACCGTACGACTTTATTTTTCATTTAATTTATCCCCCGCTGGTTGGATGCTGATGTATTAGATGCTATTAAACGACGACAATGATGATGATGGCGATGCCGCAAAATTAGGTCTACGGAGGAATCGAGGCGAATGAAAATGGTTAGAACTTAATTTCGTTTTGAATCGTTCCACGTGACTTTTGTGGTTGCTCATTATAGTGGACGGTTATTTGTTTTATCGCTTTAATGCGTATTATTACCTACAATTTTCCGGTTGTTTTATTTGTTTCTTGCTTCTTGTTCAATTACAGATAATCAATTGTAAACTTGATACGTTTTTAATGGTTTTCGGATATTTTGTGCCCCGTTAAATTATTCAAAAACCACTTTATTCTAATCCCTATTGTTAAACGTCATTTTTTCTAAAGAAAATGAACGGTAATTGAACTGCCATTCCGACACGATTATTATTATCGTTCATTTATTGCTAATCTTACTGCTACGCACGCATTTCCGCAATTAAATATCATTTTATTTTGGTACTTTACAATACCTCATTCGTTCAATTTCGTTGTATTTCATCGTTGAAGGACTAATTTTATAATCACCATCTCGTTGGCATTTAATCTGTTTAGCAGTAAGAGAATATTGCGTTAAGAGAGAACATCAATCATCTAATTTCAACCCGGTTATTATCAAAGTACAATTCGTTTTAATTACAGAAATTTATGCGGAATTGGCGTAATAACAGGTTCATGTAAAATAATATATCGTGTGTTACACGAGTTGAATTGAGTTGAGTACGTTACGCCCTTTTTGTTTTTCCTTGTTAAAATATTTTATGCAACGGTGACACTTTTCCGGTGCACCCGCAACCATGATAAACGACCATTCTCATTTTGGAAGTTATAAAAATGCATTCAGATATAAATTCTAGATTGTAAAATATAAATGTTTGTTATCGTCGTAAAGATAGCGAAGAGAACGGGGGATAGAAGAAGAAGAGGAAAACAAAATACAAAGAGACTTGGTCCTTTTATCAAAGTTATTTCTTGTAGACCTAAGAGTATCGTAACCGTATGCCGTGGAGGAGTTGTGGCTGGATGGAGGCGAATGGGCAAAAGAAGACGAAAAGACAATTTCGACTGCATGCAATATGCAAGCATTATATTCAAAAATGGTTTTCTATTTTATAAATATATATATGAAGATATGTTTATGTAGTCATATAACATATTCCCATTAGATTATCCCCATGACCAGGAACATAGCAGATAGCGGCAATAGTCTAGGTAAATATTTAGTGTGGATAAAGTTGGAATAGAGAGACGACATTTTGCAAAAGGACATGTATCTTGGAATTTTATATGTCGCAAATGTACAATTTAAAGTAAATGTATAATATACATTGATATATAAAAGGATACGAACTGAGCCCTACTGTCCGCTCTTCTTTTTTTTTCCCAGTCGTTGGAAAGGTATTCCACATAGGCACCGAACAATGTTAAATGTACGTAGCGTGGATATTTTTACTCTAACCTTTCGCTAATTGACATCCGGTCTTACCTCTAGGGCAACATTATTAAGGGCCACGCAAAAAAAAAAGAGAGGAATAGGAACCGGCAGCGAATTCTACAGTGATTTCGTGGCTCATAAAATAATCAGTAATGTTACTCTTCAACAGATAGTATTGATCAAGAGTTGGAAATATTTAAAAACTTTCTTTGGTTCACTCTAAGAGTTCCAGAATGCGTTTATTGCAATTAGTGGAAAATTGCAAAAATAGAGAAGGAAAAAATAGTCTCGAAAAATAAATGAAACTCACATTTAAACACATATTAATCGATCTTTAATGTTCACATGCATAATTAGTCAAGAGCAATAGCTTCAATATTTTACTGAAGATTGGTGCATATAATTATGCCACGCTTCCAAATTGCGATATTTTTCAAAATTCAGCAAAGAATGCGTATAATTGCGAAACGAGGTTGATCACAAAGCAAAGATTAATCAACAAATTGTAAAATTATTTTATTTAACGCAATTTTGCAACTAAAAACCCCACGAAATTATGCATCAACCTAATACTTGAGCTAATAATGGGAGAAATGTAAAACTAAACTTTTCCCGTGTCATTGACAATTTACTGTATGCCATCTTTTCCTTTTTTTAATATATGGAAATGTGTATTTGTGTTGTAGAAGAGGGTTGTAGCTTTTATTTAAATAAAAGTCCTCTCGTTGTTATCGTTTGGTATACTGTTTCAAAAAATCATTTCGTGTTTGTACGTAAAACCATTCCAAAAAAAGGGCAACGGTAAACAGGAAAGCGATAAAAAAAGTACGAATCTAATTGTTTACTTGTATCTGTTAATAATAATGATAACATTTACAGCATTTAACCAATAACAGAATTTCCGTTTGCAGGAAAATTTCATCGGAAAAGAAAAAAGAAACCGTTGTGTTTCCGAACTGGAAATGTTTCGGATTTTAATGTTTTCCCATATGTTACACGCTTTTAAATGCATACAATTTAGTTGCAAAAATCGACGCGTTTCCTGATTTTATGCGATTTTATATATCGCCATCAAATAAATGTTTGGCAAACAACTTTAATTGATCGATATTTGCAAACGTGCGGTCGACCATTTATTGAATTGTAAAATGATCGAATTGTCTACGAATAATTTTCAATTGAATATTACACGCACATATATTAATTGAAACCCTAATTCAAATAAACACGGATTTACGGTGCGAATAATTTCACTTTCCTAATGAGCATGAGGGCGATTTTAAATAACATTTTACTACAATTATCGAAATTGATTTTTATTTGGCTCGTCCAATTCCAAAAAGCTCGCTATTAATTTTAATTAACATTCCCCCAATAAGAACAGCAACGCCAACTGGCAACGATAGCAGTGATAATAATAATTAAGGTTAATATTTTTTCATTATGCAATTAATTCACAAATAGTCATTGAATTAATGGTGAAGATGAGCGTCGAGTGTTAGAAATAAGCAATTATTATTTGAAATAAAACGATTATGAATAAACTACAACTGCTTGAATATTATCATTATGGTGCATGCAAATTTTATACGTTTGAGTCGCTTATTTGCAACGTGTAATTAAAAATTATATTTGCATATATTTTCATAAATTTTCGTAATTCTAACAATCGCAGCATTTCTGTAAAAAATTTAATAGTTCGCTTCAATAATTGAGTAATTTAATTGTCGAGTTAAAAATTATATCCCAGATTAATATTGAAAGACACGAAACATTCAAATGAAATATGGCAAATCTTTTTCATAAACTATATTGAAATCGATCCCCATTTTTTGTATATAGATTTTAATCTTTCGGCCAAACTTTCTTCTCCAGTATCAAATAATTTCGTAATTAAATTTTAAATCCCCTGACATATCGTTTAACAACTAATTAACCCTTCGCCCGTCCATTTTTGGTATCCCTGCGTGCTTTTTCTTCTTCATCTTTCGGTAATATTGATAGAAATTCCAAGTTAATAAAACCATATGTATGTATTTAAAATTGGGTAAATTTTAATGCGAAAAGTTTCTTCTGTTTAGGCTTAGAATAATGTTTCGCTAAAATTGTTTAGAACATAAATAATTAATACGCTTGGATTATTTCGCTTTCCAGCAGTTTTATTAAATTAATTTTCCATCTCTTACGTTTTGTTTTCTGTAATATGTGCCAAAGCGTTTCTATTACTATATGATGTTTCTCTTGTCGGTTCATCTAATTAAATAAATTCTTAAGCGAAAAGGAAAGGAGGAAAAATTTCATTCGTCTTGCTCATGGTCGGAGTAAATCTGCTGGGGGAGATATTTACAATGAAAACATTTGAAACTTTGTGTCTATTACTTTCCTTCTCGTAGTTTCTAATGAAATAAATGTAATAGACGACTTTAATACTACCAGACAAAGAAATGTGTACGATAATATTTGAAACAATTGCCTCGTCCTTTTTGTGCATTTTCTTTTATATTAGAGAAGAATTATTTTAAAAGTAACTTCCCCATTTTTATCGGTTAGTTTCGTGTTTATTAGAAAACTTGCTCGAGGCAATTCTAAAGTTCTTGTCACTATTCGTACGTGCAATACAGTTCCAATATTTCACTTCTTCGAACTTCTACGAGAAAATTTATCAAACATTTTAACATATTTACCTGCTCTAATGGCTTTTCTTGTCGATGCTTCCAGACGAATACCTGAATATTTTCTATTATTGCAATTGTATATTTGTATCGAACAAAAACAAATAAACCTGAAATTGATAAATGCAATTCGCAATCAATCATAATATCAACGATAATCCCATCCAACAAATCAACATACTGGATTGCAACAAATGTGACCCCATTTCTCCCATTTTGGTTTTTCGGACATGATTTTATCTTGTAAATTATAGGATGGCTAGAGAATACAAAAGGAAATAGAGAGAGAAAGAGAGAGAGAGAGAGAAAGAGGGATAGATTAGGATAAATTATTATTGTTATTAGAGGTAATATGTGACCAGCGCATTTTAGATTATACGAAACGTGATAACGATTATTAGCGGTTTGGGCTATGCCTGATACCGTTATAGCATCGGCAGAGGACCGTATTAACATTTCAATTAAACTAAATATTCATTAACCATTTTACGTGCCTACAATGCCCACCTTAACGCACAAAGAAAATTATTAATTATTTACACGGGCCATTATCGCAAAAACATTATAATAGAGCAATTATTTGAATTTATTACAACACGCGAAGTAGGGGGATCCGTTGTCTTTCGCCCTTTCACACATTTATTACCGCCCCATTATCCGATAGATACGTTAATCTTAACACTTGTAATAAATTAAAATTGTCAGGTGGTCATTCGAAAACTTACCAATTTCACGAATCCAAATAAAACATTCCGCACGTACAAAGACAACAAATGCGAGTATCCTTCCGAAAACTAAACAATAGATAAAAAATTCCAATCTTCCGAAGACTACCTGTCGCAAACAAGCAATTCTTCACTTCGCGTCGTACCATTTTGCTAATTCGTGAAATTCAATTGTGCGCAATGCCTTACCCGAAGATTAAACCATTTCACTTACCTGTAGTACGCAGAAATGTAATTGTTTAATGGAGGAAGTGTCCATTGATAACGCTTTTCTCTTCTTTTTTTGGCCAACGAAAAGTACTAATGGAGGATGACAAATCGAATCGTGAAGGGTATAAAAGAGATCGGTCGAAGGTGCGCGTCCGTCATTTGCAACAAGTGCTTCCAAATTTTTCGCTCGTCTCCTCGTCGAAATTAACATCAGGTTTATGTTAAATCGCCACGATTCCATCCATAAAATGAATTCCTACTTCGCGTTGTGTTCGTTCCTCCTGATCGCCACAATCAACGCAATCCCGGCCGCGTCCACCGGCGAAGCGTCGACGACTTCGGCGCCGCAACCGGTCTACAAACCGGCCGATAATTATGTGCCGCACGCGACGTATCCGTACGCCGAAACGTATCCGATTCCGGGCTACGACGGCTTCCTGGTGCCGGCCGGTTCGTCTCTTCAATCGACCGCCTACAACAACGACGACGACGATACTTCCCTATCGAACGTACCTGTAAGTTTCAATTAAAGCATTAACGAATTGATGTATGACGAACGACGTTGATTAGAAATTTAGTTTATAGCAAATTGAATTGCGACAAACGGGGGGAAACCTCAAGGAAACGCGTTAACTACACACAAATTTATATCCATCGAGCTGATGGAATTTAACATGATAACGAACGAAATTAATCTAAACACCTGCCATCGATGATTAATTAATGAAAACCGTTATTTACGTAACTTTTCTTTACTCCTCGTAAAGTTCTACTTGCAGTTAGCCTTAAGGGTCCTCGCCAAGATCGGTTTGTTCCTCACCAGCGGCCTCGCTTTATTAATCATCGGCGGCATCCTGACGACGGCCTTCTGCTCGCTGACGCCCATCTGCACGGTCACGTTCAACGGCTTCGGCGGCATCAATAAGGACGCGATGAGGGCGTACATGACGCCGGATCGGATCGCCGCGACGGCCGCTTTCGTGCAGGACGCCGTCGGGAAGTACGAACGCCTCACTAGGGCCATTAACAACAAGGATAATAATAATTAAAAGATTTTGTAATCACTGTTGAGTTAAGTGCCAGTCTTATCTATTTTGTTTTAAAAGCAATTATAAATTTGTACAGATTTACGATTGCGTTTTCTTCGCAAACGAACGCCAATTTCCTCTCTGCCGACGAAGGTTTTTAATCGCGTTGCAAAAGGATCGAGTTGAATAAAAAGTTTATAACTAATTGTAAGTGTGGTAGAGTAAACAGAGTGCACGCGTCGATTCAATTCGATGTCGAAATGTCTGGCTCTCTTCTACACGCCACTCTACGGTCACGTTTTGTAGCAATCGCATAGATTACTTCGCCACCGTATCAGATAATGGCAATCATTCATGATTCCTCCCGGTGCTGGTACACGTACCGCTGATAATAAAGAAGGAATCTAAAAATGGATGGAGTACGGGGAGGTAGACTGAACGAACGAGTTGCAATCCGATTTCGTTCGATAAATTCCCTTTAATCCTCGTCCTTCTTCTGCTCTCGGAATTTCCCTCTTGCCCTCTTACTCGACATCACGTTAAATGCATTATCGCTCGTTGGCTGAGAAATGCATCATCGCATGCACACGTGGAAAAAGGAGTAAAAAGTTCGCGCCGCATCCATTTCGCACCGGTTCCAAATCCATTCCATCCGATCCATCGCCGCAAAATTGCGATTGCAACGACGAGCTTCCGTAAATTTAAATTGACAAATCCTTCGCCATTTTTGCCGCTGGTTTGCTTTTAATCGAATAAAAAGATGAGATTGATTCTACGATCGGATTGTTCTCTTCGGGAAAATAACGTAGATCAAACAGGATCGGAAAATGATGGAGAAAAAATTATTTTCGAATGGCACGCATGCAACAGAAGATTAACTGGCTACGTGTCCTCGCCAATGGACGAGGACGAAGAAACGTGACTGCGGTAACGGTAATGATAATAATACATATTTTTTTCAGGAAAAAGGGAAGATTGTTCTTGCCCTATACATTTATTTGCAGTTCAATAAGTTCGCATTACTGTTACAGAATTTTACGGTTACATTCGAAAATTCTCCTTATTCACGCATTAGGGCAATTGAAAAGAACGTGCGAACCCGCAAATTGTTGCTAACGAACGGCAATTTCCATTATTTTCCTCCATTTTTTTTTGTCAAATTTGCATTGCCGTAAAGTTATCTTCGACTCGTCGTCAGCGTTTTGCTTTAATTCACGTTACATTTACAACTAATTGGTTTGTTAATTTTACGAAGCAAATTCGTATCGTTTTAGATCTTCGTTTAATTAATCCAAATCGCTATCGCTTAACGTCCCATTCATTATCCATCCCTATTATTTGCCATCTTTATTCGCTAAATCGTTTCGGTTTATTTTCCTTTTTTTTTACTCGTTCGTTTGCGAAGTTCGATGTTATTTCTAGCGGCACTTGCCATTTGCGTAAAGTGTCTAGACTATTTAATTTGCATTATAACTTTGAAAATTTGCTTACAATTTGCCATTTCAAACTCGAATAAAGAACGAATGTGTATTAGAGAAACTGGTGGTGGTATCCTCATTAAAATTGAATAACCATCAAGAATGTTCGACTGTTTTCGATGACCGCATTTTGGACTATGACGAAGAAAGGACAGAGAGAAAAAACCTTGAAGTAAAAACAATATTAAATAATTTATGAGCAGGTTAATTAAGAGTTGAGCGCCGGCATGTATTATTAATGGACGGCCAGAAATTGATGTTCTAACGTATATATACATGTATTATATTAAAGCACATGTCCGATTCACATCGAATAATACATTTCACGGTATCATTATTATCGATTTTCAGTTTGTTGCATTATTAATTATTCGCGTGCGGTTTATAACATTAACATGTGAAATTGGATTCTTCAAGTAATAAAAATAAAGAGGTCGCACTACACGTGTAGCGTATTTATATAACTAACAACCGCTAATTGATTGTATTTATTTGAATTGTTAATTGACTCGATTTTCAATTGAAATAAACGAAGAAAAATGTATTTTAAAGAAAATCGCGCCAGTTACAAAACCGAATCGGTTTGATGGTACATTATTGATGCCTAACGACCTTTAGAAACCAATTAAGAAAACGAAACGAAGGCAGCAAGAAACGTGATGCTGCAAAAAGATGATGGTTTCACCTGGAATAACGAAGCAAGGAAAAATAACAATAACGATAATGAAATGAAGATGAAAATGAAATGAGAAACTTATCACGAGCCGCAATGAAAATAAATACAATAGCAAGAGAAATATAAAAGAATCACGACGATCTTTATTCGACACGCAATCTTCTTCGCTGCTTTATTTCGCAAAACTCGCGATTCTTTTTACATTCCATTTTGTTATTGTTATTACTTTTATAACAAAAATAACGCTGCAAAATACAGACGATTTCTTTTTGCGCCGAGGTAACGTAATAATAAGGAATAAATTAAGGCGATACACGTATAGAAAGATCGATCGCGTTTGCAAATCGCTTTCGCAGCCATCAGTACCAGCACATTCGAATTCCTACACACAGTGGTCGCTTCTTGTAGAAATCTCTCCAAACGGAACAGGATAAATGGTAAAAACCAATAGATTCCGCCCAGAATGAACGAAGAGGACGGTAAGCCGCAATTAAAGTTCCTATTTATTAAAATACTAAATTATGCCTTACGTGTCCGATTCGGTTCCGCAAGACTCCTCCAGAAGTTTTCCTTCCTCTTTGTTATGATCGACCACGTAACTATGACGACGTCAGAGTGAAATATAATCAAAAGAATGGCTCCGAGTGGAACCAGTTATACATTTTTGCTTTCGTTTGTGGAATGAAACAGATTTTCCATTCTGCTGATTCCTCCCTTATTCTTTCTTCGTCTTTTTCGCAAACGCTCTTCAACTACTATTTGTTCTTAGACTTTGTTCTCACTAGTTAGCCTTTCTTTTATTCCGCTCTCTGTTCCTTGCTACCGTGCCGTTATATTATATTGTACATCTTCTCTGCAAGTAGTGAATGTGATAGTTTCGACGCAGGCAAACAACTCGCAAAGACATCGTTCAAACTGGGGAATTGTATGGAAACGGAGACTGTTGTTCCCATATTCACGAAACAACAGGGGTAACGTTTATTTATAGAACCGCCCTTTATTGATATTTATTCATTTATTGATCAAATAGATTTCACCTTACGATTAAATCATTCCCTAAGAATAAAAATGCCTTCATCATTCAACTATCGCGTTAGAATCTAATTTTGTTCCCGTACATTTGATCATTTAAACAACTGGCACACGTATCAAAGTTCATACGGAAATTATTACCTCCGACGCACGAACATTTCAACTGGCGTCCAGCGAGCAAATAAAAAATGTGTGCTCCGGGTTAATAATTTTAATTAAAATTTCATTTCATAGTTCTTTTTCTCTTTTGCAATCTCGTTTCAGAGTTCCGACAAACAGAATGAATCACAAAATTGATATGTACTATTTTCCGCCAAGTCCACCTTCGAGGGCGGTCTTATTGACGGCCAGAGTGATCGGAATCGAATTAAATCTGAAATCGATTAACATTAGTAAAGGCGAGCAAATGGCCCCGTATTACGTGAAGGTAATCGTTTCAGCATTCACATTTAACAAAGTGTTTATGCGTAATTTAATCGTCGAACAACATCGAAACCAGTAGGATAAAGTGTGGCCGAAAGAGGAAGAAACGACGTTAAAATGAGGAGCAAAGCGAACGCTGAATACACTCAGGATGTCCATTTCAAAAGCTCGTTTGATGTCTTTATTAAAACCAATTACGTTTTAAAAACGTAAAAGTGTGCACTGTATAGCTAAAGTATTTAAAATACGTATTTCTATTAAAGCGGAAGGAAACGCGGTTGGAACAAAACCATTTGGAAATGTTGACGAAAGGAATGTGTTAAATGGTACATTTCTAACTGAAATTCAAAAAAAAAATGTACTCCACTTTGAGTCGGTTAAAGCGGAATTTTCATATTTAAATACGTGCACACGATTCAAAAAACAAATATAACTAAATAAAATTAGTGTATCCGGCGTTTGAAAACGTTCCTCCGTTTCCATTGTAGAAAATTCGTTTCAACTTGCAAGCCGCAGTGACATTGAAAGAGTCGAAACAAATTAACGAACCGTTGCAGTTGAAATTAACTTTTTACTTTAAACTATCCGGTTACAATTAATGCCAATCGCACGCATTTAAAAACCAATTAATAATATCGATTCCTTTCCCGCGCGCAGATGAATCCTCAACACACCGTGCCAACAATGAACGACGAAGGATTTGTAATTACCGAAAGGTACGTCATTCGCAATTCGTTCTAAACTAAGTTCATTTGAAACGAGGGAAAAAAACGTATTTCAGCCGGGCCATAATGAAGTATCTGGTCGATCAATATGCAAAAGACGACACGTTAGCGCCGAAGGAAGCAAAAACGGCCGCCCTCGTCAATCAGCGATTATTCTTCGACGCGACGACGCTCTTTCAGCGTTTGTACCAATATTTCGTAAGAAATCGATCGGGCGTCTAGAACGAAATCGATCCTCTTTACTATCCTCAGGTTCCCGTCGCTTTTGCCGGCCAGCAACCGGACGAGGCGAGTGCAGCAAAAGTCGAGGAGGCCTTAAGCTGGTTGAACGCGTTCCTCCACAATCAAGTTTGGGCGGCCGGTCAGTACATGACCATTGCGGATATCGCGTTAGTGACGACCGTCTCTACGGCGGAAGTATGTTATTAATTTACCTCCGTTCGTTTCTTATCGTGGGAAATGTCGATTTTAGGCCGTCATGTTCGACATAAGCAAATACACCAACGTCTACAACTGGTTTCAGCGGTGCAAGAAGGCGCTGAGCGACTTTGGTTACGACGACATCAACGAGGCCGGTGCCCAAATGGTGGGAAGCACTTTTAGGAGTAAATTAAATAGCGACTCTTAAATTATTTCAATTAGTTTGATGAATTTACGTCATTGTTATTTATTAGAATTAAAACTATTTCAAAATGTTATATTTTTATTGCATTCATAAGAATAGAATTCGTAGAAATAAATGAATTATTTGTTTATTTCCTTTTTATTTGATTAATACAACAAAATATTACAAACGTCCCAAATTATTTAAATTCGCGCATAAAAGTTCAACAATAGTACGAATATAGGCAACCAACAATACACAATAGTGAACTCGCAAGTGACATTGCGTATGCGTTTACATGTGAAGGTAATCACATTCCGTTAAAATTTATTGATAATTAATTAAACCATAGGACAATAAATAAAAGTAATCTTTTAGTATACGTATGAAAATTGCGTTGACATATTGATTTTCTTATGTCAAGATTTTATATTGGTCTCTTTCTATTGACATGAGCTTCGTGCGTTTATCTTCGTTTTGTTATTCGTTGTCGGCTGTCGGCTAGCGATCAGACATCTATCATTTAGGTTTTTCGGTAAACTATTTTTATCTTACGTTGCATTAAAATTATCCTTAATTTAGATCGTTAATTACATTTAATCAATCGTTATTTGTTAGCTTTCGTGTTGCAGTGATGGCGAAAGAGGGTGGAGTAAAGATCAAACAGGAACCAAAAGATGTGAGTACAAAATGTCTACGTATAATTTTCGTTGGTCAAATAAATAAATAACAATATGCGATTAGATCTTATTAAACGTGTGTGAATCAGTATATGTAAACATACTCTAAAAGTGATGTGTTGTAGGATAAGAATTTCATTACCGAGCCGGAGCATCTTAGAAAACTCTTCATCGGCGGCTTAGATTATCGAACGACTGACGATTCGTTAAAGAAACATTTTGAGCAATGGGGCGAAATTGTCGATGTTGTAGTGATGAAAGATCCAAAGTCAAAGAGATCCCGTGGTTTTGGATTTATTACATATTCTAGAGCCCATATGGTCGATGATGCACAGAACAATAGACCCCACAGGGTTGACGGGAGAGTGGTGGAACCAAAGAGGGCTGTACCACGTCAGGATATTAGCAGACCAGAAGCCGGTGCTACTGTGAAAAAGTTGTTTGTTGGTGGTTTAAAAGATGATATTGAAGAAGAAGATTTGAGAGAACATTTTAAACAATATGGAACCATAATTTCTTGCCTCATTGTATTGGATAAGGAGACCCGAAAGAAGAGGGGATTTGGCTTTATTGAATTTGAAGATTATGATCCTGTTGATAAGATTTGTTGTAAGATGTGATCAATTGCGGAATCCATACATTAACAATATTAATGGTATTTAATTATTTTCATTTTCAGTACATAGATCGCATCAAATTCATGGCAAGCATATTGACGTTAAAAAGGCATTGAGTAAATCGGAAATTGAGCGTGCCCATGCAAATTCTTCCGGCAATCCACCAATGTCCAATAATCGTCCCGGTCGCGGTGGTGGCGTTAATCGAAATAATTTGAATTACAATGGTGCCGGAGGCAGTAGCGGTAGCAGCAACTGGGGTGGAAATAGGAACAATGGTCCTGGTGGTGATTGGGATAACATGGGCAATCAAAGCTACAATAACAACGGTAATTGGAACAACGGTGGCGGTGGAAATAATCCATGGGACAATCAAGGAGGCAGCAATTGGGGTGGTGGACCGAATCAGGGAGGAGGACCAAATAATAATTATAACGGCGGTAACTGGGGAGGACCAAACGATAACTTCGGCGGTGGATATCAACAAAATTATAGCGGTGGAGCCATGAGAAATAATTTCCCATCTAATAGACCTGCACCTTACAGTAAGAGTAAGAGTTTCTGTGACTTAAGTATACTATTTGAATTTGTTTTGTTGCAGACAATAATCCTGGCGGTGGTGGTGGCGGCGGCGGTTATGGTGGATATGGTAATCAAAATGGTAACATGGGCGGCGGTCCTGGAGGTAGACGATTTTAGACCTAAATTAATGAAAGAGAGAGAGAGAGAGAAAGCAAAACGTAAGTGCTACCGACTTCATGAATGCAAACAGGTGTACACAAATCATATCTTAGCATAAAAAAGGCTTAGTTGGGGAGATATTAATTTATATTATATATGAGATTCAATTTATTTAATTTTTTTTTGAGTGATTTAACCACAATTAACTTTTCCTCTAGTTTTGGTATTATTTTTAATTTTGACTTACAATTGTATCGAAATATGCGTATATACATATATATTAATACAGGAAATTTAATCTTGCAGAACATTAAGTTAGATTTCCGGGATTCTATATAATAAATATTAAAAAATGAACATAGGCCCTATGTTAGATGTAGGCAATGTATTTGTATTGTTTATTGATTACAATTTCTTCATATAACAATTTAGTAAGTGTTATTTAAACGTCTACAATAGATTAGAATAGCTTAGGCAGATTAATTGTTAATTTATGTATGAATAAATTAGTAAATAAGAGGATTAATTTATATATCTCTAGCTCGTGTCACTTGAATATAATATTTATCGAAATTTCTTATATGATGGTTCTATGCAATTATGAGAGGAACGATGAGAGAATAAAGGATAAGCCTAATTTTTCTATAAGCAGTTTCAGACGAGAGTCTTTTTATTTATTCGAAGGATATGTACATTTGTATTTATTTACGGTAATTTTTCCCCGATAAAATTAATTGAGGATTAAGGACTGTTAGGAGATAGTTGTTCACAGATTTATTACTCAAGAAATGTGTCAAGTGTAATAATAGGTGTTCAGTATCAGCTACATAATAAATGCAGGTTTCAATAAAATTAAATAGGTATGTATAGAATTTCATTTTAGGTTCTGTTTTTCTTAATTTGTTTAAGGTGTTTAATTCTTGTCGAAAAAGAAACCCGTACTAATCTAATAGGTCAGTATTTAGGCCGTGTATAGGTACTTAATTAAAAATGATCGGTATCTATACAAATTAGCATGAGAGTGTTAGGATTCTTTGCGACATCATCATTTTTCTTTTTTATATTTCAAATTCTGTGTACTTTAGTTCCGTTCCATACGTTCAATACACCCGAAGATCTGAATCATTTACTCAAAATTATTTCATTCACGTATCCATTATCATTCCAATGTATGTCTGTAATTTTTTATTTGATTACAGTGTCTTTTGCAATACACTAATTAATTTATTTGTTTCGGTGATCGTCACCACACGACACGAACAAGAGACATTCTGGGCACGATTGGTGAGTATTATACAAGAGTGCAACAAGAAGAGAACAGGGTTTGTAATGTATGTTTGCAATTATGAAAGAAGACGGGGAGAGTAAAGTAAGCGAGCGACTGCATTTAATTATTAATCTTCATTTTAAGAATGAGAGTTTAGCGCGAAAATGTTGAAGAATGTTTATTTCTGGTTTAGCAATAAAGATTTCGATCATCCGCATATTGAATTTTAATTTCGCTCCCAATCTCTTATCGATGAAAAGTTATCCAGACGAAGGAACAAGTCAGTAACTTCCTTTAATGAAACTCCTCCTTCGTTTCCCGTCTAATCATTCTGCCGTTTCGTACGATTAATAAGAATTTCGCCGGGAACATGAGGTCAACAAGAGCGAAGGGAAGAAGGTAATCAGCAAACAACAACAACAAAAAACGGCGGAGGATTGAAGATCGGTCGCGGGAAGATCCACCTGGACGTTTACGCATCGTCCCACGTTTCTCCGGTTAATCTGGCCCTATTGTGATTCATCTGCACGCTTCACTTCCGTCGATGATTGTTGTTCATCACGAGAGATATTCATGCGGGACCATAAACGACGTGTTCGTTTGTGTACGTGTTTATTCACAATTACTCTAACATTAAACGGCAATTATTGTGCTAAAGTTTATTTCTCTTAAATTACAAATCGCATGTCCGTCGAGGAATACGTTAATTTGCTCAATTTTCTCTCTCAATCTAAACTTAAAAACGAATTGACTAGAGAAGGAACGTAATTATTTACATAGTGTTAATGAGATTAATTCGTTTTGATTATAATTTGCTTTCTTCAATTGCGAGCTATCGTAATTAATGCGCGTTCTTTTTCTTTAATATGTACAAATGTTAATCGAATCTTACAAAATGCGGTCGGCAGGATTCGAGTCCGTGGCCATTTCCTTTTCGACGACGGTCTCCGTTAAAGTCGTCGTGGTCGTCACCTGTTGTATGATTGGAATTGTAGTTTGCAACAGCGTCGAGACGCCTGCCAAATGATAACAAGCGCCATCCGTGCAAATTGGACAAACGGCACTTGTAAACGTACTGAACAGTTTCCTGAAACATGAACAGTATTTTTTTCTCCATTTGCGATAAAAGATTGGTCTAATTATACAAACATGGAAGGAATGTTGGAATAAAACGAAAAAGTTGCTTCCTTATTTCGATTGCTGCTCATGTTTATCGCGATAGCTTTACAATTCTATTAAACATCTGGCCCGATAATTAATATTCATCCTCTATATTACTTATTTTCCTTCAATTACGGCCACTTAACATGCGAATCGAACATAATAACAATAATCGTGATGAAGATGATAATGATTGCGATAATAGTGTTAGTGGATAATAAAAATTCTTTCATGATCGGACTAATATTATTATTAATGTCGCGAACGAACAAAACAACGAACAGGGTAATAATAAAATTATTATTGTAATTGCGACCATAAAAAAGGAACGAACTAAGAGGGCGAACGCCAAACAATTCAAAAAAGGAATGAAGAATTCAATTTCTCAAACGTTACCTATATTGATGATCGATTTGCGCTTTCTCGATGCGTTTATCTTTCGCACGTCGATTCTGAAACCAGATCTTGATCTGCGTCTCGGAGAGATGCAGCGCCTCCGCCAATTCGCATCTACGACCGCGACTTATGTATTCGGATCTTTGATACTCGATCTCCAAACGCAACGTTTGCTCGCTACTAAATGTCGTCCTTTGTCTTCGTGGACGACCCTCTTTTCTACGACGTCTCGCTACTGAAGAATGAACAAATTATGAAATCATTCGCAAAATGAAAAGCAAAATTCTTTCAAAGTTGCATAAAGAGCAGAGAGAGAGAGAGACTCTTCGAACGCACATTTATATCAATTGAAACTATTGCATTATCAAGAAATAGCTTCGCAGTGCTTTATGAATGATCTTTTGAAATAAAAGCATTAAACTATTTAAATTTTTGTTTTGCGTTCAACCGCGTTTTACAATTAGTCGCATTTTTTTTTTTTTGAGAAATAATGCTACCTAAAAGTTATTTATTTGTTGAAGCTATTACTCCTTAATTGATTAATTATGGAAACTAACATTAAAGATCGATCAATCAGTTTAAATATCAGTTTCATTCATTTTTTGAAACTTTCTTTTCTCAATTTGTCCATTTCTATAGATAGCATTTTTGCACAAATTGCAGTAAACTCATTTTGGAACTCTTAATGTGATAATTTATGGAAATGAACATCGTTAATGTTCGGTTAATGAGAGTTTAAATGTGCGTTTCACATTGTGATTCATTCATTATTTGAGACCTCCTTTTTCATAAAATTTGGCATTTTTATAAAACGAGGGACTGTT
Organism: Hololepta plana; assembly: GCA_963695495.1. Lineage (NCBI taxonomy): Eukaryota > Metazoa > Arthropoda > Insecta > Coleoptera > Histeridae > Hololepta > Hololepta plana. The sequence continues at coordinate 2,323,567 of OY968834.1, read as the reverse complement.
CTCTACTTTTGCATTTTTGCACAAATTGCAAGAAACTCATTTTGGAACTCTTAATGTGATAATTTATGGAAATGAACATCGTTAATGTTCGGTTAATGAGAGTTTAAAAGTGCGTTTCACATTGCGATTCATTCATTATTTGGGACCTCCTTTTTCATCAAATTTGGCATTTTTATAGAACGGAGGACTCTTCTCTACGTTTGCATTTTTGCAGTAATTGCAATAAACTCATTTTGGAACTCAGTCGCTTCCACATACAATTTGCGTTCTTTTCTGGACATTGTTCGATTTCCTTATCTGCAACGATCCAACCTTCTTCGTGAACGCGAGTCTCGAGGAGACGAAGATGTTTAAAAAACAGAAAGAGACGCCGGAAAGGTTCTTGTGTGCTCGACACGACAAGCCAAGCGCCGATCCGTCGTTAAAGCGACTTTTCTTTAATCTAAAGTTATGAAAGAATTACATCGTAATATCCGGCCTATCGTTCCAAGCGATGCCGTTATAAGTGACTTTGACAGTGTCTTCCCTTTACCTATGAGTCTAATTAAATTAAGGTGATTCGAGCGCCATGTGGTTGGTGGCCACGTACGTTCTTGAGGGTTTCCCTCGACAATCACAGCATATGTCATCCTTTTCGATCTCTATTGCAGATATTTGGTTCTCACACGTATATAGTGTATGTGTTAGCAAATCGAGCAAAGTTCCTTCAAAGTTTATTGAACGATCCACTTCCTGTTTATCGATTTGAGAATTTGCCACAGAATCGAATAATTGACAAATTGAAAGGCTTTGGGAAAAAAAAACGATTATTGCAAAGAGCCCCTCCAATTTTCACGTCTATTATTATTATTAGAGGCGTCGTAATAAATAACTCCCTAACATCCGCTTAAATTGGGGGATTATTAATACTTGTCCCGTGGTTAATGAGAATTCATTTTTGTGAAATTATATTAATAAATGAGAAATAATTTCAACCAGAACACATACGAGTATTTTCAGTTCGTAATTGATTCGACCACTAAATAATAATCGGCTTCCAAAAGTGTTCAGCTTTTTTCGTTGTTGTAAAAATTAACTCGAGCCAGATTTGAATTGGTTTCGTTGTTGTTGGTGGCGGCGCAGGAGGCGGCTGTGTTGGTTGTATTTATATATACATTATTTGAATGATGTTTAATGCGATTATCAAAACAGCTTTAACTGTTAACAACAACAGCAGCAGTTTCCACATAATACATGATATCTATTTTTCGTATCGCAAATCCGTTGTAAAGCTCAACTTTGCGTCTCCAAATCCCCCAATAAGGGTATTTACACGTTTATGGAGATCTTTTCCATTCTTTCAAGCACCGTTATTATCGTTATTATTACTTAGTTTACTGAAATCGTCTTAAATCATGGAAACGTTTCAAAACTTCAATTCCCTCTTTAAGAAACAAACGACTCCTTAAGGAGTCGCATTAATTGTTGTGGAAGATACTCCTTTGTTCTTTATCCCCAATAAATGGATTAGCTGATTAAAATAACGTAAGAATTTGTATTGGTCAACAACAACTCCTCTTCCCCGTATTTTCGAACGACTAATTTGATAAGTAGTAGTTAAATAATAGTTAATCACGCAAGAACGATGGTAAAAGCGATGGAGGAGGTGGAGGAAGAATAAGAATTGGAAAACACGTGTCTTCTCTCACCCCCACTCGAAACTACACGGTTTTGTCGCCGTCCTTATTATCATTATCATCGACATCATCATCGTTATTATTATTACCATTATACATCCCGTTCGTCATTGGGACTTGTTCAACTGTGCTTTGGTAATCTCATCATAATAATATTTTACATTTCATATTGTGACGGATTTATTTTCCCCCGAACGCAAACTCTTGTTGTTTGTTTGTTGTTATTATTGTTATTGTTGTCGGACGCTATGTTGTACAATATTTGTAGCGATCCAGCGTCTATTATATAGATATATAAAAAAGACGAGCTTTAGAATTCGTATCGTTTCTTTCTCTCGCCTTTTTTTTTCATCTGTTTATCTCTTCATTTTGTCCTCCTCTTGTAACATCAAATTCGTCTAATACCGCTCGTTGTTAACTTTTACACCTGTACAATCACATCATTACACTTATCTTTAACGGATTAATCTTCAAATCGATGGACGAAATCAATTTGTAAATTTGGCTGAACGGTTTGTCCTGAGCTTCGATTTCCTGTTTTGATCAAATTAATCAGTAATCGATGGAGATGGAGAGCTTCAATTGCGCCCATTTAGCTATTAAAGCAACTTATTTCGTTGAACGTGCTTCGTTAAAATCTCCGAAGCAATTACGCTTTGTCTGTCGTATTGTTACTAAACAGAGCCACTCTTACAAAAAGATTCATCTGTATTCAAGGAACGTTGCATAGAATTGGCGAAAAACAATAAACTGCACTGAAATTTCGTTATAACGCTCCCGCTTATAGTGCTATCCCGCATGTTGCGCTCTTTTGCTATAATCTCAACCCCAACTTGTCTATTTACATGCAAATATTCTCGCTTTTAATGCTCATAAATCCCGCTTATAACAACGTTTTTTTTAAGGCCTTTTTTTAATAATTTTCAAACCAACTTTGCAAAATTTAATTTAACCATTGCAAATTCTCTTATCTGTTATGATTCAACTTCTTATGCAAGTAAAATACGTTGATTTCCTTTCTTCATCTACGCTGCTGTCCTACGGTGCTACGATGGAAAATATTTAAACAATTTAACACAATGAAAAGTGCAATTTTAACTTCGCAATCTTACCAAAGCTCAATTAAACTTCTTTTATGTGAAAATAATATACTGAAAAGTCATAATTGTATTTAATTATGATTCTACATTGAATCATACACATTTTTAGAAGAAACAAATTACTAAACATTTCTTGGATATTGCGCTTTCCCATTTATAACGCGCATTTAGTCCGGTCCGCTGAAGAGCGTTATAACGCGAATTTACTCTAATTACTTGAATGTAAAAGTTGTGCGCTTCCTTTATGACAGTAATTGTATTTGCGCTCTTTTTTCGCGTACAAGCTTATTGAACGCGAAATCGAACGTAAGCGGTAAATAAATCGAATTGAGAGAAAGACTTACGGAAAGCGCTCAATCCAGCGGCGGCGGCCGCGCTAAAGTGCGTCTCGCCGGTCGACGTAAACGGAAATGGAATCGGTGCGGCAATTAATGGAATCGGTGCAATGATGCTGGCCGATCGTTCCTCGTTCGCTAAATGATTCTTTCGTTTCTCGATCGTCTTACTGTTGCCGTTATCCAAATCGCCGTAGAGTCGTTCGAAGAATTCGCGCGGCGACGACGTTTGATTCACTTTCGGTGCCGTAGTCATCCTCGTTATAATGTTTGATCGACGATGATTGCTACGGGATTATTAAGATGATCATCACCAATTATTAAGAGCACTCAACAGTTCGAACGCAATTAACAATGCGTGCCGTGTAGATGCGGAATTATAAATAAGAGCGGTTTTATTTTTTCGATAAAACTAAAGATGATGATGATGATGGACTAAACGTTCGTATTAAAGGGGGCGGTTAAACAACTAGGGGCGGTTCTGTCGTTGACCAACCGACATTTGTGAATTCGCACCCCTTACATAAAACGTACAAATCATGCGAGTATCTTTCTTTCGCTCGCTCGCTCGTGTTCTCTCTGTTTCGATTTGCAGAAACTACAAGAATTACGAAAAATTGGGGGCGAGAGAAAAAAACGTTTGATTGTATTAAGTTACTTTCCAGGAGGAGGAAGTTTGCAAGATTTAACCATTTTTAATTAATGCGCAAAAACGTTGTAGGGTTGCCGCATGTAGGTTCACGAATCTATGCAAATATCTTCAACAGGATTTGATTCGCAAAAATCTCGCTTATATTCCGTTTTGAAATTAATAAGTTATGTTATTAAGTATCATAAACTTGAGAGTTTGTGGATCGATTTAAAGGAAAAATGAAAGCAGCTGTTGTTAATCAAACAACTATATTTATTATTTAAATCTTAACATTAGGTGATCTGTCTTCACCTTGTTTCTGTCGTTGTAAAGGATGACTGAGTAATCTACCAAAACAAGTGTGCAATAATTGCGCTTCCCTAGCTACAGGAAAGAAATACCATTTATCATTTAACATTGTTTCACGAAAAATATCTATAATCTTCTGACAATGATTATTAGCTTCTGGTACTTCATGTGTGTACAATATATCAAATGTAAAATATGGTGATTTCAAGTACTGTTCCAGCTTATCTGTTAATTTAAATTCTGGTGTTGTAAATGATCTGTTGTAGAGAAATATTGTCTGTATTACATATGGTGGTCTTTCAGATATATGAGCTGTTTTTGGTAATTCAACATGCTTCATAATAGTATCAAATACTGAAGTCATGTTGAAAACATCTTCTGTCTCACATTCCTCAAGGAATTCCAATACATTCAATATTTCATTAATGTCTTTTGTAAATTCTATTTCCCATTCGCATATGTTCTCATTTAACAGTATCAGTGCAAATTCATGGTTATTATTTATGAAGCTCTGATGATGCAGAAAGAACTTTATTCCTCTAATTAGCATGTGTATTGGCTTCCACAGGTGACCATTTGGAGTCTTAAAATCTGTATATATCTCATCACATGCTCTGTCAAATACTATAATCACTTTCTTTGTCACATTGTATGCAGGGACACATGCTTCAATATTTTTGATCGCCAAATCTACGTTCCTTTCCTTTGCCTTAGATTTCTTATTGGTGGATTTGCATGGCTGTTCCTTTTCTTTATCTACAATCTTTGACTCATTTTTCTTGTTTATTTCTTTTAATCTCGTTTCATATGGCATATCCAAGTTTAACAATATCTAAAAGCAGAAATAAACTATTCAACGATAAAACATTTATTATAGACATTACCTGAAATAAGCAGAATCGAATAAAAACGTGAATTATCTTGGTGTATTTTGAGAATTTCTACAAGTATCTTTGTTATTTCCTTTGGAGCTAATAATTTTCATTAGATGTCGCCAGTAATGATAATTGGTGGTTTTGGCACTTTGCTTGATTCATGGTTGCTAACTTTAACCAAAGAATTATAAATTTGTAATATTTCCTGTATTGCATTTATTTGCTGATAAAAAATACATTAATCATTCAACTGTAACTAAATAATTATCAACTAAAATGCCGGAATTACTGAAAAGTTCTAATACGTTCGACGAAAGTACCAAGTAAGTATGTTCACATGTGTTTTATGAATATATTTTCAAATATATAACAATTTGTAGGGCTCCAAATCTTTCTGTAGTACATTTTGCTGCAGATTTCGTTGAACAATGTAAACAAGTAGACGATGTCTTAGATACACTATCAAAGCAATTCTCTGATGCAAAATTTTATAAATGCCAAGCTGAAGATTTATCTGATGTATCATTTAAATATAAAATTGAAGCAGTTCCTACTGTGCTACTATTTAAAGGTGGCAAACAAATTGATAGAGTAGATGGTGCAGATGCAGCAAATATAACTAATAAAGTTAAGGAACATTCACAGAATGTCGATAATGTAACATTAGATGAGCGTTTAAAGAAGTTAATTAATAGAGGTAAAGTAATGTTATTTATGAAAGGTGATAGAAATGCACCAAGATGTGGCTTCAGTCGCCAAATAATTGAAATCTTAAATGGCACTGGGTAAGATTACAATAATTTTTTAATTGATATACATTAATTATGCCATGAAATAATTTCAGTGTGTCCTATGATACCTTTGATATATTGTCTGATGAAGAGGTGCGTCAAGGATTGAAGACATTCTCTGACTGGCCTACCTACCCACAACTATATGTTTCTGGTGAACTAATAGGAGGGTTAGATATAGTTAAGGAACTAGTATCAAATGGTGAACTCATGTCTACATTAAACAGTTAAATAAAAACCAAAAACATTTCATAATTTTTGTAATAAATGCTTTAATTTATTACTTTTTCTGCTTCTGTAATGGTTCATATAAATAAAGAACAAATGTAGTAAGAATTAAATTTTATTGTATGCAGTTGCAGCAGGCATAATATTGTTATAAAATCCATTTATGTTAAAGATTAAATATGAAGAAGTGCAATGTTGAGATATAGATTGAAAAGTAAATTAATTAAATTAACAGTGACCGCGATCCTCGACTCGTTTCCTTGGTGCGGCCTTTATTATGTTATCGACACGCAAAATCATTTCAGCAGCCTCTGCAGCTGACAGTAATACTTGTCTCTTAACAACAAAAGATTCAGTAATACCCAACGTCTTCATATCGGCTATTTGTCCAATATCCATATTTAGGCCCATTGTGCATTTCGAGTTTGTATGTGCTGCTCTTAATTCACTCACTAGCTGTGAGGAATCATAACCAGCATTATCGGCAATTATTGTTGGTAATTGCTGCAAAGCTTTAGCAAATGATTCCATTGCTACTGCTTCCTTGCCTGGTGTTTTAGCAGCAGCATTGTTAACAGCTACAGCCATTAACATTTCACTGCAGCCACCACCAAAAACAATACTTGTTTCCTTTACAGTTGCAGCTAAAACACATAATGCATCATGTAATGATCTCTCTGCTTCATCTAAAATCTGTTGAGTGGCTGCTCTGATGATAATCTGAAACAGCATACATTGAGTTATAATATTCCTGCAATATATTATATTTTTAGTAAACTTACTGTGCAAGCTTCGCCTAAAGCAACACCTCCAAATTTCAACAAAATATCTTCACCTATCATAATTTGTTCAATGTAATCACACTTTCCTAATTTTACCATGTCTGGATTATCAAATGTTGAAACAATTTCTCCTCCAGTTACTAAAGCAAGACGCTCAATGCCATCAAAGTCTGCATGTTCAATTGCCATAACACCAGCATCAGCAAACAGTTGTTCAGGATAGTTATAAATTAATTGCCTGTTAATAAAAACATTGGCATTGTGTTTCAGGATCTTGTTAACTTTATCTTTCATTTTTTCTTTTTCTGCTACTTCCAGTTCAGCAATCTTTGCCATAGAATCTACTTTAATGTGTGATCCAAACACTTTAATTTTGTCAGTGTCCATGGGAGTGTTAGCAATTAGAATCTTGGCATTTTCCACTCTCTTTGGTTGATGGACACCTGGTTTTTTATCTAGCAGAAAACCTTCATCCAAAAATGAGTCTTCTAAACATCCACCTCTTTTCTTAATTATTTGAATTGCATTCAAATCTCCAGATCCTTTAAGTCTCAAAACAGCATCAACAGCCAATTTTGAGAACTGTTCCTTATGTTGTGACAATATTTTGGAGCTGAGAGTTGTCCTAGCAATGTTCATTAAATCTTCACGAAACATCTCTAGATTAGCACTATTATCTTGAGAAGCATTCTTCAATGCATTTCTTGCTACATCTGTTGCCTTCCTCCATCCAGCTATGATAATTTGAGGGTGAATTTTTTGGTCAATCAACTTTTCTGCTTCTCTTAGCAATTCTGAAGCTGAAAACATATATTTATTAAAATCATGAGAAAGATTACTAGAAAATGTATTTACCTAATACAGTTACAGAAGTTGTCCCATCACCTACTTCATCATCCTGAACCTTTGACATATCTACTAATACTTTAGCTGCAGGATTGTCAACACCAATAGATTTCAAAATAGTTGCTCCATCATTTGTTACTTCCACTTGGCCACTGTTGCGTCCATAAGATACCAAGATTTTATCCATGCCTTTTGGACCTAATGTACTCTTAACCAAATCTCCTATAGCAATTGCTCCAACAAAGCTGGACAACCTAGCAATTTCACCCTTTTCCTCTTCAGCCTCTTGTTTTAGCACACGTACAGGATTGAGGGACACCTGAAAGTTAACAATTACATTATTTTCTGAAGCATGCACGTGGGATAGCCGGTAATTTTGGTGGTCACACCTGAGTAGTAAATATACGGTTTTAATGCAAAAGAACGGTAATGGCATTGTTAAAAATACGTAATGACATAGAATGGGTCGAAATATACGTACCATTTTGAGAATATTTGAATAAATTCGATATTTAGTTGAGATTTATCACAATTTATTACAAGATTTATGTCAAACAATCCAAGAATGGCGAAGACTATACTGAAGTTGGCAATGTTGTATGGAAGAATCTAGAATGACACCAACATGGAGGAGAATAATTAATTTTTAAATGTGGGTTGCTCACTCAAATAATTAACCATGTTTTTTTGAATTATATATTTCTCTTTTAGCAATTTTGTAATCTTTTCAAATGACACTGCAAGTTGGATGGACGCTCCTTTTCGTATAAATTGTGAGGATGAAGAACATAATAAAATTATAGCTAAATATGGGTGTAAAGCTACTGAAGAACAATTACCATAAGAGTTTAATAAGCTATCACATATTTGGTTTAATCTATATACCTGTTATTGTACTGGCATATACTATTTATGGTGATTTCTATGATATTGGTGATTTGAATTGGTATTATCCTCTGACATTATTATGTGGAGAAATATTGAAAGCATACCATTTATGGAAAACTACACATATTAATAACAGCATAACATCTTACAAAGAACTGATTCGAATAGCAGTCTTATGCATGTTCAGCATATGTATATTCGATGTAGTAGAAGTCTGTGCTGGTGCACCATTTATTGAAAATCAATTAAGGACATTAACTTTAGCAATTATGTTAACAATATTAACAGTATTATCATCATGTTTAACTGTAGGATATCACAATACTATTGATTTATTTTTAAATTTAAGCAATTTTAATGAAAACATCATTAATAACAAGATGGTCATCAATGTTTGTGCTACGTTAATTGGAGCCTGGCTGGGTGCAATTGTGATACCATTAGACTGGGATAGACCATGGCAAGTTTGGCCAATACCTTGTTGTATTAGTGGCTTGTTGGGCAATATGATTGGAAATTTAATTAACATATTGCCAATAAGTTACAAACAATATAGACATAACTTTATTAAGCCTTGATATGCTTGGAAAAATGTAGTGTTTGTATTAAAACTAATTATTATGATTAAATAATATTCCATTTTATGTGCGTTTTGTTCCTTGATATGACGACAATTCTATCAATGTGTAATATAATTCAACAAGATTTTTCTTAATAATAGCAAGGAAAAGACAATGTTAAATACTTCAGAAATAGAAGGAAGCTGTAGGAAACGCATGTGGTTTTAACGCTTTCGTGCAGTTTATTATCCATGAAAAACACGAACGCAAAGAGTCCATAAATCTTTTTAAATTTTCCTTGATAGCAAAGCTTTTGTAAGTCGACCTTTAATGGATGAATACTTTATATTCACATGTAGTATTTTCGAACATTAATTCTAATTAATTTTTGTATTTATGCAAAAATTAATTTAATACGTACATATATGGGAAAGGATAAACGACATGTAATATTTAAAAGTCATAGTCATTAGATTCTTTTTATAATTGTTTTATTATTATAGAGATTGTCCACAATTTTATTGCATATTTGAAATTATTCTCAGTAAAGAACAAGAAGCAACGTCATAATTGTACATCATATTTATTATTATTTTTTCATTATCTTACAATCCTTCTATTTTTTTTTAATTTCTCTTAAAATGAAATTAATTATTGTATTAATTAACATCGTTTCAATTAATTTATCAAGCAAAAAATTGACTTATATCGGTATTTTATACAAGAATTCTTAGCAATAGTATAATATGTACAATTAATTTTATTGTTTCAATTTTATTTATTGATTTAAACAGAACGATGCATTATCAGCTAAAAACTAAAATTACAACTATTAAAGAGATCTGGCATTAGGCCCGAAAAGGAACTTATCGAAATATACACACTGCTTTCGGCCTTAATAACATATTTTAAAACTATTTACAATAATTTCAATCGCGAACGAAAATCCTTAAATTACATTATAAATTTTATAATTGAATGGAAATATAGCTATCGTTCCTTCCTTTTTATTAGATATAATCATTGATTTCTTTTGATATGTGTAAAAATTGTTGTCGGAATTAAGAAAAATATATAAATTTGCGTAAAATCTCTCTCTTTTTTTTTTAAATTTAAATAAGTTTTGTACCTACATTTTATATATTAATTCATTTTATATAATTATCACATAGAGTATTTGTGTGTATAGATATATATATATTCAATTAAATTGATGCTTAATTAGTTTATATTAGAGTAATAGTAATCATTGCATTTCAAAAACAATCACAAATTCATGTGTAAATATTAATTGGCTGCAGGATTCAATTTCATTCCATATATTTACCATAGAAAATTAAAGATTTTCTTCGTCCCCCGCTGGACTCCGTTTAATAAGCGCACAATATATTTTCTTAAACGATTTATGCATAACTCTGACTGTGCTCGAGCGTTAATCCGCCCAATTTGCTGCCCTGCTCCACCCAATTCTTCAATCGACCTCTCAACTCTTCCAAACTCTTCGACTTCGCCTTATTGATCCTCTTGTACTTGACATCCTTCGGCTTCGTAACGGACCTATGATTGGACATTACCCTATTATACGTGGTCACCTGGTTATTGTTATTATTATTGTTATTGTTCTTCTTCGCCTTGCACTGGCCAGGATCCTGTTCGGCGGAAGAATGCGCAACGCACTCGTTCTCCGTCTGATTGCCGTTGTACGGCCAAATGGGCACCTCGCAAACTTTCTCCTCCAACTGTCGATCCTTCTGATGATGATGGTGCACGTTCAACAGCGACGCATCCTCGTGACTCGCCGTATCGGGCGGATTACAAATCGCTTTGCCGCTGCCGCTCGCGAACGCGTCCCGTCGCCTATTCGCGTCGCTCTTCGTATCGCTCGCCTGTCCATCGTTGTCCGCGTCCTCCTCGACGCTGTAGACGGTCTCGAGGATCTCCGGCCGCCGCAGGAAACCGTTCGATCGGCGTATCGTGTATTTCAGATTCGGGTCGATCGCGTCCGATATCGATCGGACGACCGTCACCGCGTTACTGTCGGCCGACGTCGAACGAAACTTCGGGACGTGCGCGTAAATCGTGTCCGAATCGATGTCCTCCATCACGACCGCGCTGTCCGAGTCGTTCAGCGAGTCCAGGTCCATCAGGTTCGTGTCGATGATCTCGGTCAGTTCGCTTTGCGGCGCCTCGAGCCCGTTGTCGACCAATCGATTCGTCAACAGTTCGATGAATCGCTGTTGCCGATGTATGATGTTCTCGCGATGGTTCAACATCGTCGAGATGTCCTTCTGTTTCCGTATCAGACGCGACTCGAACAGCAACAGTTTCGCCGACAGCGACTTCAGTTGGTCGGCCTTCTCGCGCTGCAGCCGCGATATGAAGACCTCCTGCGAATAGTGGGAAAGCGATTAGGGATTAGTTAATTCGATTGGCGAGGACGGAAAAAGTTCGTTGCTCACCTGCATTTTGTACGCTCGCCGCCATGCGAGTAGTTGCTGCGATTGCGAGCGCATTTTGTCGCGTAACTCGCGCACCAATTTTCGCGCGTCCTCCAGGTTCTCGATATCGGACGAACCTTCCGTTTCGTTGCTCACGGTCGTGCTGCTGCCGGCCATTTCGTTTTTAGCTCGTTTCTGTTCGCCGTCTCAATTCAATTAAGTTCTTATTGGATTTTAATGGACTTTTGACCTGCAGGAAAAATAAATAAAACGTGTAATTACATTTTCAATCAATTTGTACGGATATGGCGAGGCGGAGATTGGGATAAAAAAGGGGGAAGAACGTGCAGCGTCGAGACTCAAAATGACCCGTGATTAATTGAATTAATGGACGTCGGAAGGTGGATAATTAGCGTTTAATGGCAGACGCATTAATGCACCGATGGTCGCTTTGGCCGCAGATTCCGTTTACGACGCAGAAGAATTTCGAATGGCGATTCGAATCGTTGTGATTTATTTACTGTTTTTATTATTACGTGTCATTATTGAAAAGTTCCTCGTTATTACTACCATTCTTTTCACGATTGTTAACAATGAAAAATTGAGGTAACGGTCTTTAAATGAGACAATAAATCAATTTTGAGCGAAAGTAAAATTGAAACCTTGGAATTATAACGGGCGTTATTTTCCAAACGGATAAAACGAGTGCATTTTAATTTCACGAATCGAGATACATTTCTGTATAAGTAAGCGTTACGTTATAGACTCGTTTTAATCATTTCATTTTGCATACACAACTTCATAAATACTGCTGGTGAAAGTGCGAATTTTTGCCGATTTTTTTTTGTGGTTGTTGCCGCAAAAAGTTTTGCATTAATTTCCTTTCCAATATTTTTTTTTCTCCAGATATAAATTTATCCACTTCTCTATAATCAATCGCTCCGTATATTCTCCTAATGCATGCATATAAAATCGAATGGAATGGATACAAGTTCTGCCGATTGTTTCGTTATATTATAGCCGTGTTACAAAACCTTTATGTAAGAGCTCTGACCTGAACAACAACCTCTTTCTAAAAGGCTATTTTAGTTATTGTAGGCGGTTTAGGTGTATAATTTTATATGTTCTTTATAGCCGGTTTATATTGATATTGTTACGTTACGTGGAGGCAATACGTTTTGCCTTAATCTCCATCTGGTACCATTTCCATTGCTTCACTTGCAATTTCTGATGCGAAAATATCCATCGATTTCTATTTTTTTTTACGTTAAGAGTTTTAAGTCCACGAACCGTTAATAAGAATGATAGAAAACAAGTTTTATTGTTGATTATTAAAAATAATGGCGAATTCCTTCTTCAGATCTAAACAAACAGACATAAAGACTAGATAAAAATTGAGCGAGAGAGGAAAAGAGAGAGAGAGGAACGTTTAAGAAGAAAGCCTCGTTTTATTACCGCCAATTTAATAAAATTTATGCTCATGAACATTTTTACACTCTCCGTACCATTTTATTGTGGTCGCAGCGAACGGAAAAAGACGCGGAGAGAAACGGCGAGCGAAAAAAAAAGCCTTCACCACTTTTCCACTCGCCACATAATCCCGCTTTATTATCTCTCCTCGTACATTGCGTTCGTTTAAGTGAAAATTAAAACACCCAAAATAACGATAATAAGAATTAAAAAAAAAGAAAATACGAGGCAAAAGGAAATCGTTTAATGGAGGCTAAACAAAAACTTTCATCGACATCGAAAACCAACGACATAATTAATTATGGATGCGTAATGTGCATATACACGTATCAAATTTATATCTCGTTTTGTACTCTTGAATCGGTTTTCTACTTTTTTTTTTTCGTTGCGTTCACGAAACCGTACCGGAAGTGGATTAATATCTCTGGCAAGTAACAGGATATCGCATATTTACTTGTGTGAAAAGGAGAACGCAAAAGCAATTATTAATTGGAGACACTAAAAAGGCGAGTAAAGACGTGGCGCCTATGTTACAAATCTCCGGTCTATATGGGCGAAGTTTTCAGGCGCCGTACGATTTATTCGCCGCAATTATTAATTGACAACAACGGCAATAATAATAATCATCGTAACGCGTTTAGCCGTATAGCGAATTAATTCGAGGGGCGTCTAATAAAAATAATAGTCTAATAAAGCTTGGAAATTAAATGTGAAAAATAAGCGAATGGTAGTTGTCTTAATTATACGGCGTTCCAGGAAAATCCCCGTCGTATTTACATAACGCAATAGCTTGAGCGTGTCGCTTTTCCTTCTATCGCATTTTACGAGGGCGGTTCGATATATAACTCCTTTCGTATAGTTATAGTAGGGATCAGAAAAGATTTCGATGGTCATAAAATTTCATCTCTTTAAACGACAAATTTAATTTTGCAAGTAATTTTGGCAGTAGTGAGTTGCTCGAAAGTTAATTGCAATTTAAATGTTCGAGTGATGAAGAAAGTGGATAAAATTGTAGTTCGAAATGTTATTCAATTCTGCGTTTTTCGGATGGGGAAACAGCGAAGAAAATCCATAAACGACTTCTGTCCACATTGAGTGACTCTTGATCTTCCTCTGAAACCGTTTGTCTTTGGGCGAACGAGTTTAAACGCGATACAAGAAGCATTCGAAATGCATCGATGTCCTAGAGGTTCAAAGACATCAATTACGATTGAAATCAACAATAAAATCCAAATAAACGGTAGATATTGAGCGAGATAACAGAGACCACGAGCGTTTGAAATGAACGGGTTTATTTCATTTTGCAAAATGAATTGCACACGAAAAACTTTGCGAAAGATGGGTTCCCCACGTTTCCCCCAGCCACGTAGCAAAGAATGCTCCAGCACTGAATCAACTCCATCGCAGTAAGAATTTCTTCACGAAGCTCCAAACATTACTGACCCAAAAGAGACTTGCTCAAAGTAATAGGTGAGAGAAAGCGCAATTGAGTGTAATGAAGTTCTTAAGGGATCCACTTCTGCAAAACAATCGGAAAGCTTGAGGCACGCTGGCACAAGTGTTTTGGACTTCGAAAGGACCAGGTTGACGAATTAGATGGTCGTTAAAACCGAAATTGTTGTCTGCCATTTAATATAAATCAAAACAAGTTATTCATCAAACCACCCTCGTATATCTTGAAGTACACTTATTTTTATTCCTTCTCCGAGTAGGAATATAGATATTATTACAGTAAATAGAAAAAGGGCACATCGCTTTATAATAACACTGTAATACCTTTTGTGATCAACGCCCATACCGTAAGTAAACCTCGTCCATACGTACATATGGTCATTATAAAACTGGATTCTAATGGTAAAGCAAGATGAAAAATAAGAGTGGGCGATATCTTCAGACGGTATATGCACGTAGGTAAATTAAAAGAGCAGCAGCGGCAGCAGCACGAGGGCATCAACTGTTATTGTTATTCGTTAAAATACGAAACAAGCAGTTCTTGCATTTAATTTTCAACGATGAAACATCGATTTTACTTGGAATAAATGCAGAAACACTTTGCCAATCATGGAAAATCGATCGCTCCAAAGATGATAACGTAGCATAAATTTCGTACACGTGTAAATTAAGAAGCAATTGGTGCATAGCGAACTGCGAACGAACATTATTCCACGATCGCAGAACCGCAACCGAACTTGGCTGCAATTTAGATTCCATCCACCAACAACAACAACAACAGCAACAACCGTACCTGACTAAATAGAATCGAACGATTTAACCGCTCTAAAAAGGAAGTAGCAATCGCGAAGAAGTTAGCAGTACGAACGTGTCTCTTAGATTTTTAGGAGGAAACACGAATCTTCCACGTTTCGTCTTCTCTTTTTTACAGCGTACGCTTTTCTTATTAATCTTCTTTTTCCATTACTTTACCTGTATGGTTATATGCAATTTCCTTCTCTCTCTCTCGTCTTTTTTTTTTTAATCTTATAACACACCGTGCACTGCACTCTTATAAACCTTCTTCTCTGCCCATAATAATAATATCCTTTCTACATTTAAAACGACCTTGCAATGTAACAGCAAGGCCGTTCGCACAAAATACCGCAGGCTCTTGCTGGTTTGCTCTCTATAAGTTGCTGTTATATTGCTGTCGTAATAAAACCCATTCTTTTACCTTATTTTTTCTTCTGTCCACTCCGTCTTACCGTCTACTATTTTTATTCTCCCGTTTTCTTTTCGCTGATCGTGCCTGCATTATTATTATTTATATGGGGGCTCGGCGTTTCGTTTTATTTCTACTTCCGACCACAAGATTATTATTCTTTTCATTAGTTGTTTATTAACAGGCACTTAGTTAGTTAATAAATTGACAAAAAAACCGTGGCGGAGAGGAAATTTTCTTTGTGGTCGATTGAAAGGGAAGGAGGCCGAAATTAACAGTTCTTCAAATTTTGGCAAATGCCAACAATAGGAATTAATGAATAATCATTCAAGACCAATGACTCGCGTTTGTAATAGTTGTTGGAATTATTAAAGTTGCGTCCGTGACATTTTCAACTCGCGGCGGCATTTAAATGTCTTCTTAACATTACCCATTATCATGTTGTAATTAAGAGGCGAAAATTTATTTGAAAAGAAAAAAGAAAGAGCCCGAGCAATTGGGGGATCAAGGAATCAAATGTTGCAACGAAAGAAAAAAAAACATTTTGCACATTGCATTACTTTTTTTTTTAATAAATAGGCGATTAATTGAAACGTCGTCCTTCTTTCTCCAGGACAAATTACAAGTTCTCCGCATCGAATTGTTACGTGTTCGAGAAAAAGAGACAGAAGAAGAAGGACATAAAAATGCCATCGTGTAGCACAAGGTCTCACGTGTATTCATGTAATACCTAAAATAATACAATATGCACGTGGTACGTAGTGCATTAACATTATCATGAACTATAAATAAATTCCATCGCAAGTAAAGCAATGCCGTATGTTAAAACGAGATCCTTCGAAATTTATTCACCATCATCGTCATCCTATCAGGAGAAAAGAATGGATTCCGCTCCTTTTCTCTCCTTCATTTTACTTTTTCGAATTCGTGATTCTTTCGACTTGGAATCGATTTTTTCTTCCTCGTTCATTCGAAGACGACGAGCAGGAGAAGAGAAGAAAAAAAACGAATTAACTTTCCCTCGTCTCATCACAATATAATAGGTTCTAATAGCACTGCAACAGATTAGATTTAAATAACAATAAGAAAGCCATTAGCGAGAATACGAATACGGGGTAAAAGAAATGGCTCTACGACGCACGCATCATTATTTCTTTCCTATTATTTTCTAAATTGTAGAGGGGTTTCACCGAGAAATTAAATAAAAGTTTAAGCGCAAATGGAAAACTTATGCGTTGCTCGCCCGAAAATAGCGAAACAATCTGCATATAATTCATATTAATATCTGCGTCTTTACCGTTTGGAATATAAAATTAATTACTGTACTTTAATTAATGCGATCTTTCTCCTTCGTGTCAGTATCTATTTCTTTTCTTATGCATCTTATTCTTCGTTTTCTTCATATCAAGGTTCCATGAATATGTTATAAACTAACGGTGTCACGTATTTTAAAACCGAATTGTTCTATGGACACTTGTAAATCAGCGGAATTATCCGTATGGTTATTATTGTTAAAATTGATATGTGCTTCATCGATATTATGGCACGCGTTATTGTAAAAAAATGAGAATCCCATCGACTATAGCCGGTTTTTCTAGACTTGCCGGAATGTAATATTCTTCGTCGTGGTGGCGGTCAAAGGAATAAAAAAAAAAGAGAAAATAACAAGCATTTAGCTTCTACTTACATAACGCTATATGCGGTCGAAAACGTTTTTAATACCATCGTGGGAACGAATTCCCTTTGAATGTTGTACACGAAGAGATGAAAAAAGGAAAATACGAGAAAAAGGAGACAAGCTGAAGTCTCAATGTTTGCTATTTATTATTATCCATGCGTTCATTGTGTTTTATATCAGAAAATCGCTGTTTGAATAGACGCCGTTTTCTTGCAACTAATTATTATTGCGTTTTTGTCTAACAGCGTTTCAAATTAAAAGTAATATAAAAATAATAAATGCAACACGATAGTAAATCGCGTTCCGTAATTATATAGGAAGCAAACGAGTTGTTGCAATTATTGTGCGTTATTGTTGTTGTTGCAGGAACGTTCCTTTCATAATTGGCGCTCTTCGAGAAGCCAGTCGGAGAAGGGAGCGAGACGGTATAATTTCCCAGCTACATTATCGACCTGTCTGTCATTACGTTGCCGACTGTATTACCGACCGTTCGACAACGTTTCCAGTGTGTGTTGTTGTTGTTATTGTTGTTGTTAAACGTCAAAGTGTGAAAAGGAAATTGTTGTTTTTATCAATGTTTGTACGTTATTAACGAAACGCCTTTAACAGCGTTTAAATACACGTCATTTACTTTACGAGGTAATAGATTCCAAGAAGCCAACAAACGAAATGGCTAACATAACAATAGAAAAGACCAAGTACGATTGTGCAACGATCCCGAAGAGATGGCAACAGCCTCATCACCATCAGCAGCACCATCAACGTGACGATGTCCTGAGGAAAACCGGTTTGTCCGTTGGAAAAGTGGACGTTATGTATTATAGCCGTGGCGTGCGGAATGACGCATCGCTGGTACCGCCGATAAGACAAACGGCATCCATCTTTAAGCAACCGGTGACGGTTTACAAGACGCAGGAGAGCAAAACGAAGACGGACTTTAAGCATGGCACGCAAGAGAAACCGAAGCAATTGTTCTGGGAGAAGAGATTGGAGGGTAGACGGGCATGCGACATCGACGGCGTCGAGTTCGAGGCGATGGAGTTGCCGAAAGGCCTGAAACCGGTCGGACCGAACGTCAGCGACGAGACGATCATACAGAGCGTCGCCACGTCGTTGCACGTCTCCGGTGCACCTGTCACCGGTCAGACGTCGTCGAAGTCGGCGCTAGAGAAGAACCCTGGCGTCTTCTTGGATCCGAAACAGCCGTTAATGTTATCGGTTAATATACAGGAGGACGATATCAAGAGGCAAGAGGAGCGTGTGGCAGCGACGCGCAAGAAGCTGCAAGACGCGCTGAGGAGCTACGATTTGTAAATTGACCCCATTAGGTTAAGATTAGTCTGTGGCGTTGCATAAGAGAGAGGTCGTTGAAGAGCAATTTATTCAAATTACTATGTATTATATCATGGAAATTTGCATGCATTTGCCTATTTTGGAGAAGAACGTGTTTGCAGATTTTCAATGTAATTTGTTTATAAAACTAAAACTATAAGAAATAAGAGGGAAATTTGGATGTTAAATTTCTTCACATCATAATTGCACTGTGCTAAGAGTTTTGTAATCTGATCTCGATAACGAAATAAAGATTAAAAAAGAGAGAATTTTTAAATATCCAGATGAAATTGTTTTTCTTTTTGAGAACTTCCTCTATCAAAAATCGTTCCAATCATTTTAAGAAATTCCAAACATACCTATGTTACACGTTATCCTGAAGACCCGTGAAACGTTTCTAAATATAAATAATAAAAAGAGGTAGCGTCATGAATTATCCATCTCTAAACTAACCCTTGAGAGTTACTCGAAAACGGATCTTGTTTCGTATCTTTTTTTAAGAGCGTTATTAATGCAAAAACCCAACTGCTATCGCACAAACAAATTTCAGTTCCTTTCCCACTTTATTTCTGCAACTCCCTCGTTCCCGTTTTCTTGAAAAAGTTAAATCGCGACTTTCATCTCCACAAAATAATAACACGCTTAAAATTATATTTTCCTCTTGAACAGCAAATTTAAATTAATATTCTACTTTAGGTAATTGTAAGATATTAAACCGCAAGCAAGGAAAAAGTACGATCGTCAGTTAAAAAAAAATACTAGAAAGTGTAAAAAAGTTTATAAACTTAATCGCGAAGAAGTGGATGGTCATTAGAAAGCGGCGAGAAGAAACAGTAATCAGGCAAAAAGCAAGGGAAACATCGATTTCCGTTTCTTTTCCCTCTTTTTTTTTTGAAAAAGTGGATGTTGTAACGCGAAGAAGAGAAAAAGGATGAAAGTTGCAGCGATTTAAGACCTACAACCTACGAGTCAATGGAAAATTAAGCATAAAAGACACCGACGCTCCGGTCGATGAAGCACCTTTCCATATACTTTTCGAAGTGAAATCGATAAAATTAAGGCACGAAAAAAGTTTTAAAACCGTGTAGAGACTGATACCTTTTGTCTCTTGTAGATACAAAAAAAAGAACGAATCGATTAAAGCATTAACACGGTCTTTACTTAATACTACTATCGTTCCCCCCGGTTTTTTGTGTCGTGCTTCCCTCGGAAAAAGAACGCTCTTCGGGGACTTTATCCGCATTGAAAGGATTCGTTGTAACGTGAATACCTGCATAAAGTAGTCGTTAGCGATTCTTATTTTCACAATGTCGTCCTTATGCCGCTCCTTAAGCTGTAAGACGGTTTTGAAAACTTTTATTCCCTCGTCTAACTGCAGATATTGGTAGCGAATGATCGGAGTTTCCAGTCGTGAAAACTTATTTTATGTACAGCAATAAAAGAAATAGTACGAAGCGATTGTTCTTTTTTTCTCGCTTTAAAATATGCAATATCCGTTTTATTAAATTGCTTACCTATTGTAAATATGTGCTCGCTAAAAATTTATATTACCCGTTAAGTATGTTGACAGGTGAAAATAATAATAAATTGGCTCCGTAGACTTCGTAAACTTGCGTGCGAAGTTTGTCGTATTGAATAATTCAAAAAGTTTGTAATAAAAATTGCAATTTGATAGAATAGGAAAGAACAATGCGGCGATAGACGAAACTGCAAATCCTTTACCATTGCAAATAAGTAACGGGCCATTTATGCGCAATAAAGAGACCTTTTGAATTTCGTTTGATCGTTTGATATGCACCTCGAAAAAGGCGTTCGCGCTCGTTAACAACCGCAACAAACCGTAACGTTCTCCCGTTTTACACTTTGATCCGCACAAAGTTTCACGCAACTTGCTCGTTCCGTAAACTTAAAATTTTGTAACGGTTCCAGTTGGTTTTGCTCAATTTCAAATTGTCCCGAGAATTCGCGAATGAAACGATTAAGAATTTAATGGATGGGAAATTGATGATAAACGAATAATAAGCCGCTTATACCAAGTGAACGATTTCGTTTGTGGCATCATCCGTTTCGGTAGAATGTCTCACAAACGAGCATCCACATGGGTTTTTGTCGCATAAAATATTTCACCGCGAGAGTGAAGCAACCGTGGAAGAAGGAAAGTATCCTTGTTAACTTTTGCACGATGTTCGAGCGACGTGATCTCCATTTTCTTACAGTTTGCACGTTATGTACCATTTCAAAAGCCCCTCGCTCCATACATTTATCTATTTCTTCTCGCAACATCTACCTTGTATGATTTTATGTCACGTATTATGATGAGTATCATTCACTTAAGCTCCATCTGCTGTTGCTCGCTCTCTCGAATTTGTTGTTATCCTATATAAATAAAGAGAGAATAACTGTTTCTCTCCCTTCAATTTCGGCCTTTCTTTTTCCTCGCCGTCTTTGCCGAATTGAATTCGCTCGTTTCTCACTCAAACGGCGTCGAGACAAAGCGTGTTCTAGATATTATGGTGGTTATTAATGATAAAAAGAAAATAATAGAGTAATAAGCTTTCGCTTTCACCCGACTTCTTTTACGTTATTTCTCGTTCGTTCGTTACTTTATGCAATAATCTGATTGAGCGAAACGGGTTATCTAACGTTTGCCTCGATTTCGTAACGTTATTAATAATTTCCCGTCTAATCACGATTAGAAATAATAAAAATTATGGTGATATTCGCAAAAAGCCGATTGTTCGCAGTAAATCGTTTGCCATTCGCTTCCACTGTTTACCTTCAGCTTAATTATTTGGGATTGAATCAAAATTTAACGCCACCCTGTCTTTCTGCAATAAGACGCTTTTAGTTGCGGAACGATTACGTCAACGTTACGCTTAGCAAATTTATGAGATGCGAGAATGATTAAGTACAATGACTTACCTTTTATAGGTTTATCCAATACTCTTCTTGTTTTCCCTCTGCTCTACGTACTTGTCCAATTATTTGCCTTCAAGATTTCCTCCTCGCCCGTAACTCTAGCCGATTGTGGCCTCCGCACTGCTCACTCTACAACCAAAAAAACGTTACTTTAACATTAATCTTGTACGTTGATAACACGTGTGCATGTGTGTGTATGACTGCCAGCAAATATTTTTAATTGTTTATGGCGTATTGTTGTTGTTAAGATGTTTGAATAAGGAATTGTTCGCATGCTTCGGGTACGCGTGGGCAAAATTTTAATTATTTTTAATAGATTTATCGATCTATTGTACTCTTACAGCAATAATAATAATAATAATAAGAGAAAAATACGAGTGAAAAGTCGATAATCGCCAGGCTTATGTACGAAACCGATTCGAATTTAAGTCGATGCTAATTGTGCGGTTTTTATTGCGATCTCGTTCGTTTTATTAAGGTAAAATGGAACGGCACACGGGGGCAATCACGAATAATAATAATAACGAGCAGCGACGATAATTGTATTCCCATTTTCTGCGTGTAAAATGTACAGATTTTCATTTAAGCTCGCTTAAAACTGTTTCGTACGTGAGCAATTTACAAATGCTCATTTAAATTGTTTCAATTCGTGGAGAAACGAGTCGCAAGAAGAAACAGATTTCTATAGGATTTTTCATCGCGGTTTCTTTACGTTTCGGCCTAAAGGCAAAATAATAATCTAATTAGAACGAGCCACGCTCGCACATTTGCATTACGCTTTTAATTAAACTCTGTGCATTTTTGCGCAAATAACGATTCTGCAGACGATAGATTTAATTCACAGATAAAAAAATAGCAATTCGCCTTTTCATTTTGCCGATTTCATCTGCTGATCGCAATTTTGCATGATTTTTTTGCCGCTCTTGCAGCTATTCATCAAAAATTTTAGTCGGAAATATTCGGAACTGCCACGTGCGTGTAGACTAACACAATTTTCTTTTTCGTATCGTTGTTTGTATCGCGGTGATTTATCCAATATAATACACTTCGTCAGTAGAAGTGATATTATAATAATAGCAAATAATTTGCGTGTATGCATATCGTATTCGTGAGTCACCCCATTTAGTACAGGAGGAATATCGTTTGCATATGTATATACATACACAAAAATAAAATGTTGTACTTGCTGCAGAAAAAAAGAATGCGATCACTCTCAGCGAGTATCATGGAAATGCCAGAATTTAATTTAAAATCGAACTGCTGCGGAAAAAGTGGCATTAAATTGCGCAAATTTAAATTGTAACACTCAAGGACTGCTCATTGTAGCATTTGATGTTCTATGGATTGAATTAACGCGTTATAAATAATGTTTTATGGACCGGAAATTCTCCTTTTTTTTTGCCCCCTACCTACATCATAACATACAGCGACCAGTTGTTTCCGGCAAAACCTTACAATTACACCTGAAATAATGCACGACGTTAAAATATACATTACATTAGTATTCGTTTCGTGTATAAATTATTTATATTCTCCTTTACTTTACCCTTGCTTTTTTCATATGAAAATTTCCTAAAAGGAGTAAACAAAAATTCGCATACCCTCGGAACCAATTTCATGCTAAACGACGAGGAAAAAAGATCAAAATTCACGAAACGCCGTAATAGGAACGAGAGGCGATGGTCGTTGGAATCTAAATAGACTTTCCCAAGATTCTACGTTCGAGAAAGTTTGTTTTACAAATAAAAACCGCAAGCAATCCAAAACGACTCGAGGACAAATAAGTAATTTCTTAGTTTATTTCCAGATTAAGTTCAACTGAGCAAACAATGAGTGTCCGTCGTCCATTCTTTCTTTCGAAGGCGCTCCAGATGGTACCGGACTGATAAAACGGAACGAACAACAAACAGTTATACAAATTCCCTAAAGACATTAATTCAGTGGTATCCAATCAAACGAGCTAATTTAATTATAAAATGTAATAGTTTTATTTCTGCTTAAAGCGAATTAAATGTCCGCGTACGAGAATAGAAATACGGAACAAAGAGGTGGTCGTTGATTTCTGCGAAATGGTCGTAGTTTGAATAACGAATTCACCTCTCTCAATTTTTTTTCAACTTCGAAAACGACAATTCGAACAAAAAATTGAAGCTTTTCTCTCTGCCACATTAAAGGTTTTTACGAATATGACGATGATTAAAGTTGGAATTGTCCAGATTAAACGCTGTTTTCCCAAAACTAATCGTGGAAACTACTTTAGACACACAGGAAGAGAGACAGAGAGTGTGTTTTGTACGCTTCCATACTTCTTTCTCGCTCTGCACTCCGTCGTTTTGTTGCCGAAAATTAATTAAACGGCATTAGAAAGCTTGCATGTGAATGTATCTTTGAACTAATTAAAGCTGACCACTATTGTTTGGAACCTCGTGTACGATTATTGTACGAGGAGCACGGTAACTTCCATACGAATGATTAATGGAATCGTGTCACGTGCATTTGCATTTAGGATTTTTAATGAACGGCAAAGAAATGAAGAAGCGTCGAATCATAAAAAATGAATTTAACACATTTCGAATCGTTTTGAAGCGAACTGAATTACATTTGACGAAGAAAAGCGAATATCTTACAAATCGGCGACTCTTTCAATTAAATTTACCTGTTCTGCCTGTTCTTGCCTCATTCACGTGGCAGATGATTGTGTGCAAGAGAGAGAGAGAGAAAAGTCGTACACGTGACCTATCGTCTCGGATCTTTTAGTTTCATTTTTAATGACACCTCTTCGTTTTTTTCCCAATCTTGTTACGTGATTAATTAGAAATTCAAATGCGAATCATCTGGCACATTGGTTCGGCGACGGTCGCGGAGACTCTTGAATAAATTTCGTAGGCAAATTATCATTTAAAAGTTGTTTAAGAGCGGAATATCGTTATAATTCCTAACAAGAAGGAATTGGTTAATTATGCGCCGTTCGCGAATAATTAAAAAAGATTATAATGTTCGGTTGTCGTCACGCAAATGGTGGCGAATAAATCTCGTCCGTGTCGCATTTCGAGTAATTAGCTTAAATAATCATAATGTCATCATCGTCGCAATCGCTTGATGGCGATCATTTAGCGACGTTTATTGTTGTTTCAGAAAACAGTTTTCTGGTGCTTCTAATTGTTCATAACGAATGGGTTTTTCGAGTGCGAAACGCGTAGATACGAATGAAATCAAATCATAATTGAGCAGCCAAATTATCGTCGACCTCACCGCGAGGATTATCGAAATCGTTCTCGGGCTTTGCAATATTTACGTACTCGCGTAAAATGGGAATTGAAAAATAAACGAAAATAAAACCATTTGAATTTCAAACAGATTTTTTGCGCTTGTATATGGTTAATTCATAATTGATTAATGGTAGATATCCATTATTGATAGCGTTGTTGCTGTTGTTGTAATTCTTTTTTTTTTTTTTTGGTAGGAATTGTTTTCACGTCCTTTATTGTCTGTATATAATATAATCAATGGATTTAATAATACTGATGATAATGCGCAACCTTACGTTTAGCCGTTGTAATTCTGTGATTTATTATTTATGGTCCATCGTGTACTTTCCTCCCGGTTCTTTTTCTTTTCATTTATTTCTCGCCACGCGTTTTCGGGGGGAAAGAAAAGACCATCCATTATTTTATCTATACAGACTCAAGAGCAAACAAAAAAAAAATGGGAAAGAAATACGAAAATAAAATCCAAATTAGAAATGAAAATGAGAAAATGAATTATTATAATTTTCTTCGTGTATGGGTGCGATAAAGCGTGCAACATTAAAGACGACCTAAAGCTTTTTATAATAATTTATTGAGTGCGTTCTAACGTTGCTATTATTAAGATTACGTTACATCAAAATGACTGCGAGTGTGCGGATTATTTTCCTATCGTAACACTTTAAACGCGTTCTACACCTTCGAGAAATAATCAAACATTTGCACCAGTTATCGATTATTGCAAAGTTAAAATAATTGCCTACATAAACAACGGTGAACGTACGAACAACAACAATAAGTTTAGCAACACCACAACTCATTTGCATAATTCATCGTAAGATAAGGAAACCTAATTAAGCGACGGTCAATGGTTATTTTAACTTTTCGATCGAATTCCCAATCAATTCACGACATATTGTAGAACGTCTTTCGTGTGTCCCCAGCGAAATGATGACGAAACACAAAATGCAAATTGTCTATTAATTCCATTTCTTCGCAATGTTCCAGCTGTTAAACGTCGTCATCGTAAATACCATAAATTTCCGTTAATCGTACAATTACCTCGTCGTTTATTCGCAAATTATACCAATTGTTATGTACGTATATCGAGTCTCTTTACAGCTAATTAGGCGACCCGCATTTTTTGCAACATTTGCAAACATTGACGTATAATCAGGATTTCCGGTTCGGTAGTTTAAAAAAAAATTGATAAAAGAAAGCTTAATACAATAGCAATTAGTTTCAAATTTCCCATCCGAACAATACCGAGAAGAAAACCCCAATTGCCAATTCGGTTGGATTTCTTAAAACTGAAAAGCGCTTCAATTTGTAACTCTGTATTTTAACAATCCCCGAAAACGTCGTGCCAAGCTTAATTAAACAATAATAACGTAATGGGTCTCCCATGAGACGGAGATTTATGTTGGATCCTTTTCACTAAAATGTTTGCGTTTCCGTTTGTCGGGCGCGTTTCGATAAAATTATAACCTAATTAACATCGAGCCATTCGTTCTTCACTGGCGTTTCCTCGGTCTCAAGTCATATCCTTGATTTAAAAGTGGACAAAGTTACGTTATCAAATAACTCTTGACGGCGCTGAAAAGAATGTTACTCCATAGAAAGTTTAATTAAGTAATGGTAGACGTCTAGTAGAAGATTGCAGATAAACTTTGAGCAAGAAAATTAACGGCAGCATTTTGCAAAAGTTTATGAAGCACTTTAAAGTTTGCAAACGTCAAAAATGACTCACGGACTAGCGAATTGCGTTTTTGTATCGTATATTATTCGCAAATAACGTTCGAAACTCGCAAGTGAAAGCTAGAAGACAGAACTCATTCGATTTTTTTCGCGCAATAACTTTTTGCATTCGGCGACTCTTCTTGTTTTCCTTCTCTAATTGCTCAATCGTATAATTTACTCTCGAATGGCAACAAAAAAAAATCCTCTTCACGTCGGTTCAAGAATAGAAAACAAAACGTGTTTCCCTTTCTATAATTGTGAATAAATTGAAAAAGAAACGCATGGCATTGTACAAACTCCATCCAGTTGAACTCTTTGACCATTTATGCAACCAAAAGTCAATTGAACCATATAAAGTGCTCGGACTAAATCGTATAAGCAGCACGTTATTTTTTATAAGCAGCAAAGTGAAACTATTGCGATTTATTCGTTAATATAAATTAAAAAAAAAAAACGAAAACCATTAACGAGCTAATTAATTAAACGGATCGAATACAAGAATTACAAATTAGTAACGGACGATTGTTTATTTAAATTATAATGATATTCGGAATTGGGATTAACGACGAAAGGAATTCGATTCGCGATCGAATCAGGGTAGGGAACGCAATAACAAAAGCGGAACCTCAATTTCCGTTTCATTGTGCTCGTCAATGTGTTCGGTTTCCGTTTTGGCGCATTCAAATGATTCGATTTTCAACGTTGTTCTACACGATTTTCCACGACGATTAATAAATCTATTCGTTTCATTTTAGAAACTCTTTTCCTGCGTTCGCAACTTTCGGCATAATTATAGATAATAATTGCGAGGCTCATTCAATTCTCAAATTACTTTTCTGTCTCGCCTCTCTCCGCGCGTATCCGTTAAGAGTTAACGATAGTCGTTGGCGTTCATTATTATTCGCAATAATAACGAACTGAGAATAATAATTAAATTAATTGCAAGCTAATATTATAATTGTCTGCTATAATAAAAAATAACAGTATTTACGTGCCTCGCGTTTTTCTGCTTATTATATTCAACACATTGGACGTGTATTATTTAAAATGTATTATTTAAAAAGTTTTAGAGAAAACTATAAAAACGAACAAGAACAACAACAACAACAACAAGAACGCGGTTTGATGTCTGACTTTTTGTCAGTGGACGACCTTGTCTCACATATATTTCGAAGATAAAAAAAGTTATTTACGACTAGCAAAGTTTTTACTTTCTATTATTACCAGATACAATTAAATTGTACTCAAGATTAATCGGACATAATGAATGAGCCGCTAATTAGGGATACCCGATGTCCGAATTTTCCAAATGCAATTACGATGATAAGGAAAGCGCTTCAGATGTAGGTGAACGATGGACGTCATTTTCCTTATCGCGATCACAAACAAATCGACATCGTTAAAGTACTTAATGTCGTATTCATTGGCAGTAGAGAAAATTACTTTTTTGGTTAAATTCCCTCGACTTAATGAACGTTTCGAAGTTGGAAAATTGTCTTTTGTCATTTGTGCATTATTGATGATGACGGCGACACTTTTAACTTGCCTCCAATTCTCATCGTAATCATAATCATCTCGCACAGAAGTCGATTATTATTATTAAAACTGATCGATATGGCAAAAATTCGTAATTTTGGATGAATTTTTGTTTTGTCTTCAACCTCGTTTTATAATTATACGCATTTTTTTTTGGCGAATTTTGAGGAATAATCTAATTCGGAAGAGCCACATAATTATAAGCACCAATCTTCACTTGAAGCTACTGCTCCTTAATTGATTAACTATGGATGTAAACATTAAAGATCGATTAATGCTTGAATGTGAGCTTTATATTGAGATTCATTCATTTTTTTTGAGACTTTTTTGTCCCTATTTTTGCATTTTTGCACGAATTGCAATAAACTAATTTCGGAAGTCTGAAGGTGATTAACTATGGAAATAAACATTAAAGCTCGATTCATAAGAGTTTAATTGTGAGTTTTACGTTGAGATTCTTCCAATTATTGATTATTTAGTATTTCCTCAACTTTTGCATTTCCATATAAGTGTCCCATCTTATCAATTTTTGCATTTTTGTACTAATTGCATTAAACTCATTTTGGAACTTAGACCATAGTCTCCACACACACACACACAACTCGCGTTCTTTTCTGGACTTTTTTCGATTTCATTTGGTGCGACGATTTTACCTTCTTCGTGAACGTGAAGAAAATAGAAAGAGGCAACGGAAAAAATTTTGGCTATCACCTCGAGAAAAAAGAATTCTCAAGCACCGGAGTATGATTTCGCGTCCTAGGTACATAAATAACAATTATTAGTTATTTGACATTTAAAAATTCGTTCTATCCTTCTTGAAACCTTTAAACTATATTAATTTGTTGTAAAGAGAATGACGAAGCAACGAATTCCCTCCAAAAAAATATTGGTCGCTCTACGAAGTAGAAAGGATATTCTTGATTAAAAAATCAAATAGAATTGTTAAAGAGATATACGCTGGCATTTTAAGTTTTTAGTTTAGTAGAGCTCTGTGTTACTACTGTTATTTCTGCTGCTGTTATTATTACGGTTAATCAAGAGGGAAGCGAGAAGAATAAAAACACAAAGTGATTATTCTGGTAATTTATGTTAACAATACACGGTTTAAATAAAAATGCAGAGCGGATGCGACGGAAACGAAGAAGCGGGCGACATTCGTAAAAGACCACCGGAAATTAAACATATCGCCGCCAACGTTGAAAGACAGTATTACCGTCGACTCCACCACAATGCATAAAGCACAAGTGAATGTTGCTCCTACTTTATTTTTTAATACCAAACATTTTGCTATCTCTCGTTTGTTTACGTTACTTTTTATTGATGCATTACGGACATTATCACTAGAAAGCCCCCATGAATTTTCTATTATCATTTAATCATTTCAATAAAAAGCAATTTCATTTTACGACCATTACATTCTGGCCGTTTGTTGTTCAGATAACAAGTAATAATATTCATATTACGACGCCGCATTCATTTTTCTTTCGCTAGTAGATTCGAATCTATTTGAAGATATAGCGCCGACAAAAAGGTTCTCATCGTGTCCCATCAAACTGGAGAATTATTGTTGATATTTGTCTTTTGCTGGATTAACGAGTATTTGGAAATTCTCGCGTATAAGTGGTTTAATAATGAATCAAAAGGCAAAAGAACGTACGATATTGCGACGCAGTTTGCAAATAATTATTACCACGTAGAAAGCGAGCGAAATATTTTTCCCAGAATTACGTAAATGAAAGTTGATTAGAGCAAAAAGGATTTGTTCAGCAGTTTTTTGCGAACGAACAAATAGTAATGTATAATTGGCGTTTGCAATCAAAGGCTGTCGACCTCCATTCGATTGCTCATTAAAGTGCGAAAAATCAATGAGTAATGTTTCCCTTTCGTCTCGTTTAGTCGCTCCAATGTATAAGGATTTTAATTTCCAGCAGCAAAAAAAAAGGACGTGAAGTAGCACTTTTATCGAAAACAGACCGAAAAAAAAGGGAGAGAGTCAAATCGTTTACTTTTTAATTAGTCGCAACTACAGCAATAATTTTATTAATTACCGACAATTTAGGTGTCGTTGTTTGGTTTCTATCAAATAGCGTGCAATTATGGATCATTTCCCGAAGGAAAACGACAGAACAAGATGGTTTAAGATGCAGAACAATGCAGTCGTAATCCGAGACACCAAGTACATTTGTCATTTATATTGTAATCGGTACACGAATGAAATAATTATCTTGTAATTTTAACTTGATGCGACGCGTCCACAACATTTCGGTTTTAATACGAAGATAATTTGGCATTAATAGGATTCGAATTACACAATCCACAATCGCAACGATAATAATGAAATACAATTTGCTAGATGGAATTTAATTTCGCAATAAACACATTCGGTGACCGGCAATTTGCACAATTTAACGACAAAAGCTTAACCCAACACACTTTTATTACGTATATTATTACAATATAAATTAATCATCATCGTCGTTAATTAATTCTGTATTATAAATCGTCGGTTATCCGAATAGACTTCATGCTTTTACGCAAACATGATATTGACTCTTCAATGGTTGAAGATTATGTTTGTTTCAAATGGTACATAAATAAAATGGATTCGCTCGCAAATTTAATTAAAAGCGTACGTTTAAGAGTCAATTTTCGATTAATTAATTTTATGGCCCCTCGCATTATTAACATATTTCGACGACATGATAATAACGAGCTTTATGTTTCGTTTCGGTACATAGGAACGTACTTCTTCAAATTAAATTACTTTCGTTAATAAGATCAAGGCGAGCAGTAAATGATGACGGCGACGACGGTAGCGGAGACGATTATTCCAGAAATTATATTATTCCTACTAATTACATTAGCATAATGCAATAAGAGTGAATTATAATAAACTCGCGGTTAAATTCTTTGTTATTATTTCCATAGGTTTTCTTTTTCGTTGTTGTTGCGGTAAAAAAATTAGTTTATTCCTCACGTACCGTTGTAGCGAAAGGAGATTAAAAAGACCGAAAATTGCGGTTGTGTGGCAGGCATCGAATTGGCAGCAAGCATTGATTTAAATTTCGCCGCAACGGAATTTTGCGTGCGGGTTACACTTAAAACAAACAAACGTTAAAACGGCACAACAGGATTTTGTCGGTTGCAGAATTTAGTTTTTTAACGCGACGGATACGTTCACGTCCCACAATGTTAGAAAACGTCTAAATTTACGGCTCTAGTTAGATGGAGAACCTACATTTTTTTTTTTTTAGATTCTGCGGCAACTTGGGAAATGTTGAATTTATTCCATCGTTTAATAACAATTGTAATGCTTTAGAGAAATGTTTAGAGCTTAATTCTTGTTGCAAGAGAGGAAACTTGTATTGTATGTGTACCACACAATAATAAGTAACTCGCTCTGCTCCTTAATTGTGATTAAGTTGGTACTTAACGTATTAGTACTAGACGATCAAATAAACGTATACGTTGCTATTGATGATATTTAGATATCATCATTATTGCGAAAATAAGCGGGCTTTTAGTTTAATAAATGTCTTTGATCACGCATAATAGCGAATTTTCCATTTCGCTAACAAAAGCACTTTGCTTAATCAACGATCTAAATTTATCACTGACGATTATTATGAATAATAAATTGTCGTTTGTAATTAGCAAAAATACAGACTCATTGTGATCGAATCGATTCAATTAGACGGAAAAGAAAACTAAATTTCCTGCATTAAAACAATAATAGATTAAACGAGGTTTTATGTAGATAATATAAAGCCGAGCTGCCTTTCCTTTTAAATTGATTAATATCCGTTTATTTGCCTGCCAATTTCCTCTTCATCGTTAAATTGAGTTCCCTTTTTTTTGGATAACATTTCGTCGTTCTTCAGCTCTAAATACCTTCTTCGATACCGTATCATTTACTTGAAAAACCCAACAATGAATTGATACTATTTGAGTTGGAAATCTTGCAATGTACTTCGATTTCACGTTGAAAAGGAAAATGGAAAAGAGAAATAATTTATTATTTGCAAAAAACGGGGGGGGGGGGGGGGTGAGAATGAAGGGAAATATTGGCATATCTCCAATTTCCTTTCGTTGACATATATAAATCTGAATAAAGCCGTGCTTAAAAATAATCTAACAAATATATTTTCCTTTTCCATTCTTCGTGTGCCCTAGCTGTCGTTCGGACTACTTTAAAATTGTTACCAGTATTTCGTTGATTCTATCATCGAACAGTCGCGCGCGAAAAAAAAATTATTCGCAAATATTTTCTTTTGCCTAAATCCTATTTGCAAGTTCGAAACGAAAATAAAGTTCTTTCATCTCGTTTCGTCCAATTCTTGCGATTTCAAAATGATACGTTCGTGCATTCTCTTCGTCTGTCTGTCTGTCTTGTGTAGGCAAAGAGAAAAGAAGAAACGAGTGTGAAATTTATAAATAAAGACCACGTTTTGCTCATTTTATTTTGCATGCACTTATATGTAAAATAGAAACGAGGTCTGTGCTGAACTAAATATTCCGAACCTACCTTACTTATTTACGCTACCGTTGCTGTTGCTGCTGCTTTAAATGTTGCATTTAAAACTCGTTAAAAATGCTTTTCTCGTCAGAAGAAAATATTTTTAATTAATTAATAATGACCACATATTTAAAACGTTTTTCTTTTCTCTCTATTAATTCAATTCGTAATTATACTTGAACTAGTTGCTGGTTATTATGTATTTGGAATAAACAGTAAACAGCTTTATAATGTGTATATCGGTGCATATGTTTATTCAAAATTAAATCGATAGAGCAAATAAGCTTTGTCGTAAATTTAATACAAAAAGAAATATAGTAATAATATTGCAAACACGTTCCAATATATATATATATATATATATATATATCTGTTTGTTGAATTTTAATGGGATTCTGCAAAATTTACGTGTTGCAGGTAAATCTTTTGGGGGATATAAATTATTATCCACGAAATTTCACCAAAAACGAGAGCTTTTTTCACCTCTTTCTCATTCTCTCCCGACATCTTTCCTCCCTCTCATTTTTTGTTTGGTTCATGAATAAGTTATAACCGGAATAATTCACTGACGTACGTACAATTAATCTAAATATTTATTTCGTGCAGTATGGCTATTTAATGAGCAAGCTTTTCTCTTCGTTTCCATAAAATTCTAGTTGTTCCTTACACAGATTAAAAATAGGATTCGCTAGATGTGCAGTTGGCACAAGTTTACGCGTTTATCTTCGTCTTACTCACACACGTCTTTAGGTGTGGAAGTTAAATTTTAAAAGCACGAGATCTTTTATTTCCATCTCAGCATTTCCGTTTCCTTCTTCTTTCTGCAATGCTTTCACAAAGTTTTGTTTTGTTTTTGGTTTATTTGTTGTTATTTTTCCTATGCCATGCACTCTCGGCTACTTATTTCCTTTCTACTTCTTTTCCATTTTACGTCTTTTATATGCTAATAAATAATTCCATTAAAACTTTTTCATTTCGATAAAAAAGATTCTATTATTTCTTTCGTCTGACACGAGAAGAAAGGTGTTCGACAAAGTTTTAATGAAAATGAAAAGGGCTTCGATTAATCCCATCAATTTGGTATTTGATTGATTTCTTTTGCCCTCCGTCTCCACTGTCTTCTCTCTGCTGCAAGTTTAATTAGCTATCGATTGTATTATTTAATTAAAATTCTTTTAGTTTGTTATTAATATAATCTCGTTGCTCAAATGAATTATTGCTCTGATGTGAAAGTAAATTTTAGCGGTTAAACTATTTTCTTCTTCACGTAGTAAATTGATATTACGTGACGAAAGTCGCGTTGAAAGATTTCCCTTACGAGAAACAAATAAAAAGTTCTTGTGGGAAGAATTCATTCAAGACGTTCAGATGCAAATTTATATTTAATGCCCATAATAAAACCTTGCTCTCATCATTTCACAATAGTTTCTGGAAATTAATTGACAAAAAATTCGTGTATTACACCACGGAAAAAGTTGCTTAATATTTTGATATTTCTCACCAAAAAAAACATAAAAATTAATAATGGAAGATTTTTGTTATTAAAATATAATTATTTTCAGCAAACAATGGGCTCCATTCATAATTAAGTTCTTTAACTTTAATTTGTACGTACGTGTTCAAAGTTTACGTTTGTAATAAGATTTGATTCTTTTTTGGGAATATGAGCGAACACACGGCCGACTACAAAGCGTGCCGTATGGCGTTATTATGAAAGAAGTTGCTCAATTGATTTTTCTTTTACCTGCCTTTAGCTTTGATTCCGCCTCTGAGGACAACATTTCTGTCTGTATCACGAAACTTCCACTTGCGTAAAATGATTTCTGGATCAAGGTGTTATTATTATTTGTAAAATCTTTCGCGAAATCTTAACGAAATGTGTTTGTTAATAAAAAACACGTTTTGCTTGTAATCCAATCAAACTTTCAGTAAACTATAAATTTTCGAGTGGAAAATATATTTACATGTTTATAACTTTTGTAAGAAATAAAATTTCCGTATAAACTTTCGGCTACGATCCTTCCTCCCGATCTTTTAGTGTTAGCAGCGTTGCGGCAAATTCTTCGGTGGTGGTTTTACTGCTCTTTGATCTACACTCTGCTCACGTGTCTTTGATGATATTATACGCTGGACTTAATCTGTTACAACAATTTTATATTAACAATTATGCAACTTTCAGTAAACAACGAGTTACGTGCACCAAAGAAACTATTTACAGAAAAGAGTTTGTTTCGCTTCTTGCAGTTCAAGTAGGAAAGTGTGTTTCGAAAGTAACAAACGTACAATTGAAAATATGAATTTAATAAGGCTGTCTGCACAAAATACTCGGACGTAATAAGTTAAGGAAAGTTAATTTCATCGGAACAAAGCTGTTTTCCCAGCGAAACGTTTCCTCGGAGAATCAATTTCTTTTTAATCCTAGAAACTAGAAGGAAATAAAGTTTGAAAAGCTACGCGGAACAGTAAGAAATACAATGTATCGTATGGTTCGCAATATCCGAAGAACCTAATCTGTCATTCTGAGCATGAAATTTTAATCAAAATGAAATATTATTGTGCCATGTTTATCCAATACAATATTGATTGATCGAATTCGTTATTTTATAAACGATTCATAGAGCAGAGTGGAAACTGTTAAAGCCATTTTTGTTTTGCACTTATCTAATAGATTATTGGAAATGATTACGAATTAATTAATTTTTTCTCTGTATGGCCTTAAGTGAATATGGTATTAGGTTTGGTATGGACACAATTTCAATTACTTTTTCTCTCTCATTCGCCATTTCTTCTCCTTCAGACCCTTAATGCGTAGCATTACATTTATTTGGGCCATAACTTTTTGCTTCCAGATGATTAATTGCAACGAGAGAAATGGTCCATTCCCTATATAAGTTTCTGTATGTAGGATTTAATCCTATTTAACTTATTTTAGTAGTAAACGTATGGCCTTTATTTTGAAATATAATGCGATTATGATACTTGTTAAGGATTAAGATGATTAATAAAGGGAAGAGTTATGATGCGGCTCGATTTTTTTCCCGAAATATCACAATATAAATATTGTTGAGGAAGTGAGCGGTATTACAAACATAATATCGTGCATTAAGAAAAATATTTACATAATTTCATACACTGATGTTGGACGATTAAATTCGATATAAGCAGAGATGTGAGGATTGAATTTTAATTTAATTATCGACCTGTCAGACGAAATACGAAGCGTTGGAGGGCTTAAATAAAATTACGAAAAAATGCAGTGCTGAAAATAGAACTTTCAATGATAAATATTTTATCGATTAATATGAGTACTAAGTGAAATTGTTCGAGCGTGCATTAAATTTAAAAGGCCCTTAAAAATTGTATTTCTCACAAAAAAAGCGAGACGGTATTTTCAATCTTCAATCATTTTCGTCAATATGATTTTATGTTTAGTTATTTATTTCGTTATTATTAGCGAATAAAACGTCGAAATATTTTACGAAATGAGTAATTGGATGGAATATTTCGTTAGGAATTTCGTATACTTGGATGATTAATTAAATACACAGCGTCGAACACCATCTAAGATTTGCGATTTTTGCCATGTTGGCAATAAACTGCTAATAGTTTATTGGAAATTACCCTTTATTGCTGGGAAATTTGCTATATTGCATTCGAATGCAGCTTCCTCGTGCTTCTCTGTATACTAATATCGGTAAGGTAATGCGAATCGTAAAGTGGCGAAATGGTAAAACTTGTAAGTTGGGAACTTACTTTAAACACCTGCCATTTACCTTTACATTACCAACGACACCGTACACATTCCTTTTGTTTACGATGTAACAATAGATATTGGAAAAATCACAACGGTGCCGTTTGGACAGGTGCTTAGAATAGGTAAATTTATTATGTGGCTTTCGTTTAAAAATTTGCATTCCAAGAAATGACAATTGATTTGGTAGTGTAAAAGTGTCATTGTGTACGACAAAGAAAATTGATTTCGAAGATAAATGAATACGTGCAAATGAGACACATCAATTGAATGAAATTGAAATCAATTTTACAAGGCAAACTTCCTTCGTGGAAGTTTCGAAAAAATCGCCTGTTCGTACAAGCAACATTTTGTCTTATTGCAAATTCCTGCCTACTGAATGAGAATCAAAGGAAAAAAGTTGCCTTATGAAATTTAATGAAATAATTTCCATTTTTCGTTTTTCGGTGCCGAAACGGAATTTAATAACAACAAAAACGTTACTTTTCCTCGCTCCCTTTACGCCGAAACGAAATCAAACAGATCTTTCCCTCATTTCTTTTACAGCGGGTTTTGTTCCACGAGATTACATTTCATTTCGCCTCTATTTGTTTTCGTGTATACGTGCGTGTGAGACTATTGAATGCGAGCAAATATTAGCAACCTTTATACGGTTCCTTTCTTCCTTTTTTTTTTCTTCTTGTAGCTCGCACATGTTGAGGGATCAAAATAAATGATACGTTCGCAAAAATATAAAAAACATATGTCATACCAATGATATAACTACAATTTCGTACACAACAACAAGTGGTTCTGATATTTTCTTGTACAAGTTATTACACTGACATTCACATATTACTTTTCTTTCTCCTTTTAGGTTTGATTTATAGCATCGTTTTCCCCGTCCTCTAGTCAACTGAAAATATACACTTCATCTTTCAAACTACCCATCATGTACTTGAAATATGTTGGTGCGTATATAAAAATTTCGTCCAATTTTCTCTCCGAACGGAAACCGTATGTTGTGGAATAAATTTTCCCAAACGATTCAGCAACCGCATAAAATTCTGCCCGTAATGATCGCCACTTGATATTCTTTGCGAAATGAACAAGAGAGGAAAGCGTCCGTTTGGCAACAACCAAATTACAAACAATCGTCTTTAAATAGATCCAACTTAATTTCTGCACGTGCACTTAAATCCTCCTTGTAAAACATCGTTCCGCCCTCAAATATCTAATATAGAAACTTGCACAGTGGCGAAATAACGAATCAAATTGATATTGATTAATAATACCTCGTCGATTCTTTGTTGTTCTGATTAAAAAATGGGCCACAAGAAAGAAATCTTTGCACAATAACTGTCCAAAAATGCTATTGTTATAACTTGTTATGCAGAACAGGAATGGATTTCTATAAAATAAAATAAATAAAGCATCCTTGTGATTTTTTTATTATTGTTTGTAGGCGATTAACGTTTGGAAAATTTGCGATAGAAATCTGCTGTTATTGTTCTCTAACTTCGATTAATGAAATATATTTGTGGAGCAACATCATAAATTTTAGGATTTGGAGTCCATTAAAGAAGAATTATGAAATTATTAGCATTTAGTTTTTCGTTTCGTAGCATAAATCATAACGAGAACTAATCGTCGTATTATTTCACTTTATCTTGATTTTATTCCGATTGTTCCAATTCATTTCTAGATTATTAATCAAATGATGCTTATAATAAGTACAGAATGGTGCACGTATACGTATTTATTTATGGATTTGTGTTAATGGAATGGTCTAGAATTGGAATAAGAATAGATTATAATAAGTAGTATGAATTAATATAAAATCATATTGGAACACTTTACATTTAAATTCATGCAATTATTGCTATTATTATTATCGATATGGGGATAGATTTTAATGCGATTGTGTTGTAATTACGCAGAAATTTCTACACGAACACCTCTACCTTTTTAACTGTACATGAAACTGATGATAGAGAGAGGAACAAAAAAATAATAATCCGGGTGAAAGTGAATTTATAATTATTTCTAGTAAAGCGACAAATAAATTAACTTGCAAATAGAAATCGTTTTTTCTTCTTCTTCTTCTCTACGACAACTCACCTACAGTAGCAGAAAGCTGATTTATTAACGACAATTTAATTAATATTCGAATCGTGGTGCTTATTAATGCTTAATCTACCAACATCAGTCGAGCAATACGATTTCCTGGACGATCTTTTGTCTGTTAACGATAGACACGAAAATTTATCAATTTTTAGTTTCGCTGCCATCATTATTTCCGTTTAGGAAATAAGGTCGTTCAAGTTGGTCTCTCAACTGTGATATTCAACAAAAACTTAAATAAAAGATTGATAAACGTATGCAAGATTCTTATTTGGAATAACACGTTTGAAAGAAAGCCATAACACAATTTGAATTTCACCAAAACATTTCATTGTTGTTCAACAATAAGGAACGGAATTGTACAATAGTTTCGATGCTGGCACACGTAAAGCGTCTAAACTTGGGCTTATTAGGAGAACGTACGATCGTTAGTTTGACAATTTTCCATGTTCCTTTCATGTTGCTCGAGACACAAATCACGACGTAAGAGGTATGATATTTGTTAATTTCAGCGTTTATAACAATAAATCTTGTTACTGGGCGAGCGGAAAGAAAGAGAGACGAAATATTCCTGTGCGTGTAAGTAATTTGTTACTGCCAAACGGTTGATGGTTGTTGTTACAGATAAATAATGATTAGTGGGTCTTAGAGACTATCTATTTCAACGTTTCTGCTTCTTTGTATCGGGATAAATAAAACGAGAGTAGAAGTGTGAAATATTTATTGCCGTTCGTCTAGAAACGCGACGCACTTCATCTTGAGCCAATTCGAAACGACACTTTCCTTGAGAAAATAACGAAAACAAATCTCGTAACTTTTTTGTTATTGATGACGACTTACACTTTCTCTCTCCCTCTGTTTCGTACATTCGCGATAAATATTTGGCAAATTCTTCTCATTTTCTTTTGCACCGCAATACCATACCACTTTCTAACGACATTCCAGCAACAACAACAACAGCACAATCTTCATGTACGCGAGCGACGATTTGCGATTCGCGTGAAATAAAAACAAGTCCGAGCTTTTGCTTCATTTTCGCGACGACGCTTTTAAGCCGACTTTAATGCTTTTAATACGTCTCATATTACGTACACGTTTGTTTTATTATTTCACGTGAAATATTTTAATATCTCTCGTGCACAAACGCGAAGTGGAGATAGGTGCGATAATATTTAATAAGACCGTGTCCTACTGGTTTTAGCATGGGTCCCTGTTATAATTTCTAATTTAAATTCCGAAACCCTTACTTACTTAACGTAATTAGCCAAGTTTGTACATCCATCTTTACTCCACCCACTGCTCGAATTAATAGTCAAAAAAAGTTTAATAATTCATTGTTATAATCCGTACGTTCGCGATGTTCGACCTTAAATAACGTCGAGTGGGACTCAATTTTGTTCGACGTCGCTTAAAAGGCGAATTAAATTGTAACATGAAATCATAATCGAGATAATATATTAATAGAATCATCTACGGGTGTCGATGACAAAGTAAACTCGAACTGAAATTATACGATAAATTTGCGAAAGCAACTATTATAATATTAACAACAAAATAAATCACGATCTTCGTTAAAATGTTTGTAATAATTATAATTAACGAGGGTAACGTAATATTACACGGATTTCGTGTATATAAATCTACATCTAGTAACTTCAGTAAAAACTAGTTTTAAATGAAATTTTGCTAATAGTTTTAATACGAAATTAATTTTAAATGAATACGATCGTAATCCAGACGTAAGGATTATATTAAAACTGGAAATTGTTGACTATAATCGTTACTATTATTACTACCATCCGAATATCCTATCATACGAGTCATTAAACGTACTAAATGTTTCTATCAAACATTTTTTTATCGTTCCCCAGCAAAGAAAATAATAAAACGTGAAGTATAATTACGTTATAACATCGGTAAAATGAGCGCGAGGAACGAAAGAAGTTTAGCAAAGCGAATCGGAAAATAACGTATGGTAAAGCTTCACGTGTACGAGAAGCGAGAGAGCAAAAAAAAAACTGGGTTCTAGGTACGGTACAAAAGTAATTTTCTTATTTATGCTTCTTTGCATTCTTCTTCCTCTCCGTTTGTTTGCTACAAATTTGATTTCCTCTTCGACATTTTTCTAATGTACTTTTAGCGTTTTTCTTTTGGAGAAGAGAAAACGCCAATTCACTTTATTCCTCCCCCTCTGTCACACGATTTGATGTCTTTCAAATAGATATTCCGCATGTGTACGTTCTATTTGGATAAAAGAGATGTTGTACCTTTACATTCGAATGGTACGCATACATTTAAGAATAACGATCGCCCACACTGCAAGAGTGAAATAGTTCAACATTTGAACCGCTCGAAACAGGTGTTTTGTATTGAGAGAAACGTATGTAAGGGGCTTTTCCTATTCCGCCAGATAACTACTTGGAAGAATTACACGTGGAGACGAAAACCGTACAACAGAATGGAATTTGTAAAAGAACCGACGTTTTTTTCTTTTTCGTCCATTATTAGAACCGGTATTACTCTCAACATACATTTGTGTCAATATAAATCTATTCTTACGTCAGTCGAGAAGTCTTCTTTTCGGAAAGCAAAAGTACGCTATACAATTAACGTTGCACGATACTCTCGTTGTTGTGGCGAGAATAGAAAAGAAACGTTGCCTCGATTGTAACATTGAAGATTCTCTTAAGTGAGTCTAATGGGATTACGGCAACGACGTAACACGAAATAAAAAGAAGTAATCATAATGAATGCAATTACGTTCAAGTTCGTTTATGTCTTGCGAGACGAAGAGATTTGTAAATTAACTTTCGGTAAACGTGGTTTATATCAATAATGAAACAAGCGTACTTATTAACCTTGCTCTCTCTCTCTCTCTCCCTCGCTCCCTCATCACTTTATCATCTCCTTGTTTTTCGTTGTGCCTTTATCGCCGTCTATCTATCCGCGTGTTCTCTACC
Organism: Hololepta plana; assembly: GCA_963695495.1. Taxonomy (NCBI): domain Eukaryota; kingdom Metazoa; phylum Arthropoda; class Insecta; order Coleoptera; family Histeridae; genus Hololepta; species Hololepta plana. The sequence goes on along the minus strand of OY968834.1, from coordinate 2,282,202 downwards.
TTCGCTAATCCCGGAAATTGTACTTTAAAATATTGTAATCACGACTTGAACGTTTATCCTCGAAGGCTCGCACAGCATCATCTCGACTATTGTGCTCTAGGTATGGTGGGATTCGGTTAAAGGTTCTGCGCGATTAAAAGCTGACAATGGTGCGATTCCGATAGTCTTCGGGTACGCTATTATTAGACCGAGCAAGACGGATATCTAAACGCTAAACAACCTCTACCACCATCATCAACGTCGATAATTTATAAATCTTCGTTTCGCATGTACGTAATGTTAACGTCCGTAACTTTTAATAAGACGAAGACGATGATTATGTTTATGTAAATAAAAATAAAGGAGAAATAGAAGTAAACGGGAGAGAGAAAAATGCCATAACGTCGAGTTCTTCAAATCGCAGCAGTTGGTTAACCGTGTTTTCTTCTTCGTTTTGCCATGAAAATAATAAAAAAAAAGAAGCGAATGGAGTAATATCAAATGCTTGCGCCGTTGTTGACCGTTCCTCATGCGAAGAGCGTATGAAATGGATGCGAAGAATCCCGCGGAGAATTCGGCCTCTCACTGTTAAATGCACGTTATAACAACAATAACGATATTTTAAGTAACATTCCGTTAAAACTCTATGCGAAATGAAATTTTTGTAGAAAAACGAAAACATATGATCGGATCCAAAACGATGGAAACCAACCATGAGCCATTCGCGATGTCATACATCACTTCAAGTGTAATTGCTTCTTTAATATTTCATCTGGTTTATTTTCTTTCAACACGTTTCATCTTCGCCTTTTTTTTGTTTCTCTCTCGACGACCATATTTCTCTCGTTTCTTCGATGGCATTATTTTTTTTTGCTTTCCTGCAGAAACGAGAAAGAAACCAAAAGACCCTTAATAATAATAATGGTGGTGGTTTTCAAGAAACAAACAAGAGGAAAAAATAAGCCTTCTACATGCTCCAGCGTTACTTCACATCGTAGGTACATTCAATTAAATATTTAATGATTTATTTCCATACGCACGTGTGTATGTATGTATATAATAACCGCGATTGCTTGGCGAGTACAAATGAAAAACTGTTTGTTTACGACGACGACGACGATGATTTATAATAATTCTCCTTTTTGTGCAACAATTAAAATATTTACTCGCCCGAGGCATATAACTCCTTCATTAAAATAGTCCTCGTATTAGAAAAAGTGCGGAGACTGATTAAAAAAAGGGAGACGGAACAAAACGAAAAGATATAAAAAGAGTTGATGAGTCGCCGAAACGAGATTCGTTCTCCAAATCGACGAGGAAGCCTTTGCTAATTATTCATCATAATTTATTTAAATCCTTTACATTATTTAAATAATCATATTATTTTATTGTATAACATTACCATCGTCATCATAAATAATAATATCTTAATTAACGTAATCGTAGAGTTTATTCTCGATGTCATCGCAGAAGAAAAAATTAATTAATTTTTAATTTGTTTGCTCGAGTATATTAGCAAGCTCTTCTTACCCAAAGTCCGATCAGTTATCTAATATAGGCAAATTCATTAAGCAGTTTCCGTTTATCTTTCGCGCTCCTCCGTATATTGACTTTTCCTTCCATTTCCACCGTGAATCTTTATATAAGACCGAAACATAAAAAAAAATCGCCGAAGAGGTGTAATTAAATTATCATAACGTACTTCCGTTTGTACCAATTTACGTAACAGTTACAATCGCTTCTTCACCTCTTACACATTCATTTACGATTATATCTGTCTATTAAGCACGTCGAGGATTTCCTGTTTGAATTTCTTGCCGTTTTCCACTTGTCTATTAAATCATTCAACGATCTCACGTGGTCACCGATTATTATTTTCTTCAATTTCCTACTTTCATTCGGACGCTATAAAAAACAAACGTTTTCTTTTTCTTCATTAGCGAAAGCCCATATCGACATTATACGTCTGAAATCGATTTGTTCTACTAGTAGCAGTAAATTAAATCTACTTCTTGTGTGACTAAGAAACTTTTTAACAACGCGCTGTTATTTTATTTCTCCGCGAGAGATTTAATAAAGTAGTTCTTAATAATATTTTCTTCTTTGCTCTAATGCGATTCGTAGATTTCCAACAGCGAATAAAAAAAAAAGTATGCAGCAAATCAATTTGATTTATAGTTAATTAACATTAATTATAACCAGCGCAGTAGATCTGTGCGGCTAGAGTTTGCGATAGCACCTAACCATTTAACGCAATAAATAATGGCGAGCTATATTTTGGATAAGATCTAACCAAAGTCCATTCTATTCCATGCGCCGTAATCTCCATATTTTACTAGATGTGGCGAGGAGAAAAAGCGACTTCTTTAACTTATAATAAGATCGTAAAATGTACCAGCACCAATTCGCATGCAAGTTATGGTGTTGTGATAAGAATGCTAAAGGTGCGAAAAAAGGACGAGACCGGGCTAATAGCAATGGTACCAAAACTTTCCACATCGAATTATTTATGTGGAAACCTTTAATACTTACACCGTTTTATGTTACAATGAAACGGTTATAAAAATAAATCCATTTAGAAGACGTGCGAGAGAAAGAAGTTGCGGAACTTTTATAAGAACATAAAAAATTTATTACCGAAAGGTGTTGCGCATTTAATGCTGTTATATAGCAAAAGTGTATCGGTTCTAATTTCCTTCGTGGCTAAATCGTTTTGATCCTCTTTAAAGTGGAATTCTCCTTGTTGTTATTATTAGTATTATTCGCCTCGAGGTACAATTCCATCGAGATAAAAATGTCGGTGTACCAAACCGAGCAAAATGTTATGGTAAAGAAATAATACCAAACAGAAAGTGGAGAGCCCAACAGTACGAACTAGAAATAAAGTCGACTTCTGGGCAAAAACGTCTTATCAACGGAATTTTTATTTTCTCAACTCAAATATTTACGTGACTTTTTCGTCATAAATATTTGCCGATTTTTCCTTTATACACTTCGCTTTTTGTTTTCGGCAACAATACTGAACAACGAAGACTGTTTCGGACTCATTGCGATCTCCGCAAAAAGGACGATACAGTTAAAGCCACCTGGTTTGATGTCCGTTGAATAATGTATGAGGAGCATTACGTTTTTTCGTTGTGTTCTTCGAAATACGAAGAATTTAAATATGAGGAAGAACAAGTAAGCAAATAAAGAAAAAGTCAAACAGCAGAAGGAAAACGTTTTCCACGTGAACTTCTCTCGAAACAAGAGCAACAACAATAAGTCGAAAGAGTTGAAAATGAAGTAAAGTACAGAAACGAAATTACGAAATTTCTTCAAGCAAACGAAAAAATAATAGTAGTGTAACCGCCAGGTGCGTCCGGTTCTCATTCGGTTATAGAGTCACCTCTTTAACATCTGTTAAGTTTTTTCGTAAGGTAACATCAGGAGCGTGTTGTTTTTATGGGATCATTATTACATCTTCTGCGACATTCTTCTTCAGATGGTTACGATAGACAATTACTTACCACTCGTTGCAGCAATAATTATAACAGAAGACGTGCACGTTGAAAATTGCAACGACGAAAAGACACGAAGAAAGTTGTTGTAATCTTTTTTTGTCAATTTGCAATTGCATAATACATTGTAACGACATAAAGGAAAAACGAATTGTTCGTTGACGGTGCTGAAACCCATTTGGATCATAATCGGCTTTTAAAAATGATTCATCGAGGTGAAAGGAGATTGTCTCATTTATTTATGTAGAGTTTGTGTTTCTTTTCGAGTTGTTATTTGTTTGTTTTTTTTTGTTCTTCGTTTCTTCAGATTGTAACAGTTATCATTTTGACGGCATCTAACCGCTATCGATGCCAAGTCATTGATCAAACGATCGGGAGACGAAGGCGAAAAGCTTATTTCCCGAATTTTTCTCAACGTCAACGCATAAATCTTGCTCCGAGTCTTAAACGAAATCGATGACGGCTAATGTGAAGACGGTCGCATTTATGGGCATTGAATCGTCTCCTTTCGATCGCCGACAGTTTATTGTGATCATTTAAACCTTATAATTTTTGTTCTTCTGTAATTTAGTGCACGAAATACGCGGTTGGAATACGTAAAACGGAAATGAAATACTACAATTGTTGTTATTATTATTGTTTTGGGACCGTGTTAGACATATATACGTTTTAGTAAAATACACTTGCTACTTTAGTTGCTATTGTTAAATGAAATCAAGCTTATAATTATGTTAATTGTTTCTGAGCGTCTACCTACATTTTCGCCGTCATATAAAATTCGTGTCGCGTACAGAAATAAACGCAAGGAGAGAGGGCGAAATTTGTCGCAATGCATAATAATTAAGTTAAAAACAAATAATTAAATAAACTTACTGAATTGACAATTGTTGCATATGATCGAAGCAGCGGTGGCACGTTTGGCGTGAAATGCGTTCGATAAGTCGTGATTGACGAAGATTCATCACACCGAAATAATCCTCGGCAATGATCAGCGAAGATTGCGAAGTGTTGAATTGGATAATCACCGTTTCTTGTTAATAATATTCATACGTCTTCTACCGTCAAATCACGATGTCATTTAAACTGTAACTTCCAATTCGATTCGCGCACTATTGGATTTAACGCCGCACTTGTTGAAGAAAAAAAAAGTGCTCGGTGCTTAATTTTTTTTTTTTGAAATAAAGTTTCGTCAATTGTAAACGATCACAATCATCAACAAAAAATTGAGGTCATGAAATGCAATCACACTGCGAATCATTCGCGTTTCCCGTTAACCCCGATGTTGTTCTTCTACTCCTCTTCGTCGTCGCTCCTTTTCTTCTTCTTCTCCTTGGTTCTCTTCCTTGCGGTTTACATAAACGCGATCTTGCAAGCGAGAAAGATTTAAATGAACCGACTCTTCTTCGTCTATTACCAACGTTCCTTCGCGTAACAACATTCGTAGCAGACTGCCGGGCCGGATGGTCTTCGACGGTACGGAATATGGTAAACCCGACTGAACTCTACAGGTATTAAAACTCCCACCAAAACTAGTTCTCTTATCTCGCTCGCTCACCCTCACGCTCAAATTCTTTGCGCAATCGTTTTCTCTTCGTCTTTAAGCAACAACAACAACGGCAGCAACAATTGTTAAACGACAACAACAACAACGTAGCCGTAGAGTGGAACTCCGTGGAAAAACGAGGAAGGAAAATGTAACTTACGTTGTGACTAACGGTAAATTAGTGTAATCAAAACGCTATTTTGCCACAGCGAAGGCGCCGTCAATTACATGCACACGTATAGGCGAACGTGAAGCATTGAAGCCCTTTTGAAATAAATTAATTTTCATAAGAGGTCATTAAATGTTACACACTTCAGATTTAAAGCATCATAAATCTTGCGCGAGGCTTTATTGAATTATACGGTAGATAGTTTTTAAGTTATCCGTCTGGAAAGAGTAAATGCCGTTATCCTTAACGCCTTTATGCAGTTTTTAATGAAGATATTCGGCGGAGAGGTCTGAACAAAATTTGGTTTTTTAAGTTATCCCTCCAGGTAAAACCATTATGATTAAAGAGTTGATTTTTCTTTGCAAATTTCAAATATTCTATGTACATTTTCCAAGTTTCTCTTGTGCATTTTCTTTTTCGTTATAAATTATTACCATGCAAATGAATTATTTAAACAGTGCTCAAAATTTTGCGCGCACGGTCTCGCCGCGTCATCTATCAAAGAATAGAGCTAACGAATGTAGAAAATTACATAAAATATTTAGATTGAATATTTAATATATAATTTAAATGCAATAATATAATTAATTAAAAGAAATCAAAAGGTCCCTTCACAGCTTATTACATTTATTATTGATATCGAAATCTGCTCCCTCGATATTTTTGTTCCAGTAGTTTGGCGACATCTTGTAGTCGGAGTTCAAAGTAAAACTGAAACTCCGGGCTTTTAGAGAACAAAAATCCGGGTCCGGAATTATGACCTTTAATTTCTTCTGTTTCAAAAAATAAAATATAGTTGGAAAATCGTTGACCAATAAAATAACTTATTTTAATCAATAAAAATGTTCTTTATTTCTCAATTTTAATTTAAAGATTATTAAAAAATATTTTCACACTATTTAAACAGTTTGACTGTTTAACAATGAATACAAATCATAATTATTATATAATGTGTAATAGTGATAATAATAATAATATAATGTAATAATCATAATAATAAAAATACTGCAAATTATATAAATTATTTACGCAAAATGTTTCACACATGCTTGGCAAGAATATGATTATAATTTTTTTATCATCTTTCAGAACAATGATAATAGAAATAATGATGATTATAACATCTAAGTAGCAATAAATATTTTTGTACAATATAAAATGAAAAATAAAAACTAAAACAAAATCATTTACAGTAATTATTAATTAAAGAAACAAATTCATAATAATAAAATTAAATTGCATTACAATTGCATATCAATCAAATTAATATAATGTCGTCAAAATCCTGCCTTAATGAATGTATACAAAATATAAATCTAATAATAATAATTTAATAAATAAAGAAACAAATATAAGACATTTAATTGATTAAATACTGTAACAATTACGAACAAAAATTTATAAGAAACTAATCGAGATATATTAATTAAGTGAATGAAAATAACTAACAAACAAACAAGACTCCTTCGTGTTATTGTTGTTACTGCCACCTTTTCCAATCTAAACATTACAAATTGCTGAACTTGTTTCTGTAAAAAGAAAACACAACGGATGCGATAATCCATAGGAATGATAAAAACTAAACGCGAACAAAACGAAAACATTAAAACAAAATTAATTAAGAAACTGTAGACTATATACACATTTTATAAAACTAAACGAAATTAAAATACGTTCTACATGAAAAATAAATTAACAATTATTGTATATTATGCGACAAGGAAATGAAAATTTAGAGTTTTCTTCGTAAATCAGTCTTTCAAAAATATATTTATCGAACAAAAAAAAGGATAAACGCTTTAACAGCCAGATCGTAAGGCACTCCTTCAGTTCCATCACCGTCGTCCGTTCATTCGTGTAAGGCATCCACGGAGATGGCCAGGTCGCGATGATTCGTCGTCATCTTACCGTTGGCGTTCGACGTCGTCGACGAGGCCGACGCTATCTTGTTCGTGATCTCCTCCCGTAAATAGCACAACACTTTTCGCACGTCGTTATTTTGCAACGGCGTCAATTTCAACGACTCGAGCACGTCGCCTAACGCGCTCTCGTGCAGTTTCAAGTCGAGTTTCGCCTTCGCACGAGCGTAATACGCTTCGTACGATTGCGGTTTCATCGTTAGCGCTTGGTTCGCCAATTCGATTGCATCTTCGCTTTCCTACGCAGAAATGAGTTGAACAATCTGGGATTAAAGGTTTACCGTGAGTCGCTTACGTTTAACTTTCGTTTGCATCGCGAATAGTTGAGCAGGAAGTTGATGCGCAACTGATGGAACGTGCCGGTATGTTCGCCTTGATCCTCGACGGGGAACTTCTTCAGAGCGTACTGGTACCTATGGGCAGCCTCCCTTAATCTGCTTTTACGGTACAATATGTTACCGTCCTCCAAAAGCTTGTTAAGTAGAATGAGCCTGCAATTTGGATGCGATTTAGTTTGGGAACGTTTAAACCGGCGCCGGAATCGATTACATTATTTCTGGTTTGCCTGCCGCCATTGCCCACGTGGCCGGTCCCAGTTTCGCGCCTTTCTTCAGGAAGCACTGCACCACCTGAATGTTACGGCACCCGATCGCCCGATCCAGCGGCCGCATCCCGTTGATGTCGACGTGCTCGATCAGTGCTCCGCCGTCGAGCAATATCTGCACGATCGTCGAATTACCTTGGAACGCCGCCAAATCCAACGGCGTTCGGCCCGTCTTATCGGTATGATTGATCTGCGAGCCGCGGTCGATTAGCGTCTGCGTCGTCTGTTGTTTACCTCTTAAGCAGGCCCAACACAAGGCGGTCAGACCGTCGCGATCCTGTTTCTCGATGTTTGCACCTGAAAGTGGGAAACAGGAAGATTAATATGGTTCAAAAAATGCTTTCAAAGAGAGAGAGAGAGAGAGCTTACTCTCGGAGAGTAAAACTCTGACATGTAAACGCCCCTGAGAGTTTAGTTTGCGAGTTGATTAAATTGTCATGTGTCCGCCTATTTTGAAGCTAGCTCGCAAACTATGACAACTGAGGGGAACTCTCAGCACTTTTACGTGCAAAATCGCATTAGTTTTAAACACAGAGAGGACTCTAGAAAAGGCTCGAAGATGTCCCAGATTCTGCGCCGGATGATCGGTGGGACGGATATAACTCTCTGAGAGTTACTCGCACGAGTAGTTCAATGAACGAAAACTACTCTCACGTGTAAAGGCCTCTGACTGCAGAGCACACGAAGATCGCACGATGACACCAGAATACACGAGATAAACGATTAGAGTCGGCGCGAGAACATGCGAGGATTCTCACGTGTAAAGGGCTTCGGCGAGAAATTCTGAGAGTCCAACTATCTCGAGAGTAACTCGCAAGTAAACTTTCACGTGTAAACGCACCATAAGACTGTTAGTTGCTGCATATAAGGCAAGATAATAAGTAGAACAAGACAAACTAGGCAAGATAATACTGAGAACTGAACATTTTCCATCTCAATGGAAGGTTGCAGTGGTTATATTAATTCCAAAACCTGGCAAACCACCAGAAATGTCGTATAGACCTCCTTCTAGAAAAGTTACTCTCCGAAAGACTGATGGAAATGCTCGAAAGTCGATCTGCGTAAACCTTATTATCAGTTCGCCTTTAGACTTATGTTTGGCAAACAAAATGGGATATTAAAGAAATCCATCTCAATGGAAGGTTGCTGTAATTATATTAATTCCAAAACCTGGCAAACCACCAGAAATGTCGTATAGACCTCCTTCTAGAAAAGTTACTCTCCGAAAGACTGATGGAAATGCTCGAAAGTCGATCTGCGTAAACCTGATTATCAGTTCGCCTTTAGACTTATGTTTGGCAAACAAAATGGGATATTAAAGAAATCCATCTCAATGGAAGGTTGCAGTGGTTATATTAATTCCAAAACCTGGCAAACCACCAGAAATGTCGTATAGACCTCCTTCTAGAAAAGTTACTCTCCGAAAGACTGATGGAAATGCTCGAAAGTCGATCTGCGTAAACCTTATTATCAGTTCGCCTTTAGACTTATGTTTGGCAAACAAAATGGGATATTAAAGAAATCCATCTCAATGGAAGGTTGCTGTAATTATATTAATTCCAAAACCTGGCAAACCACCAGAAATGTCGTATAGACCTCCTTCTAGAAAAGTTACTCTCCGAAAGACTGATGGAAATGCTCGAAAGTCGATCTGCGTAAACCTTATTATCAGTTCGCCTTTAGACTTATGTTTGGCAAACAAAATGGGATATTAAAGAAATCCATCTCAATGGAAGGTTGCAGTGGTTATATTAATTCCAAAACCTGGCAAACCACCAGAAATGTCGTATAGACCTCCTTCTAGAAAAGTTACTCTCCGAAAGACTGATGGAAATGCTCGAAAGTCGATCTGCGTAAACCTGATTATCAGTTCGCCTTTAGACTTATGTTTGGCAAACAAAATGGGATATTAAAGAAATCCATCTCAATGGAAGGTTGCAGTGGTTATATTAATTCCAAAACCTGGCAAACCACCAGAAATGTCGTATAGACCTCCTTCTAGAAAAGTTACTCTCCGAAAGACTGATGGAAATGCTCGAAAGTCGATCTGCGTAAACCTTATTATCAGTTCGCCTTTAGACTTATGTTTGGCAAACAAAATGGGATATTAAAGAAATCCATCTCAATGGAAGGTTGCAGTGGTTATATTAATTCCAAAACCTGGCAAACCACCAGAAATGTCGTATAGACCTCCTTCTAGAAAAGTTACTCTCCGAAAGACTGATGGAAATGCTCGAAAGTCGATCTGCGTAAACCTGATTATCAGTTCGCCTTTAGACTTATGTTTGGCAAACAAAATGGGATATTAAAGAAATCCATCTCAATGGAAGGTTGCAGTGGTTATATTAATTCCAAAACCTGGCAAACCACCAGAAATGTCGTATAGACCTCCTTCTAGAAAAGTTACTCTCCGAAAGACTGATGGAAATGCTCGAAAGTCGATCTGCGTAAACCTTATTATCAGTTCGCCTTTAGACTTATGTTTGGCAAACAAAATGGGATATTAAAGAAATCCATCTCAATGGAAGGTTGCAGTGGTTATATTAATTCCAAAACCTGGCAAACCACCAGAAATGTCGTATAGACCTCCTTCTAGAAAAGTTACTCTCCGAAAGACTGATGGAAATGCTCGAAAGTCGATCTGCGTAAACCTGATTATCAGTTCGCCTTTAGACTTATGTTTGGCAAACAAAATGGGATATTAAAGAAATCCATCTCAATGGAAGGTTGCAGTGGTTATATTAATTCCAAAACCTGGCAAACCACCAGAAATGTCGTATAGACCTCCTTCTAGAAAAGTTACTCTCCGAAAGACTGATGGAAATGCTCGAAAGTCGATCTGCGTAAACCTTATTATCAGTTCGCCTTTAGACTTATGTTTGGCAAACAAAATGGGATATTAAAGAAATCCATCTCAATGGAAGGTTGCAGTGGTTATATTAATTCCAAAACCTGGCAAACCACCAGAAATGTCGTATAGACCTCCTTCTAGAAAAGTTACTCTCCGAAAGACTGATGGAAATGCTCGAAAGTCGATCTGCGTAAACCTGATTATCAGTTCGCCTTTAGACTTATGTTTGGCAAACAAAATGGGATATTAAAGAAATCCATCTCAATGGAAGGTTGCAGTGGTTATATTAATTCCAAAACCTGGCAAACCACCAGAAATGTCGTATAGACCTCCTTCTAGAAAAGTTACTCTCCGAAAGACTGATGGAAATGCTCGAAAGTCGATCTGCGTAAACCTTATTATCAGTTCGCCTTTAGACTTATGTTTGGCAAACAAAATGGGATATTAAAGAAATCCATCTCAATGGAAGGTTGCAGTGGTTATATTAATTCCAAAACCTGGCAAACCACCAGAAATGTCGTATAGACCTCCTTCTAGAAAAGTTACTCTCCGAAAGACTGATGGAAATGCTCGAAAGTCGATCTGCGTAAACCTGATTATCAGTTCGCCTTTAGACTTATGTTTGGCAAACAAAATGGGATATTAAAGAAATCCATCTCAATGGAAGGTTGCAGTGGTTATATTAATTCCAAAACCTGGCAAACCACCAGAAATGTCGTATAGACCTCCTTCTAGAAAAGTTACTCTCCGAAAGACTGATGGAAATGCTCGAAAGTCGATCTGCGTAAACCTTATTATCAGTTCGCCTTTAGACTTATGTTTGGCAAACAAAATGGGATATTAAAGAAATCCATCTCAATGGAAGGTTGCAGTGGTTATATTGATTCCAAAACCTGGGAAACCACCAGAAATGTCGTATAGACCTCCTTCTAGAAAAGTTACTCTCCGAAAGACTGATGGAAATGCTCGAAAGTCGATCTGCGTAAACCTGATTATCAGTTCGCCTTTAGACTTATGTTTGGCAAACAAAATGGGATATTAAAGAAATCCATCTCAATGGAAGGTTGCAGTGGTTATATTAATTCCAAAACCTGGCAAACCACCAGAAATGTCGTATAGACCTCCTTCTAGAAAAGTTACTCTCCGAAAGACTGATGGAAATGCTCGAAAGTCGATCTGCGTAAACCTTATTATCAGTTCGCCTTTAGACTTATGTTTGGCAAACAAAATGGGATATTAAAGAAATCCATCTCAATGGAAGGTTGCAGTGGTTATATTAATTCCAAAACCTGGCAAACCACCAGAAATGTCGTATAGACCTCCTTCTAGAAAAGTTACTCTCCGAAAGACTGATGGAAATGCTCGAAAGTCGATCTGCGTAAACCTTATTATCAGTTCGCCTTTAGACTTATGTTTGGCAAACAAAATGGGATATTAAAGAAATCCATCTCAATGGAAGGTTGCAGTGGTTATATTGATTCCAAAACCTGGGAAACCACCAGAAATGTCGTATAGACCTCCTTCTAGAAAAGTTACTCTCCGAAAGACTGATGGAAATGCTCGAAAGTCGATCTGCGTAAACCTTATTATCAGTTCGCCTTTAGACTTATGTTTGGCAAACAAAATGGGATATTAAAGAAATCCATCTCAATGGAAGGTTGCAGTGGTTATATTAATTCCAAAACCTGGCAAACCACCAGAAATGTCGTATAGACCTCCTTCTAGAAAAGTTACTCTCGGAAAGACTGATGGAAATGCTCGAAAGTCGATCTGCGTAAACCTTATTATCAGTGCGCCTTTAGACTTATGTTTGGCAAACAAAATGGGATATTAAAGAAATCCATCTCAATGGAAGGTTGCAGTGGTTATATTAATTCCAAAACCTGGCAAACCACCAGAAATGTCGTATAGACCTCCTTCTAGAAAAGTTACTCTCGGAAAGACTGATGGAAATGCTCGGAAGTCGATCTGCGTAAACCTGATTATCAGTTCGCCTTTAGACTTATGTTTGGCAAACAAAATGGGATATTAAAGAAATCCATATCAATGGAAGGTTGCAGTGGTTATATTAATTCCAAAACCTGGGAAACCACCAGAAATGTCGTATAGACCTCCTTCTAGAAAAGTTACTCTCGGAAAGACTGATGGAAATGCTCGGAAGTCGATCTGCGTAAACCTTATTATCAGTTCGCCTTTAGACTTATGTTTGGCAAACAAAATGGGATATTAAAGAAATCCATCTCAATTTAAGGTTGCAGTGGTTATATTAATTCCAAAACCTGGCAAACCACCAGAAATGTCGTATAGACCTCCTTCTAGAAAAGTTACTCTCGGAAAGACTGATGGAAATGCTCGAAAGTCGATCTGCGTAAACCTGATTATCAGTTCGCCTTTAGACTTATGTTTGGCAAACAAAATGGGATATTAAAGAAATCCATCTCAATGGAAGGTTGCAGTGGTTATATTAATTCCAAAACCTGGCAAACCACCAGAAATGTCGTATAGACCTCCTTCTAGAAAAGTTACTCTCGGAAAGACTGATGGAAATGCTCGGAAGTCGATCTGCGTAAACCTTATTATCAGTTCGCCTTTAGACTTATGTTTGGCAAACAAAATGGGATATTAAAGAAATCCATCTCAATTTAAGGTTGCAGTGGTTATATTAATTCCAAAACCTGGCAAACCACCAGAAATGTCGTATAGACCTCCTTCTAGAAAAGTTACTCTCGGAAAGACTGATGGAAATGCTCGAAAGTCGATCTGCGTAAACCTGATTATCAGTTCGCCTTTAGACTTATGTTTGGCAAACAAAATGGGATATTAAAGAAATCCATCTCAATGGAAGGTTGCAGTGGTTATATTAATTCCAAAACCTGGCAAACCACCAGAAATGTCGTATAGACCTCCTTCTAGAAAAGTTACTCTCGGAAAGACTGATGGAAATGCTCGGAAGTCGATCTGCGTAAACCTTATTATCAGTTCGCCTTTAGACTTATGTTTGGCAAACAAAATGGGATATTAAAGAAATCCATCTCAATTTAAGGTTGCAGTGGTTATATTAATTCCAAAACCTGGCAAACCACCAGAAATGTCGTATGGACCTCCTTCTAGAAAAGTTACTCTCCGAAAGACTGATGGAAATGCTCGGAAGTCGATCTGCGTAAACCTTATTATCAGTTCGCCTTTAGACTTATGTTTGGCAAACAAAATGGGATATTGAAGAAATCCATATCAATGGAAGGTTGCAGTGGTTATATTAATTCCAAAACCTGGGAAACCACCAGAAATGTCGTATGGACCTCCTTCTAGAAAAGTTACTCTCGGAAAGACTGATGGAAATGCTCGAAAGTCGATCTGCGTAAACCTGATTATCAGTTCGCCTTTAGACTTATGTTTGGCAAACAAAATGGGATATTAAAGAAATCCATCTCAATGGAAGGTTGCAGTGGTTATATTAATTCCAAAACCTGGCAAACCACCAGAAATGTCGTATAGATCTCATTCTAGAAAAGTTACTCTCGGAAAGACTGATGGAAATGCTCGGAAGTCGATCTGCGTAAACCTTATTATCAGTTCGCCTTTAGACTTATGTTTGGCAAACAAAATGGGATATTAAAGAAATCCATCTCAATGGAAGGTTGCAGTGGTTATATTAATTCCAAAACCTGGCAAACCAACAGAAATGTCGTATAGACCTCCTTCTAGAAAAGTTACTCTCCGAAAGACTGATGGAAATGCTCGGAAGTCGATCTGCGTAAACCTTATTATCAGTTCGCCTTTAGACTTTTGTTTGGCAAACAAAATGGGATATTAAAGAAATAAATACATGAAAAAAAAAAGTCATACTGACCTCTATCTAAAAGCAGTTCGATCAAACCGACGTGTCCCTCCATCGCAGCGTACGCGAGAGCGGTACGTCCGGTACTATCGCACTGCTCCAAAGCCGCGTGATTCTGCAATAAGCGCTCGGTGATGGCCCAATGGCCCTCCTTCACCGCCAACAGCAGCGGCGACATCTCCTTGCGATTCGTGACCGCGACGCCGGCCCCGCGACTGATTAGCGTCGAAACGACCGATTGGCAACCGTTCGACGCGGCGATCGTCAGCGCGGTCTCGCCCGTTATGCTGTCGCACACGTCCGCGTTCACTTCGGCCATGTCCAAGAGATACTCGACGATGTTGACGTGCCCTTGGCCGGCGGCCGCGACCAGCGCCTGATGCGCCGCCTCCACCAGTTCGATGTCCTCCTCCGGCGTCTTAATGATCCAATCGCACGCCAGCAAGTAGCCGACGACGTTCAGGAAGCCGTTGCGCGACGCGTGGACCAACGAGCAGAAACCGGCGGTGTCGGCGTGGCCCGGACTCGCGCCGGCCGCCACCAATTGCCGCACGACGTCGCAATGCCCTTTCGCCGAGGCCAACGACAACGCGGTCGAACCTTGGCTGTTCGTCAATTCGACGTCCGCGCCGAACTCGAGCAACAGCGAGACCATCGGCACGACGCCCTCGTTCGCGAACATGCAGAGGACGGGCGCGTTACCTAGAAACTCCGTCGTGTAATTCGGCGACGCGCCGGCGAGCAACAGCAAACGCGACACTTTCACGTTCGGACTGTACACGTTGCGTAGATGGCAAACGGCGGCGGCGACGTTCTCCGAACTCTCGGCGATCCAATAGGCTTGCAGGTCGCGCGACGAGATCGCTTGCAGCGTGACGTTCCGGTAGACGTGCGCCTTCAGCACGTGATGGCCCAGCTCGAGCGTTTTCTCCGCGTCCAGTAGCGCTTGCACGCGCGACAGTCGGAACGCGATGGCCGTGTGGCCGGCGCGTAGGTCGCACAGGAACTTCGAACTCTCGTTCTCCTCCCTGCGGATGAGCCACTCCCTGAACGACGGATGGAAGAACATGTACGTGTTGTCGAGACGTTTGACGAGGAAGCCGGAGAGCAGTTTGAACCGCTGCAGGAACTCGGTCCACGGCAGGTAATTGGTCAGCATCAGCGAATTGACCGAGTAGTAGATTTCGACGAGCGTCAGCGGGTAGAGCGCGGCCAGACACACGCTCAATATGTGCGTCACCTTTTCGAACGAGCGCACGGTCGGGAAGCGCAGGTTGAAGTGTAGCGAATAGATTTGCGCTAACGTCACCGGCAACACCTTGTAGCCGGACGATTTCGCTACGAGATGCCCGCGTTCCAACAGGTCGAGCGTGAGCTTGGCGAAGAGGAACGAGCCCTGGCTCAAGTTCAACAGATGCTGCGAGAACTTGTGCTGCGACACGTTGCCGCTCTCCGATTTGCCGTTCGACGTCGACGTGACGTTGCTTTGAATGCTCGGACTGTTGTGCAGACGGAAATTGATGTAGTCCAACATGTCCTTCTGCAGATTGTCGTTGTTCGGGGACGTCGTGTCCAAGCTGATTCGCGTGTACGGCAACTGTTTGGTGATCTCTTGCAGTTGCGTGCGAACGGTCGCTACGACTTTGAGCCACGACGGCAGATTGGGCGTGTGCTTGATGAGGAACGACGTGATCGTGTCGCCGTGGTCGGGCCGATGGTATTCCGCCTCGCACAGCGCGTCGATCAATATGATGCAATTGTAATTGTCGATCTTCCCGATGCGTTTCAGCGTCGATAGCGGTTCGATGATGCCGCGATTGAACGCCTGGTCCGGATTCGTGATGCACTCCTTCAGCGAGAGCGCGCCTTGCAGATGCGGCTCGCTGATCAGATGGTCTCTGTAAGCGGCCAGTTGCGGCGCCTGACAGAGTTGAGCGGCCAGCGAATGGATGAAATCGGGCACGAGGCACGTGTTGTTATTGTCCGCTTGGCAGAAATGATAGGCGACGACGCACGTGGCCAAATGCTTGATACGCTCCTCGACCAAGTCGATTTGATAGTAGATGCCCTGCGGGCTCTTCGAGCGCTCCGGCGAATGTATCGTCGACGATTGATTGTGATGGTGTGGATGCGGATGCTGATAAATCGGCTCCTTGCGTCGACCGAAGCAACTGAACTCGACCAGTTGCAGGATAATGGCCGTTTTGCCGGTGCCCGGATTTCCGGTTAGCAAAATGCCGGGGCTCGGAGATGCTGCGGAATGTAAAAATCGCTAATTGATTTCTGAACGAGATGATAACGAAATTCGCTTACAAATGATGTCTTCCATCTCTTTAATGAACCAGTGCCGTCCGATAAACAACGGATCGGGTTCTTGCAGCGGGACCTCGAAGAATAACGGCTTCAACGTCAACTGCGGCGACCGGTACTGCGCGAACCGGATCTTCGGATCGATCGGCCCCTTGACGGTGCCGGTCCTTGCCGATCGCCTCACGCACGTTTTCCGCGTACGGAACACGCTCAAATCTTCCACGGCGCCCTGTTGCGTCGCTAATAAGAGAAACAAACACGTAAATTACGAAACGCGAAAATCGCCAATCTCCATCTTTCTCATTTACTTGTCACGCTGTGCCTCCTACTGACCGGACTCGAACTGCAGTTACTCTGCCCGGACATCGACATCGACATCAACGAGCCGACCGAGTCCGAACTCGGATTGATTCGGTGCTGATCCTCCGAGCTGCCGGTCAACGTCGACACGGGGCTCGTGTTCGTCGACATCATCGCCGTCGTCTCGTAGCTCGCCAGCGACGTGCAGGATTCGTGCGACCGCGGCGGCAGCATCCTCTTCGTACGTCGCGCACCGTCGCCTAACAGCAGCCCCAAACGCATGTACATGTCGCTCTCGGAGGATTTGTTATTGTTGACGGTCACCGGTTTCACAGAACCGCCCTCGTCGTCTGGAAGAATGGAAACGATTCGATTATCGAAATGCGCGGCACGATTCAGGAAAGCGCAAACACAAAAACTCGACTGCTTCGTTCTAGAGACGGAGCGAAAATCTTAAAAAAAAAAACAGGCACAATTGTCATTGGCTAATCATCTCCTCTACGTTAACAGTTCGTTTTCGTACTCTTCGAAGGTTAAATTAATGTGAGAAAAAACAACACACAGGCACGTTGCGAAACTATGTGCTAAAATGTTATGTAAAACAAAGAGTGCAAAATAATAATATGAATCATGCGAAAATCTTTAAAAAAAAAATTCATGCTTTGTCGACATCCTAAATTGGCCACACACAGAACATAATTGAAGTCGTGCCTGAAACGAGTTGGTTCAATCCGACACTGGAGGTACCGGCCGACCAAAGGGACCTTATTTTCCCTAAGACGTAGCTAGACCAATGTCTACCGCCGCTTTCCGTCGACGTGGCCGATGAGGTCATTATAGCTGAAGTGTTCGAAGCGAATAGAAAAAAAATAAATAAATAAAATCCTGTTAACAAAAATCTTCGAAGACGGAAAAATTATCGCATTCCATTTTCTCCTCTTTCTCTCTCCTTACGTATCGATTAATCATTTATGTAAATGATTTTCGAATTTAACATGTGTACGGGGACATTCTTGTATTCCTTCACATTCCTTCCATCAAGAAAAATGTAGGCAAACGCAACGACTAATCTCGATATTAATTACGACCCATCGCGTGAATGATGGGCGACTTATCGAAACTAATCGCATCGATTAAGTACATTTCTCTGTCGGACGGAGCGGCAGGTAACCGACGCGTCTCGAACTTGAGTAAATTACCGGACAGCGTCGAATCGCCCGACGTTTGTCTGGACCTGCTGAACGGACTCCGCAACGTTTTCGGGCTGAGGAAGAACTTCCTTCGCGATTGCGGCGGCGTCGGGCAGCTTTGCGTCATCACGTTCTGGTCGAGGCGTATACGCGGATTCGTCGGCCGCGTCTTCGGCAATTTCTCCGGATGATACAAATCGCCGCCGCCGTTGGTCGACGTCGTGTTCTCCTGTCGATTCTTGTAATAAGAGAGAACATAAGTATTTGCAATAAACGTAAAAGAAGAAAAGATTCTCCTTCTTCTTGTACGAATTGAATGGATGTAATTAGTAATTATTTTAATTTAATTACTCTAGATTCCTTTCCTTAAGAGAAAACGAAGTCTCGTTGTTGGTAATTATTTCGATAATGATTGTCTCTTTCTTTTTGAACAGGAAATGTGCAATTAAACGAACAAAAGTCTTCCTCTCTTATTTGGGTATATCGTTTAACATTTTCCTCCGGCTCTCGCGATTCTCACAGTGAAAAAAAAAAAGGAGAACGAACGTGCCCCAGTTCGTTGCTGGACAACAATGAAGTTGTAAATCATGGAGCGAGCCACATAAATTACGACAATAACGAAATTAAATGCCGGAGATCGAGAGAAAGGCGCGAATCGTTATGCAAATGTTAATTTCGTTAAATTGCACTTTTCGTCTTTCGTTCTGCGGATAATAACAAGCGCAATACCTGCATGAGCGGCGTGAAATGTCCGTTTGTCTTAACTTTCGTCCTCGATTGTACACGATGATCACATAATTTGCTACCGTTATTGTTATCGATGGATTGCTTATGCTGCTGCTGCTGTTGATTGTTGTGATTGTTATTATTATTCGACGTCGTATTATTAGTGGTTGTATTTAACGATGGTAATTCTCCATACAGCGTTATTTCCGAGCCACGTAATCCTGATGCACAACCCAATTGCTTCTGACATTGAACATCTGTTGACAAAAAAAAGAAGGAATTATGGAATTGAACTTGTACCAATGAATTACATTGCACACATTCGAATTTATGTATTGTTATTAGTATGAAATTGGGGAGGGTACATTAACATATTTATTAATACGATTTACAAACCGTGTTCTATATTTAAACGCACAGACAGGGGACGCGGCGCGATAATATTTCGAAGTGAATTTGAATCGCGAAGGGAAAACCTGGAGAGACCGACACGAAATTATATTCCATTCGTAATTTACAAATGCGATTGTCTTTACTCTCGCTGACGAGATTATTTTTAATTGATCATCACCGTTTTCGACCGACCGGCGAAGGAAACTTATACATTTAAAAATGGTAATTAGGGGCATTTAAACGGTCGAAATGAAAATGTACGATCGTAATTTAAAACGACCGTATCTGTATTTGCATTTTAGAATGTTTCGTGGTTGCGAATTAGCGGCGATCGTAAAAATTAGCGAATTACAATTTCAAAAAAGAACCTGTTCGGTAACAACAACAACCACTTTGGCGAACACCGCACACACCGTAAAATAACGCATTCAGTTCTGCTTCTGTATAATAATAACCAAATAAGAGAGCCGAAGTGTGGACGGCAAGGAAAAAAAAGGCGCTGAATTAAAACAGAAAAGAACTCGTTTCGTGTACAACAACAACAACAGCGGCCATAATAATCAAAACAAGCAACCGAAATGATAATAATAATCGTTACAATTATCTATAACACGAAATCAATAATTGTCTTAATTACTCTTAAACGCTAATTTAATCCATATGTAAATGCATATAGACACGTTCGTTTCGATAATTATATTGCTCAATGAATTTGCCTAAAAAGAATAAAGAATTTAAGATTATTAATTAATATTTAATATTTTAAGCGTCATATTATTAAGATATATTGTGGGATAATGTGAAGCTGAAATGAATTTTCTGGAAAATTGCATGATAATGATCCACCATCATTCATCACAGCGCCTAATTGTTTAACGTCGGGGAAAGAAGTGGAAAATATCGAAAGAAAAATCCTTTTTTTTTTAACGAGGTCGAGGTTCGTTCATTCATTCATTATTAGACAAAGTGGGCGTAGTGTAGAATTTGCTACTTGAAAACGTTTCGCTGACAAATGATTATGTTCGCAGTAGAACCGCAATATTTGCATACAATCATACGTACGAATGGCATAATTTAACTTTTTGATTGTTTCTCATCTAGTTAAAATTAATTCTTATTAAGCGCACTTTTGTAATTTATAATTAATTAAAATAAGATATTAAATCAAGTCGAAATTTCAAAAAAATCAGGCAAACAAATCATCATCAGCAACAAATGATCGCGTGCTGCGAGAAACAAATTAGCCACCGAAGAACTACTCTTTGTAATGAATAAAAAGTATATAATAAATGCATTGCAAAAATTAACTTTTGACTAATTTCGCTTCCAAATAAGTGCAAAAGATGACAATCAACTACTAGACGATCTATTTTTCGTTTCCTTTCTTTCACAACTTCTATCTCGATTCGCTGTAACACGATAATTTGTTGCTGCCGTGTGTTTTGCGACGGTGTTGATAACCATACGATGTTTTCGTATTTTTCCTCGTTGTTATTAAGGCCTCTATCTTATTCAATTCGTTCCTCGAACATAAGAAAACTGATAAACCTAAAATCCTGTCTGCGAATTTGTTAATAAAGTATAAGGAACACGCTTTTCGTGCATAAGAACAAACCAGTCACAACAAAAGTGTGGAACGTGTCGTTATGAATTCGTTAATTAAGCTATTTACCGTTTGAAATCGAATTTCAAGAGTTTCTTCTTCCGTTTCGTCTATTTCCGGCTCGTCGTTTTACTTTATTTTCCCTTTTGTTCATAAAAACCATCTTGATCGAGATCGCATCTTAGTTATGTTACTAATAAAACTACTACCAGTAATTTGTTGGTAATATGATAAACTACATTATTCGAATTGGATTCATACAGCATTTGATAAGAAAAATCAAAGATTTATTTAAAAAAGGATTCCGTAAGGATCCATTCTAATTCACGACTTTAATTTAATTTAATCTGCGGTAACTTTTCTTGCGGTGACTTAATTAATTAAAAAGACATTAATCGAATTTAAATTATCCGCCAACATTGTTCCACTGCCCACTGTTTACGCCATTATCGCAATTTCGAAGCTACCGTTGTTCTTCTTTTTCAGCAAGACCGTTAAAAATTATTCCAGTGAGTTTGATTTAATCTTTAGAAAAAATATTCGTTGTTCATTAATAGCGTAAAGGCTTAATGAGGAATTGATTAAATTCAGTGAACATTGAAGTGATTGTGTATGATGAAAATTCGAAAATTAAATTCGGGTGATATTGGATCGGCTAAATTAATTACTCCAAATTGATATGAACGGCATCGAACGAAAATCATTTCATTTCCATGAAAAAGTGAGTTGGTTTCACAGATTACATTTAAAATCAGTTTGAACTTAAAAAAATGCATAACTTTCATAAAAAAACTATTAATTAACCTGCACTTTTCTTTCTATTTTCATCTTTGTGGGGATTGTGATCGAATAAATCATTTGAATTTAGTTAATATATAAAGCAGGAAGTTAACCAAAAAGTATATCTAAATCGTGCATATTTGAATTTAAATATTCGGCGTTAATTTTCCAACTGGCCGCCAATCACGCCAACATCGCGAATTCAAAGCAACCCTTGTTCATTTGTTGTAAGCGAAACGGTTAATCTTTTTTGCCACAGATATACAGAAATAAATCGTTTACAATGGAAACATTTAATTTAAAATATGTTTAAATTGCCTACAAAATATGCGACTAATTAATTTTTGTTGCTCTTCTTTATATTATGGTCTCCCGCTCTGTTGACTAATGTTGAAAATCCAGATCAAGAGGTATACAAAAGGACAGCATAACAAGCTTGCGCCTAAATAATATACAAGAACAAAACAAAATCGTCAACAGTATGAACAAATAATGCAGACCAAGAAGAAAATTCAAATAAAATCGCTTGCCTTCCATAGCAGTAAGTAAATTTTTCAACCTCATTAGAAATAAGATAAAGTTGCATTTGAAATAGGCAATCCTCAAGAAAAGCTGCTAAATATCGCGTTTGTGCTTTAGATTATGGTTTTCATAAGTTCTCACTGAAAATGCCGTAACAAGATGGATGCTAAATAGAAACAAAGGAGAACAACTGGAAAATCAAATTCTTATTTCATAATTCCGCAAAACATATCACAAGGAAATGCTCGACATCAACTACTACTGCAATCTAATAAAACTTCTTTGCTTTCCCTGGCATAGAAAGTAAATTATCAAATTAATTTAAGATCAGCTTAATTTGCATCTTAAATAGGCAACCCCAAGATGGATGTTAACTGCATAGCTCGTTTCTGTTTTAGATTATGGTTTTGGAGAACTTTGATTGAAATTGAAGAATTTAGATGCAGCAAAAGGTTAAGAAAGGAAAAACACTTGGAAAACCTTCTGCATTTCATAATTCCGAAAGAAATGGCACAAGAAACGTTCCACACGAATGAATAATTAAACCTTTTCAAATCTTTTTGCTTTCCTTCGCATAGTAAGTAAATTAGCAATTTAATTTAGGATCAGCTTAATTTGCATCTTTAATAGGCAACCCCCAAGAAGTATATTAATTAAATACCTCGTTTCTGTTTTAGATTATGGTTTTGGAGAACTTTGATTGAAATTGAAGAATCAAGATGAATGTAAATCGAGAGGAGAGGAAAAACACTTGGAAAACCTCCTCTATTTGATAATTCCGAAACAAATGGCACAAGAAACGTTCCACACGAATGAATAATGAAACCTATTCAAATCTTTTTGCTTTCCCTCTCATAGTAAGTAAATTAGGAATTTAGTTTAAGATTAGCTTAATTTGCATCTTAAATAGGCAACCCCCCAAGAAGGATGTTAATTAGATATCTCGTTTCTGTTTTAGATTTAGCTCCTGGGACCTGAGCTTTAATGTCGACGAATGACGATCAAACCTACAGATAAAGTATGGACCACTTTCAAAGAAAGTCTTGTAATTTTGCATTTGGAAAGCACGTCCCAAGCAAGTCATCGACGTTACGAACTAAGGATGTAATCCAAGAGTCCTGCCGGCTAACATTGGTTGCTAATGTAAGTAAATTTATTTAGTTTAATTAAAAATGCTCGTAAATTCAAGCAAAATCCCACAAATATCAGAAGCATATATAGATTCGCTTATTCTCGCTTGCCTTTTCATATTCACTTTCGTGGATATTATAATCGTGTCAATTAGATGACTATTACTGATGCGGCCACATGAAAGATATAAAAATAAATCAGTATATAGCGATGAATAGAATATATAAATTTAAATTTTCCGCGCAAATATTCACAATGAAGGTGGCCGCTAATCACACCATTATCTCGAATTCAAAGCAGCCATTGTTCCTCTTTTCCAACGCGACGGTTAAACATTCATTTTATTCGTTTTTAACTTTTTCACCAAAGACATCGGTTAATAATTAATTATGTAAACGTTTAATTAACAGTTAATTGCTTAAATTCAGTAAACGCGAGCGTGATTATGTGAAGATATTAGAAATGAATCATTTCGGTGATAGTTTGTTCAATTAATTCTAACAAAATCGTCTGCCTTTCTTGGAAAAGTATCTGAATTAATTAATTTTATTTAAAATTCGAAAGGTCCTACCGAATCTTGTTGATAAAAGAGAATGGGATAAAGGTGAACAAATTTTAATTTTTTCCGCGCAATTTTTTAACTGAACGCCAATCACGCCATTATCACAAATTCAAAGTAGCCATTGTTCTTCTTTCTCAGTGAAACGGTTACAAAATTCTTTCCATTAGATTTTATCCTTTTCCCTAAAGACATCGGTTAACAATTGGTTTCGTAAACGGTTAATTGAAAGTTAATTGCTTAAATTACTAAAAACGAACGTGATTTTTGGACGATAATTGAAAAACGTCATTTGGGTGATATAATTGTTAAATTAATTATTATAAAACAGAATCCAACCAAAACCGCTTGTTTTCTTTGGAGAAGTATCTAACTTTAGCAACTAACTCTAATTTCATCTAAAATTAAAACAATTTGAACCAAAGCCCGTTCAATAAGGGCGAAAAATATAGTGAGCATGTTTTAACTCAAAATTTGGGCACCAATTTTTCAACTGGCCGCCAATCAGTCATTATCGCGAATTCAAAGCAACAATGGTTCTTTTGATTTAAACAAAATGCTTATCAATTATATCCGCGAATAAAAGAAGTTGTCTCTTCATTAGGAAACATTCTTCTTTCTAATCAATGGTGTAAACGAATGATAAACAAATTACTTGGTTAATTTAAGTGAAAATGATTATGCTTTTGATTGGAAAATATCGGTGGGAGTAATTTTTAATGTACCATATGATGGCGGGTGTCATTTGGATGAATTCTTATTTGCTAAATTAACAGTTACAAACAGATAGGAAAACAGTCAAACCAAAATCATTTGTGGTTCAAGAAAAACTATATTAAATTTCGTTTGAAACAAAAATAAATTGCTTAGAAAACGCACGATAATCACAAATGTTGCTAATCACTCTCCTCAGTTCATTTTAGATTAGTGTTATCTGGAAACTTTACTGATGTTTAAAGATGAAATGAAAAAAGAGGGGACGACCAGTTGACCAAATTTTGCAATCTTATAACCAAAAACACCCGAACATCTACATGTTGAACTAATAATGCAATCTAAAGATACAACTTACTCACTGATATTGTTAATTTATCTACAAGTTCGAAGAAAAACATTGAAATGCGTTCGGAAAATGGCATCAACGCATAATTCCTATTTATCGCATGTAACTGCAATTATAGGCAAAATCATTCCCATTTCAGTCAATCGAAGAGGAATATCAGTGAAGTGGGGCGTTTACTAGCTCGAAGAGGAAAGCTTAAGATACGTCTGGCAACTATCATCTGCCAAGGAAGAGAAGTTTTTCACATTTTACGAACATAAGAGCAGCTACTAACACAATTTATTCTATTTCAGTCTGATGTTTATCCACTGCAGAATGGTATTGAACGAATTGGGCGTTTACCAGCTCGAAGAGGAATATCAGTGAAGTGGGGCGTTTACCAGCTCGAAGAGGAATATCAGTGAAGTGGGGCGTTTACCAGCTCGAAGAGGAATATCAGTGAAGTGGGGCGTTTACCAGCTCGAAGAGGAATATCAGTGAAGTGCGGCGTTTACCAGCTCGAAGAGGAATATCAGTGAAGTGCGGCGTTTACCAGCTCGAAGAGGAATATCAGTGAAGTGGGGCGTTTACCAGCTCGAAGAGGAATATTAGTGAAGTGGGGCGTTTACCAGCTCGAAGAGGAATATCAGTGAAGTGGGGCGTTTACCAGCTCGAAGAGGAATATCAGTGAAGTGGGGCGTTTACCAGCTCGAAGAGGAATATCAGTGAAGTGGGGCGTTTACCAGCTCGAAGAGGAATATCAGTGAAGTGGGGCGTTTACCAGCTCGAAGAGGAATATCAGTGAAGTGGGGCGTTTACCAGCTCGAAGAGGAATATCAGTGAAGTGGGGCGTTTACCAGCTCGAAGAGGAGAGCTTAAGATACGTTTGGCAACTATCGTCTGCCAAGGAAGAGAAGTTTTTCAGATTTTACGAACATAAGAGCAGCTACTAATACAATTTCTTCTATTTCAGTCTGACGTTTATCCACTGCAGAATGGTATTGAAAGAATTGGGCGTTTACTAGCTCGAAGAGGAATATCAGTGAAGTGGGGCGTTTACCAGCTCGAAGAGGAATATCAGTGAAGTGGGGCGTTTACCAGCTCGAAGAGGAATATCAGTGAAGTGGGGCGTTTACCAGCTCGAAGAGGAATATCAGTGAAGTGGGGCGTTTACCAGCTCGAAGAGGAATATCAGTGAAGTGGGGCGTTTACCAGCTCGAAGAGGAATATCAGTGAAGTGGGGCGTTTACCAGCTCGAAGAGGAGAGCTTAAGATACGTTTGGCAACTATCGTCTGCCAAGGAAGAGAAGTTTTTCAGATTTTACGAACATAAGAGCAGCTACTAATACAATTTCTTCTATTTCAGTCTGACGTTTATCCACTGCAGAATGGTATTGAAAGAATTGGGCGTTTACCAGCTCGAAGAGGAATATCAGTGAAGTGGGGCGTTTACTAGCTCGAAGAGGAATATCAGTGAAGTGGGGCGTTTACCAGCTCGAAGAGGAATATCAGTGAAGTGGGGCGTTTACCAGCTCGAAGAGGAATATCAGTGAAGTGGGGCGTTTACCAGCTCGAAGAGGAATATCAGTGAAGTGGGGCGTTTACCAGCTCGAAGAGGAATATCAGTGAAGTGGGGCGTTTACTAGCTCGAAGAGGAATATCAGTGAAGTGGGGCGTTTACCAGCTCGAAGAGGAATATCAGTGAAGTGGGGCGTTTACCAGCTCGAAGAGGAATATCAGTGAAGTGGGGCGTTTACCAGCTCGAAGAGGAATATCAGTGAAGTGGGGCGTTTACCAGCTCGAAGAGGAATATCAGTGAAGTGGGGCGTTTACCAGCTCGAAGAGGAATATCAGTGAAGTGGGGCGTTTACCAGCTCGAAGAGGAATATCAGTGAAGTGGGGCGTTTACCAGCTCGAAGAGGAATATCAGTGAAGTGGGGCGTTTACCAGCTCGAAGAGGAATATCAGTGAAGTGGGGCGTTTACCAGCTCGAAGAGGAATATCAGTGAAGTGGGGCGTTTACCAGCTCGAAGAGGAATATCAGTGAAGTGGGGCGTTTACCAGCTCGAAGAGGAATATCAGTGAAGTGGGGCGTTTACCAGCTCGAAGAGGAATATCAGTGAAGTGGGGCGTTTACCAGCTCGAAGAGGAATATCAGTGAAGTGGGGCGTTTACCAGCTCGAAGAGGAATATCAGTGAAGTGGGGCGTTTACCAGCTCGAAGAGGAATATCAGTGAAGTGGGGCGTTTACCAGCTCGAAGAGGAGAGCTTAAGATACGTTTGGCAACTATCGTCTGCCAAGGAAGAGAAGTTTTTCAGATTTTACGAACATAAGAGCAGCTACTAATACAATTTCTTCTATTTCAGTCTGACGTTTATCCACTGCAGAATGGTATTGAAAGAATTGGGCGTTTACCAGCTCGAAGAGGAATATCAGTGAAGTGGGGCGTTTACTAGCTCGAAGAGGAATATCAGTGAAGTGGGGCGTTTACCAGCTCGAAGAGGAATATCAGTGAAGTGGGGCGTTTACTAGCTCGAAGAGGAATATCAGTGAAGTGGGGCGTTTACCAGCTCGAAGAGGAATATCAGTGAAGTGGGGCGTTTACCAGCTCGAAGAGGAATATCAGTGAAGTGGGGCGTTTACCAGCTCGAAGAGGAATATCAGTGAAGTGGGGCGTTTACCAGCTCGAAGAGGAATATCAGTGAAGTGGGGCGTTTACCAGCTCGAAGAGGAATATCAGTGAAGTGGGGCGTTTACCAGCTCGAAGAGGAATATCAGTGAAGTGGGGCGTTTACCAGCTCGAAGAGGAATATCAGTGAAGTGGGGCGTTTACCAGCTCGAAGAGGAGAGCTTAAGATACGTTTGGCAACTCTCGTCTGCCAAGGAAGAGAAGTTTTTCAGATTTTACGAACATAAGAGCAGCTACTAATACAATTTCTTCTATTTCAGTCTGACGTTTATCCACTGCAGAATGGTATTGAAAGAATTGGGCGTTTACTAGCTCGAAGAGGAATATCAGTGAAGTGGGGCGTTTACTAGCTCGAAGAGGAATATCAGTGAAGTGGGGCGTTTACCAGCTCGAAGAGGAATATCAGTGAAGTGGGGCGTTTACTAGCTCGAAGAGGAATATCAGTGAAGTGGGGCGTTTACCAGCTCGAAGAGGAATATCAGTGAAGTGGGGCGTTTACCAGCTCGAAGAGGAATATCAGTGAAGTGGGGCGTTGACCAGCTCGAAGAGGAATATCAGTGAAGTGGGGCGTTTACCAGCTCGAAGAGGAATATCAGTGAAGTGGGGCGTTTACCAGCTCGAAGAGGAATATCAGTGAAGTGGGGCGTTTACCAGCTCGAAGAGGAATATCAGTGAAGTGGGGCGTTTACCAGCTCGAAGAGGAATATCAGTGAAGTGGGGCGTTTACCAGCTCGAAGAGGAATATCAGTGAAGTGGGGCGTTTACCAGCTCGAAGAGGAATATCAGTGAAGTGGGGCGTTTACCAGCTCGAAGAGGAATATCAGTGAAGTGGGGCGTTTACTAGCTCGAAGAGGAATATCAGTGAAGTGGGGCGTTTACCAGCTCCAAGAGGAATATCAGTGAAGTGGGGCGTTTACTAGCTCGAAGAGGAATATCAGTGAAGTGGGGCGTTTACCAGCTCGAAGAGGAATATCAGTGAAGTGGGGCGTTTACCAGCTCGAAGAGGAATATCAGTGAAGTGGGGCGTTTACCAGCTCGAAGAGCAATATCAGTGAAGTGGGGCGTTTACTAGCTCGAAGAGGAATATCAGTGAAGTGGGGCGTTTACCAGCTCGAAGAGGAATATCAGTGAAGTGGGGCGTTTACCAGCTCGAAGAGGAATATCAGTGAAGTGGGGCGTTTACCAGCTCGAAGAGGAATATCAGTGAAGTGGGGCGTTTACCAGCTCGAAGAGGAATATCAGTGAAGTGGGGCGTTTACTAGCTCGAAGAGGAATATCAGTGAAGTGGGGCGTTTACCAGCTCGAAGAGGAATATCAGTGAAGTGGGGCGTTTACTAGCTCGAAGAGGAATATCAGTGAAGTGGGGCGTTTACCAGCTCGAAGAGGAATATCAGTGAAGTGGGGCGTTTACCAGCTCGAAGAGGAATATCAGTGAAGTGGGGCGTTTACCAGCTCGAAGAGGAATATCAGTGAAGTGGGGCGTTTACTAGCTCGAAGAGGAATATCAGTGAAGTGGGGCGTTTACCAGCTCGAAGAGGAATATCAGTGAAGTGGGGCGTTTACCAGCTCGAAGAGGAATATCAGTGAAGTGGGGCGTTTACCAGCTCGAAGAGGAATATCAGTGAAGTGGGGCGTTTACTAGCTCGAAGAGGAATATCAGTGAAGTGGGGCGTTTACCAGCTCGAAGAGGAATATCAGTGAAGTGGGGCGTTTACCAGCTCGAAGAGGAATATCAGTGAAGTGGGGCGTTTACCTGCTCGAAGAGGAATATCAGTGAAGTGGGGCGTTTACCAGCTCGAAGAGGAATATCAGTGAAGTGGGGCGTTTACTAGCTCGAAGAGGAATATCAGTGAAGTGGGGCGTTTACCAGCTCGAAGAGGAATATCAGTGAAGTGGGGCGTTTACTAGCTCGAAGAGGAATATCAGTGAAGTGGGGCGTTTACCAGCTCGAAGAGGAATATCAGTGAAGTGGGGCGTTTACCAGCTCGAAGAGGAATATCAGTGAAGTGGGGCGTTGACCAGCTCGAAGAGGAATATCAGTGAAGTGGGGCGTTTACCAGCTCGAAGAGGAATATCAGTGAAGTGGGGCGTTTACCAGCTCGAAGAGGAATATCAGTGAAGTGGGGCGTTTACCAGCTCGAAGAGGAATATCAGTGAAGTGGGGCGTTTACCAGCTCGAAGAGGAATATCAGTGAAGTGGGGCGTTTACCAGCTCGAAGAGGAATATCAGTGAAGTGGGGCGTTTACTAGCTCGAAGAGGAATATCAGTGAAGTGGGGCGTTTACCAGCTCGAAGAGGAATATCAGTGAAGTGGGGCGTTTACTAGCTCGAAGAGGAATATCAGTGAAGTGGGGCGTTTACTAGCTCGAAGAGGAATATCAGTGAAGTGGGGCGTTTACCAGCTCGAAGAGGAATATCAGTGAAGTGGGGCGTTTACTAGCTCGAAGAGGAATATCAGTGAAGTGGGGCGTTTACCAGCTCGAAGAGGAATATCAGTGAAGTGGGGCGTTTACTAGCTCGAAGAGGAATATCAGTGAAGTGGGGCGTTTACCAGCTCGAAGAGGAATATCAGTGAAGTGGGGCGTTTACCAGCTCGAAGAGGAATATCAGTGAAGTGGGGCGTTTACCAGCTCGAAGAGGAATATCAGTGAAGTGGGGCGTTTACTAGCTCGAAGAGGAATATCAGTGAAGTGGGGCGTTTACCAGCTCGAAGAGGAATATCAGTGAAGTGGGGCGTTTACTAGCTCGAAGAGGAATATCAGTGAAGTGGGGCGTTTACTAGCTCGAAGAGGAATATCAGTGAAGTGGGGCGTTTACCAGCTCGAAGAGGAATATCAGTGAAGTGGGGCGTTTACTAGCTCGAAGAGGAATATCAGTGAAGTGGGGCGTTTACTAGCTCGAAGAGGAATATCAGTGAAGTGGGGCGTTTACCAGCTCGAAGAGGAATATCAGTGAAGTGGGGCGTTTACTAGCTCGAAGAGGAATATCAGTGAAGTGGGGCGTTTACCAGCTCGAAGAGGAATATCAGTGAAGTGGGGCGTTTACTAGCTCGAAGAGGAATATCAGTGAAGTGGGGCGTTTACCAGCTCGAAGAGGAATATCAGTGAAGTGGGGCGTTTACTAGCTCGAAGAGGAATATCAGTGAAGTGGGGCGTTTACCAGCTCGAAGAGGAATATCAGTGAAGTGGGGCGTTTACTAGCTCGAAGAGGAATATCAGTGAAGTGGGGCGTTTACCAGCTCGAAGAGGAATATCAGTGAAGTGGGGCGTTTACTAGCTCGAAGAGGAATATCAGTGAAGTGGGGCGTTTACTAGCTCGAAGAGGAATATCAGTGAAGTGGGGCATTTACCAGCTCGAAGAGGAATATCAGTGAAGTGGGGCGTTTACTAGCTCGAAGAGGAATATCAGTGAAGTGGGGCGTTTACTAGCTCGAAGAGGAATATCAGTGAAGTGGGGCGTTTACCAGCTCGAAGAGGAATATCAGTGAAGTGGGGCGTTTACTAGCTCGAAGAGGAATATCAGTGAAGTGGGGCGTTTACCAGCTCGAAGAGGAATATCAGTGAAGTGGGGCGTTTACCAGCTCGAAGAGGAATATCAGTGAAGTGGGGCGTTTACCAGCTCGAAGAGGAATATCAGTGAAGTGGGGCGTTTACTAGCTCGAAGAGGAATATCAGTGAAGTGGGGCGTTTACCAGCTCGAAGAGGAATATCAGTGAAGTGGGGCGTTTACTAGCTCGAAGAGGAATATCAGTGAAGTGGGGCGTTTACTAGCTCGAAGAGGAATATCAGTGAAGTGGGGCGTTTACCAGCTCGAAGAGGAATATCAGTGAAGTGGGGCGTTTACTAGCTCGAAGAGGAATATCAGTGAAGTGGGGCGTTTACCAGCTCGAAGAGGAATATCAGTGAAGTGGGGCGTTTACTAGCTCGAAGAGGAATATCAGTGAAGTGGGGCGTTTACCAGCTCGAAGAGGAATATCAGTGAAGTGGGGCGTTTACCAGCTCGAAGAGGAATATCAGTGAAGTGGGGCGTTTACCAGCTCGAAGAGGAATATCAGTGAAGTGGGGCGTTTACCAGCTCGAAGAGGAATATCAGTGAAGTGGGGCGTTTACCAGCTCGAAGAGGAATATCAGTGAAGTGGGGCGTTTACCAGCTCGAAGAGGAATATCAGTGAAGTGGGGCGTTTACCAGCTCGAAGAGGAATATCAGTGAAGTGGGGCGTTTACCAGCTCGAAGAGGAATATCAGTGAAGTGGGGCGTTTACCAGCTCGAAGAGGAATATCAGTGAAGTGGGGCGTTTACCAGCTCGAAGAGGAATATCAGTGAAGTGGGGCGTTTACCAGCTCGAAGAGGAATATCAGTGAAGTGGGGCGTTTACCAGCTCGAAGAGGAATATCAGTGAAGTGGGGCGTTTACCAGCTCGAAGAGGAGAGCTTAAGATACGTTTGGCAACTATCGTCTGCCAAGGAAGAGAAGTTTTTCAGATTTTACGAACATAAGAGCAGCTACTAATACAATTTCTTCTATTTCAGTCTGACGTTTATCCACTGCAGAATGGTATTGAAAGAATTGGGCGTTTACTAGCTCGAAGAGGAATATCAGTGAAGTGGGGCGTTTACCAGCTCGAAGAGGAATATCAGTGAAGTGGGGCGTTTACCAGCTCGAAGAGGAATATCAGTGAAGTGGGGCGTTTACTAGCTCGAAGAGGAATATCAGTGAAGTGGGGCGTTTACCAGCTCGAAGAGGAATATCAGTGAAGTGGGGCGTTTACCAGCTCGAAGAGGAATATCAGTGAAGTGGGGCGTTTACCAGCTCGAAGAGGAATATCAGTGAAGTGGGGCGTTTACCAGCTCGAAGAGGAATATCAGTGAAGTGGGGCGTTTACCAGCTCGAAGAGGAATATCAGTGAAGTGGGGCGTTTACCAGCTCGAAGAGGAATATCAGTGAAGTGGGGCGTTTACCAGCTCGAAGAGGAGAGCTTAAGATACGTTTGGCAACTATCGTCTGCCAAGGAAGAGAAGTTTTTCAGATTTTACGAACATAAGAGCAGCTACTAATACAATTTCTTCTATTTCAGTCTGACGTTTATCCACTGCAGAATGGTATTGAAAGAATTGGGCGTTTACTAGCTCGAAGAGGAATATCAGTGAAGTGGGGCGTTTACCAGCTCGAAGAGGAATATCAGTGAAGTGGGGCGTTTACTAGCTCGAAGAGGAATATCAGTGAAGTGGGGCGTTTACCAGCTCGAAGAGGAATATCAGTGAAGTGGGGCGTTTACCAGCTCGAAGAGGAATATCAGTGAAGTGGGGCGTTTACCAGCTCGAAGAGGAATATCAGTGAAGTGGGGCGTTTACCAGCTCGAAGAGGAATATCAGTGAAGTGGGGCGTTTACTAGCTCGAAGAGGAATATCAGTGAAGTGGGGCGTTTACCAGCTCGAAGAGGAATATCAGTGAAGTGGGGCGTTTACTAGCTCGAAGAGGAATATCAGTGAAGTGGGGCGTTTACCAGCTCGAAGAGGAATATCAGTGAAGTGGGGCGTTTACCAGCTCGAAGAGGAATATCAGTGAAGTGGGGCGTTGACCAGCTCGAAGAGGAATATCAGTGAAGTGGGGCGTTTACCAGCTCGAAGAGGAATATCAGTGAAGTGGGGCGTTTACCAGCTCGAAGAGGAATATCAGTGAAGTGGGGCGTTTACCAGCTCGAAGAGGAATATCAGTGAAGTGGGGCGTTTACCAGCTCGAAGAGGAATATCAGTGAAGTGGGGCGTTTACCAGCTCGAAGAGGAATATCAGTGAAGTGGGGCGTTTACCAGCTCGAAGAGGAATATCAGTGAAGTGGGGCGTTTACCAGCTCGAAGAGGAATATCAGTGAAGTGGGGCGTTTACTAGCTCGAAGAGGAATATCAGTGAAGTGGGGCGTTTACCAGCTCGAAGAGGAGAGCTTAAGATACGTTTGGCAACTATCGTCTGCCAAGGAAGAGAAGTTTTTCAGATTTTACGAACATAAGAGCAGCTACTAATACAATTTCTTCTATTTCAGTCTGACGTTTATCCACTGCAGAATGGTATTGAAAGAATTGGGCGTTTACTAGCTCGAAGAGGAATATCAGTGAAGTGGGGCGTTTACCAGCTCGAAGAGGAATATCAGTGAAGTGGGGCGTTTACCAGCTCGAAGAGGAATATCAGTGAAGTGGGGCGTTTACTAGCTCGAAGAGGAATATCAGTGAAGTGGGGCGTTTACCAGCTCGAAGAGGAATATCAGTGAAGTGGGGCGTTGACCAGCTCGAAGAGGAATATCAGTGAAGTGGGGCGTTGACCAGCTCGAAGAGGAATATCAGTGAAGTGGGGCGTTTACCAGCTCGAAGAGGAATATCAGTGAAGTGGGGCGTTTACCAGCTCGAAGAGGAATATCAGTGAAGTGGGGCGTTTACCAGCTCGAAGAGGAATATCAGTGAAGTGGGGCGTTTACCAGCTCGAAGAGGAATATCAGTGAAGTGGGGCGTTTACCAGCTCGAAGAGGAGAGCTTAAGATACGTTTGGCAACTATCGTCTGCCAAGGAAGAGAAGTTTTTCAGATTTTACGAACATAAGAGCAGCTACTAATACAATTTCTTCTATTTCAGTCTGACGTTTATCCACTGCAGAATGGTATTGAAAGAATTGGGCGTTTACTAGCTCGAAGAGGAATATCAGTGAAGTGGGGCGTTTACCAGCTCGAAGAGGAATATCAGTGAAGTGGGGCGTTGACCAGCTCGAAGAGGAATATCAGTGAAGTGGGGCGTTTACCAGCTCGAAGAGGAATATCAGTGAAGTGGGGCGTTTACCAGCTCGAAGAGGAATATCAGTGAAGTGGGGCGTTTACCAGCTCGAAGAGGAATATCAGTGAAGTGGGGCGTTTACCAGCTCGAAGAGGAATATCAGTGAAGTGGGGCGTTTACCAGCTCGAAGAGGAATATCAGTGAAGTGGGGCGTTTACCAGCTCGAAGAGGAATATCAGTGAAGTGGGGCGTTTACCAGCTCGAAGAGGAATATCAGTGAAGTGGGGCGTTTACTAGCTCGAAGAGGAATATCAGTGAAGTGGGGCGTTTACCAGCTCGAAGAGGAGAGCTTAAGATACGTTTGGCAACTATCGTCTGCCAAGGAAGAGAAGTTTTTCAGATTTTACGAACATAAGAGCAGCTACTAATACAATTTCTTCTATTTCAGTCTGACGTTTATCCACTGCAGAATGGTATTGAAAGAATTGGGCGTTTACTAGCTCGAAGAGGAATATCAGTGAAGTGGGGCGTTTACCAGCTCGAAGAGGAATATCAGTGAAGTGGGGCGTTTACCAGCTCGAAGAGGAATATCAGTGAAGTGGGGCGTTTACTAGCTCGAAGAGGAATATCAGTGAAGTGGGGCGTTTACCAGCTCGAAGAGGAATATCAGTGAAGTGGGGCGTTTACCAGCTCGAAGAGGAATATCAGTGAAGTGGGGCGTTTACCAGCTCGAAGAGGAATATCAGTGAAGTGGGGCGTTTACCAGCTCGAAGAGGAATATCAGTGAAGTGGGGCGTTTACCAGCTCGAAGAGGAATATCAGTGAAGTGGGGCGTTTACCAGCTCGAAGAGGAATATCAGTGAAGTGGGGCGTTTACCAGCTCGAAGAGGAGAGCTTAAGATACGTTTGGCAACTATCGTCTGCCAAGGAAGAGAAGTTTTTCAGATTTTACGAACATAAGAGCAGCTACTAATACAATTTCTTCTATTTCAGTCTGACGTTTATCCACTGCAGAATGGTATTGAAAGAATTGGGCGTTTACTAGCTCGAAGAGGAATATCAGTGAAGTGGGGCGTTTACCAGCTCGAAGAGGAATATCAGTGAAGTGGGGCGTTTACCAGCTCGAAGAGGAATATCAGTGAAGTGGGGCGTTTACCAGCTCGAAGAGGAATATCAGTGAAGTGGGGCGTTTACTAGCTCGAAGAGGAATATCAGTGAAGTGGGGCGTTTACCAGCTCGAAGAGGAATATCAGTGAAGTGGGGCGTTTACTAGCTCGAAGAGGAATATCAGTGAAGTGGGGCGTTTACCAGCTCGAAGAGGAATATCAGTGAAGTGGGGCGTTTACCAGCTCGAAGAGGAATATCAGTGAAGTGGGGCGTTGACCAGCTCGAAGAGGAATATCAGTGAAGTGGGGCGTTTACCAGCTCGAAGAGGAATATCAGTGAAGTGGGGCGTTTACCAGCTCGAAGAGGAATATCAGTGAAGTGGGGCGTTTACCAGCTCGAAGAGGAATATCAGTGAAGTGGGGCGTTTACCAGCTCGAAGAGGAATATCAGTGAAGTGGGGCGTTTACCAGCTCGAAGAGGAATATCAGTGAAGTGGGGCGTTTACCAGCTCGAAGAGGAATATCAGTGAAGTGGGGCGTTTACCAGCTCGAAGAGGAATATCAGTGAAGTGGGGCGTTTACTAGCTCGAAGAGGAATATCAGTGAAGTGGGGCGTTTACCAGCTCGAAGAGGAATATCAGTGAAGTGGGGCGTTTACTAGCTCGAAGAGGAATATCAGTGAAGTGGGGCGTTTACCAGCTCGAAGAGGAATATCAGTGAAGTGGGGCGTTTACCAGCTCGAAGAGGAATATCAGTGAAGTGGGGCGTTTACCAGCTCGAAGAGGAATATCAGTGAAGTGGGGCGTTTACCAGCTCGAAGAGGAATATCAGTGAAGTGGGGCGTTTACCAGCTCGAAGAGGAATATCAGTGAAGTGGGGCGTTTACCAGCTCGAAGAGGAATATCAGTGAAGTGGGGCGTTTACCAGCTCGAAGAGGAATATCAGTGAAGTGGGGCGTTTACCAGCTCGAAGAGGAATATCAGTGAAGTGGGGCGTTTACCAGCTCGAAGAGGAATATCAGTGAAGTGGGGCGTTTACCAGCTCGAAGAGGAATATCAGTGAAGTGGGGCGTTTACCAGCTCGAAGAGGAATATCAGTGAAGTGGGGCGTTTACCAGCTCGAAGAGGAGAGCTTAAGATACGTTTGGCAACTATCGTCTGCCAAGGAAGAGAAGTTTTTCAGATTTTACGAACATAAGAGCAGCTACTAATACAATTTCTTCTATTTCAGTCTGACGTTTATCCACTGCAGAATGGTATTGAAAGAATTGGGCGTTTACTAGCTCGAAGAGGAATATCAGTGAAGTGGGGCGTTTACCAGCTCGAAGAGGAATATCAGTGAAGTGGGGCGTTTACCAGCTCGAAGAGGAATATCAGTGAAGTGGGGCGTTTACTAGCTCGAAGAGGAATATCAGTGAAGTGGGGCGTTTACCAGCTCGAAGAGGAATATCAGTGAAGTGGGGCGTTTACCAGCTCGAAGAGGAATATCAGTGAAGTGGGGCGTTTACCAGCTCGAAGAGGAATATCAGTGAAGTGGGGCGTTTACCAGCTCGAAGAGGAGAGCTTAAGATACGTTTGGCAACTATCGTCTGCCAAGGAAGAGAAGTTTTTCAGATTTTACGAACATAAGAGCAGCTACTAATACAATTTCTTCTATTTCAGTCTGACGTTTATCCACTGCAGAATGGTATTGAAAGAATTGGGCGTTTACTAGCTCGAAGAGGAATATCAGTGAAGTGGGGCGTTTACCAGCTCGAAGAGGAATATCAGTGAAGTGGGGCGTTTACCAGCTCGAAGAGGAATATCAGTGAAGTGGGGCGTTTACTAGCTCGAAGAGGAATATCAGTGAAGTGGGGCGTTTACCAGCTCGAAGAGGAATATCAGTGAAGTGGGGCGTTTACCAGCTCGAAGAGGAATATCAGTGAAGTGGGGCGTTTACCAGCTCGAAGAGGAATATCAGTGAAGTGGGGCGTTTACCAGCTCGAAGAGGAGAGCTTAAGATACGTTTGGCAACTATCGTCTGCCAAGGAAGAGAAGTTTTTCAGATTTTACGAACATAAGAGCAGCTACTAATACAATTTCTTCTATTTCAGTCTGACGTTTATCCACTGCAGAATGGTATTGAAAGAATTGGGCGTTTACTAGCTCGAAGAGGAATATCAGTGAAGTGGGGCGTTTACCAGCTCGAAGAGGAATATCAGTGAAGTGGGGCGTTTACCAGCTCGAAGAGGAATATCAGTGAAGTGGGGCGTTTACTAGCTCGAAGAGGAATATCAGTGAAGTGGGGCGTTTACCAGCTCGAAGAGGAATATCAGTGAAGTGGGGCGTTTACCAGCTCGAAGAGGAATATCAGTGAAGTGGGGCGTTTACCAGCTCGAAGAGGAATATCAGTGAAGTGGGGCGTTTACCAGCTCGAAGAGGAATATCAGTGAAGTGGGGCGTTTACTAGCTCGAAGAGGAATATCAGTGAAGTGGGGCGTTTACCAGCTCGAAGAGGAATATCAGTGAAGTGGGGCGTTTACTAGCTCGAAGAGGAATATCAGTGAAGTGGGGCGTTTACCAGCTCGAAGAGGAATATCAGTGAAGTGGGGCGTTTACCAGTCGAAGAGGAATATCAGTGAAGTGGGGCGTTTACCAGCTCGAAGAGGAGAGCTTAAGATACGTTTGGCAACTATCGTCTGCCAAGGAAGAGAAGTTTTTCAGATTTTACGAACATAAGAGCAGCTACTAATACAATTTCTTCTATTTCAGTCTGACGTTTATCAACTGCAGAATGGTATTGAAAGAATTGGGCGTTTACTAGCTCGAAGAGGAATATCAGTGAAGTGGGGCGTTTACCAGCTCGAAGAGGAATATCAGTGAAGTGGGGCGTTTACCAGCTCGAAGAGGAATATCAGTGAAGTGGGGCGTTTACCAGCTCGAAGAGGAATATCAGTGAAGTGGGGCGTTTACCAGCTCGAAGAGGAATATCAGTGAAGTGGGGCGTTTACCAGCTCGAAGAGGAATATCAGTGAAGTGGGGCGTTTACCAGCTCGAAGAGGAGAGCTTAAGATACGTTTGGCAACTATCGTCTGCCAAGGAAGAGAAGTTTTTCAGATTTTACGAACATAAGAGCAGCTACTAATACAATTTCTTCTATTTCAGTCTGACGTTTATCCACTGCAGAATGGTATTGAAAGAATTGGGCGTTTACTAGCTCGAAGAGGAATATCAGTGAAGTGGGGCGTTTACCAGCTCAAAGAGGAATATCAGTGAAGTGGGGCGTTTACCAGCTCGAAGAGGAATATCAGTGAAGTGGGGCGTTTACTAGCTCGAAGAGGAATATCAGTGAAGTGGGGCGTTTACCAGCTCGAAGAGGAATATCAGTGAAGTGGGGCGTTTACCAGCTCGAAGAGGAATATCAGTGAAGTGGGGCGTTTACCAGCTCGAAGAGGAATATCAGTGAAGTGGGGCGTTTACCAGCTCGAAGAGGAGAGCTTAAGATACGTTTGGCAACTATCGTCTGCCAAGGAAGAGAAGTTTTTCAGATTTTACGAACATAAGAGCAGCTACTAATACAATTTCTTCTATTTCAGTCTGACGTTTATCCACTGCAGAATGGTATTGAAAGAATTGGGCGTTTACTAGCTCGAAGAGGAATATCAGTGAAGTGGGGCGTTTACCAGCTCGAAGAGGAATATCAGTGAAGTGGGGCGTTTACCAGCTCGAAGAGGAATATCAGTGAAGTGGGGCGTTTACCAGCTCGAAGAGGAATATCAGTGAAGTGGGGCGTTTACCAGCTCGAAGAGGAATATCAGTGAAGTGGGGCGTTTACTAGCTCGAAGAGGAATATCAGTGAAGTGGGGCGTTTACCAGCTCGAAGAGGAATATCAGTGAAGTGGGGCGTTTACCAGCTCGAAGAGGAATATCAGTGAAGTGGGGCGTTTACCAGCTCGAAGAGGAGAGCTTAAGATACGTTTGGCAACTATCGTCTGCCAAGGAAGAGAAGTTTTTCAGATTTTACGAACATAAGAGCAGCTACTAATACAATTTCTTCTATTTCAGTCTGACGTTTATCCACTGCAGAATGGTATTGAAAGAATTGGGCGTTTACTAGCTCGAAGAGGAATATCAGTGAAGTGGGGCGTTTACCAGCTCGAAGAGGAATATCAGTGAAGTGGGGCGTTTACCAGCTCGAAGAGGAATATCAGTGAAGTGGGGCGTTTACTAGCTCGAAGAGGAATATCAGTGAAGTGGGGCGTTTACCAGCTCGAAGAGGAATATCAGTGAAGTGGGGCGTTTACCAGCTCGAAGAGGAATATCAGTGAAGTGGGGCGTTTACCAGCTCGAAGAGGAATATTAGTGAAGTGGGGCGTTTACCAGCTCGAAGAGGAGAGCTTAAGATACGTTTGGCAGCTATCGTCTGCCAAGGAAGAGAAGTTTTTCAGATTTTACGAACATAAGAGCAGCTACTAATACAATTTCTTCTATTTCAGTCTGACGTTTATCGACTGCAGAATGGTATTGAAAGAATTGGGCGTTTACTAGCTCGAAGAGGAATATCAGTGAAGTGGGGCGTTTACCAGCTCGAAGAGGAATATCAGTGAAGTGGAGCGTTTACAAGCTTGAAGAGGAATATGAGTGAAGTGGGGCGTTTACCAGCTCGAAGAGGAATATCAGTGAAGTGGAGCGTTTACCAGTTCAAAGAGGAATATCAGTGAAGTGGGGCGTTTACCAGCTCAAAGAGGAATATCAGTGAAGTGGAGCGTTTACAAGCTTGAAGAGGAATATCAGTGAAGTGGGGCGTTTACCAGCTCGAAGAGGAATATCAGTGAAGTGGGGCGTTTACAAGCTTGAAGAGGAATATCAGTGAAGTGGGGCGTTTACCAGCTCGAAGAGGAATATCAGTGAAGTGGGGCGTTTACCAGCTCGAAGAGGAATATCAGTGAAGTGGAGCGTTT
Source organism: Hololepta plana (assembly GCA_963695495.1). Lineage (NCBI taxonomy): Eukaryota > Metazoa > Arthropoda > Insecta > Coleoptera > Histeridae > Hololepta > Hololepta plana. The sequence goes on along the minus strand of OY968834.1, from coordinate 2,241,753 downwards.
ACAAGCTTGAAGAGGAATATCAGTGAAGTGGGGCGTTTACCAGCTCGAAGAGGAATATCAGTGAAGTGGAGCGTTTACCAGTTCAAAGAGGAATATCAGTGAAGTGGGGCGTTTACCAGCTCGAAGAGGAATATCAGTGAAGTGGGGCGTTTACCAGCTCGAAGAGGAATATCAGTGAAGTGGGGCGTTTACCAGCTCGAAGAGGAATATCAGTGAAGTGCGGCGTTTACCAGCTCGAAGAGGAATATCAGTGAAGTGGGGCGTTTACCAGCTCGAAGAGGAATATCAGTGAAGTGGGGCGTTTACCAGCTCGAAGAGGAATATCAGTGAAGTGGGGCGTTTACCAGCTCGAAGAGGAATATCAGTGAAGTGGGGCGTTTACCAGCTCGAAGAGGAATATCAGTGAAGTGGGGCGTTTACCAGCTCGAAGAGGAATATCAGTGAAGTGGGGCGTTTACCAGCTCGAACAGGAATATCAGTGAAGTGGGGCGTTTACCAGCTCGAAGAGGAATATCAGTGAAGTGGGGCGTTTACCAGCTCGAAGAGGAATATCAGTGAAGTGGGGCGTTTACCAGCTCGAGGAGGAATATCAGTGAAGTGGGGCGTTTACCAGCTCGAAGAGGAGAGCTTAAGATACGTTTGGCAACTATCGTCTGCCAAGGAAGAGAAGTTTTTCAGATTTTACGAACATAAGAGCAGCTACTAATACAATTTCTTCTATTTCAGTCTGACGTTTATCCACTGCAGAATGGTATTGAAAGAATTGGGCGTTTACTAGCTCGAAGAGGAATATCAGTGAAGTGGGGCGTTTACCAGCTCGAAGAGGAATATCAGTGAAGTGGGGCGTTTACCAGCTCGAAGAGGAATATCAGTGAAGTGGGGCGTTTACCAGCTCGAAGAGGAATATCAGTGAAGTGGGGCGTTTACCAGCTCGAAGAGGAATATCAGTGAAGTGGGGCGTTTACCAGCTCGAAGAGGAATATCAGTGAAGTGGGGCGTTTACCAGCTCGAAGAGGAATATCAGTGAAGTGGGGCGTTTACCAGCTCGAAGAGGAATATCAGTGAAGTAGGGCGTTTACCAGCTCGAAGAGGAATATCAGTGAAGTGGGGCGTTTACCAGCTCGAAGAGGAGAGCTTAAGATACGTTTGGCAACTATCGTCTGCCAAGGAAGAGAAGTTTTTCAGATTTTACGAACATAAGAGCAGCTACTAATACAATTTCTTCTATTTCAGTCTGACGTTTATCCACTGCAGAATGGTATTGAAAGAATTGGGCGTTTACTAGCTCGAAGAGGAATATCAGTGAAGTGGGGCGTTTACCAGCTCGAAGAGGAATATCAGTGAAGTGGGGCGTTTACCAGCTCGAAGAGGAATATCAGTGAAGTGGGGCGTTTACTAGCTCGAAGAGGAATATCAGTGAAGTGGGGCGTTTACCAGCTCGAAGAGGAATATCAGTGAAGTGGGGCGTTTACCAGCTCGAAGAGGAATATCAGTGAAGTGGGGCGTTTACCAGCTCGAAGAGGAATATCAGTGAAGTGGGGCGTTTACTAGCTCGAAGAGGAATATCAGTGAAGTGGGGCGTTTACCAGCTCGAAGAGGAATATCAGTGAAGTGGGGCGTTTACCAGCTCGAAGAGGAATATCAGTGAAGTGGGGCGTTTACCAGCTCGAAGAGGAGAGCTTAAGATACGTTTGGCAACTATCGTCTGCCAAGGAAGAGAAGTTTTTCAGATTTTACGAACATAAGAGCAGCTACTAATACAATTTCTTCTATTTCAGTCTGACGTTTATCCACTGCAGAATGGTATTGAAAGAATTGGGCGTTTACTAGCTCGAAGAGGAATATCAGTGAAGTGGGGCGTTTACCAGCTCGAAGAGGAATATCAGTGAAGTGGGGCGTTTACCAGCTCGAAGAGGAATATCAGTGAAGTGGGGCGTTTACTAGCTCGAAGAGGAATATCAGTGAAGTGGGGCGTTTACCAGCTCGAAGAGGAATATCAGTGAAGTGGGGCGTTTACCAGCTCGAAGAGGAATATCAGTGAAGTGGGGCGTTTACCAGCTCGAAGAGGAATATCAGTGAAGTGGGGCGTTTACCAGCTCGAAGAGGAGAGCTTAAGATACGTTTGGCAACTATCGTCTGCCAAGGAAGAGAAGTTTTTCAGATTTTACGAACATAAGAGCAGCTACTAATACAATTTCTTCTATTTCAGTCTGACGTTTATCCACTGCAGAATGGTATTGAAAGAATTGGGCGTTTACTAGCTCGAAGAGGAATATCAGTGAAGTGGGGCGTTTACCAGCTCGAAGAGGAATATCAGTGAAGTGGGGCGTTTACCAGCTCGAAGAGGAGAGCTTAAGATACGTTTGGCAACTATCGTCTGCCAAGGAAGAGAAGTTTTTCAGATTTTACGAACATAAGAGCAGCTACTAATACAATTTCTTCTATTTCAGTCTGACGTTTATCCACTGCAGAATGGTATTGAAAGAATTGGGCGTTTACTAGCTCGAAGAGGAATATCAGTGAAGTGGGGCGTTTACCAGCTCGAAGAGGAATATCAGTGAAGTGGGGCGTTTACCAGCTCGAAGAGGAATATCAGTGAAGTGGGGCGTTTACCAGCTCGAAGAGGAATATCAGTGAAGTGGGGCGTTTACCAGCTCGAAGAGGAATATCAGTGAAGTGGGGCGTTTACCAGCTCGAAGAGGAATATCAGTGAAGTGGGGCGTTTACTAGCTCGAAGAGGAATATCAGTGAAGTGGGGCGTTTACCAGCTCGAAGAGGAATATCAGTGAAGTGGGGCGTTTACCAGCTCGAAGAGGAATATCAGTGAAGTGGGGCGTTTACTAGCTCGAAGAGGAATATCAGTGAAGTGGGGCGTTTACCAGCTCGAAGAGGAATATCAGTGAAGTGGGGCGTTTACCAGCTCGAAGAGGAGAGCTTAAGATACGTTTGGCAGCTATCGTCTGCCAAGGAAGAGAAGTTTTTCAGATTTTACGAACATAAGAGCAGCTACTAATACAATTTCTTCTATTTCAGTCTGACGTTTATCCACTGCAGAATGGTATTGAAAGAATTGGGCGTTTACTAGCTCGAAGAGGAATATCAGTGAAGTGGGGCGTTTACCAGCTCGAAGAGGAATATCAGTGAAGTGGGGCGTTTACTAGCTCGAAGAGGAATATCAGTGAAGTGGGGCGTTTACCAGCTCGAAAAGGAATATCAGTGAAGTGGAGCGTTTACCAGTTCAAAGAGGAATATCAGTGAAGTGGGGCGTTTACCAGCTCGAAGAGGAATATCAGTGAAGTGGAGCGTTTACAAGCTTGAAGAGGAATATCAGTGAAGTGGGGCGTTTACCAGCTCGAAGAGGAATATCAGTGAAGTGGGGCGTTTACCAGCTCGAAGAGGAATATCAGTGAAGTGGGGCGTTTACCAGCTCGAAGAGGAATATCAGTGAAGTGCGGCGTTTACCAGCTCGAAGAGGAATATCAGTGAAGTGGGGCGTTTACCAGCTCGAAGAGGAATATCAGTGAAGTGGGGCGTTTACCAGCTCGAAGAGGAATATCAGTGAAGTGGGGCGTTTACCAGCTCGAAGAGGAATATCAGTGAAGTGGGGCGTTTACCAGCTCGAAGAGGAATATCAGTGAAGTGGGGCGTTTACCAGCTCGAAGAGGAATATCAGTGAAGTGGGGCGTTTACCAGCTCGAAGAGGAATATCAGTGAAGTGGGGCGTTTACCAGCTCGAAGAGGAGAGCTTAAGATACGTTTGACAACTATCGTCTGCCAAGGAAGAGAAGTTTTTCAGATTTTACGAACATAAGAGGAGCTACTATTACAATTTCTTCTATTTCAGTCTGACGTTTATCCACTGCAGAATGGTATTGAAAGAATTGGGCGTTTACCAGCTCGAAGAGGAATATCAGTGAAGTGGGGCGTTTACTAGCTCGAAGAGGAATATCAGTGAAGTGGGGCGTTTACTAGCTCGAAGAGGAATATCAGTGAAGTGGGGCGTTTACCAGCTCGAAGAGGAATATCAGTGAAGTGGGGCGTTTACTAGCTCGAAGAGGAATATCAGTGAAGTGGGGCGTTTACCAGCTCGAAGAGGAATATCAGTGAAGTGGAGCGTTTACCAGTTCAAAGAGGAATATCAGTGAAGTGGGGCGTTTACCAGCTCGAAGAGGAATATCAGTGAAGTGGAGCGTTTACAAGCTTGAAGAGGAATATCAGTGAAGTGGGGCGTTTACCAGCTCAAAGAGGAATATCAGTGAAGTGGGGCGTTTACCAGCTCGAAGAGGAATATCAGTGAAGTGGGGCGTTTACCAGCTCGAAGAGGAATATCAGTGAAGTGGGGCGTTTACTAGCTCGAAGAGGAATATCAGTGAAGTGGGGCGTTTACCAGCTCGAAAAGGAATATCAGTGAAGTGGAGCGTTTACCAGTTCAAAGAGGAATATCAGTGAAGTGGGGCGTTTACCAGCTCGAAGAGGAATATCAGTGAAGTGGAGCGTTTACAAGCTTGAAGAGGAATATCAGTGAAGTGGGGCGTTTACCAGTTCGAAGAGGAATATCAGTGAAGTGGGGCGTTTACCAGCTCGAAGAGGAATATCAGTGAAGTGGGGCGTTTACCAGCTCGAAGAGGAATATCAGTGAAGTGCGGCGTTTACCAGCTCGAAGAGGAATATCAGTGAAGTGGGGCGTTTACCAGCTCGAAGAGGAATATCAGTGAAGTGGGGCGTTTACCAGCTCGAAGAGGAATATCAGTGAAGTGGGGCGTTTACCAGCTCGAAGAGGAATATCAGTGAAGTGGGGCGTTTACCAGCTCGAAGAGGAATATCAGTGAAGTGGGGCGTTTACCAGCTCGAAGAGGAATATCAGTGAAGTGGGGCGTTTACCAGCTCGAAGAGGAGAGCTTAAGATACGTTTGGCAACTATCGTCTGCCAAGGAAGAGAAGTTTTTCAGATTTTACGAACATAAGAGCAGCTACTAATACAATTTCTTCTATTTCAGTCTGACGTTTATCCACTGCAGAATGGTATTGAAAGAATTGGGCGTTTACTAGCTCGAAGAGGAATATCAGTGAAGTGGGGCGTTTACCAGCTCGAAGAGGAATATCAGTGAAGTGGGGCGTTTACCAGCTCGAAGAGGAATATCAGTGAAGTGGGGCGTTTACTAGCTCGAAGAGGAATATCAGTGAAGTGGGGCGTTTACCAGCTCGAAGAGGAATATCAGTGAAGTGGGGCGTTTACCAGCTCGAAGAGGAATATCAGTGAAGTGGGGCGTTTACCAGCTCGAAGAGGAATATCAGTGAAGTGGGGCGTTTACCAGCTCGAAGAGGAATATCAGTGAAGTGGGGCGTTTACCAGCTCGAAGAGGAATATCAGTGAAGTGGGGCGTTTACCAGCTCGAAGAGGAATATCAGTGAAGTGGGGCGTTTACCAGCTCGAAGAGGAATATCAGTGAAGTGGGGCGTTTACTAGCTCGAAGAGGAATATCAGTGAAGTGGGGCGTTTACCAGCTCGAAGAGGAATATCAGTGAAGTGGGGCGTTTACCAGCTCGAAGAGGAATATCAGTGAAGTGGGGCGTTTACCAGCTCGAAGAGGAATATCAGTGAAGTGGGGCGTTTACCAGCTCGAAGAGGAATATCAGTGAAGTGGGGCGTTTACCAGCTCGAAGAGGAGAGCTCAAGATACGTTTGGCAACTATCGTCTGCCAAGGAAGAGAAGTTTTTCAGATTTTACGAACATAAGAGCAGCTACTAATACAATTTCTTCTATTTCAGTCTGACGTTTATCCACTGCAGAATGGTATTGAAAGAATTGGGCGATTACCAGCTCGAAGAGGAATATCAGTGAAGTGGGGCGTTTACCAGCTCGAAGAGGAATATCAGTGAAGTGGGGCGTTTACCAGCTCGAAGAGGAATATCAGTGAAGTGGGGCGTTTACCAGCTCGAAGAGGAATATCAGTGAAGTGGGGCGTTTACCAGCTCGAAGAGGAATATCAGTGAAGTGGGGCGTTTACCAGCTCGAAGAGGAATATCAGTGAAGTGGGGCGTTTACTAGCTCGAAGAGGAATATCAGTGAAGTGGGGCGTTTACCAGCTCGAAGAGGAATATCAGTGAAGTGGGGCGTTTACCAGCTCGAAGAGGAATATCAGTGAAGTGGGGCGTTTACCAGCTCGAAGAGGAATATCAGTGAAGTGGGGCGTTTACTAGCTCGAAGAGGAATATCAGTGAAGTGGGGCGTTTACCAGCTCGAAGAGGAATATCAGTGAAGTGGGGCGTTTACCAGCTCGAAGAGGAGAGCTTAAGATACGTTTGGCAACTATCGTCTGCCAAGGAAGAGAAGTTTTTCAGATTTTACGAACATAAGAGCAGCTACTAATACAATTTCTTCTATTTCAGTCTGACGTTTATCCACTGCAGAATGGTATTGAAAGAATTGGGCGTTTACTAGCTCGAAGAGGAATATCAGTGAAGTGGAGCGTTTACCAGTTCAAAGAGGAATATCAGTGAAGTGGGGCGTTTACCAGCTCGAAGAGGAATATCAGTGAAGTGGAGCGTTTACAAGCTTGAAGAGGAATATGAGTGAAGTGGGGCGTTTACCAGCTCGAAGAGGAATATCAGTGAAGTGGGGCGTTTACCAGCTCGAAGAGGAATATCAGTGAAGTGGGGCGTTTACCAGCTCGAAGAGGAATATCAGTGAAGTGGGGCGTTTACCAGCTCGAAGAGGAATATCAGTGAAGTGGGGCGTTTACCAGCTCGAAGAGGAATATCAGTGAAGTGGGGCGTTTACCAGCTCGAAGAGGAGAGCTTAAGATACGTTTGGCAACTATCGTCTGCCAAGGAAGAGAAGTTTTTCAGATTTTACGAACATAAGAGCAGCTACTAATACAATTTCTTGTATTTCAGTCTGACGTTTATCCACTGCAGAATGGTATTGAAAGAATTGGGCGTTTACTAGCTCGAAGAGGAATATCAGTGAAGTGGGGCGTTTACCAGCTCGAAGAGGAATATCAGTGAAGTGGGGCGTTTACTAGCTCGAAGAGGAATATCAGTGAAGTGGGGCGTTTACCAGCTCGAAGAGGAATATCAGTGAAGTGGGGCGTTTACCAGCTCGAAGAGGAATATCAGTGAAGTGGGGCGTTTACCAGCTCGAAGAGGAATATCAGTGAAGTGGGGCGTTTACCAGCTCGAAGAGGAGAGCTTAAGATACGTTTGGCAACTATCGTCTGCCAAGGAAGAGAAGTTTTTCAGATTTTACGAACATAAGAGCAGCTACTAATACAATTTCTTCTATTTCAGTCTGACGTTTATCCACTGCAGAATGGTATTGAAAGAATTGGGCGTTTACTAGCTCGAAGAGGAATATCAGTGAAGTGGGGCGTTTACCAGCTCGAAGAGGAATATCAGTGAAGTGGGGCGTTTACCAGCTCGAAGAGGAATATCAGTGAAGTGGGGCGTTTACTAGCTCGAAGAGGAATATCAGTGAAGTGGGGCGTTTACCAGCTCGAAGAGGAATATCAGTGAAGTGGGGCGTTTACCAGCTCGAAGAGGAATATCAGTGAAGTGGGGCGTTTACCAGCTCGAAGAGGAATATCAGTGAAGTGGGGCGTTTACCAGCTCGAAGAGGAGAGCTTAAGATACGTTTGGCAACTATCGTCTGCCAAGGAAGAGAAGTTTTTCAGATTTTACGAACATAAGAGCAGCTACTAATACAATTTCTTCTATTTCAGTCTGACGTTTATCCACTGCAGAATGGTATTGAAAGAATTGGGCGTTTACTAGCTCGAAGAGGAATATCAGTGAAGTGGGGCGTTTACCAGCTCGAAGAGGAATATCAGTGAAGTGGGGCGTTTACCAGCTCGAAGAGGAATATCAGTGAAGTGGGGCGTTTACCAGCTCGAAGAGGAATATCAGTGAAGTGGGGCGTTTACCAGCTCGAAGAGGAATATCAGTGAAGTGGGGCGTTTACTAGCTCGAAGAGGAATATCAGTGAAGTGGGGCGTTTACCAGCTCGAAGAGGAATATCAGTGAAGTGGGGCGTTTACCAGCTCGAAGAGGAATATCAGTGAAGTGGGGCGTTTACCAGCTCGAAGAGGAGAGCTTAAGATACGTTTGGCAACTATCGTCTGCCAAGGAAGAGAAGTTTTTCAGATTTTACGAACATAAGAGCAGCTACTAATACAATTTCTTCTATTTCAGTCTGACGTTTATCCACTGCAGAATGGTATTGAAAGAATTGGGCGTTTACTAGCTCGAAGAGGAATATCAGTGAAGTGGGGCGTTTACCAGCTCGAAGAGGAATATCAGTGAAGTGGGGCGTTTACCAGCTCGAAGAGGAATATCAGTGAAGTGGGGCGTTTACTAGCTCGAAGAGGAATATCAGTGAAGTGGGGCGTTTACCAGCTCGAAGAGGAATATCAGTGAAGTGGGGCGTTTACCAGCTCGAAGAGGAATATCAGTGAAGTGGGGCGTTTACCAGCTCGAAGAGGAATATCAGTGAAGTGGGGCGTTTACCAGCTCGAAGAGGAATATCAGTGAAGTGGGGCGTTTACCAGCTCGAAGAGGAATATCAGTGAAGTGGGGCGTTGACCAGCTCGAAGAGGAATATCAGTGAAGTGGGGCGTTTACCAGCTCGAAGAGGAATATCAGTGAAGTGGGGCGTTGACCAGCTCGAAGAGGAATATCAGTGAAGTGGGGCGTTTACCAGCTCGAAGAGGAATATCAGTGAAGTGGGGCGTTTACCAGCTCGAAGAGGAATATCAGTGAAGTGGGGCGTTGACCAGCTCGAAGAGGAATATCAGTGAAGTGGGGCGTTTACCAGCTCGAAGAGGAATATCAGTGAAGTGGGGCGTTTACCAGCTCGAAGAGGAATATCAGTGAAGTGGGGCGTTTACCAGCTCGAAGAGGAATATCAGTGAAGTGGGGCGTTTACTAGCTCGAAGAGGAATATCAGTGAAGTGGGGCATTTACCAGCTCGAAGAGGAATATCAGTGAAGTGGGGCGTTGACCAGCTCGAAGAGGAATATCAGTGAAGTGGGGCGTTTACCAGCTCGAAGAGGAGAGCTTAAGATACGTTTGGCAGCTATCGTCTGCCAAGGAAGAGAAGTTTTTCAGATTTTACGAACATAAGAGCAGCTACTAATACAATTTCTTCTATTTCAGTCTGACGTTTATCCACTGCAGAATGGTATTGAAAGAATTGGGCGTTTACTAGCTCGAAGAGGAATATCAGTGAAGTGCGGCGTTTACCAGCTCGAAGAGGAATATCAGTGAAGTGGGGCGTTTACTAGCTCGAAGAGGAATATCAGTGAAGTGGGGCGTTTACCAGCTCGAAGAGGAATATCAGTGAAGTGGAGCGTTTACCAGTTCAAAGAGGAATATCAGTGAAGTGGGGCGTTTACCAGCTCGAAGAGGAATATCAGTGAAGTGGAGCGTTTACAAGCTTGAAGAGGAATATCAGTGAAGTGGGGCGTTTACCAGCTCGAAGAGGAATATCAGTGAAGTGGGGCGTTTACCAGCTCGAAGAGGAATATCAGTGAAGTGCGGCGTTTACCAGCTCGAAGAGGAATATCAGTGAAGTGGGGCGTTTACCAGCTCGAAGAGGAATATCAGTGAAGTGGGGCGTTTACCAGCTCAAAGAGGAATATCAGTGAAGTGGGGCGTTTACCAGCTCGAAGAGGAATATCAGTGAAGTGGGGCGTTTACCAGCTCGAAGAGGAATATCAGTGAAGTGGGGCGTTTACCAGCTCGAAGAGGAATATCAGTGAAGTGGGGCGTTTACCAGCTCGAAGAGGAATATCAGTGAAGTGGGGCGTTTACCAGCTCGAAGAGGAATATCAGTGAAGTGGGGCGTTTACCAGCTCGAAGAGGAATATCAGTGAAGTGGGGCGTTTACCAGCTCGAAGAGGAATATCAGTGAAGTGGGGCGTTTACCAGCTCGAAGAGGAATATCAGTGAAGTGGGGCGTTTACCAGCTCGAAGAGGAATATCAGTGAAGTGGGGCGTTTACCAGCTCGAAGAGGAATATCAGTGAAGTGGGGCGTTTACCAGCTCGAAGAGGAATATCAGTGAAGTGGGGCGTTTACCAGCTCAAAGAGGAATATCAGTGAAGTGGGGCGTTTACCAGCTCGAAGAGGAATATCAGTGAAGTGGGGCGTTTACCAGCTCGAAGAGGAATATCAGTGAAGTGGGGCGTTTACCAGCTCGAAGAGGAATATCAGTGAAGTGGGGCGTTTACCAGCTCGAAGAGGAATATCAGTGAAGTGGGGCGTTTACCAGCTCGAAGAGGAATATCAGTGAAGTGGGGCGTTTACCAGCTCGAAGAGGAATATCAGTGAAGTGGGGCGTTTACCAGCTCGAAGAGGAATATCAGTGAAGTGGGGCGTTTACCAGCTCAAAGAGGAATATCAGTGAAGTGGGGCGTTTACCAGCTCGAAGAGGAATATCAGTGAAGTGGGGCGTTTACCAGCTCGAAGAGGAATATCAGTGAAGTGGGGCGTTTACCAGCTCGAAGAGGAATATCAGTGAAGTGGGGCGTTTACCAGCTCGAAGAGGAATATCAGTGAAGTGGGGCGTTTACCAGCTCGAAGAGGAATATCAGTGAAGTGGGGCGTTTACCAGCTCGAAGAGGAATATCAGTGAAGTGGGGCGTTTACCAGCTCGAAGAGGAATATCAGTGAAGTGGGGCGTTTACCAGCTCGAAGAGGAATATCAGTGAAGTGGGGCGTTTACCAGCTCGAAGAGGAATATCAGTGAAGTGGGGCATTTACCAGCTCGAAGAGGAATATCAGTGAAGTGGGGCGTTTACCAGCTCGAAGAGGAATATCAGTGAAGTGGGGCGTTTACTAGCTCGAAGAGGAATATCAGTGAAGTGGGGCGTTTACCAGCTCGAAGAGGAATATCAGTGAAGTGGGGCGTTTACCAGCTCGAAGAGGAATATCAGTGAAGTGGGGCGTTTACCAGCTCGAAGAGGAATATCAGTGAAGTGGGGCGTTTACCAGCTCGAAGAGGAGAGCTTAAGATACGTTTGGCAACTATCGTCTGCCAAGGAAGAGAAGTTTTTCAGATTTTACGAACATAAGAGCAGCTACTAATACAATTTCTTCTATTTCAGTCTGACGTTTATCCACTGCAGAATGGTATTGAAAGAATTGGGCGTTTACCAGCTCGAAGAGGAATATCAGTGAAGTGGGGCGTTTACCAGCTCGAAGAGGAATATCAGTGAAGTGGGGCGTTTACCAGCTCGAAGAGGAATATCAGTGAAGTGGGGCGTTTACCAGCTCGAAGAGGAATATCAGTGAAGTGGGGCGTTTACCAGCTCGAAGAGGAATATCAGTGAAGTGGGGCGTTTACCAGCTCGAAGAGGAATATCAGTGAAGTGGGGCGTTTACCAGCTCGAAGAGGAATATCAGTGAAGTGGGGCGTTTACCAGCTCGAAGAGGAATATCAGTGAAGTGGGGCGTTTACCAGCTCGAAGAGGAATATCAGTGAAGTGGGGCGTTTACCAGCTCGAAGAGGAATATCAGTGAAGTGGGGCGTTTACCAGCTCGAAGAGGAATATCAGTGAAGTGGGGCGTTTACCAGCTCGAAGAGGAATATCAGTGAAGTGGGGCGTTTACCAGCTCGAAGAGGAATATCAGTGAAGTGGGGCGTTTACCAGCTCGAAGAGGAATATCAGTGAAGTGGGGCGTTTACCAGCTCGAAGAGGAATATCAGTGAAGTGGGGCGTTTACCAGCTCGAAGAGGAATATCAGTGAAGTGGGGCGTTTACCAGCTCGAAGAGGAGAGCTCAAGATACGTTTGGCAACTATCATCTGCCAAGGAAGAGAAGTTTTTCACATTTTACGAACATAAGAGCAGCTACTAACACAATTTCTTCTATTTCAGTTTGACGTTTATCCACTGCAGAATGGTATTGAAAGAATTGGGCGTTTACTAGCTCGAAGAGGAATATCAGTGAAGTGGGGCGTTTACCAGCTCGAAGAGGAATATCAGTGAAGTGGGGCGTTTACCAGCTCGAAGAGGAATATCAGTGAAGTGGGGCGTTTACCAGCTCGAAGAGGAATATCAGTGAAGTGGGGCGTTTACCAGCTCGAAGAGGAATATCAGTGAAGTGGGGCGTTTACCAGCTCGAAGAGGAATATCAGTGAAGTGGGGCGTTTACCAGCTCGAAGAGGAATATCAGTGAAGTGGGGCGTTTACCAGCTCGAAGAGGAATATCAGTGAAGTGGGGCGTTTACCAGCTCGAAGAGGAATATCAGTGAAGTGGGGCGTTTACCAGCTCGAAGAGGAATATCAGTGAAGTGGGGCGTTTACCAGCTCGAAGAGGAATATCAGTGAAGTGGGGCGTTTACCAGCTCGAAGAGGAATATCAGTGAAGTGGGGCGTTTACCAGCTCGAAGAGGAATATCAGTGAAGTGGGGCGTTTACCAGCTCGAAGAGGAATATCAGTGAAGTGGGGCGTTTACCAGCTCGAAGAGGAATATCAGTGAAGTGGGGCGTTTACCAGCTCGAAGAGGAATATCAGTGAAGTGGGGCGTTTACCAGCTCGAAGAGGAGAGCTCAAGATACGTTTGGCAACTATCATCTGCCAAGGAAGAGAAGTTTTTCACATTTTACGAACATAAGAGCAGCTACTAACACAATTTCTTCTATTTCAGTTTGACGTTTATCCACTGCAGAATGGTATTGAAAGAATTGGGCGTTTACTAGCTCGAAGAGGAATATCAGTGAAGTGGGGCGTTTACCAGCTCGAAGAGGAATATCAGTGAAGTGGGGCGTTTACCAGCTCGAAGAGGAATATCAGTGAAGTGGGGCGTTTACCAGCTCGAAGAGGAATATCAGTGAAGTGGGGCGTTTACCAGCTCGAAGAGGAATATCAGTGAAGTGGGGCGTTTACCAGCTCGAAGAGGAATATCAGTGAAGTGGGGCGTTTACCAGCTCGAAGAGGAATATCAGTGAAGTGGGGCGTTTACCAGCTCGAAGAGGAATATCAGTGAAGTGGGGCGTTTACCAGCTCGAAGAGGAATATCAGTGAAGTGGGGCGTTTACCAGCTCGAAGAGGAATATCAGTGAAGTGGGGCGTTTACCAGCTCGAAGAGGAATATCAGTGAAGTGGGGCGTTTACCAGCTCGAAGAGGAATATCAGTGAAGTGGGGCGTTTACCAGCTCGAAGAGGAATATCAGTGAAGTGGGGCGTTTACCAGCTCGAAGAGGAATATCAGTGAAGTGGGGCGTTTACCAGCTCGAAGAGGAATATCAGTGAAGTGGGGCGTTTACCAGCTCGAAGAGGAATATCAGTGAAGTGGGGCGTTTACCAGCTCGAAGAGGAATATCAGTGAAGTGGGGCGTTTACCAGCTCGAAGAGGAATATCAGTGAAGTGGGGCGTTTACCAGCTCGAAGAGGAATATCAGTGAAGTGGGGCGTTTACCAGCTCGAAGAGGAATATCAGTGAAGTGGGGCGTTTACCAGCTCGAAGAGGAATATCAGTGAAGTGGGGCGTTTACCAGCTCGAAGAGGAATATCAGTGAAGTGGGGCGTTTACCAGCTCGAAGAGGAATATCAGTGAAGTGGGGCGCTTACCAGCTCGAAGAGGAATATCAGTGAAGTGGGGCGTTTACCAGCTCGAAGAGGAATATCAGTGAAGTGGGGCGTTTACCAGCTCGAAGAGGAATATCAGTGAAGTGGGGCGTTTACCAGCTCGAAGAGGAATATCAGTGAAGTGGGGCGTTTACCAGCTCGAAGAGGAGAGCTTAAGATACGTTTGGCAACTATCATCTGCCAAGGAAGAGAAGTTTTTCACATTTTACGAACATAAGAGCAGCTACTAACACAATTTCTGCTATTTCAGTCTGACGCTTATCCACTGCAGAATGGTATTGAAAGAATTGGGCGTTTACCGGCTCGAAGAGGAATATCAGTGAAGTGGGGCCTTTACCAGCTCGAAGAGGAATATCAGTGAAGTGCGGCGTTTACCAGCTCGAAGAGGAATATCAGTGAAGTGGGGCGTTTACCAGCTCGAAGAGGAATATCAGTGAAGTTGGGTGTTTACCAGCTCGAAGTTTTGGAAACGGTAGGAAATGATGCAGCCACATATCGACTATTTGCTGATAACAGAGTACCAAAACGACATCATTAGCAACACCGTCAAATCCTAAGGTAAGAAATATTCGGTTGTCATCCGGAAAATTTGAGTTCAATCCCAATGTAATTACAGTCTGTTTTCCTTGTTTCTCACTCGTCATTTCGGATTAATTTATCAGGAACGAGAAAAGAAAGTGTTTAGTCAATGTTCCGTTTTAGTTGCCCCAGTAGATGACGCTGAATAAATCTTTGTTCTAGTTTGTTATCGTCATTCTCTGCTGTCGTTGATGAATTTTCTACCTTCTGATCATGACAGATTTATGTATAGAAATGTCGTGTTTCTTCTGGTTTTTCATTATCACCTTCACTGTTACAGATGTGAACATCACAAACATAAAAAATGTAACTGAATTGAATGCTAATTTTTAATCATCGTAAGAAACGATCCGTTAATATTCTTCCTAATATTGTTGTTGCTGTTCCTTTAGAAGGTTTCAAAATGTAACTTACAGCGACAATTTTACAATTTATTTTCTTTCTCTTTTTCTAAATTAAAACTATATAATTATTCACTTACCATTGTTGTTGGTGGCATTAATTTCCGTACTAGCTCTCAAGCATAATGGACATGCTTCGTTTGTGAACATGCAAGAGTAACAACGTTCGTGTCCACAGTTATCGATGAGCCGTCGCTTTTTCCCTTTATCAAAAAGCATATCACAACTGGGACACGTTAACGAATTCTCTGATTCTAACAATCGCCTTATTGCTGCTAGATCTGAAATCCGGAAGAGATGATAAAGGTATAGTAAGCATTATATAAATTACCGTATTTGCTCGCATATAAGAAGCACTTTGTTGACACTTTGATGTCTCTGAATTCATGGTGCGTCTTCTACTCGGTGACGACTTATTAGAGCAAAATTTGCTGATGAGCAATTGGACACAGCCACTTTCCCTTGCGTTTTAACAAAACTATGCTCTTATTGCTATTGCTCTTATAAAGAACAAGGAAAGCCGTATTTTACTGATGGAAATTATTCCGATACATTTAAATTTATGCTGTTGGTAGTAGAGTTTTTATATAGTTTTTTACTTTTTCTCATTTCTAACTAAGAAAAATTAGGGTGCGTCTGATACTCGATGGCGTCTTATACGCGAGTAAATACGGTATTTAAATTACAATTGAATCTTGATTATTTATTATGGCTTTACTGGATACGATATTAAACAGAAATTGATTTAGCTACACGAAAAGAGATTTTGTGCTGGAAAAAGAAACAGAAAACAACTGGAACTCAAAGAGAAAGCGTAAATAATTGAATTATCTTCATTTTATTTCGTTATTGTTATAATAATTACTATAATTTCGGTTTAAAAAGACAGCGAGAAACAGAAGTAAAAAAATTGCGAACGAATGTAGGTTATGGCAAATTTATTAATCGATAATTGCAAATGACTCGTTAATTATTCCAATGCAAAGAAAAAAATTTAATAACAATAAAAAAAAATTATTAAATTCATGTTTAGATTTTGCATTAGGCACTGAATGAAAATGTTATCTCGTTACAATTCGCGAGCAAATTCATTAAGAAAATTACGTTGCCCGAATGCTTAATAGAGAGTAAGAATAAAAAAATAAAAAGAGAATAAACGAGTCAAACGAACGTGTTTAATAATAATCATTTAAGGCAAAACAAGTAAGTAAAATTCGTTTCTCTTCATTATTAATAATTGTTGTGAAATCAATTATCTAAGCAATCAATTTCTTATCGTTTCTAAAACAAAATACAAATGATATTATGAACCGTTTCGCTCGTTAAATAATTAATAATTTTAATAATAATTAAATTGTTATTAGTTTAGAATCTAAATCTCGTACGAGCAACAACAATAAACGGCGCTGTTGTTGTTAACATAATTATTAATAGAAATAAATCATATTTTATTGCTGACAATGAATATTGCTAAAATTGTTGAGCAATACACAAAACAATCTTACTCGATTACGATTACAAAGTAATTGGTGATGATGAAAAATAACGAAACGAATTTTTATTTCGTTTTAAAGAAATTCTTTTAATTAAACTGGTATCAATTATTTTGTATTTAAAATAAAAACAGAGAGAGAGAGACAACCTTGAACTAATAACCTTTCCCGACATTTCTTTTTCATTAAATTTGGTACTTTATTACACACAAAAGATATCTCTCCGTCTTCGTACGCACAGATTCTCTGCCACGTTACTTTATTTTCTGATTTTCTTTCAAAAATATGGGACGGCCAATTTCTTATTACACACTTTTCTTGAATAATTTCGATTTCGTAATCCTTTATTAAAACAAATAAATAAATCGAAAGAATAATTATTTTCCTTTGGCAAAAGTACTTTCGTATCAGAAATCAAAACCTTCCAACAGAGAAAAAAAGAAATCTTTTTAAACCATAAACGAAAAGTTTTTAATTTATTCATTACCATCAGTTAGGATCCACATCGTATTGTTTTAACAATTATTATCGTTATTACGAAACCTTCAGGTTTATATTTAAAATTAAAAACGAACGAAAATCAATTTCCTTTTTATTATGAAAACAATCATGTTCGTATATCCATTATCAAAGGGAAACTGATTAAAGTAAAGTATAAGAACGTCATTAAATAAATCCTTAATCTTAATTAGGCTCTTACATTTTGTATTTAACGAATATACTTTACATAAATTTCATGTAGAGTAGAAAGTACGTATTTAGTTTATGGATAATCATCGACCCCCCCCCCCCATCTGCGTCTTCCTCTTGTGCTTCCCAATGAAACCAGTAAATTCTTATCATAACGTCAATAAATTAAACTTGTACCGTTATAATATTAATGAATTCAAATTTTTCCTTCAGGAATTACACTCATTTATTTGTGTATAAAAGTGTTAAAATTAATTATCTAGCAAATTTAAAAACGAAAGAACAAGATTAAATGAAATTCGATAAGCGAGATAAGACGATCATCACGGCGAGCATTTTTCTACATTTTTCTGTCCTTCTCCTTTCGCATCACCGATAATATCAATGGGATCCTCGAACGAGTGTGATTAAAGAATTATTAACGTTTGTATACGAATAGATAGTTAGCTCCGAAGATTTATTTTGATTCACAGATGACATCTTATAATAATAATGAGATTAACGTTTCTGGAGACCGAATAAGTTCTTGCTTTTTTATTACACAAAAGATTTATAATTTGACCAAAAGAAGAAATATTATTATAATCTGATTAATGCGTTTCCTTGTAGATTATTTATAAGCTCTTTTTATTAATACAAATAAATACAGATGACCCATTATTATTCATTATTATAACTAGATGGGAATCGTCTCAACGGCAGAAGGAGTGCAATAAGTTAACGAAAATACAGTAGGTCGATATAGCGAAAATAAATTTGACATCTGTTTTATGCGATTCGATAAATAATAACTTATATTGCAATCGTGCGAATAATAAATTCATAATAGCAAATAGAATATCAACATAGAGAGGAGATAATAATGCAAAACGGACGTCATAGAGCAATTATTGCATAACAGCTTTTTAATGGACACTAATGTGCAGAAGCTGGATTGAAACTGAACGAAAACGAAAAAGAATCGAATTAATGTAGCATAAACAAGTAAAAATAGCACGTGATATTTTTATTGTTGTCCGAGACCAAGCAATAAATATTAATATTTAATAGCAATTATTTAGTAAAGGATAAAAAAGGGACCCAGCGCAATCGCGTCCTTTAAAATTCATTGCAAACATTCTCTTTTTTAATATTATCATTCTTTCGTCCAGATCTTATTCACAAACCATACCGATATTATTATTTATTACATATCATTTATAATGTCAGGTGTTATTTATAGTCATTATCATACTTGCTTGCGCACTTAACAATAATAATAAAGGTTAGTGTGCGATAAAATTGTTTCTAATACATTCATGCCAGGCATTATTGCTAAGATTTTCACCGTGAATTAATTTTTTCTTTAATCAATGAACTGCTATTATATAGTTCGTTCGTTTGACATAGACGAGGAACGAAATTCCCCGCTTCGTTATTATTTAATTGAACAAGAACCCACGCGAAGAAAACGGTAGTAATAATAATATTAAAACGAGATTTCATATAAAACGAATCGACATTTAATTACGGTAGCAAATAAACATAACAGTTTGAAAAATAACTGAGAGAATATTAATTATTGCCACTTTTATTTCTCTCTGTCATTACGCACCTGCATCGGTTTACTTGTCCTTCTTGTTATTATCATTCGGTAGCGAGAAGTCCACGAGGAGTGTTTAAATGAAATATGATGGAGTTTAATAAGAATAATCGTAAAATAAATTTGTTTGTGAAATGAGATAAATACGAGAAAGAAAAACGAAATGAGATTGTGACGAAATTGTATCGGTTGCATAAGAAGAGTGCAGTTTAAAGCGTCGTAAATCATTTATCCGCGCTACTGCTACTCGAAAACCGCTACAACGCCACGTTTTAATACGGGCACCGTTCATGACATCATTATTTTATGTTCTCGTACTTTTAACTGCGAGCTAATTTCGTATCGGTCATTTCTAATATCGCCGACGAATATCGATATTCACGAAGAAAACGAGCAAAGCCAACGATTCCATTGTGTTTGATAGTAAATGGAATGTGAATCCAATTTCCTTGCTGGCATTAATAACAAAATAGACTTCAAACGGATTTCTTTCCGATTCAATTTGAATGGAAAAAGGTTATTCGAAAAGGAAATAAATTATCTATAATATCAAGGATTAAATAATCGAAACGGCCTTTTCTCTGCTCCTCTCGCTTGGCTAGCCTATCTTGCGTTTCCGTTCAATATTCAATTATGTATTAACGTTTAAAAGGAAAAAAATAGGAAAGAAAGCGATGGGAGAACATAAATTTCCAATGTATAAACATCCGATTTGATTACTCTCATTAAAAAGAGGAGGAAAGTTGAAATTCCCGACGAATAAAATATGCTCGGTGTGTAGGTAGTAGTAAGCGACGAACACCATCTTCTAATTCTTAACGTTTTCCATCATCATGCTCGCTAGACGATTCTGTTTGAATAGAATTCGTTATTTTCTTTCATTTTTTCTTTTCCATCACGTTACTCTTCCAAACCAATCGAATAGCACAAGACTAAATATGGTTAAAGACCAACGACGATGTATTATTAATACAGGAACATCTCTCATCAACATCAACGCATGTAAAAAAAAATTTTATTGTGCTGTGTTAACCGATTTAAGAGTCGTAAACGTGTAAGGTGACCATTAAAACAAATATTGGAGGAAGAACGGGAAAACGATTGGAAAAGCCGGACAATAGTAATTAACATTAATTCATATACGAATTGGATGCGTGGTCGAATTAAACAATGCTGTGGATGAGGAAAAGTCTCGAACCATTTCCTTAATTGATGTTATCTACCATCTCGTTCGCCGTAGCTTCGAATAGGAAAAGAAAAACTACCTAATTTTTCATTTCTATTCCAAACAATTAATTTAGAATGCCGCTTATTATTATTATCAATTCATAAACCAGTCTCATATTTCTTGCAACCACCGCCATATGCGGCAAGCAATCTTCTTCTACCTCTGCATCTTCTGCTAGAAGAAGAAGTGTTACTATACGTTGCGTTCGATAAATAATTAAAAACCATTGACCGGATGGACATCGATGTTCTTCGTATGTAATAAAACGTAAGGAAAACTCCAACAGTAACAAACGCGAGGAACATGAGATAAGAGAGGTTGAGAGGGAAAGAGAAGAAATCTTGCTGGTACTACACGCGCTATAAATTCCAAAAGTAGAAGTTAAAAAACGGACGACATTGTCGCAGTACGACGTATCGTGCGGCGCAAATTCAATGCGAAATTGCACACGTACGCGAATAATTTCTTTAAATATTGTCATCTTTTTTTTTGTTTTTAATTTTGTTCGTACGATCGATCCCGTTAAATAAATCATCGAAATCGTGGTGCAACGACAAAGAAACGTTAATAAATATGAAAGAGCATTAAAGCAGCAACGTAGAGAGAGAAGCGGACGCTTAACAGAGGAGGACCGAGATAAAAGAAATGGCAAAAGGAGGAAACGTTGTTGTTACACATAAATCTGTCGTTTAATAATCTTAACGGATTTACGCGGTGGTAATTTTTATCTTTATCTTCTTTGCTCATTTTTATCTCTTATATTCTCGTTTCTTTTTAAATGCCCAATTAAATTAATTCCGTTACGTGCCATACAAGAATATTAAATTGAATTTAAACGGAACCGCCGAAAAAATCGCACGAACGAATAAAGTTGCTTTAACGTTAATAACGAAGAGTTTCACAGAGAAACGAAAATCCGAAATCGACGTTACTTCTTTTACGAAATTCATTTACTTCGCTTCTTATCTCTTTTATTGTTTCATCATCACCAAACAACAAACTTTCAACAGCAACGTGTACAACAAGAAAATTCAATTCAATCATCATCATCTTTATTCCTACAACTACTACACGGTACTTTGTTGTTGTTTGTTATTGTTGTGGTTAAATACGTATGAAATAAATAAATAAAAGGAAAAGAAGAAGAAACTAATAATCATGCATATTAATGCTCGTGTATTGACATACGCATGAAAAGCATACAAACGCTAACCATCGTCATCAATCAATCAAAATTTATTACGATGATGAACATATTAAAGATGAAATTAAACGACGAAGGGAACCATTTATTTATCTACGGACGTCGAGAAACGGTGAGATGAAGAGAGAAAGTAAACTTGGCCATCGTGCACATAGATTTAACGGACGTTTATTTAAAAAAAATAATAATACGTTATGCATGCCTCTATGCAAATTTGTATTATTGTCAAAGTACACGTCAAGCCGGATAAGAAATCTTAATTGATTATATACTTAGTATTTTGAAATGAAGATTTCAAGCTTAACATCGAAACGGAATATTATGTTTAAACGGAACACTAAATGTAAATTGCCATTTAATAAAGATCAATGGCATTCGCATTCTTACATAAACCTAAATTCAGGTGCTAGTTAATGCAATAAATAATTTTCCGTTCGCTCTTTCTACTCGATTTTCTTTCTTTCTTGCTTTCAATAATCAATCTGCGTGCGATTGCTCCATCGTAATGATAATAAAATACCAAACGATTTTTGCGCACACATATTTTGCAATAAAGGCCACAACGAGCAAAAAAAATTTAGAAATTGGATCTTAATAATTACGCGCACAAATAGCCAACCTACATTTGAAAACGAACATTATTAAAATTAATATCGATAATTTTAAAATGCGATCGAGATTAATCAAGATAATAATCGTTGCATTGTTTTCGCGATTTAATAATAATATCGAAATTAATAAATGGTTCACGATTTTTAATTAACGCCATTAAACGGCGCCAATTAATCTGCTCTGCTCTCGATTCGTTTCGACAATCATCAATCATTTTTTCCCTCCTCAAACGCTTATAAATCCCTTTCGAATTTATATTTTTTAATCTCGCGACGTTATTGCACATTCAAGCAGTGCCCAATATGATTTCTCAATCTACTTTTTTTCTGCCTCCGCTAAGTAAACGAGGAAGTGCAGACTTACGGGCGAAGATTACTTTTGAGCCATGTATAACATACAAAAAGCGAGACGACCGATAAGAATTTAAAAAAAAACACGAAACGAGTTAATACGTCACGTAAAATCGGTCGCTTTATAAGTTTCCCATTGCAAGCACGAGAGTTTTTATTGAAGAGAGAAAAATTGATATCTCTTCTTTCTCGTTTCTTCGCACTCGATCTCTTTCCATCGCCCCGTTTGTATTATCGTCGCATATCGAGGGCATAATGACCTCGATTACGTTCCACAACCGTTCACTCGCGGTCCTCTTATATATTCCGTTCGATCGGTAACTGAAAAGAATAATCGTTCGTTTACACATAGTCACAAGAACGAGAGAGAGAAAGAGAGAAATAAAGATTGTTTGCTGGTCGACCGACCGATCGATCGTCGATCACCTGTATTAGGTACAACGAACGTCTCGCCACCTGGAGCTATAGCGTTCGAGCGCCAAGCGGACTGGATCAGGTAGTGAAAGATGTGAATCTAAGACTTTCAAAGTCGCTGGTTTTAGCCGAGAAACGATGACGATGTTAATGATGATGATGATGTGGTGTAATGAAAACAAAAAAGTCGAAGACCGTTCGAATGAAAGATGAAAGGTTAATGAATAATGCGGATAAATGTAAAGAATCGCCGATGTCAAATTACCTTCATTCTCTTCTCAGTAACATCTTCTGATATGTTATTTAATACCCGCACGAATCTACCATTTCTACGGGTGTTAAGCGCAAAATACGACTAGCTGCTGATGATGCAATAATTTCTTAAGAAACGCTTGCAAAGTTAATAGTAATAAAACACTCTTGGTGCGTCGTGTTTCTATTGTTTTTAATTTTTAAGGGGTCCCTAAATATGCAAAATTTGAAGAAGAAAAACTTCTCAAAAAACGAATGAATCTCAATGCAAAACGCACAGTTGAACTGTAATTATTTATTTGCACAGTTAACCACTGTAAGACCTCCAAAATACGTTTATTGCGCTTTGTGCAAAATTGCAAAATTTGAAGATAACAAAGTCTCAAAAAATGAATGTTTCTCAATGTAAAACTCACAATTAAGCTCTTATTAATCGATCTTTTACTGTTTCCATCCATAATTAATCAATTACGGAGCAATTTCTCCAAATTCTCCCAAAAAGATGCGTCTAATTGTAAAACGAGGTTGAATAAAAAACAAAGATTCATCAAAAAATGCGAATTATTGGCGTATGTACTAGTTTTTTAAACTCTTTCAAAAGTCATCACGCTGGCAGCGAACCTTAAATAGATTCCGCGTCGAAGACAATAATAGATACGAGGGCCGCTTCTGGTAGTATTTTTGTGACGCAGAAAAAAAACCACGAGGAACGCATATTGTTATTATAGAAAAAGAGGTCAGAATCATTAAAATAAAGCGTCAGTCAGCTGTTGGATTCTTCGGTATCCATCTATTATTTGCCTTCTCAGTTATTTTTCCCTTCGCTTACTTCCGTTGTTATTTTCGATTTCCGTCTACGAAAATAACGTCCACGAATTTATTATTATCGAACCTATAATTCTACTAATGTCGAAAAAGAATTTAGTCAATTTTTTTACGCAAGAGAGAAAGCAATTCTCAAAAATAAAGCGATGGGTGAAACCGCTATAGATAAATGGCTCCGGTATGAAAACATGGGAGCCGAATTAGTGAATAGACGAAACGAAAAAATGTTCGATCAAAATTTATAGAGACCGAGAACAAAAATAAATTTCCCGTATGTACTTAAATAAGTACTGTCACCAAAGGAATTGAAGCCATTTAAATGCTCCAGCATATATCTTATAAGAACGTCTAACTAAAAGACTAACGCACTCCATCGACTTTATTTGAAACCGCATTCGTTTAAATTTTCCCCCATCACAATGTTAACGAAAACGCAAAGTGCTTCGGTGCCCGACACACGAATCATTCCCTACAACTTTCAGTTACAAATTAATGCCCTTCGCCATAATCGACAGTAAAATTGTCTTCGTTATCTACGGCATTCAGGAAGATGTGATCGAACGATTAAACTTTATTAATTACATCCGAACAGTGTGATGGAGGATGGAAACGGCGACGAGTGTAAATTTAGATGTGATATTTTTAATAATTCGGTTCTTTTCCAAAACGGAAACAAGCCCGTCCCTCCGGTTTATCCTTTATGCTTTTTTCGAAACACTTTTTCTCATTTGTTGATTCTTTAAACACGTGTAATAATAATCGTTAAATACTAATAATTCATGTACGTAATTTCCTGGCGCCACGGGGTTTAAAAATACATAAAGATACCTCTTATCTCTGGCCATCATTATTATTTCTCGTTTCTCTGTTCCTGAAATACGTTTGAAGGATCGTAGACACAACAATAAAGAAAAACTGTTTGTTTTCGTGGCGAATGCTTGCGTGAAAAACGTATCACAGACCCAATAAAGTCGAGTCTTTATGTTTCAATTATTTCTTATTGGTCGTTCAAACGAATTAATTATTATTACGAAACTTCTATAAAATGCATCCTCTCTCGCTCGTCTCTATCCAAATAAAAATAAACCAATAATTATTAATTTCATTAAACTTTTAACGAACATGTGTCTCAATTCCCTGCGAGCAATATAAACGATGATGATGATCATCGAGAGAAAATTCCTGTTGTACACGATGATGATGTACTTTGACCTAACCACAAGAACAACCACCACCAAGTAATTAAATAGCCTCTTTCTCTCTCTCTCTCTCTCTCTCGTCTACGTCATTATTATTACAGCGCGATAGGGAATATTAAATATTGAAATTATCGAGGTGTTCCTTAAGGCATTCTTATAAAGGCATAACGTTATGCCTTATACAGTAAGTGGAGGTAATTTAATTACCTACGTACCTCGTAATAAATTGAAGCGCGCGTATTAATGTTATTCAATTAAAAGACAACGATGGGAAAACGTGAAAGACGATAGGAAAAATAATAGCGTTTCTTTCATATCGATATAGGAGAGGGTTGTCGTCTGGAAACTGTCGATTACCGAGCAATTTCTCTTTCCTCCGTTCGGTCTCTTCTCGTTTCGTTAATTCGATATCGACGTGTAAATAACGTGAAACGAAGACGAGACGAAGGAAACGTTATATCACAACGAACAGAGCCGAACGATCCATCATCATCAGATACAAACGTGGGGATGTCTTTCGTAATTAATTGTGAACCGAGCAATAATAATAACGATGCGATTCGTGATATTGTTTTACTTGCCCGGCGGAGTGGCGAGTAGGAGCGAGCTGCAGCAGTCTAAAAAGACGATTATTACGATGGTGGAGACGAGAAAGATGTAGGAAAAGGAAGGGAATTATTTTAAATCATCGAACGGTGACGACGTATGTTATGCAATAAATTAAAACGCTGCACGTATGTGTTTATTATTTTTTATCTACGTTGCGTTTTATAATGCAACGGAGCTAAGTAACATCGGTAACGGCAGCCTCTTGCCAGTAACAGTACCAACATCGGCAACAGCAGCAACAACAACAACAACGACATGAACAACGCGAGGGTATGAACGAGAAATTGTAAATTACTAAATTCGAAAAGGTTGCCATTTTCTCGTTCGTTTGCAATTTCTCTCCTTCGTATTATATACTACATTACTTCTTATTATGTTTGGTCTCGTCTCTCGTTATTTATTTAATTTTTCTCCTTGTTGCTGTTGAATGGTTCTTCTTCTTCTTCATCATCAAGTCAGACAAACAACGTGTATCGTTACGAACGTTGTTCTATCTATCAAAATGTCAACAAGATTAATCGATAAATTGATTAAGATCTTCGTGTACAATCATTTCGTTCGTTCGCGTCTGATTTTATTTCGTTTCGGATTCGAATATTTTGATAAGTTTGCATAATTAAACGTCGACGCAGAAGAGAAAAGAAAGTGATTCGACGGAGGAGAAAAATCATCGCCATGCAAAAGACGTTACGACTAATTGTCGGACGTCGTTGGCGAAGACGAAATAGATTCGAAAGCAATAATGCCTAAAATGGGATTGAAGCGATTTAGTGGAAACCGATTAGAGAGAAAGATTGAATGCAACGGTGGCCGATTAATTGTGAACGATTGGCCAATGAGTGTATGAGAGAGAGAGAGAGAGAGAGAGATGGGAAAAAAGTAGTTGCAACGGACAAAAGCGCGGTTAAATCAATTCCTTAAGCCTTTAAGGCTTGCGAATGGCAAAACGAACAAAAATGATCGTTTCCAATATAAATCTTCGAGAGGGAATTTCCTGTAAGTGAGCTTCAAGTAAGATAGATTGTATGGTCTTTTACTAATAGTTGCTGATTGGGCCTGTTCTAGCTGTGGCCTTTTTAATAGAGGAAAGGAAATATCTTAATTGTTAGTGGCTCATAATCGTTTAAGGCAATAAATAACAAATTAGAAAAAAAAATGAGAATAAGGAATGTAATGAATAATTACATTTAATTACGGGAGGAAGCGAAAAAAATAAAAGATTGTGAGCCATTGGGAATTCATATTAGATCGAATTATTACGCAGGATTTTCCTGTATCTATCTCCTTCCTTTTAGCACTTATTCCATTTTCATTGCGTTTTTTCTACAACTTTTTTTAATTGTTGTTATAATTGTGGTACTGATAGTTGTTGCTGTTGTTAATATAAGTCGTAGACATCATTTTCGATTATTATTATTAACAGTTATGTAACAGTTTATGCATCATTAGGATCGAGTATTTTATTAAATTTAATTGAAAACCATATAAATTTATCTGATGAAGAAAAACGAAATCGGATTTCGTAACGATTTAATTTCATATAAAACACGTACATAAACTTGAAATTATTATTATCGTTATCAACTCATTTTTTCTTTCTTCCTCTCTCCTTCAAAATTCAATTAATGCCTTAAAGGAAAAAATATACGTATCTGGTGAAAACTATTAACGATCTAAAACGTTCGAGAGACATAATTGACATAAATTGAATAATTCAATTAGTTTATTAATATAATTAGTGTCGTAATTATTAATTTTTTCTTTTCGAAATATTTCTTTCGTTCGATAAACGTATCGAGTTAAACCCTTCTCCGTGGAGAGACTTTTCCTTTTGCTTAAATCTCTCTAACTCTCTTTCTCTTTAAAATACATTTCCATATCTATAAATAAACATTCGGTTGTTGTTGCTGTTGTTGAAGTCGTAATTATTACCTCCTTTTCCTACTCTCTCTCTCTCTCTCCTTAGCTGTGTCTTAAAAGTAACGAGCTTAAGTTACTCAGGTTTATAAAGCAGAGACAGACAAGCAGACAAGTTGCTACCGTATAAGTAAAGCAAAGCCAAATATGGATAATCCAATTTCAATTTTACTCCTTACTTTTTGTGTTACAAAATAGTTATTTTACGTTACACATTCTACAAGAATGACAACGATAATAATAAAAGTTTTACTGTTACTTTTTTCTCTCCGCTTCATTTTGCCGCTCTCAAACTGTATCTCATATTGAAAATTCTTTAATGACCATCAACGAATTCGTTGATCGAGTAAACGCGATAAATTAAAAATTCGATTAATATTATTAATAAGAATATTAGGCGAGGTTATTATACTTATAGGTAATAACATAATGTTGGCAGGTGTGATCGTACGTGGGCAGGATTTCAAATCTGTGGGCGCCGTGGGTTTAAGAGATTCATCGACTCTTTTCCTTCGGTTATTACGAACGCACTTTGGGTACCGGTTGTGTGCGGTGCGGTTTTTGTCCTCTCTTGATCTTTTACATTTAGCAAGGTCAGAATGACAATTCTGTCGGTTGAAAAAGAACATGCTTTAATCATTCAGAACACGATTCGGTTTTGTGCATAGAAGACCAGTTGGGAGGACGATAATCAACGTTTTCCGAGGATTTCTATGATTAGCATTAATCGAGGACCTCCCAACAAGTGCCAGGTGCACAATTACAAACGGAAACAAAGAATGTAGCCTTCTGATAACCGATACGAGGGTATAAAATAACGCATCAATCCGTTTACGATGAGAATTAATATCAAAATAATATCTTCACGATTATCGTCGTGTTTCTTCTGTCATATAACTCTCGGAGCGTCAAAGATTCGTAATGACCATCGGGATTGAAACGTAATTAAATCCGCGTTGAGGAAATCGATGATGCAACGTTACGAGACGTTTAATTGTAAAAATTATTCACAACGATTCCTTCTCGATGGTTATTAAACGCAATGAAAGACGTTAAAAGGTGTTATTTTATGAATGAAACTGCAGGTCGTTGTGTTTCATGAATAACATGCAGAATTTATAATGCAGAAGTTGTTTTTTGCGTGGGTTGAAGACAACAGCCACGGCGACGACGACTTGAAAAAAAAAACTGGCCATCCTCCTCATTTCTCTTTCCACTTCTTGTATCTTTTTTGGTTTCTTTAAATCGGTGAAATAAAACGTTCGGATGGAATACGAATGTTTACGAAATATTATGATTCCACCATTTTAATCTACTAATAAATATTTAAATAAATTAGATTCCTCGTCTTTAATTATTGTTTTATAACACAAAAGACAAGTGCATAATTTTCTGATTTATTTCTTAATTCCGCTTTAATGCTATTAACGTATGCATATTTTATGGATTTGTTACGAAATCTTTAAGTTTATGATGAGAAGATTAACGCAGAGGAGGACGATAATATCTCGCCTTTATTGCGGACGAATGAATGGTGGAACTTTTTTCTCACCGTAATGAATTGCCCCTACTATTTTGCAACATATGGAATACATCTACGTTAAATTTAAACGAGTGTCCAATTGAAATGGGACGATAAAGCAATAATGATAATCAGCGACGAATTTCGATGTGCTCGCGCCATATGGGTTGGATAATTAGCAAAAATTATTCGCACGACTAACGTACGTACACGTTAATAAAGGGTTTATTTTATTTAATCAGAAGACATGTGGTCGATTGAAATCTTCCCCATTTAATGCACAATATAAAACGCGAAGAATATGGAACTTGTTGCTATAATAATAATTGATAATGCAACACGAGTTGTACGGTAATTAACGAGGAATTCCATTATTGCCTCCTATTTTGTTGCGTTCGTAAAGGAACGATTGCAAATAATGGAATATATTCGAATGAAAGAATAAGCCTTTACAATGTGAATCGCAAAGAGAATTTTTCTCCCGTTTCGTCCCTGCGCAAAAGATCATAATTTATTTCATAATTGGTTGCTTGTTTGTTAAAAAACAGCACTTTGCACTTTGCTATAATGGATTAAAAAGATTGTAATAATAATAATCATCATATATATGTTATTAAAGTATTGCATTTTGCACGTTCTTCGGACAACATTATTCTCATCTCTTCGCTACGAATATGGGAAATTATTACGTGATTATGATTGAGTATTGTGATAATTTTCTTATTATAATCGCATACAATATTTAAGCCAAACATTTTATTATTATTATTATAATCTTCTCCTCTTCGGTGCGATTTTCTTTCTCTGATATTTTCATAAAATTACTAAATAACGCGGTAAACTTATAAAATAATGATAATAACAATCTTATTCAAAAGTGTGAGCCTTTTGAAAAATTAATTGCATTGTAAATTTTTTATTGTCGGGATGACTTGCAAATCCAATTATTATCATCGCTATTATTATTATTCCTGTTGCTGTATTTTATTATTGTAGAGATCCATCATTGTGTCTGCAACATCAACAAAGAAGGAGAAGAAAAAAAGGCTGAATCAAGTTCTTTACGAACCAGGAAATAATAATAATAAGCGATTTCTCTTGGAAAACGAAAATTAAAAGACGGACAGAAATACGTTAACTCATTTTGCATATTATTGTTAGGCAGAAGCGAGCGAGGAAGACGCAAAATAATTCTTGCACTACCACTTCTGACATCAAATTACCAATTCGAATACGAACAAAAAATTTAATGTATTTCATGATAGTGATATTAAGTAACGTTTTCGACAGAATGAAATGCAATTATAACGTAGGAACGCGAAAAAAATCAATAAGGAAACATTTTCAAATACTAGTTCAATGGCTCAATGCTAAATCGTGTGGAATATTTTTTTGCGGTCGAAAATCTCACTAATTTTACCTCTATCTCAATTAACATTTCGTTTAGCATTGAACCGCGACTAATTTAACGATATCCACTCGAATCCACAAAAAGAGGAACTGCTCGTTTCCCTAACCTACGATTTAACCTTGCACGTTGAATATAATAACTAACGTTTCTTCGGTTCGGAATAGCGATTAGAACCCATCCGACTGTAGAAGATTTGCCATAAAAATATTTCGTTACGTTTTAACCGGTTATCGTGTAATTACGAAGACGGAAAGGAATCGGGAATTTCTGATTTTCTTTTCAATCCTGAAATGAATCCAATTTCATGGTCGCTTCCTGCAGAGAAAAAAGAGTGCCAACCAACAATGCGATACTTAAATCTAATTCACGTTTTATTATAAGTTAAGTCTTATTATTTTTCCTCTTTTTCTCTCGTCTTGATTTTATTTCATTTAATCCATTGAACGGCCACTAAAAGAGTAATATACCTGTTTGTGTATATCTGTTTGCGTTGTTCGCTCGCTCGCTTTTACTATTATAATAATAATATCTCAATGTCAGTTAGGTGTACGATAAGTAATAAATATGATTATTTTCACGTTCCTCTCGCACACGATTATCTTCTCTATGCCATATTACTACCACATAAGGCATAACGAACGAAACACATATATGTTTAAGCGTATGTGGCAAAAGAGAAATGTAGTAACGATTCGACTGTTCTTTTCTCATTACTACTTTTTGCAAGCTACCTTCGCAACAATGAATTTGATGTATTCAACCGGAGGATAGAGGCGAAATAGTAAAAGGATACACATACATCTATTACAAGTTAATTAACATTTTATAATTGTTTCTTGTGCCATTATAAAATCGATAATCATCTTCTCTTTCTGGTTCTCTGCCTCTCGTATTTCTCCGAAGAAAATCGCGAACAATATAATAAAATACGTTGCTAAATGTCAAAATCGTAAATTTCATTTCGACGTTTTATATGTGAGAGCAACGGCCTTTGTGTTCGTTTTTTTTTTAATGCTGAACACAACGAGCGAAAAAAAAAGTTATTGAGATGTGTATCTCCTGACTTGCACGGGAACAAAGCGAATGCGTTACAATTAATTTTCCAATTGGATACGTATAACTTTTTTGTTATATAAATATAATTCAATTCCATTTAATCGTCGACTCATTAAAATTTCAGCTCGCGTATGGCCAATAATGTAAATGCTAATTTAACGCATTCGTTTTATCAGCAACAAAACGACTTTATGCACGCGTTTATTGACGAGGGGCATAATACCACTTTTTTTTGCGCGGCAGCGAAACGTCTCACCCGAACACTTATGAAAACGTTATCCAATCGAACTGCTTACAAATTAAGCGATTAACCGGTATTTTATGACGGGTTCATGCGCGTATAACGCTTCTCTCTTGCCGTTGCTTTTCCCTGAATTTGTATACCTTTAAATGGCAATAAATCTCGCGATTTCTGCACGCTTACCGCGCGAGGATTCGGCTTTTTTCTCTTGTCGTAGCGAACTGTTTTGCAGTTTCATAAAAATTGCGAATTTATGGACGCGTGGTCTTTAAGGTAGACCAACGTGAAATGTAGCGTCTTCATTTGAATATGTCCTCGTGTTTATTGCCATTACTAATAGTAGCTCTTCAGGAAAATTATGTGCGACTGGTGGAATCGGCGCTATTAGTCTCTTGGTGCTAGATTATTATGAAGAAAGTCTATATTTCATGCTGTTAGAGCAGATATTTTTTCTGGTTTCAAACTGAGTCGTGTATAATAATACTTTTTTAAGGTCACATCTTCAGGTTATTATTTTTCCTTTTGCTTCCAAATGAGAATGGGAATAGAGAGGAAACAACGGCGGTAGAAGAATTCTTCTCTACTTTCCATTATTGTTGTTGTTGTTCTTCTTCCACCATAAACTCTGAAAGATGTGATTAATGTTCTTCCACGCGTAGACTTCAACACAAAAGGATGTACTATTGTTATTCCGGTAAAAAAAAAACGGGGATCTCTCTAACATATCGGTATTAAATAGCGTAGATGATAAAAAGAACCAATTAAAATGTCTATTACTATCATCATCGTTATATTCGAACGTAGTCGTCGGATTTCGGCGCAAGGTAAATACGAATGGAGGTTCGGAATCGTTCAGAGAAAGTTATCCGGCGAGAATGCGATATCGGGCAAAGCAAAATTTAAAATATTTTCGTTAATCGTTTTTGCATGTCGATAATTAATTTCGTAAGTCGTACAAGAATGCAACAATTTGAAACCGAAAAAAAAGAAATAGCAAAGGATGGCAAATGCAAAAGGAATTGTAAACGCGTCCAGAAGGAATTTAATGTGCTATTACCATTATTATTATCGTCGTCGTCATCAACAGACAGTAATTACTGGAATATTATTGCGTGGAGAAGCGCACAAGAGAAACAAAGAAAACGACGAGTACCAGACAGTCCTGTTCGACCACTTTGAAAACAACCATTTCCATCATCATCGCCATCTTCATTACTATTTCTTTAACTCGTTTTCATTCATTAACGCCGCCACTTGTCGTCGTCGTTACCTTGGCTTCTTGTCTTTTGCACTGGACAACGTAATCTTAGATGCATACGATAAATTATTAATAAATAATCGCCTGCGTTCATTGTTCCCCATTGTGTGCGTCTCTCCGATTAAAGCCAAACGAAGAATTTTAATTGATACCATAAAATCATTGAAATTATTATCTTGATGCTGTTGGTAGAAGAATGGCAGGCGGAGAGAAAGGAAAGAGAAAAAGAAACGAGGGCAGAAAACTAAAGTGATTCCAAACGGTGCCCAACGAGCACGATTTCGAATTGATCACCAGCAGAAAGTTAGTCGCTGCCACTGCTGTTGGCGACGGTTTTATGCGAATGATTCAGCTAATTATGAATGCGATCACGTTTCTTTTTCTAATTTGAATTATTATTTCTTCCATTTTTTATTGAATCTGACGAATGTTTTCCACCAACATCCACGTATTTTTTTTTGCTGCGTTCTTATTGAAATGTCTGATTAGCATTAGCGTCACGCTTATTTTTAAACGTTACACAACCGTTTGGTGATGGCAAATAGAAAAAAAAACGCAGATAATTGATAAAATAAATAAATCTTCATTGGTTCCCAAAGCTGGCGCATATAATAATCGACGACGTTCGAAATAAATCGCATTGACCTATTTTATTGCTCATATTTCAAATATAATCGATGCTCGTTTAATTGTATTCGATGTCGCATTCGTTTCCTTAAACACTTTACGATCATCACACGTGTATTAGCGTCAGTCGATAAAAAGAAATCGGAAAATAGATTTACAGGCTTCAAGTCGAGAAGTAGATTTTTATGTCTATTTCTTTCAGATCTCGATTGAACAGGTATCCGTAGGTATGTGGTAGCGAGCATTATAATCGTCAGCGAAGAGTGAGGACACGAAAAAGCTTATTTCTTCCACTCGAAGAGCAAGTTTTCATGGTCAATATTATGTCGTACACGGATCGATAAGATCGGTTAATTTATTTCGATTTAATTGAACTGAATTCAATATATATTCCTCCATTATTTCCTTGTACCATTTAAAATGTGAATCATGTAACTTTCAAAAAGGATTTGTTGCTCCTTTTTTTTGTAAATACCGTACACACGATAGTTATCTTAATAGTTTTGGAGAAAGTCGTGGCATCTCTTTGAGAAAATCAACTCGCTATTTAAAACGATTACGAGCACGACGGATCGAGTGAAATTAGTAAAAAACAAAGAGCGAACACCGTAAAACGAACAAAACGTGGGGAATTTGAAGCTTATTAGAATCCGTTACCCTTTTTTAGTCTACGATTATGAATGAAATCCGTTGTCCATCATCGTTAGCATTTTTCGTTCATTCATAACTTACAACCTACTACTACTACTATTTACGTGTAATAAAATAAGTAACAAGACAAAAAAAACGAAAGGGAAAGACAATAATGTGACTCATTTTATTCACTTCCTCTTCGCAATTTTCGCTGGCTTATATCCATTCCCAATTTCGATTTTTTGTTGTCACCGTCAACTTCCTTTAATGGTAACCTGCTGAAATTAAACGATCCGAAGGACAGCCAACGCTCTTATTTAATAACGTCCACGTTTTTTTTTTTTCGTCGCTCTCTTGCAGTTCACGATCTTATTATTGAAATATATTTACGTATGTGTGCCAAATTGCGGTAGGTATATCATTAACAAATGTAGCAAGAAAAAGAGGTTATCACGAAAAAGAAATGGGAAGTGTATAGCGAGCTAAAAAGAAAACAAGTAAATGAGACAAGTGATATTTTACGTTACTCATACGATTTAAGCAAAAAAAAAATATGAGAAATGATGTGGGAGATCTGGTATTTGTTTTCTTTTTCGGTTAATTCTTTGTCATTCACGTTACGAACAACTGATTCATTTCGTTCGCCAGAAGTGAAATAATGTTAGTGTAGGATTCATGGCAGAGGAGACGAAATCATATTCGTCCGGAAAATTGCCACTCGAATGACAATAATAAAATAATGAGACGATTCGCAACGATAGTTTTTACAATTATTGTTGTCGTCGTTTTTTTAATCACGTAAAAACGGCAAAACCGACATAAAAGAATTATTTTATGGTCGAGCTATAGTGCAGACACCGAAGCATTAACCATGCACGAAGAACGGAAGAAACGTTAAAATTACAAGGTAACAACGGATCGTGGAGCATAAAAAATTGAGTGCAGAACGGCGCGAGGAGCGAGCGAGAGACGAAGGCGAAAAAGAGAACGAATCGAATGGAATAATAAAATGAAATTGCTACCAGAATGATAACAAAAAAGAAGGCGAAAAAACAACACGAAATCAAAACTTTTGAGCGGAGGTTTTTTCCTTGAAACTCTTTACCTCTTCTTGCGTATGAAAAAGTTAATGGCACACTCGTAACAGTTCACAGTGTGATAGCAGTCAATCAGCGTTACTTTGTACGCTTTTTAAATGCATCAACTAAGAAAAAAAAAATAAACGTACATCCTTCTCCTCGTCCGTTCACATGGCGCTTAAAGCGGCGGACGAGAGGTAAGAAGACGGCATCAAATTCTTTTTGCCGCACATCCTTTTCCTTCTACTCATTACCCGACATCAATTTCTTATCTTGTTCCTCAACGTTGATTGTGAGCCAATTACAAATTTACTTTTTCCTCTTTATCTCCTTTGCTTCCATCATTATTAATAATAAAAAAACAGCAAAATTGTGCATATATTCAATATTACATTTATTATAACTGTATTACGGCAATTCGCTTCTCTACCTTCCGTAATTAAAATTGCAAGAAAATCGTTTATATATGATATAAACTTACCAACTAATATAAAATGGGCTCGTTTAGTTTTATTAAACTCGTATTATTATAATGAGCGATAAATTGATTAACTTTTTGTTCTCGACCACAATCTAAGCAAATAAATTGGAGAATGAAACGAATAAGCGAATGGGTGCAATTGCAATAATGGCACGGTGGTGAAAGCAAACTTAAAAAAGGTTAGATCAGGTTAATAATTATATTCGATTGAAGCGCTAAAGTTAAATGGTAAAAAGGATGGTACGAAATATACGCGGGAATGCCACTCATTCGCTGTTAAACAATTTCTATTGTTCGCGGAATTAAATGGAAGAAAAGATTCGCAGCAAATATTTGAGTAATAAAGCCGAATGTTGCGAATACTTTTTCAACAAAGGAAAATCTAAAATAATGTAATAATGGGAACGGTTCGATGTAAGAAAACCGCAAAAGATCGCATTGCAAATATTGTAAATTACTTCCTGTGGATAATGGCTTATCGAGAACTCCATTCGCGTCGTTCCATCGACATCGTCTCTACCTCTAGAAATTATCGAAATGAAAATCGCGAAAGATTGTGAAACGCGAGGATTTCTTTCTCCGGTCGTCAGCCACCACCGACCGTTAAAATAATTACTTCACGAGGAACGAAATAAGAGTAGTATTCAATTACTCTGAAGTAAAAAAGGAACCGAGCCTTAAAAAGTTTTGTAACACGTCGTTCCCACTTCTTTTTTGTCACCTCTTTTTTATTTCATTTCACATTCATATTGCCTTAAATGGTTAAGTGGAAAAAATTGGTAAGCGTATATTGGAAATTGGCTAAAGGCTAAACTACATACGCTTTAGTTCGTAACAAGCGAACTGCTCTTTAAATTGTTTAGAGAATAGAAAACATGGTAAACTAAATTTAAACAATTACATCATCATCATCATTATCATCGTCACATGGACGTTGTTATTTCTGCGTTTCAATGACACTCGTCTAAGAAGCTAAGTTTTTTCTATATACAGGGCGTTTGCTCGTCCGAAGAATCACTCTTTGTTATTATTGCTATTGCTACGTTATGCAGCAGAGAGCTATCCTTGACTTTTTTCTCTTGTACGTAGTCTGTAATCGTCCATCAACAACAGTAAACAACGGCTTACGAAATGGATTAAGACGAGATAGAAAGAGGCAACAAGTGTATAACGCTAATTAAAATAAACGAGTTTGTAGAAAAAAGTTACAAAATAAAAGGAAGAGGATGGAAGTGGCAGGAACGATATGAGACAACAATAAAAACAAAACTAAAGGGACAATATATCTTCTTAAGAATTTTTTCCTCTTTATTTTAATGCCCATCCGCATGTACGTATGAAATTCTTATTATTATCATTGCTACTTTCGAGCTCTTTTTCGAACCGATTTTTAAATTCCACTCGTTGATGCACGAATTAATCGTGCCATTCATTATTTAAAACGGTTCAACGTACTTGCTTTAATTAAAGAAGAAACGAGAAATGCGTATTCTTCGAATTAACGTCCCAGCGACGAATAACAGAGCAAGGAAAAATTTAAATTTTTCCGACGTTACAAAAGCAACTTAATAGTTTGCAAATGTAGAACCGAAGCGATAATAACGAGCACACGTGTCCTTCCATTTCATTATTATTATTTTAATTTAGTTTTAACGGCTTTCCAACCCCTATGAGCCACTGCGGCTCTAATGAAAGTGGAGACATGCTAAATATAGCCGACCACTCACTCGTTCCGTCTCCAGTTCGTGTTACTTCCTCTTTATTTAAATTCTCTCCTTTTTTTTATTTAGACCACATTTCGATCCGGAAACGGTTCACATGTGGGAGACATTTAGACACGAGAAACACGTTATTCGTTAAATAATAACTCTCGCTTTTATTACGATCATTACATACTCAATGAAACTGTTTAATTATTAATTAATCGACGGAGTTGCATGTATTTTCTGGGCAGTTTGAATTCGTCAAAGTTATTTCGTTGTTGTTGTTTTTGTGGTAACCGTAAATGGAACCGTGCGCGTATAAAACGGTTATTTCTAGACAACAAGAAAAAGCGCCTCTTTTATATTTTCAGCATAACGACGATGGGAAAATGGGCGCTTTTATGGGATTTTAATAACGATTTTATTGTCAACGTCGATTATTAAACTCAATGACTTTTTATTATTTACTAGAGATGGCGTGAGAGAGGAAGAGAGAATCAGCGCCATACGCTTCTTAATATAATGATAATAACGATGAATAAACACGTTTTGATTAAAATTATTTACTGCCTACCTGCCTACTTGGTAGGTACGTACCCAGAATATTGCCACTAAACCAACTAAATTATTTTAACGGTACAAGTTATAAACAAAAAAGAAAGAATTAAGATTTTTCCATTTATTTATCGTGTGGTAGAGAGGATTTACGAAGAATATCCATGAGCGTGGACGAGGAAACCTGTCGAAAAGTCCAATATCTTTAAAAAATCCTCGATTGCTGCCTACGCAAAATCTCTAATTATAAATTATTAGAGTCCGATCATTAGTGTGGCAACAATGAAATTATGATTTATCATGATCATCCTCTTTGTCCTTTATAGGAGACTGACATTTGACTCGTGAATCCATTCTATTGCATTCAACGCTTTTCAGTATTCAATAAAGGTCACGTGGATTGATTCCGTTTGTTCTTTTCTAGTGTTTAAATGCACACATGCTAATAATAATAATAATAACAGTAATCGCAGTATAATTGTATAAATTTACTTAAGAGCACGTGCAAGCTAAATAACCACTACGCTTTCGGAATGGATAAAACGGAACGATTTTCATAATAAAAATGAACGGTTTTCGAAACGTCGTCCACGATTTGCACGCATCGTTGTGATTTCGTGAAGAGTGGAAACGCTTAATGAAATTCATACGAACATGGAATGTATGTTCTTCACATCTTCCTCTTTCATTGACCCAATTTCTAAGCGCGAGAATGGGAAACTAATCTCAAAAGCCAATCTTCTCTCCCAATTACGTCCTGTCATCGTAATATGTATCCACATCTTCTGCTTATTTACACCATATTTATCCTATCTTATCTAATAACGTCGTTATTACATGCACACTACACGTTTTACTTAGTTAAGACACACACAAACGCATCCTCCTCAATAACTCTTGTTATTATTAGATTAATAATATTATTATTATAACTCAACGTGACATTGATAACACGGAAGTTTTTAATCCAATCTATTACGCTCATCGCTCGCTCTCTCATTTCAAACTTCAATGGGTTCCAGTTGATATTAATTACAAAGCGAAAAGTGCTGAGAAAACGATAATTGTCTCAACGAATAATTAATTAATGAAATCGAATGAGGCGATTTCGAAGAAAAAATGTGATAAATCGTTAGATCGGAGCTTCGAAACAGGCGATTTCTCTTTAAAATCAAAACAGGGGACGAGAACAATTTCAAAAATAACAACGCTCGACTTACCAAGAACGCTGTGACTTAAACCACTTCCTGGTCTATTATTATGAACTTGGCTCGTCATTATGAGACAGTGTTCAATATCCCTTTTCCTTACATGTCACACTCACGCGGTGTATGAGAGAAGGACGCCACTGTGAACCGTTTTGATGATGACGATTATCGATATTCGTACACTTCGTTTTAGAACAATTACGGAGACACAATTGCAATAATTATTGTTACGTTAATAGCAACCGAATATAATTGCTTATAATATTTCCCATGCGAATGATCCGCAGTTTAAAACTATGCACGTGAATTTTAAACTTTTTCTTTTCGTTCTTCTGTCCGAGTCGAAGTTAACGCAATTAATGCAAGAAGGAAGCTATTCGTTAATGATACAAACAATATTTTAATTGTCGCAACACAAACCGAAACTTCTATAATTGCTTTCCGTTCGTAATGATCACTTGTGAATCGTTCATTAGAAAAATTGCTTCAAACGCAAATAAATAATCGACAGCGAAGATAATAACGACCGTTCGACTCGACGTTAGTAACACGACTGGCTCGGTTTCTCTGTCGGTTCAATGGCGTGCACTGCGCTAAGGCGAAGAGTTTCAATTTTTGTGCTTTAGGAGCCGTCTCTCTCGCAATTGCTCATTCTGATCCTTTAATTTTAACTATATTGTCGAAATTTAAAGTTTCAAGCATTGTAATGCACTTCCAATTTAATTTTTCCCCCAGGTGCAAAGAGATTAGATTGCAAAGTTGACTTGTTGCTCGAATATTTACTTTATCACGTTTATAATTACTAATCGCTAAATGCCTTTCCTGGTTATGTCACTGTTAGAAAACGAGCAAAAATCCAATCTAGGAATGTTATCGATTAATTAATGCCATTTGATTTTAATCGATCCGAATCGAGATTGGGCAATTCACTTTGTAGCCTTGATGGGTTTATAATAATTGTTTATGCAAATCAGTATGGCTATTAATTAAAATTAGTAATTAAACGTCGAACGTTGCTGAAACGTTTCTGTGATGATGATGCCTTCTTTCAATTTCCTCGTTCTATTTCTATTTTGACGGATTAATTATAACTCCAAATAAATAAGACTGGTGTATATGTCTCAAATCGATTATGCTTATCGAAACTGAGGAGCTATTTACGTAAAAAAGTGGCTGCTAATCGATTTAATGTAAAGAGGAAATTAATCTTCGACACGTCAAACCTGATGAGCCATTTTAATGTCTACACTTATGTACGAACTATTAAAATCTCCACGTTAAAGTAACACGAAGAATCGCGATTCGATTCAAATGAATTTAACAACAGAACAGAGAATGAAAGCGCAAAAACAATCCTCTCGACTTGTTTCGCGCGTTTTTCCCATGAGTCAAGAACCACATTGTTTTCATCTGCGACCATCTCGCTCGCTTGCCTCTCCTTCGTCGTCTACCTGTTGCATTAAATTAAATGAACAAACGAGTTCAAGCCTCGAGTGCGGTGTGTTATTATTGAAAATCGCGAAGAAAATTCGAAAAGTCCCTCGACATATGTTAAATATTAAAAGAAATTAGCGAAACGTTTACGAGTTCCAAACTGACGTTCCAGTTATTTCGCCCTTTTTCTTTTTCGACTTCTCATGCGGAATTGCGACCGTTTAGATGAAGCCGCTTTTAGTCTGGCGATCGAATATTCTCAGCATAACTACGGCGAGCAACAAGAAAAAGATGCGCTAGCGACCGAGTAAAAGGACGGTTCTTTAATTGCCTCCTCGTGTGTCTTTGCGTATTGCTGGATGGAACAAATCACAACATAACAACAGACCATTCCCGTCATATTCGGACCAACAACGTGCCCGTTTTGTTTACCTGTTTCGCCGGTTCGAAATCAACGTAAAACCAACAAGGCGAGTACGAGGATAAAAGTGGAACAGAGAGAGAGAGAGAGAGAGAAAACGAGCCAAAAATTTAAAAGGCTTTGCCATCGGCTTCGTAGCCCTCTCGTAATATAATAAATATACCTGAGAGACTCCGTTTCGTTGTCAAACCGATGCAGATATGTTCTTCGTCGTTGTTGCTTTTTTCCTTCCTCTCCAGCTTCTTGCTTATCTTTTATTTGGCTACATTCCATTAAGGAAAGTGCACGAAGAATGGTACCTGTTAAAAGTTATTGTTCTCTCCTCGATAAACAATGATACCCCGGTCGCTTTTCACGTCCAAATCCATCAAGGGCGTACAATAAATGATGATGATGATAGTAACGTGTGAATTATGGAACTTCAAGGTGAATTTTTGTGTTTACGTGATACGTAGAATAAAAGTGGAATTGAAGACAGATTTAAGAATGTTGCAAATAGATTGCATCCCATCGAAGCTAAAAGTATTTAATCGAATTTGAATGGAAATGTTGTTAATGTTAAGATAAAGACGCGTTTTTTTTTTTATATAGAAAAAATTCAATAATTATTCTATATTTAAACTTATCAGCGATTATTATGAATGTTATTATTTCATTTAAATGTTATTATTTCAAATAAAAATCGAAAATAATAGAACGACTGTTCGTCGTCGATAATAAATGCAGCAGAATAACAATTACTTTGGATGGAGGAAAGTGACCACAAGCATTTCGTAAACGAACCTTCAGCCATTCGAATAAACACTTGTCCTCACAATAATTGGATTATCATAACGTTTTCTGTTCCTACATAATTAAAATAAGAGATCATTAATTAAAACAATTTAATTTAAAAAGGGAAAAAAGTGTCTAATCATCTATAATGATGTACCTCATTATAATTATTAAGTTCCATTATGATTATAATTTGCACCAAACAAATTAATTAGCGAACGTAATTAATTTTATTTAGTGATGAACGTTTACGTACATAGTTTTCATAAGTATTCTTGCGTAAGTAGCTCACGACCTTTATGATTGTTTAAAAAAGAAGAACTAATTCCTTTTTGCTAATGAAGTGTCTGTTCTAAATACGTCCATGTGCATACGCAGATATATTAAATCTAAAAGAACTATATTGCATCAAATTAACATACCCACGTTTTGTTATTTATTTATTTTTTGATTCCTTTGGAAGCCTTAGATTGCTTCATTTAACTCAGACCGATTATCATGATTGTTTTATTACAAATGTACCAATAATTTGTCAGGTGGGCCGAATAAAATGTTCTGTCGTTCATTCTCTGACTCATGCCTCAAATGAGTTTTCTTTTTATTTTTGCTCGATAAAAATATGTATCAATTTGTTCGCTGCTGTACGTTCGTTACATATCGGACCTTATTAGAGAAACGATTAATTCATTCGCAAAAAAATAATAAACGGTAAAAGCGAATGTAAGTTAGTCATGCAAAAAATTACAATTTTGTAAACTCATCCAGTTGATTTGGTTTTTGCAATCGATTAAGAGTGAAGACCGCCGCAAAAAGAAAAAGATTGGCTACAATTGACTGATCAACATTCCTTTCTGCGATAACTTTTTCGGAAATTGGGTGTAAAATTCATTTGGCAAAAATGCGTATTTCTTAAAAATATATCTACCATTGAGTGTGGCCCAACCAAAAGAACCTTTGCGTCTTTCGTTAAATTGTAAACGAAGCGACAATGTAATGTTATGTATGACGAAAACGTTTCTTAGAATTTTGCAATAGGCAATAAAGCTGCCACAATTTTTCTCGTCTCGGCTTTTTCTCTTCTCTTCGACCAAAGCACTTGTCACTACTTTATAGCTATCTTATGTGCCAGAAGTAGTAATACTTAATGTAACTGTTGTTATCTTTATTACGAGAAATAAGCAAATTCTATTTGTTTAAATTCATTTAATTTAAAACTAGCATTAATAAATTCGATTCATTAGTCAGTGCTTCCCTCTCTTTCTTTCGCACTTTTTCCAACTCGCTTTGCTTTTGCCGTTCGTGTTCATTCATTGCAAAATTTCAAATTTAGCAAAGCAATAATGATACGTTGTGAAACGTTGGCTAATTAATCTATTAAAATCTTTTATTACTATTTGCGCGTTCTTAATAATGCCACAGAAATAACTTTTTAATAACTTGTTACCGTTAATTTGCTGTGTATTTAAATAAACGTTTTTCAGATTCGGTTGAAAAAGTTTTCAAGTACCAAGAACGAAAGCGAAAGTTTGGTTTCCTTTAAATCGTTTCTTTTTATTTAAACCAAAAAAGCATTTTATTACAAATTATACGCGATCCAACGAGAATCGTTTCTCGTTCTCTTTGTTCTGATTTAATTTCTTTTCCATCTATTATTTGTGGATTAACATAGTGTGCGATTAAGTTTTCTTTTTAAATGAGTAATAAAACCCACTTTTTTTTATAACTCTGTTATATCGATTAATGAAAGATGAACAACGAAAAGTTTGATTATTATATAAGAGAAAGTCGAGTTTTATTACGAACAAAAAAGAAACATTTTGATTTTTTATTACGAGCCGAATTGCAACACACCACTACTCTCTTAAG
Source organism: Hololepta plana (assembly GCA_963695495.1). Classification (NCBI taxonomy): domain Eukaryota; kingdom Metazoa; phylum Arthropoda; class Insecta; order Coleoptera; family Histeridae; genus Hololepta; species Hololepta plana. The sequence continues at coordinate 2,198,537 of OY968834.1, read as the reverse complement.
AGGTACGTTTAAAAGAAAAATAAAAGCCACAAAGAAACGAATAAAAATATATTTTCGTTGTTCTTTATTCCACCTTTATTTATTTATTCGTGTGGGATTGTTTATGTGCGTACGTTAATTAATTTGTTCACGTGCGTTTCCATAATGCACAAAATATTATGGCACACGAAACGAAACGCATAAGAAAGTTATGACCGATGGTAATTAATTTTCTTGTACAGGTTCTCTTTTTTTCTTCTCGTTCAAAAGGTACCAAAAAACAATGGCTGTTTATCATTATGCATTAGTCACATTTTTGCAATACAAAGCACGTAAAAGTATGAGAAAGTAGCCAAAAACCGTTATGACCGTGGTCAAGATTCGCAATTGACTGGATTTACTTCAGTTGGTTATTATGTTTCCCTTTGCTGCTCTCACAATCAATCAATCCGAATGAAAAATTTCAATTTTTGGTTTATTAACATTACGATTTGTTTTCTTTTCTCATAACAATTTACATAATTATTCCTTTTCCAATTCAAACTATTAATCGAGCATTATAACAAATTGCCGATACGCACGTGGGTTTCGACGATTTAAGATAAGAAGAAAAATGGACCTTAAACGAATTTGGGTCTTTTTCGATAATTGGTCGAGTGGGATTACCTTTTTTTTTAAAACTCCGTCATGATAATCCTTCTAATAAATTATCGTGTTGAAAGCAGTGAACAAGTGAAATGAGAAAACTGAGTTTGCTGTTGGGAGCGAGAGATTCGGTCTCGAACGTTCTTGTTGAAGAGAATCAAATCCAGATCAACCGAAAGTAATAATAACGAACTCGATCGCGTTATAATTCGTCTACACGTTTACAAAAGTGCAATAATATTATAATGGCTTGCAGGAGAAGTTTGCGATGTGGGCAGCACGACTTCCCTTTCGCATTTTTTCTTCGTTTCATTTACATTTAAGAGAACCCGTTTCCAAAGGCACACACACACACTCGCTCACACGTACGCCTACGCGTTCCTAGTTTTGTGAATGAATGAATTTCAACTTATTATCATTATTATTAAGGTGCATATAATGAAATCTAAAACACTTTTACGTATGCAATATTCGAAAGAGAGAGAGAGAGAGACAACGAAGCGAAAATAGAAGGAGCACAGGAACGATTGGGAGACAAGGCGTTAAATAATAATAAATGCACGCTCGTTCGTATACAGGCACACACAACTACTTTTAAACGGTTACTTTTTCATTTTTCTCTTGCTGTTGCCGTCTCTTATCTATGCGTGCATGCATTTATGATCGTTCTATTATTTTTCCCATTCGAATCTTTCATATTTCACGTGAGCGTAGGTGAGGTGAAATATACTTGTGTACACGTTAATTTGCCACACGTTACGAGTACCTCCGCATGACTTATTTGTTGTAGTTTGTCCATGCGTTATTACATTAAACGATACCTACAGCATCCGGATGTACACGTATGTGAAAATTGTATGAATGATTATGAGCGAAGAGGCTGATGATTGGGTAGAGGACAAATTCGTATTTCCTAGAAGACGTTTCTCTTTACGATTTGCAATTGGTATTTAATTGCGAAACGATTAATTGACCGATGATTGTTGCTTGGTTCGTTTCTTCGTTTCCTCCTATTTGTAATTTCTTCATCACTTAAAGTGATAACAATATCCTTTTCTTCGGACGATTAACACTTTAACGTTATTACCGTACGGTAATGAGTGTTTGTTCTTTCTTTTCAGTTAAATGCATTTCTATTATTTATTTATAACGTCTTACATAGGTGTGAAGTCATAAAGTTTGTCCGTTGAAAAAAAGGCGAAGCAAATACGTATCATAAATTAATACCTATCCATTCATGACGATTACTTCTCTAGGGTTTTTACTACTTAGCTGAAATTGTTTCTGTTCTCGTTTATTGCGTTTCCCTCGTTCGTTCCGTTAAATGAAATTTCGTCTGGTGTTGCTTTCAAGAAGAAGATGGTAAACAAAGGAGAGAAATGGTCCGTAATACACATTAAACAAAAGGAATAAATAAATATAAGAAGAGATAATTGCAAAGAATCTTCTTAAAGGCATTTTAAAACGTAATGCTAAATTACTATCCAATTAATCACCACCACGTATATACCGTTAGTTTCAATTCTGCGAAACGATGGAAAGTTTCGCTCGAAGCGCCCTTCCTTTAATCTTCGTACGTATTGCCAATTTTTTTACTCTCCCGTCTCTTTCCTTTTCGCACTTCTTCGCGTATTTGCGAACGAGATATAACGAAAAGAAAAAATTAAAACACATTGTTTAAATAAATAATTTTCGAAACGTAACAATGCAGGCTCCATTCCTCTTTCGTCTCTTTCTAGACGGTCGTGATTTTCGTTTTCTCCTCCTGGAAATTGTCCGTTCATTTAGAGATCACTTTTTCTCCTTTGTGATTAATTTAATTCATTTCTCTTTGTTTTTATTCCCTATCTTCATAAATATCGAATTGCTTTTCTTTTTATAAAACTTTATATATAATTTTTTTTTATAAATACACTTTTTTTGAGGCCAAAGGGGCCACCTCCTCTACACCGATTCATTTACATACACTCTTCCACCATTATTTTTACCAGTTATTTTATTCTTTAAACAACAACAATAATAACGATAATAAAAAATAAAAGCTAAACTTCTCGTTATAACGTAATAATAAAACAATGAGAATTAAGGAATAAAAAAGGAGGAGTGAAGTAGAAGAGGATACACAGTGCATTGTTATACGACCTGTTTTTATTATTACTACAGCTGAAGAGATGTTCTATATGTAGCAGAGGTCAAAGCGAGAATAACCCTCGAGGGTAACTTTGTCGACATCCACAGTTCCATCAGAAAAATATAACAAATAAACCCTACACAACGAGAAATTAATTTCCTTCGTTCAAGGGACCGATGGAAGAAAGAAACTAGTCATCGCTTTGCTGACGATGATGAAGGATTTCCGGTGTCCTTTGAAGTGATAAAGATGTCCAGCTGGAGATTCTAATCAAATCTTTCCTTTAATCTCGATTAATTTAATTAATTTCCTTATTGAGAATTGATAATGGATAATAATTACTATTATTGTTGCTCTCGTAGGTCGTTGTTGCAAGTCATTGTTGGGTTTTTAATTTTAAAATAATAATGAAGTTATTACGGTTCTTTCATTTTGACAGTGGACGCAGGGAAAGTAACGTCCGAGAATGGTACAAAATATATGGGGCAATAGATCTCCATTGATACTACGATTATGATTATTATCCTTTCACGATAATAATTCTATTTGAAAATAAAACGATTCTTTGTTCGGTGAGCTTGAAAAGAGAACGACTTTAAAGTGAAAAAAAAAAACAGAAATAAAAACAAGCTCAGCAAGTACACCTTTCTAATACAATACTAATAAAATGCAAAATAACATTCACAAGAAGAAGAAAATCATGTTTATATTTTCCTCTCTCGTAATAACGCCGAAGAGCGCCGTCTAGAAAATGTGGGTGAATAAATATCATTTCAAAGTCGTAAAACGCCGCAATCGATCCCATCGATATCATTCTCAATACGATTCTTCTTATTTATTTTTTTTTACATTCTGTTCCATCTCTGTTGTTGTTATTATAATACAACAGAATGTGTCGAGAATAACGTCCATATATAGAATATGGCTACACGTTGCACACACACACACACACGGCATATTTATTTCTCGTCGTACAGGAATAAGAAAAGAGCGAGGAAAAAATGGTGCCCCGAAGGCAGAAGGCAGAGACCCAGACTCACTGACTGGACAAATCTCTTCGCTGCCCGCTCGTACGGTTCGCTCATTTTGCCTGACTGACTGACTCGGCTGACTCATTCGCTCGCACCGAGAAGACGTTCAACTCTGTTATAGAATCTGCCGGACCTAAATGGGATTAAAGTCCTACGGATTTTTTGGGGTAGTCGAGGATTTTTTTCTTTGAATGTTTTCGTTTTGTAGAAGCGCGCATGGAGGCCATTAAAACGACTCCGTTCTCGACGATCGCTTTCAGTGGGATTCTTCGGTGGAGACGTTTCAGTGATGGTCTCGATTTAATTAGAGGCGACGCGTTACAAAACTTGACGTTACCTCTTCTTCTCTATTAAATAAAAGTGGTTAAGCTAAGCCAAAGAAATGGGTATTATGTTGCAATATTAAATTACGTTTTCTTTTAATAGCCTCTTATTTTCGTTCTTTTTCTGGCACCAGGTAATAGTATCTAGTACTAATTAAGCCAGATGAATAAGTTTATTAGAGAGATGTTACTTGTATTATAATGCGCCCGAAGAACGTTTCTTTTTTAATTCCCCCGAAACCTCTCTTTTGGAAGTCGAATCTAAACTATTGCCATACAATTTCTTCCTCTTCTTCTTCAACTACTACTCGCGACCGCAGCACTTTAACCGACGAAGACACGAAGAGAACGAGTTTTCGTCTCCTTTCATTTGCATTGTTCGACGTCGAGCTATTTTTAGATCGATAACCGGTAGACCAAGTTTAATTATAACCGCGCGTCCGACGACGTTTTTTTTTTTTCGCTCTCGGTTCGGGACCTTATTTTTTAAATAAACAAGAAAAATACACAAAAGCTATTTCGCAATTGCCGTTTGGCCGGAATGCTTGTGTGACTATTTAAAAAGATCCGACCGTCGATTTTTGTTCCGTTCCCTGCGCATTTTCAAAGTTTTTCATTTTCATTGCACGTTTGCTCATTCTCTGCACGTAATTATCATAATCTATTTTGCAATTGTAATAATATAGCAACGTATGCGAACTTACGGACATATGCTTATTGAATAATCTGAAACATATGGCGAATTTCGTAATTTTCGCATTCCTCGAGAAAATTGCAATGGAAAAGTGATAAAAAGAAATAATAATAAATGCAAAAAAAACGCATTTTCCTCTCTCGTTCCTTATTTTAATCCGTGGTGCACGGTAAGACGGTTATTGTGATGTTCTCTTCCACGTGAGAGTAGTGATTAACTCCCACTTTTCATTAACCTTTGACCCGATATTATCACCTTGGGCTTACGTTCGTTCGTACGCCTCCCACGTATTGCACGTATTATTATTTTTTATTATCATTATTATTCATGATGTTAGACCGAACTCTGTTCTTTCTCTTCTTCAATATCATTATCGTCATCATCATCATTATTATTACGTGATCAAAGAGGACGATTAAATTATACTATGCGAGTCTTGCATACGCTCTTTTTTTATTATTATTATCGTTATCCATTCTTCGATACAATCGAAAGAACGGTAGGGACGAGATGAAGTGGCGGAGGAGGAAGAAGAATGAAAAGTAATAAAATATTAAGAAAGCAACGGAAAAAAAAATCGTTTATTAAATTGCGTTTAGTCCATCGGTATGTATTGCATTAAGAAAGCAGACGAAAAAATGCTAAGAGAAGAATGATTAAGAAAGAAGTGATCTCTTCTGATGAGGCGGTCGAAACGCCAAATGCATGTTTTACGATTTCGTTACGCCCAAACGAACAAGTCGGTCACGATTTTCGTTTCGCGCGTTCTCTCACTCATTCTTTCGCATTCCGAATCCTTTTCTCTCGTTTTCGTGTTCTTCTTCCGGGATAGATCTATATACACACATCAATAACACCGTACGAAGAAGAAGGAGAGAGTGTCGGATCGGTTCTTTTTTAAATAAGCACAATCGCAATTGTAATTAATAAAAAAGGACCGAATTTCATTTTGTTGTGTTGATAAGCACCATGACACGTTACGATGATGATTGAACGCGAAGACGAAGAAAAAAAAAAGGATTTTGGTACATGTTTGATAGACCGAGAGATGTGGAATGTAATAATTAATTGATGATTAATATCGAGTACTTTGCTTTTAGTGTTATGAAATTTCAGCCACCGCAACGAAACGCGATCTTATTCGATAATAAATGCTATTCATCTATTTAAATGCGTCTATGGAATTATAATAAAAGAACTGAAGTGAGATCACGTGGAAGAAACGATGATGGAAAGCGAAAAATGAATTAAAAATACAAAATTGAATCGAATGATACGCATCCGCGTTTAAGAAATCTCTCTCTTGAGAGCGATGCCTCGCGTTTTATTGTGAGCGTTATGGAAGAAATGCGAAGCGAAGAAACCGTAAGATCGTTATTTATTAACGCGCGTATATCGATCGGATCCCTCTATTAGATCACTGAAATATCACATTATATATCAATGTTTATATTTATTACCGATTTATACGTTTCTTAACGTTGATTTTATTGCAGATAATAAAGGTAAGAAGAACCAGCCACAAGAAAACGATGGTGTAATAATGATATTGCATGAAAGATGGTAGTGACCCTCGTTTCGTATACCAAGCATTAGTTTTCGTTTTGTGGATCTGATGATGAACTTTCCCATACGTATAAATCATTTTAATAATGGTCGATTCGTTTTCTTCCTCTCGCAATCTAAGACAACGATGGAAAAACTTATTTCTTGTGGCCGATGATGAGTATGATGACCTTTTTTATTTCAACCATATGGAATCACTTCTCCACCGACGATTTCAAATCCAATCCTTCTTTCTCTCTCTCTCTCTCTGTAATTGCGATTGTTGGTAACGCAATCTGAGGCCGATCTTGTAAATCATTGATACGACCACTCCTGGGCACAATAGTAATAGAAATATGAAAGAAAATCAATAGAAACTGCTAGATGTGTGAGTGTGCGTGTAACAAATACATATTTATTTTGCAATATCATTAGATAAAACGCCTTCAATAACGAATTGAGGTCAATAAATCGTGTCCTTTATGCAATTGTTGTAGGTACGTATCGCTCGAAGACCGAATGTAAAGGCAGAACGCTCGATTTCTACGTTCTACTGTTTTTGCTCTTTATCTCTGTTCACCATCGATCCATTGACATGCGTTCGCAAAGAATTTTGCCAAGTAATCCCTTCATTATCCGCGAATTAAAAGCTAATCTTCGTCATTTAGTTTTTTGTTCGTTCGTCTGCCAGTTAAAATCTACGTGGTAATCATTATCGTCGCAGTAATGATAATGTATTAGATCCGTCTTTTTGGGATGAAGAAAATCGCTTTCAACAGTAAATATTGGTTATAATAATAATCGCAATTGATTTCATCAGTAATGATAAACGTATAGCGAACATGTGTACGGAGATTAACGTTAAACTACCTCGTTAAAAAAAGCATTTTAATGATATTCTAGTTACGAATTAAATCGATTATGTTGTATTACGATTATTATAGATCGAGAGCAACATGTGGCTATGGACAATGCAGTGTACACATATACTTTGCTCGCAAGCAAATAGATGGACGAATAGATATAGATGCTATTACACGTTATTATTATTATGGATCACGTAGAAAGCGGTTAATTATTATTCACGTATCATACTCCTAATGATATATATGTTGATAAAACGGCTTTAAATACTCACTCTCTCGCTCTCCATTTTCAACGAATAAGATGAAAAAATTGTAAATAATCGAGCGCGTAATGATGATAATATTAATAGACAATAATAATAATATCATTATGGAGGTATTTGTTATAGAACCGCTTTTTATCTGCGTATAATTATTTGTTGATTAATAATCGTCGAGAGCGAGTGCATGAAGGAAACGTGATCAGCAGCAGCAAGAGTAAAATTGCAATTTGAATGCAAATTAAAGTGATTTTCTCAACAGCGGCCGTAATAATAAGACTGAATCAACAAAAAATCCCTCCCCGTTTTCGTTGTTCTTGCACTGAAAGTCGCTCGCGCGCCGACATTCGAACGGTTGCCGTGAAGAAGAGTGGCTATTTTTACGATTCTCTAGGCACCGTGGTCGCGTACCTTTCTTTATTCGTCTCCGTCCTATTCTTCTTCGTCTTAGTCATCTTTGTGCGTTCGTACTATTAAAAGCTGGACGAAGAAGAATTCGAGATGAACGGAAAATAAAAACGAAACGAGAAAGAATTTCAAAGATTGTCTGAGTGTGTTCCCAGACTGATGGAGCAATTTCGACGATGCAACGAAACGTTCCATCGCTTTTTCGAATGCAATTAAATAAAGAAACATTAAATTCGTTTGTTGGCTAGTTTCACGTTATCCGACCTCGATTTGTTAATAACAAATTTGTTTATTTATTATAATTAAGCGTTATAAAGAAGTCCTCTCCGAACGTTTATTACTGCTTACCATGTTATGATTGGAAAATTAACCAATTAAATAATTAATTAATAAGTAGCTATTGCTGGACGATGGGAAGAGTGGTTAGTAGTTAAATGGACGAACGAGAATTTATAATTAATGGCTACTACTATAATTGCCAAAAAAACCGTCCATAATAATATTATTAATGAGCCTATTCAGAGAAACACCATCCGCAGATACAATTATGTGATGTAAACTTATTAAACACTAAATTATTATTTAAACAAATTACGACATCGTCGATTATTTATTATTCGTCTTTCGATAGGGAATGATTAACGATTAGATTAGAGACGAATAAATGGGAATATAATTTGCGGGGACAAAGACAAACGAAACGGCGAGAGAGAGAGAGAGAAGCGAGAAATTTGCAAATATCGAAATAAATTAAATCGGCAAGAGAGACCGCACGAAACGAATTTAATATTAATCTCGGGAGAGAAAGTTTGCATTTTACTTCTTCGTTCGCCTTTTTCTTAATTGCCCACACACACAACTTATTTTTCGTCTCTTTCTCCGTTTCTCTTTCCTCCTTATTATTACGTTTTACCTGCACCAATGTGCATATGATTAAATATGCAATTTGCAAATGATTCTATCCATTTATAAATTTATTATTTATTAATAATAATAATAGTGATGATGCCTTTTTATGCGTCTGCTGCACCGTCTGCATTGGCGTCAGGGATACGCTCATTTCTATCCATCTATTATAAACCAAATAGGTATTATATTGAATATTATTAAATGTATGTACGATAGTTAATAGCATTTTGGCATGCACATGTATAATAACGCTAACAGGATGTGTGTGTGTGTGTGTGTGTGTACGTAGGTATCTCTTATAACAATAATAATAATAATGGCAACACTATATTCATACATTCGCACGTAAATGGTATTATAATCTACGTACAACAACAACTACCACCACAAAACAGCCACGATCCTCCTCGTCATCATCATTATTATCATTCTGGAACCTATACCATCACGAAATCACAATAATAATTGAATCATTTCGATGCCATTATTGTTGTTTATGTTTCTCGGAATATAATCATTTATGCATAAATTGCAAATTGCAATTTATAATGGTACAATGGCGGGATCATCATTATCTCGGAACCATTAGATTCACAGACGAAACGAGAGATGCCTTTGCAATCCAATCAAATCCCTACATTATGTACGTGCACAAATATCTATTTCGAATAAGCCAAATCGATTTGCTGTTTGTTACGTTATTAACATTAAACAACATCCATTCGAATGAGGTTCCCACATTCACAGTAAACTCATTTCGTTGCAATTCGATCGTATTTGCTGAGGTTTTGCGAATAGCAACGAATACGATTGGCATCGTAAAAGTTTGAAGATTCGGTCGAGTTGGCAATTTTAAAATCGAATATGCCAACATTAAGAATAATCGTTCAATTCGTGTAGATCGAAGTTATTTGCGATCATTTTGAATGAATCTCGCCCATTTCGCACGTTCCTAATGAATATGAATCGTACACGTTGTAATTGACGACTATTTATGGCGACTTGATGAATAAATCTCTTGCATTTTAATTCGACGTATTAATTATTCATACATAATACGATTATTATATGGTTTAAATGCTAAGATAGTAGTAATTAAAATATAATTTAGCAATGAATAGAGAGATATAGGGACGATAATAATAACTCAATCGTATCGTGCACTGACACCACCACACATAAACACAACAATTTATCCATTATTTCATTTTATTTCCTTACCATTTACTTATTTTTATTCGTTTGCTTTCTTTCGAGCCGCAATTACGTCTCCGTCCTTTCGTTCATTCATTCACCATTATCGTTACTATTAGTATCACATAAATAACGTAATAAGAATAATAATGAATACGAAAGCGTAGGTTAGTTATGATTATTATTACGAGTGCGACACCTTTCCTATACACGACCGTTCGAACATAATAAAATGCCAGAGAAAACTGAAAAGAACGAAATGTGCAGAGAAATAAACTTCGAAGAAAAAAATGGGCACATTTGATTTAATCAAAATCGAATAGGAAAGTGTATATGAATTAGCAACGCCCACACGCGCGTATACGATAAAATATTCAGGTATTAATTAAAGGTGATAACAGTTGGACATTTGACAAAAATCGTTGGCAATTAGAAATGGTTTCGTAACCGGACCGAATTACGTTCCCATTATGAATGAACGGAATGAATGTATTGCAATTTCATTCAACGATAAAACAAATTGTTTATAACACATTATTATTTCTCCTAATGATAAGGTTCTTTCATTATTTGTTTTTTTTTTCAAATTCCTTCATCCTGATTTATGTATAAATAATAGCAACCGTATTATTCGGTCGGTAACAGTTTTATGAATGAATCGACACGAGATTTCGCAACACTAGCTTATAAACAGCAATAACGATTACTTGGATAAAATCAATCGGACGTGAACGTACGATATTGCTTGTACTTTATTACCGTTTATTTTTAACGTTTGTCTTTTTCACTACTAGTTTTTAATTATTATTGTTTCATCATCGATCGATTCCGGGAATTATAATTAAATCGCATTTGATTAATTATCCCTCGTTATCGTCGTTTATTAATAATAATAACAAACCAGAAGTATCCGAGTGCATAATAAACGTGCTCTTTTAGTGAATTCGACATTTTTAATTAGCTTCTTATCCTGATTCCGTTCGAATAATGCGAAAAAGAAATGAGCTAGAAGTGTAGCTTTTTTTGAAAACGATAGCAAAGATACTAAATAAATTAGTTTTAATGTATAAATAGTATTTATATTGAGGTCAATAAAGTTAACGCAAAAGTTGTAATTTAATAAAATAATACATAAAATGAAATCTGTAGTGTTATAACGACAGGATATGAACGGAAATTTATGGTTTTTTCGCTTTACTTTTTCCTTTAATTTGCTTATTTTATTGCCACAAGACATTTAACGATTATGCAGTTTCCTTGCTCACAACCTTTTTTCCCCTTAATTTTTCATACAGAAGACAAGATTTATAATGACGCTTAACTAATTGATAAAAGTCTTTAATCATAATTAAAAAGGAAATGATCGGTTCTCATTTTGCTTCTATATACATTTCCATAAAATTTACATTTCATTTCAATAAATTCGTCCGACACCACACGAAAAAGTAAGAGAAGAATCAAAAGGAAAAGGATATTATTATTCCTAATAGAACGTAATTAACATCAAAATCCGAGCGTAGCGAATTGAAGTCGTAATAACAAAGAAACCGAAACCCCACAAAAAGAAAGAAATCCGTAAGGATAAATAAGAGAGAAAGTGTAACTCTAATCTTAATTATATTGCTGTTAATGACAACTTAAATGATGTTATGAGTATTTTATACGTTTGTACTTATTGTAGTTGGCTTCAAGCGATGAATAAATTACCGTCCACGAATGTATCTATCTGTATCAAGATTCGGTCCGTATATACGTATAAGTATAAAAGGTTTGATAAATAGCACAGAATGAATTAGAACCAATAAATCATTTCGATTTCTTTTCGTCCTTCTCGCTCGCTCTCATTTAAAGTAAGTCCCCTCACCTTGCGAAGTACGTATTGAACGAAATTCCAATAAAACCGTGTCAGATTCATTCGAATCTCTACGCTTTTTGCGAACGAACAAACTTAAAGAGCCACACTAAAAATTGTTTCCTCAAATCGAAGTAAAGAATTAACCGGACTGTTAAGAAAACGGAATTAAAGTTGATCGAGTGGCACTCTTCGGAAGAAGAATTTCCTCCTCGTATTCTCGGAGACTTTTCTAATGCCACTAATCAATATTAATCAGGCACACGAATGTATTCACTTTGTTCGATTGGTTTATTATTGAGTCATTTAGAAAACGTCCATCTCCGGTTTGTTGCGTTATAACTGAAAATTATCGTTCGAACGTTGGAAGATTGAAATGAAATTAGAAACGTACGTCGCGGCCATAAATCAACGTGACCGCTATTAATGTTCCGTGGAAAAATCGTACGACTATTTTGAATTTGTTGCAATTTATCATTAAGCCCGTTTCCAAACGGACGGCACGATAAATAAGTCTTTATCTATCTCCTCCTCGCATTTACCTTTTTCTACTTGCTCTAACAAGATATATAATAATTTATAATATAAACCATAAACGAAAATGAAGATAAAGATTTCCGTACGTGTTTAACATACGAAATTCCGAATGGAGGGAATGTTAAATAAAAGGAAGACGAGCGAAGGGCTTTTATTCACTCGCTTAGCTGGTTTTTGTACTCGAAGAAAAAGGCGACAATAATTTAAAAGTGTGAAATAACGATATAGATCTGTCTTAATGATAATGGTACTTGGAGGGTTCCGAAAATGAAGCCACAACAAAAATCTCACGTTTGGAAATTACACTTCGTCGTCGATTTCGTTCTCATCCTTGTACCTGACCAAAAAAGAACTTGAAAATTACAACGGACCAAAACGAAGCGAAAAGAGGCAGGCGAGTTTTTGTTTACGTTTAAATTCAATTAACCTTACCTACCTACCTACACGTTAATCATAATTATTTTATTTATGAATTAAATTCAATTAAATTGCTGCCTTATAGACCGTTTTACTTTCCCTATCTTTTCATCCGTTTTTTTTTCTCTCTCTCCCTCTCTCTCTCTTAATATTTAATAACTTTCCCTACAGTTTACGGACCGATGGATTTTAAATTCTTTTTTGCTTCCTTTAATTTCAATTTCACGTCTACTCCCATTTCGTGGAGATAAAAAGAAAACGGAGTGCCAAGAAGCCTTTCGTTTCTGCTTTCTTCCTCGGCAACTTCTTTCTTACACGATTCCGTCATTGTTATTGATTGCCTAATAATAGTAATTAGCCTCACGTTAATATAAATAATGAGAAACTGGAATCGATTTCATTTGGATCACTCGAAGGTATTTTTCTTCTATGAACTTGTGTTTGTTTTATCTGCGAAAAGAGGTAGTTAATGTTTATGTAAATTAACTATTAATAAGCTCGTAGCAGATAAATGTAAGAAGGAGAAAAAAAAATGGCAAACGAATAATAAATTGAATGATTTATAGTGAAAGGCAATGGAAATGGACATTAATTGTGAATACAAGAGGAGCAATTAGCCGTTCGTGATGTCGTTAAGAAATTGTTCGCGATCGTAGGAATTATATCGACCCGTGACTGCGGTGTCTGACTGTTAAGTTCAGGATGGAAGCCATATAGAAAACAGTAAACGATGCTATTCGATGATAATTACTGTTATTGTTGTTATTATAAACATTTCTTTTTGGTGTCTCTCTGTCGATTCCTTTCAAGCTACAAAAGGAGGAAATGGAAGATTATAGCGGTTGGAAGTTCACGTAAGAAAAAAGGGACAAAAAAATGGTCGCTCGCCTTTCGTTTATACGTTATCCAACAATAATAATAATCGCTGCTTGTAAATGGTAAAACGGCTAATTAGCCCAGCACCGTTTCGTGTTAGTCGATCAGATTGTAATTCTCCTTTTTGTTGTTAGTTAGTTATAAAAGGTGGGTAGGTACATAAAATGTTAAATGATAGGAAACGAATATCGAGGACTTTGAATTTAATACACGAGCATTCTTATTATTATTAATACGGGATTCAATCCGAGATACGATTTAGTGGCATCGATAGCATCGTTCCTCTTTTACTTTACGATCGATTCCATTATTATTTAAAATTTTAATTGCCAACAATAAGTTTTGAAACGTTAGAGATCCTTCCTGATTTATCACGAGAGCGTTACTTATTAATAACGGACGAAGACTTTTCCCTCGATCTCGTTCACGTTATTCTTTTATTACTCCGTTTGAATTATTTTAATTGGTCGTATAAACATTTTGATATATTTTCGAATAACATTTAAACATGTTTTTCATTAAAGCGAATTAGAGAAAAAGGGAACTGTAAACGAACAAAATAAAACCGTTTCTTGATATATGAGAAAATATAAATTGAATAACTTAAAAAGAAACTAGCAAATGTTAGAAGTCGTTTTATATGGACATTATTCGAAATTGCAAGCTAAAGAGCAACGTTTATTTATTCTTACGTGTATTATGATACGTAATGTATCATAATAATATGTAGAAAATTAATTATATCGCTTAATAGGTCTACCACTTGTTGTAATTTGCATGATTTTCTATCGCACACATATTTATATAAGTGATTAATTATTGCGAAAATTGTAATTAATTACGTTGAATAATTAATTTTAATACAACACTTGTTAGTCAATTTGTTTCTTTTCGAAAATAATGTCAAACCACTAATTAGACTCGAAAAAAATATACATACTTATGTTGATATGGGTAGAACCATTAAAAAACGAACCCCTCGAATGTTTAACACAGCTTTAGTGAATTCTTCAGTTAGATGCCCACGAATGAAACACGAAAAAAAACGCGAAAAGGTATGAGGAACTGAAAGTTACCTGTTACATGAAATTAGCCCTTTCTCTATCTAAATGGGCTAGCCTATGAGATAATTCTAAACGTAAAATATCAAGTCTCAATTTTGAAATAGAAAAGGTTGTCTGGTAAATGCGAAGGCCAATAGATAAATAGCGAAATTAATTAGATTAGGTTTAAATTTAAATAAAGAATTAACTCGATGTGTTTAACGGGCGGCCACGCGAAATGGACACGCAAAGACCGAGTGCAGTTGCGGCAACAACGAACGGCCCTCGTACGTTACAACAACAAACGCTCCTACCGTTTAATTATTTCGAAGCCAAGTGCAGCTAGACGATTATTACGTTTGATAGGATAATAAACACATCCTGATTATCTGCTCTCTAACGGTCCATCAACGGATAATGACTGATAATGATCGTGATTAATATCATCCAGACAAACGGAATTTAGGCCGAATCATTTCGTCTCGTTATCGTGATAATAATTTCATTCGCGCGAAGATGTAACGATTTCTTTTACTCTCGAGTGAGCCCAAGAGTAAAATTTATGGTTCTCGAGGTTCCTGCATTGTCAAGAACAACAACAAGAAGAAGCGAAATGATAATAAATGGTTGACAACATTTAACTACCTCACTCAGCGTTCGTTTTATTTTTGGCGAAGCATTTAATTTATTACATTTTCAATTACATATCGCGAAGATGAGTTATTCGCTCCGTGAGCGGAATTGCGTTCAGTGAATTCGTTCGAATTATTTTTTTCTCCTCCCGAAATGTTATTATCGAAAGGGGCACAACAATGGGAAAGAAAAGGAGGGAGTTCAGTAATGGCAAGATGTGGAAACCGAAAGAATTTCGATGTTCCTTCCTTTTGCTGTCACTCAGACGATGTTGCGTTTTAACGTTTATTATATTAAATTCCTTTTGTAATAACAATAAAAGAAGAACTCGCTTCTCTTTCATTCTTCGATTCGTTACCTCTCTTTAGTGTAATTTAATGGGAAAACGGCTCGAGTATTTGTTACATCAAATTGCATTTCTTATTATACTTTAGACAAGATGATTTATTTTAATTATACCATTCCCAAGTAGACATTTCTTTTTGCTATTGATATTTTATAAAATGTTTTTTTTCTTCGACGCTCTTCGTGATTGACTCTCATCGCATTTGATGGTAATAGTCGCAGTCGTCGACCTGACTTAAGAGAGGAAATCCTCAACAAAAATTCCAAAATTCATCTTGCTGAAATCAAGACAAGCAAAAAAATCAAAGGAATAATTCATTTTCTTCTGCTTAAATGCTACTTAACTTCCTGAGACCTCGTGTTTTTAATTATCATAACGAGCAATTAAACACGAATGTTACCGTTTCTTTTTTATTATTGGGTAGTGGCTCTTGTAGCATGTTCATAAATTATTGCGTACCATGGGGTTTTAGAATTGGGTTAAAAAGGTTAAATAATGTATAATTCCTTTTTGTTTTTACTTTTTTAATTTAAATGGTAGTAGTTTCTTCGCGTGCAAGCAATATTCCCACTTTTCCATATTATTTATGATAACGTTGAACGGACGCGAGAGAAAAAATCGTCCGTTTATAATGTAATTAATAATAATGATATACCTGCGTTTATTTATTTATAAAAAATATATTGTAATTAAAAATAATTAAATTAAAAGCTATACGTGTACACGTACAATTTATTTAAGTAGGACCGCCGTTAATTAATTAATTGATTGACGTTGTGACTGTTTCCCTTCTCGCTATTTTCTTTTTTACGGATGTAATTATTATTTTCTCTCTGAACGGCGAAATATATTTAAAAAAAGAAGTGTTTCTAGTAATTGGCGTTGAAATAAGCCCGAAACTATGTTATTACAAATACCCGCTTTTTACTTCTAATGCAACGGTCGTGTTCTAAAGTGTAAAAAGGCCAATTTGGCTGTCACAAATTTTCGTTCTTATTATTTTACTCCTTTTCTAAGGGGGGGTCCCCATTATTTCTAACAAAAAACAAATTCTTTTGATTTGAATAATGAAAACGACGCCTTTCGTTTTTGAATCTGTGATGGAAAAGAGGGTCATCACGCCCCGTCTTACATCATCGCGGTCTTCTTAATACCGCATAGAAGGTTTATAAGAAAGGGTGTATTATTACCTTATTGATAAAGTTAATTAAAAAAAAAATCGGCTCCATTATAGTCGTAATAATAACGAGAACGGTAACATCCAAAGTGGTACAACTTACAACGTGAAACGAAACAATCCGACAACAAAACAGGTAGTTTTCACAATTCCGTTGTTGTCGTTGTTGGCTTGGCATGGTAAAAGCAGCGAAATCCTTTTTTGAATGCTACATTTTCTTAATAAATCCTTTTATAAATCCCACCTCAGTCCGTTGCATCAATTTCTTATTACTGTGGTTCATCATCGCTCGAGAAATCATGACTCACCTTCGATATCTTTCTCTTCGTCGTCTGTATTATTGCTTACGGTGGTCGTCGTATTCAGCGAGGGCGCCTTTCCTGCGGGCATCTTCTTTTTTGAAATTTGCACCTCTTCAACGGTATCTCTGTTCAACTACACAATACAGTCAGTAGCACGTTATAATCCACTGGGCGAGGAATTTTTAAAACGTAACGCGGAACTTCCGTCAAGCAGCTCTTTATCCGTTATCGATTAACACCTCATTTGTTCTTTTACAACGTTCGTCAACGCGATCCCAATCTGCTGATTAAACTTGTACGAGAATCCAATAAATTATAATTAGTAACCGGTAGCTGGCTCTTAGATGAGCTAGTGGCGTTAAAAGATAAGCAGGTCCTTGGCGTATTAGTAATAACAATCCGATCCAATTCCTCCAGTTCTTAAGATACACCTTCCACTTCGAACAAATAAACGCGTTCATGTAACTCGTACGATAACGAACACAAACACGACCGAAAGGAAATTCGATAGCGGATCGCCTCTTTTCTAACCGATCGATTCCAACTCGCTTAAAAACCCTTCGTTGTAAAATCGAAATTCGCTCGCGAGTTAAAACTGTACGCGAAAGCACCGTACTCGCCAGACACACGGCATTGCGGCTAATAATGCACTTTACCTGCGAGTATCACCACAACCTGATATCCCCGTCATCGTCGTGCCGATGCTGTTGCGTTACGTTGCATTTCAGCAATAAGAAGTTGATACGTACGCGAAGGTAGAAGAAGAGGAAGAAGAAGAATAATAATCGGAGGCTGTTGTCTGCGGTTGATGGTGGTGGTGGAAGGAAAACTCTTTCGTTTCGAGCTATAAATATCGTCGGACTATTATTACCACCGAACGGACGGAGAAACGACGACAATCGGAGGTCCATCTACGCTTAAATGGGGAACGATTACGACGAAGACGACCGCATCCAGTCGGACTTCGCGGTGGAAAGGAGAGCGTGTGCGAGTCTAGTTGACACGAACTGAAAGTACGAACGTGTGTCTCTGTGTAAGCTTGTAGGAAGAAGAAAAAGAGGATGATGATGATGATGATGAGGACTTTTTTCGAACTCTAACTGTTCTACGTTTGGCTCGGACTCCTCTCGCTTCTATAAATACAAGTCGGAGGAGACTTTTTGTTCGTGGCTCGATGGAAATAATGAAGGCGTCGCGTTTGTCGAGAAAAATGTCGACTCTCTCGCATTTTCCCCGCGCTTTTCTCTCCTTCTCGATGTGACGTCGTTTCCATTAAAAACTCGTTAAATTATATTTAAAAGAATTCGTATCGGATGTCTCCCTTTCCGATGATGATGATGATGATGGCATTCCGCTGCTTGTGAATCGTTTAACATAACGTCACGCAATATATGTAGTGATTATTTTAATTACGAAAACTGCAAGCAATTAATTGGCGTTATTATCGCTAGGATTAAAAGGAAGGCGCCTCTAATTCGATGCTCTCCTTTTTTTTTAAGGTTATCGGTCGCGATAAGAGAAAGTTTGTTTTTGAGAGACAAGTTCGAAAGAGAAAAGGAGATATCGATAATCAGTATTGATGATGATGATGGCGATGCTAAGGCGAAGATGGGAAAAGACGAGTAATGAGAAGTTAATAAATTAAGTTAAATGAAAAACGATTGTTAATTAATTTCGCGGCAATTAATATATGTACGTATCTGACGACAGTCGGTTAAACGAACTGTTTTCATTAATTGCAAAATGATAAATAAAGGCGCCGTGAGTATGTGTTTGTACGTGCGTTTCTTTCTCGCTTCTCGTTTCGTTCCGCCGCTTCTTTTCTCTTAATTGATAACGTTACATGTGTAAAGCGGAGATGCCGTAAATTATTTTATTTTTATAAATGTTTATTTATAAAAAGAAACTAAAGCAAGACGATAACAATAAACCAAAGTGCTGACGATAATGGCAAAATTAGCAAACGTAATTGTAATACGATTACAGATTAAAATTAATTCTCTGGAAAAAATCTCATCCATTTCCTCTCTACGAGATCTTTAATTAACTCTTTTTGCTTTGATTTCATTGCGTCTTCTCTCAATCTGCTGCGTCGTATTCTTCGTTGCCATAAAAAGACTATTTCGTTTTCTAGGTGGTAATCCCGCTTCCAGTTTGAATTTGAACACTGTTGTCTTCCTTCGTCTCTACCCACGTACCCTTATTCCCCGTTTGTCTAGTCTCATTTATTCCGTTCTTAATTTAATCAACGTCACGTCGATGATGATGCATGAGTAATTAAGTGGAAAGCGGACGACCGCAGAGGACTAGAGAGAGTTTTTTTCTTAATTAACATCATGAAATATGATTTTTAATTTGTATAATACAACAACGTAATAAGCGATACTTTTCTTATGATTACTACCAAAAAAATCGTCGGCTTCTTAAATAAATTTCTACCTCTTTTTAATTCGATGGATTTATCTTGGCCGATTCATTTCGTTTTTATACAAACTGATGCATCTTCGTCGAATTACGCTCCAAATGTTAACCTGTTAGAGTGGTTGTAATAACAACAAGAATAATCAAAGTAAGAGGATGAGGAAGTCTCGTAAAGGAAGTAATAATGATACGTACACAGACGTATAGAAAATGCAAATTTAAATAAATGGAGTTAATTATTAAACAATTTCGAGGCAGTTCATTATTTTAGATTTACAAGTTGCATAATCACATTACCGTTACGTTTAAAGTGGATCGTTTAAAGTTTTTGAATTACTTACTATGCCCATATAAATTTAACCAAAAAAAAAATTGTAAGGAATATCATAATACAAGAGGCCATAATGAAAAAGAGAAAAAGTAAAGGCGAACCATCTTCTTGAGGCAATTAATGAAGTAACTTAAGGTAGAGGGCAAAAAGAAGATAAGTGGTACATTATTCTCCTCTTTTTTGTTTGGTCCTGGTCCGCTCGGTTTCTTTCTCCTCCAGAAAGAGACGAATACTCTTGGTAATTTTTTAATGGTCATCCACTTTTATTATAAATATCATACACTCTTCCATGCATATAAGATTCTTTTCATCTTACTAATTGGACGAGAAGTACCACCGCAATGAGTATACGTGTGTAATGCAAGAAAAAATGATAATGATAATAATGAAAAAAGATCCTATAGAAACTTACATAAAATTTTATTACATTATGACCGACGAAAAAGAAAGAGATTTAAAAGCAATGGCACAAAAAAAAATGGAGTTAAAGTGGAACAGCGAGATGCCGATATTGTTATTATATTACGTTACATAATTGAGTATAAATATGATTTTCTTTTGCACGAGCAGAAAAAAATCCGTTTTTTATGCTCCATTCCTTTCGGTGCCTTTAATTGTTCACACGTGTTTTATTGGAACTGATTTCGTAATTGGCTAATTTGTAAATGGATCAATGCCATTCGATAATAATTATTTTCTTAAACGATTCGCTCGATTCGATTTGAAATTGTTTCGAATAATCATCATCATCATCATCGTCCCGAAATGTCAAAGTTTTCCTCTCGTCCATTACAATAAAGCCTGATCTTTCGATATATGCGAAAGGTGAAGAAAACAGTTGATGGGAAAATTGTTTTCACAAAATCGCAAGAAGAAAAAGTGCGAGCGCTTTATGTTTGTTTACGTGTAAGAGGATCTGCGTTTTATTCTATTATAGAGAGCAGAAATCGATAAATAACTAAAAGAAAATTATTACGTACGTTAATTGCGAACCGTTCGGTCTTAAATACGCGATAAATAACACGAAGAAGAAGAAGATGGGGAGCAAGAAGAAAGAGCTTAAGAAGCGGCACACACGAAACAAACACAAAAAAGATGTTGATTTATTGTGCAGAAATCAAGGACTAAAAGCCATCATTACATCTACGTTAAGAGAAAACGATAATTTCATAATAAAAACGCTAATAACAGTAATAAAAAAAAGTATATGTGAGGAGTAGTGAAATTTCCGAAACGGAATCAACAGAAAACCACGCCGATAAATTAAACGCGAAGAATGATCGTGGTCAGATTTTATATCTGTGGATGGTGGAACGGATAAAGTTAGAAGCCAAGCGAATGCTGCTGCTGCGACCATCGCGATGGTTAATGATAATCAGAAATAATAATGAAGACGAAGACGTAGAGGACGGAATTAATTTTTAAATTCATCCTTTTTTCATTATTCAATAAAAAGAATAAAGGAATACGTCGAAGAAGACGTACCGTTGGTTCGCGCGTCCGACTTGCTCTTTCGCCTTTTTCTTTCCTCGATTACGTCTAACTGTCGTGGTAGGCAAGAAGAAGACGATGACGGAGATTGGAAAAGAGACGGAAAAAATTACGTACGGAAGATATGTTTATTAACGTGCCTTGATAAACTTTTATCTCCTTTGTGTATCTGTAATACGTTCAAAGGATGATTGCGTTCGTTCAGCACGTTTCATTTATATAAAAACGAAAATCAAAAGAACAACAAGCAACAGCAACAACGGTAGATGCAATTACTAATTTAATGAATTTGTGCGGCCAAGAGAGAGAGAGAGCACGAGAGAGGATTCGAAAACGTTGAGCAAGTTTATTTATTAGGATTTATTACGAACATGATCGAACCGATCCCTTCTTATCCTAATACTTTATCGCCAAACGAAACGAAAGACTTAACAGCATGGAACAGCATCGAAATCCAGGAAATGATATTTTGCAATTTCATCATCTCTTTCAAATCCATTCCGTGTAAACATCCTATATTTAATGCGATCGAACGAAAAGTATCAAAACATGAACCGTGCCTCTTTTTTTTCTTCTTTTCGCTTGCACGAGCATTTAATGACTTAATTGCATGATTGCCACAATAATAACAAGCAAAGAAAAAAGTATCCGAAATGAAAGAGAAAAAAATGTACGAGCAAAATTTTGAAAGCGGAGGAAATCGAAATCACCAGGAGGAAGTTTATAGCCGAATCGATTGAATGTACGATTCGTAATTGTGCTAAATGAATAATATCCTCTGCTTGTTTTTCCTGTTATTCATCTTCTTGCTGCTGGATCTTGGTGTTCTAATATCCCGAATAAATAAATTAGAATGTAAGTGAGGAACTGCTGCCGCGAAAGAAGCAACTAAACACGTATCATTGCATGTTATAACGTCATCCATAATAGGATTACGATGCAATCTCTCGTCTCCATCATCCTCATCGTCGGGACGATGAGAGAAAGAGAACGATGGTGACGGTAATGTAATTTCAAACTCCTTTTTATAGCGTCATTTCACACGTGAAGAGTTGCACGGTTTTTAATTATAATTAAAAAGCAAAATAACGTGATTAATATAGCTGCAAACGAAGTTGGATAAAACGCGATGGAGACGGTTTGATTGTGTGACAAATTGCCATTTACGGTACATGCGAAGAGAGGAGATGACCCATTGTGACCTTAACAGCGAAGAAACGAATTCACGACGATTAGAATTATGATTATTATAAATGAAATTTCGTATTTGCAAAAAGGC
Source organism: Hololepta plana (assembly GCA_963695495.1). Classification (NCBI taxonomy): domain Eukaryota; kingdom Metazoa; phylum Arthropoda; class Insecta; order Coleoptera; family Histeridae; genus Hololepta; species Hololepta plana. The sequence goes on along the minus strand of OY968834.1, from coordinate 2,175,847 downwards.
TGTTTCGTAATAAATATTGATTAATCTCGTACGTTCGATTCGATGATTTATGCTACGCCAGCATCGAGTCGCGAATAATAATGCGAAATGTGTGTCAGTTTGGGCAAAGGAAACACGACGGACAGGCGAGATTAATGGTATCTAGTGAGTGTGGCGATGGAAATGTTGTTGAAGAGGAGACGTTCCTGAGGAGGAAACGAGAAAGAGAATTTGAAAAGGCACCAGAAGCATCAGGAAAGGACGACATTATGAAGTCGTTCAGTCGCGAGTGTCTCGCAATAATTTTCCGATTTGTTATTTTATTAATAAAACAACTAATTCATAATTTTAGGAAAGTCGTGGGTGGCAAGTGAAATAATTTTCGTTTGTGTCTTCTTTAGTAACTCTTTCATATTGCAACGAATGCGTGTAGATAATGGCGAAAGCATGAAACTTGAACAATTTCACATTCTTACACGAGTTATTCGCGTAATAAAATAATGTAATTGAAAGTAAAAATTAAATTGCACACACCTACGATCCATGTCAATTTTATTCATCCTCATAATGGGAAAAGATAATAAAAGATAAGAAGCAGAGAAAATCATTGTGTGTATCCATTTGGCGTGCAGACAAAAAAAGAATAAGACTCGTTTAATGAAATGAGTTTTCTTGTTTTTATCATTATTATTTCCTTTCCATTTTTTCCCTTTCTCCGTGCATTCGATATAAAATATTTGCTGAGAGATTAAGCAAAAACCCAACGAAAGGAATGTATCATGGTAATACGTAGAGACAGAGGAAAATAAAGGGAAAAATGCACTTTTTCCATTGCAAAAAGGAAAGAGTGGAATTGAAATAATTTCTGCTATTATCCTCATTATATTACTATAATCATCTACATAATCTCTTCAGCGTTATTATAAGATTGTTATTTAAAAGTTTTCAAAGAAACTAGCGATTTTTCCTCTAAGTTTTTCCCTCTCTATCCCGTTTGTATTTTTTCATTCAATTCCATTACTAGAATACTTTATCTTACGTAACGTTATTACGGCTAATTTAAAATCTTTTAGATTAAATTGAAACAAGGTTTTTCTTTAATTTAGATGCAATTTAATTAATAATTAATAAAAATCTTTATATTAAATCACGCTACAAATGTTTATTGCATTCCACACTTTTTTGTAACAGCTTAAATTCTATATCGTTCTGAAATATTTAGTAAATTATAGCAAAATCTCATTAATAAAAAAAACTTATTATAGGCGATGATCGTTAGAGATTAATTGAGCTTGACGCGTCGAAAGCCCGCATTTAAATCGTCATAATTTCGCATTTTTCAGATAAACTCATTCGTTTCGCAATATTTTTTTTCCATTTACGTTATCCTGGTTGATAATATTTTTGCAATAATTGCACGTTTCGATCGTTGAAATTACGATTTTATGCACATTTTAACGGCGAATGCGCGATGGGAAACGGTTGCGAAATGATCATTTAATATATTATTTCGTATTCGCATAATTAGCTTCGCATTCTCTCTTTCGTGATATACTTTTCATCACGCAAATACGAACGGTACAAAATGCAAAATTAATCACTTACCGTCGTGCCAAACTTGTTCTTGATCCGCGATTATCGTGTCGTCGTCCGACCACAAAATCTCTTCGGTCGATGCGGCGATACTCTTGCAATCCATCATCGAATCGAAATCCATGCTATTATCCATTTTCGCCGCGAAACTAGAACAAACGGAGATTTAATTGTAATTATTGGAAAATCTTTCATTCTCAAGTGTAAGTCCACGACGACGATGACTTAATTAACTTACTTGCACGTTAATGTCTTTATTATTATTTGTTTAATTAAGATTGAAATTGCAATTAATAATTAGTTCAAAACTATTATGCGAACGTTAATCGTTAAAATACCAAACGTATTCTCACATAATTAATGAGAGTTATTATTAAATTACTTTATTTACCAATGGGATCAATCAAATTATAATGATTGCAGGAATAATAAATAAATAATTTCTGTTACATCTCTCTAATTATCGTCCTACCTCTTTAATTAACCGCTAATCATCGGATTACTCGTTTTGCATCGAAATGCAATTGAAACGATCGATTCATTGCAATAACAATAATAATAATAAAAGTGATAATAGATCATGCCTTTAAAGTATTGCAATTATAATTGCATGATATTTCACGATCGATCATTATATTTCTTTTTTTTTTCTTCTCGGAACAATTCTCTATCCTAAGAACAATCTAATTTGCGTTATTCCTTCAATTGGAGGAAGGCCAATCGAAATTGCATGCAAATTATGAGGAGATGATGACGCAGATGAAAAATTGCAACAAATAATTAACCGGACATCGTCTCGTTCTTTCACTGTGGAAGGCTAATTTTTCACAACAATCTCAATTTGTTCACAATTAAATTTGCGAGGGCCATAAGAGAAAATCGGGGGGCCGTTTTAGCGAAGGAATTAATAATCAATCACTTTTTTTGCGGAAAGTAATAAATAACCAACGAGGGCTTACAGTAATTTATAATTCGCATTTCTCTTCGATGGTAACAAATTGTCGAAATCGTTACATGACCCGTTGCAAAATAAAACTTAATTTATTTTTGGTAAGTTACTTAAGATGCGAGACAAAAAAAGCAATTTTTTGCAATTAATTAATTTACAAAATGATAAATTGATTGCGATCGATAATAAAATAAGTGCGATGTGAAAGAGAAGAAATAAAATTTGCATCCTCTTCGTGTAGCGTACTCTGGTGGTACATAGTAGCATTAAGACGGCGACTCTTTACATTTACAGGAATTGGTTGGGTTTTCTTCTCTTCAGACGTTTCCATCCAACCAGAAGAAGTCCTTCTTTTTCTTGTACGAATAAAGCCCGACGACGGATACGTTTCGCAAGCACTTCTTGCAATTCATTTTGCGATTCTTATTTTTTACTTTCTCTTGGCGTTTACTCTGCATTCAGTAATTTAATGATGTTACTTTAAAGTCGTTTACATACAAATAGCACAATATAAGCAAACGCTTATCTTTAATTTTGGACGAAATCCTTAACTAAATAGGACCGTGGCAGCAAAAGTTTTCGGATTAAAGTTTTAGCTCTAATATTTATTACGGTCTTCTTTAATGCTCGGTCCCGCCTCTTATGTCTACGTTCTCCACGAAATTCTTATTTAGAACGCATTTGTACGAACCCCAACACGATTATCATCGTTCGTTACGTACCTGAAAAATTTTATTTCCTCGCTAATTCGAGGCAATTAAGGAATTAATAAATTTTCGAAATTGGCATTTCATCCTTTTATTATGTAAATATTATTCAATGTGTTTTGGTGGGGCGACAGGATTTTGCGACCTCATTAGAAAAGGGTCGTTTGATCGGAGGGCAATAATTTTTTAATTTTAAAATCCCTTGCATTTCATGTTCGATCATCATTATTACTTCGTATCGTAACGCTTTGGAGTTTAATCGAAAATTGCCAACTGCGCAATCAACCGTTTTTTAGTTTAATTAGTGACGATCGGTGCGAAAATATCGAATGATATAAAAAAGAAAAAAAAATGGCACAACTTTTCGACGACGTTGCTCTTATCTGTTCGCTCAAGTGAAATGTGAATGCACCCAGACAGTTGGAGTGAAGGATTTTCTCGGCTCGAGATGTACGTCAATAAATGCATGAAGAATAGGGAACATGTGTGAAATGAATGTTCGCAGGGGGCCCGAACTAAAAATAAGCGCAGACTAAAATGTATATCCAAAGGAATTCCCCCTTATGTATCCTATATATAGACGACGTCTGGACGCCGCGGAATAATGTACGTACGCGTACGTACATAAGAACCGATACCGAATTGTATTAAAATCCGTTTCGAAAACGGAAAGTTTTATTTTGATATTCGTCCAAGTCTTAACGCGACCGAAAACCCTTGATTACCGCCGGACGAAACTATCGTCGAAACGAATAACGTAAAACAATACATCGAGCTGATGATCTGTCTATGTGAAATAAAAATGTGGCGCCTCGTGTATTTTTACACTTCGAGAGAATAGAGAAAGGGGAAGAAGATTACAAAAGCGAGAGATGAGAGAGAAAGACATAGAGCAGATGGCATTATATTAGATCGGGAGCGTGCTAATCAAGGGATAAAATTACACGCAGCATTTCTTTCATTAGGGTCCTCCGATTTGTATTTTTTTTTTACCTTTCCTTCGTGTTTTTTTTTCGTCTTCTCTCTCCGCTTTCGCACCCATTTGGAAATGTCGAAGTCGCGCTGACGGACACGTGCTAAGGGAGAGAATTTCGTATATTGTCGGCAAACGATTTTTTTCCAAAAGAATCCGAAGAACATCCTGTACGTACTGTACTTTTTTTTTCTTTCTTGTTTTTAATTTCTCGCCTTCTTTTCCCCTGCGTCGTACTTTAAATAGAATTTCCGATGACATTCCTTCAAATTGCTCCTAACAATTTGGTCTTTACTTTTCCTTCGGTGCGTTACTTATAAATATAACCAACATTAATTACCCAGCAATTTCCGATTTATTCATTTAGGATCGGGTTCTAATAATATCGTATAATGAGCAGAAAGTTTTGAAAAATTCGTCTGGCGCAAAAAATCGATCTTACAAACTTTCATCGCCCACGGGTTTTATTGAAACAGAAAAGGAACAATAATAATAAAAAATTGAACAAATAAAGTTATATTTTCTCACAGCGAGAAAAGGGAAATAATTAAATAGGAATGAAAACAAATTCTCAGGTGGAAAACATCAATCATTTCGCTTATCAGAAGGAGAAGAAAATAAATATTGGCGAAAAAGAAAACTTCTCATATAATACACACATACACACACACGTATATATATATATATATACGAAAGTCTTGGAAAAATTAAATTACATGTGGTTGACAGATTTCAGTGGAGACATTTTCCACGACAATATAAGAGGTAAATGAAAAATCGGTTAGCAGAATGTGGCAGACGACAAAAAAAAATAAATAAAATCCTGTTTTTTTATCTTGCGTTTCTTTGTCGAATACAAAAGTTCGTCGTCGACTGCGAATGAAAAAAGTGTTAAATTGAATTTCATCTAACGTCAAATCTGTAAGATCCCAAAAAACAGCTGCCAATAAATTGCAATCCTTTAGATTAGTTTAGATCGATTTGATGATCATCGGAAACAAACGTTTTTTTAAACTGTTTATTTTCGAATTGGCAATTTTTTGCTCATTTTTTAGAACGTTTTTTAATAATTCGCTCGTAAAAAGTTCGTTTGTCAATCTTGACTGCAAGGTTCGATAATTTCATAGCAAAAATTGATACTTTCCACTTTAATCGAGCATTAATATTCTAGCGAGAAAGTCGCTTAAACTTCGACAGAAACAGGAGGGTAGACACTTTCTTTCAATCGATGCCAATTCCTCCGGTGGCGAACGTATCTTGGTCAATTGTTGTTATGATTATTATAAAAATGACAACTTTCCAAAGTAATTCCTTTTATGACGGTTAAAGTGGAAATGCCGAATGAATTATGCAAGAAGGACTCGGTGTTTTTCGGTGGTTTCGTATTCAGTGGATGTCCTTCCTTCTGGTGATCTAATAAGAAGAAAGGCAACAACGGCACAAAAAGGAACGAGGCTGTTGTGGGATGAAATAAAAGGAGACACATCACAAAAATATCAACAGCAGCCTTCTTACACGAGGGATTTCACTTTTTTCCTCTCTCGGTGCTTTTCCCTCGTTCTATTTTTCTTTTGCCATCGTCGTGTGCCTCAGTCGTACTCCTCGAGGCATTTCTCCCTTTATATATACGTATATGAGTTTAATATTTTGAACACAAATATTTTCTTGCATGCCTCTTTTCCCCAACCTCTTTTTTTTGTATAAATATCCTCCAACTATACGTACATGTATATATAAAACGTATCCAAATAAAATCTCGTAGGATTTGGTAAGACGATAAAATTGTAACAAGATAGATTTCCGTCGGATTGCAGCGAAAAGTTTTTGATGTTTATGATAATTGCGAGTGCTGATACGACCGAACGTCTTAAACTGAAAGAGCACGTACGTTTAAAACGGAGCAAATTTGCACGAGGCCTCTTCTATTTAATTGAATGTGTGACTCGCAAGGACGAGAATAAACATGGTTGAAACTGGCGACTCTTTTCCGTCTTCCACCCGTCCCTTTATTAGGTATTATCCCTGATATTTCGAAAGAAAATTAAATGTAAATTATCAAGATAACGAAAACGTAATGTCGGATATTGTTAAAAAGTTATTACAATAAATGTCACGTTTTAAATGAGAAAACGTAATTAAAACTATTTAGTTTGGTGCAAGAAAACGAGCAGAAAACTGCGACGAAGCAAGATGTTTGCTCCACAATAGTTTATCGCCCACGTTTATTATCGTTTCCGTATTTCTGTGGAAAAACCGTGTTTATTTTATGCAATTCCGAGAGATTTTCCTTGAGATTTAACGTTTAATTTAAGCAAGTTAATGACGACAGTTTAAATTTGCATGATTATACTATGCACAGTTTCTTCCCTTGTCACTTTCCTCCTCTCGCTCTTTTCGTTACAATTTAACCGTTACTTTTCCAAACTTTTAAATTAGAACCTCGCATCAATGCAAATATTAATTTTTGCATTCAATCCATATTTCGGGAGTGTTGTATTATGTTAATACGTACGGGGGACGAAGCGAAAATTAAAATAAATAACGAATAATTTGTTGAAAATGCTTTATGCCAACCGGAAATATGACAAAATTCCACGGATATGACGTCAGACTGGAACGAAATCGTCGTCGACGAGACCGTAGTTTCCTGTTTAAATGCCTTTTGTTCGCGTAACGTCATGACACTTTTCACGCTGTACTAAATCTCTCTCTCTCTCCCTCTCGCTCAGTCTCCCTCGCAGTTTTCCACAATAACAACTAACCGTCACACCCGCACTTTTCTTCCTCTCACGAAGTTTAACACTCGCTCTACCTTTCGCACAATGTGCTTTATTCTACATTGCCATCTCGTTCCTTCATTTATTACGGTATAAACTTTTTCCTTTCGTACCACTCTATTCCACGACCGTACTTCATTGTTTCACATAATAAGATTATGTAATGGTTCCCAGTGAAATATTAATCTTATCCATAACAGAAAGTTCTTTCGTCTTCCTTTTTCCCTCAACTCGCGCAGTTCCTTTCCTCAATCTACTTACACTACGTCTTCGCACATCGTTATTATAATATCGTCGTATATGGAAGAGAACCGAATCGCGGCGGACGAGAGTGACGACGACGCTTTTTCTGGATGAGATTATCACATCCACATCAGCTTACATTCTGCTGCACGTTCCTCCTTTTGCTTATTATCTCTTCATCTTTCTTCTCCCCAATTTCTCGCTTAGTAATGTTACTTCTTCTTTTTTGCATGAGCTTTTTGAGTTGTTAGATTCGACGTTGAAAAAGTCGGATCGTAAAAGAAAATATAACGTTAATAAATCAAAATTTAATATGCAAACCGCTATTGCCGTTTCCTACTTTCGTCCCCGTGCAACCGTCATTCCATTTCTTTTTGCCCCTCCGGCTCGAACAAACTGCTTTCGTTATTAACCTTTACACATGGACGGAATTCGTCTTTGTATTTCCGAAATCGGAGGCACGTTATGATGGTTATTTTCAACGGCACGTGTTAATTAAATGGGGTGGAAAACGATATTTCTTCACCTACGCCCTTATCTAATATTAGAGCCCACAAACAACAACAGCAATATAGGAGCAACTTTTCGCACTTAAACTTGTTAATTTCCATCCGTGGAACGGCGGTCGAAATTGTACTTTAAACAACCAATAAACATCTGTTGGCGTTCCCTCATTCTTTCCCCTTTATTATTAAAACGCTAGAGTTTTACCTTAACCGACGATCTTCGTAAGAAAACCACTTTTATGCGAGTCTCCCGTCTACCTAAATTTAAAGCAAGTGAGAACTTTAGGTTACAATTGCGATTACGAGTCTATTACTGTTACCAGCGTCTAATGAAGAGCAACTCTATATTTGGAATCCAGAAAATGCTCGCTCAAGTCTCGCACAAATAGCAAATTATGTGAGTGTTTTAATAAAGCGAAAATCAATCAATAGCAACCATTTGAAATGCTTTCTTTTGCAACGTTGTCACTTTATTAATTAGATCACGTGGGAAATTCAGCATATTCTGCTTATTGTTGTTCTGCTTCCATTAATTTTCGAAATGAAAAAGAACGATATGGACGGACCTACCTAAAAATAACGCTCGAAAGGACTTAGCAAAAAAAAACAACGAACAAAATCGAAACTCCCGGCGCAAATCCTTCGATATTTCGTCGAGTATCGGCTAACATTTAGCGAATATATCCGCAAATTAACGTTCGAGTAACAATCGTGGATTTTTTTGCCCGTTTCGTTTTTTTTTGCTACTCTCCAACCGAACAAAAGCGGAATCAAAAGCGATGGAGCTTTCGTCGTTCTGATGGCGATCAAGAATAAATATAATAGCGTGGAAATATTTTTCTCTCTCTCTCTCTTTTATATTGTTTCCGTTTGATTTTTCCATCCTTTCTAATGGCTACAATATATTTTTTTATCGATCTCCCATCCGACTCGTACTTCTTGTTGTGCCAGAAAGGGAAAACAAACGGTGGAAAGCGAGAGAACGAATGCCGCCTCCCAAATCGTACTCTCTTTCTGCCTCGATATCCGCGCCTATTAATGGATCATTTCGAATCTAATAAATCATTCCATCGGACTTAATTTTAAGCTAAGATCGTTGCTTAATTTATTTCTTTCGCATTAGAGGACGGCGAGAATGCGCGAGGTGTGTGACGGGGAGGAAGAAATGAAAAATCGCTCTCTCACGTTCTTCGACTCCTTTCTCTCGAATACACCTTTTATTTCGGTCCTGCCGCCGCGCCCCCGATTCTCCGCGTTCTCGTCTTCTATTTGTCTTTCCCACTGAAAAGGGGGTTAAATCGAATCCCATAGTCATTCTTTATCAATCTGCCACCACTACGACTACGACTACCACCGTTACTACCAAGGACACGCAATCTAATTTCGATCAGGTCCCCACAAAAGTTCAACGTTCTTTCGTTAATGTTTCCCTTCTTCTGCTTCTTCTCCCTCGTTTTCGTTGGTTCAGCTCGTTTTTCTGCTTCTTTTTCTCTTAACACGACCGAATCCCTTTTACTACACATATTCCGTATCCGCACATACACAGTTGTACGCGCATATACACAGATGTTTTAGATCTTTTTCTTCATCCGGTGTTCTTCGTTTAAGGAGGAAAGCAAGATCAAGGAATGGGGGGAAGTGGGAGGCACGAAAGTTGTCGCTCGTGTCTCATTCTTCTTCGGTTTATATGATTTTTCTTTTTCAGTACGCGCACCCCTTACGAGTAAAAAGAAATGTATAATTTAATACGGTGCGCCAATATAAATTATTAAAGCTCCGTTTTCTCTTCCTATTTATCTCTTTTCTAATAAGAACAGAACAAGGATTTCTTTTTCGCTTCGCGTCGGAAGGAAAGGAAAAGTGGAAGATATGACACGGTTGCGTCAATCTAAATTTCTTAACGTTATATTAGATTCGTTCGCTCGTTCGCACACGTCTCTATTTATTATTAATATTATGATGTCTGAAGGGAAATAAAAGACTGGAATAAAGTAAACGAAATGGAAAGCAATTTTTCGCGCTATTGTCATTTTTGCGTGCGTGTGTCTATGCTCGAAATGGCAGAAGTAAATCTGAATCGATTTGGTAATGATGAGATAAATCAATAAGAGCAAAAAGGGGCGTCGGAAAAGATTAAAGCGCGCGAAAGAGGGTGGGTATTTTTACGACCCCTCAGTATACTAGATATATCTAGAAGTTGCGGGGAACTAAATATAACCGTGCATTGACATTTTCCCTATCTAATTCCGCATCGTTCCTATCAGATCTTGCGATCATTGAGAAGACTCACTTGGATTCGTGCGTTTTCGAACAATCTGATTCGATTCTCCCATCTAATAAACTCTTCGTCTCATTTCTTACATTAAGAATCGAATCCTTGCTCGAACCGAACGTATATCAATAGGGGCCCCCCAAACGATTTACTGTCATTTGTTATCTATTTTAAGAGTCTTCGTGTTTGCCCCCGTTTGCTTCATCTACCATTTTTTCCCGTCTCTCGGTACGGTATAAAAAGACGCATTTGTTGAATCATTTATCAGGTGCCTGATAGCGTTAGAAGGAAACTAACAAAGAGGACGACGAGATACCGATTGAATGTTGAACCTACGACTAACTGAAGCACGTGCTACCTACCGTCACTTAAGGGAGACACCCTTTCACAAGATTCTTCCTTTTTCCTTTTTTCTTTCTCTCTTCCTTCGACGTCTCCACCAGAATATTTTCTCGCTTCTTTTTTGTTATTTTTCCTTCTTCAGGCACGTGCATCTTGTGTATATTTTTGTTATTATTACTACGTACTGAGATCGAAAGCGATATCTGTGTGTCGCAAATATGAAAGTTGCATATTTGATTCTCTAGTAGGTGCTTTATTCGAGAGGATGGTTATATCAATCAATTTACAAAAAGAACGGATATGGATACTTTTTGCCTCGCTTGTGTCTTTGATGTACGTATGGAGGAGCGAGGCTCTCGAAAGACCAAGTCGTACTTGACTTAAATTTAATACATAGGCAGGATTTTCCATTAATCAACGTATATCCGTTTGTTTTTTATTGGAGCCGAATGCTGGAATCCTTCGGGAGTATCGTTATCGTTAGTTCTATTAAAGACTTTATTTAATAATAATAATTCGAGAAATGTTGATTTAAATTTAGACGACTCATTTGTACGGGCAATATATAAATAAAATTATACATATTTAAAGAATTTATTAAAGAATGAATGGACCGAAAATAGAAAGGAATGGAACACAATTTTATCTCGTTTCGAAAATAAACGCGATTCGAGAAGGCCGTCAAGTCAATGCAACTTACCTAGATGAAGACGTAGAAAAGAGGTGAAAAATAACAATAATCAACTAAAAATTAACGAGAAAACCGACGCGATCGAAATTAAAATAATTAAATTAATGAATCACATAATTAGGACGATCGACAGCCAGAAGAAAGTCGCGGTAGCGTTCGAACGAAGGAGGACCTGCTCGGTCTCTTCCTTGCCGTGTCGCCCGTCTAGTTGACAACTAAGGACTAGATTTCACCAAATCGTCTTCATCCTGATGCACGACTACTGGTAAACTACCACAAGGGAATTATATTTAAAGCCTTCAACATTTTCGTTTCGTTTGGTTTATTTTTAAAATGGGAAGTTGGTGCTTCTCTTTTTTGTCTTGTTCCTTCTTCTCCTCCGTTCTTTTTTTTTGTTCATCTTCATGCAACATCACTCTCTCCCTTACCATTTCTCTTTCCACAAATTTTCTTCTTTTTGCCGTTTTCGTTTTATTGTTGTTACTTTTCATTTCTAAAATGCTACACTACTTTTATATTATTATTATCGCAACGACTGGGTGCCGTGCCATCATCGTGGGTGCCACGTACTTTCGTTATACATTCACATAAATGCATGCACACATATACACACACACGCAAATAGACGAATGTTAGCATTTCGTTCCTTCTTTTCCATTTTAAAGTTCGTTAACCATCCGACGCACTCGCAGGCAAACACGATGGCATCGCGTTCAATCTTTTCCTCTCACTGTCACCTTTATCTAAACAGAGATTCCTAAACGATATTTGATTTATTGCTCTCTGTAAGTTCTTCCACCATTTTTTTCCTTCTGCCTTCATCAACTTGAACCACTTAAGTAATCAGTCGCATAAATAATCCAAAGGGGAAAATGACATCGAAATGGAGCTTTCTTAATAAGAAATTCAACAAAAAAAAAGAAGAGAGGAATTATTTGCAAACGAAAAAAAAACAGTTCAATTCAACGAAGTTCGCATTTTATGATGAATTTCTGTTTTGTCTTCGACCTCGTTTTACAGTTACACGCATTTTTTTGATGAATTTTGAGAAATAATGCAATTCTGAAGCGTGCACCAATCTTCACTAAAGATTAATTAGCTATTGCTTCGGAATTGATTATTAATGAATGCAAACTTTAAAGATCGATTAATGCATGTTTAATTGTGAGTTTTACATTGATATTCATGCATTCGTAGAATTTTTTTCTTCAATTTTTGTACTAATTGCAATAAACTCATTTTGGAACTCTTAAGGTGATTAACTGTGGAAATAAACATTAAAGATCCATTAATAAATGTTTAATGGTGAGTTTTACATTGAGATTCATTCATTTTTTGCACATTTGCTTTTCTTCAATTTTTGCATTCCTATAGAAGGGAGGACCCTTCTCTACTTTTGCATTTTTGCACTAATTGCAATGAACACATTTCGGAATTCTTAAGACGATTAACTATGGATATTAACATTAAAGATTCATTAATGAATGTTTAATTGTGAGTTTTATCTTGAGATTCATTCACTTTTTGATAATTCTTTCGCCTTCAATTTTCTCTACTTTTTCATTTTTGCACTAATTGCAATAAACGCATTTGGTACTCAAGTAGTCGCACACCGCTCGCGTTCTTTTCTGGATCTTTTCGAGTCTCTTTTGTGCGAGGATTCTACCTTCTCGGTGAACGCGAGGCTCGAGGAAACGAAAAATTTAAGAAAAGCATAAAGCGACGCTGGAAAAATTCTTGTGCTCCAGATACGACGCGCTAAATGTGTTTTATTAATATTAATTTCTCTTTTCCCAGTCCGTCTCTGATAACTTGTTTTCTGTTTTTTGTTTATACCAAACGTATAAAAAATTCGCACGTATTCGTTCGTATATGCGCGCATTAATCACATTCAAAACATTTTATCCGTCCGTGGATTTCGTTATTATTGTAATAGAAGTCGAGTAGGAACCGTGGACTCCGACACGATGAAATTTTATTCATTTTCCAGCGGGCAAATATAGAAAATTGTCATCGTTTCCCGTCGCGACGGCATGAATTTTTCGCCAAAAAAAAATGCTGCATGAAAAATTATCCGGCGTCCGAATAAAAAGCGGAAAACCGTTTATCCGTTCGCTTCGGTTGTACGGCCCTTTATGCTGCTCTACACGTTACAAATAGCCCGTTTTTAAGTCGAGTTGGAAAATTATGATTTGGAAAATCGAAATGCTAAAAGGATACGCAGCGGATTGATAGATTTATAGGTGAGCCCACTGTCTTTCATTATTCGTTAGGCACCTTTTGGTACTGTTTGGTTAATTAAGTTGCCTACATATGCACATACATTTAAAGATAATTCTGCTAAGTAGATTGAAGAGCGATGGAACGAAATTATAATAATACCGATGATGATGATGATGATGATGATGAGACGTGATAAAGAAACTCATGTTTCAAATCGTTAAGGAGGGTAACGATTTAACGTAGGCTAAAAATAACAAGTGTAATTTGTCTTTGTTAAAAGTTTTCGGAAGGAAAGTTTTCCTTCACTTTATTTTCGCCTATTTCACTCCGTTTCCCGCGTCGTTCTTAGACTTTCTTAATAAAGAGAGAAGTAAAAGTATACGGCGCGTAAAGTCGTTCGTGCCCTTTGGAAAAATAGGAGTAGGGAGCGGACACAGCGAAGAAGCGGAATCGGGTATTTTAACAACAACGGAAACAACGCTACGAAACTAACTAAAAGAAGCGAAAATCCGTTCCTTCTGCTACACCCACTTTTTCCATCCATTCCTATCTATCTAGCTTCTTCTCGCTATATAGGTACAAAGAGTGGCATTTATACTTGCCACCATAATTGTACTTCTGTACTACGGACTTCCTTCCATTTCGTCACTCCTTTGCGCCCCTCGTTCTCGACAAGGATTTCATCCGTTGCAACGGGAAATACTACTCGCTCATCAGTTTTTCTGCGTTCGTCTGTCATTGGACGTCTTTTCGACTTTTCGACATTTTCTATCTTCTTCTTGTAGATTAGGTACGAACAATTTTTAACGATGGAAAACTAATTTCTATACGTGACATTAATTCCTTGCGCTGCGACAAATCGATGGATGGATGGACAAAAAAAAGGAAAAAAATAGGGACATTTCATTTTAAAGTTTTATTTTATTTTTTCTTGATCCGGCAAACAAATGTGCGGTTGCAGTGTTTTATAAAACGGCACGTACATTTAAAGCTCGCGTTGTCTGTTAGGACTAATGAAATAGTGAATCAATATTTGATAATAAATTTTAGTTGATTATCTATCGTTACAAATTCAACAAAAAATTGTATAAATAAATAACGGGGGACAACATCATTATTTATGAAAATATTCGTAACGTTTCGATGCATTATAACAATTAAATTTATACAACACGCTCCATTAATATACTGCGTCATGCAATATTCATCTGCCGGTGCCCTCAACATTTTTCCGTATTTTGTTTCAAATTAATTTTATTTTTTATTACCGTCCGAACTTTACGTATTAATTTTGATTATAAAAGCACATTCATTTGAAATTTACAACATTTCACACACACACATACGTACATCGTGTGCACGCATTCATGTTATTAACGTGGTGTGTTTTAATGCAATTTTAAATATAGCCAAATAGGAAATGTTTTATTTATTTACTGCTGAAAATTGTGTAAACGCTAAATGTGGAAATCGGGTAAGGTAGGGCATAAAACGTTGAGCGATTTTTTATTATCAAACCAACCGACGTTAAACCATTCGCAACGTTACTTAAGAATCGCACTAAATATTGATCTTGCGGCTAAGACCCTTAATGTTACACCCCGACAATATCCAATTCGCACTTATTTCTGAAAGTTTAAACATACAGCAAACGCTTAATAAAACGGTTATTGCCAATTTAATTGCAGATTGTGCAATGCTGCGAGCCAAATGAGACGTTCGTGCATTTGTCCAGCGATTGCCACGACGCCTTTAATAGCAGTTGCACGTTTATTATGTAATAAAAAAAAATTGTTTTCAGCAACTTTGTAGCGAGATTGTTACATTTCATTCAACGGAAAGCTGAATATGGAGCAAAGATTCCTTGCTTTAGTTTCTTGCAGATACTGTGGATATTGTGCATTTGATAATAAATATAATTGCACATAAAGAAACTGCTCTTTTAAACTGTTGGAGTAACATATGGATGCTCACGCAAAAGCAATTCGACATGTAAGAAGAAACTTTCGAATTAAGCATTTGGCGTAGCGAAAAGTAGGAAAAAGTTGTTGTATATCGTACGTACGTGATCGGTATTCGATCTGGAAAGGCATTAAGATCGGGAACGGGGTGCGAGAGAGTGAGAGAGAGAGAGAGAGAAGAGGCGAAAGAATGGAAGAGATAAATTTACAATACTACAGAGAATCGAAGGAAACCTGAAAGAAATTCGAATATTTCCTATACTTTTTCCAACAACCTACAGCACAACACGAATATTCCACAGATTTGTTCCATTGATCTTTCAGCCTATTTCAGGCAAAATCCTCCCCAAAACTCCATCCGTTATTATTATCGTTATCCTCACGATCACGAATAATATGCGAAAGTTGTTAATCCGTTTTAATAGGGAGCTCATAAGTTCGTTAATTTCGAAATTAAGACGACGCGTTAATCAAAAGCGTTTCGAGCGATTCTCCGGCAGAATTAAAATAAATTCAAAATGCGTTTAATAATTAGGCGCTCGCATTTCTTTTTGTCCGACGCCTTAATTGACTTTAATTTAAGAATTAAGTGTATTACGTTGAAGCAAGAAGCTTTTGTAATATGTTTTCCTTGCAAAAGACTTTTATCAACTAGGCGAAGATGGAGACGGAAAATGAAGAGAAAAAATGTCAAATATTCGCAAAAGTTTAATTAAAACTTTTTAATTAATTCCATATTATTTTAGCAGCAAAAAATAATAATTTACATCTTCTTTGTTCTCGCGAGATAAAAGTAACTAAAATACAAGCGAACTTCTTGGCCTCAGGAATTAATCGCATCAAAAATAATGATCATGATGAAGACGATGATGGCATTTAAAAGTGAAAAAGAGAAATCGTTTAAATATCTAATCGTTATTAACAGACAGAGATTATAGCATTAGGAATGCGGATCGAACCGATCAAAATTTATAACCGCAATAATCTGGCATGATTAAGGATAACGGTCGGCAAGGGAAGATGAAATAGTACGGTTATCAGAACTATTGGTGACGTGAACCGGTTGGTTTTGACGAACGACGGCTGGCAGTAATAACAATAGTAATAGCCGTAGCTTTTCATATAATGAATGCTACGGATCCTCCTACACATAGCACATACCTGAGGGATCGCCTTTTCCATAAAGCAACTGCTTCAGAACGAGGGAGAATAGAGTTTATCTGTGTGTGATATTACATCGGATTGCGAGAGATACCTTTTTAAACCGGTGGCACAGTTGCCGTTTGAAGATTATGTGCGGGTAAAATGATTGCGATGGAGAGAAAATAAAAGATCCTTTTTGTTCTCAACAGATCCTTTTCCCTCTCGCTCGCTTCTCCCTCTTGTAATCCGCCCATTTTAATATTCGAAATCCAGCCGTTTGTACATCTCGAATGATTTATCTTGCGCTCATTGTTTCGTCGTCCCGTTCGTTTTATGGCCCTTGCTTTTGTATGTATTCTTTTTTCTTATTCATAACGAAAACTTTCGATTTATATCGCACGGATCGTAAAGCATAATTTAACTTTTTATTAGTTTCAATAACGTAGCAACTTTTCGAAACATCATAAAATTCCATCGTTGTCCCACTCCCCAGTCTCTCCTCTTCTTCTCAAGTGTCTGATTAAAATATTTAACTAAGTAAAGATGTAATTCTATACGCGTTTCTTCCATCTTACAGTCGTAGCCATCATCATCATCAAGAACGTCATCGTTGTGATGATAGCAAAATGGAATGCAAATTAGTAATAAAAACGGAAGTGAAATTCCCCATTGTACTTTATGTAAGCGTAAGGCAGGATGAAAGGGACGGACGTTACTTTTGCACGTCTACGAAGACGAAATGGAAAAATTTATGAGAATATTTATTAAAATTGCAAATACGTATGGTATCAGTATTTATCAAAGAAAGTAACCAAAAGAGAAATTAAATAATACTTCATTCAAACTTATTTTTATAAAAATTTATGATATTTTTTTCCACGTCGCTTTTTCTCGAGCAGCGCTTTGGAAAATTAATGCAACCAAAATGTATAGATAGAAAGTAATTAAAGTTCATTTAGCGTAGAATTGCGTCGTGCATTTACAGATAACAACTATTATGGCAGGAAGGAAAGCACAATTTTCCATTCCGATTTTTAATTAAAATAGGTAGCTTATTTCCCTCGATTTGAAATTTATATATATATATATTTCGTCTTTTGCTTCCCAGGAGAAAGATGTTCGAAATTGCCACGATTTCCTCACACAAATTCTGCGGCTACGACCTAATTGACGTTGCGAATAACGCTTACTTATTTCGCTTACACACGCAGGGCGTCAATGCATTAACTAACTCGGCTGAAGGAATTTAATAGGAAACTCGATTCCGGCGACGCCGATGATTTACCGTGTAGAGATATCCATAAAGAGTCGAAATTAACTTGTAAATTACTTTAGAGGAAGCGAAGCCCTTTCTTTTCCCTCGACAAGACCGTCTGTTATAAATAAATGAGTAATTGATATATCCGGTACACGAAAAGAGTAATAAAACGAAAGGAATAAAGAGAGGAAAGGAAAATCGTTATCCTGGCAGGTTTGTTCCGGGATCGAAAATGAATATTGGCCTTTTATTAAATAAAACAGAGGGGCGGGAGCGCGAAACGTTTAAAGGAAATTTGGCTCCGTTCGAAAATGTGATCTCTATATATATAAATTTGCAAGTGATTTATGGCGCTTTATCAAAACGTATAATCATCTGATAAGGGCGAAAAATTATTCGCTTTTTTTTTGTTCTTCAGTCTTTCACCCTTTTCATTTCTTCTGTCTCCCTTTATGTGCATAAACTTTGGAAGCGGTTCGGTTCGTTTGTCAAAAGGATGGATGGAATCGAGGATGAGAGAATGGAGAACGACGCAAGAAAATACGTTTATATAAAAGCCTTAGCCATCCTTTAAGTAAAAGAACGGAGGAAAAGAGAAGAAGCGGCCGAACAAAAAGAAATCGGTAAACGAAAACGTTCATTCCTCAGCTACTACTACTTCTTTATGCTTGATCTCATAAATTATGCAAAGATTTTATCGCGCGATTTCGTACTCTACTTTTTTATTCCTCAATTTGGTCCTTTTGATTTCTCAATTTTACAGCATTCGTTTCGTCGGCGAAAAAGAATCTTCTCTGTCAGTAAAAAGTGCCGGTTTTGCCACTGCTCGAAACTATTTAAAATAACATTAAACACTTTCATTACTGCACTGTTATTCGTAACGTATGGTACTAGCAAAAAAATATAACTTTCTTTATGGCTCATTAGTCGTTGTTTGCCCAGTAACAAATGGATCTCATCGGTATGGGAAATTAGTTTTTTTGCTATTATTTTCGGCGTTGGGCCCGGTTAAAATAATTTATAACTCGGCGCACATGACGATGTTTCATGGATATTTGTTGCTCGAATAAAATTCGATCGTAAAAATAATATACGAACCGATGATCGTACACGTAAATTTAATCAAACCGAATTTATATAAGCATAAAAAATTTTGCACAACGCTCAAAAGCAGCTATCGCGTGTACACACTGCCCCCGAAAATTTTCATTAATCAAACCAGAAATTATTTATTATTCTACTATAAATTAGAGCATTTTGTACGCGTGCAAAAAAAAACGCACAATTGTTTATAAAGCGCTCGACAATAATCGGACGAAACAGTGATTTGAGGAAAATTTATTACGGACGAAAATATTTATAGGGTAAACTATTATTATTTAATACGTTATTAGGACGCCTTTTATTTGAGGTCCCATTTCTGAGGACCGTTTCCTTTTTCTTTCGTACCATAATAAATGATATTAGCGTTATTTGTTTTATTGTTATGACCCGTAAAAATTGAATTGTGTGGAGGAGAAGGGAATCGTTCCGTTTTACGATATCGAATCCTATATTCCGATAATAATATATTTATCGAAAGAAGGAGGAGAAAATGGAATAGTGCGGGGCAGAAAATAGATTTCGTGCCTTTTAGCGATAACAATAAACTATATTCCTTTATAGTGGCCGAAATAACCAAATAACGATCTATTTGGCAAATTACGAATATCTCGCAAACTGCATCGACCGTACAGTGGATATTATCATAAATTTGCAAAGCAAAATCCGTCGGAATGTTTGTCCTTAAAATAATATTTTAATAAACGTTTGAATTGCGTGTGACGTCTCCCGGATTCCCCCGAAGGACGTGGACAAATATTGTTCTCTAATTAAAATTTCGTTAATTCCCCGGTTAATCTTTTTCTGAGGGCGGCGAAAGCGGCTTTAGTAAATCAAAATCCTGCAGCTATTCCGTATCACTTTTTGTTTGTATAATTATATTAAATCCTCCGGGGAGGTAACGTATGCCAGCTTCTTGTTGGACGAACGTTTCCTCTTTTTCTCCTTATTTTGACTCGAATTTTTTAATCAATTTTAGCTCCGTTGATTCCGATTTTTTTTCTCGTTCAGTCTTTCGCGTGTCTATTTCTCCTGTGATTTTGCTTTATTTATTTTACTGTTTTTTCATCTTCGCCCCGTCAATTTTTATTCTACTTCCACTGCGTCATGAATGGGTTCATTAAATTTTAAACGAGTTTGTATCGGAGGAAAGCGGAAACACATAAACGCGACCTTATTTCAATCCTTTAAGCTTGTTAGGAAGCTACTTTACTTGTGTGCGTGTGTATCGTCGAAAGCGGTTGGTTGTTGATGCCGGCAAACTAAAGTTCCTCTTCGCCAAGTGTGTATATATTTCCTGTAGCACTGCTGGTGGTGGTAATGTTTGGCAGTGGTAGTTGTGTAAGAAAATACAAGGAAAATCAACGCAAAGGGAGGCATTGAAAATTTAGCATTCGCTATTTAAGTTGCAATGCCGTAGTAACAAATGGATGGATAACACGGAGGGCAAAGACGTATCTCTCTCTCTCTGTGTGTGTGTGTCTCTTTCTCTTGGTCTCCCTTTTCTCGAAAATCCATCTCGTTCCATTTCACGGTCGAAGAAAGTAACTCAATTGAAATTTAGTGCCCTTGTTACAATTTAAGGAAAGCAATCACCGAAAGGTTATATTATTTTATATAAGCTTTCACTTTAGCTGATCGCGCAATCCTTACGCCTCTTTATTCAAGATTTCTTTTTCTTGCTGCTGGTCCCTCTTCTTCAATATCATCTCGTCTCATTATACGTTTCATTCGCTTGTTTTTTTTCCTTCGGCTTCGTCTTATTCGTCTCGGGAGAAAAAGAAATAAAATGGAAAAGTGCTTGTTTAAGTAAAATGCCTTCTCATTTTCTTACGGAATCGGCCCGACGATTTAGCTTAATCAAGAGCGAATTCTTTTGCGCGCAAATACATTTCCTCTTAGTCGTTTTCCTGCATAAATGAAAGGAGGAATGTTATCGCGTCAGCGACATATTTTAGCGAGATGCCATAATCGCGTATGAACCGACTTAAATGAAGTTGCTTTACATGCAAAAACGTTAAAGATCATTAGCAACGACATGTATTAATTAAGATCATTAATCCATCTCGTCTTTCCTTCCGCTCTCTTATGCTCTCATCATTATTAAAACTCCTTTAAATTTCTTTTATTTTCTTATCGCTACACTTTTTCGTTGCGACGTAATAAAGTTGGAAGTTAGAGACGTATAGAGTGATATTTGAATATTATATGAATTGCCGAAAACCCGCTGTTTGCTTACACATCTAATCCGAACGAAGGGAACCTCTGTTGGAAAATTACCCCCAAAGGTGTGTGGAACGAACTCGATTCCAGTTCGTCTTTGAAACAACTCACACTCAAATAACAATAAAAAGAAGCAACAGTAACGACGGGAAAGTGGAATAAAAGTATAGAGAAAGGAGATGCATTAACATATTAAGTGGCGAGGTGTAAATAAAGCGGCCCCTTTATTGAAGTCCCGTTTGTTTTCTTTATATTCTCTCTCCTGGTTAATCTGTTTTTTTTTATTTCTTCTCTTTATAAACGTATAAAAGTAAATTAAGCGAAATGGGGAAACACAGAGAGAGAGAGAGAGAGATGGAGAAAATTTGATGAAGATAAACCTTTTCCTAATCTAATAATGGTAGCAAGTGAAATCTTCAATATTTCGTCGTTACTCTTATATCAAATCCATTTTCCCTTCAGCCATAGCCAAGCAAACAATGGATTTTCTTATTTCGTTTCCACAATTCATCTCGATTTGTACGTGGAAATTTGTAAAATGAATTGAAGCGATGGAGAAAAGGAAAACGTAATTTGCAAACAAGATTAAACAAAGAATTAATGAATAAATAAGTAAGCGAAAAAGTAGAGCCTTTTGTGGAGGACGCAAGAGAAAAATAAATTAGAAGAATGTACGAGACGGCGAATATTTGCTTAAGAAAGGGAAAAGTGTCGCTCAAACTTTTTCACTGCATCCTGTTCGTTCATTCCGTTCGCTCGTTTAGGGTCAAATTTTATTTAAATATGTAAACAAGCGAATGCGCGAACCGTAGTGTTTTTAAATTATCATTTCATTGTCTCGTACATTAAACTTGCCTCTTTTACCTTTCCACCACTTACTTACCTCGAAGACTTTCCTCTTATATTCAATACTCACCACAGCAAGAACAATAAAATCCGTATTACGTTGTTGAGTCGGATTATTTTCTTCGTATCCTCGATCCGCATCGTACCTGGTTCCCTGTCTGTCGTCTATTTCCTTTCTGTTTTCTTTGTTGAAGAATTTCGTTAAAGCAAATATCATTAAAGCGTTTTCCATCATCAATTCTAGCCCGTTAACCGGATCGTACTGACGCGAAGTTGAAAGAGCAAGCGAGAGGATGAAATTGATGAAACGAAGATTTTTGCGTTTAATTAAGTAAATATCCATCTACGTTTCAAGTTTGCCGAAGCGAAGACCGACTCCGTTAGAAGTAATAACGTCTAAAGTAGTTTAGGAGTGTGACAACAACAACAACAACAACAGCGCAACGAGAGCGTCGAGATTTCATTAATATTCATGCATCGTCGACAACCCTTTTCCCTTTCTATGCCCCATAAATTTATATAATACACCTCGAACAAAAAAAAATTGAATCCGTTAACTAAAACACATTATCGCATAACGACGTTAATGGGCCAGTTCCTGATAAGAGAAATCGTTTTTTCCCACCTTGTTTTTCGGGTTTGCGGAGGCAAGGTGAAAAGGGAAACTCAATTTTCCTTTCAAATTCGATTAAACAATTTCGGTTGTGTAAAATTACAAAATAGCGTGTAAATATCGAAAAGAATCGTACGCAATTTACGAAGAACACGTTAGCACGATTTTAGCAAAATGACGAACAAACGCAACGCTACAATTGCGAAATTTTATAATAATGCTGACGATGCAATTAATTAATGATCGTTGCTGTTTCGACGTTTTCTTTTTGAACGGTTAAAAAGCAATAGTGGCAGAAGACCAAATAGGAAATCGAACAGTTATAGGAGAAACGTATGTTACGGCCGTAATTGGAAATGTAGCAGCGTAATCGTTAACTGTTTCGCCATATAATAATACACAATACGCTCGTACTTACGTGAACATTCCTGCTTCTCTAAAGAACTGTTTCGTAAAGGAAACACTAAAGCTTACAAAGTATTTGCAGACTCGACTCATGGACGGGGCAAAAATCTATAATAATTAGTCTTCGGGCTTTCATAAATATTTCCGCTACCGAAGACATTTTTCCACTCTTTCTCTTCCGTCAAAGTTCTCCAACGTCGGCACCCATTTGAATACCTCGCATTTTCCTTTCTTATGCGTTTCTTGGGTTTCCTCTATCGTCTGTTCTAACGAGCTGTTATTCTAATAGAATAATAGATATTTTTCTCCCCTATTCAAACCAAATAATGAACCATAACGTATTAGAATTGCTAAGAAAGTAGAAATTGCAACAAATAGAATAGAGAGGGAAAAGAATTCGAACGACGACATAAAATGTTATTGGTTTACATGTCTTTAATACTTCTCTTTTATTATTATTGTCATCGTCGTTGCAAACGTTATTATCTAGAATTTGTAACAATTTGCACGAAAGAAAAGAAGATAAAGAGCGAGGAGGAACAAAAATGGGCACTAAAATTCGATGGGATATCTCTTTCTGGGGAAAATACCAAATTGATTTTTCCCTCGTTTCATTTATCCTCAAAAATTTTCACACAAGAATTCGGTTAAACTACACGTATGCAAAAGCGAATTAATTTCACTTCGCATACCGCGACAATTAATTGCACTATCGTGTAACGCTATTAGTTGTACAATAACAAATTTGCAAAATCCCCTACGATTAAATTGCGAAATAAAGCCAAACCAATCTACAAAAAAAAATTGTTTGCACTTTGTCTTTATTCGTTATTAATCCATCGACATTCAACTCGTCAATTTCGAGTGCTCGAGTCATTAATCAACCGGAACTATCTTTTAACAATCGCCTTTAAACCGTACCGAACTAGGAAAAACTAGTTGTTTCGCCCTTATACCCAAAAATTGTATTCATTATCGTTCTTTCTCGGCGCGGAAAGCTCGATGGCCCCAGCAAACGCTTCTAATTAGAAATCTTCAAAGTTACAACAACGAGATTTTCCTCTCTACTTGTTCTCCTTCATTTCCTTCGGTAAAGTAGTGGGAAGGCGGAATAAGCTCGAACGATGGAAAAAGTTGTTGCTAACAACCACCGAGAAAGCAAATGAAAAGAACCTCTTCTAAATGCGTGCGATAAATATAAATTAGTCGATGACGAAGGGTAATGGGGAATAAACATCAGAGAGAAGGAAAGGAGGCTACAATAATAATAATAATTAACCGCTTGTTCGTCATCTCTTTACGCCATCGGCACGACGGAATTATTTTGAAATTAATTAAAAGCAATAATAACAATATAAAAATTACGAGAAAGTTTTCTTATTACAAAGGGGCCACGAGGAATATTAATGAAATAAGGCTATTTACCAAGTGGGTATTGGTAGGAATAGAAGAAAATGATGAGGACTACGATGATGATGATGATGAGGAGGACTTTATCTCGTTGGTTTATTGCCACATTTGGAAACGTCGATGGCGCATGTCTGGTCGAAATGGGAGAGCAACAGCGGAGAAAGAAGGAGAATTTAAGCGTCGCTTGGCGTCGTCTCTCCAGGCTCCAGTACGTCGGGAAAATTCGCAATTGGCAGTAGTTCCTTTTATTTCTCACAGGGAAAATTATAAGACTCTGCATTTTCGTCACGTAACTTTGCAAATCGCCAACGTGTTAAAGGTTCTTAGTTTTTCTTTCTTTCGCCGTTCTCGTCCTACCGACGTTTCGCTGATAATCACGAAGCGCTCTATAAATAAATAAATGAGATATTTGAAATTAATTAAACAGTAGGATGCCGTTAATTTACGACGAATAACTCGACGGGAATTGGATTCCGCGAAGAAAGAAGGCATCAAAGTGGATTATTGAACGTTATCTATGCAAATTGTATGCTAAACGTTCGTGTAAAATACGCATCTCGCGGGGACCGATGCTAATTATGCGGATGACGTAAAATTAAACTTTTTAAACGCACGTTCGAGGATAAAAACAAACCAGATAGACAGAGAGATATATACACGCACACGTTTAATAATAAATAAACATAATAAAACGTTCGACAGGTGGAAGGAGAGCGAGAGAGAGTCGCGGAGTTGAGCGACGTCCGAGTGGGAGTAACGCAAGTGGCTGTTGGACGAAGAGGGAAGAAGATAAAAGAGGCCGAGGGAGGAGAGAGCACACTTTAAACGTATATATAATATAGAGAAGTTCTCTTTCTCGTCTTCTTCTTCGTCTTTTTTTCTAGTGCAGTTTTATGAATAAACAACTCAGTTGAATGACTGACGCAGTTTGAAAAGGACAGGTGTTTACCTTGACTTGAACGTCCTCCGCGTTTTAATAAATTTTTTTTTTCGGTTAGCGTTAAACGGAGAATTGGAGAGGAAAAAATGTAGCGATGTTAATTGAATTAAATTGAGTCGGTGTTTGTGCGCGAGAACATCATCACCATCGCAATTATCAACAATATTATTGTTATTAGCCTGACGATGGCGAAGAACGCGCGTGCAAGACGTACTTTTCGCCACCTTAATTGCAATTAGTCGTTTTTTTTTTTCCCGTTTCTGTGTCATCGGTTACAAAGTGACAACGTTCGAGTGCCGCAGGACTTCCATCCGCTAATTCCATCAAAGACGTTAAAATGGGAATGATAATGCAATTAAAATACGTGCCGTCGTTATTAACGCTATTAGCAATCGTGCGATTGGCGAATTGTTGCGATTTGGAGCATTTCTTCGACGAGAAACAGGTGAGCGTCGAGGAAAGCACCGCGACGTCGCAGATAGTGTTCCGCGGATTGTCCACGGTGAAGACGACGGCCGCAACAACGAGGTTGGATTCGAAGACGCAGAGCGTCTTCGCCACCAATTTCGAGCTAATCAACACGTACAAAGGCGTCGAGGCGCTCGACGTCGTCTGGGACGTTGTTAGCAATTACAGGTGGGTGGGCGCGTACTTATTAGATGCGATAATTGGCCGAGAACGTTAATTAACGCTTGTAATTGGTAAATATGGAGGTCGTGAGTAACGGATTCCGAAAAGTAAGAAAGTTTCTTTGGTTTTGGGGAAATTTGGTACGTGACAATCGTAGTGTATCTATCATTAGTATGGTTCTCGCCATAAAACAGGTACTGATCATCATAGAATTAGTCATCCTACAACTTTCCAAGTTATATCATAGTAAAATGGAAACCGGTCGGTTTTTATGTTTCCTTATTTAAATGAAAATAAACTCGATTTGAATGTACGAAGAGGTTCAACCAATTAAATCGCAAACGTGCTGGTGATGTAATTTTATTTTTAAAATTATCGTTCCTTTTTTTATTACATTTTTATTTATACACCGCTTTTTGTTCGTACGTTTGCCCATTAAAGTTAATTATAAAGTTGCATGTTTGTCTGTTATTACATGTTGTATTATACATATTTATAGGATATTAATCTAATAGATTGCCTTTTGATTTTTCCTTTCGTTCTTAACATGCGGTAGCGACCACATTTTTGCGGTATGCAAAAAGGATGCGGTTGACACGTTGACGATTCGATTTGTGTTTTGCTTTAATCAAAAAACTACAAATTCTTATGCACTTTTCTATGAGTTAATGTTAATGTTAATTGTTGTAAAATGGACGGTGAAGAAAGAGTTTAAAACTTTTTTTGTTTAAAAACGTAAATTATTCAAAAATCGTTCATTAAAAGAAAAACAATGAGTTTATAAAAGAGAAAATTTATTAAGCGAAGATGAATAATTATTTCTATGCTCAGGAAGTCGGTGTTAAGAAATAATATTCGTATTTTAATGAAAAGAATATTAATAAGCACGCATAATTCTGATGCAAATACTCACGAAAAAGAAAAGGCACTGTTAGTTTAACGAGGTTCTCCTTCTTTTTATCGTTTGCTGCCTTCGTTCATTCTTATCGTACGTCATGTGGATAGGCAAATTATTTCAGTGGAACTACCTGTGATAACGAATAGATAACGATAATATTGATGCAACCTTCGAAATTAAGCCTCAGTAAATTGCAAATAGCATTCCATCTTCTTTAACACGTTGCTCGTTGTTACTTCTACAGTAAGACAATATTTGCTATTTGCATTAAAAAATACCTGAACGTCTATTTTCATATTGCAAAATAAACAAATACCGCAGCATCAAATGATTTTGGTTTCTTATTTTTCACTGCAAAGTAAATATGACTCCATGCTATTCCAAGAAATGCTCATTGTTATTGTCTTATTTGATCACTAAAGTCTAGGAACAATATACATTTTATTATGTTTACAATGGATCCAAATGAACAAGCAATTTGTACTTGAAAATTGCAAAAGATGATAAAGTTTCATCGTTCATCTTTGAGTAATTATCTTATACACAAAGCGAAATCAAGAGTCAAATTGTCTAGACTTTTTCCTTCGGAAAAACTGAAAGCTCGTTACCTTATGCTAAATTGATTTCATTTCAAAGCTACGTTATTAACAAACGTAATTTTCGATCTTGATTAAATTCGCCAAGTAAGTTGATATATATGTTGCCAGTGAATGAGGGCTTAATGAGAACAATTTCAATATTTAAGACAAATAGAAGATATTATTACGTATTTTAGATGAAGATGAGTAAAGGGAATTAAGCTGCTTAACCAAATGATGGATCAAGAACTGTAAGATAAACAGAAAACGTTGCTGATACAATTTCACTAAAGAAATAATGTGTTAGCAATGCGAATTGATAGAATTTGCGATTAAAACCTGATTTCCTTTTAACAATTCGAAAATATTTTTCAATGGACCTGTAATAACACCAAATAAGCTGTCTACAGTACGAATTGTTAGAGATATCTACTTTCAAATGATTGTTCTGTCAGTCGCATTCATGAATGCTAATGAAACAATTTCCTTTTGTTTATGTTTCGTTTTTGCGAAACTATCGTACGTAATTATCAGCGAAAACGTGGGCGAACGATCAAAATAAAAACTAACAAAAAATGTAAAATTGAATTCGCTGTACGGGAACGTTTAATTTAATTTTACACCTAGTTTAATTAGTACATTTATAAAAATTGTCATTACATTCCGATGTTATTTAATTGAAATTTAACATAAAATGTCGCTTGTGATTGCCTGAAAAAAAAGTTAAACTGTCGCAAAATTGCTTTTCAAAATTATCAATTAAATTGAGAAAGCCGAAAAAAAAAAGATGGAACGAGCTTTTTTTTTAACAATCTCTTTAGTCTCGTCGGCCGTATGCCCGAGAGGGAATAAAGCAATTTTTCTCCTCTCGAAAAGTGATTTGAAGTTACGTTAATAATAAACCATTCAAATGTTAAATGAGGAGCTTAGGCGAAAAAAATCTTAATTGAAATCTTCATTGGAACAATGCTAACCTGAAATAAATTAAAACCTCTTCGTATCTCCTAGTTCTTCAATTAATTTTACTTTTCCCCCCATCTGTCAGAAAGAACTATTTAATCGTTCCTCATTCGCTTTGGAATTGATGTTGACGATTATTATTGCAAACTGATTAATAACGTCTTTAAGTTTACGTTATCGATTGTATTTGTTCAAGTTTAATTAAAACGAAACTGTAATACCAGTAGAACGCTCTTGATGGCGGGAATCTGTATTGTTCGCTAAGATATGTTCCGCTTAAGTGCGAGGAATTTGTATAAATTACAACTAATTTACCGTTTACAAAACATCTTTCGTTCATTTGCGAAATCCCTGTAAAATAGTCGCATTATAACGTTATTCTACCGCCATTATCGGATTAATTAGTGCAAAAATAGACTTATGCGGAAAGCAATTAGAACTGATTAGACAGCTCAAATAAGAGCCGAAATCGATACGCGTTTCAAATGGGATGGATGGATTATATAGGCAGATTGCAATTTGTTTCTGCTACGTTTGCTTTAACATAAATCCAATCTGTTTATTTTTGCGATTCTTTCTTGCTTGTTTACGTAAGATAAAAAGTTATTCGCGAAATTAATTTTCCCACGTCTTACGTTTGCAAGGGAATATTCATTGGATTCGCCTTTGAAATGTATCATTATTATCATCGCCTTGAGTATGAAAACCTTTTCTTTTTTCCTTCTTCTTCATGCAAAATTATACGACATGCGGTTGTTGTAAGGTGCGAGTTAACAAAACGCAATTTCGCTGAAAGCCCTATGACTTCCACTGGCTCTTCTTCTTTTCCCCTTCTTTCGCCTTTTTCTTTTCCACTTTATTGCCATATTCTCGAATCAGTCTTACACTTCGCCTCTCTTTTATTACACATTCCTCTTCTTTTTATATACATTTTTTTCTCTTCTCCCTTTAGACTTATTTCAACTTAAACTTTTACTTAAATGTTTTATGCCAGGAATAAAAGAGAAGTGTAACACGCAGATGAGAGGACGAGACACGTAAATTTCATCTTACTTGCAAAATAATCATATAATACCAGTCACGTATTCAAATCTTTTTTTCCTTCCTTTCGTTCTTTGCCTTTACAGTCCCTTATTACAATCATTATCAACGCCACGCCATATTATATTATTTGTACTTGAATGTCTTTAACGAAAAAATAACTATTTTTTTCCTCATCATCGTATCTTCCTTTCTAAATGGCAGTACAATTTGCTTAGTTTCAACTAAATCTTTTTCGCACGATTATTGAATCTCACCTTTCACGCAGTCTTAAAAATGTTCCTATTCTGTTCTAAACCAAAAAGTGTTTTATACAATTATTAAAGCTCACCTTTAAACTTAATCGAATTTTCTTTACAATATTGTTACCAAGTACGATAATGATAATAACACAAACAACAACAACTTTTTACGAATTAATTTTCGCATAAGCTGACGTGTTGAAGTTCATTAAGTACGCGGTGAAAAGTTGTTAATCCCTTTCTGCGAGTAAACGTAAGAAAGCTTAACGTGCTTTTCATTTTATAACTGGAATAATAATTAAATAGAATCAAATGGAAAATAGGTTTTCCGAGAACAACTAGCGAGAACGAAGCCGACGATTAGTTCATATTTGAACTAAATTCCTTTTCCTTTGCATAATTTTCCCTCCTCCTTTTAATACTTTCTTTTTCAAGTGCAATTCTTAGAAAACGATTAATACCAATTGCATAAACACATTTTATTATGTGCCTAGATTGCGTGCGATTTTTTGCAAAAACGAAACATGTGTAAATACACAGCATACGAGGCAACGTTATTGATTATTTCAAAAGTATCGGCAGTTCGCAGCTTTTGCCTCGTGCAGTGCGTAAACGATGCCCAAAGGGCCACATAAATACGCTTAATTATCGTTACATGTAAATTTTGTGAAATTCAATATTTGGCTTATAAAAGCTTATGCACTTAAACGCTCTATACGCCGCTCGTTATTGATAACGGATATGGATGCGCTATAACATTATCGAAACTGCAACTTCGTAACGTATGGGAAATTGTTTGCGGTCAAACTTCCTGCACTAGTATTTTGTTATCGTCTGCATTCGGAATTAAGTATATACATACACAAATTGCACGCAAATAAATTTTATTGGTCAAATTCGTTACCAATTTTCGCATAAAAAAAGGACACAACTTGGAGGACTCGGCGAGTGGAAAATACTTCCATCATCGTTTCTGCACGTTTCAACTTAAACTCGGGCAGATAATTTATTGCTGAATTCGCGAGGGTATATACATTTTTATCGCATACGGTGACAGACGTGATGTATATTTCCATACGAGAAATAGGCCAGGAAGTACCTACCGCAACTTTATTACTTATGAAAACTTCTATCTCTCGCTCGCCTGATAAACGCGAAGAAAATTGCAAACGTTCGAAATAAATTCGTAACCGTTTCCCTCGCAAAAAGAATCGACGAAACAAATTCGTCGCTACCGCACATATAAAATGTTGCAATTAGATGGAATTTATTTTAAACGGCGCCGCAAATTTATTGCGCAACAACTGTTTCGCAAAAGACTAATTAGCATCGTTCGATTCGCCGTTTAATACTACCGATCCGTAATTCCGTCATCCGTAACATCCCTATTGTTAAAACAAATTGTCCGCAACACGTGACACATTATTCTCTCTCCTTTTTCCGTCCGTTAATCCATCGAACGAATTAAAACGTTATTTATGTATTTATTCCGAAAGTGGATGGGAAACGAAGAAGAATGGCGAGGAGTAAACTGAAATCACGTTTCGCACACGATTCATTAATTAACTCGAAGTGCAAACGCGAGGAAGGAAAAACACGCCGAGAGAAAAGAGCGACATTAAATTTCGTTTCACTTAAGAGCGGACAGACGATGTGTTATTGCAATAATAACGTTAGTTTTCTGCCCCACAACGAATAGGAATAAATCCAGCGATTCGTTCTGTTTCAGAAAGGTGAACGTGACATTTCTGACGCGACCGATAACCGATTGCGTTCCGGCCGAAGACATTCCCAGGGAATACATAATCTTTTGCGATTTGAACGGTTCCGATCTACGCGTGGTGTCGATAGCGAAATGGGACGAGAGCACCGATCAAAGGGTGTGGGCCGCTTTAGGTGAGTGCCAAGAGCGTAATATATATGCAGATTCTTCATCGTTTTTTGTTGGCAATAACGTTTGAGTGTGCCGCTTTTTAGCAAATAAAAAAAAAAGGAAAAAATTGCAACGAGCAAGTGAGAGATGATATCGCAGCGTATGTAGTTTATTAACATATACAGGGTGTTAAATAAAAAGTGTCACAAACTTTAAGGGGTGGTAATATGGCCCAAGATAAGCAAAAAAAGTCTTAATGAACATGTGTCCGGAAATGGACCGTTTCGAAGACACGGAGGATTGAACTTTTTTGTTGCATATTTTCGTTCGATCCGCCGTTTTTGAAAGCTATTTTTTAGGCACTTCACAATACAAAAATGTATGGCAAACACACTCAACTTATTAATAAAGGTCCAAATTATCATTCATTTCAATTGCAGCCTCCTGTTTGCTTGCTAAGTGGTCCAATCCACGTGTACAAAAGAGCTAAAAATTTGCAACTTTACTTGCCCTTACATCGGTCACCAAGTAATCAAAATATTGTATTTACTTGGTAACCGATGTAAGGGCAAGTAAAGTTGCAGATTTTTAGCTCTTTTGTACAAGTGAAATTGGCCATCTGGCAAGCAAATGGGAGGCTACAATTGAAATGAATGATAATTTGGACCTTTATTAATAAGTTGAGTGTCTTTACCATAAATTTTTGTGTTGCGAACTGCCTAAAAAATAGGTTTCAAAAAACGGCGGATAATTATGCACCGATCTAACGAAGATATGCTACAAAAAATTCAATCCTCCGTATCTTCGACACCGTCCATTTCCGGACACATGTTCATTAAGACTTTTTTGCTTATCTTGGACCATATTACCACCCCTTAAAGTTTGTGACACTTTTTTTAACACCCTGTATATTTTATAAGAGGCTTAAAGGCAGAGCGAATTATGTTCGTAATTTAAATCTCGCTGCCACTTTCGCGTCGAATCGCTCTATTTCTGGTGTAAATTCTTTTATTTTTTTTCTTGGTGCTACTTTATTCGATACAAAAACTAATATGAGAGGCTTTAGTTCAATTGAAATATAAATAAGCGTTTCATTGCTAGCGATATTGGTTTCTAATACTGTGTGCGCCGATTTCCTGCTCTGCTTTATCCTATAACTTTGGAACTAGTCCATAAAATGGAATCGAAGTGGATAAACATAAATATTTGCCTTTCATTTCGTCATCAATTCAGTGCAAAATGCGGAACAGATATCAATTATACGCATAACTTTACGTCTTTGCCAAATGACGGAATATATAAAGAAGCGTTTTGCAAAATTATAAATAATCGATTCCCGATAATTATTTTTGCAACATTCCAAATTCAACGGGTTAGTTGCAAATTAAATTATCATTCGCATTTATCTACATTTGCAAAATCAAAAAAATGGAAAATTTAATCGGCAACTTTCTATTGCAAAGAAATTAGATTTCCGATTAAGGTCGCCCATTCGGATGTCGCTTCTATTTTATTCTTCTTATTAAATCGAATCTCGATTCTAAACGAGCCGCAAGAAACGTCAATATTATTATTACTAATCTATTAATAATATAGTATTTTCGATTTTCATCTCCGTCACATTCTCCTTCGTTCACCTCTAGTTGAACAAAATGAAGATTTTTACTTTTACGTCGCCCTTTCTCGTCGTAATTTCCACTTGAAAACCAATTTCGCAACGAAATTTGAATAACATTTAGTGAATTAATTATTTTTATAATTAAATTATTCAGCGAAATAGGGCATGTTGAGATAGTCCTTTACATCATTGAACACTATCGAACAGAAAAGTAGAAGAAAAGGAGCTGAGTAATGAAGGTTTCAGACGAGAGAATAAAACAAAAACAGGAACAGAGGAGCCGAATAAAAAGTTAACAAAGCCTAACTGTGGCAACAAACTTGTTATATCAAATGGGGCATGAAATGGCTTTTGACCCTTAAAACGTTCATTTAGTTAAAATAAAGCAAACGTTAAAAAGTTGCGCCGAAAGAAACGTTTATTTATATAAAAAGGAAGAAGGAGATGCAAGAAAAAGAAGAAAAAAAAAGCGAACGGACGATAAATCCCGAAAGGTTCCCACGTATCGTTTATCTTTTAGATTTGTTCTTGTAAAAATCCATCGGTGTTAGTTATTTCGAACTAATGTTAACAACTTGGAAAATTAAATTTTTCGCGTGCGTCTCGGCGACCGATTTAAATTTTCCAAAGGTGAAAAGTCAATTAAGTTGCCCTTTTAGCACGCTTACAAAAAAGTTCACTTTTAAATTTCTTTTGATTCGTGTAATTCCCGTAACTAATCGAATTTTAAAACTTGGTGGAATATTAATGTCGAAAGTATTAGACGTAATCGCGAGTGAACGGATTAAAGTTGGTGCCTCACAGTCTGAGAGACGCAAAGCTTATAAAGTATCCGGCAATAATTCATAAAGAAGAAAAAGGAATTTATTTCTGCAGGGAATCGTCGGGCATTAGCTTTACTTTCGGGCAGCTTCACGGTCGTCTCTTTTTTTAATGGAAAGCGATTAATTCCAAGCGAATTAAAATCCACTTGTTTCTCATATCGACTAATTCGAAATTTGAATATGATTAGGAAATGTGTGCGATGAAAATCAGATACGAAGTTTTATTGCGTGAACAACATAAAAAAAGTGGAATTCGAATAACTCGTCCAAAACAACATTTCATCAAAATTTCTCTCGTTATGTACACATGTAAATTTAATTAAATTTCGGCGAGCTTCAAGTTTGCATACGTTTCATATTCGCGTCTTCCTTTTTTCCCTTCGGTCTCCTTACTATTATTATTATTGCTCCGTCTTTTACTTTTTCGCCACTCGTTCAAATCCAGTTTATATCAGCGACAAACTTGGATGTAAACACATAACTTTTGAATTTAAATTACAACATTTATTTTTCGTATCCCTCGTTATGCTTCCACGTCAAACGTATAATAATGTTATTGTTATTTTCGTTACATTATCATATTTCAATTATTATTCACGCCGTCTTTTGCGTTCGCTTTATTATTTTTGTGCCCCGAAAACCTGGACGCTATTCGTTTTATCAGCGTATTAATTGTAGACGAAAAGCGTGAAATGTATTCATCAATTACGTGTAAAAAAAGGGAAAGAATATAACGCGAAAGAGGGCGAGCGAGGAGACGGAGGCTGATGCCTTAATTTCGGCGTCGTTTTTATTAGTTTGTAAATTTGACGCTATTGTGCCTTTGAAATTGAAGAATATTGCATCGGGCAAAAACAATCTTTTATTATATTACGGAACGGAAAAGCTTTTTACTTCGCACTACTTTGTTCTCGCCCGCGCGCGCTTTGTTTACAAACTAAAAGTTTCGCTCCTCGCGTCGCACTTGCACGTTATCGAAATGGACGTCCCTTTGTAGTCGTCCCTTAACGGCATTTCGGCTTCCTACAGGATCTCTTTATTCAATTCCATTTGTTGTTTGTCGTTATTTTACAGGATGGAGCAAATGGTCCGACTGGTCATCTTGTAGCGTATCGTGTTCCGCCGGTATCCAACAACGTATAAGACATTGCCAGCTATCGAACGGAAAATGTCCCGGATTCAATCTCGAACAAAGGCATTGTAATTTATTCGGGTAAGTTCCGAAGCCGTTCCCTTTACCATTCGTTACGCGTACCACTTCGCGTCTAATTGCGTCAATAATATTTTCACGATTTCGTTGAATTAATCGAATTAAAATTCGCTTTCAAGTTATATTTTTAGCTCCCGTTACCACTTAACTTATCGATTAAGTTCACGTATTGTCGAGGAAAGGGAACCGAAGCGAATGATAATAATAACGACGACGATGCTTATATAAGGCACTTTTCTTAATTGAAAATAATCATGATAGTGGTTTATATTTTCGGTTCATCAAATTGAAATTTTGCCAGCCCTCCATGCATTTTTATTTCTCTCCGTCCTCCGACCATTCTTTCCATCATCTCTCCTTCTAAGTATATCAATTTGTATTGTATGTATGAAAGGAAAAAGATTGAGAACCAAATTAACGTAATTGAAAAGCTTTCACCGGTATTACGTACGCCTAAGATTCCATACCAACAAGAACAACAACAGCAAACGAATAAAATGGAAGGATGAAAAAGCAACGAGCTAAAATAAAAGGAAATTTATCCTTAAAAAATTCGTCCCATTTCTCTTGCCATCTTGCTTCCACTCGCATTCGTCCCCATCAATTATTTATTAAACGCCGTTCTGTTCTTCCATTTTTTTATATATATTTTTCGTTTCTGTTTTCTTTCAGATGCGACGATACGATAAATCCATTAGCGATACAAGAGAGTAAATATTATCATCCGTCCAAAGATAAATGGCAAAAAGTGAAGAACCGACCGACGGCGTGGAGTTTGAAGCCGAACTCATACATTTGGTTACCCATAACGGAACTCTTTAATCAAAACAATAATCGCGGTTTCCCGCAGGAGTTTGCCCTTTTCGTTACCTTAAGATTACAGAATGTAAGTTGCAGGAGGGCAAAAATATTTGCCCCGCGTTTCCTTTTAACTCGTTTTCTCTCCACCATTTCCCGTTCTAATCATTGCTACCATCGCATCCGACGATCTTCTTTCGCATGTAAATTCCTACTTTGACAGCTTCTGCTCTTAAGAGACAGCAAGAAAAATGTAAACCGACATGCCTGACGTTTCCCTATTCCTCTTCGCATAAACTCCGATACATTCAGCATAAGTTTCGCAAAAAAAAAGGGAAAAAATGTCGTCGCGTAGAAGATACGCGAAAATGTCAGGATGAAAGGTAGCGAGGAAATAGATAAGGAAAGCGAAGGGGCAAAAAAAAGATGGGAACGGAGGCAACCTGGGATAAGGGAGAGGCTATTATTTAAGCCTCCCTTTCAACCTGCGCTCATATCGATCCCTGCCATTCTTTTTATTGCCGCCAGTAAACGCAAACCGATACGTCTTATTGAAATTTAACCGCTTCCGTGTGTTATTATAATCGCCCGCTTCTTGCCTCTTCCGCCTCTTATCGCCTTCCTCGTGCCCTCGTGCCTTGACAGATAATTCGCCCGTTACCCGCCGCCGCAGAAATTATTTAGCAATACTCCACATACCGGCGCCGTCCTCGTATCGCAATCGTTTTGCATATATGCAAAACATTTTTCCATTCGCAGAGAATCCATCCCCGCCGCTTATCCCTTTTGGCTCGGATCAATTTCCACTCGTTGTTGACCAGAATTCTCCTCGTTTCTCGTTTCCAGGATTCTTTAGGCACTTTATTCAGTTTACGTTCGAGGAGGCGACAGGACACGTACTTATCTTTGGAACTGGCCGGAAGCGATCTGAAATTGATACATGCCTCTACGAATGGCACGGACGTCGTACGGATTCCATCGACGCTCAACGATAAGAAGTGGCATCAAGTGGCTGTGAAGTATGTATGGAACGTGAAATCGGATTTTTCGAGTCGTCTCTTGCGTCTCCTGTTTAAAATGTACCGCTCTCCGAGGATTTTCGTTCATTTATGTTTGTTTTCGTTTGGTTATAGCATAAGAGACGACAGCGTCGTTGAAAGTTACGTCGACTGCGAGTGGACGGGAACCAACGTACTGAAGAGGGACAGTTTGGATATACCGACGGATTCGGATTTAATAATCGGTTATTTATTTTCGGTGAGCTTAATTTACTAATATTTACTTGGCCGGAGGAGGAATAAAATCCAGTAGGAGGTAGCGAGAGCTGGGGACGTGATCGAAGCGGTTCGAGGCAATAACAGTTTCGGATTCGAGAGTTATTTGCTTCGACCGTTACTCGTCATTGTTTACATTCTATTTCATAAATGGTACCGACGTTGATGAGATTGAGCAAAAAGAAAATCCACCAAACACAGATTGCCAAATGAAATTTCTGGATAGTTTAATTCGCGTTCGAGGATCGGTCGTGGTGGAAAATTGATCGAACGAGTGAAACGCGAACGTAGGAATGAAATCAATGTTCTTTGCTCTTCGTTTTGCAGGGCGATTTGGAACAAATGACGATTTCGCTCAATCCGTCGGTGGTTAGTTTGCAATGTTCTTCGCAAAGGACGCCGATTATCGATCCGAGCGTCAAAGAAAATACAAGCGACAACGACGATGATGGTGGCGATGACGATGATGATGACGAGACGGCGAAAAATACTTTAAACGCTAAAAGCCACACGAGCGATTCGCGCTGGAACAGTCGATATAAGCTGTTCAAGAGGACGAAGAAGCTCAAAGTACAGTCGTAAAAATTCAATTTATACATATTAGATATTACAAATAGCGAGAGACGCTTTATGCATTTTAATTTCGCCTACAAGTTTTCACTTGTTTCCTATTCGTTAAACGGTTTGTATCGACGAATGCAGAATTTTCATTTCCGTGCGGTTTCTTCCATATGTAATAATTGATAAAAGGAAATTTGTATATACGTAAAATATTCTAGAGATTGATTGATCCGTGTGTTAGAGAGGCGATATTTTTTAATGAAAATGATCGATTTTCCGTTACAAAATAAAATAATCAAATGAATGCGTATTCCAACTACATGTAAGAATTGGAACAATTATTAGAGGTTAAACTGTATTAATTAGATGGAATTTATATTTGTTGTTAATAATGATATTCTAGAATGAATTTGTCATAAGTCCTGTTTAATTAATTTGTACGTTATACGTACTTTTCCTTATTAATCCACGTTTTTTATTCCAACCAAAAATTTATTACAATTAATCAAGGCTTCGAAGCAGAGGATTTTTTTTTTCGGAAAAGAAATAATGTTTACCGGTCTAATTTATTATTATAATTAGTCGTTTTGCGAAACGTATATTTGGTGTACCTGCGCGACAATAGGCACTTGTTAAAATTTTCACTTTTCGAATTTTATTTAATTAACAAAGTAAGTTAATATATTATTAATAATATACCTAATACGTATAAAAGCATATATATGAATTTCATATCGCTTATTTATATTAAATATAAATTAATTAAATATTTATATATATATATATATATATATATATATATATATTGTATATTAAATATTAATTGAGAAATAGTTACAGGACAATAAATTATAAGGGCGTCTAATGTTTATGATTAAGTAAATTAATTAAGTTGTTTTGTAATTAATCAAAATAATAAATAAAGCCAAGATGAGGAAAATCTAAAAATTAATAACAGAATTGGAACAAATGTCGGGCGTAAACACGTTATTTCCTTCCCCTCTAGACTTAAGAGCCAGACGCTAAATGTATTTTACGTGCTACATGAATGTTTAGTTAAGATTTACGTCGGCCGGCATTCGTTGTGATTCTTGTAAATAAATACGTGGAATATGCAAAGAAACGAGAAGTAATAATAAAACTAAAATCAATCCCGACAATAGACTTTTATTTCTACCTACGGTTGCAGTTTGAATGCAAAAAGCCGAACAACTAATAATGGTGAGTATCGATTCCCAACCTTTGAAATATTCCCTTCGCAAATACATTCGATCGTCGAAGGTTCCCGTTAATTTCGAAAACCGTAGCACCGACGAAATCTTTTAATTATTTCCACACAGACAATAAACCATTAGCAAGGGAAATGGCGAGGATCCTCTTTCGCAAACCCAATTCGATATCGGCCCAAAACAATAATCCCACAAAAATGCTATTATACGACCGCTACAATTATTTGAAAACGCCCTTTGTTTCGGTTTCATTAAATTTCCTTCATAGAAATCATTTGATAATCTAGCTTTGGGGAATTCGATATTTCACTCGCTTCTCCCAGTCTCCATCACCGTCGCACTAAAAACAACATTAAATACGTATTAAAATGTTATTGATTTTGGATATCAATTTCAAATTATCTTTGATGCACGTAGATATACATCGTAATACTCGACATCAAGATACGCGTAACAACATAAATTATTATTA
This sequence comes from Hololepta plana, assembly GCA_963695495.1. Classification (NCBI taxonomy): domain Eukaryota; kingdom Metazoa; phylum Arthropoda; class Insecta; order Coleoptera; family Histeridae; genus Hololepta; species Hololepta plana. The sequence goes on along the minus strand of OY968834.1, from coordinate 2,136,484 downwards.
CCTACTACTAGCAGAAAAGACATGGAAAAAGAGTTGAATGTGGTAAAAATTATGCCTCGACACGATCATCTTCATCGGCGTATTGGAAATATTAAAGTTATCGATAGATACGTTGTAATGAGAGTAACGATTTGAAATTCCTGAGAAGAAACCAGCAACTGAAAAATAACCCTCATCAAAAGAAAATAAGCCAGAAATTACAAGCTTTGCAAATGATTTATACGCTTTTATAAATATAGAGCTTAATATAAAATGTGTGCACATACAAGAATAATAAAGAGCAAATTATTCTTTTCCTCTTTATCCCACTCTCTCCTTCTTTCGCTAACTACGAGGTAACGCAAGTAACTTTCCGACTTGTTTATTTAGGATTTCGTGAACGTATTTATTTTCAGCAATTCAAACGCAAGTTCAGTTTGAATTAATAATATACCCGTATCAAGCGAAGCGCAGAAGTAGAGGGATTATAAGAAGTGTTCGCCCACGCGTGAGATAAAAAGAAACGTACTAAAAGTGATAATTATTCGAGTGTGAGTTAAAATGATCTAATAATTTTTTCATAGAGCGTATTTTAATTGCGAGGCCTAACGATACAAGGTAGTGTAACACCTTGAATTAACTAAATAACCGTTTTATTGGAAGGTTGAAAATAAATTTCCCTTTTGGCCGCAACCTTTGGCTTTACGCAGAAAGCGGTTCCCTTTTCTTTTTCGTCTAGGGGAAATGGGTGAAATATACGCCGGTTGGAAGTTTCGGATTATAATTTATAATAGTAATGCCCCTTTGTAATTGTTCAGTCGACTTTCGCTACGAATGTTACCCGGGCTTGTATTTATTAAACATAATAAAAGGCTTTCCTTAATAGTGATTAGCAATAAACTAATGAGACCATTCTTAATCATAATGGAAACGCATTAGTACACACACACACAGTTCCAAACGGCAATAGTGATAGTAATAATGAATAAACGCTCATACATCATAGACGTGCGCTTAATTGTTGCTAATTTAGATTTTGGAAATCATTAATTACAACGACGAAATAATAAATGATGATGATCGTCATCACCGACTCAACAATGATAATAATTACAATAACACTTGCGGCATTCAATTGCGTTTAATAATAAATTTGCAGCTGATAATTTATGTGAACGGTTTAGCAATTCGCTTTCCACATTATTACAAATTCTAGAAATGGCTCCGGCGTTTAAATGATAGTAATTTTAACAGTGCTACAGCTTATAATATATCAAATAAATTATAGCTTCAAATCTCGCGATTCTTTATAAACCATCAACAAATTGTCGTTTGTAGAGGCATTAGCGAAAGCAACTTGGCAAATAAAACGATTCGCGCAAATCGATTATTCAAATAAACGCGAAATCAATCTCTCGCGATAAATTTGCATGCGATTCGAACAATTATTATTCCGTAAGATGAACGTCAATAACACCGGAAACGTTTTGCCAAAACTTGTAACTAATGTTCGCGAGTCGTTCTAATAAACTTCGCGAAACGGAACACGGTGTTTGATATGTTTAATCAAACAAATCAATCGATTTGCGAATAACGCAATTGTTTGGTTAAAACGAACAACAAACGAAGCCAAGATTATGCGACAGTCCGTATTTTAGACTAGCAAATAATTCGGATTACACTTTTAACGCAACGCAGATGTACGGCGATAATCGGGATTAACGAATATGGTGGATGCGCCGGGCACCGACGAATAAAAATAACACTTTCTGCTGCCGCAACATAACCGAGCGATTTCTGTTTCGTATCATTCGATTACGTGCAAATATTTTAGCGGCTTTTATCTAAATATACTACGAATTTTCCGTTCGCAATTTTCTTTTTGCGTGCCATAAATCGAAATTGAAAACTGTTTATTTTCCGTAGCGGAAACATTGTTAATGCGTTCGTTTTGTTCAAGAAAAAAATCCTCCAGCTTATATTCACTCTATTAAATTACCATAATCGGATTCAATTAAGTGACTTTATTATAAGTTCGATAACTATTTGAAAGACGGCGAGTGCTCTCTATTATCGAAATTAAGTATTTCGTCGTTGATCAATTAAACAGATCAATTTTCCGATCGAATAAAAACGCAATTAAACGTATAATGATTATTGAGAATGCATTAAAAGAATAAAAATTTATTCGTATGTATATTTATTTACAATAAACCAACAACAGAATATAATCTATACAGTGCACACGCATGATTATTAACAGAACAAACCTTAACTCGCGCAAACAAACAAGCACACGTAGACAATTTCGCATTCTTCATATGCATATAAACGTTATAAAACCGTAATTACAATTAATTTTAAATTACAATTAACATTGATAATAGTAATGATAATCGTCGTGATAAAATCTATTACATACATAAATAATAATAAACTCTTTGGAGTAATAATAGAAGCAATTAATTAACTTATCGATTAAAATTCATTACGAGCAGTTGCAGTGCAAGGATCTTCTTAATCGGTATCGAATAACTTATTGCCAATATATTAATGTATTTATCTATACAAAAAGGGATAACGAGAGATAAGTATCAAATAATGTTCGATAAATTATACAAGTTCAATAGATTATTATCATTATAAATAAATGTAACTTAGCCTAAGCCCTGAATTTGCTTTATTACTCGATTAATTAATTAAACTAGAATTGTACACGTAATTTATTAAACTGTACAAAAGAAAATTACAATAAAACTTCTGGAAATTTTTAGTTAGGACGCATAATTTGCATTTAATTATCCGCACAGTCTAAACTGATTATGGAAATGTTAATTAATCAATATTCGAGTCTATGAGGGACGGTTTCTTATTTACTTTCACATCTAATTCGATTTCGAATAGTAGAAAATCCATCAGGCCTCTTCCTTATCGCACGACGAACGCAAAACGTTAATCGAATCCTTTTTGTTGTCGACGAAGAGCAAAAGAAAAAGGATTTGTCATCTCCCCGTACCGTTCGCTCCTTATCGTTTCCTTTCTGCGTTGCGGCAGGATGTTAATTTCCTCAATTATTATTACTATTATGAAAATCTCATCATCAGCAATAATATTTTCTATTTAATTGACGGAGGGCGGGCGAAGCGGGCGAGAGAAAATGGGGGAAACGCGGAAAAAGAAACGAGAAAGAATGCACGAAGGAAATGAATTTCAAATTGATTTAAAATTAAATTAAGGTCTCTTAATCTAAATAAAGTCGCATTATTTGGAAAAGCCCCTTGACGAATCGAATCCCCGATAATTCCTTCGCGAGTTTCCTTCCGTTTTCTTTCCATCCCTCCACATCTCCCGCTTTTTTCTATCTTATTCATCGACGCTCTTGGCCAGGCATCGATTATATCTTGCGTTATGAGTATTAAGTGGTAATTCCATCTTCGAACCTATTTATTTTATACAATAGGGCACTCTATTCATCACCATCCCCCTCCTTTTTCTTCCTTCCCTATCCTTTGATTATAATAACAATACCGAGGCTTTTAGCCCACCGGCTTTTTCCGCAATTCTTCCTTCCTTCTTATTATTTACCACTAGAGCGTTAAACGACATTTTTAAGTATCCAAGGCACGAACTTCGATATCCTCGTGCAGACGCCGGGCAGGTTCGCCTCGGCGCAACCGATGCCCCACGAGATGATGCCGGCGAGGAAGAACCGTCCGTCCTTGCCGCGGACCTGCAACGGACCGCCGGAGTCGCCCTGGCACGAGTCCTGGCCGCCGTTCTCGTGGCCGGCGCACAAGAAGATCTCCGGTATGAACTCGTGGCGGCCCGCGCGCAAAAACATACTTTTGCACCGGTCGTTGCTGACGATCGGCACTTGGACCTGCAAATTAAAATCAATCAAAATCAATCACGAAAGGGACGTGACTCACGGAGCCGGAATCTCACGGTGGGAATTATCTTTTGTTGCTCGAAATTCGCGTTTGGCTCTTGGAATTTTCGCAATGATACGATTTATCCGTAAATAATCTTCGGAGGCAAATAGGAACTGAATTCGGAATTTATGATACGGGATATTTTTCCGAGGAAAATCGTTTATGTGAATCGAAAACTCGCGTATCGCAAGTTTATTTGATTTTTTTTTAAATTGGCAATATACCGCCGCCGCAGATTAAAGAATCGTACGGGAAAAGAAGCAAGTAAAACGAACCGAAGTTATCGCGTAAAAGTTTCATATGAAAAAGGAATAGAAAGCAAATGGAGCAAAAGCGACAATAAAAACACACAAACTACATAACAATCCCGGATGGATCCCTTTCATTCGCCCCCGATCCTTCGTCTTCATCCCGGTTGCGCTACGCTCTCGTTTCTATCCCTTTTTTTTTTGCTTTTTTTTCCGTTACCTCTTGAAGTACGGACGGCAGCGTGCCGCCCTCGCTCAATCGGCCCCAACCGGTCACGGTGGCGTTCTCGCCGATAAGTAGATCATCGGAAGCGGGCAGACAAATCGGCGCGATGTGCGGTGCAAATTCCAACGGTTTATCGAGCTGCACTAGGGCGAGGTCGTACTCGTACGTGAAGAAATTATACTTCGGATGGACAATCTTTCGCGCGACGCCGTGCTCGACGTACGGCATCTCTTCGCGAACGTTCGAAAAATCGTACTCACCGACCCTGATGCGTATCTGAGACGTTAACAAACTGAAATCGTTACAGAAGCGATTATTAATGGCGCATTTAAAGCTCGTGCATGAATTGAAGGTTGCAGCAAATTGCGAAATTTCGTGGATGGAAAAATGAACGGGGGTTCGTTTTTTTTTGTTTGTTTCTGCAATGCTACGCGATATCGTGCGAAATTATGCGCAATAAATGCCGTACAATTCCTGCGAATATACATCAAATAAATGTATCCGAACTTTCATATCGCTCGCAATAAAAGAGATGGATATAAATGTAAAAGCGCCGTAGTTTCATTTTGCCCTCTAATCTTTGAATTTTATTTTTCCTTCCCTCTTCCATCATTTTACTCTTGCCGCTCCATTCCTTTCGGTCCTATTTAATGCATAAAAGTCGCATGTGAATTTCATCGGTGCATACTTGAAATTCAAAGCGTCGTTTAATTTCGCAGTGAAATAGGAAAAGACGTCTAAGTACATAGAAAGGAACCGTGAAGGAGGCGAAATCGACGGTCGGGATAGGAAAAGGGCGGAAACGATAGGGGGGAAACGTGAGGAAAATAAATAAATAAAGATTCAAAAAAAATCGGCGAACGTCGAATCGCTTAATGAGCGCAGAACACAACTATTCCATTTGCCGTTTAAAGAATGGGCACTTAGCAATAAAAGTGGCAGCCAAAGGAGAAGGGTGCCGGCGATTCATCTCTTTCGCCCGATTATTATCGAACTCTTTTCAAGTTGGATGCGAGGGAAATGATTTAACTCGATGCAAACGTAACAATTTCCCGGCAGAGTTTCTTTCGCGTTTCAATTTCAATATTAATCTGCATTTTATTATTTGTGCTACGTTCCACGCGGTCGAATAACAAGGAACTTTTCTGTCGTTTAACATACAATTCGCATATAAAAGTTAAGAATTTCGCGATGCGGGTGGAGCAGGGATAAAGTTTTTCGAATGCTTCGAGTCGCTCGCTTTCGACGAGCAGGAGAAGAAAAAATGGTTGCAAAGGAATTCGAGTCGAGCGATTTCTTTAAAACGACGCACACACGAAGCAGCATTTTTCGGATGATTTTTCTCTTCCCTCCCGCACTCGCTGCTCTTGTATATTAAATTGACTAGAAATTGCGAAATTTACTAAATTCCAATCAGCTTGGGTCAGTCAATCCAATTGTTACTGTGCAGGCATATCAAAGAGACTGGAGAGGTTAAACTAGGGCGAGCCCTTTTGTTTATTATCCGATGGTAATTTCGGAAAATGACGGGAAAAAGCGACTTAAACAATGCCGCTTTTATCTCGCTTTTGCCTGCGAATTATTTTTTTCTTTGTTGGCATTAAACAAAAGCGGAATGTAATGAAAGTATTGCCTTTAAAAATGACGGAATGGATGGATGGATGGACGGGCGAAAATAAAAAGGAGTATTATGCCCGCATGTCATCGTATCGTATGATGATTGATTATCCATCACGTTAAAAAGGGTCCTTAAACATCGGCTCTTATGCGAGATTAATAAAAAGCGGTGATGATGATATGGGAAGGAAATTATGGGCAGAAATTAATTTGTAAGTGGAGGACGGGAGAACGGCGACGTTCGGTTATCAAGACCTCAATTTTTGTCTTGATAAATGATGCTCGTTTAACGGCCGCATTATTCGGTCCGGTGTAATTCAAGATGGATTTATTTGCGTGCCTCATTTTTCATATTTATCCCCATTAAGGATAATTAATTTACTCGTTTACAAAATGAAATATCAAGAGCGAAATAATTTGCAATCACGTCTCGTGTCGCATTCGTACGAGAAAGCTCGCTTATTATGTACGTGCGATTGCTTCAGAAATTCATCCGAAACAAGACGGAAAAGCGGCAAGAACACGAGCGCAAGAAATATTTTTAAATTTCTACCGGGAGATGCTGAAACGTTACACAAGAGGACCATAAACAATTTCGCAATAAAACTGTATCATATTTTACAATAATAATAAAAGAAGCCAGCGTTATATTAAAAGATTCATCATTTCCCGGCGCGTTTTAAAGGGAGGGCAACAATGCGATCGCCTCGGTTTTCCGCATGTTAATTATTATATCATTGTTAACGACGTACAAAGCGTGAAGAGATAGATTAATTTAAATCGTTTAATTTGCAATCTAATTAAACGTGCGCGGCGAGGAAATGAAGCGCGGAAGGAACCTGAAATGCTGTTATTAAATCCAATTGTTTGTACGGCGATAATAACGATGATGATGGTATAATCGATATTTGTAAATATGCAGATAAATGCGATGGGACGAAATAGCAGAACGCAGACGGTGCCTGCAGGGGCGGACAACAAGAACAACAATACTCACTCGTCTACACAATGGCCTGCCGTTGCTATCCAATTTTCGTTGAGTATCGCGCCACCGCATCTATGCGTGCTCGAGAACCCGAAGAACGATGTCCTACGGACGGAAACCTGTTAAGTGAAAAAGCGAGGAAACAAATAAAAATGCTAATAAAGTCATCAAACAACAGCGAGTGCAAAAGGGAAATCACTTCTGAAGGGTACTCGCGTAAACGTCGATACGACGCTTTAAGATCCAATTTGCATCGATCATTATATTAGTTCGAGAAAACTGTGCAACATCATGCGACGGAGGACGAGGTAACGAAGAAATAAATAAGCGTGGAGAGATACAAGATAACAAAATTACCGTAAGCATGCTTCAGAGATTTAACTTGAGCCATAAAAATAGTGTAGCGCGTATAAATAAAAGGGGGGTAATCTTTAAAGTACACAGGGCGGTAGTAAAATAGTGGTGCCAGTAGATACGCCGAAACGAACATGATATACGACGACACCGAACGCAATTTACCTTCTTCTGGCGAAAAAAGAAAGAGAGAAACAACAACAAGGGATAAAGAGCAGCCGAAGAAGAAAAGCTAAACGCCAAGATAGATGGACGAGTGACGAGAGGATTTAAATCGCGCCGTGGAACGTTTCCTCGTAAAAATTCTGATCCTCGCAATGACCGAACGAAAATTTCTTTCTCTTTACCTGCCAAGGCCAACGGCCGAAAGACGCGTCTTTGCCGCCGACGATTCGCATCTGCGGCTCCGAATGTAATTGCGCCAAACCGCAACCTGAAAGCAACAGAAAATTTAAAAAATAACGCATAACGACGAGCGAAGTGAATTGCGGAGAAAATCGCACGCGATTCGATTCGGTTTTCTATTGTTCAACAGAATCGCACACTTTAGCGCGATAAATATTAATTCTTCGCCATCGGGCGGCAAATACCGCACGTATTTACTAATATAATATTCCACGTAACGTATGAGGTGAAGGAGACAATCTTCTGATATAATAATAATAATAAATAATTCAGAATGTCGCCTTGAGTCTTCATTTTTTTGCCTCAAATATTCCACCTTCAGAACGATCCGCATGTTACACATATATTTTATGTGGAAAGTTTGCAGCGTATCATCATAAATTTTCCTTTTGTCTTTCCATCTAACTCGCCAAAAAAAGGTATTTGAAATGATATAACGCACATAATAACAATGCCTATCCATTCCACATTTTGCTGTCTATAAAACATAAATCCTCTCTTATTTCATATTTTCTATTGCTATAGCTATACAGCAATGTTTCAATCAATTCGCAAATTCATGCGAATTATTGACGCAAAAAATGCAGACAAATTTAATTGATAGGGAACTTATTATCAGCGAAAAATGATTTTCTTTCCTAATGAGGAGGAATACGTGATGACGATACACGCCATAGTACAGAATATTTGATCTTTTCCTAAATTCGTGATTTAATTTGATGAATTTGTGCAAAAACATAAATGAATTTGTTCCTCTTTTTGCTGCAACAAAGACAAAGTTAACAAACCTTAATTAAATCTATATGAAGGTTTTTATTTTATTTTTTTTTCCAATAAAAAAGCAATTAATAAAAATTTAAATTCAGGTGAAATTATAATATTGATGGGAAAACGATGAATATTCTCGCTATGATAATTCTTTTTTGCTAGTTTATCAAATCCATCGAAATTAAAGGCAGAAAAGAGCAAAGTAACAGTTACAAGCAAACGACAGTAGACTATCTAAGGGATTTTCTTCTTACTTTTATTATTTAACGATAGAAACCATTTTTATTGCAAATAATAGGATTACGATTTAAGGCAAAGCTTTTTTGGCCGCACGAAATTAAATTTTCAGCTCCTCCTTGTGAAAGCCATGGATTTAATTTGGTTTGTTAAGGACAAATCTTGATCACTTCTTAGTTTTCTTGCGTTCATTAAAGTTTTCCAATTGCCTTTGGACCGTCTGCATTAATTACCACAGATTGCCTTCTTGAACCTCCATTCCCGTAAACCTCTTCGCGCGTCTGGCGTCTAGACGATACAAATTGCTTGCCACTCGAAATTGCTCGGAAACCATCGATTTATTCGTAATTTCAAAAAAAAACGCATTGCAAATAAGTTGCCTTTTATTTCTGTTAATCACATGTGCGTCAACGATTGCCCAACGGAGATTGGCACGTGAATTTCGATTGGCAACTGACTCACCCATACTATCCGCACTGGACGCTGACACGGTGCTAAACGTCGACGTTAGGGTCGTGTCGGGTCGCGGTGTGGATAACTTGCCCGTCGCAACCGTCGGCGCCATCGGTCTATTATGGGTCGGCGGCGATTTGGTCGGCGGCGACTTCGGTCTGAAAATTACGCGTGCGATAGAATGAAACTGAACGCGAACAATCAAATCTGATTCGATCGTTTAGCTGCTTTGATTTTGAATCGATCGCGCGTTTGCATCGAGCGAGCGAAACGTTCGGTTCGAAATAACGAGAAAAGAAAAATAAAATAAATAAATAGCTGCATTAATGCGTTAATCATAATGACCTTGCCGTGGTTGTGGTCTTTGTCACAAACTTAATTGTACTCTTAAATGTCGTTGACGGCACGGGTTTCTTAGTGGGTTTCGTTTTTGGTTTGTAATTAGTGCTACTACTTGGTTTAGTTTTCGTCCTCGTCACGAATCCCGGCTCCTCCGTCGTCAGCACGCCGCCGTTCGTCTGGTGCAAGAGCGACGCCGTCGATGGTCTCGCGTTTAATATTAAATTGTTAATAGCATTATTACTATCGTGATGATTATTATTATTAGACGTTATAAAGCCGGGTTCTGTGCTACTGCTGCTACTCGTGTACCAGCTCGCAGGTTTCGTTTGCCCGGCGACAAGAACGTTGCTCGACAGTAACGTGTTGCCATCTGTGCTCATCGGCTTCAAACTGAACTTGGACGGCAACGACGACGACGACGGCGACGGCGACGACGGCCTTAGCGTCGTCTCTTTCACGATCGGTTTCATTTTCAACGACGTCGACGAGAAAGCTGATGGTAATGAGGCGGATGATGATGGCGATGAAGAAGGTAATATCACATTCGTATGAGCCGGCGTTTGACTCGCTGCACTATTTACATCGTATTGAAGGTGATGGTGCGGACGGGTGCTGAAACATGAAGAGACGGCGATCAATTATCGAGCAGAGAACGTTGCGTGGTCGTCGATGACGATCGATTTTACCTCGTCGGTTTAGGTCTGAGCGTTGTCGTCGACCTGCGCGACGTCGATCCCGGTCCGTTATGATTGTTATGCTGATGTTGATGATGATGGTGGCTTAAACTACTAATTTGACTAGGATCTGTGTAAAGTAACGAGGGCTGGTCGCTCGACGGCTGGCCCGAGTGCAATATAACGTTCTCGGTGGCGTTGTGTGCACAACACGAGCCGAACATGAACGTGTCGACGCACATTCCTATGTGGTAACCTTCCGACTTGATGCACTCCCATACGAACATGCACGTACCCTCGATTCCGTCCACCCAACATGGTTTCGGGCTTATCTGATAAGCTGCGGGGAAATGAAACATGAATACGTAAATGGGGTGAACGATTGCTTTTTTTTTTTTCGGTCAAGTATTTTCATCGCGTATTTGCTTTGCTTATTAATAATTCGCGATTTGGGCCATTGCGATCTCGTTGAAACCGCTCACATGCGCTGTTTATCTTTTTGTTGTTATTTGTGTTTGATCATTAAACAATCGCCATTGTTCAATACAACGGCTATATTTTGCGATTGAAGAACCTCGAGTATTGAGTAGTTTTTGTTGTTGTTTACGCAAATAAAATCGTTAAAAGCCAGTAATAAGTAATTATTATTTGCAAAAAAAAACGCAAGTACTAAAGTGTATTGAGAAAAAGTGGGACTACTGCCATTATCGCTATCACGTGAATAAACGTCCGAAAACAAACAGAATTGCTGTAGTTGTTTCGAGACGTTTCGCAAATTACTAAATAATAAATCATTCGCAAAGTGATTGGGAAAAATAAAACCGTATGCCGCGCCTCGTGGGCCTTGTTTCCCATCATTCGCAATCGGTCGGCTATTTTGTGTGTTTTAGTAACAACAAATAAAGAACAATAACATAAAAATCGCCCCAAATTGGATACGCTATTACCGGTCGTGGCTTAAGGCTAAATTCATTGCGATTTAAAAAAAATATTACAATGTTGTGCCGATATTTTGCAAAAATCATACTTCAATTTCATAGCCTCTAATATTTTTAATTACGAACAAACAAAAGTTAATTATCCTTCAGTGCAGCAACATCATGTTTCTCGATCCTAAAATTGCCTTTCGTTCACTAATAATACTAATTTAATGAAAGCAATTGTACCATTAAAGACGAATTGTTACCAATGAAAGAGTTAACAATTATGAAGTAAGAAATAAAAGTCTGTAGAACGAGAAAGACTGATTAACTGGCGTTGCTCATTTCGGCAATCAAAAAGTCAACTCAGTTTATTTTCCTATTCATTTATTTTTTGTTGCTCAAGTTTGCTAAAACGAATTGTTTCCTATTATATTGTAATTACCTTGTCCACGTTGCATCGAATGGAGAGCGGCCCCTGGGGCGTAGGACCACACCAACACAGTACCCAGAACCGCCATCAAGAGCATTCTTGATCCTACGCAACAAATTAATAACAATTACAATTGTTAATTAGATCGATTCTGCCATAAAATAATGCGGAATTGTTTTCAAGTTAAACGATCCAACGAAATCCGCTGGTGGTGAGTGGAGGTAATAAAGTTTTATTAATTTTACAGTCTTGTTCCTCTTGTTTATGATCGCTCTTAATCCTGTTTCTTGCGATCTTTTTTTTAACAAGCAATTGCAACCTAAAATCTCGATATGTTATTGTTATTAACAATAATAAGCGTATAATTGCAATTAAGTGTATAATAATGGCAGAGGAAAATTGTTTAATTGCCAATGATTAACCTTAATTAATTTATATTCAATTCATAAGCATCTTGTTGCAAATTCAGTTATTGATTACGGATGTGCGTTTTAAGTAATAAGAGTTGCAAAAAGAGGTAATGCTTTCATGGAATTTCGCAATACTTTACTTAAACTAACCATTATGATATGAATCGCTTATATTATTCGATTAAACAATTACAATGGAATGCAAAAATGTCTACCATGAAGCAAAGCATAAGGAAGAATGCAAGAGGCAAACAATATCCGATTCGCAATACATCCTGTATAATAGGTTAAATTGAAAACAATTATAAGATTTCTTTACGAAACGCATCACTCCCAGTTAAGATGATTAAGGCCATTAGTCTAAATGCCGATATTAATTGAATTCAATTCAAGTCTATCGATATTTAACGCAAAAAAGGGCAACGATATTCTTGCTTATAAGTAAATTTAATTAACAGAGAAAGCTTTATGCGTTGCGAATAAAATGCGGCTTAAATGAATATATATATATAGACTTAATGTTGTATAAAATTAATAAATTAATTTTCGTCGTAAAACATGCAGGTAATCCATACAGAAGAACGTTTTCTTTACGTCTTTTTTCGCTTCTTCCTTCAAAGAAGACCAAAATAAGAGAAAACGTACGCCTCGCAGAGCGAAAGAGCATTTAATGTACGAGTACAAGCAAAAGATGGCTAATTAAATATTAATTAACATTCAATTATTACACTCATAAAATTAAATCTAATTATTAATTTGCTCATATTATTATTATTTATACCATTAATAAATATCAGCGATTGTTTTTATGGCCATCAATTTGCATATCAATTAAATTATTACAAGACTTACTTTATGGCGTAACATGAGATACGCTACTTTTTACGTATCGCCGTCTTAAATATAATGATAATAAATAAACTTGTAATATTTAATCAACGGGATTAATGAGGATTATTACTCAAGAGAGACGAAAAGGTTTCAACATTCTTTTTTAAGCGGTTTTAATTCGCAATTAATAAACTTGTACGTACGTTACGTACAATTCGGTTCGGTTAATTGGTTCGTATATATTCTGATTATGCATGCATTTATTATTATTATGACCATGTTGAAAATGTATATTTGCAGTATTATAGTTGCTAAACCATAAATGGTCTTTAACAACAACATAACCACTCATCGAAAGTGATCATAAACTTGTGAGATTTATTTTGGATTATTATTTGTTTAATAAAGTTCAAATCAAGGGAATGTTTGGTCACAAACAAAAGTCCAATCAAAGACGAACGGTGTTAATAAAATGAAAAGAAATGTACGCATTTAAAATCATTTTGCAAACTAAACACGGAAGAAAATAAAAGCAATTGACCGTGAAACTCGACGTTAGAATTACTCTTTACACGTATAAAACACAACGTACGTATGTACAGCTATAAAATCTTCGATTTCTTTTCCTTCTTCGACTCTTAGCTTTGCCTCTTGTCCTTTTTATTTTTGTTTTCTACACGGTGGAAGACAATGAAGGCGAAACAACACGAGAAGAAGGAAGAATCTAAAGAACTTGTTAATGGAAATGGATTATTTTAAGAAATTGTAAATTCTCGACAACGAGTTATGTTTATACTATATTTAATAAGAAAACGTACTGAAAATGGTTAACTTGAGCAACGTCAACCGATGAACGTAAGATACATTTTCTTAAGAGGAAATTCTCCACTTTTTATGCCATTTTTTCGTTCTTATTCGGTTTAGTCTATAAATAGGATAAGGTAAAAAGAATTTAAATTATTTATATGTTCGTATGCGGACAAATTGATATTTAGAGCGAGCGAGAGAGAGAGAGAGAGAGACAGAGAAATAAAAGTGCGTGCAACCTTTAAAGTTCGATAAATAAATAAAATGCATGTTAATAACAATTTTATGCTAATATTTATAAATATCGATAATAATAATCTAATATCCGCAATAACTGGAAGTAATAGAATGCTTTTCTCGTTCACTGCGTCCATCAGTAATGATATATTGCAATTACCAATAGAAATTTTGCGCCTGCAATAATGATTACATCACATGTGTTAACTGCTCTTTTGCAAAAAGAACGAGGAATGATTACAAATTCACGACAACAACAGCAAAAAAGAAGCACCTTTTTATTTCATTCACTTTTCACTCACTTTTCCTCTATGAATTCATTTGAATACTGAAATAATTTAGGAGCAAACACCTATCAGATCACAATTAGGTTCTTTTTCTCGATTAAATAAACCCAAAGGAAAAAGTACAGTTTCCAACTGTAAACCTACCGAAATGAAAAATAAGGCAGCATAATTTGCAACAAAGCGCTTTAATTATATAAGGAGAAAAATGAAATTGTAACAGCAGGTGTAATTAATTGATAATTAAATTCGTTATTAACGGATCCGTTCATCCTCTCGCGTTCGTTGCAAAGGCTATAATAAACCTCGATGTAATCTTAATAATCTTCGTGCTCCCTTTTTGGCGACACTTCCTCCTTCCTATTCATACCGTGTTCATTGATGTACTCTTCCTCTGGTTACACACGCGTTTTCATGATTCATTAAATGTACATAACACGACTAGCAGAAGAGAGCGAGCGAGAAAAAAAAACGGATTTGCATAAAATTTGCATTCGCAACGATGAATGGCTCGTTTCGTTCCGGTCGCCTTTGTTGTTTGCGAGCCGATTTTAATTAAACGCTTATTTTCATTATTATGCAACTGACCTAAATCTAAAAATCTAGTGAAACAGAATGAGAACAATATATACCGCAGCTATCAGATCTCATTTCCGATAGAGTCGGACCTGTTACGATTGTTGCATTTACTTATCACGTTTCGTCTCTGATTAAGGCAACAATGACACAGACTCCAAATGACGAAATATATAAAAAAAGCAACAGATCTAAAAGAGATGAGTTTAGATTGGAGAGTAAAATTCGAGTTCGTATTGTTTGTTACTTCTGTTAGGATCACGATGACGGCGACGATAAGAATAATGGTAATAGAATTGGATAGATAGGATTTCATTGTGGCTAATCAGATGGTTTTAATTCTTTTATGGGTTTATTACAGTCATCGTCCGCCGGATTTATATCTCTATTTATTGTTTCCGTTTTTTTTTAATGCTATCGGCCTGTCCGTTTCAATTTGAAGAGAAAGTGAACTCGTGTTAAAATCTCTCCCGGTGCGTTTACAAGTGCTATTCACATTAAAAGGAAATTTAAACGAAATATAATTTATTACGTTCGTACATAACGTTAAGATTACATATCCTCGACCGAACGAATGACGGCTCTCTCATCTTCATGACGATGATGATGGCGATGATGATGAAATTTTAAAAGCACACAACATTTCTCTCAAGCCTTTACATGTAGGTTAAGGTCTTTATTATTATTAATACGAATAAGAAGAATTGTATGGAAGATGTAGATAAGCCTATCCAAAACGAAATGTGAAATGTTAATAAGAAGAAAAGACCACTTCTTCTGCTTGGATAACATTTACACGTTAAAGGGGAGCATCGACATACAGAAATCTCACTTATTATCGTATGAATTGCGCTTAATGATGGTAAACTGAAAATCAAATTTAAATTTACTTCGTGGAATAAAGTGCGTGCGAGAGAAAAGGAGAGAATCGATTTATCTGTAGAGGTTAATATTCCAAGATGTAGTAGTTAAATTCATAATGTAGGTTAAACAAGTAAACGTACGAGACTACTTTATTACATTTAACAAACAATTAAACTCAAAGAGTGCATATAATAAACTTGTCTAAAAAATGGGCGCAGCACCTGTATTTCAACTATTCGCTAATATTATTTATTGTCCGCATAAAATTGTTTCTTTTTCGTCGTCGACGCCGTTGGAATCCAACGTGCTCAAGCAAAAGAGATTTATGATGATAAGGAATCTAATACTTTTCTTTTACTTGAATGTAATAAAAAAACGGATTGAACCCAGCATAAAGTTGATGACCCAAAAACCAATTCAGACGAAAATAGTAAAAGTCGTCTTCCAGCGAATTCGGCCACTGTTTTGGTTCACGAGAACCAACGACAAACTCCCGACATTGCGAAATGCAGTTACTTCTAATTGAACGGCATTTTCTCGTGGCAACTAAAGCAAAAAGAATCCAATTACACGCGAGTGTCGTCTAATTTTAAGATGATAAATTGCGAGCGCTTCCTTCGTACGTTCGCAATTACTTGTAGAATTTGAATAATCTAATTGGCTCGAAGGAAACCGAGATTGTTTCCCACGACCCATTCATCATAATCAATGATTGTGATTGATTCAAGATTATTATTGAAAGTGAGATGATCATTTCATTGGCAAAGTCTGTTTTGCCTCTCATTCGTTCCTTCCATTAGAGTATGTGGTGCAACTATATTTACCTGTTGCGCTTGGAGTGTTTTTCGTTTCTCTTTCGTAACATGATAAGTGATTTATGTGAAAATATTCGTGGTATTCCGAAATTTTAAACAAACGTCGGACGAACGAATTCGATACCGACGAGGCGACCAGTCCTCGATTATTTATCATTAATTTAATTAAATATTCCTCTAATAAAATTATTTCTCCGTCTTTAATGAGGTAATTAATAATCGCGAACGGGAATATTTCTCGTCGTATATCTATCTATTCCAGTTAATTAACAAGATTCTAAGGCAAAATAGTTAATGCGAGGAAACTGCTTTATTATTACCACTATATTGTATTAAATTTTGTAGACGATGAACAAATAATAACAGCAACAAGAGCAAACGAATTGCAAAGATAAAAACGAACTTAAGGTCAACAACATATTTTATGCAATTTTCCGCTAAAATTCCAATTATCGTGATTATTATGCACTAAATAAATGAGCGAAATTGAAAGAAGGACGAAACAGGAAGAGGCCGCAAAGTTGTGCAAGGATTACTACCATTATTATTAGTCCGGTTAGTCACCGATATAATAAACGTACCATCATCGTATTATTAAAATGTATAATAAAGGAAACAAATGCTAATGATTGTGATTAGTTTTCGGCTTTCTTCCTTATCGTTCCTTTTTACCACTCAACTAACTACTCACTTCATGCACGTATAGTCGCTTCTCTTTTTCCTCGTCAAACGGTCGATTCCCAATCGAAATAATCCATAACTGTATCTATAAGCGTTTCCACATTGTACTACGACGACACGTATGTAATTTTTCGCGACGAAGCAATTTTCATTCGAAACAAATTAAATCCACATTGCTTTCGATCGTTGCACATCTCGTCCGAAAAACATCACAAATGTTTTAATGAAATTAGCTAATAACATCGTCGTCGTCGTTTAACATTAAAAAAAAGCGAACAAAACATGGAAAATCACTACTTTTAATTGTCTCCCATCGATTATCCTTTCGCACACTAAACTAATGACGATGACGCGAGGGAAGGCTATCAGCAAAACGATGCCTTCTTCTACTGTACGTTAACTCTTCTTAAGCATGAAAGAGGTGCACGTAAAACGTTCCACGGTTTAGAATATACTGTTCAATTTAACGGATCGTCTATTTCAACTTCTTTCTTTGCTTCTTTAGTCGTCAAGTTGTATGTTATTATTATCATTATTAATATGAATAAAAAAGTCTGTTTCTTCTCATCTGTTTTTCTTCTTCTCTCCTCGTTAATATTGTACCATGTGTAAAATGTACAACGTATCTTAATGTTCGATCTAATTAAATTCGCACGTAAAATATATTAATTTCGTGACCGTATTGTTAACATAATTCTTTCTCGCTTCTTGTACCTTCCTCCGCCACTCATCCAAGTTACGGTTTCATTAACTCGAAGTTTGTTATTATTGTTAACCGAATTTATATTATTGTGTAATTGCCAAGCTTGATAATAGTAAATCATTCCAGTTCTGTTTCGTTTCGGTTTTAGTTAGACCGGAAACTAATGTTACTACAATTACAGGCGAATCGATATGAATTATGTTATCGATTTCGACGTGAATGCGCTTAAATCAAATTGAAAGTAATTATTATAAAGTTCGATTTAGCTAACTTCTTACTAGACACGCTTTTTTTTTCTTTGTTTCGCTCCTTCTAATCCGTGCATAAGTATCAGGCGATGTTAAAATTAAAATTCTTTAAACGAAATCGCATGAAAATCGTACAACGACGTCCTTTATATTCATCATTTCTTCTGCATTAATCAGAGCGAAATTAATGATATTTTTATGGTAATAACGTCAATTATTTTTAATTAAAATATTCTTGTATACATCATGTAGAGAGAGAGCGAGAGCGAGAGATAGAGGTACAAAATCAAAAAACGTAATTAGAAAGAATCTCTTTATTTATTTCTTTTTTCGTTCTTAATTTGGAAAGTCAATTTGTCATTTTTTTTCTATTATTTGGCACGTATATTAACACAATTTCGACTTACTTTTTTTTCCTTAAGGAAGTCTTTGAATTCATTTCGAGTGGAAGAAAGAAGCGAGTTTACAATTGAAACAATTTTAATACTTTTTAATGCCATATTAGCGATTGTGAGGAGAACGAGAAAAGGAGAATCTCGCTCTCTCTCTCTCTCTCTCTCTCGCCAAATGGAATTACGGAAAAGAAAAACTTTGAAATGTATCCTTTTATTTTGCTTTTTTTCAAATAAAATAATGCTGTTCTATAGGTATAAATAAATATATTAAAACGTGACGGTATGACGAGGGAAAATAAGAAGAAATCCGTTGTGTTAAGAGATACGTTTTTCCCTCGTTCTTTTCTCTCGACTTTTTCTTTGCCATTTTATACACAATGTAGCAAATATAGTAAAAGAAAATAGAAGACGAGAAAAGAGTAGTATGGTAGAGTTTAGGAGTTTATGTATGAATAGGTTTTCTTATCCAATAATAGCATCATCGCATTTTACTTTAATGATAATTGTCGACCAAAAATGTATGTTAATGCCCGTTTTTTTTTATTTTCTTATTTATTTAATGAGAGAAAGATATTTATTTATTTATATATATAAAATAAAAGTTTCCATTCCACGCTTCTACGATCACAAGACAATTATTTCTTAAGAATGGCAAAATAACGATGATAGTAATAATAATAGCAGCGAGAAGAAGAAATGGAAGAAAATAAGCAATTTTCATTTATGTTATTGTTCATTGTTTTATTATAATTGTTGCTATTGCAAATTGTTAACATTATTTACATGTAATATATTATCGTTATTAAAATAAATTATTTAAGCATGTTCTCCATAAGAATGAGAATTAATAACAATAAGAATGAAAGCAAAAACATCTTTGGTAATTCGTAACAATAACAAAGGCCATTTTAATGTAATCGAATAATTTATATTTATGGAAATGTTTCAGTCAATTCGCCAGGCGAGGTAAAAAGAAAAGTTTCTAAAAGAGATTTGATATCGCTCGATAGCCATCCGTAGTGAAGTAAGATGCAGTAAATTTTCAACCGGACAGTTCCACCTTAAAGAAAGAGAATGAAATAAATTAAGGAAACAGAAATAAAAGAAAGAGGAATTGTATAATTGACCATTAACTGTAACAGTTTTAGAAACTCGATTATTTAAATGTAGAGATTTATACGTATAGGAAATCCAACTGCGTTAATTGCATCCACGAATTTATTAAACTAAAAACTCATTAAAATTGCTTAATTAAAACTGAATGACAATTAAAAATGAATTTGTTCATTAATAAACATATTATAATTAGCGATTCTATTAGTTATTAGGATGATGATGATGGAGGACGTAGACATATAAAAATAATAATTAAATGAAAGTATAATATAAATTTTTAGAAAGTGTCATGCCTTAACTATCTCACGAAGAATGGATTCCTTTTTTATATATTTAATTCTGTCTATTAATTTCGTCTTCCTCTAACTTTTCTCTCTCTCTCTCTCTCTCTCTCTCTCTCTCTCTCTTTCGTTTCTTTTTTTCTTCGATTGCCTCGGCTCAATTTGAATAAAGACTTTTACTGTCATTTAAGATTTAGATAGCCAATGATTATTAATAACAATCTTCTACTGAAGCGATCGATCTAAACGACACCAAAAAATTGGATCATTTCTCTCCATTCCGTCCATTTGTTTCTCTCTCTGCTCAAATACAAGTTTTCTTTTTCTAAAAACGAATTAATTCACGGATACCAGATGTTGGAACGATTTCCTTATTCGTTTCAAGCAGCATTTAATCTCCGAAATGAATAATGATAATTAAACATTTTTCTCTTTTCCCGAACTGTATCTATATCTGTTTCATTGATCAATAACAATTAAAAGCGTTAAAAGTTGAGTACACACACCGAACAAAAAAGAAGAGAATGACTACATTTACACAGTTTTAAAACGCTTAGAAGTATAAAATTTGCTGTGCCGTGAAAAATTTGCTGACCGAGACAAATTCAAATGATCCTGCCTACCCATATAAAGAGCCAAGTGTTATGCAACGAGGATTTCATCAAAGGCAACGAAATAGAAATAAATAACGTGTGTAACTGTGCGTACGAATCAAATGCAGTCGAGGACGAAGAACTGAAAAGTCCACAAGTGACTCGTTTCGTTAAATGTTCTCTTACGAATTCGAATGCCCAGAGATCGATATCGAGATAAACGAAATCCAACTGACCGTGTAACGAGCAACGTTAATTAATTTATTGTCGGTGGGAATCGTTCGATTCGAGGTACAAACAATCCCAATGTGTAAGTGTTTGTAATAATCAACACGAATCTGATATTATTATGCGTGCAATTTAACAGAACAAGCGTCTATGCTCGCATTCATTGTTAGTATGCGTACACGCAACCACTTTCGTGTCAATTGGTAATAACTTCTCGTAATTGTCCGTTAATTTAATCTAATCCACATGGCAAACAATAAAACTGCCTGCGTGAAATTTTAAATTCAATTTACTTTCCGCTGCTTGTCGATTGCAAAAGAAACTTAATCGAATAACGTGCGGATTTAGGAAAAGCACGAAGACCAACGCTGGCGAGTCCCATCCACCGTCGTAATTTATTCGATGAAGACGTAAGTCACGAACGCAGATGATGTTCCTGCCCACTCGTTGAAATCGAAACGTTTGTGCGTCCGTCAAGTTGACGGCGATACTCTATTTATTTTGCCAGTTAAACGGCTTCACTGCTACCTAAACAACTACCTACAATCATAATTTATTCCTTCTGAAACGCAACGAGCGCTCGAGCCATTTCACTCGGATTAACCGAACGAGACCTCGTTTCTACGCCAATCATAACGATACGGTGCAGTTTGAGACAATTAGAATTTCAATTAATTCGAGCAATTAAGGAAAGAAGAACGAAAATAAAGGATCGAGTGGATAGAAAGGTTCGTTTCCTACTTTCATACAGCAGTTTCTCTCATTTGATCCTCGTACCGTATTCGTGATTATCCGCTCTTCTTAATTAATGCTCGTTCCTCTTACTGTATCCCACCGACATATCGTTCGTTAATTAACAATTAAACTTTTGTAATTCAGTGTAATTGGAGCCGTGCACGAACAATAATTACCTAGCAATTGTGGTTTTGTATCAATTGCGAATGGTAAAAGGATGGATTGTTTATTTATTTTAATTGAAACAATACATTAAGTCAAAGAACAACAAGTGGCGCACTATATGTGGATGTGGCATGTACGTATGTGTAGTACGTGGAATGCAATTTATTCGGAAATCAGTTCATCTTTCTTACATTTCTAAAAGAAAATCGAAACAAATCGTCTCGAATATAAATGATCGAACCCAATTCCAGTCGCTTCGGATTATTAATTGAATCGCGCTGTTCGCGTTATTTCGCATCGATAATTAAATCGTTATTTATGACGTTTAATCATAAATTTTGTTCGAATGGAAAAAGTGAAACTAATCCATTTCGTGCCTTCTAATTCTATCGTTCTCTCCGCTCGCCTCCTTTCTTCGTTCCGTCTTAATTTAATTTTATCAGGTTCAACACAAATATTTATCTTTCCTACTCCATCGAATATGAAAAAAATGTGTTATTATTACTACCAGTCGAGAAGAAAAATAGAAACTTTCTCAAATTAACGTAAATTAATGCGATTAATATTAGAAGATGCGAAGAGAGACGGAGAGAGAGAGAGAGAGATTTGTGAAATAATATTCTTCAATAATTGGTTGGACATAAACGCACGTATAACAGATATTAGAAGCGATTAATTTCATCGATAACGATCTAACGTTAATAATGAGGAAAGGAGAAAAAATAATGATCAACATGAAGGAAACGTGTTTATTTAACACAACAGTAACATTATTAATTAGCTGTTTTCGTCTGTACATAATTAATTTCGGCGATAAATTAAATAATTAGATAATTTACTAATTTGGCGACGAGCTGCAGCAATAGTAGAACGTGCGATTACTCGAATAAGAAGAAAGTGTAAATTGTTATCTGCAAATCGAGAACTTCCATATATTACGTTCAAAATCACAATTACCCTCATGCTAATTAAATTAAATTCATCGCAATTGAATCACCATCAAGATTGCGATTGGGCCGTTAAGAGGCAAGCAAATTGCATGGATAACAGCCACGTTTATGTGTAATCCAATTGCAGATGAGGTGATGCAATGCTTGTGTTGAACGGCTATTAGAGTTAAGATGGCTCGTACATAACCACCTCCGGTTATATCTTCAATTAGTAGGCAGTTTACTGATAGTTAGCGATATGCCTCTTATAGTTATCATTAGAATGCCAATAACGGCCCTTATACTCGCATTATTATCCAATAAACTAATTGATATGCGGAAAATTCGCATTTTTGGATGAACCTTTGTTTTGCGTTCAATTTTTGTATTTCTATGCAATCATTTTTGCACTAAATCCATTTTGGAACTCAGATAATTGCTTTCACGCATATAACTCGCGCTTTTATGCTAAACTTTTCGATTCCCTTTTGTGCGACGATTCTACGTTCTTCGTGAACGCGAAACTCGAGAAGAGGAAAAATTTCAAAAGCAGAAAGAGACACCGGAAAAATTCTTGTGTATCAGACACGACGCGCCAATTGCGTTTTGTTAACAAGGCACATCTGCTTCTTTTTATTTACCATACGATCGAACGATGGACACGCATACGACGCACAATTAATTGGATAATTAACGATCTTAACTTCTTCTCGACTGGCATTGAAATCACTCTGATGGGACATTCCTTTTTTCGCAAAAAAGATAATATACCGAAGACGATTTAAGCAAAACGTTATCGATAGTATTGTTTCGCTGAAAAGTTTAATTTCGAGTGTAAGACGGTTGTTTAAAAATACTGCACATTGGAATAGAAGATCTCGATTCGCTTGTTGCTTTCTTATTCAAACTTCAGCCGTAAATGTCGTAACTCGTGCGTTAATTTTCAATCTCTTGAAACAGAAATGCATGTTTAACATTAAACGGTCAACAGGAGAGTTTTCCGCGCTTGAATTTTGAAAGAAGAGCAATGTGACGGTGATAATGAAGCGGTTTAATTCGCGCAAGTTACGTGCAAAACATTAGCGCTCGAGTCTTGTTCTTGGACGTTTTCAAACAAGAGCCCCGATGTGATTGCTTGACGTGCCTCATTGATCACGTCCACGTCGCTGTGAATAATGATGATGCTGATTGAAATGGAACAATTGCAAAGTACGTAAGTGTGCAAATGAAGGAAAAAACGTACCCTATCCATTATAATCGGTCGAATCTGTTTAATATTGAGTTTTCCACTTTTTATTTACGGCCATTAGGCAGCAGACTATAATTGCGCAATCTCTTCGAGACGGAGAAGTTTGCTCATGAGTGGTTGTCGATCGTTGTTGAAAAATTGCACAAGTTAACAGTATTAAATAAATGTTATTTAACTATACACACGAGCGTGCACCGATAATGCATGCATATTGTATAACTATTTAACCGTTACAATGCCATTAAAGCTCCTTTTTGCCTTTTAACACTCCAGACATTCCTCTTCGATAACATTTATCACAACAACAATAAAATAAAAGGTGCACAAAGAGAAGAGTGATGAATTTTACTCCAATACCCGGTAGAGATTGAAATAATTAGAAAATAGATAATTTCCGTTTCCATCAATGACAATTACATGATTCACACCGAAGCGAGTATACAATCGATCGGCCTAAATTTCGAAAAGCTCGCAAGAAAAACTCACACATTCCATATTTGCAAATTGCGTTAGAATATTATAACAAATGCACGTGTACCGCGAGGAACATAATTTACTTGTTAGTTTACGAAGGTTTCAATTTAATTTATTTTCCTTCTTTCACATCGAAGAGAAATTACTTATTACAGGTATAAATAATAAATTAAAGTATCCAATAATAATAATGGTAGTAGTAGTAGGAAAAATATGGGAAAAAAGAAAAGATGTGCTTCATTGCGAATAAAAATTGAATAATAAATCTTATTTCTCTCTCGTCGACATTATAATCAAATAATTTTATAGAGATAATACATTGAAACGTGACAGAATTGATTGCACAATTAATTCGCATCGATCGCAAGATTGGCTCACCTCTTACTACTTCCATTACTAATAAGAATAATTTAATTTATTTATTACAAAAAAAGAGAAGAATTTCCATGCATTTGATTATGAGAAGTGATGAAATGAACGAGGGAAAATAAACATATATAGACACGAAAAAAGAGAATGGACAATTCGAAATGAACCACCGTATTCTACGCACAAAAAAAAAGACGAATTGCTTTAAAATCGACGCTATACTTTCACGAGAAAAAGAGGAGCAAACGAGCCACCATCAAACAGATATACATACAAATTTCTACTTGATTTCAATTAAATTTATTATAAAATCTCGTCTCAAATTTATGTATTAAATGCAAATCATTTATTTATTTATTTCTTGAAGCTACTTCCACTTTTAAAGCAATTGCTTCCCCCGAAAGAAAGAACGATTGTCATTGGGGATCAATGAAACGTTTTGAATCAGAGTAATTAATTAACTTGATCGTACGTTTTCTATAACAATATTTTATTTCAGGTCTTCGTCATCTAAAAAACCACTGCGTTCGTGATACTGACCTTAAATTAAAATTGCGGACAATTAACTCGCGTATGATTTTACTTCAAAATCCTAGACATGTGTAACGGGACTTTTACATTAGAGAAAGAGGTAGATACATACGCCGTAGAGGATCGTACGAAACGAGAAGGAAAAAAATTGAACGTATTACGTGCAGAAAAAAGAGCACTAATAATTAAATAATTAACACTGCTAAAGCAAAGCAAGAGAATGAGGAGGCCGACGAGTGCGAGAAAGAGATGCGACTCATTTTCCATAAGAATTTTTTGCCGTGGTCCGAAATCTTTTGTATTGATAAAAGTGGAAAGAGCAACAACGTAAAAGAAAACGCGAAGAATTTTTTACACTAAACAAAAACTATGTCAGAAAGTCAAAATTTATATCAATGTAGCGGATATAATGGCAACAATTAATCGAATCGAAAACCGTATCTTTAATTGATTCCATTAAATTGGTTCGCTTTTTCACAGCGTACGGTAGCGATTGTAAAAAATGAGCGAAAAATTCGTATTATTAATTCACCAAATTAGAGATTTAATTATGGTTGTTTCCTTAAGACATGGCATCGAGGTATCGCAGTCTTAGTACGAATGTTTTGGCGATTGTATCGATTCGATCCAATTATAATCGGACGTTATCTCTGCAGAACAAAAAAAATCAATAAATTTTAACAAAATTAAATTGGCGCAATTAAATTTCGAGCGAGAACAATAAAATCATGCGAATAGGGGCAAAAGCGTTGTTATTAATACCGTAACGTCGATTAATTAAAAAATACCAAGCAAAGCAAACGTATTGAATGAATAAAGCTTAAACAACATCACCAAAAGGAAGAAGAATAAAAGTAATCCAGATGAAAGAGATGAGATAAAATGTATGGTAAATGAGCGTTAAATGCAATTACGTTGTTCTCGTACGTAACACCAGCAGAAGAGATAAGGAATTTCGCTCTTAACGATAATAATTAAAAAAAAAAACAACGGGAGGAACATTTTATTTTTTCGGCAATGAACGAGATATAATGACTCTTAATGAAGGAAATAAAAGAGGCAACAAACCGAAATAATTAAGAAAGCAAAGTGGGTTGGTTGGCACAATTTTACTTTTGGGCTACCTTTTCCCTTCTAAACGAGTTTACGTCGTTTGGCCGTTAATTGAAGAAAAAAACTACAACGAAAATGAGCAAACATTTGGGCAAACACGGTAACTGGAATTTATAGTAACAATTATTTAATAAAGAGTGCATGCAAGTGAAGGAAATAAATCAGTCGATCAAACAATAATAAATGGAAGATAAAAAATTTTCGTATAAGAGGCCGGAGCATTCATCATTATGTCACCAGCGATCCGCGAGCAATTTATTCCGATCGAATTCTGCAATTTGAACAAACGAAAATAATAAAGTGTAATGCGAGAGCGAATAAAGACCGATAAGAAGAAACTTATTCGTCTCGTTTAAAGGCTTTTATGGAAACTAAATTTTTCTTCTTGCTTCTCTTACTCTCTTTTTAACGTGGAAAAATATCCTTCAATAATATTATTTTATCTCTTCCACTTTACTCATTATGGTTATTTATCCGCTAATATGTAAATTTAAACCTGACAGCAGCGCAGAAAAAAGGCAATAAAAATTGTAATTGGACTAGAAACCACGTTGAATTAAATTGAATCGAAATCAAACTCTTGCAAACTCAATTAATCAGTGTCAATCAAGGACGATTTGAAAATTATAACAAGAGAAGGATGAAACTCGTTCTTCTTATTGTCGCTCAAATATGCAGTGTTAACTGAAATATTCTAAAATCCTACTTGCTGTAATTAATTATTTAATTATGAAATAACATTACGTGGCATTATAATTTAAATTGTGCGCTATAATTTAATAACAGCGACAAATTGTTCAAATCTCTGCGGATGCGACCGCCAGACGAAAATTCAAACTAAACTTATCACGTTCCGCTATTAAGTATAAAAATTAATTAAGTAATTCTCTACGTGTAGGTAATTACGACGAAATTGATGGCATAATGTTTTTTTTGTTTAATTAATCCAAAGCGGACACGAACAGGAAGAAAACAAATTCTTTTTCTTCTTTGGCCAGGTAAGAAAATCTCTCACGTGATCTAATTAATGTGGAATTACTTAACATACAGAGCGTGGTATTATTATTACAGTTGTTGCTATTATTGCTGTCAAAATAATGTTAAATCAACGCTCCCCTCCCTCATTGGACGTGCATCATCTTACTTTCTTTTCATCATCTTCCCCACTTGTTGGTTGTTCAGTGATACGGAATTTTTATCATGAACGTTTCTCTCGTACGGAAAGTGCTCGTACGTATATAACGAACTCCTCAATAAAAATTTAAAAAAATTGCATTTCGAATTACTTAACTTACGCCAATTCAATTCAAACCGGACTAATTAGATATGCGAAACAATGGGGTCGTTTTCATTTGTTTGCCTTCATTCGATTTAAGTGCCCATTGAAATGAAATTTTAAATTAAACTAGCGAGCATTTTTACATTGTTGCCTCTCGGTTATTGTTCTTATGGTTTCGGTGATGATTACGAAATTACGCTTAAACCGATAATGATAATGTATTACGGTTTATTGTTGTTATTATGGCATTAGCTCGACTTTTGGTTCGGTTACACTTTTTAACTAAACACAATAAAAAAGTTATTATTTTTATCGGCCGGTACGTGCCTAATAAAAGCGATGTTCAGGTGCGAACGCTTACACACGTAACTTTTATATAAGAACGATCGTGTGCATGTGTGTGTGTTAACCATTGTTTGATGTTATTAAGAAGGGAAACGTTTTCATTCTTTTTCAAACAATTTCACTTTCTACTGTTATTATTGCCGCTCTTCTTCTCGCCTTGCCGTTCCCTCATTGTTGAGGACAATCATTATTGAATCATTTTCGTGAAAATAAAAGCGGCAAGGCGTTACGTAACGCGAAGGAAGAGTGTCGGTGACGACACTCTTTCGTCGGGGAAAGGAATTCATTTTAATAGAATAGTAAGGTAGAGAATCTTTAACTACGTTTCAAGTAGATCGTTGTTGTAAGTGACTCACGGGGAAATTCGAATTAGGAATGGATAGTTCTGATTTCTTGTACGTATGTCGACTTCATTAGCCGACAACAATATCCTTATCTCTCGATTTAATGCCGAGCCATTGAACTATTATAATGGCGGAGGAATGTTACTCTAATAAACTAACAAACTCCTTCTGCGTCATCGTCATCGTCGAAACGAAATTTTCCTATTACGACGTTATTTTCCTTCGCCATTCTCGTTGCGTCGATTTTTCTGCCGGGTTTCGCAAGGAAGCGATGATGATGATGACCAATAAATAAATAATAACAGCAGCGAAACGGTAAAATTATATCACTTACACGAAGAAAAGGAGCGAGCGAGCGAGCGAGGGAATATGTGATGAGGATGTAATTATACTTTCCACGTAATTTCAACTTTCGTTCTTAATTAACAGTTACTTAACTTTTCATATGGTAAATTATCTGCGCTATAAGTAATAATAATAATGTGTATTTTACATATTTTTACTTCTTCTTTTCGTGCAGCCACTTATTCAACTCCCATCGCTCTTAAACGGCGAGTACAACTGCAAGTGGAATTCGCGAAGGAAGATTCTGTACAACGAGAGGAACGCAGCACGAACGGTGCCGGAATATTTATGCAATTTCCTCTAAACGGATTTTCTTTCTTTTCGTTTTCCACTCGTTCATTAACGTTTCGCCAGCTACGTGAAGGAAAAGTGTTGTTTTCTTCGCGAAATATTCCGATACTCAGCATCAAACGGATAATAAGGAATTGAAAGACAAAAGGATTTCCTATCGATATAGATAAATTATTGGGAATGGATGGAGAGGAAGAAGAAGGTTGTGTATGTACGTATAGCATATATATATACGTATATCTGTAAAGGTAATAAATTTTGTACGAGAATTTATT
This sequence comes from Hololepta plana, assembly GCA_963695495.1. NCBI lineage: Eukaryota > Metazoa > Arthropoda > Insecta > Coleoptera > Histeridae > Hololepta > Hololepta plana. Next base: position 2,107,398 of record OY968834.1, on the reverse strand, counting down.
GCCTATTGATTATCGAACGATTAGTTAAAAATAATAAGTGAGCAAACAAAGTTTAATTGTAGTATAGAATAGAACCGTATCTCCATTATTATTATCACCATCATTGCCATTATTATATTTACTATATCCAATTTGAATCGTTCGCATAAAATAGTCAAAAACATTTCGCGAAACGTATGGCGCAAGCAAAGAGGATGAAGATGAAGAATTAAAACGAAAAAGATTGTTTCTATCGTTCAATCTTATCCGTTGTTTAATTTCCATCTCGATTGAACGATTATTATTGCATTTGTGAAATTTCATTTTGCAAATTTGGTCGAATATTTTAATAGAATCAGAAACCTGTTTGCTTCTCGTACGACGCCGGAAAATCGTATCAGCAACAAGTTGTTCGAACGCTATCGTATCTTTCTCCTTTACCGCATCGATTTCAATTAAATAACGATTGTTAATTAAATGTTAAAGATCGTGACGATGGTAGATTCGGATAATAAACGTTTATATTGTGAATTACGCAAGTGAAGTACGTTAAGTGTGAAGATCGATGAGTGGAAATTAGCACTTACCCATTTAGACGCGTGTCGTGGTTGGTGGTTTTCAGTTTTCAGATTCTCGACGTTTCACTTTGAAATCCTTTGAAATTGAATCGAACGCGTTCCATTCGCAACTTAACCGGCCGATCATTCACAAACACACGCATATAGATAATGTCATAGTGGTGATTATCGGTATCATCGTCGTCCTCATGTCCAAAATTGGTTACGTCCAACAAGCACCGTTCGTTTTTCCTTCTCGTGGCAATAAAATTTCCAAACGGTACGAGGAAATTAAATTTTCTAAATAACGCAACGATAACGAGATTTATTAATATTTTTTTTGTGGCGTGTCATAAAAATCGAGGCACTAATGCTGAAATTTATTGGTCACTAACTCGTAGATTAAAATCTCGTAAAAATGGAAAAGGAAATCTTTGACGAATTTCGTCATTTTCTAATTGCGCCGTGAAAAAAAAAATATGTTAATTACACGGTTTCCACGTGGTTTCGCGAAACAAAAGTCTCGATGTTGCTCGGAAAAGTACCGGAAGAAATGGAAAATTGGGTTCACTGCGATCTTTCTCTCCCTTTTCTCTACGATCAGACAACAAGTTTACACGACGGTGTTTATATTCCCAATCGATTAATTCCAACGCACGTTTCCAATTGCTAATTAATTGCAATTAAATATATGAAAACGTTAGAAATTCGGTTTCGTACGATCGTTCAATTAGCGAGGCGACGTCGCCGTTGCTTCTATCTTTCGCAAAGTCTCCGAGCACGTGCCAATCGAACACAACTACATAAAACATTTAATGGCAGAATCGCTTTGATCTTGCTTTAATCCACTCTTTTTCGTATCTCTCCTTCCTTCTCTATTATCTCCTCTTTACAATCTCTTTGATTTATTATTATTACCTCGTTCCTTCTCTCTTTGCTCGCGCGTCGAGATTAGATTGGCAATAATAATAACGACAACAACAATAACATTCAACAACAACAAACAACAGTGAAGAGGTGATCGCGACGGCCATCAGCTACCGACTGGCTACAAGTAGAGTTGAGGATGGCATAGATCTTGCAGACAAGTAGGTCAGTGGAAACTCTCTCCCAGACACCACCCCTCTGTGATTGTGTGTGAGTGTGCATGTCTTCGTGTGTGATGTATGACCGATTATTGCACGGGCAGTTTGTTACTCTGTTAACAGTGCCTTATCAATAATTAATTAGATCGATTTTCGCTTTTGGATGCATCAATTCGCACGTTGATTCACGCTTCTTTCCAAGAACGGTCGGTCATCGTCAGTGAATAACGTGGATGGAATGCCATGGAGAGGATATGACGGTTGTCGAGGGAATCGAACAAACGTTCCAATGGGATGATTGACACCGTTTAGCCGCAGAGAAAAATTTTAATTAACGTTCTTTCTTCGGAAGAAAAAATTAAATTTTTCGACCACATAATCACAAACAATTACCTTTTTATTTTATTATTTCGGCAATGAAAAGCGGTTTTTATGGGCCCGTGTCTCATCTACGTCAGCAACATGTTCGCTAAATATGCTCGCCAACATAATAATAAAATGGGATTTTATTATTATTTCGCCATTCGAGCAACCGTACAAAAGGCAAGTGAAGAATTCTCCGCTTAAGATTGTTCTTATTTGGTCCTTTTTCTTTCGCGCTTATCTCTCGGTGAGTCCTCATTATCGGCCGTTATATTTTCCTTTCTCGTTTCTTATTCTGTTGTTTGCCGAAAGAGAGAGAGAGAGAGAGAGAGAAAAAAACGTAGATATTTCCGAAGACGATTAATAAATCTTCATCGCAGACTTTCCTTTCTTAACAGATAATGCATGGCATTTTGGTCTTTTCCGAATGGTATAAAATGGAAATTATTTGGACCGTCGATGTGTCAACCGGGCATTACTTTAGGTGACGAGTTGAAAACACGTTAAAACGATTTTTCGAATAAAATTTACGACCGTGAATAACTAAACTGGTAGTAGTATTAATGCTACCTATTTAGTGATAACGTTTGTTAAATTAAATTAATAATGCCTCAACTTTATTCGAGCATTTCGTAATGCGAGTCAGTGTCGTAAAGTAACATTGAAATGTTGAGATATATGCTCGTAAAGTGAGATTTAAAGACACGGTCTTCGTTTCTGTTCTTTCCATTGCCTGCTTTTAATTCAAAGTATTTATAGATGTACTTCTTCCGCATGAGAACGTTACCAAAATGAGAAAAAGAGATAACGCAGTAATTTATTACGAAATTTATGTAACGTTTTGAAAACATTTAATAGCAATCGTGAATTATGATTGTATTTTAAAAGGTGCCAAACGACTTTTTGAAGAGAGGAGAAACAAAAGTGTCGCAGATTTAAGCGGTTTAACAGAATTAACGCGTGCGTTTCTAAAAACTGAGATTTCACAAAAATTAATTTAAACGAATTCTTCCGCTAATTTGCAAATATCTTAATTAATATACGAGAATAATCACATAAATTAAGTTTTCACCTTAAATAGCCAAATAAAAGTTGGCTTTTATGGGACCTATTTAACTTTAATTCGCCAGATATCACAAACTCTCTTCGAAATTGTCGTTTACAATTCCATTAGAAAAGATAAAGCGACAGCAATTAAAAACTATAAATGTGCACATTTAAATAACAATAAAACACCGTATAAAAAAGAAAAATGGTAATAGCGATAACATCAACTAAAATTAATCGATTGAAACAATATGAATTTGCTATGAAGACCATTTATCGAATTAGAGCATAAGAACGAGTTTATAACCGTTCGGTTTAATACGAAACTAAACGAAAGTTCGTAAATTAAATTTGATGGAGAAAAGGCAAACGGAGCTAATAAAAGACGGATTAATTAAAATTTTAATGTAATTTAAGACTTCTTTTTCTCTCGAATAATAAACGGGAAGAAGACGATCGCTTCTTGAAGGATAGATAGAGATAAAAAAATAACTTTCGACCAAAACACAGAAACGCATTATCATGCTCTTTAACAGTAAAAGTTCCTGCTTTTTTGCCTTTTATCATCTTTCGAGGTAATTAGTACACATTAACATAAAAATAATGAAAGTTTTTTTCAATGATTTTTTCCTTTCGTTAACAAGAAAATCGTCGGACGAACGGAAGAGGAACCGTAAAAAGTAATCATGTTCAATTCAAGTAGCAAATATATTTAATTGAAGGCAACCGAATAAATTTATTTATACGTAAAAAATTACTTGCAATATAACTGTTCAATATCGAATATAATTAGAGTGTTAATAATATATGTAATTGGATTGAACGATACGAACGAATTCTTCGCTGCAATAAAACGAATTTGTGATCGTTTAAATTGCGAAAATTGCAACTGTTCATACCAATCAACCATAATTTAATGCACCTACCTTATCATCATAATATGAACGTGAACTTTATGAATTGAAGCAAGTTTCCTTAAAGGTAATTTAGAGTGCAACTCTAGTGTAAACAGGAACTTGTAATGCCAACGATTAAGTTCGAGCTTTAGGCAACGTGAAAATCAAATTAAATGTTTATGAACGAAATTTGTTTTTTTTTTGCTGTGTATAATTAATGTGAAAACTACTTTCTTTTATCATGCCTATTACCCTTGTTGGCCACATGAACGTCCACTTTCACCCTTGATTTCCTAGAAGAGATTAAATCTGCGAGCCTAAAGAGAGAATTTAACAGTTCTTTGATCCATCGTGAAGAAATTAATTAATTAAAGGACGTTACGTTGCGAAGTACCGAGATGAATCGCAATGTGCAGTGGAATAATTCGATGCGTTGTTTTAATTGAACAATTTCACTGAATTGCGACGCGAGGCATCTTTCACAAACGTGCCTATGTTTGTGTGAGTGTGTCTTTTTCTAAATACATATATAAAAGGATAAAGATGTAGGTTACTGATCTTTAAACGTATGGTACGTGTGTGTTTCAGATGTAAAGGTGCCCGACATATATCCAATGTAATTATAACAGTTTTACGGAAGATTTATGTGAAAGAGATCTATATAATATTAAATTTTAATTTGACATAAAATGCACCTAAAAGGAAATGAAATTTTTCGTTCACGTGTGTGTGTAATAGAATCAACGTCAGAAAGAAAGAATTCGAAGAGAAAGAAGCACACGCGACGCGGTACAAAATCAAAGTTCTTCCTTCTCCGATACGTCTTGCAGTTACTTAGTTTATTGCGAAAAAATTTCCACCGCATCGCATTAACATAATTCGAATTAATTGAATTCAATTTGGTTTTTGCAATTAAATTTAAAAAAGAAATGAACGGTGGAAGAAGAAGGACGGAGAGAACAAAAAGAAAAATTAGTTTCTCCCATTTAATTAATTGGATAATCTTTCTCCTTTAATAATAATATCGTTATCGTTAGCGAGCGCTAAATTGCACGTTAATGAATTTTTACGTTTCGTTTTTTATAAACAACCTAAATAATCATGCAGTAATCAATTAATATTAACCCATATAATCACCGGCAACAACAACAACAACATCAACGTCTAGAAGGAGGCAATTATATTTAATAATTTCTTATATTTCATTCAGATTACCTGGTTATGCGATTTTTTCCTTTGCGTGAAATGTTTTAATCGCAATTAATTAATGAACGATAATCGGTGCTAAATGTTAAATGAGACGATCTCTATTGTAATAAAATTTATTATTTCATTTACAGTTCGTGGAATCGTTGGAGGAAACCGATCGAATCGAAGATTAATATTTAATAAAACAATATTATTTATGTAAATCGGAATCAGAGAGACGAATCGTACTAGATCCGATTCTATTACGTGATGAACGTCTTTCTCTGTTAAATGTGCTCGTCACGAGAGTGGAACTTTCTAAAAGAAAAAAGAAAACAGGAATCGTCGCTGCTTGCTGGCTCCATTGTCGAGAACGAAAATTGTAATCAAGACCGTTCCTCTTAACAATATAGATTTTAATTAGGAACGGAGAAACGTTGTAACGAATTGACGACGTTTTAAAGAGCATTTATTAAAAGATAATCGTTACGTTAATGCCATGTAATTCAATTCGATTGGAATGGTAATCAAATGATTGGTAATAAGAGATGAAGGAAATTTCAATAAGAAAATTTAAAAAGGAGATATATATATATATATATATATATCGTAGCACTTTCACTTCTTTCACATAAATAGCGACTCAAGAGGTGGAGTGAGTAAAAAGAGAAAAAGAAAACATCAAAGCATTGTATCATATTTACCTCATTTCCATGTCGTGTTATTAATTTATAATAATTTACATACTTCTCGTTATTATAACACTTGAACTAAATTTTATTATGAAAACGTACATATGATAATAATGTTATTATTATTATTATAAACGACTTTCACTCATTGTATGTAAATAATCTTGTTATAAACCTATCCACCAATTTACATTTAACAATATCAAGATAAACAAACCATCTGCACGGTTCTTCGATGGAACGGACCAAACGGATTAATATTTATCGTTACTGCACCCATATTGTCGAAGAAATTGCCTCTCTAAACCAAAATAAGAACGAACCACGACGACAACAAAGTGACAAAGTTTTCGTCGAACGCAATAATAAAGAAAATTAATTCCATTTGGTGGCATTAATCATTTTTACGATCTTCGATGAACGGGAATCGATTTTCGTCATGTTAAGGCGTGAATATAATAATAATCAAAAGGACAATAAAATCGTAGGTGTGCAACAATAAATCAGTTTCCGCCTTTTATTTTTATGCAAATCGACTTATAAACGAATAAATCTCGATAAGGTCGGAGAAAAGAGTCCATCGTCATCGTCTTGTTTTTCGTTCACCTTTCTTCGGACGGTTAAATAATTAAATGCCAAACAAACAAACTATAAATGTGTAATGAAACTAGTACAAGGTTAATTATGATTGAATGTTAAGTAAAGGAGAGAAGAAGAAAAGGTAGAGGCGAGTTAGTTGTTGCGGCGCGCTCGATTAATGTAAATAAAAACTAGAGTTATGCGATCGCGATGATGGTGATGTTGATGGCTTCTCCATACGCTTAGCGATTACACAAAATCGGCGTTTAATCAAGAAGTTCGCTTCCTCGAATTGCACCTTCTCGTCATTTAATCCTCTCGCGCGTTCGATTCCATTCTTCCATTATCATCATTTTAGTCTCGTCTTCTTCGCCTTTACTCTCGACAAACCATCATCGAACTCTTGCACACAGTATATTTCGAAATGTAGGTAAGTATGCGTTCGAACAAGTGGAACACTAGATTAATCATAAAAAGGAAAATAGTTATTGTAATTAACAACTGTTGGAAAATAGTGGTACGTACAGTACTCACACACAAGCAGACAATCCACACGCACGCACGTCTCTGTGCGTTTGGTAAAAGTCTTTTTTTTCTCCTCTCTCTATTTTCATTTCTTCCACTTTGGTACGAGAGAAAAGTAGATTTCCAGTAAATAAAATGTCAGGCCGAACGTCGACTGACGACAACCGGTAATCAATCTGATTGTTGAGTAAAATCGAATGGAAATTGTTTAGAAATCGTCGGGCAGCGACTGTTTAAAATGGGCAAAATGTTTCGATGCAAAAAACGTGCACGGCACGCACAGATTAATTATAAATCGCACGTCGATCCTAAACTGTCGATAGCGATTAATCAAAGAAGGACAACGCGCTAAAAGCGATTTTCATTTTCGATTCTTATATCCGATGAACGAACGATGAAATTAATATCTTCTCGGAATCGGATAATGAAAGAAGTTGGAGAAATAAAATTATTATTAATGTGCAGCCAATCAATTCGGACAAGATCCAACCACATGGCAAGGCTTCGAGAGCGAGAAATTAGTTCAATCGTTTCGATTACTTGGAATTAAGAAGGCAAAGCAATCGAAATGATTTTTTACCCAATCTTCTAAGACAAGTGTGGGCGTCTCTGTTCGCGAAGGAAAAAAAATGATTACATTCGTTTTTGTACCTCTTCTGTTGCTTCGAGCGAACGTTATACTCAAATCGTTGGCGAATTTTGTTTACGAACACGTGGAACAAAATTAATTGCAAATTGTTCCCAGTGGTAACGAATTAAACCATTTCTGATGGTCAACATTTTAACGTCCGAACAACCTTAAGCTAAACTTCTTTCTAGAAGTTGTTAATTACTTCGGATTGTTTTTGTAATTTGTTTTTGTCGCTAATACCGTACCGTCAAATTGTGAATTCCGAACAGAAAACGAAGGAGTGAATAAATAAGCATTTCGATAAATGGAAATTCCATGAAACGAATGTCGTGCCTTATTTCTTGTTGCATACATTATTTAACACTTTCCTTTCATAAATCATATAATTAAAACGAAAACTTGTTATTCCATTTCATTTATTAATCATTCCAACATTATTGCCTCTTAAGTAATTGATACCTTTCATATAATTAATATCGGTAATAAGCATACACAAATTATTTATGGAGGATATTAAGATGCGAGAGAAAACGAAGAGGAAATTATTGGCGCACGAAAAAATAAACATTATTAGAAAACGCGATTTTATCTGTTGCAAAATGATACCTGATTGCATTTAATAATATCCGCAGCTTAATTGTGAAGATACAGAGATAACAATTGGCCAAGCACCAAATTATCATTAAGCAACGTTAAATCTTGTTAATTAAATGCAGCTTTTTTTAAATAATTTTCGAATAAAAGCGTTAAAACTGGAACAAGTATGAAACGTGCTAAAAAATGGTACACATGTACCGCGTGCAATATGTGTGTCAATAGATTCTGCTTGGCGGTGTGGACATTGTGGCTCTTAGCCAAAATATAACGCGAAAATTCCTATACCTAAAGAACAAAAATTCGTTTTTATTCCGTTGCGTACTAAAAATAGAACGCTTCAGCAGAACGTTGTGATGAATTCGAACCGATTGGTTTGTCTCCGTTGAAATATCCGATCGTTTAACCAAATAAAATAAACCAATTTGCGTGTAGCAAGAAACAAAACGGAATGAACGCAAACGTGTTATGTTTAACATTATGTTTAATGCAAATGTTAAAATTTATCGCTGCCATTACGGATATTAATGTAGGTAAGTTTTTTTTCTTCACTTGATCGGTTTCGGTTTTCGATGTAATTTGCAAAAAGAACGACACATTAAAGTAAATGACGCTACTCCCATTACTTGTAACACGAAATAAGCGTGCGCTAATTGGTGATCTAACGCGATCACTTCCTCTCCTGCATAATTTTAAATCGTTCCCGACCGCTCCAAATACGTCTTTTTATTGCTCTTCATCAACATGTTCCGCGTTCCCTCCTAATTGAACGCAATCTCCGACAACCGACCGCCTTCGCTTTTCCAGGACTAATCTACGACAAGTCCGACACTGACAAAGAGATCGCCTTCAAATTGGCCATCGACATCGTCAACAAGCAACGCATCTTGCACCGGCACCGCTTGGTGCCGATAACGCGCGAGGTCGAGGAGAACAATCCGCTCTTGGCCGCGACGACCGCGTGCGAACTGATGACCGAGAGCGTCGTCGGCCTATTCGGCCCGTCGACCGAGGAGAACGCCAACGGCGTGCAATCGATCTGCGACACCAAGGAGATCCCGTACATCGAGACGCGATGGGACGATCAGCAGCGCAGGGGCAGCGCCTTGGTCAACATCCATCCGTATCCGGCCGTCATGTCGAGGGCTTACGTGGACATCGTGAAAGCGTGGGAGTGGCGCAGTTTCACCATCCTCTACGAGGACTACAGCAGCTTGTCGCGTATGAGCGAACTGCTGAAGATCTACGATAACAAAGGGCACACGGTCATCGTGCGCCAGTTGGACAAACACAAGTCGGGCAATTACAGGTCGATTGCACTCCCATTGCGGGATTACTTTTCTTTAAATTCTTTTTTTTTTCTTCCTCTTGTTTTACAGAATTGTACTGAAGGAAGCGTGGAGGGCGGACGAGAAACACTTCATGTTGGACTGCCACATCGATCACTTGGAAGAAGTCCTCAGACAGGCCCAGCAGATAGGTCTGATGACGCACGAGCATCACTACATCATCACCAATTTCGATATGCACACCATCGACTCGGAGCCGTTCCAATTCAGCGAGACCAACATCACGGGCGTAAGTCGAACGCACGACGGCATCGGCGGTCGGTTAACGATCGTCGTTATTCCACAGTTTCGAATCATCGATCCGGAAGACATCGACGTGATCCAGCACGTCGACAAGTTGATGTCGCTGCGGCAACAGCTCGGGATGGACGACGACGACGACACGCCGATCAATTTGGCCGCGTGGCAACTGTCCTTGGACACGGCACTGACGATGGACGCGATCCTGCTGTTCGCGCACGGTTTGAGCGAACTGGAGATGGCCAACAGTTTCTCGATGAGGCCGCTCTATTGCAACACGACGGACAACTGGGAGCGCGGACTGAGCGTCATCAATTTCATGAAGACGGTGAGCGAGCAATCGGATTTCTGACGTGTTGCATGAACGCACGGATCGTTGCAGAACTACATGAAAGGACTGACCGGTCCGATACGGTTCGATCATCAAGGGTTTCGCTCCGATTTCATCGTCGACGTGATCGAATTGCGCGAGGGCGGCATCACGAAGGTCGGCAACTGGAGTTTCGCGGACGGGCTCAATATCAGCAGAACGTATCCGTCGCTGGACTACGACGAGAACGACGAGAAGTCGCTGCGCAATTTATCGTTGGTCGTGATAACCGCCTTGGTAAATTCCCTGCAAATAAAACTTCAATTCAATTCAAATAACGATTGCAAAACCTCCGCAGACTTATCCGTACGGCATGTTGAAGGAATCGCACGAACAATTGTCCGGGAACGAGCGTTACGAAGGCTTCGGCATCGATCTGATCCACGAGCTGTCCAAATTGGTCGGCTTCAATTATACGTTCATTATACGCGAGGACAAAAGCAACGGCGCCAGGGACAAAGTGACCGGAAACTGGTCCGGAATGATCGGCGATCTGCGCGAATTCGTAAGCCCATTAAAAAAAAAGCTCGGCATTAATTAAACGAAACTCTCGTTTAGCGTGCAGATTTGGCAATAACGGATCTCACCATAACGGCCGAACGTGCGGAGGCCGTCGATTTTACGACGCCGTTCATGAACTTAGGTACGATCCACAATTCAAGTGATCATCAATTAATGGTCCCTTGTAGGTATAAGCATCCTCTATAAGAAGCCGAGTAAGGCACCGCCGAATTTCTTCTCGTTCGCCGAACCGTTCGCCCTCGAGGTTTGGATCGCGCTGGGCGCCGCGTACTTCTTAGTCTCCATATCGTTATTCGTCATGGGTCGTCTCTGTCCGTCCGAATGGACGAATCCGTATCCGTGCATCGAAGAGCCGGAATATTTGATCAATCAGTTCAGCATGCGGAACTCGTTTTGGTTCACGATCGGCAGTCTCATGCAGCAAGGCACCGAAATCGCGCCGATGTACTTACTCACTTACCATTTAATTGACGTCGCCTGAAGTTGGTTACTTTTAGAGCGATATCCACGCGAATGGTGGCCGGCATCTGGTGGTTCTTCGTGCTAATCATGGTGTCCTCGTACACGGCCAATCTGGCCGCTTTTCTCACCACCGAGAGCCCGGATTCGCCGTTCTCGAACGTGAAAGAACTGGCCGAGAAGGCGGAATATGTCGGCGTCAAGTTCGGCGCGAAGAAGAACGGCGCGACGGCGAACTTCTTCCGAGTAATTCGACGAGCGAATAATAATTGCGAAATGGCTTACAACGAAACTGTTTCAAGGATTCGGACGTGCCGGAATATCAGAAGATCTATCAGTACATGGTCAAACATGAGGAGGAGGTGATGATGAAGGAGAATGCGGACGGGGTTATTAAAGCCGAGACGGAAAATTATGCTTTCTTCATGGAATCCACGTCGATCGAATACGAGACGCAGCGACATTGCAATTTGACCCAAGTCGGTAACGAGCTGGACGAAAAGGGATACGGTATTGCAATGAGGAAAGGTTCATTGATTTGAGACAATTAACTGCTAACAAATAATTATAAACGGTATCTGTAGATTCCTCTTATAGGAACGAGCTGAGTACGGCCATACTCAAGTTGCAAGAGACGGGCGTGATTGCGGAACTGAAGAGAAAATGGTGGGAAACGAAACGTGGCGGTGGCCAGTGTTCCGTAAGCTTATGCATGATTCGTATTTAATTCCTTCAGCATTGTAATTTCCTCGTTTACTCTCGATGCAGGCGGAGGCCGAGAGTCAAGAAGCTAAACCGTTGAATTTGAAAAACGTCGGCGGCGTGTTCTGGGTATCGGTCGGTGGAATAACCGCAGCCAGTGTCCTAGTGTTCGTCGAAATGTTATTGCACGTGGCAAAGGAATCGATTAAGAACAGTGCGGCGTTTTCGAATGAGCTCGTTGAGGAGATGAAATTCTATTTTAAATTTAACGGTATGGTGAAACCGGTGCGTAACAGGAAACCAAATTCCAAATCGAAATCGCCGAACGATAGTAACAAATCGGCGGAAGAGAATAATTGTAATTGGAACGCTAACAACGAATAAGGATCTTTTTGTTTTTCGTACTTTTATTAGGTACGTTACTTCCTACACTTTAGTTTACATGTTTAGCAAAAACTGCAAATCGTCTACATCTTCTGTTATCTCTCTGATGAAATGAGTCAGTTTTTGATATAAAAATGAACACCTAAAAGAAACCAGATAGTATTAACAAATCGAACAAAAATTAGTTGACGATTATGTACTTATTTGCCGGTTTACAAATTCCCATGTGATCCTGCGGTATTTCAAAGCACTCCCCAATCTGTGGATCCCCAGACTCTGGTTCAACTAGCAACAAATTCAACCTAAATGCCGAAAAAATGGTCGGCTTCGTTTCTACAAAACTGAGTACTTTTATGGAAAGCTTCTCCGCCAGTCTTAGAAAATCATTATGTAACTGCAACAAGTACGGAGATTCTACAAGTCGAATTAATTAAAGATCGAAACAAAAAATTGTACGTTTTGCAATTTACTACCCATTCGCAATTCCTGTACTTCAATCGAAGGCCATAAAATTAACGATGTTGCTGGATTGAGTGTGGCAACTTTCGAGCCGAAATGCGGCGTACTGTAAAAAACTATTCCTTTCGTTTGTGAGCATATATTCTGCAATTTAACATCGTCGCTTTTGGAAGCTGAAATACAATTGGCGTTTATAATATAATCTTTTCTACACATTCTAATTGTTATGGTTGCTACTTTTATTAAGTATGCTCTTTACCAATAAGCCGCCCATCGAATGAGTTACCCACACGATGGGCCTATCTCCGATTCCCGCTTTGGAGAGTTGCGATATTAACTCATTACTACGTTCGTCCAGCGTTTGTTTATTGTGCAAATACGGACACGAGGCCGTCCAGGCCGATAATATGGTGTCATAATTAATGCCAACGATTCTTATGCGCTTACAATCGTTCGCTAGCCAATCTTTCGGCCAGCATTTCGTGAAAAACTCGCTGCCATTTGTCCACGGATTACTGTAGACATTTGGATTAATAACTTGCTTCTTGTGTAACACACAATTTTACCAATTACATGTGTAAGGTCCTTTGCTTCGTTCACTTGCCCGCGTCGGTGTATCGTAACAAATCATCTCGAAGCCATCTTCTAAATCATTCCATTTATCCTGAATTTGTTGTTTTACGGTTGCCAAATATTCCTTGTAAACGGGATCGCTTCCTCTATATGGAGTATCGTCAGTAAATTCACTATTACATGTTATCGATGCTAAAACATGATTAAGAAATTAAGAATTGGAAATGCAGGGTGTTAGTGGACAATTGTGGAGAAGGAACTGGAAAGGAACTAGGTATAATTCCACGTGGGAAGCAAGCGTTCATATTTTCCTTACCATTTCCTTCATTCTTACCCCTAAGACCTAGTACACACTGATTTTTATCTCTCTGTCTCCATGTGAAAAATACACCACCCAAAAGACCATGAACAAATACAATGTCTGCTTTAAAATTTTGACTGTGCTGATAAACTGGATGGATCAAATATAATGGTTTGTCCAATTTGTAATTGCTATTCTTATCCAGATTCATTAATGTACATGAAGCAGGCAATGATATTCTTATATCATCATGATTCAACCACTCTGCTATTATGCTCAGCCATCCTATACAAAAGTGATAATACTATTTTTCTTATCCTATTTCGACTATTAATCTGTAATGCATACCAGATTTATTAATGTGTTCTAATACATCAGGAAAAATTGAAATGTTTGAGAAAATTCTAGACAACAATATCTTAACCACCAGATTATCTTTTTGCCTATGATAGATTTCCATTAGCAAGTACAGCCCATCATTTGTGGTAATATGTTGTACATATTCTTCAATCTCCGTATGATGTAATATAGCTTCCAGGGACAATTGAAATATATCATCACCATAATTAATTAGCTTTGATAATTCAGCTGATGATAAGTCCTGGTCTATGATTTTATGTGATTCCTAAAACAGTAAAATTCAGTGGACATATTGAAATTATCATATGAGAATTTACTTCAACAAAAGCTTGACTCAAAAACTTCTTCAGGCAAATATGATTTGATTGATTGTCTAATTTGGACAAATAATCTCGTATTTCGTTTACAAACATGTGATGATCATGATTTACATATTTTAAAGGTGGGTTTGTGAATAACAATTTATTAACCCCTTTAATTCTGGCCAAACCGACAGCAATAGCAGCATCACATATATTAGCTAAATATAAATATTGCCATTTCTCCAGGTCTTTAATCTTGGCCAAGTTATTTATGGCTCTCAATCTAATAGAATTATTTTCGCTATTGGACAAATTCATTAGTCTTCTTGCATATGCAAATTTTATGGTATTCCAAATAGAACCAGCATTGGCATCACACTCTCTGTGAACATTCATCCAGTTTGGCACATTTTCTTCTTCATGAAATGTAACGAAATATTGTGAAGGCTCTAGCACGTTTAATATGGAAGTATCAATCACATTATCCAAGATATCTCTTGTCTTTTGATTTTGAGTAAATACCCAAAACGTTCTGCAAATGATCATGCATGTAATTAATGTATGCTTAAGAAAACAACGTATATACCCCGATCCTAAAGATAGTACAGATATCCATTTAACTTTTCTGTGATGTTTTCTTAAAAAATTCATAAGATTTTCCAAAATTTATATTTACAACTTGAATAAACGTCAAATCATTTAAAAAATGTCAAAGCCACATGGTTTTCTCTTTTGTACGCAGGATCATTCATCAATCTGTGTTGCAGTAGTGCCAAAAGAGTCATCGTAGATATTTAAATTGAAAATTTCAAAATATATCCGTAGATGAATCCATAAATAATTAAAACGATACTCAAAGAATTAAACATTACATCTCTCATCATGTATTTTTGTCGATAATTTCCTCATTACGCTTGATTGAACGTCAATGAAAGAATATAAGGTGAACCGTGTGAATTTATTTCCAAATATATCTGGTTAGAACCAGTTCAGTTGTTTAGGTTAACTCCCTGTATACAGGGACAAAAGTGACTCAAATCACGACGGCCAAATTCATACGCGCCATTTTGCCACGGTCTGCACGTTTCTCCTTAATTTCATTGAGACCGATCTAATTAAAATAATTTATTTGTAATGTCCAACGAAGAAACTTCAGCTGATCGCAACGTAGAAATATGGAAAATAAAGAAGTTAATAAAAAGTTTAGAATTGGCAAGAGGGTAAGTGCATGTTAAATTTTAATATCGTGCATGACATACCTTTATTACCATACGGACATTTTCATTGAATTAAAAAGTTTATTGCTCCGTCAGAATTGTCTTCACTGATTAATATTTTATTTATAGAAATGGTACCAGCATGATTTCTTTAATTATACCACCTAAAGATCAAATATCTAGGGTGAGTAAAATGCTTGCCGATGAATTCGGTACTGCCTCAAATATTAAATCCCGTGTAAATAGATTGTCTGTGCTCGGTGCTATAACATCAGTACAACATCGACTAAAGTTATATACAAAAGGTATGGATTCGTTGAAAAATTGTAATGTCATGAAATTGTCACTCTCTTTTATGTTCACAGTACCACCAAATGGTTTAGTCATTTATTGTGGTACAATTGTTACTGATGAAGGAAAGGAGAAGAAAGTTAATATTGACTTTGAACCATTTAAACCAATTAATACCTCCTTGTACTTATGTGATAATAAATTTCACACTGAAGCTTTAACAGCACTACTTGCTGATGATAATAAGTTTGGATTTATTGTCATGGATGGTAATGGTGCTTTGTTTGGTACATTGCAAGGAAACACTAGAGAAGTGCTACACAAGTTTACTGTTGATTTACCTAAAAAACATGGCAGGGGTGGTCAATCTGCCTTGCGTTTTGCACGGCTTAGAATGGAGAAAAGACACAATTATGTTAGGAAAGTTGCTGAAGTTGCCACTCAGTTATTTATTTCAAATGATAAACCAAATATTGCTGGTCTAATTCTAGCAGGTAGTGCCGATTTTAAGACAGAACTTAGTCAATCTGATATGTTTGATCCTGTAAGTGCAATTGTGCATAGCAATAGAATATCATCACTAAATTTTATGTATTTTTTTGCAGAGGTTGCAAGCCAAGGTTATCAAATTAGTAGATGTATCATATGGTGGTGAAAATGGTTTTAATCAAGCTATTGAATTGGCTGCTGAATCATTGCAAAATGTTAAATTTATTCAGGAGAAGAAATTAATTGGTAGATACTTTGATGAAATTAGTCAAGATACAGGAAAATATTGTTTTGGTGTTGAAGACACATTAAAAGGTTTAGAATTAGGTTCTGTAGAAACCTTAATATGTTGGGAGAACTTGGACATACAGAGATATGTATTAAAGAACCACACAACAGGAACTGAAACTGTGCTTCATCTAACGCCAGAACAAGAAAAGGACAAATCCCATTTTACGGACAAAGAGGTGAATCTTATATTTTTGGCATTTACATTTGTAAATATAATAATTATTCTGAATTTACAGAGTGGAGTTGAATTGGAATTAGTAGAATGTCAACCATTGTTGGAATGGCTAGCAAACAATTACAAGAATTTTGGTGCAACATTGGAAATTATCACAGACAAATCACAAGAGGGTTCTCAATTCGTGCGAGGTTTCGGAGGAATTGGAGGTGAGATTGATTCGATTCCGTTAACATTATTTATAGCTTCAATTTTAACTTTTACTAACATGTATGAGTCTAGTTACATACATTTAATTATGCTAATACTGTATGTGTTTGTTTCGCTTGCTCTGGATGCAGGCATCTTACGATACAAAGTGGACTTTCAGTCGTTACAAGCAGATGAGCCTTTGGATGATGTGGACCTTGATGATTATTAAAGGTCTGCATGGACCAGAGCTCCACCATACAGGTACATTTTGTGTTTGCATGATGCGTACATATTGATGTATGCCATTTATGGTGTTTGTATACATATTCTTTCATAGGAAGGCAAACTTTTTACATAAAATGTTAGTAGTAATTAACTGTTCAGATTCCAAAATTATAATCATACTAATATTAGTTTTATAATTTCTTTAATAGGCCTTCTTCGATACAAGGTGGATTTCCAAAGTATGCAGTTAGATGATTTCGCCAATGGTGATGAATTTGATTTAAACGAATATTAAATTTGGTAATTTAAACAAATATATTTGAATCAAAACAATTTAATTAGTGAAAGAAATGTAAACATTTTACGAAGATTGTCACATTACATTAACTAATGTGATTTGCTCATACATGAAAAATAAAATGAATTATAAAAGGAGACAATTTCAATCAGTTGCATATTAAAAGAATTAATTGATCTACCTTTACTATATCATGAAGAAGAATATTTATACAAATTGCAATATTTATTGAGAAAAATGCTACTACTTTTACAGTTATAATTGAAAGTGAAACAAATTTAGGATTTTCTTTATAATTTTGAATATGATACAATTTTTTAAGTTATAATTTAATTTTATAAACTGGAAAGCTGTAACATTTTTTTCTAAATTCTGTATTTAGAAGACTATTTGTTATATACTCTGTTAGTTTCTCCATTATAAATACTTTGCAAATGCATTCTTGTTAAAGAGAGGAGACATTTTTTTTTTTAATTCAATTGTATGTCGAATGTAAATATTTTGAACATCTTTAATTGATGCAATATACAGTAACAGAAGTATTATAATTTATGCTATAGCTTACAATTTGTAATGTAACTGAAGAGAAAAAAGAACAAGGGACATGAATTGAAAGAACGTTTATTTATAAATAAAGGGCTATTTCTTTAAATAAGTTGTAAAAAATTTTTTGTTTTTTAATTTAATTGCAAAACTTTTTTCTCTCTAACATTCCTGATTGAGGAACTTGTTTACTGTATAACGTCTAATTAAATGTTTTGTATATACAGAAATATATCTGCAAGTTGAGGCAGTATAAAAGTAAGCTATAAGTAGCAAAAGAAATAAGAAAACATTTGTAAAATATATACAAATATCCTCAATTTTTAAACTAAAACAAATCCATTATGTGTATTTTTATGAAATTTGTTATTTGGTATTTTTGTTGTAAAAGTGTCAATACAAAATATTAAAATAAATAATTTTTACATGTAATTACTTTTGTAATCAATGAAAAACTTTTTGTTAATTGATTTCATACATTGTTAAGTTTTTAACTGTTTAGTTTAATAACACATTAGAAAAAATTACACATATAATTCGATAATTTTGATTAGAAGTAGAAATTCTTGCCATGAGTCCTTTTTCAGTTTCAGTTGTAATTACTGAAAAATATAATCAAGGCAACCAACATTGTGCAGGATCCTTTACATTGCGAACAGGATAATGATTTTATATGACAGATATATATTATCTTTGATGACTGATAAAACTAATTAACCTTCAATTGCAACAAAGTCTTTTATTATTATTGCTATCATTTTAAGTTGCAAGATTAAATGTTTAAATAAATTAATTTACGTTATCGAGGGACAAGTTAATCTTATCAATTATGTTTGTATTTATGTAATCTATTTTTTTGTAAACATTTCACTGAACATTACCAACATGTTACCTACTATAATGCCAATTGGTGCTCTTAAGAGTGGCATTAACAATTATTTTCAAGGGAAAGAACCATGGCAAATTGTTACGATAACTTCAACAAGTGTTTTACTTATTGTATGGTTTCACAATTTTCTTACAGATGATGAAGGTAAATACTACATTATTTTATTTCATATTCATCTCATTTATTATGTCATGACATATTGTTTAAGATATAATGAAAAGGCTGAAACGAAAGTTTTTCTCTATAATTAAGAAAATCCCGTATATTAGAAATGAAATCGAAACGGAAATGGCCAAGATTAATACAACATTTAAGGAGGACACACTTAAGAGAACAAGGCACGTGAAATATATTAAAGAGCTGCCTGAAACTGGTTTAAATGAAAAAGATATTTTAGAAAAGTTAAATGCAAACTTGGAACTTGGTAATTTTATTTATTTAATTATAAAATTTTAGTCTGATTTCATTCTTAATTTTAAAGGTGATTATAATTGGAAGCAAGGCAGAGTGTCTGGATCAGTTTATTATTTCGATCCCAAGTTAATTCAATTAATAACAGAAACTTATAGTAAAACATCCTACACAAACCCTTTGCATCCAGATGTGTTTCCTGGTTTATGTAAGATGGAAGCAGAAGTAATCAGAATGTGTGTCAATTTGTTTCATGGTGATGAAAATTGTTGTGGTTCTGTATAATTACTATTGTTGATAAAATTTACATCAGTTGTAGCTTATACGAATTTTTAGGTCACCAGTGGTGGAACTGAATCTATTCTAATGGCATGCAAAGCATATAGAGATTATGGCAAGGAACACAAAAACATCACACATCCAGAAATTGTACTTCCGACCACTGCCCACGCTGCATTTGACAAAGCTGGTCAATATTTTAAAATAAAATTGAAGTATATACCAATTGATCCTGTTACCACTCAAGTGAACATAAGTGCAATGAAGAGGGCTATATCATCCAATACAATTCTGGTAATCAAATGTAACACTTTGACTGCACTTGTATGAAAATGGAAAATTGATTTTAGTTGGTAGGCTCTGCACCGAATTTTCCATATGGCACTATTGACGAAATCCCAGCGATATCGTTTTTAGGTGTAAAATACAATATTCCCGTACATGTGGATTCCTGTTTGGGCGGTTTCCTTACCGCGTTCATGCCTCAATGCGGATATCCTGTACCTACGTGCGATTTTATGCTGCCCGGTGTCACAAGCATATCGGTTGATACGCACAAATACGGTTTTGCGCCAAAAGGGACATCTGTAATTTTATACAGGGATGTCGGGTATTAATTCGTGACAAAAGTATAAATATAATATTTACTAAATTAATTGTAAAACGTGTTGTACAACAGATACAAACATCATCAATACACCGTAACTACCGATTGGCCTGGCGGTGTTTACGGTTCACCTAGCGTTTGCGGTTCTCGCGCCGGTGGATTAATTGCCGTCTGTTGGGCAACGTTACTTAATTTCGGTTTCGACGGCTACGTGGAAGCTACGAGAGATATCATACACACGACGAAATATATTGAAAAGGGGTAAACCGCCTTTGAGGCGTGATTTTTCGGCGTCGTACTAAAATCGAATCGACTTTTTAGTTTAAGAAGAATGGAGGGTATTTATATTTTTGGCACGCCGGCCACCAGTGTTATTGCCATTGGTTCGAACGTGTTCGCTATTTACCGATTATCGGATGCTCTATCCAAAGCCGGATGGAATTTGAACGTGTTACAGTTTCCGGCAGGGTATGGCCTATTCGACGAGGATATTTATTGATTTATTGTTATTCATTTGTTAATTCAGGATTCACATATGCGTGACCCATATGCATACGGCACCGGGTGTCGCAGACAAGTTCCTCGACGATGTGCGAACCTCTTTGGAGGAGGTTTTGAAAAATCCGGAGGCACCGGTGGAGGGTAGGATGGCACTATACGGGGTAGCGCAAAGTATATCGGATCGTTCGCTAGTCGGAGATTTTACTAGAAGTTTCATTGATTCGATGCATTATATACCGAACGAATCCGACGTGTAAATGTGATACGCATATATCTGTGTTGGAAATATGTTTTATTTTTCAAAAATAAATTACATAAATATCTCGTACTTTATACAATCATGTGTGATAACAATTGTAGTATCAATCCGCTAGCTTATGATGAGGTACTAATCTTATTGCTTTATTGGTGGCAATCCAAATAGTTCCGGCTGAAAATCGCGAAACGATTTTATTACCAACGTCGCATCCTTGCACAACGATTCCTCTAATATTTCATCCGGTAACATTACGACTTGCATGCCAGCAGATCTAGCTCCTTTCACGCCATTCGGCGAATCCTCGAATACTAAACACTGATGAAATATGTCCCAATAAGTTCGTGCTCATTTTGTATTAGATATTGTTACCTTGTCGGGACTCGGTTTATCTGGAAACCTCGATGCACACACTAAGAATATGTCGGGATTCGGTTTGCCCCTCTTCACCTCCGGATCTGTGCCGCCCATAACTTTGTGACTGAACAACGAGAATAAAGGTTTATGATCCTGAGTTTTTACCTCAGTCGATTCGGCAGTAGATGAGGTAGCTATAGCAATAGGTATATTGTTTTTATGAAGGTGTCTTACCAAGGTATCAACACCTATGGAGAACATCATTTATAAGTCTACAATGGTAACAGTTTCATAATGTCAAATTCAAACCATCGATTAGTGGTGGATGCTGCAGTGCCTCGTAACACTTTTCATGAAAAACTTTTAAGAATTGTTCGGAGCTTAATGGCAATTGCATTTCTTCAATCAGGATCTTTGCAGTCATTTGCTCTGGCGTTCCCAATACTTTCATTCGCACATCGTCTGTGTAACTCTTACCGTATTTTTTGACTATCGCATCGATCACCTTGGCATACGTCTTCTCGGAATCTAAATAATATGTGTGATATAATGAACGTGTAATGTGCAAATTCTAAATGTCTCACCAATTATTACACCATCCATGTCAAATATGACATGGGTTACTTTACGCAAATTTCTCATCGTTGTCGACAATAATGTCATCGTATTTAAAATAATAAGTTAAATAAAAGAAAAACTTAGTAATCAAAAGAGAGGTACAATACTAATCGATACTTATTCAAACTTCGACCGTCTGATACAATTCGATCTAACCAGTCACAAGTGATTATATCACCTAAATAGTGTAATATCATGATGTATCTAAATGATAAGAATAATTTATGGTAGGGATTTTATTATTCAGTCAATAAATCGATATATTAAGTACTAATTATAAATCGTGTTAGAATTTACCAGTGTTTCCTTTTTCGTGAACCACCTTATTTTTGACTTATTTTAATTTTATAGTATACAGAGGTAATACAATTGACAACAGTAAATAGTCGTCATTTCAACCCATTATCTTTGATCTATATAATCTTTGCATTTTAAATTGGTGCTTATTCTGGTCTTCTTGAATGTCAAACTAGTTGACATTGTGAATGAGTATTATCTACAACTTAATATATTCATGTATAGCATGTAAATGTTTTGAACAAGAAGAATTTGCAATATTATAAGAAGCAATATTATAAAAGCAAGTATTTTTTACACAGATGTACTAATTATGTGTATCAGTTATTTGTTTTAGGATTCAGTATGACCTATGGAATATAATGTAATGTGATTCAGGAGAAAGCAGAGGATGTGCTTTCACATTTTATTAATGTGAAGAAACAACTTTGGCCAACATTGAAAGAAGAAATGTACATACATATGAAGCAATTGACATATCCTTTTTTGAAATAAGCAACTAGATTTAGAATAATATAGGAAATCCATTTATTTCATAATAATTGATAGATTAACACTTCTCTTACTTCTTTTCATAAAAATGTACTTATGAATTGAACAACAAGAGTTAAATCTATTAATTTTTATGAAAGTAAGCTAACAAATGATAAAGGTAAAAATACAATAATAAACAAAGTAAGAAATAATATTGTAATGTAAAATAAACTTTGTTTTTATAAAAATGATTGATTGATTTAACACTCATTGTTAAATCTTTAATTATTTTTATAAAAGCAATGTTGAAATACAATTATTATGTATAAGAAACTGTTTTTATAACAATGTTTAAAGATTTAGCACTCATTGTTAAATCTTTAAATATTTTTATGAAAGCAAGGTTGAAATACAATTATTATGTATAAGAAACTTTGTTTTTATAACAATGTTTAAAGATTTAGCACTCATTGTTAAATCTGTAAATATTTTTATGAAAGCAAGGTTGAAGTACAATTATTATGTAGAATAAGCTTTGTTTTTATAAAAATATATAAAGCTTACTGTTAAATCTTTAAACATTTTTATAGAAACAAGGTAAGAAATAAAATTGTAATCTAAAATAAACTTTGTTTTTTTAAAAAGATTTATTGATTTAACATTCATCGTTAAATCTTTAATTATTTTTATAAAAGCAATGTTGAAATACAATTATTATGTTGAAAGAGCTTCTGAGAAGATTGATTGCCATTTGGTACAACATGATAATAAATCCATGCTGCTTACAATATGAAAAGCATTTTAATTACAACATTTCACATAAGAATTAATAATTAACTTGCAAGTAAACACCAAGAAATTACTCCTGATGGGCGAAGCACAAGAACTCAGACAATTAACAAAGAGAAGCAGTAAATAAAATGACCTAATTGTAAAGCATAACAGCGACATTGTATCGTATTTTAGGCGGTTTATTTCAAATAAAATTCAATTTAATACAAAATCGAATCTTTTAATTATTTCCTTCATATTCCCCTCACTTTTGCGACGTTCTTAATCGATTTTCTTGCGGATTTCGATGTTTTCCACTGACGCTAATCGATTGCTACTCGATTCTGCTCGATTTGGAAAAAGTCTTATTTTTGCAATTTTTTGCAAAAAAAGCAAGGGTAACCCCTTTGGATTTTTTCAATTTTTCGCATTTTTCTTCATCACTCCGAATCGAATGAAATTCGCAGCATTTGTAGGGACAATCGAAAGCTAATCCGTGCGAAAATTTGAGCGCAATCGTTCTAGCGGTTTTAAAGTTATCGCACTTTTAAACTCGTCGTTTTGCATCATTTTTTCCATTCATATTTCGCTCTTTTTTGCGACGTTCTTAATCGATTTTCTTGCGGATTTCGATGTTTTCCACTGACGCTAATCGATTGCTACTCGGTTCTTCTCTATTTGGAAAAAGTCTGATTTTTGCCATTTTTTGCAAAAAAAGCAAGGCTAACCCCTTTGGATTTTTTCAATTTTTCGCATTTTTCTTCATCACTCCGAATCGAATGAAATTCGCAGAATTTGTAGGGACAATCGAAAGCTAATTCGTGCGAAAATTAGAGCGCAATCGTTGGAGCGGTTTTAAAGTTATCGCACTTTTAAACTCGTCGTTTTGCATCACTTTTTCCATTCATATTTCGCTCTTTTTTGCGACGTTCTTAATCGATTTTCTTGCGGATTTCGATGTTTTCCACTGACGCTAATCGATTGCTACTCGGTTCTTCTCGATTTGGAAAAAGTCTGATTTTTGCCATTTTTTGCAAAAAAAGCAAGGCTAACCCCTTTGGATTTTTTCAATTTTTCGCATTTTTCTTCATCACTCCGAATCGAATGAAATTCGCAGCATTTGTAGGGACAATCGAAAGCTAATTCGTGCGAAAATTAGAGCGCAATCGTTGGAGCGGTTTTAAAGTTATCGCACTTTTAAACTCGTCGTTTTGCATCACTTTTTCCATTCATATTTCGCTCTTTTTTGCGACGTTCTTAATCGATTTTCTTGCGGATTTCGATGTTTTCCACTGACGCTAATCGATTGCTACTCGGTTCTTCTCGATTTGGAAAAAGTCTGATTTTTGCCATTTTTTGCAAAAAAAGCAAGGCTAACCCCTTTGGATTTTTTCAATTTTTCGCATTTTTCTTCATCACTCCGAATCGAATGAAATTCGCAGCATTTGTAGGGACAATCGAAAGCTAATTCGTGCGAAAATTAGAGCGCAATCGTTGGAGCGGTTTTAAAGTTATCGCACTTTTAAACTCGTCGTTTTGCATCACTTTTTCCATTCATATTTCGCTCTTTTTTGCGACGTTCTTAATCGATTTTCTTGCGGATTTCGATGTTTTCCACTGACGCTAATCGATTGCTACTCGGTTCTTCTCGATTTGGAAAAAGTCTGATTTTTGCCATTTTTTGCAAAAAAAGCAAGGCTAACCCCTTTGGATTTTTTCAATTTTTCGCATTTTTCTTCATCACTCCGAATCGAATGAAATTCGCAGCATTTGTAGGGACAATCGAAAGCTAATTCGTGCGAAAATTAGAGCGCAATCGTTGGAGCGGTTTTAAAGTTATCGCACTTTTAAACTCGTCGTTTTGCATCACTTTTTCCATTCATATTTCGCTCTTTTTTGCGACGTTCTTAATCGATTTTCTTGCGGATTTCGATGTTTTCCACTGACGCTAATCGATTGCTACTCGGTTCTTCTCGATTTGGAAAAAGTCTGATTTTTGCCATTTTTTGCAAAAAAAGCAAGGCTAACCCCTTTGGATTTTTTCAATTTTTCGCATTTTTCTTCATCACTCCGAATCGAATGAAATTCGCAGCATTTGTAGGGACAATCGAAAGCTAATTCGTGCGAAAATTAGAGCGCAATCGTTGGAGCGGTTTTAAAGTTATCGCACTTTTAAACTCGTCGTTTTGCATCACTTTTTCCATTCATATTTCGCTCTTTTTTGCGACGTTCTTAATCGATTTTCTTGCGGATTTCGATGTTTTCCACTGACGCTAATCGATTGCTACTCGGTTCTTCTCGATTTGGAAAAAGTCTGATTTTTGCCATTTTTTGCAAAAAAAGCAAGGCTAACCCCTTTGGATTTTTTCAATTTTTCGCATTTTTCTTCATCACTCCGAATCGAATGAAATTCGCAGCATTTGTAGGGACAATCGAAAGCTAATTCGTGCGAAAATTAGAGCGCAATCGTTGGAGCGGTTTTAAAGTTATCGCACTTTTAAACTCGTCGTTTTGCATCACTTTTTCCATTCATATTTCGCTCTTTTTTGCGACGTTCTTAATCGATTTTCTTGCGGATTTCGATGTTTTCCACTGACGCTAATCGATTGCTACTCGGTTCTTCTCGATTTGGAAAAAGTCTGATTTTTGCCATTTTTTGCAAAAAAAGCAAGGCTAACCCCTTTGGATTTTTTCAATTTTTCGCATTTTTCTTCATCACTCCGAATCGAATGAAATTCGCAGCATTTGTAGGGACAATCGAAAGCTAATTCGTGCGAAAATTAGAGCGCAATCGTTGGAGCGGTTTTAAAGTTATCGCACTTTTAAACTCGTCGTTTTGCATCACTTTTTCCATTCATATTTCGCTCTTTTTTGCGACGTTCTTAATCGATTTTCTTGCGGATTTCGATGTTTTCCACTGACGCTAATCGATTGCTACTCGGTTCTTCTCGATTTGGAAAAAGTCTGATTTTTGCCATTTTTTGCAAAAAAAGCAAGGCTAACCCCTTTGGATTTTTTCAATTTTTCGCATTTTTCTTCATCACTCCGAATCGAATGAAATTCGCAGCATTTGTAGGGACAATCGAAAGCTAATTCGTGCGAAAATTAGAGCGCAATCGTTGGAGCGGTTTTAAAGTTATCGCACTTTTAAACTCGTCGTTTTGCATCACTTTTTCCATTCATATTTCGCTCTTTTTTGCGACGTTCTTAATCGATTTTCTTGCGGATTTCGATGTTTTCCACTGACGCTAATCGATTGCTACTCGGTTCTTCTCGATTTGGAAAAAGTCTGATTTTTGCCATTTTTTGCAAAAAAAGCAAGGCTAACCCCTTTGGATTTTTTCAATTTTTCGCATTTTTCTTCATCACTCCGAATCGAATGAAATTCGCAGCATTTGTAGGGACAATCGAAAGCTAATTCGTGCGAAAATTAGAGCGCAATCGTTGGAGCGGTTTTAAAGTTATCGCACTTTTAAACTCGTCGTTTTGCATCACTTTTTCCATTCATATTTCGCTCTTTTTTGCGACGTTCTTAATCGATTTTCTTGCGGATTTCGATGTTTTCCACTGACGCTAATCGATTGCTACTCGGTTCTTCTCGATTTGGAAAAAGTCTGATTTTTGCCATTTTTTGCAAAAAAAGCAAGGCTAACCCCTTTGGATTTTTTCAATTTTTCGCATTTTTCTTCATCACTCCGAATCGAATGAAATTCGCAGCATTTGTAGGGACAATCGAAAGCTAATTCGTGCGAAAATTAGAGCGCAATCGTTGGAGCGGTTTTAAAGTTATCGCACTTTTAAACTCGTCGTTTTGCATCACTTTTTCCATTCATATTTCGCTCTTTTTTGCGACGTTCTTAATCGATTTTCTTGCGGATTTCGATGTTTTCCACTGACGCTAATCGATTGCTACTCGGTTCTTCTCGATTTGGAAAAAGTCTGATTTTTGCCATTTTTTGCAAAAAAAGCAAGGCTAACCCCTTTGGATTTTTTCAATTTTTCGCATTTTTCTTCATCACTCCGAATCGAATGAAATTCGCAGCATTTGTAGGGACAATCGAAAGCTAATTCGTGCGAAAATTAGAGCGCAATCGTTGGAGCGGTTTTAAAGTTATCGCACTTTTAAACTCGTCGTTTTGCATCACTTTTTCCATTCATATTTCGCTCTTTTTTGCGACGTTCTTAATCGATTTTCTTGCGGATTTCGATGTTTTCCACTGACGCTAATCGATTGCTACTCGGTTCTTCTCGATTTGGAAAAAGTCTGATTTTTGCCATTTTTTGCAAAAAAAGCAAGGCTAACCCCTTTGGATTTTTTCAATTTTTCGCATTTTTCTTCATCACTCCGAATCGAATGAAATTCGCAGCATTTGTAGGGACAATCGAAAGCTAATTCGTGCGAAAATTAGAGCGCAATCGTTGGAGCGGTTTTAAAGTTATCGCACTTTTAAACTCGTCGTTTTGCATCACTTTTTCCATTCATATTTCGCTCTTTTTTGCGACGTTCTTAATCGATTTTCTTGCGGATTTCGATGTTTTCCACTGACGCTAATCGATTGCTACTCGGTTCTTCTCGATTTGGAAAAAGTCTGATTTTTGCCATTTTTTGCAAAAAAAGCAAGGCTAACCCCTTTGGATTTTTTCAATTTTTCGCATTTTTCTTCATCACTCCGAATCGAATGAAATTCGCAGCATTTGTAGGGACAATCGAAAGCTAATTCGTGCGAAAATTAGAGCGCAATCGTTGGAGCGGTTTTAAAGTTATCGCACTTTTAAACTCGTCGTTTTGCATCACTTTTTCCATTCATATTTCGCTCTTTTTTGCGACGTTCTTAATCGATTTTCTTGCGGATTTCGATGTTTTCCACTGACGCTAATCGATTGCTACTCGGTTCTTCTCGATTTGGAAAAAGTCTGATTTTTGCCATTTTTTGCAAAAAAAGCAAGGCTAACCCCTTTGGATTTTTTCAATTTTTCGCATTTTTCTTCATCACTCCGAATCGAATGAAATTCGCAGCATTTGTAGGGACAATCGAAAGCTAATCCGTGCGAAAATTAGAGCGCAATCGTTGGAGCGGTTTTAAAGTTATCGCACTTTTAAACTCGTCGTTTTGCATCACTTTTTCCATTCATATTTCGCTCTTTTTTGCGACGTTCTTAATCGATTTTCTTGCGGATTTCGATGTTTTCCACTGACGCTAATCGATTGCTACTCGGTTCTTCTCGATTTGGAAAAAGTCTGATTTTTGCCATTTTTGCAAAAAATGCAAGGCTAACCCCTTTGGATTTTTTCAATTTTTCGCATTCTTCTTCATCACTCCGAATCGAATGAAATTCGCAGCATTTGTAGGGACAATCGAAAGCTAATCCGTGCGAAAATTTGAGCGCAATCGTTCGAGCGGTTTTAAAGTTATCGCACTTTTAAGCTCTTCGTTTTGCGTCACTTTTTCCATTCATATTTTATATATTTTATATAACCAGTATGCAGCGATGACAATTTGCTAAACAATCAATTTTTCGTATTGCCAGACCAACAAACTTAAAAATCACCAAATCGACGCTCACATTTATACCGGGCGTGCAAAAATGCCGAACAGCATTTAAGCATTAATTGAATGTTGAATAGTGGTACATTAATAGATTAATGGACTTTAAGCAACCTCAATAAGGATGTATAAGATAAATAATGTGCAGCAATAAATGCGAAATGTGGAAAAAGAACGATAACATTTATTTCTTTCTCTTATAAAGTATTCGCGAATACTTTAATTTGATTACATGCAATTCATAACTTTTAATTAATAAATTAGATATACATATTACAACATAAACATTATGTACAGATGTACAATTAATTATTGATCAGAAGAAATCTGAGATTAACAATCCTCATTCGGATACGTTTTTGTGGGGAATTAATTAACGGATAATTACAATATTTAATTGTCGGCAATTATTGCTTGTGATTTCTGACTGGCAAACTAAATTAAACCGGCGTCGATCTTCGCGCCCATCCTCCGCAACGCAATTATCATGTTGACGGCTCGGATCCAGCGCTTCTTGATAACGTAACGTTTCAAATTGGACGTGTTCAGCTGGTACATCGGATGTACGGTGCCGCGGATCAACCATTCGTGTTCCAATGCCTGTCTGGCCGTTAATCTTCCACTACAACGATAAATTAATGAAGAAACGTTTCAACTGATAATCAAAGAAATCGCAGAGACCTTTATCAAATTGATATTTATTCAGACATTTTACAATCGATTACCCAAAGTAATAAGGAAAACGTAAAAATCACATTTAACGTGCAACTTAAAATTAAAATTAGTCGAAAAATAAAATATGTTGCGAGAAAGGTTCGTTCGGTCCGAAATCATTACGTTGGATTAATACAAATATTTCGAGTATGGTCCCGTTGAATAGAAATTAAAATAAAAAAATCAATAAAAAGAAAATAATGCAGGCTGGACTAAAAACTAAGAGAGACGAAATTCAGTCGTCGCGTAAAATTTCGCATCAAAGTAAAAAATCCCGATTTTCCACAATTTTTGTTATTGCAAAAAAAAAACTAAAGTAAACGTTAATTCGTGTAGAAAAAAATTGATTCGACAGAATCAAAAAATCCCTCTCCGCCTCGTGAGATCGCTCGCTCGTCGATTTTCAGTACTAAGTCTTGCGAAAGTGCGTCGACTTCTTGTTAGTCGACCGCGACTGAAAGAACATGTTCAGCGAGCTGATCGTTTTCTGCCCCAAAGCGTCGCTCTCGCTCCACTCGCTCGACATCGACGCGTGCCTCTTGTTCCTGCCGCCGCCGCCGCCGCCACCGTCGCCGGACGACGCGCCGTTCCGCGCGTCGTCCCATTGCTCCAGCAGCCGCAACAGCATGTCTTTGGTATCGTTCGGACTGGCGACCGGCGGTTGCGCATCCAGCCGATTGAACAGACTCAATCGCGCGTTGAACTGTTCGTGGAACGACGGCGAACTCTTGTTCTTCGGCGTCAGCAGCGGCACGTCGCGACTCATGTTGTTAATCTTGAACTTCGGTCGACGCCACGGCACCTCTTCGCCCGTGCGCGGCTTCCTCACGTCAATCGGGTCGCTCTTCGGCACGGCGTTTTCCCGGATCCTCGTCGTCGATTCCTCCGTCTTCGTTCTTATGCTGCTGCCGGCGTTTGCTTCGTCTTTTATCGTCTCGCTGACATCACATCGTTCGCTGCTAACTTCGGCGAAACTCGTGTCAAAGTCCCTCGCGAAGTCCGTGTTCGTTATCGTCGTGCTCATCGTCGACAGTTTGAACAGTTTGTCCGACAGCTTTTTGATCTCTTCGGCCAAATTGATGCGTTCGGCGACGTCGGTGCCGCGGAGGACGTACGAACTGTCCGACGCTCTCCGGTAATGATCGCACGGCGTCGCCGCCGACGTCGTCGAATTTACTATTTCGTTCGCGTCGTAGGCGAAAGCGTCGTCGTCGTCGCCGATCGACGACGCCAGCGATTCGCACGGCGACGGCGACATCCCCGAGAGCGAGTGCGACGGCGACGACGAGCGCGACGACAATCGGACGCCGGACGAGGCGTTCGCCAAGATCCGGTGATTCGTCGATTCGAAGACGTACGGCGAGTTCGGATGCTCGTTCCAGCGTTCGACGAACTGTCGCAAATTGTCTTTCGTCACGTCCATCGACGAGGAGGACGTTTGCAATTTCGGCGGCCGCATTTTGCGTTTCAGCCACGCGTGATTCAAACATTGTTCAGCGGACATGCGTTCACTGGAAGTTGGCAGACAAAGACCCTTTCATTAGAGAATTCGTGATATATACATATATAGATATATGCCTAATCATTGATGCACGTGATTGTGATAGTCAACAAACACCAAATTAGTAGCAAGTTTTCGATTTTCGTCTTAATGATGTACTTTAAAGCTTAATCTCTGTACGTTTCGTTAAAATGCATGAAGGAGCTTCACTAATTTGGATCTTTGTCGTACCATGAAGTAAAATCAAAACGGAAAAGTTTGTTAGTGGTATTTAATGAAGGAGAAATAACTTTTTCGACTCCAAAATTACTTAACGAATAATGATCACTTAGGAAAAGCTGATCCATCAAATACCGCTAACGAAATTTAACAATTTGACGTACAACGCAGAAAAAAGGAGGTAACCAAATGGCTCCTCGCCTTCAATCCATGCAAATTGCTCTTACAACCTCGCGCAACTCACTTCATGTCCTTTATCAGCAGTTTCCGAATAAAATCTTTCGCGTTCTCCGATATATCCTGAAACGCCTCGTCGTCGAAATCGTATTTGGCTATCGTCACGTTCGCCATCGTCTCCACGTCGGTGTGACCCATGAACGGCGACAAACCGGACAATCTGCAAACAGTTTTCGTTTCGTTTTGGTTCTTTGAAAAAACGTTGGTGATCTTTTTTTTGTGATAAAGAAAACGTTAACAGACTCACAAAACGTAACAGATGACACCGATCGACCACATGTCGGTGCCGTAACCGATCTGATCGAAATTGACGACTTCGGGGGCGACGAACTCCGGCGTGCCGAACAACACTTGCAACTTCTTGTTGGGATCGAATTTCCGCGCCAGGCCGAAGTCGATTATTTTGATGCGGTTCCCGGTTTTCGTCAGGCACAATATATTTTCGGGCTGCGATTAATCGGCAAAAGTTAATTGCTCGAGCGTATTCCGAAGGTGTCGCAATTTACCTTCATGTCCAAATGGAGAATGTTCTGCTTGTGAATGAACTCGATGCCCTCGCAAATTTGCCGCATGAAGATCGTGCAACTTTTCTCCGTGAGAATGAAATCGTCATCGATGACCCTTTCGAACAACTCGCCTCCTTCTATTCTATTCGAATGCAATTAGATCATATTGGAGGCAAATGTCTTCCAGTCTCTTGCAGAAAAGCAATTGACACTTACAATTCGAGGATGACGCACATTACTCGGCCGTTTTCGAACGCGTCGTAAATCTGTATCAATCGCGGATGTTGCAATTGCCTCATGATGTCCACCTCGCGTTCGACATTTCTGCGATCTTCCTTCTTCGGCACCGACACGAATTTTGCGGCCAAGCACAAGCCGTTAGATTTGTCCTTACAGCGATAAACGGTGCCAAATTTGCCTCTGTCGGAGGAGAGAAACAAATGTTAATTAGTTAAATCGCAATAATAATAAATAATGATGCGATTATAATTATAACCGACCTTCCTAATTCTTCTTGTAGATCGTACGTCTGTTTTGGATCGATTCCACGTTTTATTACAACGTCTCGATTTGGAAAACTCAGTTCCACTTCTGCAAAACATTACGAACGCTCACTTATTAAGTGCGATGACGGATTTGTTACGGCAACGCAACAGCAAAATCGTGATTTCTATGTGAAGAATGCGAGGATGCGAAGAAGGAAAAGAATTTGTAAATTTGAATGAATGAATTGATCGTTTGTAAATAACGCAAAAATTTGAATGTCAGCCAAATTGGCACAATGCCCATTTGCCATAATAATAATAATATCACCTTACATAAAATGTGCGATTATTTTTCTTTTTTGCGAACATTACTATTATTGTTAACGTTCTGTAACGTTTTTTTATTTATTTTGCACATACGTGAAGGAACCGAGGAAAATGTGTATGTACAGCAATAATACTTTTAGTTTCGTATTGACATTTATCCAAATTCGCAAATTAACGTGAAATAATCCGTCCGTACCAATGAACTTCAAACGAATCTCTCATTTTAGTTTTGCGCAAAAGAACAAATTTTGATGAACAATACAATTTGCCATTTGTGTCATCATTAATTGCCAAAAAAAGTAAGGCAAATGCCAACCAAAACGTATTGAGCAAGAGGATTCGTATGTACTTGGCAAAAGAACATTTAGCGAACAGGCTATTTTACCAAACGCTAAACAAAACAAAAATTAATAATAATAGAATCCGAGAGACCAATTTCTCCATCTAAATAGAACGTGCAGTTAAATCACGACTACATTCCTTAAGCAAATGTGTGTTATTTCCTCTTCAGGTGCACCATGAAAATCTTATAACGTCCACATATTAATATTCTATTAAAAACGCAATGATTATCGAAGGTTAAATAAATAAGAGATGATTCCAACTACTTTCATACACTTTTTGTACAATTGTTTGTACTAAGTATATTTTTAAATGTTTCTTTATTTTATTAAAGCATGTTTAGTGGGCAATTTTCGTAAGTCGCCAAACTGTTATTAGCATGTTAATCCACAATTTTTGATAAATAGCTAATAATTACCACCAATAGGTTCCTCTTCGTCGACTTTAATCATATTCACCTAAAAAAAAAAGAAAAAATACGCTTAATTCCAGTAAAATTTAAACAGTTTCTTTCAATAAATAAAAAAGTTATTTATTGAAAATGCTGTTTGTTATTACAACTTTCCAACACAAATTTATATGCGTCCGTCAATAAACAATGAGACGCGGTCCTCAGCTAAAGAATTCAACGTTTGCATTGTTTCAAGCATTTATTATTTGCGAAACGAAACGATTTTTTATCAAGAAAGTTATTTTCAATGGGCCCCCGAAATGGATTAATATTACAAAAATTCCATGCCAATTGGAATGCCATTGAATTGTATTAGCCAGTTATTTAAAGAATTCACGAATTTTTTTAAATCCGTTTATTATTGTAAAATTCATCGTTTACCTCTCCTGTATATGTCTATATTTAGTTAAATATAATACACATGAACGCTGCTTTTATTACTTAAAAAAAAAACACACACAATACGACCACAGAATATGAGTGAAATAAATTAATTGCGAACGGAAAAGAAAATCGCAAAGAACTAAACACACATGTAAATAAAATCGGACACGAATAACTCAATTTCAAACTTTCAGTAAGATGGAAGCAGTTTACTAGTAGTTAAGCGCCGCGACGCTCGCTGAAGCCAAAATTAGATCAACATATTACCGAAAGAAAGCATGCTCGATCACGTGGCATACGAATAGCACCTAGAGAAATCCCTCTACGAACAAGAAATCGGCAGCTTTCTCTAAAGACCGATTGCTTCACCTACTCTCACATACATTTGGCATGTGGAAACAGGTTTTAATCTAATTGCAAATCGATTTATTTAAAACTTTAAAACAAAATTTATTTTTTAACAACGAACAATTCAAGATTTTCATAAATTGCAATGTATGTGTATAGAAAACAAATAGTTAAAAAAATATTATATTTACAAGTCAATTCTTTCAAGTAGAAGGCACAGCATTTGTTGGTTCTGCGGTAATCAATTGCGGCTCCTCTTCCGGCAATTTTAATTCCGCCAATTCTTTCTCAATATCTTTCATATCTTCATCATGCTTCTGGTCATCCTCCAGCAATGCTTCCAACTCCTTTTCCAATTCAGAATCTGATGAAACATTGATCTTGTCTATAGGTTCAGCCAATGCTTTGTCAAATTCACTTTGTTTGATGATACTCTGCAAATGGAAAAAAATTATGTTAATCATGCTGATGCATAAAAGACAAATCACTCACTTCTTCTACATCACTCATAATCTCATCAATCTCCTCTACAACCAACTTCTTATTTATCTCACTTAGAGTGTCCAATGCTTTCTTATATGTGTCTTTAACAACAAGATTTGTGTTTGCATCTTGAAGGGTTGTGAGCAATGTTTGAATGTTATTAAGAGCGTCATATTTTTGTGAAATTCTAGATTCATTGTCATGTTTCCTCCTCAATGCATGCTTCGCCTGAAAGTTAATGATAGTTTAGAATTGTTGTTTGCACAAGTTCACAATATACTTACCATATTCTTGTTACCTTTAAGTAAATGTTTCTTTGCTTCCTCAACAAATGACAGAGTTTTAGCTTCAAGTGTGTGAATTTCTTCATACAACTTCTCCTCGCATTTCTCCAGTATATAAATATTAATTTCTTTGTCATCAATCACACTGGCATCAAATTTTATTAATAGCAAACTCTCTGTATTATCCTTAGTATAATATTTAAGCGATGCTTTCTTCTGATGGCTTAAGTGGTGTAAAATTATATGTAAATCATCACTACTCAATTGACTATCATTAATGACTTGTTGTAGCTGTTTTAGATCCATGACTTTGCATTTATGCTCTTCTCGCAGCTTAAGCAGCAATGCTTTCGCTTCATCTTGCACAGTTGTTACATGAAGATAAACATTCATGGCAGTATTAGTTAAAGATTTTCTAACTTTACCAATAGACCAACGCAACGGCTGCTTTATTAGTATATCAGTCATCCATTCGGTCCATGTTTCAGAGTTTTTCCTGAGAAACTCTTCCTTTAATTGAATTTTACCTTCTTTGTGCATTTCATCTATAACGGTATTCAGGCATCTTGGTACACATTTGTTATGAGTGAATGCCTGTTCTAGATCACTAATTGAAAATGTTAAAATACGATTATGTTCCATGTACAAGTCGATGAGAAGCTTCCAATCTGAATATTTGGTATCCCATTCCATATGATTCACCGATTTATCCCTGAACGGCGCAAATAATACGTTTAGGCGTTTCTCGTCTTTCCAACAGTTTGGTATCCGTTCCTCAGGCATATTTTGAAATAAGTACTTACTGTTATTCTTTTCTGCAGACATTTTTACATCACATAACGCTTTAAAAATAATAACTTGAGACCGAGTTATTTCCCGAAACAACAGCCGATATAAACAACAGTCTCTTGCTTAATCAGATCATTCACAGATGTCGTCCCAATTTGCAAAACGTAGAAATATACGGAGTGTCCTATAAATATCCGTGTCCTTTTTTGAAAATTTTAGTAAAAGATTGAAATAAAACCATAACTATGAATCGATTAGATTTATTTTCGTCGTGGAAAGTCTGATACAATTACAAAAATTTATCTCCTTCTGATCTCTTTTTTTTGTTTAATCTGCCAATAAATATAATACGTACTTTTTACAATTTTTCCATTTGCTATAGTAATCGTTTGAGATCGATTAATTTTAAAAGAAAATCGTCTAAAAAGCAGCGTAAAATGCATTTGCCATTTCCTTCGAATATTTTACAACGGAAACTCCTCAAAGTGCGCGCTAACTACGAAAGAAAATTGTATTTCTTTCTGCAAAGCTACTAATTACTTATTTTTGTCATACACATGTACAAGATTTTGATAATGCTGATGCAGTTAATGCAAGCATCTCTTCCTTTTTGATTTGATTTTATTTCTATATGATGGAACGTTGATCAATATGAAAATATGACTTAGAGTTAATAAATAAAATTGAAGTGACTGAAGAATGACTAGAATTGTACATTAAATTTGAATCACATGTTCACAGTAAGAATGTTATTAGATTTTGCATTCTTAACATCATCCAAATCGTAGTTCTTCGATTGGTCTCCTTAAGGGGACTCTTTTTTCCGCAAAAAATCGCTCGCTTTATTCTCATGATTGGTCCCAATGACTCTCATATTTTTTATTGATAATTTCTCCTCGAAATGATTGTTAAGAAAACACACGCGATTCGTCTCTCGTTCAATGATAGAAAACATCATAAACAATTCGCCCTACTTAAGTAGCTAACAATTTCCTCTAATTTTATGTACATTGTTTGTTCATTTTTGTTGAAATTGCATTTTGATTAAACTATGCACATGACTATACGAACGAATAACAAAACGTTTCATGTTAAAATTAAAAATTACATTTCACAATGTTCAGTCTCGCTCGATTAATTTACATAGAAACTAATTAATATTATATTTCAACGTCCTGAGATCAACGTTTGATCATTTTAATCACTTAATAATAATGAATCAACCTCCAATCGTGATCGAATCAAATAGATATTATTGTCCCATTTGTGTTTTTGTTTGTTTGTTCTATTATTCAATATTTTGAACTTTAACTGGAAGTGAAAACCTTATCCTGATATGGTAATTCAATATTGCACTCGTTTTCTACGCTAAGACCGCGACGCATCGCGTCTTCGTTCGCCGCCTCCCCGTGTTCCTCCTCGTCGTCGTCGTCGTCCGCAAATTTAATCTCGTCGTTGACGATATTCGAATCCAGCGATAACTTATCGACGTCGTGCGTTTCCATCAACAGCAACTTCTTCTCCTTGTGCACCCTGACCGGCGACCCCAACTTGACCTTCTTCGGGAACTCGTGCAACTGTATCGAAACGAGCCGTTTCGCCGCGTTGCCGCTCTCCAACTTGCTCAGATTGTTCAGTTTCACGAGGCACTCGTTCGACAACGGCCTCTCGTCGCCCATCAGCGGATGCACGCGATTGTTAATCTTCTGGCCCGGCAACGGCGAGCGTTGCTGCTTCAACGCGCCCTCGCTAATCGAAAGGACGCGACTCTTCGGCAACGCGATCTCCTGCTCGGGCGATTCCCGATTGCTGCCGGGATCCACGTAACGTTTCGGTCTGATGTCCTCGTATAGTAATTGTTCGCGGCTCTCCGGCAGGATCTCGCCCGTCTCGTCCAACGGCGGGATCCACACGAGAAATGCCGGGTCCATGCCGAGATACGAACCGGGCGCGGCGCCCGCGTTCACCACGTTGTAATCGTAATAGTCCATCTCCAAGTCGACGTCCGTGCAGCCGGCCAGCGAGAAATCCGAGCCGGTCGCCGTGCCGGCCGCCAGCAATTTCTCCCGGTTGCGTTTCTCCTTGTTCTCCTTCAGATTCGTCGTCCGTATCGTCGCCACGCTGACGACGCTCGCCGCCGGTGAATAGCAACCCTGCGCGAGGCGGAAACAGAGAGAAAGCAAGGATTAGAAATTATTTGCAGTATCGGTCACAAGTTTGACAAGTTTCGTTTTTTTGTCCATAACATTCGTTTAAGTTAATCTAATAAAATGCTCTTTTCATAATTTTAATCCCTATTGAATGCACCGATTGATTTCGAATGAAAGTTCATACAAATTAAAGATGTTTTTGGAAATATAGAACAAAACTAAATTTAGCGCGTCAAGAGTTTGACGACTTTTAAAAAAATTAGTCTAATCAACAAAATATTTAACTCAATGCAACAAAGCTTTTTAAATACAATCAATAGCGCGTTGAAAAGCGTTTGCAATTCAAAACTTCCATACATTTTGATTTCATTGAATGTACCAACTTAAGAATTCATTGATTCCCACTTTCGCTTCAAAACTTGAAATAATTCGTCCGCATTTTCAAAAATTTTGCCCTTTATTCGTCTACCCAACTCGTCCCAAATACGCTCTTTTGGATTCAAGTCCTTACTTTGTGAGGGCCAAGCAAGGACCCGAGGATTATTGTCGTTTAACCAGTCTTTGACAAGTCGCGATTTGTGTTTGGGGTCATTATCTTGTCTGAAATATCATTCATCAGGCATTGTATCGGTGGCAAATGGAAGCAAATGATGTTCCAGTATGTTCATATACATCCGTTTTTCTACGAACCCGAAATTCTTGCGAAGACTTCGGTGCATAGTATACTTGCCGATACGTTAAACCCATTGAAACGTTCCAATTCGGCACGAATATCGGGCGCAGATAGCCTAAGGTTCCCAACTGATAAAGTAAAAATTTAATGATCGCTGACATGGTTGGTCTTTCTGGGTCGACCCGATTTAGACTTTCGTTCTGCCGACTTTTCTTCGTCCATTCGTAATCTAACTCGAGCGATTGTGCTTTTGCAAACACCAAAAGTGCGCGCCACAAAGGCCTTTGCACGCCCTACAGAGAGTAGCGCGTAAATTCGTTTCTTTTCATCAGCTGTTAACATTCTTTTAGGCATGGTACACCTCAGAAACACTAAATTGCTCGTCAACTTAGAAAAATGAACTTAGCTTAACTGATGCGAAATAATGGCGATTTTAAAAAAGTTGTCAAACTCTTGAGGCGTTAAAGTTAGTTTTGTGCTACTTTCCAAAAGTCTTTAATTTATACGAATCTTCGTTCAAATAGCGCATTTTAAAAGGATCAAAATTATGAAAAGAAAATGTAATTACATTGACTTAAACGAAAGTTATGTATGAAAAAATGAAAGTTGCCAAACTTATGAGCGATACTGTAAACGCAGAAAGAAAAAACAGTCGGTGATGGACGACAGAGATTAGATGGTAGAGGCATTAAAAGTGCTCGGGTGCTCGGTTGTTGTCGTTGTCGTGCCGTTTGCGTTAATTGCTTTCATCATCGATGGAAGTGAGCGTAACAAATGTAACTCTAATACCGCACCGGGTCACTTTTAGCTCGTTCCGCCCCGACGGCCGGTGACATAGTCGTCGTCGACGTCTCGCTCACGTTCGTTAACGTCGCGTTGCTCACGTTGCTCGGACGTCGCGCGTACGCCTTCTTCGAGTCCGGATCGATCGATCTGTTGTCCTTCTCCGTGCTGGCGATCGTCGACGATCGCCGCAACGTGCCCGCGCCGCTGCCGCTGCTGCAACTTGGCGGACGCGGCGTCGTCGGTAGACTGTAGACGACCGTGTCGTCGTCCGTTTCGCCGCCGGTCCGCTGCAATGCGGTCGTGTTCGTTTCCTGTTGCGTCAACGTCACCGTGCTGCCGCTCATCGATTCGCAATCTTTCCTTGAATGATCACAAGCGGACACGCTTCAATGTTATCTCGTGGGATAAATCGCAATCTAAAAGCGTTCTTACGACTGCAACGGAAGATGCTTACGTTAAATGGACTTCTTGTTCGT
This sequence comes from Hololepta plana, assembly GCA_963695495.1. NCBI lineage: Eukaryota > Metazoa > Arthropoda > Insecta > Coleoptera > Histeridae > Hololepta > Hololepta plana. Next base: position 2,067,359 of record OY968834.1, on the reverse strand, counting down.
CGCATTCGACGGACTCCCGCAATCGGCTATGTTTATTGCGCGTTTTCATGTGCGGTCGGAGTCGCGTCAAGGAGATCACTTCGGAGAGAAGCGTCGAATTCGACGAAGCACGATTCCTCAACGGTATACTCGCACTCGATGCTAAAAGAGATAATGGATTAATGTTTAAATGGTTGCAATTTATCAAAAAATTCAGATTAAAAATTATTCCTTTCAATTAACTATTAAAATGGATTCCTTCAATTTACCACTTGGATCGGCGAGCGAATCCAAGTCTTCGGCACGTGCTACGTGATACTTCCTGTATCGGAAGACGTATTGGGCGCCCAAGAGAGCGGTGGCGATGAAGAGGCCGCTCATGAAGAAGATCGCCGCAATGTGGACGGCGGTGAGTTTCAGGGCGATCGTCGGGACGACGCCGATGCCTTGCGCTATCGGCACGACGGTGGCGTTCTTCTCCGGCCCTGCAAAATATTAAGCAGCGGTTGAGACGATTTAATTGTTCGCAGAATTGCCAATTATAAACGTCCTCGCCAAAAAAATGATGCATTGAAAGTTCGTTTGCGGGCTTTTTTTTTTGGAGTTGTATTGATTATTTATTGTTCCATTTTGCCGCCAGCAGTTTTATATTTAGAGCAAGTTTAGAGCGTTCGATGAATAATTGATAGTATCGGCTACCGTTAATAACGGACCATAAAAATTCACGTTTATCATCGTGGGTTTTCTTTCTTTTTCACCAAATTATTAATCAATAACTGGACTCTCGAGTCGACTTACTTAGTTGAAGAGCGAACGCCAAGAAGCCGCCGCTACAAAACGAACCGCCCGCGACGACTTCCTCCGTGAAGAATTCCAACAGTAAATTGCGACCGGTCGAATTGACGACGGACGGCATCGAACCGGGCGAACCGGCCAGATCCTCCAGTAGGGCCGACGCCGTCGAATTGCCGTCCCGCACTTTCAGCCATTGCGTGCCGCAGGGCAGCCGGAACTGTTCGACTTTAAACTGAATGATGTGATCCTCGTCGGCCTGAAATGCGAATTTTTTTTTTTTAACGGAGAATTATTTGCACAGACGGTTTCTCTTCCATTTTCGTTCCCGTTCAATTTGAATGCGAACGGGGAAAGTAAGAGACTTTAGACGACGCAAATTATCCATAATTCCAGCTTATTTGGACTACAGCCGGTCCCACGTTTATTATTATTTGCACGGCGAATAGACGGAATAACAATGAGAGGACGGAATATTGCACGGCTCCACTTTGCAGTCAATTTTATTTTAATAAGGTTCATTATAAAAGCGGCCCATTTTCGTTCCGCCCTCCCATTTAATCACACTAAGAAAAGAGTGGAACGAAAAAACGGGAGAAACGACCGCTTGAAGAGCGAATTGCAAAAAGGACGAGAGACGATTCGAGATTGGAATTTGGTATAAATTTGCTTCACCTGTATCAACCAGAACGTTCTTCCCGGGCAACTCTGCGACGACGTGGCCAGCAGACGTTTGGGCTTCGAATGGCCGAGATGCACGATGCATCCGCAGCGACAGAACGGGCCGACTTCCGCCTTGACCTCCGGCATCTCGGCGGCGACGTCGCCCGACGCGATGCCGCCGTTCCTGTAGAAGCACTCCCAGCTGTTGCCGATGCCCGTGCCGCAGCGTTCCGTTTCCACCGCCGGACCCTGCAATATTAATTCGATTTCATACGCGGCTTTATGCATTTTGCGAACATAAAAAGGGTTTCGAATGTATACGCATCGATTTCTGGTTATAATTTTACTGAACGATTTGACTACAACGAAACGACATCGATCATTCTTCCGGTTGATCCGGTTCCTTCTCCGCGCTTTCGCCGCCTTCAACTTTCGCCGCTTCTTCGCTGGCGCCTTCCGGACGATCGGCGTCTCGCGCTCCGTCTGCCTCGTCCTCGCCCGGTGCCGCATCCGATCCTGCGTCCGCGCGTTCTTCACCAGCGCCGACGTCGCCGCCGCCGGCCAAAATCGCGTTCACGTCGATATCCGAAAGGTGTCCGACCTGCGACGACGACTCCGTGCTCTCGTCCAGACCCTCGTACAGCGTCGCGCTGACGATCGATTCCTCCTCCTCGACGGCGACGTCGAGGTCGCGCAGATAGTCGCGCAACAGGTCCGGATCGGAGAGCAGCGCCATCTGAATGTCCTTCTCGTCGGCCTCGTCCGTCTGCTTCTCCTGGCACATCTTCACGTACTCGTCGAAGCTGTCGTCCGTCTGCGTGGCCTTGGCCGTCTTCGTCGGGATCCGCGACCGCAGTTCGACCGGTTTCGGCACGAAGCCGAGGTCGCCGCGCCGATAGACGGCCGACAGCGATTGGATGCTTTGCAGCGACGGTTTCCGCGGCCGTTCGTCCGTCGCGCGGCTCATTATCGTCAGGAGCGATTGCAGCAGGTTCTCGCGACGCGTCGACGCTTCCGCCTCGTCGATCGGTTCGCCGCGCGTCATGTCGAGTTTCATGTCGATCGCCTCCTGCACGGACAGCACCGATTGGAAGAGGATGTCGCTCAAGCGGTTCGATTCCTCGCGCAAGTAGAGCAATTCGGTCTCCAAAGTCGTGCGCTCGCACCGCGAATGGTGCAAGTTTTGCTCCAGCACGCGCACCTTGTGATTGAGATTCTCGATCGTTTGCTTGTGTTGGCGGATCTCGTGCGATATCTTCAGCACCTCGCTCTCGCTGTTTTGGTACTTCTTCAACGTCTTCTTCAGCTTCTCGTGTTCCGACGTCAGTCGCTCGATGACTTTGTACTGGACGTGATTCTTGTACTGCGCCTTCCTCGTCTCCGACTCGTACAGCTCGGCCTGCAGCCGTAGGTCGCGGTCCCTGTTCTTCAGCTTGTCGTTCTGGTCGGTCAATTGATGGTGCGTTTGCAGCATCGCCTCCAGCTCGTTATTGATCGCGATATTCTCGCGGATCACGCGGTGCGTCGTCGCGGCGATGCGGATCTCCGTCGCGTCCTGAAAGTCCGTCGACAGTTGCAGCAAGCGCGCCTCCATCTCCTTCTTCAACTTGTCCTTGCCGATGATGAACTTGCGCTCGATCTCGTACAATTCCCGCTTGTGTCGCACCTCTTGCTCGCCCATCGCGATCGCCTGCTCGTCGAACTTCTTCATCAGTTCGTCGCGTTGCACGCGGAACTCCTCCAGCGAGTTCAGCTTACCGGTGAGCAATTTGATTTCGGACGTCAGCTGCTCGTGCATCTGCCGGTACTCGATCTCCATCTCTTCGATGCGCGCCAAGAACTGTTCGGTCTCGTCCTGTCGCATCTCTTGCGTCGCCTTCAGACGCTCCTGCAGCTCCGCCATCTCGTCCACTTTCTCCTGCAGCGTGCGCTTCAGGAACATGATGATGTCGCCGTGGTCTTCGTCCAGCCTTTTGTTCTCTTCCGTTAACATCTCGTTCTTCTCCTCCAGTTCCTTCGTCAACGTCCGCAATCGCGCCAGCTTCCGATTCAGGTCCGTTATCTGTAACTCGTAGAACGCCTTGTCCACTTCGGTCAGCGCGTTTGGGTCGACCTCTTTCTTCTCCTTCTTGCCCTTCTTGCCTTTCTTCCCCTTCGCCATTATTGCTCGTATCAAATTGCCTCACTGCTGATGATTTACGCACTAACAGAAAACTGAGAACGATATAAAGACGTTTTGACAAATGCGCGAGTTGTATCGTGCAGTCGCCTCAGTCGGTCCCGTTTAGTTACTATAGTTGCAAACTATCGATTAAACTACTTCCTGCAATTTACGTGAGGCTTATAAAACGGAGCGAAACGCGCGTCTGGTCAATAAACAAGTTCAATTAAGCGGGCTCTCGCAAAATTAAAGGCCCGCAATTCCGCAATCTCCTCTCCGAAGTATCGCATTTCAACGAGCCTCCCGTCGTCGTTCAAAGCGAGCAAGCGATTTCGAATTAATTGCTCGAACTAGCGAAAGAGCATGAATTTCGACGAAACGCATCTCGTCTCGTGCGCGATTTTATACGTACCTCGCAAAATTTCGCTCCGTATCTCGGCGGCGGCGAGTCGCAAAAACGATAACGGTTCCTCGTGCCGCCGATGCACGTACTCGAGCACGGCGTCCACGGACTCCAAAGGCCCCAGCCGCCGCTCTCCGAATCTAATACATTCGCAAAAGGACGTGCATTACATTATTAATAAAATATTAACGTATGCATGCAAAGCGATACGATCCGAATACGGTAACGACCTGCATAAACGTTAAACGAAATTTAATATAAATTTGCCAGTTGCTCGACGTAATAGAAAAAAGGGGATTGAATTGCGGAACCGTGCAAAAGTATAAGTGGAACTTTCGCGATAATCCACTTTTGCAATCTTAATCGCGACGCAAAAAGGGGACCTGATTAATTAACCGAATTTAGGTAACAAATCAAAATAGCGAATGATAAGATGTAAGGCGATTTAAATGGACTAATAAAACGTAATCCTCCGCTTCTATCTCAGTTTTCGTCGTCTTCCGTTTCCGTCGCTTTCGAACGAGCGAGAGGAGGATCGCGGGAATAATAATGTGTATCGGTTAAAATAGATTTCGCGAGAGTTTTTAGATTAGCCTCTAAGAATGAAATTAATGGGAGGAAATTCCGTTGGAACAACAAAAACGGCATGGAAATGGTTTAAAATTAAAGTAGTAAAGAGATGGTAAATAACGATGCGAACGTAACGAACGTGTTTCCCTTCGTTCTTTCTTTAATACCCGAAAGCTGCTTAATGATTCCAACTGAGGACTGAAAAACGGAAAACAAGATTTTCACCTTTATTAAAGCATCGTATTATTACGAGAATTATGCTGCATTATATAAACGCTATTAGATGAGTGTTTTCTCCTTTCGCGAAAAGGAAATTAATTCCCATCGTCCACGTTTTCATTTTTATTCTCCCTTGCGGGCCATTTAAATAATTCAACCGAAAAAAAAAAATTGAACATAATGCATTTCAACTACCGGAACTTTTTGCTTGCCTTCGTCCGAAAATTACTGCGATTACAAACGGGATTCTTTAAGAACTATTCTCACACCCGACCCTCGCACTCTTTCCACGTATCTCTCCGGTGGCAACTTTAAATAAACCGAATGAAAACAATTTGCGAAGCAATTGTTTCGAAAGAATCTCGACAATTATTATTGTTGTTTCGCAAATTCGTAAAACTTCCCACTTGCAGCCAGTCGTCAGACTACTACTACACACAAATGTATCGCAGAACGTTTCCAATTCGCTGCTGTTCTTCGGCGATAAGACTCGGCAACGCGTCACTTTCAGCGGGCAATAACAACGGCGAGGGAAGTGAATTACGAACGTACGCTTTTGTTGTAAGAAATTTAATAACGCTGGAATCGAGTTTACAACTCATTAGCTTCGTGCCATTATCTATTCGCCGTCATCTCGAATCGGTTAAAAACGGTCAATAGAAAAGTGCAGTTCTACCTTTGAAACTTGAACTTAAATCAACTCTTGGCTAGAACGGCGAGTTCTGGGAAGTTTGAAACGAAATCGCTGCTTTCGTCTAATTAATAGATCATGTTAATGCACTTGCTCGAGCGAGGTTGGTCCACAATTTCCAGTCGTTTTGTTAAATTCAAAAGATTTAAGTAATGCACCAAAGAACAGTTTGCTATTAGTCAATAGGAGATTCCTCTACGTTACTTTGGAGGTTGTCATTATCTTCCCGTTCCTTTTTGATTGCTTCTTTGAAGAAATTTTGTACTTTGAAGTTGATATGTTATTGAAGAAAATGAAAAAGTCATCGGACAGCGCAAAGTCCGAAAAACCCGCACAGATGTAGAAAGATCTCCCCAACAATCTCTTGGTTCTCTTAAATTCAAGTCTACGAGGTTTGATGAAAGCCTTCGATTGTTCATTCGAATTCAGCTGCTTTCTTATGCACACGCAATCGTTCTGCTCCTCAGAGTCGCCTTTGTCTCATCTCGAGGAGGATTGAGTCCGAATAAAGTCAAAGAAGATCTTCATCCAAGGAAGACGATGTTATGTCTACGGAGACACCAACTTGGCATTGTTTAATGCGAAATGCTTAAAAGGGTCGAAGCAAAAAACTGCGGAAATTTCTTTCCAACAAATTCTTTGATTTGAATTCAAGAGATTGGGCAGTCCTTCCACATCCGGCGGGTTTTTCGGACCTTACGCTATCCGATTATGACCTACAGCGATAATCTTTCCAAACCAGCGATCTGGAATTTTCTTCAGCGACGACCCGGAACTTTTTCATTTACTTCCACAACATATCAACTTCAAAGTACCAAATTTCCTCAAAGAGGCAATCAAAACTCGAAGGGGACATAATGACAACCTCCAAAAAAAAAAAAACCTAGAGGAATAGACTATTGACTAATTGTAAACGTCTCTTTGGTGTATTCCAAAATTTTTCGAATCGAACAAATCGGCTCGAAATTCGGCGCGAACCCGATAAATCTCTTACCCGTCACAGGTAGCGTCGGTACGCAGTCCATCCGTACATCGGCCACGGCGCCGGTGATCGCCTGGCTCACGTAGACGAAGCAGTACTCGACGTAGCGCTCGGTGAAGAGCTCGCAATCGAAGTACAAACTGTGTTTGCCACGTGCGATCCGCTGCTCGGCCACGTACTCGAGCGTCGTCGGCGGCGCCAGCGACGCGACGTTCGCACGTAACCTGGCGAACAGTCGGACGCGATCGCCGGACGCCAAAATGCACGAGGGATATTGGAAGAGCACCTGAACGCCGCCGTTGTGCGCGTCGCACGGGAATATGCTTCGGGCGTGCACGTTGAACACGAACTGCTCGCTCCAGTCCGCCTACGGAATGAAAAAGATCGATGGAAACGTAGCAATTGGAGAGAGAGAGAGAAAAAGAGAGATTTTTAAAAAGAGGACGAGGTTTGTTTGACTTAAAAGTGGCGCTTGACGGGACGATCAGGATTATGGGACGAGAGGTTGGAATTGGGGGACGGGGACGAAAATCTCGCCCTTTTTTTTTGTTTGGAAATTGAAAAAATTAGCGAGCAATTAAACGGACTCTAGCCGTCTCGCCGCTCTCAATCCCCCTTTTTTTGCGTGTTTGGTTGGAACCAAGCGAAGGACAACGATTTGTTATCTTTTTTCTTTCGCTTTTCGCATTTTTTTTTTCTTGCTACCGATTTCCATTCCCTCTTCGCCGAATTTCCCATCTATTCCGTTTATGCATTGCTTTGAACACAACGATTCGCACGCAAACCTAACATCGTTTATTCGCTTTCTTATGTTTAGAAATGCGTCGCATGCATTCGATCCACTTAAAGTCTTCGTAAAAGTTGCGTTCTGTTAATTGCAAGGCTTCGAGAACGGCGGATATCTATTATATTGATCGTCGCCCAAAAAAAGAATTATGAAACTTTGTGAGAGAAAATAACATTAAGATTTCCTTGTTTTAATGACTTTTCCAAGTCGACAATTGCCTCGGCCAAGGCATGGAAACAGTTTTCGCAGCATTTAGCTTTTCATTCCTTCATAAACAAAATTACACACGTTTCGCGAAGTCATTTTGCGCCCGACTTTAGCTTCTTCGCGTAGATCTTGTAAACGGCAAATAAGTGTTGGCGCGCTGTCAAGGGAAGCTGTTCTATGGAAATTAATTCCTTTAATAATTGTACACAGGGTGTTAAAAATAAGTGTCACACACTCTAAGGGGTGATAATATGGTCCAAAATAAGCAGAAAGTCTTAATGAACATGGGACCGGAAACGGACCGTTTCGAAGATATGGAGGATTGAACGTTCTTGCAGCATATCTTCGGATTTCGCTTTTTTCATTCAGAAAACTTGCATTTTCATATCGGAATTATCGGCTGTTTTGTGATACGTAGAGTTTGTAGTTCATATTAAGTCGTTGGTGACAATTATACAAGTTTTCGCGGTGCCTTTTTGCTCTAATTCTGCATTAGCCCATCAAGCATTTCATTTATGGTTGTCCTTATCCCAATCCTCAGGTTCCTTCAAGTTGTCTTCTTGGAGAACATTTCCGCGGATTTTTTGAAGGAAGATTGGATGGGAAGAAGTGGATCTGCAGATTTTTTTCTTTTCGAAGATTGGAAAAGTTTAGTTTGTGCTACGTTCGCAAATGACATCCAGGAACTGAAATAACGAACGAAGATGCGATTGAATTTAGGCCAAAGATTTTCGGAAGAGTTCTAAGGTCTTTGCGGCAAAGAATCCGTGGCTGCCATGAAGTGGATGCAGAGCACTTTGATCACATTATTTGAGATATCTTTCATTCGTGTTTCGTTCCATTTTGTGTTCACAAATGGTTAAAACTATACAAATCGCAAAATGTTCCGTATCTCCGAAACCGTCCATTTCCGGTCCCGTTAGGACTTTGCTGCTCATCTTGGGCCATATTATCACCCCTTAAAGTTCGCGACATTCTCTTTTTAACACCCTCCATAATTTTCCGCTTGTCGTCGACATCCTTCCTCTCTTCCGCGTTTCGGTTTGCGAAAGAGACGTACGAATTCGCAACAATAATTACCTTCACGTAGGCGACCGTGTGCGGTATGCTCGGCGTGTTCGTCGTCGGTCGCAGGAACAGCGCGTAGTGCCCGGCCAAGCCGAACAATTCGCATCGTAGCGTTAACACCCGCCGGCGGGGGAACCCTCGTACCTGTTCGGAAAACAGCACCTGCAAATAGAATACGTTTCTTTCCGATCTGACGTGCGGCGGTTGAATTGTTAAACAAAACTGCGAACGGAAATCGATCGCTACCTGCACGTTGTTGGTCTGATTGATGGTCGTCGTCGTCGCGTGCTGCGCGTCGCACGTTAATAAAGAATGTCCGCAATAGTGCAGCTCGAGCCAGAATTCGGGCAACGCGCTGGCCGGACTCTCGGCGACGGGCGGGCAAACCGTCTCCGGGAACTCGACCACGGCCATCACCGGACTCTCCGGATACGTCTGCACGTGCTCCGGCGTCAACGTCAACGACGGCAACGACCATCGCACGTCGATCGACCTGGTGATCACTTCTTCGTCGCCGCCGTTGCTTTTGTTACTGTCGTTCCTATTCGCATCGTGCGAATACGTTTGCCTCTTGATCAGTACGTAGTATTGGCCGCCTTTGGAGAAATAACCGCACGGTATCTTCACGATCGTGCGGTTCAGCGAGAGCGCTCTCGCTTCCGGATACACCGGGAACGTCGTCAACGTCTCGGTCACGTCGCCGTCCGAGCGCGAGAGCTGCACGAGTAGCGGCGGAAACGACGAGGAGACGAGTTGCACGTGCAGATCGCCGCTTAGGGCCGTGTGCGACGGCGGCACGGAGACTTCCTCGATGCCCGGTATCGTGCCACCTGCAACAGTAAAACCAACGCGAAAGTCTTAACTAACGGCGCAAAACAACATTCGTAGACTTAATTACTGAGACGTTTCCACGTTTCTTCTTAGTAAATTCTAATGAGAATAATAGTTCGTTAACGTGCAAACTTTCTAATCAATTAGTTATTTTGTTTGTAGCACAGTACGTTCGTTAAGAACGTAAAGTAGATGTTTGCAAACGAATCTAAACTCTTTGCTCGCGATTCGTTGCTTCTTTTTATCAGCAACTAGCTAGTTAATTAATATCGTTTCCGGACGCGAAAAAGAGACGAACGTCAGTTAATTATCGAAATATCGCGTCGATAATAATTATCGATTTCTGCCATTAAATTGCAAACGAAGCGAGAGAGGAAAAAATAATGACGGCAAAGTGAAACGTGTAAAATTTAACTGCTATTGACAGTGACGTATGCTCGCTAATCCATTCAACACTTGCACATTGTTAATCAACGAATTGTTACCCTTAATCAACAATCGGGCGAAAAAAGTTTATTTGATGCGATCGGATTGAAATTTTGATACGTTGCGAATCGGAGAGGAGATCGCATGGGCAGAAAGCGGAGCCTTTAAATAAATCCAATTGTACGAGTTTTTCGAGAAAGAATATAACTTTTATTATTTTTCGCCGACCTCCTCCGCCCCCCATTTCGTGTTCCCTTTTTGTTTTCACAATTGCATATACACATGAGCGAAAATTTTTGCTCGTTCGCATATTTTATTCCCACTCGAAACTTTGTTGGATGACATCTCGTATTTCATCTATGAAAACGGGAAAAATACGCTTTCTTTTTCCCTCCCCGTTTATTTTATTTTATTCTTTTATTATTCTAAAAAGATTTTTATTTATTTAAAACCGTCCGGGACAATTTTCGAGTAAATGCTAACATGCGAAGCGTAATACTTGTACGTAGTAGTTTAGCAATATCCGAAGAAGAACAACAAGGTTGAGAGCACCTTATAAAGTTTAATGTAATAATACAAAAGGCACTTTATGCTGTAGTACACGTGAAGTTATAGGTGGGTATTATGCTCTGCATGGAGTTGGGCAGGACAAATTTCGCCGTTTTCGCCGTTGGTTAATGTATGAGAATCGTTTATGGGCGACAAACAACATTGTTATGTGACATGAAACTTTGATGATCACGCCTTTGCTCTTATTCCAACAATCTATCTCTTATAAGACTCCCCTCTTTTACATCCATCTCCTGTTGCCGTTGTAGTTCCGCTCGAAAATCCGTCTTTCGAATAACGAAAATAACTCTTTATTTATGAATTTACAAATTAATTCAACTCGTTCTTTTTTTCAAATAAAGATTGTAGCCGTTTCGAGGCGAGTAAATGCCTTAAGAATGCTCCCCTACAAAAGCATTGTCACGATCAGTATTCTTATATTGAATAAACTAAATTCAACAAGTCCGCCCTTCGTTCGGCTCTTTTGCCTCCATTGTGTCCCATAAAGTAAACGGAACGCTTCACGAATACGCTTATCTCGCTTATTGCATATTCATATCGTATTTATTAGCATTTTATTGTAATTTACATTTCTATTTCGCGTAAAACAGAAAATTGCCCGTAACGAGTCGATTTTGGAATGTCGCGAAATTCATCGCTGCCTTTCGCTATTCGAATGCCATCATAACCGTGCGCTCCATCAATAAGAACTTTAGTTCAATTGAAAAATCATCCGAAACTATTCTTGCTATTATTGCTATCGAAACGTGAGGGATACCGTAACCATTATTCTTCAGATAGCGATTTTATGGCTAAAAGATAGGGAGAGAGATATAAGTGAAAAGAAATATGATGTAGGTGGATGGAATAAATTGAATTCCGTCATTCTTTTAAACTTTCTTATTTTCGCATCTTACGACAATATACTCTGGAAGTAAATCTCTGCTCCGGTTAAGAGATAAACAGGGCAACATTTTCATGACGTATCTGTATGCAGTTCTTTTCTCTTTTGCATCATGTTAAGGTGAAAATTCCTTCTACTCCGGGTGCATGTCTTGTTCTTCTCGTTTTGGAAATGCTTAATAAAAAGACACGTAAATAAATTGAATCTCTCGCGAGAGAGAAGCAGCGGCAACGTTTCTCGTATAGTAAAAATTCCTGCGAGTCTTTTACAGATAAATGCTCGTAAAATATGTTAAAAGATTATTTTAATGAGCAGAAATGCGCGGATGATAAATTTATACTTCCTTCGCGTCGTCGTTCGCTGGAAAATTTAGCAAATTTTAATAATACGAAACAACACCCGGCTGGTATTCTAACGACGATACACCACACGCGCGCTCGCGAAGAAAGTCAATTAACGTACCAAGACGAAAACAAAGAGTAATTACGGCCGCCTACGAGCAAACTATTTCCGAATAATCGCTTTACGGGAAATGATAAAAGTTTAATTTGGTCGGTATTACAGCGATCATAAGAGAAAAGACATTATATCGTCTCCTTCTTATCGATGGGATCCTTACGGATTAAGTTCATTATGCATTGTCGATTTTCATTGTGACAATAATGCTATTAATCTGAGGTGTCAGTGTCAGACCGAAGGAGAAAAGTAAGATAACATACGGGAAGCGGCGAGTGCGGTTGTTTAAATGGGTATTTTAAGAAGAAAGGGAAATCTTATATAAAAGCGAGTTAAATCGAATAACTAACGGTTTTCGGGAAGACGACGAAGAAAGCGACGAAGAGGAACGGATAAATAGCGAAGAGAAGAGAGTGAAAATACGTTTGCGTCGTTTCTTCTTCGTCCGTCCTCTCGTTCGCTCTCGCCGTAGATTTTGTGGGTGCGTATTTCTATTTAACGTTAAGATGAACAGAGTGTGATGGAAGAAAAATTGGGCTTATTTTTCTAAACGCAAATGAAAAAGGAAAGAAGAACCGTAATGTAATGTACACAAAGAAAAATATATATAGAATGGAAATTTATATATCGACAAAGGCCCTTCCCTTAAAACACTCGCACTTCTTTTTGCCGCGAGGAAATTTTCTATTAAATAAATTCAAAACAAATTGAGTGTGTAATTTTTCCAAATAGCAGCGTCGTGGCTGGGAGCCCGTATTTTATTACACTCGACTACCGGCGCTGCCATTCACTTACAAATTTTCTTTAGAATTTATTTATAAAATAATAATAATAGAGCGGAAGACGAGTGCGGCGAAGGAAATTTAGTTTAAAAGGAAAATTCTTTAATGTACTCTCATTATTGGCTCTTCCCCGCGCTCTCAATAATCGATGGCAAACTTTGCTTCTGGTCGAAAGGAGGAGAATTGAAAAATTCTACATTTAATTGCAAATTAACTAGATCGAATTAAATTTATGAGTCACACGAATGAAATATAGGTTTAGAATAATGAATTCAGATTGTAATAATAATAAAGGTGGATTAATATAGGGCGAATGCGGATTGTATATTTCGTATTCAGGCTAACACCATCTGTTGTTACCGCTGAAATTATTAATATGTATTGAAAATTACGCACATAAACGCGATAGCAATAAAATGTAATTTTAATCGAAGCTTATCGATTACATTGACTGCATAATATTACGCTTCATTCATCCCCCATTTCGCACCACACTTTCATTTGTTGCGAAAGCAACAATAAATAATAGTCGATCCATTTATAAAACGTTAGAACGGAGGCGATAAATGTGTTATAGGCCATTGATTAATGACGAAGAGGTTCGTATAAAAACTCATCCCGCAGAATAATTGTTTATTGTCCAACCATCTAATTAACTAATGCAGCGTCTTTAGTTGTCTAATTGCGAATGTGACGTGTTTTTACGCTAAGAGAAACCAAACGCTTGGAATCGCCCGGCGCATCCACCATTTCCAGCACATTCGTAAAACCAAATAAATCGTGTTGAACGGCGATGCTTGATATTGTAGTAATAAAAATCAAGCATTTTTGCGAAACTCGAGTCATTAATCAAAGCTAAGAGAGATGAAAACGTGGAATTTATCGTTTTTTATTTGAGCCATATTGCTATTGTACGATATTACTTTACCAATTCTTGTGCTATATTCGTATTTTTATGACACTGATGAAAATAAATTATCGTTAGCAAGTTATAAAGCAGTTGAAGTGCAACAAGAAACGAGCCGGGAAAATAAAAAGCGACGTAAGAGACGTAAATATGATACTGGAGAAGCGCAGCGAATGGAAGATGAGGACGTTCTAAGATTGTCTAATTTGTATTGCAAAAGATACTGAAAAAGGAGGAAAAAATCAGAGCGAAACGAACGACAGGCAAAAGTAATAGTAACGCATTATTACATTTAAATAAAAAGGCAATAAGAAACGAGAGAGAATGGAGTAATGAAGACTAATCGATATTTAAATGTTATTCGAAACTAGCAAAAAAATAAATAAAGGCAGCAACAACGGAAATTTGTTTCAGAAAGGAGACTTAAGGCTAATTTCCGAGGAGCATAGAACATACGCAAGCAAGGACATTATTTTAATTTGATGAATTTATGACGCTCAAAAAAAATGCGATAGTGACAAAATTAACGGCAAAACACGTGCCAAGAACAAAAATCGTTCGGACAAGGGTCATGTTTCCTGCAGAAAGTAGAAGGAAAAAAACATGGAAAGACGAGGAAACCGGGGGATTCGTTATGTTCCATATTATAACTTTAGATTCCTTCTCGTCCCTGCTTCACCCTAGATAGATATATATGTAAAAGATAGTTTAAGGTACATTGACCACGTCTTGGACCGTATACACACGACGAAAATTCCCGCCGTGTCTCCTTACTTAATACGAACTTGATGTAGGGAACACTTTTGCTTTTCTGCTTCATTGCGAGCAAAGCGACGACCCTCATTCAAGTTTTACGGCTGCACTTATTTTCCACCGTCTCTAACCTCTCTTACCTTTGACGCCCTCGGAAAACCTAATACTCGTTTCTGCAGTGGAAACGTGGCAGCAACTTCACCCTTATAATAACTGCGATACATGCAATAATAATGCTAGGAATTGTTTGGGGCGCGAAAGAAACGAAGAGCTTGCACGAAAATTATTTTGGCTTTCGTGATAGAAATGTCGTTTATTTGTCGAATGTAGAATAACAGAAGGATCCATTATTAGCAATAGAGTAACGCGATTCTTAAGAGAGCAGATGTAAATTGTTAAATATTATATTCTATTTATTAAAGGACATCTTATTTATGTTTCGTGGTACGGTTAAAAGCCATAAAGTTGCCGGTTGAAAGGAGGGAAAAAGTGAAAAAGAAAAGCGGAAAGCGTGTTTTCCTGCAAGGAAACGTTCGGCCCCTCATCGTCGTAAATGCGGGAGGACCGTACCGTCTGGAGAGTGTGTCGTAAAGGAACGTCTGCTACCGCCACTGTTACTGCCATCGCTATATATGTAGCGAGCGAAGACTAAAAAGGAAACTTTTTTTCTTCTTGTTCCTTCTCTCCGTCAAAAACAAAACTGCATTTATTTCCCTCCACACGATCACTTTCCCATAAAAATGCAAAGATAAGAGGAAGCGAAAAAGTTAATTGAAGAAACACGTTAGCAAAGTGATGATTGGAATTTAACAAAAATATTTAGCAATATATATTCATAGCGGTTACGTGTATTGAATTCCTGCCCTCTCGCCCTCCCAGACTTCCTCCTTTCACGTCTCTCGCAATCCAGTCGAATATTTATTAAGAATTCGATTCCCGATGCGAAAAATAATATCGTCGGGAGTAATTTGAAATTCCTTCCTTATAAAACGCTGATATATAAAACAAAGGATCGTGGAGAGAAAGAAATATTCCTTATTCCTGTTTCGGTGTGCTATTTTGTCGTTTCTTGCTTTCCGCTACGATCGAAATTAAATCCACGTTGATTTGTAAAAAGGAAAAATGGAAATTTATTATGCTCCAGACAGTGAATGTGTTATACGTTTATTCGCTCTCTCTCGTTTAAATTTGTTTCACTTTATGAGTAACAAGCCATTAGAATAACTCGTGATGTATAAATTTTCTTTGGTCTTTTCTATAATAATAGCTTTTGAACTAAATATAATGAGTTGCTGTAGTTCTCAGTGGTGCATAAAAAGATTATATTTCCTTCTTCATATTATATTAGGTGTATGGTAATTGCGTTTCTGAACAATTTCCAACTGAATATAAACTATATTGTCTTCAGTCTATTTTTAGAAAATGATAAGCAAGTATTGATTTCGGTTTGCTAGAACAAACAAGGTAATGGCAATAGAGCAAAATGTAATAAGGAGAAGCGATTATTTTTGGATTGGTTTAAAGGTGAACGTCATTTTTGTGGTTTTATTATAAGACACCGGCGAAAGAAAGTTAATCAATTTACCCCGTTCGCCCTGACGAAAAGGAAATTCATTGAACGTTATTTATTGTTATCGTTCACGGTCCAAATATGTTTGTAACGTTGTACAAAGCTAATTGTGAATAATGCGGTTCATTTATCTATTTAAATATAACCGATACTGACTAAACTGCTGGAATAGACAACATCGAACGAATGACACGGTTGCCTTCACAGCAAACGATCATCGATAAATTGTATTACTGTCGTTGTGGAATCGTATTTATTATTGCCAAAAACGGTTTTGATGTCTCTCGTAACGCGAAGTTTCCACCTCCTCCTTTGTCGCACGGTTTATTGTCCTGAAATTTTCGCAAAGATCGGACCGTGTCCCCAAACACTCCCACGAGTACAATAGTCGAGAGGACGACACTTCATAGTTTTCGGTCAAGAATCAAAATACGCGACGACAACAACAACAACAACAAGAACAATAACACGAACATTTTTGTGATTCCGTTCGCTTTTTGCTCGTTTCCATTCTCTTTTCGATCTTTGTCTACTTCTTTCTTCCCGGTTTAATCGCGTTTTCTTTTTGTTTAATCATACGTATTCAACCCTTTTCTCTTTTCTTCTCACCATTATTTTTATTCGCATGCAGACAGACAATGCGTTTGAATATCCGGAATAATAATAAAAGGAAAATCGTTTCCTTTCCCTGCGCTTTCTCTCTTTGTTTTTACCCATTCTTTCATTCATCCGTCCCGTTCCAGATTAACCTATTTATCTCGCTTATAACTGGAAATTTATAATTGCACAAGGGCGAAAACAAAAAATAAACAAAAGGCTCGCAGTGCGGAAGAGGGAAGACAGGTGTATTAAAATTTTGTTTTCTTGCCTGCCACCATTCGTTTCGCTGATAAAAAGAATGAAGGAATTAAACTTTTCCCGTCTCGTCCCCGGTCTCTCGGCATCCGATTAAATCTATTTTCATTTAATTTTCAAAGTAGCCATTGTCGCATTTCGAAACGAATCCTATCCCCGTACGTACGTCTATGCCGCCATCGCTATCTGTTCTTTCTCATTCTTCTACTTCCCCTTTGTCTGCGAAAAGATCCGCAATTCGTAGTGGAAAATAAAGGCAATATGTTACCGCGGAGAAGAATGAAAATTTGGGGGGAAGAGACGAGGAAAAAAGGGAGGAAGACATGAAAAAGCATTCGTGGTGGCAGATTTACCGCGAACCAGGTGAAATGATCGCTGTTTTCTTCTTATACGTTCGTTCGTTTTGCGCATTCGTTTCCAAGAGCTTTGCAATTTAGCTACCTCTTACACGCCTGATTGAATTACGGGAAATCATCTTTTTTTTTGAGTTACCGTGAGAGAAAGCCTCACAAAATGTTGGTAAACGCTTGTAAAACAAATAGGTTTTTTTTGGTGTTCGGTGCAAGAAAAAACTTGAGAACTGGTAAAGACGCAAAACGAGGAAGTTTAAAATTAGTTCGTTCAAAGTAAACATTTAATAGCCGCACAAAAGGTGTTGCGCTTGTTGTTTGAACATTTTATTTTTGTTGGTCTCTTCTTGTTTGCTGTTGTTGTTGCTGCTACTGGTTAATAATCAAAAGTAACAAATTTACAAAAAGTCTTCTAATTTGAATTGTTCGTAAAAAAATAGTACGAGGAAGTGTGGGAATCCTGTTGAGACTAATTTCGTTTGGTGATTAGACCGTATAATTTACTGGCACCGGACCAAGATGAAATATACACTTTAATTAAAACCTCAAATATCATTAAATTTATCCTGTTGCTTTTTTTTGCTGGCGTAAACGATGACAATTACATTTTGCGTTCATTAATTATAGTTAATAATTCAATTAAATAGTTTAATTGTTTAAACTCTAAAAAACAGCGACCGTTACAAGATTTATCCATTAAATTTTTTTCTCGCAGTGTATAAGCGAATTATGACGTTCATAATACCTGTAGGTTATAATGAAATTATAGTTCAGGAACAAAAGGTTAATGTTTTATAATGGAAACCGACAAGAATCAAACGAAAATTATCCATTTTTGTCGGACGTTTTTATATATTCCAATGATATAAGTGAAAATAACTATACAATAGCGTTTAGTCCTCTTTATCTCTTTTTTTATTCATATTCTTCAACGATTTCCTCCAGATATTCATCTAATTCTTCCGTCTTTCTCGGGAAAGCGGAAAGGAAACTTGAAACGCACGAATTTACCCCGCTATCCATTATGTGTCTCGTACGTTTCAAGCGTCTTTTTATACTTTAACATTCTCATCGCCACTAAGCAGATGCCTCGAAGCTATTTGGCGAAATAGCAAAGGATGTGGAACAGGAGAAGAACTCGAAAGAAGATAAGAAATTGTAATGATTAATAATTTCAGGACGTCCTCATATTTTACGTTACATTCCCATGCATGTGCATTATTTACCGTTCTGTGCAATCCTCTTATTTGCTGGTGGTTTGGCGAATAAATTTTCTTTTGCCATTTTCATTTCGTCGTTTACTACATTGTTGATAACAGTAACGTGACGTGCGGAGATATTTTGCACTGGAACATGCACGAAGTTATTGCTAGATATCTCGACCGTTAATGGTATCTGGTAATAATACAACAAGATGCAAGATGATGATAAGCCATCACAGTATTTTAATAGGGATCGCGTTATACCGTCCAATATATATTCGTTTCGTTTCACCTGCACCGCACAACTATCCGCAAACTTATATTGCCAAACAAATGTGAGAGGCGAAAGAAGGCTTATTTATGGAAAGAATGAAGATTTAAGATAATGCACCTTTTCACTTCGTGCCATAACTTTAAGTAATTGCTTAATGCACTTCTAATGCGTATAACCTTGTTGAAAATGCAGAATGGTAAAATAATATGCAAGTGATTTCGAAACTTTTTCGCTTTCGGCCATATACGAGGGTGGTTTGATGAATAACTTGTGTTCATATACATTAAATGGCAGACAACAATTTCGGTTTTAACGACTATTTAAGTTTTCAGCCTGGTCTTTTCGAAGTCCAAAGCACTTGTGACAGCGTTCCTCGAGCTTTCTGATCCATTTGCAGCAGTGGATATCTTAAGAACTTCATAACACTCTCTATTACCTATTACTTTGAGCAAATCTCTTTGGGCCAGTGATGTTTGGAGTTTCATGCGGAGATTCTTACTGTGATGGAGCTAATTCAGTGGCTTAAGCTTCGTTTCGATCAGTTTTTGCTACGTGTTATGGCTGAAATCCATGACAAAATGAAATGCTGAAATCTCGTTTTCGCAGGGCTTTTTCGTGTGCAATTCATTATGCAAAATAAAGTAAAGTCGCTGATTTCAGATGCTCGTGGTGTCTGCTATCTCGCCCAATATCTATCGTTTATTGGTCAAGAGCATTTCCTTGACTTTATTGTTGAATTCAATCGTGACTACTGCTTTTGAACCTCTGGGACATGACGCATTTCGAATGCTTCTTGTACCGCTTTAAAACTCGTTCGTCCAGAGACAAACGTTTTCACAGGAAGATCAAAAGTCACTCAATGCGGACAAAATTCGTTCATGGATTTCATTCGCTGTTTCCCAATCCAAAAACGCAGAATTGAATAACATTTCGAATTCCAATTCCATCCACTTTGTATATCATTCGAAACACTTAAATTGCAATGAACTTTGAAGCAACTTACTGTTGCCGGAGTTACTTGCAAAATTAAATTTGTCATTTAAAAGGCTGAAATTTTATGAATACATCGAAACCTTTTCTTATCGTCCTCGTAACATTTCGAGATTAATACCGAATGACTTAAAATCTTACCTGCTCGGACGTAATCGATTCGCAATGAAATCAGTATATTGATTACGGATGCGACGATCCGCAGAAGGCGGAAGTGAGGATAATGATGATGATGATGCGCCGTCGTTGACTTCATGTCCTTCGCAAATTCCCGGATCACTTGGCATTTTGGAAAATATTTAATTCCGATTCGACGCGATCCCTATTCACATTCTTTCGCTCTATCGAACTTCTTCCTGGCGATATTCTCATTACAACTGCAAGGAAAAGAAATTAATTAATTTAAGAATCGATAGCGGAATGTTTGACTTAAAGAAAAATGTGATGAGAACATGATTAAATTCCCGCGCGAAGTTGATAATATTCCATTTAATAAAACGGTTAAAGCGTTTTGCAGTTCGCTTACAAAACTACATACGTGCAAGTTGAGGAAAATCTGCGAAACAATAAACTGTTGCAAACAAATCTCGCTCATGCTGTAGAAGAAGCCAATTGACGCGAAACAACAATAGCTTCACATTCTTGCGACGATTTAAAAGTTTTTCGCGAAATGTTCGATATTAAATTCGTTTAAAGGAGCAACAACTTTGCAATCTTTCCTACATCACGGTATAATTAATAAAATAATATTAAAACGAGAGCACTCGAAATTTACGAAGCTAATCAAAACTTCGTTAATATAATTTATTAACATTATCAACGTCATCAAAATTCGATAAAATTTAACCCAATGATTATTAGCGTAAAGATCCATTTTAAAGTTACTATCTGTTGAAGAACAGAGGAGGCTTTTTTCAAATTGGATTATTTCCAGTACCGTTATTTGCTGGAACTGTAAAAACTCTTTTGCAAAACTCAAATTAATAATGATAATGATGAAGAGAATAATTGAATCTTGGAATTTATTTTCGCGTAAACAGTTTTAAGCAGGAGACGGAAAACTATTTCAGTTAAAGAGTAGTCGTGGAGGAAGAGGGATTGAATTTAAAAAGATGCGATACGACGATAATTACTTTTTGCACCAAATAAAACTAATCTTATTCGATTTCGCTTTCGCAACTACTACTACTACAATTCATGTTAAAATTGCAAAAGTTTTATGGAAACTTTGTCATTCTTTCCTCTTCCTTTTTTTCTACCTTATTATTTCGCTCGCAATTCTAGCAAAATTCGCTAAGAGACATCGACAAAATAACATTCCTTTCATTAGATTTAATTAACTTCAATATTTGTCAACTTACTCTAAAAAAAAATTGCAGTGCAACTATCACGTAGTAATTAAAATACTTTTCTTGCAGAATTCATCGACAAAATTAATTCATTCCTCTAGAGTTGAAATAAGAAAAAAGGGAAGAGGATTCCGGGTAACCTAACGATCGGAACCAGTCGATTCCGTCCAAACAAGATTACAATATATAAACGACGAGGGCACGGACGTATCGAGGAGAGCAAAAGGGAAAAGGGCGATCGTAAAACGTGTAATTTGCCGGCCGCCAAATGGAGATTTACCACTACTACATGCATATATTTCTCCCATAAGTGTAACACACACACACAGGGCGTGTGGATCTCGTGTTTTACAGCGATCAAACCGCTGCCGCCGGAACGCTTGTAATAGACGCAAAAGAAATACGGGCAACGGGAACGTAATGGATAAATTTACAAGAGAACGAGCCCGACCCGCTTTATTCCAAGCGATGGACCTCGAATCGTACCCGCGAAAAGATCAATATCAACTCAATCAGAAAAGATACTTCGTCATTAATATAACGGAGAGCGGAAAAAATTATGGCAAGTGTTCGTTCTTCGCCCATCTTTTCTTCCCCGATTGATTGTTTAACCAGCCGAGAAAATAATAAGTGGATAATGTAATACTTCGTCGATTAATACGGTGCTCCTTCGTCGGGCGGCGAAGGTAGAATTTAAAATGGTTTTAGAACGGGAAAAGTTTGCATTTAATTTTTAATCAAACGAACCGGGGAAAAGGAAAGTATTACTCCATCGATGGAAGTTCTATCGATCGGCAAAGATGATGACGAAGCCGAGATTGTTGCTAAGACAAATGATGAGCAGAGAGGAAAAAGGTTGGGAATTAATAAAATCGAATATGATGTAAAAGACGAGGAGACGACGAAAGGAATTAAATGAACGATTCGAGCGTGGTTCGGGCGAGATTTAGAAGAATTTAAATGGAAACGTTGCGAGAAAAACGCTCGACTCCCTCATTTGTCGTTTCTCTGTTATTCTCGCGAAAATAATATTCGATAATAATGATAATGCTTTACCTTTTCACCATCCACTATTATTCTTATTCCTACCTCCTCGCTCTCTCCACCTATTCGTCTTTTTTCCTCGCTTTTCGCATAATGAAAACCAACCACCCCGTAACATTTTCAGCGCCACGTTTCAGATGTTGACTATTACCCGAGTGACTTCAATAAAGGAAATGTGGCATAATTCCAATTGCCGACACCGTTTCCAGACGAATATGTAGCAGTCGTTGTAGTGGTGTTAGCCGTAATAATAATAATAGTGGCGGTAGTTTGGTTGAAAATGGGAAAGAAGAAGAAGAAGGAAGGAAGCTTAAATGCGTGAACGTGGTGGAATTATGTCAAAAGCTCAAAAGGCCATTTCCATTGTATGTACCGTACGGTTTTAAGTGATTATAACTTTAGACAATAACGCTTTTTTTTTTTTCGTTCTTCTACGCAAACATTCCTTTCTCCGCCGTTTTTCATTAAAATAATAGACCTTTGTGTTATTTCCGTGTTGCTTTCGAGAAAAAGTAACGGATGTTTATGCAATCGATTTTGCATTAAATTCATCGAATTAAACGTTTGTTCTACCCGACTTTTTTATTCCCTTTTATAATGATGCATTATTAAATTGTTTTGATAATAACGTTTAATCGCTTCAATTCGATTCGTTCGCTAATACAATTTTAATCGTTTATCCATTATCTCGATTGTTTTAGATGAAGCGTAAATTTATACAATTAATACAGCTGCTATCACGGCAGAAGCAAAAATAAAAGAAGGCGATTAACGTAATGACTTTTCGTCTCGCATCCCATCGATTTAAGCGGTAACATCGCCGAAATTCTTATTAAATTCGGCCGATGATGTATCTACGATTAGATTGGGCGAAATGTGTGGCGCAAGAAACGATTCGGAGGCGAAGAAACACTGGCCAGACCTGCGACGTATGCGATTATATCGACGATAATAAAGCACTGGAAATGTTACGGTCTTTTCTGGTGAATGCGCCACGACCAAATGATGATAAATATTTCTAACGAAATTAAATCATTTATTTCGCATTTGTAGCGTTGATAATTTGATGAATAATCGACTAAATGGATAATGAGAGAGGGTTTTTTTCTTTCCGTTGGTGGGCAGCAACATGAAAATCCTCGAATTATTATCAGCAGGATGATTGGGTAATAAATCATCGGTAACGTAACAACATTGCCTAAAGTTTAACGTACTACATGTAGGTAATATGTATGTAGATTGTGTTTAGTGGAGAAGAATTTATATTACGTGGATATTTTGATAAATGATTTCACTGTCTACGTATAAATTGAAAATCTGGTGTGAAGAGTGAGCGAGCGAGAGATGGTGCGAATGAGGAAACGATAGAAAATGGTGCAACTATTACAATAACTCCCCGTACTATCGGTGGTGTTATTACAAGTAGAAGAAATATATTAAATTTTTTCGCCATCGCGTTTCTTGCAATTTCGCCATCAACATCGCTCCGCGTCCCATCCTTATTAGACATCACGAAATAAACCGGATTTTATTCCTCTTCTACGTTTTCTTTTTTTAATTTATTTTCATTACGATTTTATTTTATTGTTTCATCAGCGAGTTTATTCCTCCTCCAAGCAATAATCATAATTCTTGAATCGAATAAAATAAAACGTTTAAACGCCGAAAAAGGAAGGAAGGCAAATTATCGTCATAAAACTCAGGTATCCGAACGGTAGCGAAAAAAGCGCAATAAAAACGCGTCTGCTCAAAATTCCTTTATTCCGCGTCGCACACACACACACGAAAATGATACATTATGGAATAGGTGAACGAGGGAAACGAAAACGGAGCCGAGACGCGTCGTCGTCGTCGTCGTGTGCAGGAAACGCAGCAGCAACAATAACGCCGGCAACGTCAAGCAGGTGGATCAGGATTAAAATGCAACCCTAAAAGGTGAAACCACTAAAATACATTTACTAGTTGCAATAAGGGGCCAGCGTAAGCTGGAGAAATAAGGTTGGCGTAATGAAACGAGGGAGGATGGGACCCTTGTTTTCGTATTAAAAGGACAATGTAGCAGGGAGTGGGATAGCTGGGACGTTGGCGGCGGGTTATAGCAAGAAGGGACGAAATTTGATATCACCTGCTTCGTCGTGTCTATATTGTGTAACGTTATTAATGAAAGAGCGACTATCATTATCACATGTGAAGACCGTATTCAAAATTACACATAATATATTAAAACACAATGCGAGAAGGGAGCCGAAGACAATGAACGTCGTGGAATTATTGTCTGTCCATTATCGAGGATTAATTTCTCCACGGTTCACGTTACAATACGTAGACGTGTTAAGTGAAAAAACGTTAATCGGCACCCACGACTAAAGCACAGAATAAAAAGCGAGCTTTTTTTTGAAAAAAAAAAACGCATTTGCATTCGAAAGTTACCTTTTTCTTTTCGCTTCGTATCGGCCAATTCCCGTCAGCAGTCTGTTTATTAAAACACCAAAGGCTGCCATTAACTCATCGCTGCTTCTTTCGTCTGTTCTACCTTTACGAGGAGCGCGGTAACAATTACGCCGTGAAAATAGCGCACCTCAAAGTTTCTCGATTAATAATTCGCTCGCAAATAGGTTCTTTTGCGAAACCGCTCGGTTATATTGAATTTTAATCGAAACTTTAAACGGATATTTTGTGTATTGCTATTGTTGTTAATAATGAGTTTCGAATTCGAATCAAAATATCGGTTTGTATGATTATTAATTAACGCAAAAAAAAAACGTATCGCGGTTAATATTAAATCCAATTATAAACTGCTAACGTTATGTGAGTTCGTGATCTGTCTGTCTGAAACGCTTGAAGGTTGATCCGGCGTGTTTATATAGAGTTCGTTCGCATGTAAAAATAATCATATCTAATACGGCAAAAAAGGCGACGCGTGTGGAATAGCACAAGAGCACGAGAAAAAAGTAACGGTTCCGTAATGAAATCACGTACGAATAATCCAATTTTTGCAAATTATCCTCTACTCGTTATGGTAATAATGATAATGGCCTTCTCTATCCATATATCTGTGCGAGCGTTTTATTAATAGAAAGAAAATAAAAATAGATTAGTCGAACGCCGGTAATAATCGTAACGAGGATTAAGCCTCGAATTGAAAATCTTGGACGGAACAAATGAAATTACCTGTATCCGGTTTTTAAAAAAAAATATGGAATTCAACGTTCATTTCACGTTTTTGCCTCAAACGAATGCATTGAAATTGTTGCTCTCTCGCTAATGAAACGACATCATAAAAGATAGATTAAGTGGAACAGAATTAATTTCGAATGCGGTACTAAAAGAAAAACGCTTTACAACAAAAGGAAAAATGATTTTGGTCAAATGAAAAGGGTCGGATGGCGAGCAGAAAATACACGTCTCTCAAAACCACTGGAAAACACGAGATTGGTCCGGTTTTGCGGCGAAGAAATAAAAACAAAGAAGAGAATGACAAACTAACATTGGATGTGTGTAGTTAAGATGCGAGAGACCGAGGATGTGGGGTCGGTTGAAATTTATTTAAAATTAAAATTTTCCTTCGGCCGAAATTTATATGCTAAATTTCGATTTTCATCAGACGTAAAAGCTTGGCACAAAACAAAACGCAACAACGACAAAAAATAATGCAACAAAATTGTAGATAGAGAAATTAGTTAGAGTACGAATTGTTATGCATTTGCATGATAGAAACCGTGCTGATAATAATAAGTAATTTAAATTTCAGGATTCGTTTTTGCTTCTTTGTATATTTTTTTCGAAATTTATTACAACCCATTCCATGTTTGCTGCTTCTAGCGTGCCTATTATTGCTTTTTATTGCAAAATGCGAAATAAATTACTAGACGATAACAGGAGCAAGGAGAAAGCAAAAAAAAAAGAAAAAGAATGGGACGTTAGAAAAAGGAACGAAATGAAGTTTTCAGCAATACCTACTGAAATATTAAACTTAAACAAACCTTGCTTCCGATGCGAAAACGTTTATAAATTTATGTGGGCGATTGCCCTCCATTATATGCAAAAATTATTTAAATAAATAATCTTTATCACGACAATATTACGTTATAAAATTGACATTATAACATCTCTCATGAGACCGATGAGGCGGACTCTCCCATTGTTCGTCGCTATCCGTTTAAATTACCTCCGCAAAAAAAATTGCAAACACAATAAATTTCCTTATTCGTTCGCTCATTTTCTTTCAGTGCACGTAATATAAGTCAATGTGAACAGTTTCTAGCAAGTTTCTTGAAGTTGCACAAAATCTGAACTACATTTCTCCGGTGGCAAACCCGCCTTTTCGTCCCGGTCACTTTAGCAAAAACGTTATTGAAATTTTAATTCGACCCTAAACCATTCGAAGATTATTCGCGTTTATAATTCAATTTTAATGACATTTTAATTTCGTGCAGTTGCGTCCGCTTTTGGTTTTATTAACCAACAGAAAGTGGACAAAAAAAAACGATGCAATTTTTTATCCCCGAGGCCCGCTGATGTTTTTCGGAAGCCATCGAAAAGAATTTCAATAGGCAAAAAGGCAAACTGACCGTTCCGTGTAATATCTCTCTCAAATGATGGCACAAACGTATAATAACAGTTAGCGTTTTATGCTCGTCCGAGAAAAAGGCATAAAAGTTAAATCGGTCCCATTTATTTTTCTTTTTTTTTTTTTTTTTTGTTATTATCATTATTTTCGGAGATATTTCATTTTCGAATTACTGCAAATAACTTTTCGCCGTGGCCACCGCTGCGCCACGTAAAAATAAAAATTGATTTGTTTTTGCTTCCACGATGCGAACGGCGAGAAGCGAAAACACAAAAGGGCCTTTCGAAGTAAGAGCCCAAAATGAATATTACAACGTTTAAAATTTAATGTATGCGTACGCGGATATAAAATAGTTCGGGAAAAAGGGATTCCGTCACCATCATCATCAGCAACACGAACATCCTTCGCATCGTAACCGATCGTAAAACGAAATCCCATCAACGGTTGTTTTTCCGCCGCTCTCGGAATTAGACATAAAACAATACCGTTGAGTGCGACCGGCAAAAAAGAGGGAGAAAATCGTACATCCTTCACGTGTACGGCAACAATGTTATAGGCGTTAATTATTTAGAAATTAATTAATTATTTAATACCTCGCAGACATAGTAATAATGTTAAGTTGGATTCGTGCTGAACGGCTGGAGAAGGGAAATGGAAGAAAGTTGTTTCGCTCGTTTTTACCGAATTGAATTATCGACCCTCTAATAATTATAATTCCTTAATATGTTTGTATCATTAGTTCCTTTCTTCTTCCTCCTCCGTGTTCCCTCGCGCCCTAGCTCGCTCGCCTTTCTTTCCATTCGACTTAATTACAAAATCGATGTAACTTTATGTGAAAAGGGAAAGTTTCGGCGTTTATTTTACTCTTTTTTTTGCGTCCTTGCTTCGCGCTCTAACCGAAATCCTAATCAACGGCTGATATCGAATATAGGGCAAAAATTATATACACAAAAATCAGATGGCAATAATATTTCTCCTTTCGACGCGTCGCGAAGCACGACGCTTTAATGCGGAAGGCGACGCGTAATCGATTGGCCACACACGAGTTTCTGCGGCACCTTTCCATCAATAACGGATTATCATAATAAAGTCAACATGAAAATCTTTTAACGCTTTTCAACGTCTCGTTCAATTAATCTCTCCTTCGCGTTCTTGCGTTTCACATTTTATTACGGCAGTTACCATCACGTTGACTGTTTCGCATAAAACGTGGAGAAACTTTTCTTCAAAGAACAAAAAAGAAAGTAAATAGACTTAGCTGAATGTACGATGATTATCATCAGAAAATCGATTGTTGTGGTTTTCCTTTACTCCCCATAAAAATTAATGCGGACATTTTGATTCTAAACATGTCCTGCGATTATTTCCTCGTTAAGGTTTCATTTCGAACGATGTCATTATTAAACCTTGATAACTAAACGATAAGAGGTCAATCAACTCGCGTAATAACAACGAATCGTTAGGACTGGCTAATGAGCAATTCTGCCTTTTGTTATTGTTGAACTTTTAACAAATCAATGCACTTTTTTAAATAACCAACAGGATTTTAATCAGCAACGCCGACGGATTAATTAACGAAAATTATGAAATGCACCAAAATATCCTTCCATCCATTGAATTAATGCAATAGTATCCTAACGGTAATGGAATTGTTTAAACAAACAATAGCTTTGCCCTTTTTGCGTTGTTCCTTTTCTCTTCGTGTAACGAACGAAACTAGAGCTCACCGCATAGGCAAAAAGCACTAAGCAAGAAGAACAAAATCCTCTTTAACAATAATAAAGTGCATCCACCAAATGATTTTAATGAGGGGCAAAAAATAGAACACTTTTCTTGTTAATTACACGTGTTTTGTTTCCGGCTCCCTGCGCAAAAAAAAAGTTTTTGCCTCGGCCCATAATTCCCACCGCCTTTTTTATACGTGCAGAAAGAAAAAAAAAGGACTTTATGTACCAATTTTTAACTATCTACAACGAGTTAACTTGTAGCTTACAAGTTTATCCATCGTGCTAAGCCTTATCTGAAGAACAACGACAACAGAAAAAGTTTGGCAAAAAAAAGGGCCGCCCGGTCTTTACACGGCGATACACTTGTTGTTCAGAACGAGACGAATGAACGAGCGAATGGGAAGAATGGTTCGAGGATGCAAAAGGGGAGAAAAAAAGAAGAGGCGAGCAACGACAAGAGGGACGATCATCTCTTTAAGTGTTTGCGTAGATTGGGACGTCTGTTAAAACTCTAATTAGCGTCTCATCTAACGAGCTCGCTACTACTTAACTACTCGCCTTCGGTTATTATTATTATTATTAACATTCGAAATTGTAGCGTTGCATTAATTTATAAAGACCGCAAACTGGCATTAAACCGGCAAGAAGAACGAACGGCCGTCTGCTATCTCGTACGTTATTTATGAACGTCTCAGAAAGCGCCCGTAATTATCGTCCGTTATTGCTTAATCGAACCTAATTTTGTGCAACAAATATCATCGGTTATATTAGGCCGGCGCATCCACCAAAACGAATCGAACGTCGGTTTAAGTAAGCGAATTTATTTCGTGCGTTTATCTTGCGATAACGTTAAACAATTCCCCGGGAATGCTGTAATAATTATGATAATAGCGTTTCAGTGTAATTATTTCGAATGAAATTTGCAACCAACAACCGCTTCCTTCTTCAACTTGGTGGAAACCGAACGACGGAACCCCAGCGTTACCACCGCTGCCGCCATCAACAGCATCGCCTCGCGTTTGTAAACAATATTATGGTAAACATTTGTTGTAATTAATGTAATTAGAGCGCGTAGTTTAATTTTGCAAAGAACAAAAAGAAACTCGGAAAACTTAATGGAATTTTTATTTCATCAAATTCATTCGCCATTGACGACAAGCAAATAAGCTGAGGGTGAGAACGCGGCAAGCAATAAACATATTTTCCTCGTTTGTGCAACGTATTTAACACACGAAATGATCACTGTTATTATGGCGTCGTACTTAATATAAACGAAAATTGCATTTTAACTAATCCATCCATCCGCGTTCTCTTTACGCTACAACGAGGATTTAATTGCAACGTGTACGCCGTGAACAAATCACTTTGCGCGTATTAATTAATAAATTGACGTCGTTGCATTTCGCCGTTTAAAACGCAACAGAGAAAGAAAAAATGGCAACGACTGTCTCTACGAGCAATTTGCAATTTTGTCAATGCGGTGGAACGAGATAAAAATATTCGAACGCGTATCGGCCGTTAATTTACCATCGCACGCTAAATCGATCGAGCCTCGCGAACGATTTATAAAAAGAAAACTCTTAACTAACAGCAATAACGGTGACAATAACAGTTTTTGTTGCCACATTTCAATCCCCGTACGATTATTTATAATACTTTTTCGCGCATTTGGCTACCGAATTTCATGGCGGCCGGTTAAGGCGTTAAGGATGCATAATTAAATAGGGAGAAGGCGTTAACTTCATTAATTATCTTTTTCATTAAGCACGTACATTCAAAACGTTAGTTTGGGTGGAAAATGGGCAGAAGTTTTTCGGGTAAAAATATACAGAAGAGATTATGGATGCGGGGGCGAAAGAGAGGCGTTATTATTAAGGCGCAATGGGGAAAAAGATGGAATTAACACTTTCATTTAGCCCATCTCGACTTGCATTATTATAATCTTCGCCCCCGAAGCTACAAACATTAACGCCATCGTCTTTCGTCCTCTCTCCCTCCCTCTCTCTCTCTATGTGTGTCTTCTATTTTTGTTTCGCTACGTAGGATATTAAAAATTACTGCTGCCAAAAGAAAGCGAACCCTCTAATTAATTTTTAAATAATTAAACAGGATCATTACCATATCCATTCCCAGTGCTCGATCCCATTTCATAATTTAACACGTTCACTTTAACGTATCCTCGCAATTGAATTTGTTTTTAAAAAAGAGAGAGCAGACGAGGAAGGCGCATATTATCGTTTGGCATGATGAAAAAACGAAATAAGAAGTTTTCTTTCAAGATGACGAGAAAAATGTGGCAAAGGCCTAAAAGGAAACTGCTTGAAAGTACGCACCCTTTGACTCTTCACCCGTACATTATTATATACACGTATTTATCTCTCTAGTAATGGATATTATTACTATTAAGGCTTCTCTAAACATTAAACGATTTAATTTAAATTCACGGTAATAATAGTAATAATAATAGCGCTGCTGCCTTTCGAGCCAACCGTTAAAAGAGTCCCGCTACTTACTAATTAGAACGGGATATTTATTAAATACCGAACCGAGAGACGAAGAAGATATCAAACGGAAAACTAGGTTAAGAAGAAAAGTATTCGAAGGAAGTGCACTCGTATAGTTTATCAAATGCGAAAAGTTAAACTGCAGAAAACGTAAGCTCGTTTGTTGTTCCTTTTCAGATTATCGCTACGTATCGTATGTGCCATACGATATGATTGTAGCGCGAATTCTTTGAGTTTTGCACAAAGAAACAGGTTAAGTAAATCGCCATTTAAAATTTTATTCTACGCCTGTCAAAAACTAGTCCTGTGAAAAGTTACAAAACTACACGAAAGTAGTTGTTGTAGCTTCTCGATCAAGCAGAGAATTCTGCTTTCGGTATATTGTTCGGACCAATAAACGAGAGCGTTTCGTGACTTTGGTAAAAACAAAGTTGCTTTTTATCGTAGCTCCTAATGGCTAAATAAAGGTTATTACAACCTGTAAATGTTAAATTCTCGTGTTTAATTGTTTGACGAAGAACAATGGGCAAATATTAAAAGCGTAGTCGTTAGAACGAATGCTAAATACTAATAATACAGAAATTGCAGTTTTCATCTGCTTTTTTTTTCGTTTCAATGAAAACGTATGCAAAACGAATGAAATTAATGTTAAAAGATAATAAAAGTACGATCACGTGTAAGGGCTAATTGCGAATATTAGTTAATTAAAAAAGAGATAGGAGTGCAAAATGGTAACTGCGAATATTTTACTCGTTGTTGTTGTGCCATGTAATTGAATAATGGATAACTTTTACGAGGCGGAATTAATTTCGATGACATTAGAGCGGAGTATTACAAGAATTAAGACGCAGGTACCAAAGTCTAAAGAGGAGGAAGCTTATCCTTATCATTACTATCATCGCAATGGAGTAAGGCCGAGATATCGTGGGAGCCGGAGCGCTTTAGCGCCGGCTTCTTACTAGAACGTTTACAGATTGCCTTCACTTCCATAGACACATAAGTAACCGGTATTTTCGGGAGCGCCCAAAGAGTTTCGGAACTAATACCCAAGTTGACTATACCATAAATACCCGTTTGATAGCGAGCGGCATATTCTCTGCCAATTTTATTTTGCTGATATGATACTATTATGAAACTTTTTTTGCGCCGTTGCGGTTTTCGCATTTTGATTTATCGTAAAGTGATAAATTAAAGTTTTGCCGAAACAAAAAAAAAAAGAACGATATTGGATAATTAATGGTACACAAATGGAAAATTGCAAATTTATTGATACGAATTGATCGAATGTATTTAATGGAATTAGTTTTATGCGATGCGAAATGAGCGAATTCCAAAATAAATGAAATAATTGATTAAAATCATATTAAAAAATAAAATGAAACATTAACAACGCACGCAAACGTTATTAAACTAAATTAAATCTAACTTTTTTGTGGATTTGCCGATTTTTCTCTATTATAATCATATAATTATTCATTGGAAAACGCGAATTAATTGGCACGATAATTGCAATTGATTTTTAATTATGTTTTCATCCATCCGAAAATTTGTTTGAAAAAAAAGCCAATTGTTGATATGCAAAGAGTGTGTCACGTTTAGTACCTAATGGGAAGTATTAAAGGAATAAGACAAGAATGATGATAAGAGAACGAGAAAAACAGTTCTTAGTTGAGGACGCGATTTGAATTAAGAACCGCCAACAAAAGAGATTGCGCCGCTGTTATATGACTTTATTATACTACACGTATAACAATATATGTAATCCTAATTAACTCGCACTCATTAATTCTCACGCTCGAAATCATTATGCAAATTAATATTCGCCAAGAGGAAAAACGGGCGAATTAAATCCTTTTTTTTTTATAAAGAGGAATTATACAAAGGTCGTGTAAATTTTAAATTAAAATACGCAAACAGAAACAAGTCAAATTTTTGTTGACCTCGAAATAGCAAAAATTAATTATGGTTTATTGTGAAACCAATCTTTTATGGTATTATGGTGTACTCTTGTGCATTTAAAATAATTAAAATTTCGCAATTCGATCAAAACGATTCGTCAATTATATTTAAAATTGTTTAGTTCTACGAATTGCCAACAATTTTTTGTCTTGCAAATTAATTCAATTCTCTCTTTATTGAAAATAAAATGTTATAATTAAAATGACACATCTGGGAGAAGGATTAATTAAATTTCTACATTTGCCCCATCTGAAGAACCTACTTTATATTTTCTGTTAATTTCATTTCGATGCTAATAGCTTTTGCTCAACAAAAAGAGTTCAGTGTGTATTGATTGATAAGAAATGCCCATGAATTCTTATTCTACATTCTTAATTCAGCTACTTCCTATCGAATTCGATATTCTTACGAAGCAATATGGAATGGCAGAAATTTCTTAACTAATAATACGCCGTACGCAAAATAGAAAGAATCAATTCGATTCGTAAATATTTGCGAATGAGACGATGTAAAAATCACATTTAATTTAAATAACGTCGCATTGTTGTTATAAACAAATTTATAAATATAAATAAAACAAAATCCAATTGATTTTTCAGTTTACATTGGCAAATAATTGCATTTGCAGTTTGAAATAATAACAAAGCGATGACTACCTTAAAAGTGAGTACAAAAATAGTTGAAAATAGAAGCCTAAAAAACAAATAACATTTCGCAAGACTATTCGCCGGAGCCGCAAATTAATTTTCGACGAATTTATTTATTCGCCGCTTATATTTTTATTTTGACACGCTTTTTGCATGTAAAGCAATTTTTACTAAAATCCTCTTTGCTAACACAATTCAATTTTCGATTAATCCCATAAACTTTAATCCAAAAAAACTACATTTCATCTATGCACATGTAAAATTTTCTATTCTATTTTCAGATTCTATCTTTCACAATCGAATTATTCGTGAGTCCCACCAAGGAGAAGAGAATCGAGAGAATTCTTTAATTAGTTTCCTAAAGTGTTATTAAA
Source organism: Hololepta plana (assembly GCA_963695495.1). Taxonomy (NCBI): domain Eukaryota; kingdom Metazoa; phylum Arthropoda; class Insecta; order Coleoptera; family Histeridae; genus Hololepta; species Hololepta plana. Next base: position 2,033,814 of record OY968834.1, on the reverse strand, counting down.
TTATATTGTAATAATAATTATTATTATTATTCGCTATAATGTACTTTTTAGCAAATTAACCTAATTCGAATAATCTGATAATGACGATTATCATTATACGATTTCCATTTACCACCGTCGCCCCTTGTTTTCGCAATCGTTTAATATAATAACAGCGAAACCTTTTACAATTTAATTAATAAAAATAAAATAATAACGTTGGGAACTGTATTTTTCTTTTCGAAACTATACGCATTAATATGCTAATCTAATTAATATTTAATTAATTTAATTTATCCAACGTCCCATAACACGGACACACATAATTCAAATTAATATTGTATCTGCCGCTCTTCAGGTAGAAAAATGAGGCAGACTAATGATTTAATTTTACTTTTTCATTCGCTGAATCCACTCGATTCGCCCTGTTTATTTAAAATTAATTAATTACTCCCTTTTTTTATTTATAAAATATCGGATTTTATTATCGGCAAAAAAAGGTAGAATACAGGGGGAATATAGGCGAAGATCTAAATAAAGCACGAAAGAAAAATAAGCAAAAACCGAACATGACATAAATTCGTTTCTGCGAATGTCGTTAATTCAAAACGCAAGAGAGAGAAAAAACTTTGTGATTCAGCGATGTCGCAACAAAAATGCGCACGTAGCCAGCAGAGCCGAAGGAGACTGGTTAAGAATATTAAATTATTACTTTTAATGATAATGGCACACACATAATAACAATAATAAGACGCGTCGATTAAGCAATAATTCACCGCCGAGTTCCCAAAGTGAAATTCGTCAATGGTCGTCATGCATTTACGGTCATTGTCACCGTTCCAAATCGATATGCGAATGCAATTATCGACGATAATCGAGTCAATGTCGAAGCGAACATTTTCGCTATAAAAGCCGATCGACGATCAATCGGAAGACAGTTCCAGCTCGATAACCAATTCTAATCGACCGTATCGACAATGATTAAGTCAATCGCAGCATTATTGGCCCTGGCTTCGATGGTCACGGTCCAAGTCGATTGCGAGGCACCGTACCCGGCCTCCGGATGGAAACCGGCCGGACAACGATTGGAATTACCGCAAAGACACCAGCAGCAATCGTTCGCCGGCAATAACAACCATCAGCAGCAATTCGGGTCGTCCGACAACGAGCAACAGTTCGCGTCGCCCGAACCGCGACAACGGCAACCGTTCAATCCGCAGCAAAATCGCAACGATCGACGAGCGAGCAATGACGACAATCGGCAGCAAGTCTATCGACCTCCCGGAGCTTATGTTCCCGCGCAAAAGTACGGGCCACCGACGACCACCGAAGCGGATCCCTTCACCACCACGGACTCGCCGATAACGACGACGGAGTCGTTCGGACGATTGGCCGAGGAGCGCGAACGAGAGTCGGCGTCGAACGGCGCCGAGGCCGGAGAGACGGTCGAAGCGAAAGCGGAAATCGACCGCGGCGTTTACTACGTCTACCAGCCGAGCGGTTTGCTGCAGCGGATCAGCTACCGCACCGAGAACGATGCCGGCAACATGGCGTTTATGGCGCAGTTGCGATACGAAAACGTCGATCCGATAAAGGAGCCGATCTACTACTACAACCCCGATACGTTAACGTTGCAGAGGATACAATTGTAATTGATTTCTATCGATTGTTAGAATCGATGTTGGAGTAATTTGATGATTGGTAGGAGTAATAAACGTTATAACCCGGGAAAGTGGCGTGGACTTTCTTTTTTCGCATCCATCGACATCATAATCGTTGTCCTTTTACTATCCGACGGGGAAATTTGTCGTTGCATTATCCTTTTTTTTTTTTTTCGTTTTCTTGGTCCTTTTTCTTTCCGGCTACTCAGCATGAAAAGTAATTCTGTTGAGTACCCAAACGGATGTCAAGTTTCCTGGTCCTTCTCCTTTTCCCATTCCGCTTTCCTCTTTTTACGCATTCACTTCAAATATTTTACCTTTTCCTTCCAAGCATCTTCTCCCTTCTTTATTTTCCTCTTCGGTTATATTCAACAATGCGAGGCGTACGGTTATTAAGATGCAATTTGTAATAAAGTTATATATTGAACGGCGGAAAATTATACGAACTGAAAAAGGAATTAGGGAGAGTCGATTAATAAAGCCCACGTCGCAAATCGAACGTTCGTCAAAACGTAAAAGGTTAAGTAATAATATCGATTTGCGTTCAATCAGTGTGCAAAGGGATTTGCTTAATTAATCTGTTTAAATGTAGACTTTCATTATCGGTTAAAGATTAAAGGGAAACGACAATTTGTACTAACAGCAGAAAGCGGCGTTCCGCGATTTCGACGTTTGAGCACGTATTTTTTTTGAAACGTGTTAGATAATTTTTTGCAAAACTATTTTGCACAAAGCTCCAAAAAAGCGAATAAAGTAGAGGAACAGTAGAGAGCGTTGTTTAAGTAAATATGACTGAAACTTTTGAAATTATTTGGCTAGTGGAATCGTTTTATTTTGACGTGTATAAACTTTTTATAAAGTTTGTTAATTAAACTACCACTACGTTTGCACACGGTGCAATAGAAGCTAGTTTCGTGCCGCCATTCGCTCTGCAATTTGTTACATCACATTCGACGATACACATTTAGCTTCATTATCACCGTCTTAAACAGATTAATAATCAAGCGTATGAATCGACTACCTAAACAGTAGCATCATCAAACGGACGAAAAGAAACAAGGTAGATGGAGAAACGGAAAGAAGAAGAAAAAATATAAAGTCGCAACGGGATTAACTTATCTAAACACCCAGATGTTGAGAGAGGGAGCAAAAAAATAAGGAGCGTTTCCTTCATTTCCGACTGCAAAATTTACGTACATTTAATTCGCGCTAAGCACTTCCTCTTTCTCTCACACATTTTTTTCTCTCTCCGCATTTCCGTTTCTTTCATTTCAACACCTTTCCTTTTTTTGTACTCCTTTTTAATGAATGTGAATTATACGTAAAGCATCTTCTTCCGTCCACAACAAGAGCAAAAACGTTGCGGTTAATACTTCCGTAAAGGTGATCAATTTGCAAAGTGTTTAAATCCGAGTTCTTGTACGACAACAACTACGTACAAGAAGTGGCCGTTGTTTTAGTGCGAACAAAAAGAAATATATAGTTTACGAGTAGCAAAGCGTTGAAATCCAGTCGAAGATTTATCGTAAAATAACTACCCAGACGGTCGTTGTAATTTCAGTTCGAACATAATCGATGCTTCTTTAACACCGCCTCGTCTCGTTTGCTTTTGTACGACAAAATTTTTGCATGCAAACGGAAATCGATTACAACAAACACGTGAAGAGCGTTCGTTTAACGATTTTCGTCTTAAATCCGAACAAAATCTCGAACCTTGAGGAAAGCATGAAGAACTAGAGGGTAGATCCTTAACCAATAATTGATAAGGCATTAAGAGACGCGTTAGTCGGGAATCCGGAAACACGAGAATTCGATTACGGCGTAATGCAAAATATCTGTTTACAAGCAGATTGTGACACACGAAGAAAAAGATTCATCGATATTAATCAAATACAGATCGACCAAGGGGCCTTCGTCGAGTTTTGCGAACGGAAGAAACCTCTTCTTTCTAATACAAATTAATTCTTTGGCGATAAATTAAAATTAGACAAATTCGCCCCATTCAAAACTGAAGCGGAAGAACAAACGGAATCGCAATAAGAATAGAGTTCAAAGTTTCGGACGATACTTTGGCTCCTTGTTTGATTTCCTTAGGGTGCCTCGGTGAATACGATGCCCAAGTGTATCATTGAAACTGTCTAATATTGCCGCCCCTATAAGGTACTCAGGTAACAAAAGGTACTACAATATCTCGTGCTGCACTCTTCTTCGTCTCTTTCCTTCTATTTTTCATACCATCTCCATCACAATTCCACTTTCCCTTTTTTTTTCTCATTCTCCCGCACTTCCTCTTCACATCGTTCAATGTATGCTCGACGACTTTATTACTATGCAATTTCTTTGCCGTTTTTTCCCCGTTTTTACATGTTCGCTTACCACAAGAATTCTTATTATCCTGATTATGGTACTTGATCCTACAGAACTGAAGTGGAAGAGAAAAGAGCAAAATAACTTATACGTTTTATTAGATGAAAATTCAATTTATCTCTTCTTCGTTTGCGTCTCATGCATCAGTTTCCAGTCGCAAATGACGTTTGATATCAGACGAAGGATTATTTTATTGTTAATAAGATTTTTGGCACACCCATGCAACATGTAACAGTTTGCGGATGAACGATCGACAATAATTCGCATCATGGCACAAATTGAACGATTAAAACGAATGGGCAGAAGAGGATTCTGAAAAGGATATGGAAAAAAGAAGTGGTTGTTTCCTGTAAATAGTGGAAAAAATATCAGGACAAAAGGGAACTAATTAAGTTTCGTCAAGGGTTTTGCAAGTGGGATTTTCTCACAGTCGAAAAACGAACACGGGATAATGAATGGACGGAATGAGCGCCAAAGAGAAAAAAAAATAGGAACCGCACCTATTAAACAGCGGTACCGTGCAATTAATTTACGTATTTTTTCTTCCTATTGCTGAGGTTGTAGTAATCCTTTCGTATACAAGCAACGACCGGCGGCTGTAGGTGTTAATTACTTTTCAACGAGAAATTAAATTAAAATTCATAATCGCAATCAATTCTTTCCCTTTTTATATAAAAGAAACTTGCACATCTTGTGAGAACTTGAAAATAATGGGTACACTTCCTCGGGCGTATATGATTAAAAACTGAACTAAAGTATTTCTTTAAAAGACACACTAAAAATGTTAATTAAATCGAAAAAAGTTATTCAATTTTGATCAAAAGTTCTTTACTTATATATTACCACCGTCTCCTCCTCCTCCTCTGTCACAAAAGTTATTTAACTTACAGGTACATGCAGTTCTCTCATTGTTTATTTTTATAATTTGCCAGCCGAGAGTGGAAAGAAGGCGAAGAGAGGCATGAAAAAATCGTAGGCATCAGCAGAAAAATGCGAAGAAAAAAATAGGAACCTAATTTCATTTCGGCCTCCTCCGCCCTCTGAACGAGGAAAAAAATTGAAATAGGATGCGATGGCGTAGTAGTAGTTGATGATGAAGGAAAAAGTTGATGATGCAAAGAAGATTAAAAAGAAACGAGATGAGGCAAAACGAAAAGATGCGGAGTGTATGATGAGAGGGATTTTAGAATTTAGTTACTTATAATATTAAATAAACGCGAAGAAAAAAAGAAACTGGATAAAGGATGGCGAGGGGAAAGAGGAGGAACGCGACGATAGCAGACAATTAAACGAGAACAAATAATGAATGGAAATAGATTTAAATACAACTAATAATTTCCAAAGTAAATATTGTTTTAAAACTTTGTTGTTAACTTACGAATCAAGACTAATAATGATGATGATGGAGAGCTGGTGATGATAAAAAGTTTCGGGTTTTATAACGGTACGTTTTTTCTTTTGTTATTTAAAACGAACGAATTGAATGGGGGACGCCGAAGAAAGGACACTTTCATTATTATTCTTATTATTGTTTGTATAATTTCAAATTAATTACCGTCAACTTCTTTGACGTTTATTATCAAAGTTAACTCGCCGAACGGCTTGATGCCGTTATTATCGTCGTCATCATTATTATATTGTTTTAATTCAAACACTTTTAATAACTTTGCTTGCAAAAATGACGAACGCAGCGGGAGAGAGAGCGCGAGTTAAAAGTTCTTTTCCGCAGATAATAAAAGGGGATGCGAGTGGAAACGCTTAAAAATCCGATACCGAACGAGCTTATAAAAGATGCTTTTACCCCCATTTACTTGTCCAACAATTATTTATCTCTTTTGTTTCGCTCCGACGGATGTCTATTGTAACGAAATCATTTGCCTGTCCTCCTCTTTGGACGTAACAAATTCAAGGGATACTCCGAGGGCCTCCACTTTGGTCAGTGCGGTTTGCGACAACCGTCCCGGTTTTCTAAACTGGACTAAAACAACCAACGTTCGCATTCTGTCTCCCTCAAATCTCGAGCCGTTTGTTATAAACCGCCGAAATGTCTGCAATAGCCGCAATCACAGACCCCTTTTTGCTATTAATTATTATTATACTCTGCACACACACACACACACACATCTATCTATCAACCTATTACGCATTGTTTCATCTTTATTATCGCATAATATCGCAGACACGTTCCACAGAATCACATTATCGAAATACCAAAACAATCTCAATTGGCGTCGCTCGAAAATTTCGACTAAAACTCGATTTCAATTAACCCATTCGCGTTTTAGCGAAATTAATTGAATAGTTTCGAGTAATATTATTAATTAAACCGCCGGTCGAACCGGCTAACCTCACGACCAATTCTAAAACGTCCATAATACATACGTTTAATCATTTTCAAAGCATGTACATTTAAAGTTTTTCCTTTCGCTCGCCACGCGATGGTGAACTTTCAGCGCAAGGCGATACGTTATGTGGCGCCTTTTACAAAAAGGAAAACAATAATAGTACAGTTTAAAGGTGTCTCTAAACTATCCATTCTTTTTATATCAACTTTTTAATTCATTACTATTCATTCGTTTCCATTTAGAGCCTTATATTTGCTTTCAATGATTATATCGAACGATGATGAATAACGTCTTATAAAAGGCAAACGCTTTGTAGGGAAAACAATTCAACAATCGTAAACACTGATTCGAGACACTTTTGTATGCCGCTTTGACAAATCAACTATAAATGTAAAATTTACAATAGGAAAGCAGCAGTAACCATTTGTGCACAGTAGAATACAAATCATAAAAGTTTTTAGTTGGTGAAATTTCATAAATAAACAATTAAAAGATGTAAACAATCGCTTATGTAAATTAAAATTGTTACGTTTTCGTTTGATTGCCAACAAAAACATCGAATCGCATCCACATTTCTAAAAAAAGTCAAATTGATTCTTTTCATCTCATCATTAGATTGTTTCCTCTGGACGTACAAATATTATAAAGCGAAGCCGTTAAAATTCAAAACTTCAAAAGGCATTCAAAGCCATGGCAAATGACATCTAAAATACCTGTTAATCTACATCCACAAAACCAGTGATTTTAAATTAAACGTTTCACACAGTAACAATATAATGGCAGCTGCAAAGTCCTTTTCATACGTTTACTGCTGAGGAGCACGGCGACGTTTATTATAATGGTAACACATAAACTTTATTAGATCGCTTAATATTAAATCCCGAATATTATTATATACGCTGATTAATTTCGAAAATTTGGTTTCGACGAGGAAAGAACGGGAAAGAAAGTACCTGTAATATCAGTAGAGGGCCTCGTCTAGTTGGATAAATCATCATGTTTCCACGTTAATAATTACTTTAGTTACGCGAAAGAAAACATTCTATTAGATTATTAGTCGTGCAGCATCAACTTTCTACTTTAATATCGCTAAATAAACCTATCAAGTATCCTAAACCCGGCGCGATAAACACCCATCTAACTAATGAGCGTGCTCACGATGATAACAGTAATAATAGTAATGAATGTTAAAGTATACAATGTAAGAGAGCAAACTCTAATAAATTTTCCAATAGAATTTAGAGGATTTATAATGGGAAGAGAGCAGGAGATTATATAGCGGAACAACAACGCGAATATGCTGCGAATAATAAATTTGTTTGTAGTCATCTACTTAACTAGTTCCATACGCGAATTGATCCTTTCGATTTTGATAGTAATTTACAATCTTCCATTACCGTCGACGAATTCGCGCTGGATCCAAAGTTTCATAACGTGAAAAGAGGCAGCGATTGGCGAGAGCGAAGAGAAAAATGAGCCGAATTGTATCTATTTATTTCGTTTCACGAAGATATTTGATATACGATAAGGAATCCAGCTGTGAAATTATATATCTGGCTCGGAATTTATACACTTGTGCAATATTCTTTGTCTCCAAACTCGTCCCTCCGCTCATCGTTTTTCGCCAAGAACGTATTCTCCGCGATAATGGGTTCCATTTTCAATTCGATCCGTCATAACTTTTCAAAATTGCTCGCAAGCAAGCGAAAGGAAGAGAACGTTTAGAGCCCTTAAAAATTAATCGAATCCTAATTGGGGCTAATTAAAAAGTTCCCTAACGGATCGATTTTAATGGGCACGACTCCGATTCGCACTTTCGCCATCATAAAGAGAGTTATCGCCCGCGATGGGATAATTTCCTCTAGAAGTGCACGTTGGGGAACAACTCAAGAAAGGTAAAAGTGCCATATATCTTACTTCGACTTTGTAAATAATTATCCCAAAAGTTCACAATGGACGATTTCGAAATAATAACACGCTAATATTTCTTTTAAATTCGGAGAATAAACCGTAAGCCTTTTCCTCTGCTTTTCACTCCATTCCCCCAAATTGAAAGCTTAATTAAACGGACTTTAAAATAACAATAATAATAAAAGCAGATTCGTGCAATACTACGTTTTTCTTTCTCTCGCTTGTTGATAATAACGAATTAGAATTAAGGGAAAAGAAGGGAAAAAATGAGTCGCGAGGAAAGAGGGAGAAAAGAAAAACTAATTAAAATTTATTTCAAAGGCGAGAATATTAAAGAAAAGAAGTGGATGGAGCGAGAGAGAGAGAGAGGGAGAGAGGAAAAAAGTTTCATTATCCACGGCTTTAAGATAAGGCGAAACGAGAGCAAAAGAAAGATCTAAGTGCTTGTTAATGGTCAATTTGTTTGAAAGTTATCTTTATTAATAGGGCACATCTAAAATCCATTTAACTTCTTTCGCCCGCCCGAACAGCTTCGACGTAACGACGATAAATTCGCAAATTGTTTCATTAATAAAATATTCATCACTCGATAACTGGCGCAAAAAGAAACGAATGGAAAATCTTGCGTCATTTTGTCGACGATGTTAGCCGGCGGATGATGACGGGGAGTAAGGGCAAATTTAAGGGCGTTTTCTCGCCGTACACATTTGCAACCCTAATCGAATGTTGTTCGCATAAAGCAACGATGGAAATTGTAAATGAAAGACGATAAAACTGGGTACCGATCGCTCCAATAACAATATCAATAGAATCTAAAATGGGACGGAATTCGTTGTGCGTTATAAAAGGCGAGTGTATCTTCTTTATTAAACGCCATTTCCTTCTGGTATCGACTGGAAGGTTAATCTTTTCCGTTCGGACGATAAATAAAAACGCGGCGGAATGGAGATTTGACGTTCGAGAGAGATTGACGATTGAATGCAATTTTTAAGTGCAAAACTTGACGGTAATAATAAGCGCACGTCGGCTGTTATTTATTAACAGCCCTCTCGGAATATAATATCGAACGACTAACGCTCGTTTGTACGAGCAACAACAACATGTACGTGATTAATGAAGCACTTAATTTTCTTAAGGACAATTGCAGCACGTTCATAATAAATATAATAATGGTGTGTGTGCAAAAAGTAGTTTAGGTTTGTTTGCGAGGAATTCTTTAGAATTTTGCATCGCAAACAACACCAATATCGATCGTAATATTTGCGGAAAATAATACTGAAATAATAATACGGTAAAGTTCATTTTATACATTCAGAAATGTCGTCCCGCATGAAACGGACTCAATGAAATAGCTTATCGGAGTATTAAATTGAATTAAACGCAACCAGTCATAATGGACACCGGTACAATATAAATAATCCCTTAACTAAGGGCATGAACTAATTTATATTTATGTTAAATATTGACCTTGGCCGTCCTTCACATTCATTCGCTAATTCACTAATCGCACACATAGCAGAGACACTCGAAATGGAAAACAATTCATGCCCGTTTAATTAAAGGATCCTTTCAATCCTGCCCTATAATAGGGAATCTTTGCAGGCGAAGCGCATTTTCAAGTGGACTTCTACATAATGCACTTTAATCCCTACACTGACCGTACGAATTGCAAAATTATTAGTAATCGCATAGGTTGATGCATAATTTCGTGCGGTTTCAAGTTGCAAAATTGCGCTAAATAAATAAAATAATTTTGCAATTTCTTAAACGATATTCGACAGAGGAGTTCTCGCTCTAGAAGACTGCATTCTTGCTTTTTTGAATAATTTAATTTTTCGTTGATTTGTAAATTAACAAAGTGGAACTTCAAGTGCGCAAAAATGCACACTACCGACACCTTTTCGCTTTTGAGCAGACGCCTAAAGCCACTAAAGTTGAGAAAGGTGAAAATCTGATCATTTTTTCATCGCCGGTGACCATCCGACGAAGAAAACGTTGCTTGTGACCGTATTTTGAGCGATTACGGGCAATCAAACCGGCAGCAATCGTACTACGTTGATGTTTCTTGTTGTGGTTTCAAAAAATGTGGTACCCATCCATCGAGTTTCTGGAGCTTACCCATTGATTGCAACTTTAGTGGCTTTGGAACCCCGATTAAAAGCGAAAAGAAGCAGGTGTCGGAAATGTGCAACTTTGCCCATTTGACGTTCCACTTTCATCATTTACAAATCAACGAAAAATTTAATTATTCAGGAAAACAAGAATGCAGTCTTCTAGAGGGAGAAATCCTCTATTGAATAGCACATAACAAATTGTAAAATTACTTTATTTGTTTAGCGCAATTTTGTAATTAAAACACCGCACGAAACTATGCATCAATATAATGACAGAAAATAGTGGGACAATTTTAAAATCAAATGGAAAGCGGTATAAGAAGAAATTTTTATACAATTTATCACGGTCGTAAAAGCATATTCATCGTGCACCTTATTTGCCCTTTATTCTTCAGCGTTCCCTTTTCCGTTGGCTTCCGCTCCCACGGAACATTTTATAGATTTGTCAATAAAATCGAAACAATTTCGTTGTTGAAATTCTCCTCCAAACGGCTCATACATAACGTTTGATTCGAATTTATAGCGAGCGATATGAAGATGGAGAAAATGTAGTTATTTTTATGCTCGAACGACGATTAGCAAACAAATTTCTTTTCCACTGGTAGCTATTGATTTGAAACTACGGCTTCGACGACCAATCGAAATTAAACATTTAACGGTGAAGCAATCACGACGGCGTAGAATTCGATTGAGGAAAGTTTTCAATTTGCGTAGATTCGACTTTATCTGAAATCAATCATTAGAACGATGATGATGCTGATAATGGATAATAATGGTATTGGCGGTGATAGTATTCATCGCTTTTTTCCCTCTTTCTCTTCTCGTACAAGAAGCCAAAATAAACGACATTGAGTGATACGTTCCAATTTAACTGTCGAACACATTGTAAATATACATACTCCATTCTGAAGTACTGCTTCACTACTATCGCCACGTACATTACTACCACTACCGCCTATTTATTGGCAAAATAAGGGCATCCTTCTTCACGTCGCCGTAAGAGCTTGTATCGATAAAAGTTTATAACAAACAGCGTTTTTTTTTTTCGGTTAGGATGGTAATATTTTTTCTCTACCATCCGCCAAAATATAAAGAAACAAGCATCGGTTATCTATTATGAAACTTCCTCTTGCATGATACATATTCCCCGGAATCGATTGCAAATTTAATCAGTTGTAATTCAAACGAGCTTTTGCAGCACGAACCTTTGCGGGCTTCGTATATTTTTAGCTGGAAAACCGGCTGGAAAGTTTACAAAACTAGTTTCGGAGGGTGAAAAATTCCAGAAGAGGCGGAAAACTATCGCTTTTCAACTGAGAATGTTTGAGGCAAAAGCACGAAAAAGAGATCGACGTTCGATGCGATTTAAGAGACGAGCCGGTTCACTCGTAAATGCCAGCACAAAAAAGCTGCGAGGGTGGGAAACAAACGGTCAGAAACGAAATAAAAATTAGAGGGTCGTCGCTTTATTTTTCTCTCGCTCTCTCGCTCTCTCGCACAAAACGTGCGATATTTCTACATTTTTTTTAAATTTATTTGATATATATATATGTGTACGGTTTGTTCTCATGATTAATTGCCGCGGCGTACATTATTTACCGCAGCAGCAAGAACAAAAATTATAAATTACGAATTAAAAAATATAACGACGTGCAAATTTATCTCTCTCGCTCTTCCAGAGTTACTACCATCATCACAATTGCTACTGATATCTTGATGTTGTTTGTTGTGTATGAATACGTTCTGTTGGCCAAAAATGCTGGGAGAAGAGGAGATTTATATGGGACGTTAGTTATTGTCCGGTAGAACGTTTGAGATTGATTTCGCAATATTTAACGGCATCCCTCATCCCTGGATTTATTTGTTTAATCCTCATTTCCGGTCCGCGCGAGAAGCGAAAACTGGATAAATTCGTATTAACTGCGTCTCTCGCTGCGGCGATTTTAAACGGTTTTTCCAGGATGACATTAAATGCAATTAAATCCGTTTCTCCTTCTTATCCTTCGCGTCAGTTTTGCAAAGAGCACGATCATTTTTCCCCGTTATTTATTATACCAAAACAGGAAGCGTGTCGCTTTAATCCAGACGAACGATTATAAGGCCGTATAATTTTATTTATTAAAAACGGATCCCTTTATTTATTTTATAAAGCCACGGCGAGAGAGTGGAGTATAATTGCAAGACGTTATTCGCAACCGCGAAAGAGTAACCGAAATAAATCTAAAGTCATTTATCGAAATGATTTATTTCGTGTTTATATCGAAATTAAATGTCTTTATTATCTCATTTTTTTTTACTTTAATCAAGTATTATAAAATATTATTTCGCCATAGAAAGGAAAATTTCCATTCAGAAAAAGGTTTCCCCCATTTATTTTTTTAATAGGAAATAACACGAGCGCGAAGAGTGACAAAATCTATAAAGGGAAGAGAATTTATTTCATTTCCTCCCTGTCATCCTGGCAAGAATATTGATAAATACTGAATGGGCTGGGAAATTTAATTTTTTCCAAAAATTCTATAAAAGTTGTACAAGATTATTTAAAAGTAACCGAATACCTTAATGCGAAATAATTTATGGTATTTAAATTAGGATCAACACTGGAATATCTTGTACATTCCATCCTTTGTTTCTTTAAATTTTTTAATTACAACGAATTAATGCAAAATGAATTTATATTAGATTTTTTTTTAATTTGCACTTTCTCGCCAGAGTTTTCCTTCTGCATAAATAAAAGTGAAACACGAAACGGAACGAAATAATTAAGACACTCAAATAAAACTTTTTTATTTCTCTTTTCGCCAACAGCAGCAGGTATTTTAAGAAACCAACGTATTGCACGTATTAAAACCGTAATCATTCTCGTGCAATTTTAGTTGGAAATTGAAAAACTGGGACAAATAAATAACATCAATACGTTTTGTATCGGATCAAAGAATATATTTTCTAATAAAAATTATGATAATCAACGATTTTCTTTGATCTTTCGTTTCTTCATTTTTTTCCTGTAGATCCTTTTATACATTTTGTTTTTCAATTTTTCCCAATGTTTTTGCTGCTTCTGCTATTATTAATTTGTAAATACTCTGACGCCTCAAGAGTCTCGATTTTCATTTTCGAAATATAAATTAAAAAGAAAAAAGTTAATATCGTGCAGATGGAAATTAGATTTTTTCTACGGAAGACTACGATTTGAATGTTTCCCTTCCGTCTCTTTCCTTTCGTCTTCTCATCTTAACAGCAGATATTTCTAATTAAGCTTAAATCAATTAATGAAAAAGTTCGATTTCTATTTTTATAATTATGTTTAATTAATTTCTTCCCTCTCATTCACCGCTTTCGCTAAATAACCTATTGATTCAGTCTCTTTTATCTGATACAAATTGCAATTTATATCCATGTTTATTGATTTTGATTTCAGAATTAATCGACCGTGACTAATCCGTAAATCGTGGCACTTCACGTTCTTTTACTTTTTTCACATAAGCAATAAATCAAACTTTCTAACTGTCGCTTAATAGCTTTCGATTGTATCCAAAGTTGGAAAAAAATTATGTGGAGTTGATTGCAGATGGAAATGCACGCTAGAACAAATAGGATAATAGCAGATAGATGCGATTGAAAGGAATCCCGATCGATCGATTGAATCACGTTTAGAACGATTTTTACGTTCGTTCGCTGATTTAACGTTGCTTTTTCGCCTGTATTTTTACTTTATAACATTCAAAAAAAAAGGTACAACAAAAAGATATTTCATTCATTATAAGAAGATTAATCAAAATTAATTTCGTAAATGTACGTTGGGGTGGAATGTGGCTACAGGGAAAACACTGACGTGTATACGAACGCACGTGGATGGGCGCAACGACGTAGAAGAAAAGAATTTAACAATTAGATGTTGCGTGTCCGTTCCTTAACAGAAAACTCCATACAAAAAGGAAAATAAATAAATAAAATAAAAAGGAAATCTTGCAAGAGAACCGTGAAAGTCAATTTTATAGTTACCCCGTTATAATGGTCTCGAACTAATTTAAAAGCAGTTAATTTAAACTGACTAAAAGTATTTGTAGGGCAATCTAATTTCCTTTCTATTTTTTTTGTTTTCGTCTTCTTTCTTCGCGGAAAAAAGTATTCGTTTACATTGCCAAAGAGAATGTTAACGATTTCAACGACAAGAAAAAAGTCTTGATTTAATGCAATCTTAATGTGAATTTAGGAGAACGAAGAGGGAAAAACAGAAAGGGGTTGTAAAATAAAGTCGATAATGTCCTCTCGATAAATTTAACTTTTCATTCGGTACGTTTTTTGCATTAAGTTTTATAATGCTCGAGGACGCTCTTCGTATATAATTCTGGCCATTATTGTTATTATAAATAAACCCAAAATGGTGGAAAATGTGGTATCTTTCTGGGAAAAGAAATTTATTATTAACGAACTTTCGCTTCGCCATTAGGCGACTGACACGCGATAGCCAAATTTAGATCGAAAATTGAAGTGAAGAGATAAATCGGTTACATTAACTATAATGAACTCAGCAAGTTGAGCCACTAAAAATTTATATTTCCCTCCTACGAGCGACAAGAAAAAAAAATTAAAGGATGGAAGTGGTAATTATAACAAATTGGCTGTAAATTTTTGCAGCAAAGTGTCTTGCAAATGACGTCGACTGACGCTGGTCAATAAATTCCGTCATCGTGCATGAACTTTTGCGGTTTTTTGTGCAAAAGTAAAAAAACCTAATTGTGCAGAAAAACGTCGGTTTCCACGGCCGGCAAAAAGAAGTGCTTTGCGAGTTTGATGCTTTTCCATAATAATGAGGTCGCGGCCATTAATTAAGGCCCAAATATCCGACCGTATATCTTAACTTTAACTAGCTGCACGCTGTTTCGCATGTCGTTTGCCGTTGCCGTTCGTCGTCGTTAATACGAGCTGCCAGACGTTTCTTTACTAGACGGAACGGTCATAAAAGAATAATTTACATAGTTCCGGTTGGCATCATACTTTTGTTAAGACTTAATGTTATTTATGGTAATGGCAAATATTTGTTTAAATAACAAGTTTTTGATGACGTGCAGTCTACGGAACTTAAATCAGCTTACTGCTAAACCTTATGCACTTCTACGGGATCCATCAAAATGTTCGCTTATTAAGCTTATTTTACATTTACAATTCGCGTTGGGCAATTTTCTATTAACTTTATTCGCCATGGCTTTATTTCTGCTTTTTTATTGCCATCATCATTATTGCTCGAAAAGGGAACTAAATATGAATATTTCATTATTTTAAATAATTGATATATAGAGGGATTTAGCATTAACATTCATAGGTAAACAAACAGCGTTTCAATAAATATGGGTATGCATGTAACTACTATTATTATTATATGTGTACATTTAATGTAGATATGTGTGTACACGTGTTATTATTAATAATATACGTGGTACTGGAAAGCTAATAGAAAATGTTTTGCCGCTTATTTTGCATTCGGTTCGCAATTAATTCGCAGTTAGTATCGAAAGAATGTTGGGTATCCTAACGCAGAAATCCGAAATGGTCTAGAAAATTGTTTTATACCTTATACTAATTAATATTCCAAGAATTCGCATTATAAAATAATGCAAATCGGAAGAGCGACATAATTGTATGCACAAATCTTCACTAAAAATTATTTATTTGTGGAAGCTATTGTTCTGTAATTGATTAATTATGAATGCAAACATTAAAGATCGGTTAATAAGTATTTGAATGTGAGCTTTACTTTGAGATTCATTCATATTTCGAAACTTTTTTCCCTCAATTTTTGCATCCTTCTCTACTTATGCACTAACTGCAATAAACTCACTTTAGAACCCAAATAGTCGCTTCCATGCACAAAACTTTTTGTGCACAGATTCTACCTTCTTGGTGAACACGAGACTCGAGAAGACCAGAAGTTTTAGAAAATAGAAAGAGGCCCCGGAAAAATTCTCGTGTAACAGAAACGAAAAAATTTCAACGATTAATCCAGCTAATTTAATGTACAAGGTCCGACAGAAAAACCTTCCACGTTTTAAACGGAAATTACAAGACTATGGTAAGTCCGATTTGACTTTCCTTTTCTCCGAAAAATAGGGAATTTTACGTTATTTAGTTTAAGAAATAATTACCTCTAAGTGGAAACCATTTTTCTTTGTTATTAACAACTTTTGCCTAGAAGCCTGTATCACTTGCGCAGCGAAATTGTAGGCACTTTGCAATTTCTTGGCGTATTGCTTCTTTGAATTCACCAAGATTAGAGCGAACATGCAAAGGCCGTCCAAATCCTCGGCGAAGTCAAAACAACGATTTTCTTGCAGGTTTAAAACTTTAAAGCCATTGATTCAGCGTGTGGCAAACAAAATGGATTTTCGTCACTGGATGGTAGAACATTCTAGGCAATTCCATGAAAGACCAGTTCGGAGACTACGAGTAACTATCTGACGTGCTGTTGGATCGTTTCGGGTCCACAATGACGCACAAATGTAACTATAACTGCTGATTGCTATGTCGAAATTCTTCGCAACTTTGTGGAACCAATTTTGCCCACGTATGCCTCTTTCCTCTGGGGCCACCAAAAATCTAACGTTAACGTTACAATCGCTTGAAATTATTGTTGAAAGTTTAGGCATAGGTTATAAATAATTTAAAAAAAAATGGTCAATTTGGACACAATAACTTTGTAAACTAAATAGCATAAAATGGTATAAAATAAAATAGAATAATCGGGCTTAATTTAAGTTTAAACTGTGGGCTGTTTCTGCCGGATCCTGTATAATACGAAATCGTAGTAATTTTATTATCATTTCAAATTGTACGTAGCAATAATAACGTTTTCGTACTAATTTTTTGCATTATTTACTCATCAATCCACAGACGAGTTTAACATTAAACCCGAACCTATACGAAATTTACGAATCCTTAATGTCTATTGCCAACGTTAAATCTAATGAAGTCTCGCTAATGCGGTAGACACGCGAAACTGTACCGTCGACGGTGGCCCTTCGCATTAAGGTGGCACGAATCTACCCTTCGAACTAAATCAGTTTTAATGCTTATCAATTTCCTTGATTCGTATCTGTAGCGAATAAATTTAATTATCTAACACACAGAGCGATGTACAAGTGCGCTTACATACACACCATTCTCCTCGTCACCGTCGGCCTCTTCTCTCTTTGCGTATCGCGTATTATGGTAGTTACCACTAACAAATCCGGAGCCGTTAAAACGCTACCAGCAGACTGCTGACATTTTCGGTTTACCATTATTTATCATCGTAACTTCACACGCCGATCCTCATCAATACATATCTCTCTGCGAACGCATGTTTACGATGTAATTAATTAGAATAGCAGTTATATTTCGCATTATAATGCTAACGATGTGTAATCGACCATCGGACGTCCCCGCTACGTTTTCCCACTTTTCCAACTTACCGTATCGACCACCGGCGACGAGCATAAATTATCGTACTCGAGCAGGTATCGATTGTGCAACAAATTCTTATCGACTTCGAATCGCAAACGTAATTAAATTGTTAAAACGAGTATCGCTCTTTTGAATTGTTTATTGTCGAGGCGCGTAAAACCATCAGCCGATAAATGGATGCTTTATTTGCCAAATCGATCCACTCCATAAAAGTAGACGTTGAGAAAAATTATAAAATACGATTATATATATATATTTTTTAATTCCTTTTAAATTAAAAAATCAAAAATATGATGTAGACTTTCACCTAACAACATATGGAAAGTATAAGATAGGATATTCTTGGAGTAATTGTTATTGTCACAACATTTTTTTTCGTGATTAAGGGAGTTAATCGATTTTGCAAGTGAAAGTAAGTTATTGATTCAAATTCAGTCTTCGAATTATTTTTTGGTAACGGTAAAACTTCATTATATAATTATATGTTTTATGCTTTTGAAGATATCGTTCCCATTTAACAGGCTTCCTTTTCGTCCAATCGAATTATTCGTTGTGATTTTTACATTGCTGTGATCAAATCACGAATCTGAATAAATACAAAATCGTTTTCTCGAGGCGAGCTTTCTGCCAATAATTCGCTAGCACAAGCCCATATTTCAATTCCATAGGTGCAGATTGGTTTTAAAATAGTTTTGTAAATCAGTTTTCAAGTGATAATTTTGATTTTTTCCGCAATAACTAATAAAGTTATTTTACTTTTAGACCAGTTTGCTTTCTCTTGTTGATTACACGCTTTTTCTATGTTAGCCTGCAATCTAAACAAAAGCCCAGATATCTAGCATTAGAGGCTCGAGGTGTTTCTTTTTGTGGAAACTTCTTCATTAACTGTGATCCAAAATTCTCTATCATTGAGAAAGAATGGAAATAGTCCAAAATGGAAATTGGAAAATACTTTTGAATTTTGCCAAACTTTATCGAATGCTTGGCTCGCATCTGATAATACTGATGTACAATATTCCTTTTGCTATAGAGATTGTCCAATTTGATGCGTTATTCGATGATTTTGCTGGACTGTGCTGTGATATTAAAATTGTAGAAATGTTCAAAAAATGGAGCTAATCGATTCCATCCAAATACCCGTTTCTTCCCTGGTTGTTTACGATGGGTAGAAGGGAGCAACAGAAATTAATAAAGCGATAGATGCATGTATAATGCATGATCAAAACACAATTTCCATTCAATTTTGCAAAATGCAAGAGGGATTTCATCGATCGGACCTGTTTACCGATTTAGACGGTACCTATTCACTCAATTATCCCTTTAGTATTATCGGACGTGTATCAAAAGCACGTTTAATTAAATCACTGTCAATTAATTGTTACTCTCAAGAACGACGTTAAATGGTTTTGTTGGTAATAATGCCTCGTTTGTTTCTTTTTCTTTCTGTTCGCCATCTAATTACATCCCATAGTATTAAGCTTCTCGGTATTGTTTTAATGAGTTTATTACACAAGATTTTGCGAGGTATAAATTATCTTTTTACGTACGTTGAAATTGTTAACGCAGTTTTTGCGTCTCTTTAGACGTTTAATGCGAACAAAGCAATCATTTAATAATAAGCACAAACATCGTCATCATTCGTATATCCATTGAAAAACTACGGTCTCGCGAATGGATGGCAGTAAGCAAGCAAACGGACGAACAAATGATGGGCACAGAAGCGGTCTATAGAACGAGCTTTTTGCGTCCCTTCTATGGGAACAACGCAAACTAAACATGGTTTTAAATTGTATTACATTAATAATAATAACAACAAAATTCGCATGCACGCGATACGAGATTGCGAACAATAATAAACAAACGAGCATTCATTTTAAGGGAGGAAATTAATTTCCATTCTCTGCGCTTTTTTTGCGAGGGACGTTTTAAATCTAGCGAATGGAACCGTCAGCAAAATTCGCTTGTCCTTCATTTCGTTACATTTATTTAATTACGTTTATTGGTGAATAATTAACTAATTGCACACAAAGTTACTCCAATATGTTATTTGATTAGGTGAGAACGTTATAAATAGTGTTTTGCGTTCCAATACGATAAAACATTTTCCTTTCTTGCATCAAATTCGGCTGAATCGGAATAAAATATGACGACAATTCATTGAATGTTTCTTTGATTTCCATTTTATCGCATACCGTTGTAAACGAGTTTGCAAATTTATTTCATTTTTCCCTCGATTTTCCTTTCATTTTCCTCGTCCTTTAAGGGATTTTATCACGGCATCTTCCAAATATGTGGGAGGGTAGTAGTAAACAGCTGATTTCAATATTTATTACGTTCCTATACACATGGGGTTCATTTAAGATGTATTCTCTAGATTATGTAAGTAATAAAAGGAAAAGATTGGAGGAAGAATCCGAAAAAAAAGAAGCAGGAATAAATAAAAGCAAAAGGGAAACAATATCCGATATGTAAATGAGCGGAATATTTTTTGATAAATTTCCCTGCTGACAGAAGAGGTACGGGGAAGAAAAGATTTTATGGAAATTATGTTATGTTAAATGTACCGATTTAACAATTCCATGTAGAGAATCGCTTAATGAATGTAGCATCATCATCGCGATTGTAAACTTTATAAAATACGAATTAATTCGCACAATAGAACAAGATGCATAATTATAATAGACTTAACTTGTCACTTTTAGCGACGACGATAAATCTTTAACAATAAAATTTGCATGTCTATGTACGCGTTGTGCGCAATATGTGTGTGTATTATTGCGAATGAATATGCTTTTCACTTTGGAAACTGCTAACTACTGCCGTTGCACTAAAATGGATTTGGATTTATGTGTGCAAGACGGTAAAATGAACAT
Source organism: Hololepta plana (assembly GCA_963695495.1). Lineage (NCBI taxonomy): Eukaryota > Metazoa > Arthropoda > Insecta > Coleoptera > Histeridae > Hololepta > Hololepta plana. The sequence continues at coordinate 2,013,121 of OY968834.1, read as the reverse complement.
TGATAATATAAACATGCGATGGAAAGAATGAGCGATGATGCAGCGATGCAAAACGAAATTCCCGTCATTCGAACCGTTCGAATTGCCATAGAAGAGGAATAAGAACGAATCCGCGCTCTCATTCTTCTGCATATTTACTACCATTTGTTTTATTACGCAATTTCGATTTTATTTTGCGATACAAAATTGCGTTTCCAATTAAATGGCATTTCAATGTTATAATCGATATACAGGTACGATTTTTTCGAAAACAATTGGATTAATATTATTGCCGATTAATGGCCAAAAATTCAACAATATCCACGCGGATTCGCGAACACAATGCTTTTTTAAAGCTCGGAATGCAATTGATTGGACTCGCACGTTTCGCATTAAATTTGATTTAAATGTGCCCCATTTTCGTTTGCCTTTTTCTATCAAACATTTCATTTTGCCAACAAAACTAATTAGTTTTTTTGTTGTTGTTGCCGCCGCTATAATACGTCCATCCGATCGTTACTCGGCTCTCTTCACTTCGTTCGAATCGATTCTACGAGACGTGCGAACCTAAGTAAAAGTCTATTGAGTATGTAATTAGGTCCTTTATCCGATTTACTCGTACAAAAGGATTCAATTCGCTCGTCTCGCCATTATCCCGCCGACATTAATGGCGCGGCTGTAAGAGAGAGAGAGAGAGAACGGCAAACGGTGTCCTAATACGGCTTCATTATTCGTAATAATCGCCTCGGATGGCCGCACTTTTTCCCCCGCAAACGGAATCCCGCAAGAAAATCTAACATGCGACGTTTCGGCGAACGTGCAAAAAATCGAAATGAAACTTTTCGACAATAGAACGCCGTTATATTCGCCAGAAAGTGAGAAATAAGAAACGGGCATTTTCGAAAGGGAAATAGCACTTACTACCGCCAGAATTTTAATAAACGCGTTTCATATTGCAACTTAACGTATACCTTCGTATGCGAAGCGTTATTGCTTCGTAGGTGTGCGGTCGTTTATTTTCGCAAACAATTTCGTTAGACCCTCCGCGCGACGCGTGTGCTTTCACGAAGGAAAAAAGCCCGCATTAATCCGTTCGACTTAGTGCGAAAGTGGCCGTTAACGATTGCGTTATCGCTTTGAATAAATAGTTTGTCGGTGAATGCGGACGAACGCGACGAATTCGCTTTGATGTCGAAGCGAGCGATCGCAAAATGTAAATCCGTTACTCGATCATTAACGACGATTACTCTACGGCCGGACAATTTCCTCTTTTATTATCGCAGCGAGCGCACGTGTCGTTGTCGCCACGTATGACGAGAGCAAACAAACTTGTAATTAACGCCGGGCAACTTTACACAACGTTGGTAATCCTGATTGTAGCCCCATCGATCGTTAGCTAACCTCAAATTCGCTTCGTACTGTCGGTTTATTACTGCGTAATAAGCGGCACATCGTCCTTCGGCGCTACCAGGTTTGCAGCGAGGTCAGCACGCGGAATCCGCTATTTGATTTCGGCGTGTTTGCAATCTGTTTCAATGGCGTTAAGCAATCCGCAAATCGAACGCTAAAAGCACATCCTCGGTCCCTCGTTCAAAGATAATAATTTGAATTAAAATTGCGCTCCGCACTTGGCGCTATGCGTTCTTTAACAATCGACGCACGTAATCGAGCGCCGTTCGTGCCCCTATTCGCGTGCTCCTTCCCGTTTTTCGTCGTCGTACGCTCGTACTATTTCACCCTTTTAATATCATAATTCCCAGCAATTAATTTTTTTCGCCCATCGCCGATCGAAATATCAATTTAAACGTGTATCTCTGTATCCAGCGAGCAAAAAGGAGGCCGAAAATCATATTTTACCGTCCTTCGACTCCTCGCCTCCTCCATCTCGCTCCTTTTCCGACCCATTTTCTTTTTGGGCTCTTTTTTTTCATCTTCTCTCTCTCGTCTCTCCCGGCCCACGTTCTTTCATATCACAGACGCGGCAATGCCCCGTTGGGAAATAAATTTCCAGTTAAATTCGATGAGGGTAAAAGCGGGAATGAATAAGTCCCGTAATAATGTTCGATAAAGGGACGTCGACGGTATTTAGCGCACTTCGCTCCTCTCGCTCGCGTTTTTCTTCCATTCGGACGGATCCACGCATCCTCCTCTGGCCGCTATTGCGACTAGATAGCAACGTAGAGGTGTATTATAAAATACGGGGTTGTCTGCAGTTTTAGATTTAACCCCTCGAACGTTATAACAATAACATCCCCATTCGCCATTGCGCTCCACATTTTTCATTATCATTCACGGGACTAAGGGAAGAAATAATCGATAACTATATCTAGCTACGATGGGGTTTTATACCGGGTGTTAAAAAAAGGGTCACAAACTTTAATGGGTCATATTATGGCCCAAAATAAGCGGAAAAGTCTTAATGAACACGAGGCCGAAAATGGACCGTTTCGAAGATACGGAGGATTGAACTTTGTTGCAGCGTATCTTCGGTTTTCGCTTCTTTCATTCGCAAAATTTGCATTTTCATATCGTAATTAACAGCTGTTTTGTAATACGTAGCGTTTGGAGTTGATATTAAGTCTGAATTAGCCCATCGTGCATTTCGTTTATGGTCGCGAGAAGCGCTATGCATTTATGTTAAAGCTTATCCCCAGAATCGCCAGATTTATACCCTCCAGATTTTTGTCTTTCAGGATAATTGAAAAGTTCAGTTTATGCTTAACCTTGCAAATGACCTCCGGCAACTGAAACAACGAATAGATGAAAGATGCCACTGAATTTCAGCCAATACTTGATTACCAAAGATTTTCAAAAGAGTTCGAAGGTCCTTGCCGCAAAGATATCGTGGCTTTCGTGAAATGAAACCAAGCCACTTTGGACTTATTTGAGTTACGTTTCCTATGGTTTTTGTTCATAGTTTGCATTTTGTGGACATAAATTGTAAAAAATATAAAAGTTGCAAAATGTCCCGTATTTCCGAAACGGTCCATTTTAGGCCCCATGTTCATTAAGACTTTTCTACTTATCTTGGGCCATATTATCACCCATTACAGTTTGAGAGAGAGTTTCTTTTACGCCCTGTATAAGCAAAATGTATTAATTAGTTATTGAACGGTTCTACTGAAAGAGATGGTTTCGTTTGTACGAGGGTGGCTTCTGTAAAGGTCACCACTTTGCGTTAGAATGCGATAAAGCCGCCGACAAAAAGAAAGCGCCCAAGGCAGATAACGAAGGATGGGCGTTATGGTATTACAACGTGTACATCTGCTATTGCTACAAGAAGAGAATCGCAATGTTAGGGCAAAGGACCGTCTATAATATTCCTCGCTCTACGTACACGTATGAAATAGTCCTTCGACTGTTGTTTCGTGAGGGTGAAAGGACCCCGCCGACGCCATTGACTTCGCTCTTCTTAGCGCTTTCCCGTCCACCCTTCGGCTGCGTTATAATTCGTACAAGTACAGTACGTGCAATAAATTCGATTAGATCGTGTCGGAACCCATTCTCCTTGCACGCGTTTCTTTCTAATCGCTCCCGAACGCTAGTATTTCGCGTATGATAATTTTATAATTATAAAACGCAAATTTATTCAAGTGTATTGCGAAGATTCGGTTGTTCAATTAAACTGACGATAATTTAGGATGGAACTTAATTTCTGGAATTTCGCCTGTTATTACATAATTTCGCAAATGTTTCGAGAATAATAAACTACTGCTCGCTACTGGAGCTAGTCGGTGTATAAATCTAATCTTTTATTATGGCGAACATGTTGTAAAACGTATATACAACTGGGATATTAATACTCTCTTAAGAACCCAGACCCAAGTTTATGATTATTACACGTACAAAAGAATTCTCCACCATTTATTAACGACGTACGCATTCGTAATTAAGGATCCCCTTTGCTGATTTACGCTTCTATTATACACAAATACGATTTCATTAAGAGGGATTCGCATCAATAAACGAACGTTTCTTCGACTCGCTCCTCTCCTACGAGCTTTTTTCGCTCTATTCGAAACTTGAATTGTGACGAGCTGGCACTAATTAATTAATTAATTATGGAACTTAATGCTACAGTAAATATCTTGTCATGCTCGTCATCGCCATCATCATCGAACTTTTAATACCCGATAATTAATTTCCTGCAGCTACTTTACACGAAATGTTTACACTATCATCGAGTGCTCATCGTTATTAAACAATAAAAACCGCACGTTTCGATAAATAACATTCGAAATAAAATTAATCAAACGGTTCCCAATGTGATCAATTAATCCAAAACCGTATTATCCGGCGATAATGCCCTTTCTCGCGTCCTCTTTTAACGAGTTTCAAACTTTGAGAAAGAAACGATGATGAATAGCTCCATTAAAGCTGCGAACTTTAAAGTTTTACGGTTTATTTGTGCCCTCGCGTATAACTGCAATAATTAAGCTCAATTGAGCTTATTCCAATAATAATTATTATTTTAAGCACACGTTGAGTAGGATTATATTAATCACGTTTATATTTGATAGACAGTTTCGTAGGCAGCGTGGCCGAGCGGTCTAAGGCGCTGGTTTTAGGCACCAGTCCGAAAGGGCGTGGGTTCGAATCCCACCGCTGTCAGCGAATTCATTTTTGCAAAAAATTATGCCGAAATAGTGCAACAACAAATGTCGAGTAACAATACCAGTTTATCGATGAGCAAAACGTATTATTTTCGGTATAAACTGCGAAAATAGAAAGGGGGAAATATGCGAAGCGAGGGCGAAGTTTAACATTTGCATTAGGCTAATCTGCAGAAAGGGGACGATGGATCTCATATGAAACTGTACTTTTAATCGTGATTTACTGTTTGATATGCGAATATAAGAAAACGGATAAACGGCAATTAAAAATCTATCATTTTAGATGATCATCCATCAAAATTTGTGCCTACACCAACGTAAAAGGATTATTTGTTTCGGCGTGAAACGATTTATTTCAATGTTACAGTTATTTGTTATCTAGCAAATAGTGAGTTTCTTTTTGCTGGGGAAGAATATATATTGCCCTTTTTATTGTTATAAACGCTTTATATGGAAGCGACAATATTTATTTAAGTGGAGAGATTTCGGCCCTACGCATTCATCAAAATAAAGCAACCGCGCAAAAGTTTCTGTTTTTATTCTGTTGTTTACGAAAAATAGCCCTTCTATATACGATAAATTTTCTACGAATTCAAGCTTAACACTAACAAAAGAGGCTTTAAGTAGACGCAATTGAAATTACTTTTTATTATAATAATTAACTCATTTAACTTTAATTACGACCCCTAATCGAAAGAATTAGTAACAGGTACAATTTTTTAATTGAATCCACACCATGCAAGTTTAAATCAATGAACCATCTCCGACGGCTTTGTGGTGATAGTAGCAAAACTCAAATTCAATGGACATTAATTTACTTACTTAATTTCGTTGGCAAGTCGTTTGATATCGAGGAGACGAATAATTTATAGTTGACGCGAACTAATTAATTTACAGAAAAGAATTGGAAAACATCGACAATAATATTAATTTAAACCACATTATCGTCTACAAACAGGCGCGGGTTTTCCCTTCTATTATTTTACCAGAAACTATCCAGTACGCGTATTTTTAAATCAACTAAATTTTGCTTATTCGAAATGGAATGTATTAGTTTTCGTAGTTTAAAGAACGCGTGGCCGGCGCGTACTGCTGCGACGTCGACGCTTATGAAAGGACGCTCACGCTTCAACCCCCTTAGCGACGCATTCCCTCTCCAGAACAACAACAAATAACATGGAAAAAATTTCCACCCCTCGGTCACGCTATATCCATTTACTGTCTCAATAGGAATTACCTTAATTAAATAAATGCGAAGCGAATTTCGGACAAAAATATTACATAAATGAGGAAATATTGAAGCAAAGAAAAGGGGGAGGCCCTGTTACAAGGCCAATTAATTAGGGTTTAAGTGAATATTGCCTAATTCTCATAAACTATTATCAGAATTACTGATTTAAAAAACACTTTCAAAAAGGCTCACGGAAAGATCACTTGCATCTGATCAAGAACCTCTAAGGCAAATAATAATCTTCTTTTGTTAAATGGTGTGTACAATTACAATTCATTTTAAAAGTATAAAAATAAATTCAAATTTTTAAATCTTACCTTAGTCTGAAGATAAACCACGCTCAAGTGCTGAGTAGCCGGAAGATGAGCTTCGAATAAATGCAGTGTAGGTGTCCCATTTATTAGATAATTTAAATAAATTATCAATGTTAAAAGAAAAACAGATTTTTGTGCACAAATCAACAATTATTCACAAATCATTAAACTCCATTGAAAATAGCAAGGAAAGGTGCATTTCACGAATTTATTAATGTCATATTTTGCTAACTTCATTATTGTTGTTTTGATAGGTAACGCCATCCAAAGATAATATACCCGTTTGTAATTCTTAACCTTGTGTGCATCATAAATAATTTGGAGTGTATTTTTATTGTTTCAATTCGGTCAAAAAGTGAAAATGATTTGATTTTTATTAGATGTAATTGATATAAACGACAAACACAATGTCCGCGTCAATAGAAATCCCTCTTCGGGATACCGATGAGGTTAGTGCATAAATTAAGAAGAATCTTCCTGATATTAATTCATACCAAATTTTAGGTAATTGAGTTGTATATAGATCAGTTACCCGAAGGCGACGAGGTGCTAGGTATATTAAGACAAGAACATACCCAATTAAGCATATGGGTAAATCTTGCTGTAAGTAAACTGTCTCATAACTACATATGCTACAAAATAACACATTGGTAATTTCAGTTGGAGTATTACAAGCAATATAAAATACCAGATTTTGTCAAAATATTGGAAGCATCAAGAACAGAAGCAAATATTTCATACAGAGACTATGAAAAAGATCAAATGCGAGCACTTGACATGTTGGCAGCCTATTATGTGCAGGAGGCCAACAGAGAGAAGAATAAAGATAAGAAGAGGGAATTATTTACCAAAGCAACTTTACTTTATACAACTGCTGATAAAATTATCATGTATGATCAGGTAATCATTCACAAAAGTAATATATTAGCAACAAATTTAAATTTTAATTATTCTAGAACCATTTGTTGGGAAGAGCATACTTTTGCCTTCTTGAAGGAGATAAAATGGATCAAGCTGATGCTCAATTTAATTTCGTACTCAATCAATCGCCAAATAATATTCCATCGCTCCTGGGTAAAGCTTGTATAGCATACAACAAGAAAGATTTTCGTGGAGCTCTAGCTTTTTACAAGAAAGCTTTAAGAACAAACCCAAATTGTCCAGCAGCAGTCAGACTAGGCATGGGTCATTGTTTTGTAAAACTCAGCAATCTGGAAAAGGCAAGATTGGCCTTTGAAAGGGCCCTACAGTTAGACCCACAATGTGTAGGTGCACTAGTTGGTTTAGCTATTCTCAAACTAAATCAGCAGCAACCAGATTCTATAAGAAATGGTGTACAAATGTTGTCCAAAGCTTATACAATTGATTCATCTAATCCAATGGTTTTGAATCATCTGGCCAATCATTTTTTCTTCAAGAAGGACTACAATAAGGTACAACATTTGGCTTTGCATGCCTTTCACAATACCGAAAATGAGGCGATGCGTGCCGAAAGTTGTTACCAGTTGGCTAGAGCCTTTCATGTGCAAGGCGATTACGATCAAGCTTTTCAATATTATTATCAAGCGACACAATTTGCACCGGCTGCATTTGTACTTCCCCATTTTGGCCTAGGACAAACGTACATCTACAGAGGCGATTCTGAAAATGCAGCTCAGTGTTTTGAGAAAGTTTTAAAGGCGCAACCTGGCAATTATGAAACGATGAAAATATTGGGTTCTTTGTATGCCAACTCCAGCTCACAATCTAAACGAGATATAGCTAAGAATCATTTGAAAAAAGTCACTGAACAATTTCCTGATGACATTGAAGCTTGGATTGAATTGGCTCAAATTTTAGAACAGTCTGACTTACAAGGATCCCTAAACGCTTATGGTACTGCGATTAAAATATTGAAGAAAGCCGTTCAAGCAGAAATCCCTGCTGAGATTTTAAACAATGTCGGAGCTTTACATTATAGGTAAATGGACACGAGAGATTGATAAACACAATTCTATAATGTAATATTTTTTTTAGATTGAACAATTTGGAAGAAGCAAAGTCCAATTTAGAGGAAGCTTTAGCACGCGCAAAATTCGAGGCCGAACACGATCCTCAGTATTATAATTCCATATCTGTGACGACTACTTACAATTTAGCTCGGCTAAATGAAGCTCTGTGCCTGTTTGATAAATCGGAAAAGTTGTATAAAGATATTCTGATAGAACATCCGGATTATGTTGATTGTTATTTACGATTGGGTTGCATGGCACGCGATAAAGGCCAGATTTACGAAGCATCGGGATGGTTTAAAGAAGCGATGAAAATCAATACGGAACATCCAGATGCGTGGTCGCTCCTAGGTAACCTTCATTTGGCAAAGAACGAATGGGGTCCTGGTCAGAAGAAGTTCGAATTAATATTGAGAAATCCGGCCATGTCGCAGGATTCGTATTCGTTGATTGCTTTGGGAAATGTATGGCTGCAAACGTTGTATCAGCCGACAAAGGATAAAGAACGGGAAAAGAAACATCAAGAAAGAGCTTTGGCGATGTATAAACAAGTATTGAAAATTGATCCTAGGAATATATGGGCAGCTAATGGTATCGGAGCCGTGCTTGCTCATAAAGGTGCCGTAAACGAAGCTCGCGATATATTTGCTCAAGTACGCGAAGCCACTGCGGATTTTTGTGACGTTTGGCTTAATATCGCACATGTCTATGTGGAACAGAAACAGTATGTTAGTGCTGTCCAGATGGTAAGTATTTTCTGATGACAATTTCGTTCCGGAATTAAAATGCTTTCTATTTTAGTACGAAAATTGTTTGAGAAAGTTCTACAAATATAATAACGTCGACGTGCTTCAATACTTGGCTAGAGCGAACTTCAAGGCGGGCAAACTGAAAGAAGCGAAGATGATATTGCTTAAAGCACGTCGAGTGGCTCCTCAAGATACTGTGCTCTTGTTTAATATTGCTTTGGTTTTACAAAGACTGGCCACACAAATTCTTAAAGACGAAAAGTCAACTTTACCTACTGTATTACAAGCAGTACACGAATTAGGGCTGTCACTGAAGTACGCAAACTAAAGAGTCACTATTATGGAAAACTTATTATACTTTTTTCTATTTTCAAGATACTTCTCTTATCTGGCCGAACACGGTGACCGAATGCAATATGACATATCGCAAGCTGCAGCCGAAGCGCGACAGTGCCAAGATTTATTATCGCAAGCTCAATATCATGTGGCAAGAGCAAAGAGGGTGGACGAGGAAGAGCGTCAGTTGCGTAGGAAGCAGGAGGACGAGCGGACGGCGTTCAAGATGAGACAACTTGAGGAAATGGTACGATTTTTACAGTTCACAAATTTAACACGTATAACGTTCATTTATCGCAGAAAAAACTGGAAGAGGAGAAACGAGCCAACAAAGAACAGCTGTTGCAAAAACGTCAAGAATACAAGGAGAAAACCAAGAATGCGCTAGTATTTATGGAAAATATGGAAGTAGAGAGAAGTACGAAGAAGTCACGCGGTCGAAAAGATCAATACATCTCGGATTCGGGGAGCGACATGGAAACTGGCGAACAGGGCGAACAAAAAGAGAGGAGCAGGAAACGGAAGAGAAGTTCGGAACGTAGAAAGGACCACAAGAAACGTGGAACCGGCGGTAGGAAACGTAAAGATCATTATGAAACGGACAGTGATAACGGCAAACCCAGAAGCCGAAAGATGCGGAAGAAAGGCAAAGATGGTCGGTCCAGGTATCAAGAGGACGGACTCAGTGCAAAACAAAAGAGCCGTATCGTCTCGAAGGCAACGATATCGACGAGCGAAGATGATAGTGATGACAATAAATTACGTATCGCGAGTGGTGACGAGAGCGGTGGCAGTGGGGATCGAGGCGGCAGCAGCACCAAACGTAAACGCAGGATATCGTCCGGATCAGACAGATCGAGTAGATCGAAGAGCCGATCGAAATCTGGTAGTCGGTCGAGATCACGAAGCGGATCACGATCTCGCTCCAGTTCGAGATCAAGAGGTCGCTCCCGATCGAAGAGTCGGTCCAGGTCGCGATCGGGTTCAAGATCCAGATCGAGATCAAAGTCCGGGTCCCGATCGAGGTCGCGTTCGAAGTCGCGCTCCAGATCTAAATCCGGATCGAGATCTCGTTCCCGGTCGAGATCGAAGTCTCGATCCAGGTCTCACTCAAAGTCTAAGTCAAGATCTAGATCGCGCTCAAAATCCAGATCTAGATCGCGATCAAAGTCTAAATCGCGATCAAGATCCAGATCGATGTCGAGATCGCGCTCTCGATCAAAATCGAGATCACGTTCTAGATCAAAGTCGAGATCCAGATCGAAATCGACGTCGCGTTCAAGAAGTGCTTCCGGTTCAAGGAAATCGCATTCGCGATCCGCTAGTCCGTCGTCTTCGAGGAAAAGCAGGTCGAGGAGTAGGAGTCCTTCGGGTTCTCGAAATTCTGGCAGCGAAAAGGGTTCTCGCCATAGTAGTCCGGCGGCAAAAAGCGGACACGAAAGCAATTAATTGATAATATTATAATCGATATATTGTTATGTAAAGTTATTCCGGTAATAAAGTATAAACTTTGACAAATAGTCTACAATAATTTCATATTATTTCACATTCACCACATACAGAGGCTAGCAGTTCTTTTTTTTAAATATTTTAATTCTAATACTACAAATCTAACATTGTTCAACTATCATTATCAAAAAGAATCTCTTGTATAAAATACAATGTAGAACTGAGTTCAATAAAGATTAACTTTATTAGTTGATTAATTATTATAACATAAATAAATCACAAAAAATGACTAGATTGAATGTATCTTAGTAATAGATTATTTGGTGTTTCTTAGCGTGTACAAAGTATATAAAATATTGAGTTTTAATACAAAAGTCGTGAGTTTACGTTGTTGTAGTCATTGTATTTAGAATTTCATGACTTCCGTAGAAAGAAGTAAACGTTGTGTTTGTGCTTAAACTTAATGGCAGTGTATCTGTGCTATTTATTGTGCTGAATGTCGATAACATTTCACCCGGATTTTCCGGACTTGCCGATATTATATGTTCGCGTATCTGACATTCGGATCTGAAACGTAGAAAACGTCTTCCAACATCTCTCTTAATCAATTCGCTACAAATTTACCTATTGTTACTGTTATTGAGCTGCCTTCTTATTGTGTGATTTGCAGATAGACCTTGTGAAGCAATTGGTGTCTGTTTAATAGCGTAAATGTATACGCCCGTCATATTCAAAGCAAACGACAAAAAGTATAAGGCATGAAACTGAAAACAATTATCCATTAATTGCAAGTATTTAATGGTTAATATTGTCCATATTCTAATTACTTTAGTATCAAAAAGCATCATGCTCATTAGTAGCGTATAAAAGTTCCCAGATAACAATGATAGATGTAGCGCCGTTGTACCCATACTTAACAAAAACACTGAAGACAGGAGACAATATAAGAATTGACTCGCGGTAAATATCGACAATACAACGCTAGAATTAGCCCAAGTCGAAGACAACAGTGTTTGTTTCTCTAAAATGATCCTAAAACATTTTACATAGGAAGATATTCTTGTAATGGAATAAGTTCGGTGAAAGTATTTACATTTGGAGTCCGCTAACAATACTGCCGAATAAACCGAGCAATCCAAGGTACTCAACAACGTCCGTATTCTTTACAGACAATTCTTGTAGAACTGTAACAATGGCAAACAGAACTGCACCTCCCAAACATAACATATCTCCAACAAGGTGATTTTTTCCTATTAATTGAAATAAATTTAAAATGTTTCACATACGTATTGAATAAATAATACCATCAATTTTAGTATCCTCAATGTTTGCCCAAACAAGGCATCCGACACCAATTAAACAAACAGATACAGCAATTATGTGTACCATGCGATAACGTACACCAAGCACTAGGCAGCTTAATGCCAATGCAACTGGTATGGCTACACAACTCAAAAGCTGTAAGCCAATGAATGTGATTAATACATGAGAAAATCGAATGTAATGAAAAGTGTAAAGCAACGCAAATTAATAAGTATCATTGTACCCCTAACCTGTATGCTTGTTAGAGTAGTAAATTGATGTGAAGTACTTAGCAAGGTGTTAGCTTGTACATCAATCAAGCACAATAATAAGTATCTCCAACCACGAGCTTTAATTATGGATATCAGGCCACCTTCGCCTCTTCTAAATGCAAGCCAACTGGTATAAATTGCACACAAGAACATGTAATGTGGAAAGCTCTGACCAGTAGGTAGGACATAGATTCCTCCTGTATTTATATAGTGCGATGTTGTATTTATGGAACATAAAAGCAATGAAAGTACTTGACCTAAGATAATATTTTGCCAAATGCTCCTAAAAAAATGTAAACATGATAAGCTTTATATCTATGTTATTATATTAAAGTATTGTTTAAAAGCAAATTGATGAAGGTAAATAAAACATGAATGGCAAATAATTCTTATTCCAACTTACCATTTTCCCAATTCCGACAAACTGTTACCAATTCTGTCGCAAATATCATAAGACTCTCCCATCTCCTTTACTGATGCCGATATTTTAAATTATTAAAACAGAACAATGGGTGGGGCAACACCCCTTTTACACATGCATCCCTTTGAAGATCATTTCAAAATGAGCGCGGCATTTGCGGTACATCACAGTATTATACGATTCTCGTGCAATTTTAAAATTGCGATTTATTTTCGTATTTGCGGAAAACGTAATGTAACAAATTTAAATTGTAAACGTACGGCACATTTCTCTTTGATTTAGATTGGAAATTGTTATCATTTTACATTGTTGCACTTTGACTATTGATAATTGGATATGTTGAATTTTATCATTACATTAAAGCCTAACAAATGCTATCAATAAAATAACATTCAACAAGAATTGATAATTTATAATCGGCACAAACAACGTTTATCACTTTAAATTTTATTTAAATCAAATTTGGTAATTTTTCTTGCTCTTATGTTTATTAAACTTGCTTTTGTCTGTCAATTACTGACACTCAGTGACTAATATCAGCTTTTATTTTATTTTTACGTAAATAAATGATTTAATAATTTTATTTTGGTGAATTCATTAGCGGACAATGGTAATGTAACAATCGAATCGATCATGGTAGAACCAATATTTGATTATCAATTTCGATTGATTCTCATCGGAGACAGTACCGTAGGTAAAAGTTCATTGCTGAAATATTTCACGGATGGAAAATTTGCAGAGGTAAGTATATTAAGTGGTGAAAAAGGGCAGTTATTTGATCTTATTTCTTTACGAACGTTGATAATTTTCAGCTATCCGATCCTACGGTAGGTGTAGATTTCTTTGCGAGGTTGATTGAAGTGAAAGATGGTACCAGAATTAAATTGCAATTGTGGGATACGGCTGGGCAAGAGAGGTTCCGGTCAATAACAAAGTCCTACTATAGAAATTCGGTTGGAGCTTTATTGGTATATGACATATGTAATAGTGCCAGTTTTGATCATATACCAGCATGGATGTTAGAAGCAAAGAGACATATTGCACCACATCGTCCAGTTTTTGCACTAGTTGGCTGCAAATTAGATTTGGTAAATAATGGTGGTCAGCGAGAGGTGTCAAAGGAGGAGGCTGAAAGTTTTGCTGAGCAAAATGGCTTGTTTCATGTAGAAACATCGGCTAAAAGTGGTACAAATGTTGAAGAGGCTTTCAGACTGGTAACACAAGAAGTGTATAATAGAATAAAAACTGGTGAATATAAAATTGAAGATGGATGGGATGGTATCAAAACAGGCTTTGCTAGATCTAATGGTTTAGACTTTAATCTAATTGAGGCTGAACCAGCAAAGTCATCATGCTGTTTTTAAATATATTAATTTTTTAATTGTTGATATATATAAGGTGACTTCTTTTTAATAGTTTATTATTATGCATTAAGGATACTTTGCACAATGTATATATTATTATTATGAAGACATACAAAAAAGTGAATGACTTGTGTATATATGATTTCATATAATTGATTGCCTTTTAGTTTGTACACAAAAATGTATGTTTTGCTTAAACTTTGTAAATAAGCAAATATTTGACATTTTGATATTATTTAATGAATTTCAAAGTTCAAATTACGCTGCTTTTTTCTCACCGAAAATCGCGTTTTTTTTATCTAGTCGGGAATGTTATAGATATATTTCTAAAATACATAGATATATATTATATAAAATTTAAAACAAATTAAGGTTTTTTTAGATTTGTATATTTCATATTAAGCTGAAGAATTATGTGTAAAGGAAATTATGAGAAGATCAAATAAAAGAACAACAATAAAAGTTCCTTGATTTTAATTTATTTTCTTTGAACGGTTCATTAATAATAATAATAATAATTAAACATTCATCCTTAACAATTATTGACAAAATAATTTATAATGTACATAATTTACAATAAAAAAAAACTAACGATAAAATAAGTAGAGCATTTAAAGAATAAGATGGAAATTTCAAATAAACGGCAACAACGACAGATAAACGTGCTTCTTAAAGGTGCGACTTTTCCGTTTCAACCGTGTTCGTTCCACGCGGATAATCGTAAACGCTTGGAATTGCCGCTAAATACTTCGTATCGTACATTTGCGCACGGATGAACGCCTCTTTATCCTCCGGTTCCGGAAACACACTGGCAATACCTGCGTGAGGAATTCGAATTCGTTAACTTCAAAGCATTCGTCATTCAACCGATATTACCTTCTTGATATGCATATTCTAATATTTGCGTCGCGATTCGCACTGAACAATTCTGTATCGTCGCCAACGGCGGATATAAACTCCTCATTTCCAAATCTTCTTCGGACACTAAATTGGCCAAACCCTAAAAAACATCGAGCAAAACGAAGTGTTTAACGTGTAAGTTTGCAACGACAAAACAATTACCTCCGCGGCCATCAGGAAAACGTCCTCGGAAATCGTGCGAATACCGCCGCAGATAACGGCGAGCGCGACGCCGGGGAATATGTACGCGTTGTTTCCCTGCCCCGGTCGATACGTTTTCCCGTTGTACACGACGTCCGGAAACGGCGAACCGCTCGCGAAGATGCACGCGCCGTCCGTGTACTTGTACGCGTCCTCGGCCGTGCACTCCGCCTTCGACGTCGGATTGCTGAGCGCGAACACGATCGGGTGCTTATTGTTCTTGCCCATCTCGCGCAATATCTCCGGCGTGAAGGCGCCTCCGACGGCCGCCGCGCCGATCAGTATCGACGGCTTGATCGTCTTGACCGCTTCCGCGAGCGTGTCGATGGGCGCGCGATCCTGCGCGAAACGCACCTTGTGTGCAGTGACGCCGCCCGCCGGCCGATCCTTGACGATCAGACCTTTCGAATCGACGAGGAATATCTTCTTCTTCGCGTCCTCCTCCGACGTGCCCTCCCGCATCATCGCCATCACGCATAACGCCGCGATGCCGAGCGACGCCTCGCCGGCACCTTGGAACAGCACGACGTTGTCGGACAAACGCGTGTTGGAGACGCGTAACGAGGCGAGTATCCCGGCCACGGCGACGCTCGCCGTGCCCTGGATGTCGTCGTTGAACGTGCAGTACTTGTCGCGGTACTTGTCCAACAGGCGGAACGCGTTGCTGTTGCCGAAGTCCTCGAATTGTATGAGCGTGTTCTGGCCGAACCGCTGCACGACGGCCTCCATGAACTCGTCCAAGAACGCGTCGTACTCCTCGCCGGTCACTCGCTTGTGCCGCAAACCGATGTACAGCGGGTCGTCCAGCATCGTTTGCGTGTTCGTGCCGACGTCCAACGTGATCGGCAAACATTGATGCGGTTTGATACCGGCCAGCGCGGTGTAGAGGGCCAATTTACCTATCGGTATGCCCATGCCGCAGGCGCCCAAATCGCCCAGTCCAAGAATCCGTTCGCCGTCGGTAACGACGATGGCTCGTACGTCCGTTTCCGGCCTAAAAGAAGAATACCCGAAATCAATAAACGAGGCCAGTTACTACAACAACCACCACTTCTTCCTAAATTACCAATTCTTCAACATCTCGTAAACGTGTCCCTTATCGTGGATGGTTATAAAGAGGCCTCTAGGTCGTCTATAGACCAAACCGAACTTCTGACACGCCAAACCGACGACGGGCGTATAAACGATCGGCATCATCTTCTCGACGTTCTCGGCGACGAGCCGGAAGAATAGTTTCTCGTTCCGTTCCTAATGTAACAGTGAACGGCTCGTTAACAAGAAGAAGGCACGGTTAAGTGCAATCGCTAACCAGCAATCCCATCAGATAGATGTACTTGTTGAGGTCGTCGTCCAATCGGTCCAGGCACAGTTTACAATGGAGCAATTGGTCCTCTTGCGTTTTAATGCACGGCGGCAACAAGCCGTGGATCCCTAACGCTTGTCGTTCGCTCAACGTGAATGCCATTCCCTAGATAACAAATATAATGGATGTTATTATTAGTGCTATTGCCTTTATTAAGTGTTATTATTAGTATGTTTGAATTAAGGTCGGACGGCTTGTTCAAATACGATCACGTTAAAATCTATGGGTTATGAAGAATTACGATTTCAACATTTTTTTAAATTCTTTGCTACATTTAACCTTGCGTTAATTAAGGGGGCGTTCATTAAAGGAAGAACTACTCTGATGAATTTACTGTACAACGGCTCGATAATAACGCTTATCATTTTCGTTATCGTATTATTATTACATGTAATTGATCGATTGCTAATTAATAAAGTTTTGATTATGTTTGTGCTACTGATAATAATTTGTAACCATTTAATTAATCGCGCTATGTCTGGTTTGAGTCAAATAAGTGTTTTTTTTTTCAAGTTTCGTCAATCGAATATATGTTGATAACGAATTGCGACATTATAATTCTTTTTTAAAGGTGCAAATCATTCCGGCGATTACATAATTGCGTTCCCATTATTAAACAACCGAAAAAAGGAGTTAATTAATTAGTCAACATGAAGTGGAATGTTAAGTGAAAATGAAAAATTAATATCGTTCGAGAAGAACGAGAGAAATGTTCCTTTTT
Organism: Hololepta plana; assembly: GCA_963695495.1. Taxonomy (NCBI): domain Eukaryota; kingdom Metazoa; phylum Arthropoda; class Insecta; order Coleoptera; family Histeridae; genus Hololepta; species Hololepta plana. Next base: position 1,995,915 of record OY968834.1, on the reverse strand, counting down.
TTATATTAAACGAAATCCTTGACATCTCGCGTAAAACAATAAATACACGTTACACAGCGTTAAAGTATGATGCAAAATACTTTTGAAAAAATGGAAAAGTTGTATTGAATATTCGCAAAATATTTATTTAAACCGTTTCAACGCAAACAGCAAAATCAATTTTAACAAGCGTTAGATTTCGTGGTAAGCAATCGATGAAGAAATCGTTCTCAATTCGGTCCAACAATGCAATATGTGAGCAAAGAATGTGTTCTAATTAAGAATAAAGCAAATGACAAATTTACATTATAAAATTGTGATTAAATATGGCCGAATGCATTTTTAACTTTAAAGCCGAATAAACGATGTTAAAGGAGCAAAGTTGAAAGACTTTAAATACATGAATGCAATGTTTTGTATGATAATTGGCAAACGTTACAATGAACAATATAAATTGTACGCAAATCGTTATTAATAATGCATAAAGTAGTTGTTATCAGCAAAACTATTTAATATGAAATCATTTCCTTAGAAAAAGTTTCCACGAGCATTATTCGCCCTTTGAATAAATTTACCCTTCCATCGATGGCAGCCAAACTATCCGGAACGAAGAAATTCAACGGGGTAGGCGTCAATTGCCACCAATCATTGTGTTCGCCCATTTAATTACTTCAAATAACTTTTCTAATCCGTATAAAGCAATTATTTTTCTTCTCAAAGCAATAATTTTAGCTTGTTTTATGGTCGGCAATTATCCTTGACGCTTTGAGAGCGTAATATATACTTTTTTATATTTAAACGGTTGATTAGAGAAACGGAGTGTAAAATTGTATTGTGAAAGAAGCGAAACAAAAAGCGCGTTAATGAATAAACGCTATTTATCGAAGGATAAAGGCATATTAACGGGACGATTTGTATTATTCTCTCAATATATTGGCACTAGGTGAAGGTGATATTATGCGAAATGCACGAAGGATATCGATGTAACAATAACAAGTGGATGTTAAGGGAACACAATTCGATCACAAACGTTTTGGAAGAATTTTAATTGTAAGAATTCTTGTGAGAATTCGAAGGGGCAAACCCAGAAGGTGCAGGAAGTGATTGTATAAAACTGCGATTTTTTTTTCTGCGGTCGACCGATTGTAACAGCTCACTTTTAATTATAATTCGAATAGCAAAGTCTACGAAACTTTACACAAACGATTATTTAATTGTAAACTGTAAACTTTAATTATAGCAATTTAGTTTTTGGTTCTTAACTTATTAATGGCAGTTTTCTTTTTCGCGTAGAATTATTTATTATTAGCACATCGGTTTGCGGAAAGAAGAGCGTAGAGGCAGTGTTTGTTTATCGTGTTAAAAAATAGTTTCGCGCACCCTCAAACAACTTTCTTTTCAAAACCATGCCGTAACAACAACAACAACAATGGCAAGAATTAATCAATAATTCCCGTCAGCTGACGCCTGACACGCATTTTCCCTTTGCTATTTTCCGTCTTTCCGAACACGCATTTGGTTCCGAGAACGTTAATCGCATCCGCTAAAATAAACCCAATAATTGGCAATTAATCAATCGCTAAGCGTGGAGCGATGAATCGTTTAAAATTGCGCATTTTCTGCTTCGTAATGGTAATTATTAATTGGCAAGTAAATAACGATGGGGACGCTCAAGGTTTCCGCTTTCGGCGACTAACATGAAAACAATGTAACTGTTAGGATCAAATTCAAGGCCTTCAGTTAGATAATACGAATTGCAAGCGGAAGTGATGCACAACGATGAAACGGCAAATCGTTTTGCGCGAATTACGGGTACGTTGCTCTTTTGCCCAATGGAAAATTACTGGTCGAATGCGGAGCGAACGACGTGACGCCGTCGACAAAGGTAGAACGGTTGGAGCGAAACAATGCAAAAGGAGACCTTTTGTTAGCGTCATCGAAAAAAAAAAAAGAAAAACGTTACCTTGTTCATGTTGGGATCCTTCAGCCGGTCCAAGCCGCTCGTTTTGCTCGGGCAAACGTTCTCGCCGTTCGCCCATTGCCCGATTCGATCGCGGAACATCTCTCTCACGTTGTCCCGCTGTCGTCTCTTATTGTCGACGGTATTGTCGTTATTGTTGCGATATCGACTCTGCAAGGCGACGGGCTGCAATGTTGCTATCACCGTTGCCGCATTAGATGTGCTCGCACTTGAAACACATAATGGCAATTTATACGTGAGTGTGTGCGTAACGAGTATTTGTGGATTCTTAATTGTGTGTGTGTGTGTGTGGAGGAAATTCTGCTAGGAACGAACGGTGCACACGAACGTTACGCAAGCGCTTTCGGTAATCGCGTGACGACGACGATGATGATGTTGACGATTGTTCAGAAGGACGCTTGCGTCGCGCCGCTCTCTCGCCTTTCGTTAATAAACCGACGCGTTCGACGTCGGAAGAGCGCACCTTTGGAAGTTTGCCCTTGATTAATGCATCGAGCGATGCTTTTAACGTGAAAGATATCGAAGAGCGACGCAAAACGTCCGAGAGGAACGGAAATTTTATTCGGAATTATGCAGCTTCATTAGCATTTGATTATTGGCACGTGGCAATTATTTGCGTTGCAAAGCGAAATCGCGAAATTGTGACGCGCTAAAGATCGGTTTGAGGTCGAACAGGAACTTTCTTCTCCTTCGATCGCTTCACAGCAATTAGTTGAACAATAAAGAAGTTTCTACTCGAAGAATCGTTTTAATCGTGCGAGATTGAATAAGCGAATTTGTGTTGAATATTTCGCAATCGATGTTTCTATTCGAAATTGAGCGATGCTTAATAGAAAATTAAACTTAATGGATTCGCATCGCCTCATTATGAATTAATCGCCTTTCCCAATCAATAGAACAATTTCATTTTCGAAATCGTAGCGTGATTGCTAAATGAAATTGAGTTATTAGAGAAAAAGCGGCATTTACATAAGATTCCACTTTATAATAATCATAATAATGAATAATTGAACTGAAACGAATCGAACTCTATTCAATTACAAAAATGGCGTATTGATGTCTAATTTTTTACTCACACATCGCAACCCTTTCCGCCAGAATTACAATTTTGGCGATCAATTATACTTTTGCCACCGAAGAAATTAAACAAATTATTGCACACCGTACGTTTTCGCAAATTCATCATACTACCACCGTGCAAGGATTATTTAACATTTTATACCGAATGGAGCGATTCTTATTGAACGCAACGAACTTTGCACCAAAACGTTCGTGCAGTTTGCAAAAAAATACCATCCGCCTCTGACTTTGATTTATTTATTGGGCCTTTGATTAACGATTCTATCAAAACAAAAAGTCTAACTTCGAGTTAACGTGATTATTACGAAAGCAACTAATTTAATTGGATATTCCCGGAGAATGAAAGAAATTGCGTTCGTTTCCAAGTACAAGTGAAATAATAAGCATCTATTCGATCTAATCGATAGCGTACTTTCTGCGTTTGCACGCTCTCTGCAATTTCCATTTGAACAATTAGGTTTTCCTCGATGTCACTAGAATTACTCGCATAATGCTTCCAGAAGGTGGTTACGTTTTGTCAAGTTTAACGACCTCGACACGAAAATGGATAAAATAATTTTTCCGGAATTACACAATTCTACAGCGTGTAATTATACAAAATGACTACAGAAATTTGGAATTGACGAGATTTGAAGCAGTGAAAGTATGGGAAATTTTCCAGGAAAACTTTCGTCATTTGACGAAACGAGAGCGGACAACGTGACAAGCGTCAAGTTAATTAATTTAAAAGTATCGCCGAAAGAATGCGAGAATTCCGCTGCGACAAAGGAGATTCCCTTATTTATTCATAATTAGTGAAAACTGTTAAAGTCACACGACCAGAATCACGTGTAATACCGCAATTAAGCAAATTTATTTGAATGACCTTATTAGCAATTAATTAAAAACGATGCGATAAGAGCGTCGTGGCATTAGTCAAATGCGATACATGAATTTGCATAATTTCGAGACAGTCCCCTTATCAAAATCGTCTGAGGCTTTGTTTATAAGCAATGGACTTTGGTAATAATCAGAATCAGGCCATTATATTTACCCTTCGACGAGTGAAAATTTCCTCTAAAACTAAAAACGTTTCCGCAATGTCCTAATTAAATTGCAACGGTAGATCCCCGTGCTTCAAATTTTAATTCTTGCAGATATCGTGACAATAAACGGATTAAGTGACAATTTGTAAAAGAGATAAACTTACCAACAATGGCACTGTCGAACTTCTTCCGTCGAACATCGCTCGTTGTCTTCGAGGCAACGTTTAGCCACCGTAGCCGAATTACCCATTGTTATTTCTTATTAATTTTCCCGTCTGCGGGATATGTACAATAGAATCTTGTCGATTGAGCTTCTTCGATGTATTAACATGAACTGAGAGAGTTCTTGACCGGGATCGCGATATTTAATCTCCTCCACATGTGACACTATGGTAACATTAACTTATTTTTTCACAAAAGTTTGCATTGAACGGTACGACCTTGATCACTCTCGATCCATTCAATAGATAACTTTTCAAGTAAATCGAAACCAAAACAAGAAACGATGTAAAATTAATAATAATTATGTTTCTAATTGACGTACTAATTAAAATAAAAGAGAAGCAGAGCTACGCAGTTGGAGGAATTAAATGCTCGAAAAGAGAAAGACGCATTCCACAATTAAATTGCTTTAAACAAAAGTAGAAATTGGAAAGAAAATTAAAGCATACAACGTAAATACCAGTTGAAATTAACAAAATGATCGTGCAAACTTTCACTGGATGCATTTCATTCATCTATAACGTGAAATGAATATTGGGCAGACTTCTTCATCTCTTACGAATCAAATTGCGTGTGGCAACAAATTCTGATTGCGATTGCTTAGAATTAATTGTTGATCGATAGAGAAAAGCAAGATCTTGAAGTGGTGCGGAGATAAGATTAAAAAAGAAATAGATTATACAATGCTGCAACGAAAACAAGTAGGTATTACCATTAATTGGTTGATACCGTGATTTGGCCATACGTGACCTCATGCAAGGCACATAATCTCTTATCAATCCATTTTGAAACGTAGATTATTGCCCCCCGAGAGAACGTCGAATTATGTAAATCAAGATTAAGCGCGCAAAGCAACAGATCGTGCACATCCATAAATTATATGAGAATATTAATCCTGAAATAAAAAAGATTTTATACGTTATCTACAACAACAACGCAATGCAAAATCATATTTCTAAAGTAATTTAGGTATATTATATTACCCAATTTGTACATATATATATTTGTATATAATTAACAAAAATAATTTGAGCAATTTTTTAAAAATTTCTCTAACAACGAATGACGAAGGTATATATACATAAAAACAATATATAAATGAATAGTATTCAAGTTAATTAAGTTCATCTTTTTGCCTTTCATTCAACTAGCAATGGAATTATTATGACTGCGAATTCATGTGAGCACTGTGATTTTGTAGAACCCTAAATACAATATCCTTTAAAGTTTGTGGTTTACAACACTCTTCTAGCCAACCAAAAACGCCTGCAGACAATTCAGAGAAATTGTTTACAGATATTGTACTAAATGATAAAAACAACTGATCCATGATAAACTGAAACTAATTAAAATTGTTTTTAATTGTAATTAATTGAGTATTAACGAGTTTTGTTCTTACCACTGAAAACTTTACTTCATCAGACACACACATATCAGTCTGGCCAGGCTGTGACTGTTGTGCTTTAACTATTTGCTCATAATTTGTGTACATGATTCTTAAAGCAATAACTTCCTTCCTTAAAGCATTCCGTTTGTCCTCTTCTTTCTTCTTTTGCTGTTGTAAGTATTGTATGTAATCAATTGACTTTTGCAACACAGTTGCTTTACTTAATTTATACCCTGCCTCAAAATGCAAAACATTAGTACAAGCCTTTATGATTGAATCTTGATTCTTTTCAACCTGATATATCTGTTTGCTGACATGTAGGCACTAATTCCTGTAATGTATCATATCCTTTTTTTATGGCATCCCTTCGCTTTTGTTCGGCTTGTGTGTGTGCTTCACGCCTTCTCTCCTTATAACTTAATGGTGATTTCTTACTATCATTCTCTTCATCATCTGCAATACAAGTGTTTCAGCTTTAACAGAACAATAACAACAAAGCTATACCTGTATTGTGACATGAAAGGTTTTGTGAATTTATGTTAGATGTTGTATGGTAACTTATTTGATTATCTATACAGTTTGTTGCGTCCTTCTTATGATTATCCAGCCTATTACTTGGTCCAGCACCTTCAATGTGAACATGTTCAAATCGTTTCTGTTATAACATGGAAATTTAATACCTTACCGTAATTGATTTCAAAATTTGTTGAATAAGACATGTTACTTATGTTATATAATCACGAGATTTAATTAATATGTACACTGTTAAACATTTATATAATATTTACAAACCTAATAATCTAAAAAAGATAATTCCATATGTTTGACAATATTCGTCCATAATTGAAAACAACATGAAAATAGGTACTTTGATAATTCCGTTCTGTAAGAAATGTAAAGTGTGTTGTATAATGTTCCTGAAATTTTGGATTATTTTCAAAATTTTGAATACTCAAAACTTTTAAACGTTCTAAAGCCACAGCTACTCGAATTGATAATAAAAACGCTGTATTTAAACTATTAAAGATCAACGTTCAACCATTTACAAACAAACACTGTTTAATTCTCTTTTTAAATTCCTCGTCATTCCCAATTAAAGATTCCATAAATAGACCGGAGCATATGGAGTCAATAAAAGTATCTTCGAATCTTGCATCCAAATAATCTCTTCAGAAAATAACACCTTCGGGTATTTCGGTTTGATTATAACTTTGAATAAAACTAAAATATTCAATTGATTTATACGATTTATTGTTAACTAAATAACATACATATATGAATTACATTGTTACATCTAAGATTGGATTTCAAAATAGATTTTTATAATTCTCTAATTATATCATTATTATCAAAAAACCACATTTTTCATCAAAAACTAAATTTAAATAAAAGGACACTTTCTTTTCTTCTTTATATTGAATCGAAATGATTTTCTTTTTCTTATGTGAAGTTAATGAATACATTCGCAATTTTCTTCATTTAAAGTTTCAATTTAGAAAATTATTACGATATTTATTATTTATATATATTTATATGTATTCAATTATTGATAATTGTCTATGTGCAAATTAATTATATAAAGCACATTTTCTGTTTATTCTCATTTTAATTATTCTTTTCTTTTTATATTAGCGCTATTAAATATTAATAAATACGTATAATATATACAAATTAATAACAGAAAGATAGTTTTGTTTGCGTTTAATGTAAAATTGTTTTGCACATAAGATTAATAGAAATGATTAACTTTTTTTCCGCAGTTCATTCTTATCATCAATTTTCTTTTGTCAAGACTGAGAGAAAGAAATAATAATAATTACTCTTCCTGGTTGAATGAACTTCCAACCTTTTACAATAATAACAATTTTCCATTAATTACTTTATAATCGAACTAAATCAAAAGATGAATAATAAATAGTCAATTTACCTAAAGAAAAAAAAAAGAACAAAAAAATTGCACACAAAATTTATATAATAATAATCTGTTGCTAACAATGGCAAATCATAAAAATTTCTCTAAAAATTAATTATTAAATATGTCTATATATATTATTAAGAAGAAATACGAAATTCTTGTTAAGTCAGGGTAATTAATTAAAAAGATGTACATCTAAATTGAATAATTAAATAATTCCACTCTAATTACACTAAGCATACCTAAACAAAATTGCTACAAACTTAATTTTATGAAGGTATTCGATCCATTATTTTTGTTTTAATGAGAAATTAACTTGGACCGAGAGAACTACAACGAAAATACTTAATTAAGGGTAACAATTACTTCTTCAACATTCAATAAGATAGTGGAAGATGTATTCAACCAGAGTTAAGTGTTTAATGTAAGTAAGCAAATGAAGTTAAAACATATTAGTAATAATCTAATGCATTTTGAACAAGGCAATAATTACAATCTCTTATTAAATTAGTTTATTTTCGTTTCATTTTGATTGACTATTAATTTTTTTTTTTCATTTCTTTTTGTTCATGAAGAGATAGTATGAAAAAATATTTGTACTGGATCTTATTACACGAAACTTAGTTATGTGTAAAATGTCTTAATCATTTGTATTTTTACATGTTAATATTATTATTATATAAAATACTTGGGCATGTGTGAAAACAGTCTAGCGAAATTTTTAAAGCCCAGTATCATCTTTTACAAATTAAAGACAAAAAACAACAGAAATGAACACTTCCTGAGTCGAAACACACAATCTACTATGTAAAATTCATTTCATATCATTTTTTAAAGCTAAATATTAATATAGTGTTATTGTACTTTCTACCTCTGATTCTGGTGGTGGAGGCAACGATTTTAATCAATTATTAATGCGCAGTGCGTTTAAAAAGCTTCATCGTTATTAGTTTATTTTTTCTGGTTTAATTTATGCTCTAGAATTTTCTTTAAATATTTGTGGGCTACGGCGTTTGAATAATCGCACATAATGATCAGTCTTGAATGACGATATCCCACAATGCGTGGCTACTTATATTGATCACTTACTTTTCTCCTTTTCATCTCATCATTGTTATCAATTAATTTTATACAGCTTATACTACTAATACGCTATTTAAAATGAACGAAAAACAATAATAATAATGTTGAACCAAAGAATACTATGAAGCATATTGGACAATATGTGATACACACTTGCACTTGAATTCCTTTTTGGGTCACTACCTAATACAGTAGGCAAAATTGATTATAAAAAAACGCATCGCTCTAGAACCAACGTTGGCCTCCTACAATTTGACCTTTTTACTGCGACCCTTCGAAACGCGACGCGGTTTCTTACTAGTATTACTTGAATTGCTCGTCGGCGTGTCGACGGGTTCGTCTAAATGCCTTTTCACGCCTTTCGGCGTGGACGTACTACTAAGCGTTTCCGCGATAATCGGTTGCGTAATATTCGTTGCTTCCTCCTCCATTTCGCGTATTTGATGCTCCGTCGAACCGCTCGCTATCGGTATGAATTCGAGCGACGGTTCGATACTGAATTCGTCCGGCACGATACCTTGATTCATAAGCGTTACTAAATCATCGTTAAGCGTTACGACCGCGTTGCCGCAGGTGTTGCAAAACGGTGGCGTCGCGGGCGACTTCGAACGCCAATATTGCAGTTCCGTCTTGCATTTGTTCAGTTCTTGCAGCAACGTGCTGAATTTCCGCGATATCTCCTCGTTCTTCTTATCGCACTCGTCCAATCTCGTGGCGTATTCCAACGTTTGCTTCTGCTGTTCGGCCAATTGTTTCTGTTGCTCCGAGATCTGTTTCTGTTGCTCGGCCGTTTTACGCTTGCAATTTCGTAGATCTTGCCGCAGCAGCGACAATTGACTATTGTACCGTTTCATTCCTTGCTTAATTTTCCTGATGCGTTTCCGAAGAACCATATTCGATTGCGGCAACGGTTCGCTTTCGTTATCTAATGCATCGTGAGTCGGAGGGTCCTCCTTAATTTCCTCGGGGCCCAGCGGCGACGAGTCCAAAGCCAAATACTTGCCGGTGCTCGATGCTAAAACGTAATCGTATTGAATTTAGTGTAGCAATTAACTTGCTCTCTTATCGCATTCTAAAATCGGTACCTGTGAAACCGCTCGAAAAGTCTAAGAAGTCGGTATTGAAATAAGCGATTTCGGGTAGAGCCGGTTCAATTTTCTCCTTGAAATACTCCATGGCCATTGTTGAAAGATCGAATAGTTCGTCGGTTACTTTAAAGGGTCTGCCCAATTTTGGTGTCACTTTAATATAATGCAATATGTTGAAGACTTCGTCTAATATTTCGCCGGGGAAAAAGCAGCAATGCTTTCGCTCTATGTGTTTGCCAAAAGTCATTTGTAACAGCGTCAATCGCATATGCAACGTTTCGATAATATCACTTTCACAAGCCAAATGATGATTCCTTCTAGCCGATTCCCTCCGGGGCATCTTACTTTTAATAACTTGAAACCTCTGCAACGTTTGCATTTGTAATTTCAAAAACGTTGAATTTAAGAGCGAACTACAAATCTTGTCCATGTCCCGGCACACCTGTAAATAGTTTTCAGATTTATAACTTGCACTTTTGCTTTTGAAAGTAATTGGTTTAATTCCACATACATATTCTTGATGAAGCAAGAATGTCTGCCAATGCAAAATTCCTTACCCCATAACAAATAGAACACACAAACATGGAAATATACTGTTGCTATTTTAAGCTTTCAAAAAAAAAGATCTTCTACAAGTAGCTTTTTTGACATTCTCTACATGATAAACTTTACTTCCTGCATTTAAATTTCAACATTGTATGTTGGTTGTTAACTTACGCTTAATGCATGCACAATAATAATCATCTAAGAATTTTACAAAATTGTAACTTACAAGCCGTAGCTGGCAGACGTTCTTAAATTTTAAATTGCCAAGTATCTTCTCTATCACTTCGGTTGGTAAATTCATGAATCTTATTTCTATCTTCTCTGCTGTCTCACTGGATTTTCCTGCATCTGATGTGGATGGTATGGCATCACTATTACTTTGGTTATTACTGTTACGGTTGCACCTTGTACTTGTGCAAACTATATTCTGCATAGAAGTGCACTCATTGCCACTAGTATTGCCATTTATTATTGACATTTGTCTTGTTGAAACCATTCTTGCTCAGTACTTTTGTATGTGATCCAAAGATGTATTTCTCTTTTCTAATTTAACCTAAAAAAAAGATACATTAGTTTTGAAGTAATTATAAGAGATTATAGATTACATAATGGTTTAATAAAAAAAATAATTTCCAAAATAAATGTATTAATTAGGAGATATTTAATGCAATTGCCAGTTCAGTTGGATCGCACGTATTTTGTTTTAAAACGTTGGACGTTTCAACTTTGATTTTCGATTAAAATTAAAACAATATGCTTACCTAACGATTGCCTATTTTCAATTAAATAACAAATATGTAGAATAAACAATTTCGTATAATTATTGGTAGCTTTTTTTATATATAATTTCGTCACAACGATTTTTTTCAAGTATGGATTACAACGATTTCGAGCACTTTGAAAATCTAAGTCATTTTTTTAACGGCCAAAAATGGCATAAAAATCGTTTAAAACTTTTCTAAATCGATTTCACAATAATGGTAATTGTCTTAAATAGGAATAAATGTAAACGTTAACGTTAGTTAAACCTTGTAAATAATTTAAATAAATTACATTCCGTTTTACACTATTTCCAGTACGACAATCTAAAATGGTCGATCTTACCTGAAGTATCAACAGCTTTTTCACTTTAATTTTTCAATATACTCTCATCACCGTTCGGAATATCGCGACGAAACGTGGTTTTTATGAAAATCGAAATCTTTTAGATCAATTTTCCATCGTTTTAATTAGACATTATCTAGATTATTACGGCGAAAATACATAATAGAAAATTGTGGTACTCTATCCAAATGAAAACAGCTTATATTGACTTGAACGCGAACGAACGATTTCCAAACAGTGGCGACCAACTGGATGAGAGAGAAAATTCAGTAACAGTATTGCCTTATAGTTAAAACTGTGCATGTATGAGTTTCTCTCCTCTATATACAACATGTAATACACATTACACACATTTTGTGCGCGATACAACGGAATAAATAATATTTTGTGTTCATTTTCGTTTTGTACGTTTCGAAAAAAAAAACTTAAATGGATATTTTCATTTCGGCACATTTGTCTGCATTCAAAAATCCTCTCTATGCCCCAACCAAAAAGTCCAAGTCGAAAATAAACGTAACAATAATCCGTAAAGAAAAACTAGATGAATCCACTGAATTCCACACAAAATGAATTAAAATATGTATTAAACAAACTTACACGTTTCAGTATAAAATCTATTTATTTTCGGTTTAATAAAGTTTTGTCTCGATCCATAGATCTTTCCACTTTTTTAAGTTTCCGAAACGAAAGTGAAGACGAACACTTTAGAATCCACAAAATCAATAAAAACGTGATTGGAGAATAGCAAATTAATTGCGAAGAAAGTGTTCGTAAATGAAGTAGCAGACCGTATCTTCTCTCGTTTTGTTGAAAAGAAAACTGCGTATATTAGTTTATAAATATTTTAATTCGCAGTACGACAAATGTTATTTGCGTATCGATAAAATTTAAATTGTTCAGATAGAAATCGTAGATTTTCCTAGATAATGAGCGTGCATTTCGCATTAATATGTTTTTGCCAAATGCAGTAACGCAATTAGTTTAATGCGTCGTTTTCGTTTCAACTTATTTGAATATTATTCAAATTCAACCGAACGAAACTCAAATCATTGGCGTTTCTATCAACGAATTAACAAATTTTTTCCGTTTCATTTATGATTCTCAAGTGTTTTGGAGGGAAACAATTCGAATTTGTGGCAAAGAGTAGCAAACGCTTGCGCCAGAAATATAAAATCATTAGACTTGCGCCTTCGTCCTTCGTACGATTCCTACGGTTTTACCATCTGACCGTGTCGTTTACTTTTTTTCGCATTTAATTAATCGGAACGCGATTCCATTTTAATTGTCAATTTGTTTTCGAACTAGATATCATGTGCTTTAATAATAAGAACAAGAATTTCACGTGCTCGCTGATAAAGGTAAGTCTTCGTTCTTTTACAATCATTCAAACCGTTAGGAATCCACAATTACTAACGACCATCATCAGCCATTTGTGCAGACGATGGTTTGTATATATCACACGTATTTGTGGGCAAAACGCATAAAAATCGCGATAACTCTTCTATTTAATCGCATCGTCCATTGTTGTTAATCGTTAATTATTGTTTACTTTTCATTATTGCGAAGCACCTAGAACGGTTAACATTGAATTTATGATAATTCGCATTTATTATTGCATTCGTATTAACCTTATCATCAATTATTTAGATAAAAGTAAAAACGACATTGACGCAAACAAACATAATTAATTCCCCTTTGTGTTCGTTGCTGTTCTTTCGGTTTTTACTCTAATTAGTCGCTTTTCATTTGAATAATAAACATGTAAAACTCGTCAAAAACAGAAAACGAAGAAGAAGAGATGGAGGGTTAAATTTTCTATTATTTTCTAAAAGAAAGCCGACCGACGTGCATGCAAATCATTAATATTTATTATTACACATTTAGGTACGACGTGTACACATGAACATATGTTCTAATACGAATATCGTAGTCTTATGTAAGAAAAAGTACTTCTTACAAATAAACGCTTTAAAATGCTTGTTATTAGTTGTAAATAAGTAACGTTCAAAGTGAAGGGGGGCCAATTATTCTAACATTAAAAATGCAAGATGAAAACCAGGTGCATTTTCCTTTCTCTAACCGTAACCGTTTGCCCGTGCCTTTGAAGAGGCCATTCCTCACCCGGCGAGAACGGACTACAACCCTTTTTTTTACCTCTTCGACATTATCATTTCATAATGTGCCGTACACGCAAACAATAATGCAAAAAGGAAAATACACGGAATGGGACCGTTTGTACTCGGGCGATGCCATTTATAAAATAAACATTAATATTAGTTTTCCACAAAAAAGAAAACACCGAATTGTCAATAAGTCTTCCGATTGACGAAACATCGATTCGTCGAACGTAAGCGAACGATTGTTTCACGTTGGAAAAGGTGAAAGGGAGTCTAACGATCGGTTTTTTCGTCGGATTACGTAAGATTAATAATTCGCTTTCGTCAATTAAAATGTCAATAAGTATTTCTAAATTGAGTTTTCCGAAGAAGTCGTTAATGGTCCATTTCGTGAATTCGTCAAGGTCGAAACAATAATAGCGGTTCGTGTTTTGGAAATTGTCTTTCGCCGAAACGCTAATTAATTTCCCGGCTCCGTACGCGAACGTCGATTGTAATATTGTTTTAACGAGGGTCGAAATGGACGCGGTCTCGAATAACGTTCGACCTCATCGGCCGGGTAGTTGACCACCCTTGAAATTCGTATTAAACCGGATCTTCGGCCCGTTATGTCTGGTTCTTCTAAACTGAAAACCGCCCCCTTTTCCGACGTGGAAAATATGTTAATTCCCCAGCAGAAAGCAGGTGTGGATTTCAATTAGGTTCGAAGTTGAAAAGCCTCTAGTTGAAAACTCGAATTCCATTCGTAATTGTACGTAGATTGTTATCCTTCTTTTACGATGGCACATGTCCGTTAGTTCCCACCAGAACGACCAAAAGCGTGCAATTATTCGATAAGAATCTCTTCGACAATTAACGTAATTAGATTAGTTTGTGTTTCACGGAAGTGGAATTTTAATTAATAAATAGATGTGAATTATTCGTTATGATTGGGACGAGGCAAATTTGCGTTTGACGCGCCATTAATTACTGCCGATCGTATTAAATATTATGGTAGGATTCACGTGATCCGGGAGCGTTCAATATCGTTGAGAATAATATATTTCAATTTTCATTTTTTAAATTGCACGACTCGTTGTTACTACCCGTAGGTTTTTCTATTATTGTTAGTATTGGCAACAACAATAACATAATTAATAAGGATTAACGATATGACAATGAAAAAAAGAAAATAATTAACGATATTCGTCGCTGTTATTAAGAAACGTATCATAAATATTATTATTTTGAAGTCCTTAATTAGTTTGGCACTAAAAAAAGGAAATGATCGAATACGCTTCGATTCGAATCTGTTTTTACTGACGATAAGTCGTATCTCAGGGGAACGCACACACAAATTTATATAATTTTCTGTTGTTGTAGACTTGATGATGATTTAAAGTCCAAAAGCATTAATATAAACAAATTTATAACGTACACATACAATAAATGCGAATAACGTTCTACATTTCGTACACACACACTATCATTTCATTATCATTTGAACTGGTGTATTCGAAATGAAAAAAAAAAAGTTAAAATTAAGTCTCCAGTTTATCATCGACGTCGTTATTGCACAATTGCGATTGAGCAAAAGGAATAAATATCGAGAAGAGTTTCGAAGAGATATGTAAATGTCAGGTGATCTTAAAGCGATTAATGATGATGAAATGCTAACGATATTTTCCTTTTCTATTCCATCTTTGTTTACTGTTTTCGATAATAATTGATTGTACCCACACTTAGCAGCAACAGCTTCGTAGTTTCAATTCGCACACTTCCTGGTTTATTAAATACGAAGGACGACCACAACCGCGCAAGCTATTTCACTGCTGAAACTTATTTGATGCGGAACGTTTTTTGGTATACGTGCATATTTTTAAATTCGAGTTAAGGTTTTCTTTCAAATTCAATCGTCAACTTATTTCGATATCATTCGTTTCGCTGCGTAAAATTCGACACTTAATTAGATTGGGCCGTTGAAATATTCAACAGTAAAATTCCATTTCCAATTATCGAAAGCCATTATAATTCATTAAGTTTCCTTTATCGCGCACACAGCACGACGATAAAATAGTGTTGACGAATAAAAATTAGTTTCAATTAGTTTGAATACATAAAGAGGTTACAAAAAATAAACGAAACGTAGCCGAAGAGATAATGATAATAACGAACAACCGTGCAATAGAATCGTGGAGGAAATTATTTATTATCATCTCAATGCAAACAGAGTAAATTTTATTATGCGTTTGTACATCGTAAACGAGAAGAAAACAGGACGGGACACAAAGAAACGACGGAAGGGTTATTATACTGTCGAGCACGATCTTCTTTTAGACGTTTTGGTAAATCGAAAGGATCGAGTATTAGGTTGGGCAATAAAATTATAAGCCTCGATTCGATACATTTATTCATGTGCCGGCCACTATTTTATTAGTATGGACTTATAAATAAAATTTGAAAATAAAAACACTGTTTGTTTACATTTTCTGTTATTATCATACGTAATTTGAATAGAATAAACAAGAGACACGTGTGCAATCAACCGAAGGAGATTTTTGTGACTAAGAGACTTGGTGAACTTGGAATTCTTCCTCAAAATCGACTTAAGAATTTATTGATTATTCGAATTGTCTTTAATCAAATTTGCTAATTAGTTATCTTTGCAGTATCTGCAAAAAGGTGTTTGATTATGAATTTTACATATACGTAAAAGGATTTGAAGCACGTCTTTTTATCAACAATATTGATAAAATTATCGCTCTTGCGTACATAAATAAAACCTCTCAAAACCGCGATTTTTTCTATTTGCAATTTTGCGTTTGGAAGGGAATCGCTTATATTTTTTTCCTGCTTATCTTTCATTAAAACATCGATATTTATATACGTTTAATTTGTGGAATAGGTCGACTTTTCGTAAATCGCAATTAATTTAAGGACGTTCGTTATTGTTAACTCGATTTAATTGTATACGAATCGATAAAAAAGTGTTATTGACACATTTTTGCCTGTGCTAATTAAGTTTCACTTTTGGATTTAAATCAACATTGAAATTGGCGGATTCGTCGATATTTTTTATTGCTGTTTGGCCAAGAATCGGCCAGTCAAATGTAAGTACGAAAACTTTCGGTCGATTCGCTCGTTTTTTTCCGAAATGTAAATAATCAATTATGCAACTAGCCAAGGACTGCAATCTTGCGTTTAGCATATGTGCGTTACGTGCAAATTAAATTTGTTGCGAAGGATGTGAAAAAGAAAATTTAATTGCATCTCTTTTCTTTCTCTCTCTCTCTCTCTCTTTGTCTGGTGCGCGCTCTTGTTCCAATTGAATTTATGTGGAATTTATCTGGAACATGTACCAAAAGCATTCATCGTCACCCACATTTGCATTTATAATTTCGCGCAAGCAAAACCTTGGAACACCTGCAATAATATCATCATCCCGAATTTATGACTTAATTTAACAAATTATCCGCGCAACAACTATAACAATAACCGAACGGTAAATTGCTTTTTACTTAAAACAAAGATTATTTTTACATGCAAATATAAAGTTTAATTATTTTACAGTTATTCGTTATTGTTAACATTTCAGCAGCTATAATAATAATAACCATCATCATCATTATTAATCATTTCAAATATAATTACTTCGGTTTGACGTCTGACCATTATTTTATTTTGTATAGATATAAGTTATAATCTACTTTAACCATTCTTTTTCCTTCATTTGACTTCACTATGAAGCATTAGAACGTAAGACACGTAAATTACGTGCATCTCCGTCGTTTCGAATGTAGGTATACGGTGTCCTTAATTGAAATTAGATAAGGTTAATTGTTTAAACAAAGAATTTAACAGTAAATGGAACGACAATTAATCGGTTTTAATTGTGAGAGTGATTCAGTCTTTAAAAGCGCGTCTGTAATATGGACGGTTTTCTAAAAGAAAGAGGCCTTAACGAAATCAACACACGAAAATCTGTGAGTGCCGGACCCATTCGACGACGATCTTCTATTTATAGAAATTGTGGAACTCACGTGAGCGAGTTTCGAGCGAATTACTTAATTTTTATTTTATGCTTTTTGGACCGTTATTTGTGTTATTATAAATAAAAAAAAAAAAGGAAAGCAGCTTCGTGCAGCTTTTTTCGTAACACAACTTTTAAATTAATCTTACGATACTAAACTTTTCTTAAGATTGCATTAATTCAGAGCGCCAAATTTTAAATTGTTCATTAATTTTTTCGTATTCTAGTCGTTTCCCTTTCATCGAACCAATTTGAAAGTGTTATTTTCCCGATAACGAATTTTAATTATATAAATTGGCATCAATTTCATTCATTATAAATTGTAAATCACTCGTTGCAAATTCATTCGCAATTTAACAATCTTACATAACCGATTGTTGTTGTCGGGATCGCGCGCACATTGTTTGTCTCCGTGCAAAACTATAGATTGCAAATTTTCAGAGATGCGAATTGATTTGACGTCTTTCTAACACCCGTTTGCTTTGCAAATCTGTTAATTGGACGTATTTTATTTGATTTATTCATTACGCCCGAAATCTTTGTGTGCCACATTAAAACCGAATAGGGATGGCAGATGTACAAGAAAAAGACGGACGAAGAAGGGCCTCTCAATAAAACCGCTAGAAATTAATTCATTCTATAATAGAAATAGTTTGGCTTCGATCGGAATTGCATTACCTTAAAGTCATATGACGATGACGGTGGTGCGGTTATAATTAACAAAAGGACTCAATACGTATCTTTTTTTTATTGCAGGACTATATGATGGTCAAGCCGAACTCTTAGACCTTACTTCCATCCCGCGTGTACTATAAGCTCCATCAACCAATTGAAACCAATTACGAACAAGAAGCAATCCAGCAAGAAGCAATAGCAGAGAGAAGGAACCGTTTGGATAGACAGGATAGAAGTTTGTTTTCGGGCGAATCGTGAATTTTCCGGACCGATTAGAACGATGGCAACTGAAGGCGACCGTTCCCTGTCGTCGGGCATCTCGATACCGCAATGGATGAAGAGCAAGATGACCGACAAGTGAGGCTCTAATTTTAATTAGCCGATTATCGAAAACCGTTTGCTGTTGTTTTGTCTCTAATTCGCGTTATTATTGTTGTCCGGTGCCGTATCGGAAAGGGCACGCTTTGTAAATAATTTTTGGCAACAATTCGCGTTTATTTCGATGCTCGCAGTTTGAGGCTTATAAAAATAATATGCTTTACATGAAACAAACGTATTTGCCGTTTCCGATGGCAGTGTAAGTATCATTGTGTCCCGGAGTCATTAGATCGCTTAGACGCCGTTTGTTTGGCCCGTTTCGTTCTCCGAACATTCTCTTTCTGTTTGATTGATTCATTACAAAATCGCGGCATTAGATGACCGAGAATCGTGGACTAAGATGAATCTGACTAAAGTGATAACGCAGCAACTGAAGTAAGTAGTAAGTAAACCAATGACAATTTCGATGCCGGGCCGCTTTATTCCGTGCGCTATTCGATGATGCGAATTCGCGCATTATTGTTTCGGTGTTTGCTCGTTATTTTGTTTCCGCGTCGATTAAATAATAATCGTCTGCTTTATTACTTTAATTAGCTTGTTTTTTTTTATGAGCGATTCGTTTTCCGCCAGGCAAGTTAATTAGGATTAATTAAGCGTAAATCGTGCGCTTTTTTTATCGGCCGAAAAGCTAAAAAAGCACGCACTTTTTTCTGTTTGCACACAACGGCCCACGCATACATTTTTGTTTCATGCTGAAACGCAGAAAGGAGCGCGTGTATTTTCAGGCTTGTCGCGTCTCCTTTTTTTTGCTCTCCTCAAGCACCGCTTTTTATTTTTAATAGTAGTGAAAGGTATGCGGTTTAATAAATTACGTAATTCGATTCGGAAATTTTAGGGAACAATCTGTTCCGCTCGGATGCCTCGTTTTTTTTGTCGATCCTCTATTCTCGCAAAGTGATATTGGTTTATTAAAAAAGAACGAAAATCGTTGGCGAATTGTATTATGAAGCTGACGGTCTATTATGTCGTTCTTTTTGTTTGGCTGTTGTCGAGCGAGTTGCGGCGGAAGAGAAAGGGCATCGCCAGCGAGCCCTTAGGGCATTCTACCCGAGCTCCCTATTAACTCTATATATATTTATAGTTTGAACGTAATTGCTTTGGCCGAAAGCGCAACAAGCTTTCTGTTTGATCAATATTATCATCATCATCGTCATTGTTATTATTACATAACGTGCACGTCGCCAAAGTTTTCTCTCGCAATTTCTTTTACGAGCTTTGGGAAATTGCTTTATAGCAATTTGGTTTCCGTTTGTTATAACTCTATTGCAGTAACGATTTGCGAAATTAAAACGATATTAAAAAGTTTGTTTGTTGCTTTTTACGAAAAGGAAAACCAGAAAGGAGCGTGGATGCGATAATAATTAGCATCGATCTATTAATGCGAGACGTATTGTTGTTATTGTTTCTCTGTTCACGTTTAGGGAGCGTAAATTCTTTTTTTAACAATGCGCGTTACGTATTCTTGTGTGCTAATTAGATTAGGAGAAAACGTATAAATCTTGCCAATAACTCAAACTGATATTGCAATTAAAGGCGATCAAGCAAAGTGGTGGATGTTGTAATTTAGTCATTTCGATCGAATCGTTTTTAAGTGAGTGAACGTTTATTTTAATTGTTGCCTTTGATGATGGACATTAAGGAGCCGATGTAAGTGAGCTCGATAATCTACCGGTTTCAAGGTTTCGCGAGCGTTTCGGTCGCCGACGATTCTAACGCGATTCTGCCAAATGTACGAAATCGCATGATTATCCAAGAATTAATTTTGCAACAGTAACATGATGTGATAGGTTATCGTGGCAGTAAAATATCTTTTTATAAAATTATCTTTTATTATTGAATTTTAAAGCAAGGACACTTATTCTGCTTTAGAGCGAAACGTTGAAATCCAATTTGTCTCGCGTTTGCTTTCACATTCTGTTTGTTATTATTCTTTATTCATTCTCGTGCGATTGCATTTGTGAAATTACAATTTGCGGTTAATCAATCATGTTTAATAATTTAAGAAAACGCTCCTTCTTTCTCTCTCTTTTTATTATTCTTCCCGAACAAATCATAATTTCCTTCGATAATAACATGCAATCAAGTTTGTTTATTACAGTAATTTTTTAATTTCTGTTTCCAAAGGGGGAAACAAACACGATAACATTTAGAAGGACGCTACGAGGAAAGTTTTTCCGTTCGTTTCGAACCTAATTCCATTTCTTTTCCAACACGAAAACAAAACATTGTTATAAGTTAAGCGACAAATTAATTTGCTTAATCCCCATTTTCAAGTTTTCGACGTCATCCTTGGGCCCCCTCGTTGCGCTCAATCTCGCTTTATTCAACAACAACAACAACATAAAATATTACAATTAACGTACCTACGTGTGATTCGGTAGCAAAACTAATTTCAGGCGTAATTAATTGGAGTTTAATGAACGAGATAGGACGGCATGATGAGAATCGAGTTTGCAATGGTAACGTGCACACGTCAGTGTGCGAAGATAATTATCAATATTTTCGTGATTAGACGCAGCAACAACAAAAAGTTGATTGGAATTTGTGTAATTAGGATAAGTTTGTTTTTGCGGAATTTGATTCTTGTTTGTTTTAGATTTATTATTCGAAATAAATGAGGAAAATCGATTCATTTCTGGGTCATTCTAATTTAATATCGCGGTAAATTTTTCCTCGATCATTATTATTATTGCTCGGATCTCGTAAGAGAGAAGGAAAATCCGTAAAAAACTCCACGCTTCGAGATGATTAATCCCCCATTACACGTCATCGCTTTTTGTATATATTTTGAGAGAAAGGATATTGATGATGACGATGACGACAGTCACATGATTATTGCTTATATTTATCTTTTATTTAAAATCTTTCGTTTCGTTTTGCGCACTTAAACAAAGGCAGCAAGAATAAGAATCAAATTTCATCGTTTTAATCCGGCAATAATTACGTTATCGCGATAGGAACATTTAATTCTTAATTAAATTCGCTAATAAAACGTGCAATATACAAATGTTCCTTCCACGAAAAAAAAAACAACAAAACATTAAAAGAAAAACAGTGAAACAATGCTTGGCTTTTCTGAACTTTTAATTAGAATATAATGAGTAATACATATACAATTAAGAAAGTCCGGGCAGCAGGCAACGTCCATTAGAACGTCCTTTAAACGACGTCACTGGAGGTGTGTCTTGACACACACCACAGTGTTCTAGCAAAAAAATAAATGTCGATTACGTATTGGCAATATAAGTGCTATATTATCATAACGATAAGGAAAAAAATAACGCAGACGGGGACCGAGAACATAAAAGCGTTAGGTCGCCGACGAGATACGTCAGAGTAGGAGAGATTGTCGAGATTTTGCAAGAAGAACAAAGCGTTCGCCTTCGAGCATTTTTTCAATACTGTTAGTTTTATTTTTTTGTTGAAATATCATCGCGAAAGAATCGGCGTTGCATCAGCGACGATTTTTTTTTAACATTCAATCGTTTCCAGGTTGGATTTCGAGCAGAGCGCATTCTCGCCGCCCGAGAACGACGACAGTTTCTTTTACATCAGGTACCCGAGGACCACGACCGACGTATCGAAGAACAATTTTATGGTAAACACCGATAACAACAAATCCGCGCCGATCACGACCGCAGCAGCAGCAGCAGCAACAACATCGAGCAATAAGCCGGACTTCACCAAACATACGGCGCCGTGTCAGAAATTCATTCCAAACGCAAGACTTAGTGAGTGATTCGAAATTCGTTTCATCATTATAGCGATTTAAAAAATTAAAAAACCGTATTGGCTCGCATATACGACGCGCATTTTTCACATTTTGGTGTCTGAAGTCATTTGGCGACGACTTATTAGAGCGAAATTGGACACAGCTTTCCCTCAACGTCTTAATAAAACTGCTAATTGCTGCTCTTATAACGAACAAGGAAAGCTATAGTTTATTGATGGACATTACTCCTATTTATTTAAATTATTTTTTTGATAGTAAAGTTTGTATTTAGTTTTCAACGTTTTCTCATTTCTGCCTAAGAAAAATTATGGTGCGTCTTATACTCGATGCCGCCTTATACGCGAGTAAATACGGTATTATTAATTAGAAAAGTATTTGTTGATCGATGTTAAACGGTTTCAATTCGAAAAAAGCAGATGCCTTTGTGTGCTAATCGCGATCCATTAGCGTTTACGCATGTGATTAGCGCGCCTTCATTAATTAATCCGATCGATTTCGCTAATGATTAGCAACTAATTAGAAAAAAAGTCAATTGCGTCACTTATTTACTTTAAGCGAACCCTAATAACAAAAATTATAATACCGCGTGAATTATTGCAAAAATTGCGTTTCTCTTCTCAGACCAAATCGCCGCTACTACAACCGACCAAAACGCGAACGGAACGCCGCCGGCAACAGCAGCAGCACCGGTCGTCGGCAAATTGAAATCGACCGGCACGGATGACGGTTTCAAAGGCGAAGCGGCCAAGTGCGGCTCGTCGGTGATCAAAGTCGCGCACCAGATGGTCACGTCGCAACTGGTGACGCGCGGGTTTCAGCCACGCAGCAGCAGCAGCGCCGACGACGAGGAGTACGCGTTGCCGCCGAAGGGTTTCGATCCGGCGAAGAGACGCGGCAGTAAGTCGTTGCCGAGCTCGCCGCTCGTATCGCCCAACTCGTCGCCGAAGAGCAAACGCAAACTGGCGAACAAATACTTCACCGGCCCGTTCACCGACGGCGACAAGTACCACGGCAGCTGGATTTTGTCGAATCTGTTGGGCAAACGGGAAACGTTGTCGCGTTCGGTGAGCGTGATCGCCGAGGAGGACGTCCGAGCGGACGAACTCGTGAAAACGGTGTCGGAGATGAGCATCGACGGCTCGACGCAACAGATTATTAAGAGCGAGAACGGCGGCAATAAGATGAAGAACGTTTATCGAGCGAAACCGTCCGAATTGAGAGAGATGAACTTCTGGTCGCCCACATCCATGTGAATCTTTGATAATAACCATATTTATATGTCGTACCAATTAATTACAAATCGATTTAAGATAGAGGAGTTTTATATACACAAGTGGAATAATTTAAAATAAGGTTTAGTTATATTGTTTTAGTTAATTAGAAGTAAATTAAGTTAATAAAAGAGTAATGCAACGTTTCTGTTCTAATTATATATTTTAATTAATAAAGTTGAAAAAAATGTGACCCAAGATTGATTCGACATTTGTATAACATTTACTGTAAATTTCGTTTATTTTGTAATGATCGTTTCTTTTAAAATAAACAAATTGCAACGTTTCCTCCTCCGTGTTATTGCGTCGCTCGTCTTGCGAAAAGCCAAATCAATTTCGATCCTTTTTTTATGAGCAAACAGAAAATTATAATTTTTATTCTTTCAAGAAAAACGGTTGCAACACAAGCGCAATTATTGAATTTTTTACGTTCGTCCGCCGATAAGATCCGTTTTGAACGATTGCCTCTTAATCTCTTAATTGCTTACACGACAACCACGACTTCGTTTCTGCGATGTCCGTTCAAGTTTCTTTATTATCATCGCTGGTTTTGCTGCAGGTCTCGTCGCCCGATTCCGGACCTTTCTTTCGCAACATGCCCGGCTGATAAATCGCCATCGTCGGTCGATCTTTGTTCCTAATTCGCCGTTGTATCCTCGGATCGTTCTCCTTATTTCTCGTCCGGTGTTCCCTCTCGCGTTCAGGTTCCGACCTTCGGCTGTCGCTGAAACCTTCGTCTCTCTCGTGATCGTCGCGATCGCTCGCTTTCGACGAAGTTTCATTTGATTTCCGATCGTCCATGCTCTTCTCCTGATTGATTTCGTTCTTGTTCTCCTCCGATTTCGACGCTGCGTCATTGTGTCCTTCCGATTTCTTCAGAGCGGATTTCCGTTCTTCCCTCTTTTCGCTGTACTTTTTCACTTTCTTCGTAAATTTCTCCGGCTCTTTCTTCTCTTCGTGTTGCTTATTGCGATAATCCCTAAATTCCTCGCGTCTATTCTTGTACTCTCTTTTCTCAGCGTAATCTCGGCCGTACTTGGATTTGTACGAATTTCCTTTTCTCTCGTCGTACTTGCGATTCTTTGAAAACGACTTCTCTTCGCTCTTATTACCTTTCGCAGTTTCCGATTCCTTCTTTTCGACTTTTTCGGTTTGCTTCTCCTCATCTTTTACCTGTTCGCTCTTCGGTGCTTTTATAATTACAGTTTTCGTCGGCGATTTCTCGTCGAAACGTTTTCTACGTTCGTCATCCTTGATGCGTTTCCTTTCCATATCTTTTCGTTTTCTTTCCTCGCGTTTCTCTTCCTTCATTCGTTGCCTGTCCATGCGGCGCTGCTTAATGTAATCCAGCAATGGCGTGCTGCTCTCTGTCTTGCTCTCCGACGACGGCTGATAGGAGTATTCGGGTTTCTCGTCGCTGTTAGGTTGGACCTTCAATGATTCGACGAAATCCAAATATGCCGGATCCGATTCGATTGTACCACATTTTGGATCATTTCTGTTCTTATTGCGACGTTTAGGAACCTTTTGAAACGCCGCAAACTCAACGACGGCCGGATATTCGTGACCCTTGGAATCGACAAATACATAATTATCAAATTTCTCTTTGAAATTGTATATATCATCTATGTGGAGGAAGTTGATGTATGCCCTAGAGAAGGCATTCTCTCCCAATGACATGTCACCTTTTGTGGTGTACATATGATTGTAATCGGGTATTGGCGACACTTGTGTTAAGAAATCCTCTTGTGTTATTCCTGGAGGCAAACGTCTCACTATGACTTTTGTCATAAGTTTCTCTTTGCGATCATTTTTATGTATGTTTACTTTCTCACTTTGCCCATCGGTTGGAGTGGTTAATGCCATTATTGATCGATTACAAAATATTATCTAAAAAATAAATAAATTTGTGTTAAACTACCAAAGCACATAAACCTTTTGCATTATTTTAGTTATATCTAGCATACCTTATCAGCTGATAATAGAATGTGTGTCTTCCTATGCAAATATGCCTTCCATCAACTATAGAAATTCTAACATAATACGAAACATCATTCAATATATGCTAGATAAAAAAAATAACAACATTTACAGTCTCTAAATGTAATAATTTGAGCAATATTTAATTAAATATGTTAATTGACAGCACATTTGGCCAAAAATATACGTTTTCCAATTCGAACGTATGCAGCCAACAACACTACGAGAGAGGCTTCTAATTATAAAGAATTATGTTATTATTTATGAAAATTTTACCTGGAGAATTGCTTATAAATAAGTTAAAAAGATTAATTCAATGCATTTTGCACGTTTAATTTATATATTATTCGCAAGAGACATCTAAATAGCAAATCCAATTCACCAAGTTCCAAACTTTTTAAGTAGAGGACGCAAGTCTTATTAAAAAGACGATAGTAAATTTAAATTAATCATGGAATTAATTAAATTTTGGGAAGTAATAAATTATTATCTTGATTGGAAAATATTTCGAGAGATAAAAATGCACGGATGAGATATATATTTCGATGTATTTTGTACACAGATTTACAAATAAGTGTATGTGTATAATAACAATAATTTTCGTTTAATAATATTATTAATTATTATTATTACTTCATTAATAACAGGATCACACGATAATAATATGAATATTTTATATATAAACTATTTATAATTAGGTGGTAGTTTCTTCATCATTCATTTTATTAATTTTATTTTCTTTTTAATAACATCACACTGAGAAATATAAACATAGAAGTATATATAATATGTAATTCATTAGTAAAGATCTAGAAATAAAAAGTACGTTTATAATAAGAAAAATGAAAAGCCCTAAAAAACCTTATTATAAATATATATTAATATAAATTACACGTGAAATGGCCATATCACATAATTCCACATTTTATTTATTTCATTACATTTTTGTTTTCTTCATCTTCATTCCTCTTAGTTTAATTTATTTCACTTTACAGCACCATTTAATTTTCTCTCATTTTTCTCTATACATTCTCATAACTGAGCAACATCCTCCTCTCCTTTATTATTATTTTTACTTTTAAAATGTCTTCTTATTCTTGTAAAAAATAAATATATAAAAACTGTACATTATAAATTTGTAATTACCATATTTAAAAATATTTTATTGTTATTTATTTCATTATTATAATTATTATTATGATTATTATTGTAAAAATATATTTAATAAGTTTCATCTGTGAAATCATTATTAATAATAATAATAATGAGAAGAAGATTGACGGTAAAAATATGGGCGGAATTAAAATTTTTCCTTTGTCCATTGATTATATATGTATTATCAGATTAAAATCAATTTATTGTCCTAATTAAAAATAGAGAAAAATTGTGACCATAACAAAATAGAAAGCAAACCAGTCAAAATCTTCGTTAGAACTTAACGAAAGTTATCACTCTTTTATTTGAATTACATCCATTCCCTAATGTTTAATTCGATTTTAATTTGAATTATTTGCGATTCCAAAATCCAATTAGATTAATAAATTTTTTTGGTGTATATCACATTTATCGAAAATCATTAAAAATTTCTCTTTTAAGTCCGCTCCTTCTCGACTTTAAATTGATGCATTGTTTAGAATAATCAACCTCGTTCCTTTTCATTTTAATACATCCTCCATTACTACTTATAATTGCATAAGATAATAGTATGTTAATAAAGTAAAATTATTGCCCTAATTTAAACAAGTTTCAATTAGCTTGGGCTAATGTAAAATAATAACAATGATAGTGTCTGAGTGCCTGAGATCTATAAATTATCGAAGAAAGTTAAGGAGAATCTTTCAAATGAGATCAAAAATTTTAATAACTGCGAATACATTTCCGTTCCATAAAAAAAAAACACATTTAATATTTGGCAGTAAAATACGTTTGCATTTAAATTTCCTTAATTAAAACTTTCTTAAATTTTCTTTCAGTAAACGAATTGTTTGCATTTGAGTCATTGCCATCTAATCTTGAGTCAAATCGAATGTTCGAGTTTTATTGTGCTTGAAAAACTTAATCAATCCTCTACATATCAATTTTTATTTAATATTCAAACCTGTTTCATATTTATTAAAAGTGTTATTCATTTTGTGTTTGACGTAAAGTTTAAGTGGGCCATAAAAGTAATTTCTAAAGGCAAAATGGTGCGTGCTTCTTTCTACGACTTTATCTCTTCTATCCTACTCATTTTTGAATGCACACGATGAATGATGGTAGTAGTAAAAGTATTGCAGATTTTATTATAGATTTTATGCATGTAAGAAGCATTAATATTTTTCTTTTATTATTACGACATCATAATGCTCCTTTTGGACTCAAAATTATTTATAACTTTTAAAGGGAAAATGTGAACTGTAGTTTTTTTTTGGAAAGGAGATTCAAAAAGTAATCATTGTCTGCGCTTAATATTTTCTTTAGAGGATTGATCAAGGCTCAAGATCAATAAGTGAAACATATTCCAAGTGATGTCACACAATAACGATAATTTCGTGGAAACTATTATTAATTAACAAATTATTATTAATTACATCTACAATATTTCATGAGACACACATAGTAATTAGAAAAATTCTTCGTTATTTTCAATTATTTTTGCTCCATAACATAATTAGTGGATAGATAGTTATATTTTATATATTTATAATAATAAGAATTCACTTCAATTTTTGCTCAATATCTAATTAGTTATAATAATGTTTAAAACACCAATGAACATCAAACATCGAGTCACGAATAATTAATTATCTTTTTTTTTTTAGATTTTTTGCGTGTAATTATTTTGTAAGTCTATGCCCCTCCTATGAATTTATATTATAATTTTCATTTAAATTTCTTTTCATTTAATTTATTCTCGATTATTATAACATTTAAAATTTCCTTTTGTTTTCAAATTTCAATTTGTCCTGTTTTAAAAGGTAATTAATAGAAAAACAAAGAAAAAAATTGTTTTGTCATCTATAGTTCAGCACCATTCCATACATATTATGTTCTTTATAGTTTTATATTCACATCCTTATCAGCTAAAATCTTTGCCTTATCATCAGAGAATTACATAAATTAATTAATAAATTAAACCAGAGAATAAAATGATTATTATTATTATCTTTGTGTTATGTTAAAATTGTTTCTTGTCCTTAGGAAAATATTCTCATCAATATTATATTATTAATAAGTAATCAATTATAGGAACATCAGCTGCATTTTTTGCAATTTCTTTTTTGTTATATATACAGATTGCTATTAAAATATATGTATATATGGGAATATATAAATTGTCATTTTGCTTAATGCCCGTTCTGCATTTATTTTTCATAGATCCTCTACTTCATTCATTTGCTTTCAATTTGATGTGGAAGGATTTCTTTTTGTTTGCTTCTTTTCTCAATGCAAATTTTACTTCATTACCAATCGATAGATACAAATAGAACGATTATTAATGTTGCAAATATACGTTTAATAGATTACAATAATATAAACATTTAATTAATTATCTACAAGAGATTGCTTGTTGCAAGTTGTTGCTGTTGTTGTGTTATTCCTGAATAATAATAGTACTGCGGTAGTTATCATAACAAATTCGCATTATTATTTTGCACAGATTGTAGATAATAATGTTGTTGTTTTACAATTGTTTGTTGTGTAGTTGATT
The DNA here is from genome assembly GCA_963695495.1 of Hololepta plana. Classification (NCBI taxonomy): domain Eukaryota; kingdom Metazoa; phylum Arthropoda; class Insecta; order Coleoptera; family Histeridae; genus Hololepta; species Hololepta plana. Next base: position 1,966,651 of record OY968834.1, on the reverse strand, counting down.
TTGTAGTAGAACCGCGCTGTTCGTTACCTAATCATTCTTTTTTTTTTCATTTAGTTTACTTAATTGTTTAAATATTCTTAATTAAATAAATATATTTGGAATGCGAAATATGTTAATAACGATCAATATAAAATAATAAATGTTTAACATCTTTTTTTGTGTTTTTTCGGGTCCAAGGAGCGAAAGAAAATCAATGGATTTCAATCATTTTCGTGGGTTCACTTCTTGCTACGTAAATATTGTTAGTTTATTATTTGTAATAATAATTATTATTATGGCATTTGAGGTACGTCTGATTGTGTTATTGAGCTCGTTTATTCAGTAGTAGTTATAATAATTAATAAGTATAGGACTATATAAAATTAACGATTATTATCAATTAATTATTGGCAAATATTGTTTTCCATTTTATCATAATAATAATGTTTCCGATTCTTTTTTGTTCTGTGTACTGAGTGATGATAGAGCGAGAGAAAGTTTTATTTGTTTCATTTAACATTCTGTACATGTATAAAAAAATAAATACAATCTGTTTTGTTCCATTTGAAAAATTGTTATGTATAATTGTGTGTGAGGCAGCTTTTCGATGTTAAACATTTAGTTAATGTAAATATTTCATTTCTCGTCATAATAGTTATTCCATAATCTACAAATACAAATACGTACTTATAATAGTGTAGAACAACATTTTCAGAAACACCCAATTTTCTATCCTGTTTCGCTTGCTTTTGACTGCACCAAACACTATTTAAGTGATAGACACATAATATGTATTCACAATACGTTTGAGGTACATCGATTTGGCACAATCATATTTATTTCATAATAAAAATTATTGAAAAATTCTTTTCTAATTATATTCAATTCATATATAAATCTAGTAGATTCGATGTATGTAGCACTTTATTTCATTAACGTTTTACAGGAACATGTTTCCCAAATAAGATGGGGCATTTTTAATTGTTAATGCCAAAATCAATGCAAAACTTATAAATGCTCGTCACTTACTCCTTTATAGCTGGTTTTATTTGTTACTCACGTCCTTACGCACTCTGCTCATTTCCCATTTTGTTTTATGGAATTAAAAGGCAAAAATTAACTACCAATTATAAATATATACATTAATTATAAATGTCATTATCTATTTTCCTTTCTTAGATCTTGTTCTTCTCGTGTATTGTGACTAGCAGGAAATATTTTACAAGGGAACATCTTCGTTATTCGTTAGAATTAATTTTTTAAAACTCTATAATCATATTGCTTGTGGTAACTCACTATACAACCATATTAATGTTGTAATATCTTCTATATGAATTATTTATTTACATCGGTGTGCGGAAATGTAATTCGGTTTCGCACTTTTGTTCTTTTAGTTTTTATGGTGGCCACATTATTATTATTACTTTTGCTAACAATATTATATCTTTTTTTTTTCTAAAAGAGAAATGTATAATAATAACATCAGTAAAGCACTTGTCATGTCTCTGTACAATACAATGATTAAAATGAAAGGAAAAAAAGTGAAAATGTTACATTTTCAGTTTGTGCGAACCGTGCATACAACACACATTTATATATGCCAGTTACAATATAGTACTGGAATCCTCCATATCAGCAACTGAAACTATGCAAAATTGTATTGCACACACGTATATACAAATTACGTATTAATCACAATTAAGAATTATTATTATTAGTTTTACGTCATGTAATATAGTGATTAAAAAATCAATAAAAAAACCTGAAAAGAACCTACTTCTTTCTAAATATCAGTCTTCCGGTGCAATAACATAACAGTAAATATGAGAAAAAGAAATTAATTAATAAACGATCACTTCTTATCATGTTGTTATCAAAAATCACTGAAGCGATAATCAAATAATTAACCGATTAACAAATCAAATTCAATATCTTTTTACTAGCCTTCTCGCGTTCACAAGTTCATTTTATAGTCTTTTACAATTTTCCCTAGATTTTGAAAAAAAAAAAATCTTTGAAACAGAAAAAAGATCCAACGATTTAAAATATTTCTTGTGCACAATTAAAAAAAAAACGAATGATTACAAACTAATTAAAGCGGAATTATTTAATAATAAATTATATTATGATGCGTGTGTATATTCCATATTAAATATTTTGCGCATATTTTTACATTTTTAAAATTTTCATCATTGTTCACAGCCCATTCAAATAATTTTTGTTCCATTTTTTTTAATTACCAATTATTACGATCATTGTTGATTATATTTTTTGCAACAATTTTTTTCTTCATAATTTTCATAAAATTCGTTACGGACGGAAAAAAGTAAATCTCCTTTTACAGCTTTCTTATCAAAACAACAGACTTTATAATCTGTCACCAACACGTTTGCCTTTCAACAAATATCGAAACAAAAAGTGGGAAATTCTTGGATTATAATTTAGTACATTCAATCGTGACTTTTCACACGACGTCTTTGCATATCGATTTACCGCGACCGCAAATTGCTTTATTTCGTTTCGTCCTTAACGCTTCCCTCTCATCCGCAATCGGAATCGATCAGAGTATTTATCGGAATTGGTCTAACGAAAAATAGACATTCTCTGGATGCATTGTAAACGTTTGCATCGCACGAACGAAATTACAAATATCAGCGTGGAGTGTTGATGTGGGTGGTCAAGTGTTTGGACAAATAATCGGCACGTGCAAAACATTTACCGCACATATCACAATGGTACGGCCTCTCGCCGGTATGAATGCGTAGGTGACGCGTCAGGTCGCTCTTGCCGCCGAACGCCCGGCCGCAGAACAAGCAGACGAACGGCCGCTCGCCGGTGTGCTTGCGCACGTGCAACTTCAAATTCTCCTTCGACCGCACGCACTTGCCGCAAAACGGACACGCGAATCGCCGCTCCCTCTGCCGTTCCGCCGCGTCCGCCCGCAGGAAACTCAGTATGGACGCCTCCTGCGCGTTCCGGAACGCCTCGCTCGCGCCGCCGGTGCCGCCACCGGCGGCCGCCGCGGCCGCGGCCGCTGCCGTCAACGTGAACGCCATCGAATCGATCGTGTCGTCTTGTTCCGCCTCCGCCTTGTCGACGTCCGACGAGTTCGCCTCGCCGCTCTCGCTCTCGCAAATCGTCTCCTTCTTGATCAGCATCGACGTCGACGTCGTCGTCGTCGGCGCTGTCGTCGTCGTCATCACGTCCGAATCGCTCTCCTCGGCCGTCAGCGTCTCGTTCGAGCTCGACACCTGATTGTTGCTGTTCTCGTTCGCGTCCTTCATCGACGCCTCGTCGCCGTTGTCCGTCGATTTGCGCTCGTTCGCGCCCGCCTCCGGGTTCTTGCCGTGCAAGCGTTCGAGCGCGTGATTCAAACGGTGCTTCTTGAACGATTTCAAGTAGCGGAACTGCATGCCGCACACGTCGCACGAGAACAGCTTGTCGGCGGGCAAGCGGGCGCGGTGGTTTTGCTCGCGGTGCTTCACGTAGGCGGACCGATAGCGGTAACTCTGGCCGCATTGCTCGCACACGAACGGTTTGTCGATCGTGCTCAGCGAGCCGATGTGCTGCAACGCCGTGTGTTGTTCCAGGAGCCAAATGGACGGGAACGCGGCCATGCAGGACGAGCAGCGGTACATCTCGTCGCCCAACAGCGCCGGATGCATGAGGCCGACCTCCAACAGGGACGTGGCCAACGAGGGGAACGGCAACGCGAACGGCGTCGACGATCGGCTGCTGTGGGCGCTCGACGGCCGGTCCAAGCAGGGCGATCCGACGAAGCAGTGGTCGACGTCGACGACGGTCTGTAATGCGAAGCAAAGAGAGGTTTGCGCGTTAGTGTCGTGGTGAGCTCGACGGCGTGGAAGGACGAGGGGGTCGTTTGATTAAAGTCCAGTCGAATGTTATTTACAGATTCTCTTTTATTTGTCAAAATTGAGTTTTACAACTATGATATGCATTTTTGTTTTATCCAAATTAGAGAAAATAAAATCGAAAACAATAAGCATTATTTTGCAGACGTAATAATTAATCGTTTTTCTTGTAATGGCAAAAATGTTCACTAACGAAAGGGGTACAAAAAGGCTTGGAAAGAATCAATCAAGAATTAACAAATAAACGTCCAGTTCCTTTCCAACTCTTCTCCTTCTTCACCTTCACATCATTTACAAGAACAAATAAATAATAGTAATAATCCTTATTCGATTTCACATTATCATAAATGTTCATTAACTTATTTAACGATAACAAATCTGTGTAACTACCACGAGACCAAAAAGAAATAATAATAATCATGATAAGGTTAACGAGTACCTTATTTGATTTATCATTTTAACAAGTCACCTTATTCCCTCATCGATTAATGAATCATCCCCATAATTAATAAAATAATTATATACCGAAGTTAAACGTGAAAGCGTCAAATCGGGGCCTTTGATATCCTCTTGAAAATGGCTCAAGAAACGGGCGAGGGGAATAAAGCGTAGCTCGTTAAAAATCAAGAACAGGGGACAAACTCGCTTTCGGAGGTAACTACCTACGATTTCTATCCCGAATAAAATCTAAGATTTCTTAAAATTCTCGCTTTTAATTTCCCACATTCTTATTAAAACCACGACATATTTTTTTTTCATCTTCTTCTTAATTTGCTACTGACTTTGGGCAACTATTATTATTTATTATTATTTCATCTTTTTTTTTCTTTATAATATTCTTATTCTCTTAAGTGATTTCTTTTAGTATTTACTACTGCAGTGTCGTATATGTATATATAATTAAATATAAGTTTGTGTCTTACATGTGTGTGTATGTGTGATTTGTGTGAACGTGTACTAATTTATTATTTTTTCTCTCTGTATCAAATAACAACAGGAACTTATTATGAGAAGAACAACCTATAATAACATCTCTTTCAATATTATTAATAATGATAATAAATATATTGTTGATACAAGAAAAAGGTACTATTTGAAACATACTGATATACCTGGATTTAATTAATTACTTAATTAATAACACAAACGAGCGAGAAGAAACCAACCTAGCACCAATAATTGATTAATTTAATTAGAATTGGCTTAAAGACTATTGCAATAATTTGATCAGGACATTGATATTATCATCTCGTGTGTCGATATACGTTTAAGCCATTTCTAACCGTGTTGTCCATATTGAAAAGCAGGATTAATTAGCTGATGGACTTTTAATTAATTTTTCGTCATAGTTTCACCGTCTCTTAAATGATTATAACAGCGACTGGTAAAGAAATTTAATTGGGATTAATTAATTACAAGTACCCACATACTTATAATACAGTTTAGATTTTCTTAAAGCAAAATTAATCCGTAATAGCAGTTTTGTCCATCGTTAATGTTTGCGCTTTATATTTTAAGCATTGTATATGAAGTTTTTCCTTTCTTTTCACTTTGTCGATCAAGAAGAGGAACCAGAAAAAATGTTGAATACACTGTGTAACACTGCAGCTGGCTAGTAATATGATTTCATAAATTTCCTCTTTTCTCTCAATTATTTGCCTTCGAGCAATGAAATTTTATCGTAATTAGACATCTCTCTGTTTATTGATATAAAACGTTTCGTTTTCTTTCTGGTCGAATGTCTGTAAGTATTGCGAAATCGGTAAAATGTGCATTGTATTAAATAATTGCAATTAACGTATGTTTATTTAATTAATTTCTGTCAATTTCCAACACAAATTCAAATCTAATTGGCAATAATTACGAGTTCAAATAATAATGTTGTCCGATTATTGCAAAATATTGTTAAGAATTTTTGTTTTGTTATTGTTAACATACGTTAAGAATTATTCGAATGTAATTTACCGCTTAATTCCACGTATTTAATAAAATATAGCACTAGTGGAAATTGCAAATAATTACAATTTTAATGCAATTTTACTAGTAACAGTAGTTGGATTTAAATTATAAATTGTTTTTGTTCCGTAGTTCGATTAATTTAATTAAGGTAGTTGGCACTCAACAATAAAGAAAACTCCAAGTGAAAAAAATTGTCGTTAATTCATCTATTAAATGTCCTGTAAATTAATATTTTTAAAAATTTAATTTGTGTTTTTTTTTTCATCTTCTCCGTAAGTATCTCTATTATCTTTTATTATAAAACTGTGTCTGTATAAATGGTTTATTGTGGTGTTGCATCTGTAACGTATAGTTTATTATAAAAATGGGGGGATTCCTAGTCGTATTAACATGGATTGTATAAAAAGAATATTTTTTTTTCCATTTAATTTGTTTTAAATGCAATTTGGCAATAACGCGTATTCATCCTCAATGAGCAAATTATTATTTTAAATTCGGAATTAGGTACTATAGGTTTGTTCATTTATTTGTTTGTTTGTATGCGTCTGTTAAATGTTATTTGAAACTGTTTAATATTAATTAATGTTATTATTACTATCATTATTATTATATGTACAAATATTGTTGTTAAAATACGCGTTGCACCAAATTGCACTGAAAATAAAATTGTTAGAAAAATTTGCTGCACCTACGTATATTGTATGTCGCTATTTTACAAATTTGTAATAATAATAATAACTGTAACAGTTTAAAAAATTCTTATTTCTTCTTCTTCTTGCTTCTATTTTATTGATATTGGAAGTGAGTGACCCTGAGCCTACCATAATCATTCTTACGATGGGTTTGAGTTTTCTGACCAACAAAATAAATTATCATCAATTTGCAATCGTTCTCCAATTAATCTCTCTCTTCTTTTATTTTAATTAGCAAATAATATTCAGCATTATCATATATGCAACCGGTCATAGCGTTAACTTATTCATCGTAATCACTTTCAACCTTTCATCCTTTTTGTGTCGTAAATCACAAATCGAAAATGAAAAGGACCAAATCACAAATTACAATCAGGATTTCACGTTAAATATTGTTTTCACTTATTTTTTTTTTTTTATTTCATTTTTCTTTTATTAATTTTCATTTATTAATTATTATTCATCATCACAGACTATCACAGATTATAATATCTGTAATTCTTTAATTAAAAACGTTTTTCTTGTTGCTTATTTTATTACATATAGTTATTATTGTGTTCCCTACGAATAATTAATAATCAATTAATTAATTGAATTGAGTAGCAGTATTAGTAGTAATAGTAGTAGTTCGCATTATAATTAATGATATTATTTTTCATTTAATTATTAATTAATGTACACTTTATTATTTTATAAATATCGCAATTAACGTTGGAAACCATCTTCAATTATTAATTTCTTAATACTTTTCAGTCGGTACTCTCTCTTCTTTATAACAATTACAATCAACAATTACAACTTTCTCCTATTGATTACGTGGAGGGATAAATGAAAATTAAATCGCATTAAGGGCAGCAGTACTGTGAAACAGGCTTAATATAATTTTTTTTAAATAATTTAATAACTGTAATAACATCTTTACTGTTTATTATAACAGTCCATGACCTAATCTCACTAAAGCATAACCATTATTTCCGGTATCAATTATATAAACAAGAAAATTAATAACAATTAATTCAGATAAACAAAATTTGCTAATTATTATTTTATTTAAATTTAAGTAAATCTGCCATAAACGCTTTGGTTTTCGTAAAATTTTGAGTGAATGTGCACTTTGTCTGTGATTCTTTTTTCTTTGCACGTCTAAAACAGTAGACCAATATTCATAATTATTTGCCAATATTATTATTAATTTTATTCCAATAGTATAGAAAAGTGCAATACGAAATTTTTGCACATCTTTTAAAAATAAGACAGACTTGTTCCTCGAAAATAGTCTTTATTTTTCCATTTAAAGAGGCACTCCGGTTGCATGGATTCTATTTTATTCTTTATACATATTTTGTTCTCTCTTATTTGTTGCATCCAATTACATTATTATTCTTCGCCAAGAAATTGTTTCAGCATAAGACTGATCAAGTTGGACAATATGTAAACGTTATTCCCTCATCGATGTGTCGTTGGATTTGCAAGAAATTAAATTAAATGAAAATTTTAAAGGACAGAATGAACCAAGGAGAAAACTAAATTAACTAATCCTTGTGGCTGACCACTAGCCAATTTGTTTCCAAATAAATTGATTCCATCCACAGAGGATTTCTTTTATGTTTCACCATCCAATTATTTCATTAACCTTTTTTGTATTTTGTATCGTTAGAAACAGGTTCTCTTTGTTAAAATGTAAAGGACCCGTCATCCAGATTATTAAATTAGGAAAATCATGAAAAAAAAGTATAATAAATATTAATTACTCAATTCTCTCTTTAATATACGAACTCTTCCGTTTATCTACACCTACAGAATTAAAATCTTTATGATCTAAGTAAAGAAATAAGAAAGTCCCCCTTTTTTCAAATATTTACAACGATATATATATATATTTATTTATAACATAATTTTTTTAATATTCCGTATAATATATCTCTCTATTAAAAAATATCGTCATCGTTAAATATACTCTCTGCACGTAGGAAACATAAAAAACAAGAAAATTGTAGGTTGCCGATGGGAATCCTTAAAGACTAATTAATAATTAATGTAAAAGAGATGCGTCTAATAGTGCTCGATAGATATATCTTTCAATTAATTAATTTTAAAATTCTTTCTCTTTAAACAATTAATAACTATTTATTTATGTATAATGTAAATATATTTATTACTTTATTGCTATTCAATCATTTTCCTATTCTCTCGTGTCTATTAACGCGTCGGGAAAAAAAAGATCCTTCTTGCCTTTCACGTCATTATCATTTTCGCGCATTCGTCATTATATAAATATAACATTTTCTTTTAAATAATAATAATAAAAGGAACATAGATCAATCGTAGTCGATAGGTAATCCTATTTGAAAAGCATTCACTATCTCCGTGAGAATTTAAACAATGATTATAATGGCACTGCCTGTTTAGTATTTTGTTAGCAATAATCGGTCAGTGGTCAGCGTTTTCTTTTGCACGTTCCATTTCTTTGCGGGTGAATGTTAAAGGAAATTGCCGCAATTTAACACTAACGGAAGAGATTTCCTACGTAAACATTGTTACGTTTACAGTTAAGCATCTTTCTATGGGAAGCCCTTTCTATTGCGAAAGGGCCAAGTGATTACTAATTAATAATAATAAGAAGCTGAACGGAATGAAACGATTTTCGAGATAATTAGCCGGGAACGAAAGGATGTTGTTGCTCTAAATAACTGTTTTGCAAAATTGTACGGTTTCGCTTCTGCGTCTCTTTTTTGTTGTTCATTATTTTTCAGTAATTACTATTCTAATATTAATCCTATACAAATTAACAATTATCCTTAACAATTTGTACATGTGTAGAAAAACGGTTTTTAAAGGCGTGTTTCATTATTGCTTTTTGTTCGATCGAAAGGAGAAAACGAAAATTAAAAAGCAACGAAGAGATTTAATGAATCCGATCCAGAAAAGCAATTTAAACGCGCTGGATACCTTCCATTAGTGTTAAATATGCTAGCCATTTGTAATTTCATATTATTATCATGTTTCTTTTTAGTGGTTACCATTAGTTAATGATAATTTTTAAAAATCTGCACAGGATCGAAATATGCAATAATAATATACTCACAATTAAACGAATAAAATAATTATTAATAATTAAACAAAAAAAACAATAATAATGAGGAGTGGCACACAACTAGGAATTACAAAATAAAATTAATATAATTAAATAATCAAAATAATAATAGTAAAAATAGAGTAATGTAACATATAGTAATAATATAATATGAGTGAGTGAGCCTAGTTCCTCCCTGCACAATAATACTGCAAAGATAAGTAGTAGTATTTTTCTATTTCAAAAAATGTACCAAAGATTACCGAACGAATTTACCAAAGGGCAATCGAATTTGTTTTAAAAATCATCAGCTAGATCCGTCCATAAAATTCGCTTTTGTAATTTGGAAAATTGGCAATTCGTTTTAATTACTTATTCATTTGGCCCTTGTTTCTATTTTGCAAAAATGAATTTTCAGTTAGTTTTCAGTTGGAATGCTGCTTGCTATTTTTCAGTTATTAGTGTCGCGGTGATTGTTATCATCGATAGCGATCGGGCTCTCTTAATGTCTACAACATGTTGTCCATTGGAAGAGCATCATCGTCGTCATCATCATCATCATTATATTAAAATCAAGAATGGTGACATTCTTCATAATATTATCATTAATTATTTTCAGTGTATACAACTAAAAACACGAAAAAGTGCCCTAACAATAAATAAGTTATGTGCCGGGGGCAGCCCGTACAACGAACGGAAAAAATCTAAAAAATTTACTGTTTAAACATCTTCTTCTTCATCCTCTAATCATCATCATCATCATCATCGTTTTCAACAACATCACAGCTTGCACTTCTCTAGCACACTTTAAGAAGAGTTAATTATCTATCACAGCTCTTGCAGTTGCCTTTTTTTGTCTAATGTTAAATATAATATTCTAGTTACGAAAACAAAAAGAGAAAGAGAACATAAGACGCTAACAGAACGGGGAAAACCATTCGAAAAATAGACGAGAAATTGGCGCCCGCCTTCGTTCGTTCGAGGACCGCATGATAACGAAATCCGGAGAACAATTTTGAAGGAAACGCACGGATCACGATCGCTATTTTCGCTTAATTTCTGTTTGTTTGCATTAATCCTAATAATCACAAACCTTGATGGCTCACTAAATCGAATCGGGCTGCCACTATATTCCTATTCATTCAATAATCATCCGCATTCTTCCCTTTGATTTACCCCGGAAAAAAAAACGAACTCGAAATTTCGTTTGCTTTTTTTGGTCCACACGCACGCACGCACTCGTCGCTCGTTCTAAAAAGTGATTGCTAACGCGGCTTTATATAAAAAATTTGGTGAACAATTCATGTATTGTATAATTATCATGTATATAATAATAATAATATTTATGTATTTATATGTATATCATAATATATTAGCTAATTTTATATTACAGAAAAGCTCAGCTAAAAAACTTTTAAGCATATTTATAATTTAATATATTCATATAATATAATTAATCTGAACTTTCTTTTATTACTTTCTTCTCTTCGTCAGTCTAAAAGGAACTCTATTTCTTATTCACTGCGCGGGGGGAAGAGAGAAAGAGAGAGATAGTAGAGTGTAGGAGAGAGATAAAGAGAGAGAGAGAGAGAGAGAGATTTGTTCATGTAAATAATCGAGATGCTTCGTTTCGGGCACTACTAGCGACTAAACGCCTAAACCGCCAGTCTTCGCATTTCGACGACTACGGCTACGCTCAAACTCAATGCGGGCTCTCCTCCTCCGTGTCGAGGGGACTCGGCGAGAGGAACTTCCGCACGTACTTCGGATAGTGCGTCTTCTCGTGCGCCTTCAGTATCGTCGAGCGCGAGAACGTTTTCCCGCAGAGCGTGCAACGAAACGGCCGCTCGCCGGTGTGCACGCGACAGTGGTCCTTCATGTGATGCCGTAACTTGAACGCTTTACCGCAAAACTCGCACTTGAACGGTCTGTCGCCGGTGTGCATCGGCAGATGGCCGATCAACGTGCCGACGTCCGGAAACGATTTACCACAGAATTTACACAGAACAACGCCGCCGCCGCCGCCGCCGATGCCGCCGCCGCCGCTGCTGCTGCCGTCGCCGGTCAGATCGAGGTCCAACGGCGTCGGCGGCTGATCCGTCGGATCGGGCGGTTCGTGCGGCACCGGGGGCACGCGACCGCCCAGATGCGTCTCCATCAGGTTCAACGGCTCCATTATGCCGATGGCGGCCTGCGGCAGTTCGCGATACTTGAGCGTCTCTAAACTGTGCGACAATATGTGGCGGGTCAGTTTGCTCTGGTGCGGAAACGACATGCCGCAATACATGCACGGATACAATCGGGGCGACGACGTCGTCTCGCGGCAGTCCAGTTCCTGCAACCAAACAAATCAAAACATCAACTTCTTGCCCGCGCGTTTCTCGTTCTCGTTTCTATAGGTTTTTTTTTTTCGTTGTCTTTTCTCTATTCCATCGTCTAAATGTCGAGGGCCGCACGCGTTTTTTTTTTTTGTACGAAACTGCAGCGATCTGCATCTACAAGAAGTTGACGCTCATTTGTTTGGCTGACGGAAAAGGATGTTGCGCCGCACACACACCACCCCCTCGCTTCGAGAAAGATGCTTAAATAATGCAATTCGAATGCTCCAAAAGAAAATAAAAATAAAAAGTAGAAAGTGATGAGGAATTTAAAAAGTGTTATTAATAAATAAATACCACTGAAGCAAAAAAAGGAGACGACGAAAACTGCACAGACACAGCGTCGAACGTGCAAACGTCTCCGTTTCATTTCTCTTTATTCCTTCAAAAATAAAACATCCTAAGCCAAAATAATGAATGTCAACTTCTTGACTGACTCTTTTATCTCTTTATTTAGTTTATTATTTTTTTTTTTTTTTTTGAGTATGCCTCCCCCCTGTTTACTGATTTGCATCAAATCATTTCTAATTACAAAATAATAAAGGCAATGTAAATAATTACTCGATAACAATCGCAATCGTCCTGCGGGATGTTGCAACTCGAATCAAATCATAATTTGCCAAAACAAAAAAAAAGTTCAGTCGGAACTAAAATCCGAAAACGGAAACTGCGAGAAGCTACTCACCGGATCGTGCGAGTGTCTCGCGTAATCGGACGAACTCTCGCCGACGCTCTTCTCGTCGCCCAATCCTCCTCCCCAATCGACTTCCTTTTTCAGCGACTGCAACCGAAAATTAATCATAAGCATCTGCTCGGTGCATAATTAGCCGCCGCTTTTCGAAAGTTATTTTTTAAGTAGTTTGCAACAAAAAAAATTTATCGTAAACACAATCAACTTTTTAATAAAGGTTCGAATTATTATCCATTTTAATAGCAGCCTCCCATTTGCTTGCTAAGTGGTCCATTCCACGTGTACAAATGAGCTAAAAATTTGCATTTGGTTAGCAAATAAATAAAATTTTCGTGCACTTTACCAGTTTTTCAACGAGCGATTTCTTACTTGATGACCGATGTAAGTAATGTAAGGGCATGCAAAGTTGCAAATATTTAGCTCTTTTGTACACGTAGCAAGCAAATAGGAGGGTGCAATTGAAATGGATGATAATTTGGACTTTTATTATTAAGTTGATTGTGTTTGCGATAAATTTTTGTGTTGCGAACTGCCTAAAAAAATGGCTTTCAAATACGGCGGACAATCATGCACCGACCTAATAATTAACGAGAAACCAGAGAAATACAAAAGGGCGAGAGACTCACAAGTGGCATTTGCTGAACGGGAGGCATATTCGACGGTCCGGGCAACGGCTCGTTATTCAGCGGCGACGGTATCCTATTGCAAGACGACGACTGCTGCTGCTGTTGCTGCTGCTGCTGCTGCGGCGTCGATGGTATGACGATACCAAGCGACGATGCGGTCGTGATCGCGCTGCTGCTGTTGTTGTTGTGTATGCTCATATCGCTCGGTCGGCACTCGTCCGGCGGCGTGACCGACCGCTGCGTCTCCATCGGCGACGACCGATCGATCATCGCCGGCGTGCGACACAATCTCGGCGGCGGCGGCGTGTGCGTTTGTAGCGGCTGTTGCTGCTGCGGTTGCGGCTGTTGCGACGACGATGACGACGACGATGGCGGCGGCTGTTGTTGTTGTTGTTGCGATTGTTGTAGGAGCATCGGCGACACGTCGCGTTCGTTGCGATCGCTCTCCGACGGCCGCTTGTTCACCAATTCGGTCGGTTCCGTCTGTTCCGGTTCGGTCTCCTGCTTGTAGTCGCGCGCGGTCGTCGTCGACGACGACGAGGCGGACGCCGTCGCCGCCGACGGGCCGAGGTTCGTCATCTCCGCCAGTCCTTTCACCTTGAGGCTCTCGGCCGTCTTCAGCAGCGCGGACAGCTGACAGTACTCGACGTTCACCTCGCCCTTGTACATGAAGTCGATGAGGGTGCGCAGCTCGGCGAAGCGCACGTCTTTCAGTATGACGATCGGGTGTCGGCTCGGATGGTCGACGAACAACGTTTGGAAGTAGGACGAGCAAGCGGACAGGACGACTTTGTGGGCGCGTATCGAGTGGCCCTCCGAGCAGGCCAGCGTCACGTCGACGAGACTCTCGTCGCGCAATAGTTGACTGAACACCCCCAGTAGATTGCTCTGATGATTGTTCCACCTAAGGCAGTAATGCTCACTTCCCATGTCTGAAATAGACCACACTGTAACAGAAGAGAAGAACGAACGAAAGAGGTGACACTCGCATTGACAATTGATTGTTAATAACTAATAGATTAGTACTTGTTAGTAAATAGATTAATAGAAGGAGGAGAAACGGAACGAACGAACGAACGAGCAACGGCGATGAGCTCGAGACGACTTAATTACCGATAATGACTAAGGATATTGATTTCGTTAGTGTAATCAATAGAATCAGAAATTAAAAAAAAATATATATAATATTACATTCAATGCGATGATTTCAGTACAGCTTGCTGCCAATTAACGATTGTTGCCGAACGAGCAAAAAAAGCTTAAGATTTCTCCAATAAAGAAAAATTGCGGAAGAAAATGATTATTAATTCTTCTCCGATCAATTCGCGCTGATCACAATCGTTTCAAAGTGTTATTATATACTTACGAATCCATACGCTGGCACGATCACAACAAAAGGACTTTCGTAATTAAATTTAATTGTTTCGCAAAATCGTTACAACAGGAGAAAAGAATGAATAAGAAAAGGAGGCGAAGAGAATCGCACGAGGGCCACACAAAATTAATTCATTTATCAGTAATTAAATATATAATTTTGACCTTTGATAATTAACAGAAAAAATGGAGAGAAGGAGAGAGAGTGTGATTTTTTTTCGAAGCAATTATTTTCTTAATTTAGTATTGTTACTAACATGAAAAATCCAAATCTATTGATAAATAGTCCATCCATGCAACAACACCTAACCGACGCTTTATAATTCGCATATTAATTATTGGCAACTTCTTGGTTGCGTTGCAAATGGTAGAAAAAGAAACGCCAAAAAAAAAACGCAATTCGAATAGAATGTTGTAACTTTGAAGCGAAGAGCGAAAAAAATTGGGTTTTCAAGGTAATGGGGCCACCTTTTAGTTTAATTATTATGCCAAAATAATAATAATAACTCAAACTAGAACTGCAACTTCTTTTTTCCACACATCGCCGCCGCAAAATGAGAAAAAAATTAATAAATTAGAAAGAGACACCGGTATTATCCTAAACGAAAGTTACAAGGTGATCGTTCACGAGAGAAAAAAAACGGCAAGATAATAATAATAAGATTGATGCCAAAATTTCTACGCACAAAAACGATTTCGATTTGCTGCAAATTCGAGTTGTCATGCTGAAAAAATGTAAGCATCGGCCACTAATAGAAAGAATGGAAATGTTAAATGCTACAAGATTGATAGACATAATAAAGTGCTGGTTTACACGTTTTATGTAGAGTTTTAGATATTAACTTTTTTATTACTCGAAACTTGGCTTTTGGCCAATTAATTGCAGGCAATCGTTTCGCTTTATAATTCCCACCTATCAAGAACTGTGATACGGAAAGGTTTCAATTATTCCATTCCTCTTGAGCGACATCTAATCAAATCCTTTTAGATCATCCTCGATTTGATTTCGTTGCAATTAAAAGTGATAGCCCTTGTTTTTCCTTCTTCATGTGTTCAAATACAAACGGTCGCATTTCAAAGAACCTAACGTATTTATTATTGTTATTAGTTATTACGATTACCATCAGCAAAATACGCAATTTGGCCTTCAATTTATATCTGTTTCAATTGGCTCAGCCTCAATTATTTTATATACACACTATAACAATCAACAACTGAATACAAAAAAAACCTTTTTTTTTTTGGACCGTTTTCTATTATTGTTCTTACACGTATTAATTTCTACGTTTTATAACAACAAACGACCCGCTGAAATTTGCAAGAAATAAAGTATGCGAAAGGAAGTATTTGGTGACAAGCAACAAGAATTATTAATGTGCCAATGAATTAATATGAGAGAGAGGCCATTTATTTTGAGTTAAAACCGTTCAGATTTCTACGATAGTTTTTTTTTCGCCTCGTAACGTGGCCAACATTTTTATGGCAAGTAACGTACGTGCGAAATTAGAATCCGTGTTTCGGTCAGTATTGCCAAAAAATAAAAAAGATTATTTAAGAATACAAATGTGCGTTATACTTCTACGTCGTTTTGGGAATAGATTTTGCATTTTTCATTTTAAATTTGAATCTACTCATTCACAAATTCCTCCGAGAGAAACTGCCAATTAGAAGAGCAAAAAAAATCCTTAAGTTTGAGCGCAATTTCGAAATGGTTTTCTTTGGAATCATTTCGTCCGTTTGATTAAACGTTAATGAAAGGAAATATGCAGCAATGTTGAGGCATGAAAAGTGCTGGATGACATAAAATCAAATGGGCCAATAAACCAGGCGACTTTCAATCGAAATTCGTTCGTTTTTACTTTGCGAATAAGTTAATTTCAGAATCTAACAAATACGAAATCTTTTTCGTTGTTTAACGAGAAACGAAATATCGAAAAGCGAGAAAGAGAACAAGTGTGATATGCAATTTTAAGCGACATAAACAATTAATTGCACACAATAAACAATAATAATTGCACTCGAATGTATAATTATAATATGTAGCCAAGTGTTACTCGCCATTATCCTTCATTCTTTTGCATAATCCCTAATCTTATCGTGGCTTTTTTCTCGCTGTCTTATTGTTATTCAAATTTTATGATATAAATTAGTGTCATAAGGTTCCATACAGCAAAAAAAAAATACTTAATTGGATAAGGATTCGGATTAATCACTCGGCGCTCAGCAAGAGTGACCAATCTTTCACAACAGCCCAGCTTGTCGTTTTCGAAATGGAACTAGCTTCTAACGTTAAGCGAAGAATGGTCTTCTGACATCGCACAGTTAACGCATGGAAATTATACTCAAACATCATTAATTTCACGTCAAAATCCATTCATTAGCCGTAGCTTAGGTCTCTAATAACTGCACGATACTGTTATTTGTAAAATTAATATAATAATCACCGTTGAAATTATTTAGTTTTCTTTTTTCTCTACCAGCAAATAAAATTAGCGCGCTGCCAGTAGATTTTATTGCGAATGTGGCCGTAGCGTTTTTTTGTTGTTGTTGTTCTTTATTCGCAATTGAATTTAATACAAAATTCACAGTTATACACATTTTCGAATTGAATTCAATGTATTTGCAAATATAAGCGAACGATATTGTTCTCGCTAAAAGCCGCACAGTTAAACGAACTACTTTTGCATATTTTTCGCTCATATACCACGATTTTTTGTGCTTTAATTCGCAAATTGCTTTTATTAATAATATTTCCTTATTAGATTACGTTCGTAATGGGTTTTAATGGGAATAAATGAAGAGGAAAGTATGAAGTGAAGAATTTCATAATTCCTTCTCGACTATTATTACCTGTGCGTTGATTATAATTGTTGTTAATACGTGGATGATGATGATTAATCCAACAGTTTGAGTGAAGCAGAGAGAAATAAAAGAGTCTTAAACTATACAAGACAACTTCATAATGCTTGTGAATGCGAAAATGTGAAGAATAAACGACAACGCCAGCAACAAGCAAAAAGAAAACGGAATATGTTGTTGTCTAGGATAAACTTCGAAACAAATAACATAATTTACATAATACGAGTGGGTTGCAAAATACTTTGCCGTTGTTTTCTTTTTGCGGAATATAAATTAATTTCATATCTATCTATATAAAAATAATTCTTTTTTGCTCATCTATTGCTCAAGTTCAAAATTAACAATATTTTTCGACCAGTTTCTCTCTATCGATTTATCAATCGATACGTCGGGTAACATTTGAAAGAGAAAGGACACTTGATATTTCAAAATCCTTTCGAACGGATGAAGTTTGATTTTTTTTTTTGCGATTTTGCAAAAATAAAAACGGTTTGCGAATTGTTGTTCGTTAATCTATATGGGACAGAGCACATCGAACATGTCGTTTAATCCTATTAAGGGCTCAAATCGTTTAAACATTAAATCTAATATTTAGCCTTTATTATTATATACCGTTTATGAAATTTATTAGTGCCACTGCCACCACTTCCGTCGTATCGATTTTCAATATTGTCCCAGTTATTATTGGCAATAGTGTTCGAATAAAAATCACTCTAGATAACTGCTAAATGTTTATTATCACATTAATTTTAACCCGCTAATACGCTAAATACGTAAAAATCTGATTGAATATAACAATATTAAGTTACAAATTTTTGCGAAACGCTTCAGCAATTCTAACAATCTCCGTATGAGCTTTCTGCCAATGATAAACAGGATTTTCTTTTAAAGATAATAAAAACGCAAATATTTTATTCATCTACATTGCAAATTGTATGCAATAATGATAATTTGTGTGCCATTATATTGTCAATAAGACCGTATGTTTCCGTTGAAGGAAATTCCTCTTCAGTAATTTTTTGTACAAATATGGTTAACGTTTATAGTTTTATATTTAAATTATTATTATAATCGGTAATTATCGTTATTATTGTTTCATCATTAATATTGTTAACAGATTAAAATCTGTAAATCATCCATTAAACATCAATTAAATTTGATTTACCTTTCTTTATTGTATTATTGCAAAATAAATATGAACATGTACGAATCTTTACGATCGAATTGAGTCTGCACTATTTCAACAGTGCAAAAAGATAGAGAGAAAGATGTATATATGCACAATGAGTGAGAATTATTATATAATGGTGATGATGGTATATATTTCAATTGAATCGAACATTTTAATCATTTCCATTAATTCAATTACAATTGAATGGTTTTATGGTTACATTGCAGATTTTTTTCCATATTGAACGAAACATTAAACGAACGCAAAATGTATCGAGATGTTTATATGTAGGATTGCGAAATAAAATCACATAACGGCAATTATCACTGACATGAGACAAAAATTGATCCGTTTCGAATCCTTTATTCTGTCTTACATCCGCGATACAAGATTTTAAGTTATAATTCTCGCTTGTGAACGTCTAAAAGCAAAAAATACGCAAACAAAACTTGTGACAATCGCTAATTACTCATCTCACAAACCGCAAAAAAAGTGTGCAAACTTTAATTGCCTATTATCACACATATTTATATTCATATCGTTGCATTTAAAATAAGGCCTTCAGCTTCTTGACTTTCGTGAAAACGATTATTAAGTCGTTAGAATCTCCCTTACAAGGATGTAAATATGTATGTTTGTATGTCTGAAACTGCATAATTCCGTCAAGTGGAAAATTAGCATTCGTCATTTCGCATTTTTATTTAATGAACGAATTAATGGAAAATCATTGCAGATAATAGAGAGCAACATATGCAATTGACAAAGAATGTTTGTAAACCGATTATACCGGATTGTTGTTATGGCTTTTCCTCACTTTTTCTGCAAGTCGAAGTGGTTGCTGAACCACTTATTGCAGTTTTCTTAACAAATAATGCAAGGTTAATAGAAAATCAAGCCGATTTTAAATACCAGCGCAGGTTTCTAAGCGATCATCGTCGAGCGGAATTATTCAAGTCGCACAATGCAAAAAGGTTCGCATTAATAGCAATGCGTACCGTTAGATGCGATGTGACAAGTTATTAGCAATTATTATCCTAAATAATTGTATTAATCCAATTTCAGCTTATTCGTATTTTTTCTCTACGACGCAGCAAGAACTCTTCTGTTCCTTTCATTCACGTTCAACCCATTTATTAAGATTACCATTATTATAATTTACAATCGATTAGAAATGCGTGATTTATAATGGTGACGCGTTAAACGGCTCCTCTGAAGGCTTTACCATTATTAATACCACGACTTGAGTGCATGCGTTCGGCCTGAGAGGGCAAAACAACGATCGCGAGAGGAAAAATGTGAGGCACGAAATAACAAACGGCATCGAATGACGGGGGGGGGCGGGAAAATGCCTTCCTCAGTTATTCGTTCCTCTTCGAATGCAAACAATACGGCCGCGATCGTTAATGGCACAAACATTAACTGAACGCATTCTCAAACAAAAACTACGTTGCGCTCGTTCGTTCGTTCATTCATCAGTCCCTTCAAAGGGATTTACTTCGGCACGAAAATAACAATCGAAAGACGTGCAAGATTTCGGGCAGTAACGCAATGAACGGCTCGTTCTTTCTACTTGTAACGAAATAATGAGCAAACATTCACCTTTCTGACATTGATTATGCAATGTGCTCGGAACGCACGTCGGGATCGCCCACAGGAATGGACGCACTTGTGGTAGTATCAATCGGCAGCAGCAGCAGCGGCCGGTCAGCCAGCAGCAGCAGCAACAAGAACACGAAGAACGACGGCAGCAGCGGCAACAACAGCAGCAGGAACAACCTTCGCAGCAGCAACAACAACAACGATACGGCACGGTAGTGAAATATTTATTTTATGCGAAGATGTTGCAGTCGTAACAGTAGGACACGCAGCGGTGGCGTCGATCGAGAAGAAGCGGTGGTTAGTTATGTGATAGGAGTGATAATAATAAACGGACGCCGTTAATTAGTTGTCGTGGTCCAACACGGGAGCGTCAAGTTTTCCTCGTTACCGAACGTGCGAACTTTTCCCCGGACGCGGACGACGGACTCGCGAGAAAATAACAAATCGAACGGCAAACTTTCGTACTTTTAATTAATAATAAAAACGGTAATAATGTTCAATAACGCGAGGAACGTAAAGTAACGATTATGGGAAACGTGGAAAAAAAGCGAGAGAGAGAGAGAGAGAAAAAACTACACAAAACACAGCGAATACACGCGCGTTCACGAACGCACGCACGCACACGATTTTTGCCCCGTAACGACGTCGACGTCGTGGTCACGCGTCCTTCTTTCCGGACTCTTGCGTCCCACCGGTTTGCCACCTCTTACTCGACTCTCCTCGCTCCCTCTTTCCTTAACGATTATTAACGACGACTGTCACGTTTTGTTTCGATTCTTCGCCGCGGAAGATGCGGAACTTTTCAGCGAAAGATGGAAAGCGCCTCCGATTGATCTTGTAAAACCGCAAATGTGCAACCGGAAGGCGAAGCGTTTCTCTACGTTTTCTGCTTGCGAATTCTACGAGGACGTCTTTCGTTAGATCGTCGGTTCAATATGGCGCACCGTCGTCCCAAATATCCGAACGAAAGTCTTCAGGAATTGTTCACTATTCGATTGTTACGAATGTTGTTGTTATTGTTGTCGTTTGCGAAATCACACTCCACGGTCAAACTATTAATATTATTATTGCTGGATGAAAACTCTGTTTTTCTCTACGACGACGCACAACGATCGCGACGAAAAGAAGCACGTGAAAACAACGCTTCGTCAATCTATCAGGTTTGATAATTATTTAAAACACTTCACTGGTGTTGGTCGTTCAACTGGCACGTGTGTGTAACGTTGCGATTCTCGCTCTTCGATTGCCTCGACTTCTGCGTTTTCTCGCCTGCAAAATCGCAAAATTAGAGAACTCAAAGAAAAACGGCGGCACCGGCGTGAAACTTTTATCTTTTTACGTCCGCGATCAATTCGATATTTTAACGGCGAGCGCGCAAAAACGTCGAGAGCGCGCCACGTTGCTTTTTTTTCGACAATTTCACGGAGACGCTTCGACTAATAATTATTTTACTCGATTTCGTCGCTTAACCTTATTATTATTCAACAATAATGCGATCGGGATCGGCTGGTTGGCGGACCCGGCCTGTTGTATGATCGCCGGCCAACTGTCTGAACGCGCCGTCAACCGCCAACTCGGGCCAGCTCGCAACTGCTCGCCCCCGCAGCCCCACCAGAACAAAACGTATTCTATTATTATTATTTTTCGCCTATTCGCAAATGCACACGCTCTCCATCGCACACGAACACGCCGAACGTTCTATACGCACGCATCTATCTCTCGCTGCTTGTCCTCTTCTTCCTCTTCTTCGGCGACTTCTTCTGCATCGTCGTGCGTTCGCAGATTGTTCGGCAACGCTTTCAGGAAATTAGACGGCTCGCCCGCGCGACGCACGAGATTTCTTCGATGCACCGCGATCGATATGTCCTTCTTCGACGATGGATAAGCGCCGCGTTAAATAAACGTCTCGCGTAAACATTTGGCTAATTAACTGTGCGTTTATTTATCGTATGCGCCGACAAAACTGCGACCTCTTCTGCGCTATTAAAATCAGTCCTTTTCTCGTTCGTTTCCTTTTTTCTTTCTGCAAGCCGTTACCGTTGTTGCTGTTGTTGGTTGTTGTTGTATACGTGTTTGCAATCTTGCATGCGTGTTACCTCGTCTTCTTCGTCTTGTTGTGTGCGGACGGACGGATGGAAACGTGATACGGTGTCTGACTGTGGCGGATGGTATCCAGCGAGGTGTGAAGACACGCATGCAACTCAACGACGGAATCGGTTCCACTCGCCTCTCGAGACGCGGTCTCCTCTCTTCTTCATTTTCGTTTTCTCTCCCCTTTTTTTTTGTTAAGCAAAATCTTAATCATCCTCTTCTCTCCGTCCCTTCGGCCCCTTGCTCTTCGCGCGTTTAGCGTGCATTTATTCGTTTCTACGTCAATCGCGTTTCCTCGAATCGCCATCATCATCATAATCATCGTCGTATTCATCTCGGTAACTGATTGCTTTTTTTCCGTTCGGTTCGTGCTTGCGAACGCTCTTTTTTTGCTCGCTCGCTCACGCGGTCTCCAATTAATTACAATCGGTATTCCCCAAGACCGTTGCGTACCATCCTATCGAGTCGTCGTCGTCGTCGTTGTTGCCAATCGATCGCTTTCGCGAATTCGATTTTCGCATCAAAAACCTCGTTTCGAAAATCGTCGAAACAACTTGCGGCTGTTCTTTCGTTCTGTGGGCCGTTGTTCTTCGTCAGCGACGGACCGCGAGGACCTTGATCGGCGTCCAAATTCGACAATAAGTCACCTTTACCGAAAACTAATGATGTTGGCCGTCGACGGCGGCGTGCGTTCCTCTCCTAATTCTCACGCTATCTACGTATTCGCGCTCTCGCTCTACCTCCCGTTCGGTCTCCTCCTCGCTCGAAATCATCGCAATTCCACGAATCGAACGACGAAAGAGAGCGAGCGCGAAGAAGCGTTTTCCTTTCGAATCGTGTGCGAAACGAGCGAGTGAGCGAGCGAGCGAAGGAGAGGACGCAAAATCGCTGCAAAAAATTATACACACACACACACTAACAACAAATCGTTGCTGTTGTTGTTGTTCCGCTTGCCGAACCCACGGAGGCCCCCCGTCTTTTTTTTGCACAGCCGGCTAGACTAGTTACGAAATCGCACACACACACACACACACGCGCGTATTATGCGAATTAATAGTAATAACGAAAGGAATTCACGAACACATCCAAAAAACGAGGTACCGATCGGGCCGAAAAGCAAAATGCGAAACGGAGCGAGGAGTAGTAATAATGGAAACACATTTTTTGGGCCGTGAGTGCGTTCTGTGTTCGAGGTCGCGACCCCCTCGCGTTTCGTGCCTTTGCGTGCCGTTCGTTGCTGCAAGCTTCGCTCTCTCTGCGTGTGTGTGTGTGTGTTATGTTTGCGAGCGAGGCTCATTATTGTTATCTGCTGCATATCTCGGGCCGTGGTGCTGCTGCTACGAAGACTACCAGGACGGACGGACGGCTGCGACGACGACGACGACGGCATAGCAACACTAGCGGTCGCGAAAGGAAAGAGGAATTGAATTACGGTGGAAGAAAGGGCTCATTCAGTTCGCGGCTTTGAGAAAACTTGAGTGTTACGACTCGTAATAGAACTTTTGATTTGTACGGGCAAAAAAATGTTTTCGAAGATTTTTTTTCGCGAAAATTTATCAGTTTTGCATAAACAGAAACTGTGCAAACTTTTTGGAATTCCATTAAGTTTTTAGAGCAATTTCATACTTTTCCCTTTCGAAACAAATGAATAACAGATGGAATTTATTACTATTTTCAAGTTACATATTGCTCTCTTCCAAGAACAGGAAGGACTTCCCAATCGTCGACTTGAATCGCTTGGATTCAAATCGACGAAGTTGTTGAAAACAAAGTTCGGCAGTTTGCGCTTCGATCCTTTTAAGCATTTCGTAGTGAATAACCGCCACCTGGTGTCACCGTAGACATAACATCGTCTTCACTGGATAAAGATCTTCTTTGACCTCATTCGGACTCAGTCATTCTCTGAGGAACAGAACGATTGCGTGTGAATCAGGAAGCGGCCGAAGTCGAATAAGTAAGCGAAAGCTCGCATCAAACTTCGTGGACTCAAATTGAAGAGAAGAAAGAGAAAAATAAATAAAAAGAATTTTGGACCTTGCGCTATCCGATTATGACCTACCCCGAAAATTTTTGCAAACCAGCGACCTGCAGTTTTCTTCAATAACCATCCGGACCTTTTAATTTAGTTCTACAACATATCAACTTCAAACTGCTAAATTCCTTCGAAGAAGCAATCAAAAATGAACGGGAACATAATGACAATATCCAAAGTAATGTTTCTTCTATTGACTGAATAGTAAACTTTTCTTCTTTGAATTTAACAAAACGGCTGGAAGTTATGCAGCAAGCTGGCACTATCGATGGAAGTAGTCGGAGGAAAGTTTTCCCGGTTGGGATTCTTGCCGCGTGAATAGTGAGTCTCTTCTGCTGGCAACTTTTTTTAAATGTGATTCATCACTCCTTCCTCACCTTCATCGTGAGTCAACCCGCGTTTGAACTACCAAAAAGTAAACAGTTATAGCCACAACCCTTTTTGTTTTCCAACATCTTAAATATGACACTCTTTAGAATAATTTGTAAACGGTTGGTCTAAGGTCTCAAAATTCTTTTCTTTTTTCGATCCATCTTTCATTTCTTCCTGCGCTTGCAATTCAATCTACAGTTTCCCTCGCTTTTTGTTTACCATTTTATTAATATTGCCTTCCCAATATCGTGTATGTGAATGAAACATTTAGATCGGGTTTCTAATGAAAAAAAAAAGAAGAGCGATGCCGAGGAATATGCAGGAATTAAAGCTTTAGCAAAAAGAGGAGGAACAACAATAAACTGAAGCATACATAAACAAGTATGTATCAGCTAATAAGCGTAAACAATAAACGCTTAAAATTAAAAATAATAATGCGACGAGGAATGGAAACAACGAGTGCGGCCGTAGCGAACGCGGCAGAAGAAGCAAAAGGAAACGAAGCGGCGAATGAATGGGCGAGAAAGAGAGGAAATGTTGATTCATCGCAATACGATATTTTTTGCCATTTTCGGCTCGCTCGTTCGATGTGTTGTATTGTTCCCTCCAAAAATAAACAAATTGCGTTTTAATATCGCGCAGCCGAAGAGCGGTGCGTGCGAATTTTCTGGTGAACGTTATACAGCCATATAAAGCACAATTAATGTCGATGTCGCAGCTTACGTCCGTGGAGAAACGAATCTAACCGAATTAATTAAGACGAATTAATTAATTCATCGTTATTTTTAAATGGCAGATTTAATGACTCTTCGTTCGGCCGTTGGTCATTGTTGTTACGTGCCCGTTACTTTTGTCGAGAATAAACACCGTTTTTTCGAGGAGTCACATAAATTGGCGATAATTAGAATAAATTAAGCGACAAAGAAGATATTATTCATTAACGATAAACTCTGGAATATTTAATAATAAACGGCTGAAAATAGCATTGAACGACGACAAAAAATTTCAAGTTCAAGTTCAATATCAGCTTTTTTTTTCTATTGTACATATTTAAAAAAATATCGTCGTCGGTTCTCGTTAAGCGAACGATAAGGCAATCGCCACCGATTCTTTTCGCGTTCTCTTTGCGTAATATCTATTTTGATTAAAAAAGGTTTTCGCTCGGCGTGTAGAACGGAAAATAACTTGGGAATCGCGGAACAAAAATAAGTTGGCAAAAGTGCGTGAAATGCGAATTAAGAGAGAGATATTGGCGGATTAATGGGAGATCAGCGAGCAAAGAAATTAATTAACGAGATGAACGAGGAGAAGCCGTTGTTTGTTTGAGAATCATACGTAATGTTCGTTAATGTTTAATTATTGATAACGATTATACAACTCTCTTCGTTTTTTTTTGCGATATTTTGTTTATTTATTTTTTTAAAATTATTTAACGATAAAACATATTATGAATGCATCCCAATAGGTTGTACGATATTTAATTATTAAAAAGAAAAAGCGCGAGTCCTTTAAATGCAACATGCATCATTGTTGTTGCTATACAAAGGTCGATAAGAAACGCGATAGAAGTCGTCGTTTCATAATCTGTTGCATTCAGTAACGAAAATGGACAGTTAATTTATACATAATGAGCGGCGATAATGTGACGGATTCGATTTGATCGTAAAGCGTTACGATTCCGATGGCAAAAACAATAATCGATACGTCGGGTAAATTTAAAAAAAATATATTACAATGTATTCGTTGCTAACTCATTAACGTTATCTACCATATTGATTTAGACGGGATATTCGTTTTCAGCTTCTTCTCCTTCCCATTCGCACTAGTAATAAATTAGTTGTTTCATATTGTAAACTACACCTCTCATAAATTGCATTATAATACCTTTCCACCGTACGGTAAATTCTTCATTCTCACGTATATACAGGGTGTCCCAATAGCGCGGACTCGAAGGATTACGGCCAAACGGTTGACGTTCGAGAAAAACGTTTTAGACAGAAAAGTTTTCCCCGAGGAAGGGCTGCTACGTATAAATATTTTCCAAGATGGCGCACTTTCAGATATACCCGGAATTAATACACTTTCCCCAATATTTTTAATGGATTGATCTAATTTTTATTGCATTTTCGGATTCCTCATCGGATTCTAAGGGGAGGTTATCGAAACAATCACATGCCTAAGATGCAGCGTTTCAGAGTTATTTCAGAGTTTTGCGGAAAAATGTCGTTTGAAAGGTCGTGGAAAATCGCGTATATCTCCGGAACTATGTAAGATAGTGAGTTGAATTTTTCTTAGTTCTTTTAAGCACGAAGTGATGAAAATTGTGGTCTACTTAATTTAATTGAAAGTATTACTGGCTGCAATTTGTGGGCGGTCAAACTTTGACATTTTCAAATATACATAACTTAGTTTTTTTTAACGGAACCTTCTAATTTTTATTATCGCATTGGATGCAGAAAATGATTCCCTTTCGATGGTATTATGGCAATATGGGGTAAATGTTTGATGGTTTGCGAGTTATTTCCAATTAATTGACATTTGCATATGATTCTTCCATGTTTTCCAATAAATTACATTAGAAACAATGACACAATTGCAGAAAGCAATGAAATTATTAGTTTTTTGTTTTAAATTGGACAAACTCTTATTTACTTTCGTGAAAAAACTTACTAAACAACTTTTAGAACTTATTAATTAAAATTTAAAGAATAATCGGAAGAATAACTTCAAAAAACGTAATTTTAACCAAAATGCGATTGATTTTCAATTGTTATTGCTGTTATTTGGATTATTTCATCATTAACCGCATATAAATAACACAAGATATCAATTAATTGGAAATAACTCGAAAACCGTCAACAATACACCCAAGACTACCTTAATATGATCGAAAGAGAATCATTTTCTGCATCTGTCATAATAAAGCATATATGGTTCCCTATAAAAAAATGAAGTTATGCACATTTGATAATGCCAAAGTTTAAGCGGCTACAAATCAAAGCCAGTTTCACTTGCAATTAACTTTAAGAAGTGGAAACTCTTCGTTATTTATTGCTTGAAAGAACAAAGAAAAGTTCAACTCTCTATTCTAAATAGTTTCGGAGATATTTGCAATTTTCCACGAGCTTCCAAATGACATTTTTCGGAAAAACATTGAAATAACTCTGAAGCGCTGAATCTTAGGCATGTAATTGTTTTAATAAACTCCGCTTGAAATTCAATGCGCAATCCACAAATGCAATAAAAAGGATACAATTCCATTTGAAACAACGGGGCAAGTATCGGCTCCGGGAATATCCGGAAGTGCGCCATCTTGGAAAACATTTTTACGTTGTAGTGCTATCCCAGAGGAAACTTTTAATCTGACACTTTACTCCCTAAAGTCAACCGTTTGGCCCTAATCCTCCGAGCCCGCAGTATTTGGACAACCTGTATATTATATAGTTTTTTTTTCCATTGCACTTTTACTTCTATTACATTACTATTAATTATAAAATAATCCGCCTCCTTTTCCAGTTCCCCACCCCCTCCCGCTCACATTCGACTTTCTTCCAGTTTCCATTTACGGCGCCTTTCGTTTAATTAATTTAATTGAGAATCGTACTAACGCATGTTTATGGTGCCATCGTATGATTCGCAAATCTAACTCATAACGACGTCGTTTCACTTTCCATTTTCGTTTTCTCCTCGCATTGCTCACGTTCGATTTCCATTTCTTCTGCCATTGTTTAAATAATAATCGTAAAAACTTTTATATTATTAATAACAAACGTTATCGTTTGTTAATGTGCTTAGATATACACCACGCCTTTGATTAAAATGTAAATTCTATTGGTCGGAAAGCAGGAAGGATAGAGGGAAATATGATTATATGTGCACACGTACATAGATTGTATGTAGAAGGGAACCGAAAACAGGCTGTAATCAATTCGAATGCAAAAACGTATGCGTATATGCTGCCGAAGCTCACGTGAACGTGTAATAATAACAACGCTTTAATACAAACACGCGTGCAACTCTTATTTTACCACCCCTAAAGCGAGAGTGAAGAAAGTCATGGCAACACCCTACCCTTAAAACAACATCATCAGGAAATATACAACAACTTTGCTCTCAGTAGGGGTAGTCTTCTTGTTTAATGTTGTATCCAGTTTATGAAACGATGATTGGTTAATTTCGCCGAATCTTGATAATGGAAGATAATGATAACAGAGACATATTTGAAGTCATGGATTTGAAGACGGATAATCACATTAAACTTGTTAGCATTCAGCGAAGAAGGTTTGGAGTGAATTTTTGGGCGCAACAAACTCGAAATTATCTTCTTATCGATTGCGATGGAATTAATTACGATTGGAGGTTGGCATGAAATTCGCGTTAACAATAGCAAAAAGTCGAAGAACGAAAGAGAAAAACGCTCCGCGGTAATTGTATATTCGATTCATTGTAAAAGTCTACGACGGTATTCCATGAAACTGAAGAATCCTATTCCGAGTTTCCATGAACGATGATGATGATGATGATCGGTACCGTGCGGTTTCATGCACTAATACCTTTTCTTCGGAAAGAAACGGAAGATTCTATTAAATGAAATATTTTTGCACGTGCATTAAGCGAATTAGTCTCGCAAAATTCTTGGTAAATTTATTAAATAATAAAAATCCATTCTCTCTCGTCCCTCTTCCCTCCCAACTTTTCGCCATTCCTTCGCCAGGCTCTAATTGAACGGCTTGTTTGTATTGAACGCAGGCTCTTTTCATTTGGTTTACCGAAATTAATGCGTACAATTCTGCAAGCTAAATGGAGGTCAACCGCGCCACGCATAATAAACTACCTTGCGATTGTTCTTCTTTTTGTTCGCTTTAACACGCAATTTATTCGATAATACAGCCTAAATTGCCAACGTTTAGTGATAGTTGTGCGGGAAAAAGGCCAATAGTTGCGATTTGCAAATTTGCTTTAATTCCGTCCCAAATTTCGACTATTTCTCTTCATCGAAACGAATTGCAAATTTCGATATCGTTTATCGATTCGTACGGAATAAATATTAAGACGTGTGCCAGAAACAAAACCTTTTGATTGTTGCGAAACGTTATGAGCGAGTGTAATGGGATATTAGGAGAATAGAAATTGCGACAACGATCCGCGTATATGTTGTATATACGTATCACGATCGTCGCTTTTATTGTAATACCGCTGGTAACGTTGTAAGTTTTCCAAAGTTAATAACGTCGCGAACGTTACGGATGTGTGGGTGTGAAACGCGTGGAAATAATAATGGAGAGATAAAGCGTACGTTTTCGCGTGCTGCAAATCATGTTCGCCGTTCAATTTGACGAAGATCGTTTTCTAAGTGCCGCATCTACTTGCACTTTGTTATTGTAATGCGCATTTTTTGCGTTCGGGTATAGGAAGACTTTATTGAATGCCGCATTGTTGCACTAGGACGTATTTTTCGAACGGCCTGCATCTTTCACTTCATCGAACTGCAACGAACAGCGGTTTGACGTTAATTGCATTTTTCTCCACTCTCATTGCGGATTACAACGGGATTTACAACAATAACATTTGTTAGATCGCATGAATTTGATTAGAGAGAAGGGAAAAAAATTGCGGAGGTGTTATCGATTACCGATAACAACCGAAATAAAATAACTGATTTATGTGTATTTTATGTTGCGATTGCTTGAAAGTTTTGGTGTTCGATTCGACAGTAAGAGGAGATATAATGGCAGGACACTGTTTTCGTTTCAGCAAAATTGGCGCTGTGTATGTGTGTTTAAGAAAAAAGGTGTCGCAAACTTTAAGGGGCGACGATATGGCCCAAGATAAGCAAAAAAGTCTTAATGAACATGGGTCCGCAAGTGGAGGGTTTCGAAGATACGAAACAGTTTGCAACGTTTATATTTCGTACAAGACAATCTACGAACAAAAAACAAAGTAAAAAGAACTCATATGAGATGTCCAAAGTGCGTTTCTTCCATTTGATGATATCTTTGCCGCGAGGGTCTTCGAACTCTTTCGAAATTCCTCGGCAATCAAGCATTGGCTATTCGTTGTCTCAGTTCCTCGAGGTTCCAGGAGCGTAGCACAAACTAAACTTTGCAAATATTCCCAAAAGAAAGAAGTCTAGAGTGATTAAATTTGGCGCTCTTGCAAATTATGATACGAATCCACTTCTTCCAAGCATCTTCCTTTAAGCATTCTGTGTAAATGTGCTCTAAGCAGAAAACTGCAGGAAACTAACGATTTGGATAAGCTTCAGCAAGAACACGTATCTCCGAAACCGTCCATTTCCGAAGCCATGTTCATTAAGTCTTCTCTGCTCAAAGTTTTTTGAAGACACTCTTTCGGCATAAATGGTCGCTATAAGCGAAACCCCGCAATAATCGGACGCAAGATAATTAATGAAACTTAGCATTTGAATGTTACAATCAGATGTACAATTTTACAAACAAAGACATTCTCAAACGTTTACAAAGACGTTTGCCAAGTCCACAAGTGCTAACGTTTGTCATTATTACGATGTCATCATTAAGTTCATTCGCACTCGACTGTATCAATTCACAAATTGGCGATTAAATCATGCATTTAATGATAAATCGCGCAAAGAGCAAGGACACTTTTCAGGCGCATATTTATACGGGGGCGCTTTGATATATCACTTGTTTCACATATAGTTACGGCAGAGGATAAGAAAAGATTTCGATGTAGTCGCAAAATTTCATCTATTTAAATGACAAATTTAATTTTGCAAGTAATTTCGGCAATAGTGAGGTCCTCAAAGGTTAATTTCAATTAGTGTTTCGAGTGATAAACCAAGTGGACAAAATTGGAATTCGAAATGTTATTCAATTCTGCGTTCTTTCGATGGGGCAACAGCGAAGGAAATCCATAAACGAATTCTGTCCACATTGCGTGACGCTTGATCTTCCTCTGAAACCGCTTATATTCGGGCGAACGAGCTTTAAACCGGCACAAGACGCATTGAAACTGCGTCATGTCCTCAGAATCAGAAGGCTCGAGGAACGCGGGCACAAGGTGCTTTGAACTTCGAAAGGACCAGGTTGAAAAATTAGATGGTCGTTAAAACCGAAATTGTTGCCTGCCATTTAATACGTATCAAAACAAGTTATTCATCAAACGACCCTCGTATCAACGGAAACTATTGCATAATCAAGAACTAACTAACACGGTACGTTATAAACGGTCTTTTGAAATAAAAGCATTGCACTATTGCGACCTTAAAACGACGATGTTACAACCGGCCTTTCTTTACTTTATTGGAAATGGACGCAAAAAGTTAGTCAAAAATTTCGGCGTTAAATTCCTCGCAATTCCAATTGGATGGGCCGCATGAAGATCTTCGTTAAGCATCTTGCAAGAAACGCGTATCGAAGCAAAGCGGTAAGCGAATGAACGTCGGATGAAGAGGCAAAAAAAAAATAAAATGGAAGGAAGGAAGCAAGAAATAGTGGTAGGCAACAGCAAAACAAGAAGAAGAAAAAAACTAGGTGAGTTGTTTGGCGGATGGTGGAACGGGCTAAGATCGGTGTCTGGTAACCGTGCATTAATACTTTAAGACCTATCAATTCCGATGCATTATTCAGAATTGAGTTTCGCGTGCACGAAGGATGGGCGAGGGGGCGAGGAATTGCGAGCGGAAGAGGAACAGGGGAAAAATTGAAGAGGGAGAGAGAGAGGCACGGAACGAACGACGCTCGGTTAGATCGCAAGGGGGAAACGACGACGACGACGGCGACGGCGACGAGGACGAGGACGTCGACGTCGACGACGACCGAGGAGGGAGGAGGGTTCGACGTGGGGCGAAAAAGTGGGGTCGACGACGACGACGATGATATTGATGATGACGATGCTGGTGGTGGTGGAGGCAGCAGTAGAACCGGGGGGTAAACGAAATGCACCGAGGGTGGTTGGTTGCATTCGGTCCGTGCCTAGGGGGATGATGATGGTGGTGGTGGTAGGTAGGTAGGTTGTTTAAAAACGGGGGGTGCGAGTGAGTGCGGATGGGGGTTGGTTGCGAGACAGCGCGTGACGCAGTTTTCGAGAAGGGTGGCTCGAACGGGGAGCGAGCGAGAAAGAGGGCGAATGCGGCGCAAGTAGGAAGAGGGCGACTAGGCTAGACTAGTATTGATCTAGGCCACCTTCACCCACTAATTTCGTTCTCGGTGTGTGTGTGTGTGTGTATACACGGGGCCAGACGGCCGGCCATCTTCACGTCTTGACTTTATAACGCAGCACTTGCTTCCTCTTCCTCTTCGCCACTTGCATTGCCGCATCGTGCAACCCTTTTTCTTTTTCACTTTGCTGCTTCTTCTTCGTACTCGCAGCTATTATTCTCTTTCTCTCTTTGTGTGTGTGTGTGTGCGGGGGAGTAAAAAGGAGCCTTACCATTTTGCCACATATCTATAGCGAACCGAGTTCCAGTATTAGCAGTGACGATGATAATAGTTCCGTCCACCATTTTTCCTTCGCTTTAATCAAACAATAAATAATTTTCGAGTGGCAATAAAGTTTTATCATCATCATCATCGTCGTCGTCGTCGTCGTCCATCGCCGACTCCCTTCGCATGTGTTACTTTAATTACTTCCCAAACGCGCTTTGCTCCTCCGTCGAACGTAACTTGAATTATCGATTTTAATTAATAAGACGAAACGTCGATTAGGCTCTTCACGCGCGTACTTAATTAAATTTCGATTAGGCGCTTTTTTTTCTTCTTCGTCGACGCGAAATATTGCTATTGGCCGATTAGACCGTTGATTATCGTGATTTTATTTAATCCAATTAAATACGAAACATATTTCGTTATTGGTCGTCCAATTCGTTATAAAGAAATCGTTAAATTATATTTATACGATTGACGGCATCGGTTACGATTATTATCAATAATAATCATTCTGAAAACGTCTCTCTCTCTCTGTCTCGCTCTCGATCGCATTATAATCATTATTAGCGTTGGATTATCGTAAGCAAGAATAAAAGTTGCATAAAGGCGAGGAACGAGATGCAAAGAACACACGTTTCGCTGTTAAACTTGTGCAAATAATTGGGCAATAAAACTCTGCTCCTCATCTTTCTCCTTTTCAGGTTTCGCTCTCGCGCTCAAATTTTTTTCCTTTTTAATACGTTTAAATATAATTTGTATTGTTCATAAAAATCGTTGTTTAAATGTCGAATTCGAATTGTTGCCAAAGATAATCTCGTTATAAAGTTTTTCAAAAAAAAAGACGAAAAAACGAAACGAGCTGGCCTTTTTCGTCTCTTTCGACCACATACCAACGATTTTATTAATTTCAATTTGAAGCGTGATCCTTTGGTTCTTCTACCTTATTTTTTGTCGGTTTTTTGCAAGTATCATGAGCGAAAATAAATTTAATCTCGTGCTAAGGATTATAAAATATAATTGCGAGTGTTACGGCCGTTTGGATGTTGTTGTTGCAGTTAAAGAGCGCGCAGATTTTATTAAAAACACACACACGGATTTTTATTGTCAATGCGATTATTTGTTACAAATTGTTATTATTTACTATTTACTTGTAAATAAATTTTAATTTAATTCAGCGTTCCTTTCCGTCTTTCGTTTTAGAAGTTTACGTGAACGGCGCGACGACAATTAATTATATTGCCAGTTATTAATAGTTATGATGCGGATTTCCCTTTTTTGCGTATTTCTTTCGTTTTTACGTCTCTATCAAATTAAATCCTTTACGAATTTAACATTTATTTGCTCAAATGCATCCATTAATCCCTTCGCGGGCAAAACAAACTTTCGTTCTTCTTCAGACTTGCCCGACACTTTCATAGTTGCAATTGATTTCGTTCAATTGGCAAAAGTTTCAACACTTTTCCCACTGTTATTCCCTCCTAGGAGCTTCCAAAAATTATTGTTTTGGCGTTAATATTATCTATTAGCCGTTTTCTGTACCATTGTGTATCGAACTTTGTTTGGATCTAAAGCTCTCTCCACATTTCATCTCCAATCTCCGCACCAGCTACCACCGCAACAACGACAAGACGACGTTGCTGATGCATTTCGGTTAACAGCTTTTCGCATAAAATCCAAAGCACTCGATCTACGAAGAAGAAGAAGTGATTTGGCGAGCTTGCTGCACCTGACAAGCGAATCAATTCGGTCCTTTGGGCAGCTGCTTCTTCTACCATTTTTGAAAGTCGATGAAGAATTTAAGGCATAATAATGATTATTTGCAATCAATTACCTCCACAGGATCCTTTTTTCGCGCATTTATTTAAAGTTTAAACTCTAATGATTAATTATTGGTCATTAACGATTCGTTTCGATTTTTTGTTGTCGGTCCATGGTGAATGTTGTTTATTATAAAGTAAAAAAAATCAAATGGCAAACAAACGAGTTATTCGCA
Organism: Hololepta plana; assembly: GCA_963695495.1. Lineage (NCBI taxonomy): Eukaryota > Metazoa > Arthropoda > Insecta > Coleoptera > Histeridae > Hololepta > Hololepta plana. The sequence continues at coordinate 1,931,482 of OY968834.1, read as the reverse complement.
GCGAGAGCAAAAAGAAATGAATGCGAAGAGATGCAAATTGGTTTATGGAGGAAACACGTTACTCGAAATCGCACACAATATAATTTAATGACATTATTATTCCTCGTGTATGCCTTTATAAGTGTCTTTTGGTAGTAAATTTCCGCTCTGCGTCGTTCTTTTTTCGCCTCTTTGTACCTTTATTATTATAGATTTACGATCTCGTAAAAAAAATTACTTATTGTTTTCCCCCCCGACCGTTCTCTTCTTTGTCCCACATAGAACAAACAATTCCACACACATTAACGCTGGAGTATGAAGGGAAATTGTTTATGAGCGCATAATGAAAATAGGAGAGAGCGATTGTTGGAACGATAACTGCGGATGGAATTAGTCGATTAACAAGTCAACTAACAAACGGCACTGAAATAGCAATTAAATGGATTACATGGATCTTAAGGATCAGGCCTTAACGTCGATCATTTACCATATTCAATTTGCTTTGTCTTCGAACTAAAAAAAGTTCTTTTACTACATATTGTAGTTCGAACAAGTATCGTTTTGCAAAATGTGAATTAAGCGTTTTGCCTTGTTGGACAAAAATCAATTATTAATGGGATCTTTAAGGCAAAAGCAAGTTGCGAGATTGATTGGAATAAAATGCAATCAAAGTCCGTTGTCGTTCTAATTAAAGTCTTAATCGGTGCATTCGTTGGACAAAGAGAGACGAATAGAATTATAATAGGAAGTCGGATTGTTATGGTTAGGAGAAGAAAAAGGAGCGATTATACCATCGCAGTGCTTGATTCGTTTATGGTTCTTTTCTCTTGTACAGTGGTGTCGTTGTTTTTTGTTCGAAGGCGATAAAAATTACGTCGAAATTACGAACAATTACTTAATAAAAATACGTTCGCGTTAATTTCAATTTATAAAACGAGTAATTACTTGATTTTAAATTAACTTTTATTATACTAATTATCATTAGAGTTTGTAAATAAAACTCTTTCTTACTTACTGTTACTTCTACCTTTTATTACTATTTTACTACTGCGAGGATTATTACTCTCATTGTGATTATTTATTTATTAAATTTTTTCTTGCGTTTCCAGTAGGACTAATTTTCCGTTCGTGCATCGCGATCGGCGATGAGAGACGTTTTAAGTGAAAGTAAAATGGGCAAAACGAAGAATCCAACGAATTTACGGAAATTAGGTCCGATATGTTAAGCGTAATACTTAATTACTTTTCAAGATTATTACTACTATTATTGTACGGCTTCGTAATTAATAACAAGAAATTGGAATTCGTTTCATTCATTTCCTTTACGCGGTTTTCTTCGAGCGAGCACCAAAGAGAAGAAGACGAGGAAGGGCCTCTAAGTTAATTACCATAACTTTAAGATAGGAACGCCTTTTTCTCCGAGACCAATGAATCATTACAGTTTGAAGCACGTTAATTCATTAACTTCTTCATCATCGTCAACATCCACAACAACTACCAGCTAGCTACCACTCGATCCGTTCATACGCGCATACATTACAATTAAGTTTCCGTTAACAATTTGCGAATAATCTAGTTTAGTGTTAAATTAGTTTCGAATAGCATTCGTTACAATCCATCGTTTCGCAAAGAATCCTAGCATAAACTATTTATTTTGCAATTTAATGTTTCTTTACGAAATTAATAACATAAATGAGATATTCGCAATATCTCATTAAACAAATACCTATGGCTCATCAACCGTACGGAAAAATAAACGAAGGGAATCAATCGAACGCGCTATTAATTTGTTGCACGGGAAGAATCAAAAGTTTGCGGAAAAATCAGTCGTTAACCATTAAAAAATAAATTGCGAGCGAAGCTGCGAGTTAGTCCAGTTGTTGCCAACTTTCACATGTCCGCCACTCTTTCATTTTTCCTTTCCTGATCGACTAGTATCTATCTGGAAATCTTGCATAACGTCTCATTACGAGCGAACAGCAACGCAAATAACTAAATAGCCGCAAGTCAATTTCTATACTTAAATGCGTACTTACCTGGTTATTATTGTTCGCGAGAAGTAACTAACAATAACACCAAGACCAACAATAAACAAACAGCGAAGAGCAGAAGAAGTGACGGATGAGGAGGAAACGAGCAAGCGAGAGAGCGAGAGAGAGAGAGACGAAACTTTTGCGTTATTTCCACAGCTCGCTGCCCCGCTCTTTCACCAAATGCATTATAAACGAATATATAATAATACTCATAATTGCATTAATGGCTTAACACGTGCGTGCACACACAAACATGCGTGAAATCCGCAACGATAATAACGATAATAGGGGCGAGTCCTTTTCCGAAACGGCGCTGCCAGAGATATTTGAAAATGTAATAAAGATTTTTTCTCTCGTTTAGAAAAAGAGTTAACATTTAACAATATTATTACAATGTCACGACCTTGTCATTGAAAATATAAAGTAGTGTATATTTGCAGGCAGCAAAAAAAAAAGAGCGCCACACAGTATTTATTATACAACACATTCAGATGTAAATTAATTCGTTAAACTTTCATTAGAATTTAATCGTATAGAATTATTATAAATATTTATTTATAAACGTGAGTGGTGTGCATGTGTGTGTGTTTGTGCGTTCCTTTTCCATTTTGCCATTCCATAATGGTCCGTCTTAATGGCTAAGAATACGAAATCGCACTAATAAATATTATATTGAGTTAGAGATCTCTCGGAAATAAGAAGACTGAAGAAAAAACGGTTTAGGCAATAAAAAGTTACCTTCTCGATAATTATATGCAATATCGTTAATTAATTTAAGCCCCATTCGTTTCTTCATCCGCATGACGTTAATCGAGTATTAAGTTAAAGTTTAGCAGCCGCAAAAAATTTTCTTGGGAATTTCCCAATCACGTTCGTCGCTAATTCGTTTTAACCCCGTTCCAATTCCATCTGATCAAGATTTGAGGATTAAATTTTAAAAGTGTCGACTGGATTTCGTACGTAAGCAAATAATTCACTCATTCATAGACAAAAATTCGATTTTGTTTCGTAACAATTCGTACTATTGCTGATTAGTTGCCAAAGTCAAACATCAACAATTTTTTTGCTAATTGTTTTTGCGGCGAGCGAATCTTTCAGCATTCCAGAAAATTTGTTTACACACACACTCTCGCCGAAAACCTTTCTCCTCGTTCATCCGACGAGCCACGTCTTCGTTCTTTTCGCGCTGTTGCAACAACAACAGAAACGGAATAGCGAAAAACACGTCTCCGATGCAAATTAGGTGCAATTAATTAAGTAATTTCGCGGAAAAAAACTCTTCGACGTTTTGCTTGCCTTGTTGTTGTTGTTTCGTACGTCGCATTATTGCGAAATCGTATGTAACTGCAATACTAACACACGAATTCGAAAGAAATTGTCGGTTGTTTACGATCCTTAAAGCGAATTCATTGGGCGCTTTTTATTGCCATAAGATTATTAATCCGGAAGGATTATTGTTTATTCTTCTGGGGTTGAAAAGGGTATTTAATTGTTTTCGGAATCGAATGGCGGAATTGGGACGAAATATTGACCGGATATCGATTGCAAATCCTGGCTATTTGTTTGGTTTAAGACCTCCGGCTTTCCTTCATCTTTGTTTTCGTTGTGGCTCCCCGTTTTTCATCCCCTCGCTGTTTCTTTTTCCTCTCCTCCTCCATTTTGAAAGTGGTTATTTATAAATTCTAATATCATTCCGTACAATCTACGACCAACCCCCCATCCACTCCACGGCCATCAACCCCCCTATCTACTCTCCCGCCATCTCGCTCCAATTCTTTTCTCCTCATCATCATCATCATCTTCTTCTTCTGTTTTTATGTCCTTCATCTACCACCAGCGTGCATTTTGTACGTGTGTGTGTGTGTGTTAGTTTACAAACCCTCGCACTTACACAGAGAGAGCAACCCTTAGAGACATGGTATATAGACAAAAACACGGACCGCCGAATCCAAGACAAAGGAACAAAGAGCTTAATGTTTGGCGCCATACTGACACCCTAACCCCATCCCGTATATATATATATAGATATATATGTCGGATTTTCTAGGCTGGTGGTGCAGTGGTGGTAGGTAGTAGGAGCGGACACACGGGGGGCTTTTCCAAGACTCCACCTTCTAAGTATTAGGGTGCATGCTGCGCGTACCCCATTGGCCGGCTTCGGACACGCCTGTGCGTAGGAGTCACGCGATGGACGCGTGAAAAACGCAAATTTCCCAAAAGAAAATTTCCCTCGGTCGGTCTTAATTTTGCAGCACGTTTCCCGCTCGTTTCTGCTCGTTTTCTTTTTTTTTAAGTTTCCTTCGCACTTACTCCACGTGCGATACGTAAAAGGTACTCGTAGGGTCGCCGTTCGGAATTTTCGTTCCAATTCGAAATGGTGATGATGAGGATCAACGGCGATAAGCGAGAAACTTGAGAGAGAGAGGAATCTTGCGATTGTCCTTTTGAAAATAATTACCATTTTCATTTGTTAAGAACGAGGGATGAGTCCTGAAACGCCTGCAAATACTACACGTCCTTTATTCTATTAATTGGCAATTAATCAACTGCAAACAATGGAAAAGAAGAAATTAAATTCGGAAAACTGAGTATTCTTTCATCTGCAAACTTCAAAACCCACTCTGGATCACTAATATTATAGCTTAACGTTTAATCCAGCGTTGGCTACATTTGGCTAATTACTACATTTAAATTATGCAGTATTGATTAGAGAAAGAAGTGGTAAGGGGCGAGGGAGACGGCGAGGGAATCGGAGAGGTTTCCATTTAAAATAAGTCAAATAAAAGACTGTTTGTACGTTTGGAGTCGAGGACGGTTTCATTTCATTTTTAATGAATTAGAATCGATTTTATGCATGCACGACTACAGATAAGTGGCGTACATTTGTGCATACGTGTGTATGTGTGTGTGTGTTGGATATTCCTGGAGGCTTCATTTGGCCGAAGGAGGAAAAACAATCTTTAATCACGAACAATCGCATCCAGCGAAAGAGACTCGACCCGTTATTGAATTGCAATTAGTGCTCGTTGCAATCGCTCCTAATCTGCATCATCTTTTGGATGGATCATGAGCAATTATTTTCGAACAATCGCGCGGTCAAAAGAACTTAACGATTTCTGTCGTAATGGTAGAGTGTCGCCGGTAATAGTTCGAGGTTGTGTAATTTATTTCGATGTCGCATTAAAACCTAATTTGTCATATTCGTTTATTGAAATAAGACGGTTCGAGCTTTTTCTTTTGCCCTCTGCGTTAGTAAAACGTATTCCATTACTCGAACGACATTTTAAAAGATGATTAGCTTAATGGCGGTAATTAATAATTAATCGAGGCAATTATATAAACGAAACGGGCAGCCGTGTAACGTACGATTTCTTTTTGGGATTTTATTTTATTCGCTTTCTTTAAAAAAATTAAAAAGCCTCCGTTGCTTGCTGCTTCCAATAAAATACCAAAGCATTTCCGTTTCGCGAAACCGTTTACACCGACCGTCTCATTTTCTAATTTGACCGGACGCACACACCCGAAACGCAGAAGAAACTAAATAGAAAGCATGCAAACCGGGGATACTTTAATGAAGTTACCTGAGTGGAATCGACTACAAAAAGCTAGAAGTGCAAACAAAAAAAACGGGCCATTAAAAGGTCACCTTTATTTCGCAGAGAGAGAGAGAAAACTTTTTCTCGGATTTTGGCAAATCGAGCAAATTATGGCCCACGCAAGTCGATTAACAATTAGACTTTCTATCCATTTCTAAAAACCAACTCGCAATGTCGAACGGCCTCTAATTTCGGGCGTAGCCGCGCAAAAAAAAAAGCAGAGGGAACAGAATTTTAAGCTGCACACCTCATTAGAAATCGTTTTTTTTTTGCTTTGTTTTGGTCTTGTGCTGCATTTTCAGTTTCGAACTTTAACGTATGTATATGTGGCTCGTTCGCTCTACGTTTTTCTCTTCTACTGTGTTTCATCAACTGCCTAGAGTCGTATAAACTTGTAATAAATTGGAACGTAATAGGCGAAGAATAATAAACAGTTTTATAGTTTCACTATTACTGCCAACAGTTTTCCATGTGGCTATCGGTTACAGAAAAGCCATAAAGAAAAACGCGACGAGAGAGAGACGGGAAAAAAGTTACACGGAACCCGAAGAATGTTAAGGACTTCCAGATAAATAGACGGACAAAAAAAATTAATGAATTTAAAATCGCCATTCGACACTATCCGCGTCGATACCCATTTCTTATGCATTTCTAATCCGACGCTTTTTCTCTTCGCAACAGTTTTCTTCTAATCGCTTATTTTATTAGGTGGTTGCTATTTAGAGTCTTTATTTTTAACGATTATTGTATCAATAATACGGAGATAGTGGACAATAATAATTATTTGTTTATTGCAAAATTAAATACGTATGAATAATAATAATAGTGGCAGCTAACACACGAATACACATATAAAATCTAAATACGCGAAATGAAAGAAAAAACTCGTTTCGCATTCGCACATTTCGCACAACCTTGACTATCCCATTTCGTTTGATTTATTTTGCATTTTTTGTGCGTCCAACTAAACGAACGCTATTTATACAGTGCGATCATTATTCATCTCACACTTATGACATGGCGTTCATCTGCATCGAAATTAATTGGCCGCATCGGGCACCAAATACGTTCGCTTAAACGCACTTTAATTGAACTGCACGTGATAATGAAGAGGCGTTCGTTTAGGAAATTTCGTCAATTGCGAAAAAAAAAGCGCATTGCACGTGTTTCTATGGGTGTTTAATGGATTTAAACGTCCGGTATATAAACAGTGGACTAATGGTGAGGATCGAATAAAGAGAGGACGATTGGAAAAGCATGCGAGGGAAATGATTGCGGCTAGATGGGATAAGTTTCTTTTTTCGGCGTCGTTTTCTTTTCCTTTTGCCTTTTTTTGTGTTTTATTACGTTCGGGGACGTTGATTTTTTTTTTGCGGACTGTGTTTGGTCACCGGCGCATAACAGCCATTCATTATGCACGCATTTCGACTGGGTCCGACCGTCTCAAGGATATTTTTTAACACTGTTCTACACAACAACACAATAATAATAAACGTTTTTATCGTCGATTATTATTGTGTATGTGTGCCGCAAAAGAAACGGTGTTTGTTTATTAGTCCAAATTGTATGCGGTCTATCGAGGAGAACCATCGAGATGTTTATATTAATTTTTGCACCCATTTTAATTTGCGCCAAAGAAAAACCATCAAAATCCGTCCTCTCGAATAATAATCGTCATTTAAAGTTTCGCTCGTTTCGCTCTCTCGCATTGTTGTTTTTTTTTCGTTAGCAAAATAACTATTTCGCAAAGCAACAACTTCATAGTTGTACAGTTAACGAATTAATAGAAACGAATTAGTACGGAAAAAAAAAGATTCTAGAGAAGTGAGAGGTGAGCAAAGAACAATTTGTATTCTAATAATATCTAGTGATGTGCAATAATTTTTTTCGCAAATAAATAATCAGTTTGGGCGTCATCGTCGTCGTCATCATTAGAACGGATGTGTGTGTTACGTAAATCGTTTTTCTTTTTGCTCTTCCATCAATTAAATTCGACCAGTTCGTTAGGTGCAAATTAAATTAATCCATATTTATTAGGCAAACGATTTATTTATTATTCCGTTTTTTTTTCCTGTTGTTGGTATATTATAATTAGTCGAGGATGGAATGTACAAAGAACAGTAGCTACGTCTAGGGTATTTCCCCAGCTCAAAAAACGATGTTAAACCCAAAATATGATGATCTAATCCGAAGTTTGAACCGGCAGCGCAAACTTTGTGCGTTCTTTTTTTTGTTTCGTACACTTCGTTTGTCGTAGGGCGAACGGAATTTTTGCAAATATGTTGAAAATTCGAATCTGCACTCTCACGTGTGTCTATCTTTCTCTTTTTTTGTTGCTTTGTTGTTGTTATAATGTGTTATTTGGTAGCAGCAACAGGTTGTGGAATTGGAAAAGTACTCTACCGCAATAAAGTTATATATTGTATTTAGGGTACTTTGTGTCTTCATTAATTCAATTATTATTCCTGTTTTTTTAATCTACCTATTTGCTAATGAAACCGTAATTTCGCGTTTTCGTACTTCGCGTCCTCTCTATTATTACTATCGTTTATTTCTTGTCTTCGGCGAGAATCGAGTCGGAAATTAAACGTGTAAAAATTAAATTGTTCTTGGAATACATTGTAAGACTTTAGGGAAAAAAGCAGCAAATGAAATCTATTTATTACCAATAATAAGTGGAAACGAACTGTAACAGAATTCCATAAAATTACTTTCAGTTCACAATTTTTAAGGAAGAATAAACAGAGTATAACTGATCAGGAGTAAAAACAAAAGGACAGAGCGATTGGTGTTATAACGAGACGTTGCAAAAATACGTTCGCAATTAATATAAACACTTTGAAGTGCAGAAAGTTAGCGAAAAAATAAAAACAGCGATAGACATTGTCTATGGTTATTAGAGACTTGGAAGGTGCGACCAAACGTTTCGTTTTCTTCGACTTTTCCTCGCCGTTCTCCATAACATAAACACGAGATTTTTTCCCTTCTCTCGCATTATTACTTCAGTATTAATAACAAAATAAGAAGAAGCCGATTGGCAAAAGAACCAAGAAAAAGCGAAATTGATTGCCTCTAAGCAAGAATCTCGTGCTTGCTCTGCTCGCCCGGCTTTTATAGTGCATATAAGTCAGCTTACCAAAGAACATGCCATCTCTCGACCGTGAAATGGCATATTCACCCTGCCAGTGGCGGTGCACGCCTGTTATAATAACGAAAGATATAAGTCCGATGATTTAACCAATTCTTTTTATTCCGTCCGTACGATCCGGGAGATTAAGAGAGCAACAACAAAAAGAAAAGGAAAAGGGAAATAATGGCGAATGGGAGAGAACGAACGAGAATGGGAAACGGTATTGCTCGTATAACAACGTTAACTGGACGCAATCGATTATCCGGCATTCTTTTCCCCTCCCAACCATTTTCCTCCTTCGCGTTGCAAGTTCAATAGTTACTTAACTCGCAATTTAATTATATAAGAGGGCAGCCGCGCTTCGGTCTCCATTTCAAATCGACACGTTTCCGCTAATGGAAAAGTGATTTATTCCGTTCGACAGCGGATCGTTGGCGGTCGTGGCAACGGCAAAGGAAAAACGTGCCCGAAATTCCCCGTCCGTTAATTGCCCCGAAGATAATGATAAGGACGATGCAACGATCTCGTCGGCGCTTATTAATTAACAACCGCATAAATCACTTGCATGTGTTCAGTAGGTGTACAGTGCGAGAAAGGTTGGAATTAAGAGAAAATCAGAAGAGAGAGAGAGCGAGAGATTTGCAATGCAGCGAATAAAGAAATTAAAGTGGGAAAGAGGGAGAGATAAAAACGCGGAATCCCGACACGCCATCATTTAACACTGTCAATACAATTAGTGTGCGAGTCCCGGAGGCGGCGGGCCCGGAGGATCCGCCAGACAGCAGGAGGACAGCTCGTTCGAGCGAGCGGACGGACGGACGGACGGTCGTGAGAAGACGTGGAGGAGGAGGCGACGACGAAGAGGAAGAGGAGAGCCAAAAAAGGAGCAGAAGAACCGAAAAAAATGCGATTGCATTTCACGCTCGAGCGCCATCCACGATCGACACTAATTACCAGACGAAGAAGAGACGGACATAAAAGGAGAAGCGAGACGGAAACTTTCGTGGCGGAGACTTCGAGGAAATAAACGCGCTCGCCCGCTTCTTCTCGTTCGCCGTCCTCTTCTTCGTGCTCATCGCCGCTCGGCCCATTTTCCACGACGACGACGACGACGACGGTCTCGTCACGCTCTCAAACGACCATCGTCGTTCCACACAATTCGTTATATCGGTCTCTCACTCTTTTGCCATTTCGTTGTCGCTTCTTTTCTTTGTCAGTTTTCTTATACCGAGGCGTTCGTTTCTTGCTGCTCACCTACACGTTCGACCATCATCATTTTGCGCGCCGGCAAAGGAATCTTATTACGCTTTGTCGAAGTGAAAGAAAAATTTAGCGGTACAACAAAGATTCACCCTTCTACTATCGTCACAACCATTTCCCGGGCGAACAAGCGAGACACTTTTTAATTAGGAGAATTTAATTAAAAATATTTCAGTAACGGATTAGAGGGCGTCGTTCGGGCAAACCGATTTTGTGCCATTTAATAATCTCGCATTGCGATTAAGGAAGCTAAACAAATTGCGAGAGAAACCTAAGATACATTTCCTCGACGTAATATACGGGATGTTAAACAAAAGTGGCATAGACTTCAAGGGAAAATGCAAGTTTTGCGAATGAAAAAAGCGAAAACCGAAGATATGCTACAAAAAAGTTCGATCCTCCGTATCCTCGATTCATTAAGACTTTTCTGCTTATCTTGCGCCATATTATCACCCCTAAAAGTTCGTCAAACTTTTCTTAACACCCTGTATGTAGGCCAAGTGGAAGCGAAGTTTCAGTTGAAACGTATTAATTAAAAATCTCGCGATAATCTCATTCGAATGCAAGACGAATTTTGCACGAAATTTTCGCTACGTGCCAAAGTAACGAGTGGAATCGTCTTTTTTTTTTTTCGTCTCGGTCTGGATGCGATTTTTGCAAGGAAGATGATAAACGATTGCGAAACGTTGCGGTTATTGTTGTGCGAAGAAATTTTCATCTGCCAACATACTTTTAAGGACACGTCCCATTGTCGTCTACGTTTATTATCGTAGCGGTGAAAAATTGCTTCGAATCTTGAAGCTGATTAATTTAATCTCTAACGCACGCGGTTGCACGGGAGGCACTTTTAATCGAATGAATAATTGCTAATTATCGTTGTCTTTGTATTATTATTTTCACTACATGTAACGCATTTATATTAATTATTAAAAAAAAAGGATTATCATCGAGACACGTGAGTGTGCAATTAAAAGTTAATACGCAAATACTTATTGCGTATGGATTTTAATAACTATTTATTGCATTTATTGTTTCATCGCGGTAACGTGGAAGAGAAGAATAAAAAAAAAACGTTTCGATTGCGATTGCGATCGCAATAAAAATTATACCGGGACCGGATTATAAATATTATTGTCGTGTGGTTAGATTAAATGGAAACCCGACACGTCGATCGCCCTGTATCTGTGTGGTACGCTCGTATGATGGAATATCCAATTAATAATCTAAATGTAGTCGTTATAAAACGTACGAAAGGTCATATGAATATATGAAGTAATATTATTATAACCGCATTACATCTCTAATCGTACATAATAATTATTTGTATTAGATAATAATGGCAAAGCATTCCGTTCGAATACTTCGTTAGGAATAATTTAATAACGATAATGAAGAGAGGGACGATAGAGAAATAATGGATTTTAATGCAAAAACAAAAGGAAAAGAATCAAATGCGGAGGAGAAGGTTATCTGGGTTTGGACGTGAACGAGTGTGACTCCTTCTTGGTGCTATTCCACATAAATGGAAATAAAATCAAAAAAAGCGAACTCTTATTATTATTAATAACATTCTAAACGAACGTTACGCAATTATCTGTTATCGTTATCGGTAGATTTATATGTACATGTGTAATTTCTCTAGTTCAATGTCACGGACTGTGCGTTGTTTTTATAAACCGCACATTAATATTATAATAAGTTATTATATGTGTAACGCGTATAATGATGAAATATTTAATACAGCATAATATTTATGTGTTACGACGATCGTTTTCGCAATCACCAATTTAAATAATCTTATTTAGTAACCGTTTTTTTCTTCCCCGTTCTCTGTCTCACTTTCTCTCCGGTCTTGCCACTCATCCAATAGACACAACAAAGTCATAAATACATCCGACGTAAGCGAAGAGCGAAAGGAAACAAAGAACGTGAAACGTACCTTGGTCAATTAGTTAATTAATTTATAGCAGTAAAGCTCCCATGTTCCATTATTATCGCGGTTCTATACGTGGACGAGGCACTTTTATTAACACCGAAATGCGTATTTATTTGCTTCATTTGCAATCAGTTTGTTTTGTTAACTTTTTTTTTTGTTTGAGCACGCTTGAACGTTGCAAATCTATTATCGCAAGACGCAGAGACCGTTTACGCATTTCGCGTTATCTAATCGCTAATTTACGAACGCATGTGCTCGCTAATTTATTTATTTATTTCGCTTTTTGTTTAAATAATGCACACTTTCAATTTATCAACGCTTTTATCGCACCAACGGATTCGTTAGTCACGGACAGAAATAATTTTAAATACGAATCGCGTCGAGAAGCCAGATTCTTGTTTTGCAATTTGGAAAAAACGTTCAAGATCGAATTTTTCGCACATTTCGTATGCAATTAATAATTAGTGGAATGATAATAATAAATCCGCTTTATGATGGCGATAATGATAAATAAATCGTGATAATGGTAACAACAATAAACTTTTTTATTCTGCAATTAATTAATTCAAATTTCATTCATGTTATAACAACGAAAAGCATAAAAAGGGGAAAAGTGTGTGTGTGTGTGTGTGTGTGCGAGAGAGAAGGTGGGGGTTTAATGAATTGCAATTAAATGTAACCGGTGTGGATACGTGCAAATATGTAAATATTTACCCTATAAAGCACAATTATAACCGTACAGGTGGTTGATTATGTTAGGGAAAAAATAAACGATAAATGGGGGAGAATTAATTTAGGGGGAAATCTTAGACACGTCGATTGCACGATGACGTGTAAGGTATGAATAATTAGCAATTAAAAGAATACTACGTTCCCATTCATATTAAACCTTTCCTGTTACATTTATAGCTACAAAACTACAAGAACCACGTTTTCGAAACTTCTTGTTGCTCCGCAAAGAATCGTTTGTCATTCAGATTAAATATTTTTATTTGATTGCTGTTCGCGGAAGAACAACATTCTTTAACCATTTTGTTTCGTTTCTCTTCATCATTCGCATGTTTCTTCCTTTGATGTTCACTCATCTTTGTACCTTTATAAATAGTTCCATTCGGGCTGAAAGGGCCCATTTACTGTCATCTGGCAAATGTCGCAACAATGAAAAGTAGAAATTTAAACACAGAACATTGGTCTTTGTTAAGTTGTCTTTGTAAAAGAGTAGTGAAAGCGACACAAGGTTTTCCAAATTCAAAGTTAACATTCATAATCACTGTCAATCAGTGGGCCCCTTTCAACTGTAGAGGAAGAATGTGGCGTTGTTCCCGTCGAAGGAAGAAAGTCCAAAAATTAATCAATCAATCTTTCGACCATTAGAACCTACGATTAAAGTTTAGATCATAACATATTGCTAAGTTCAGTTTGTTAAGACGGACGTTCGGACGAGTGTAAATAATTAATTAAGAATCGCGGCCTATTGTTTGTTTTAAATCCAAAAACCAAGCGCATCACAGTTGCAACTAAATAAAGATTCTTCCCGAATTGCATAAACACTTCTTAATAAACAATAGCAATTCGTGACGAACGAGTTTTGCTAATTTCATCTTGTTATTCGCCTACGTAGCGTATACATTTTAGGAAAAGGTTTAGTCTTTTAACGGGAACGAGATTTCCATTGGAATACTAAAATCTTTGAGCAGATTTGGGTTGGTGTACCAAATAAAAAAGGCAGCCCGAAAACGGCGCAAGATTGCACGAACCAGAAATCGAACAACAGCACGAAACCAAACAATCTCTGCAGCAATTTGGTTTTTGTTTATTTATTTGTGCAATATTTACGTCGATTGTTTGCCTTTCCGCCCAATTCCATTTCATGTACACGTTTGTTGTATATTTTGGCGAACAATATATTTAGCAAATACCACACTAGCAGAAGAAGAAGCAAGAAAAACAACAGGAATAAGAAAAGTGAATGGCAAATCCATGCCATTTTGTTTTTGCGCGAACGGGCGAGTTCTCAATGAAAACTATTTGCGCTGCAACTTATGGATTTATGGCTGTTTACTCGCGTGGCAAATCAATAAAACGGATTTCTGCAGACGATCAGTTTCACATTTTTCCCCTTTTGTTTCAAACGAAATTTATTAATCAGCGTTAATAGCAAGCCATTTGATCTAATTTACGTTGTTTTCGAAATACATTTAACCACGTCGTTAATGATAATTGGAACGAATTTAGGATGGTACATTCAAATTTTTTCCATATAAATTTTCCTTACTAACCAGTCGAAAATAATAATAGAAAAACGAGCGAAGCAAAAAAACATGAATAGAAAAAATGTTGTTGCCGACACGCAATGCGTGTGTGCGTTTTATTTAAACTTGTCCTCACGCAATTTCTATATTAATTTGTTGTAAGAAATTTCTTTCTGCTTCTTCATTAGAATGTTTCATTTTCGTTCCCCTCCTCTTTACCATTTTCCTCGATTCTCTATTTTTAGGTCACCAGCGACGGATTCGCATTTCCAAAAGGAGAATTTTCCAAACGCAAACGAACCGAATACGATTTTTTTTCCACGTGAATTATCGACCTCTAATCCCACGAGTCCGGCACTGGTCACTACACACACACACACACACACACACAGAAAAACGAAGTCTAAAAGCATTTCGTGTCCCGTCAATTTGAGACAAGTACGGCCTTGAATGAAATTAAGTGGAAAATGAGACGGCAGAATCGAAAATTGTGTCCCAGATAGAAAATTTGTGACTTCTCCGTTCCAACGTAGCCGAACTCATTCGATTTGTAAACGTCTCGTGGTGGAATTAATGCGTTCATATGAAATGCCACGATGATTATTGGCCTTTAGGAATCTCTCCCTTTATTATTTGTTTAACATAAATAATTCAAATTACAATTGCAAATTTGCTTCACTCAAATCATTGTTATGTTACATACCTTCCCACAGTGAAATCTTGTACGTATTCTAATAATAATAATCATCATCATCATCGTAATTGTAATCATTTTATTTGGTTCTATTAACCTCTTGTTGTTGTTCTTCGTTCGCTGCTCCTCTATCTCCTGTTCGTAAGCTTTTCAAGAAACACGGAAAATAAGTAGAAAAGTGCAGTGGAAAAGAAAAACGACGAAGAATAAAAAAAGAAGGAAAACGTAACGATCGTGTAATCTGAAGAGATGCTTTGGATAGCGTTAACATGAATTTTTCTAAGAAGATGTTTAAACGTTTTACCGACTCTGTAAATATGTACAACTTAAATATCTATACGCGGGAATACGTTACGGGGATAGCGTTTCCTCGCTTTTTATTTATAATCAACATTAAGGGGAATTGCAAGAATAGAAATTACGCGGCGAAGGCAAAGGCCTCGAAACAAATACCGAATCAAATTCGCGTATATTAATATTAAGCAATGAGGAAAATAGATGCGATGAATTCGAATGCGAGAAAATGAGATATTAATGAGAAATGCACTCGTCAAATGGACGATTTAAGAGAGCTATCGATAAGTTCGCGATAGAGACAACGTCGAATATTAAACGCTTACGATTTTTAATTAATTTTAATCACACGTGGGAATTGCGTTCGATTTCGCGTAGCATTATAAATTGTTACTGGATCTTCTAAGGAGTCGTGGATATTGCGATACCTCGTGTACGTACATTTAATAATCGCATTTTATAATCTCGATGTAATAAAATTCCCTTTGAATAAATATAATTATTTAATGTAATACCAATTAAATTGTACATAGTATTATATCGTTATCTTTAGCAATTTCTTCGACTCTAACTTCGTCCCGTTTTTCAGTACTATTAGTGTTTTCATTTTTCCTCTCCTAAAGAACATGCACTAAAACATCTAATCTAGTGCATTTCCCTAATAATATTACGAATAAAAACGCTTCTGTTTATGCACTAGTCGTTTGAAATCGAATCGATTCGCTGCAAGTACCGACACCGAAACATCTATTTCTTGCGGATGGAGTAGCAGAGAGCATTATTAATATAATTATGAAATGTTGCAATTTCTTTTCTTTAATATCAATCTTATTATTTATCGTGAGACCGTTAATAATAAATTAAACGAAAAGCCGCGGAGTATTATTATTAATAATGGTAGTTTAATAACATATTACTTAAGGAATTTTATACTCAAATCGAGACATTTAGTTTTTCAACTTGTTATACACATTTGCCGTTTAATTAAGGTTTTCATTCATAATGCATATGCATATCTCCTTTGGGCCACGGAATTCTTCTTAAGAGATGGATTGAAGATTGTTCCATTTGTCGATAGATTTAAATAATCAGCTTTAAGAAAAATCCCTACCCGCAAATACTGATAGTAATTGTGTCATTCGTTTTAATAGGAAAATTCATTGCATTTTCTTTTTTTTTTTCTTCTTAAAGGATCGTCGATGTATAAGTCATAACCTAGATACAAGGCTCGTTTCTAACTGGCGCTGCTAATTAATTTATTGGCCTTAATTGCGTATTAATATACCTCACATATTTAATTTATTAATAACAATCTCGCTTACATTTTATTTTAATAGTTATTGCTTCACTTTGAATTTAATATCCATAATGTTAATTCCCAGTCTCTCTCTCTCTCTCTCTCTCTAGCGCTGCCTTTTCTTTCCATATTCAATTTTCTCATCGACATAAACTGTATAATTTTCGTTTAATGCGAATAATATTAGAATGCGAATAAATAAATTTTAAAATAATAGTAAATTCTCGCCTACAATTCATCTCGTATGGAACTTTTATTACTGTTATTATTATTAACGTAACCAGTGGTTGTCTCTTTCTTCTCCATCTCTGTGTCGTTTATTCATAACCATTTTCCCCTCCGTTGCCATTTAATTTATAATGGTGTAAATTATTGGAACGGTGCTACGGTATAAATATGGGAATATGGGATAATCGACGGCGGTTAAAGTTGGATAAAAATGCGTGAGCGTGACGACACATTTCAACTAGATGTGCGTGACTGTTGCGTGTATCGAGCTCTTTAACGTCGGCATAATGACGATGATCATGATCATCGCGAGTTTTTTTTTTTTTTCTTTATTTTTAGCCCGATTTCGATCAATTTCCCTGAATATCGACCGATCGATTGTACTGTAATTTGCGGAAAAGAACAAGAAATAACAACAATTTATCCGATGCTTATCGCTTCAAACACGAAACGTATTCAAATTGCGAGGAAGTGACGTTACAGTGTGTGTAACGCAAAGATGATGATCGATTGTCGGTTATAACGGCGTATGCAAATGAACGGATCGTTATTAATTCCATTAATTCTTTCGCCAATTACGGTATATTAAGTGTTAATCTTGTTTGACTGTACATATTTGATTGGACTTTTCCCATTTCTTTTTCCAGTCTCTTATTTCGCCAATTAGAAATTATTGAATGTTAATTTTGTTTGACTATATCTGATTGGACTTTTCCCATTTTCTTTTTCCAGCCTCTTTTTTCGATATTTCTCCTCTTCTTCCATCGCCTACAGTCTCTTTGGCTGGTGAGCAATAAGGCGGAACATGTTTTAGAATTAATAATTAAATAAAAGATAATTAACGTCTGCGAATAAGGTAATTTCGTGGATGGCATCCGGTATATTTAAATTTTCGATTTGCTTGAGGGAGTTTAGAGGAAATTTCGTCGAGAGAAAACGGAATTTTCCGGGGGATATCTTTTGAAAAGCGCACACGTCCTCCACGTATATATCCCCATCTACGTGTGTGTGTGTGTGTGTGTGTGTCGAAGAAAACTGCACATGCAAGTGAACTGCTGCCATAAAGCTAAGATAGGTTTTAGCAACGGCTAAAGAGAGTGCGAGTGCAAGCGAGAGAGAGAGAGAGAGAGACGACGGAGGGATAGAGATTGCGAGATATAGTTTTACTGGCAGAGTTTTACCGCTCCGTACTCTTTGCATCTTGCCCGAGAAGAGTTCGGGAGAATGGGATGGAAGGCGAGTGGCGGTGCCTTCGCCATTCTTCTTCGACTTTACTATCGGATGCAACGGGAATACATTCGACGGAGGGCGCTTGTATTGGGTACGTCTTCATCTCTCTCTCTCTCTCTCTCTCGCTCGTTCTCTCCCGTGTTTGTGCCAGTAGGGTGATATTGGTGATGGTGGTAATAATACGGTAGGAAGGTACTTGACGCCGGCACTGTGCAGCAGAATGACGGCTCCCTTGAGCGTCGCGGCACATCGCGTCCTCAGATAACTCGAGGTCGATATCATAAACCGGGATTACCGACTCCATAATAAAATATCAAGGTAATTCCCGTTGAATTTAAGCGTTGCCGAGAAGATAGCTGCACACGAACACACGACTACATCCACGACGGTTCGAACTAATGCTGTTGCTGCTCTTGCTCTTGCTGCTGCTGCTCTTATTTCCCACTGATATTATTACAACCACTTCACCTCCACGCCGCACGATGCACTGAATTGAAATTAATGGGTTCCATCCGACCTAAATAATGACCGTTTTTATTAACTACGAATATTTTAATCGTTCCAAAGGGTGTTATTTCGGTTATTTACACCGACGCGACACTTCAACGCGGAACCATCTGACTTTTGCTTTGGAAAATATTTGCTCTTGCAAAGCGTAATCGATGCCACAACGATTTCTATATTATAGGGTTTTCCAATAAGAGTGTCAGAACTTTAATGCTCAAATTAAGCTTTCCTGGGAGTGTAATCGGCAAATATCGATAACACATGTCTTCAGTATATCGGGGCAAATTATTATGGTGAGATATACGATTCAACAGCGATATATTGATGTCGATTGGCCCCCAAGATCATGCGATATCACACCCTTGGAGTTCTTCTTATGGGCGCATGTGAAGGCTCTGGTGTACAAAATTAAACCAGGAACAATTCCCGAACTCAAACGGAGCATTGAACGCGCCATTCAAAATCTACCACGCGATATGTGTGAAAAAGTGGTTGCAAATTGGGCCTGCAGAATACATTCGGTGAGCCAAAGTCGAGGTGGAGTGTTAAAATTTTTAAAACATAATGCCATCGATTGTTCTTCAAAATAAAACAACGATTAGCGGATTATCTCATATAGTTATTATTGTGCATCATTTTAAAGTTCTGACACACTTATTGGAAAACCCTATATTAGTTGTATAACTATGACTCCGCCGTGTTTTACGGTTTGAAAATTCGATAACGTAAGAAAAGTGCCAAAGAAATCTTCTTAAAAAGAATATTCATCGTTAATAACAATCTTCCCATATTTTCGGAAATTTATGGATTCCATCATCAAAGAATTCTCGCCCTTTGAAGGCAATCAATCAATGCATTTTTCGATGTCCCCACAATTTTGAAGCACTGCTCAGAGTGGGAACGTGCCATTGACCAGAACAAATAATAATCCGATGGAGGCATATCTTACCTCTTCCAAAATGGTTTCGACTGGTTCTGCAACCGACCTCGTGTCTTCGTGCAGCGGTATCAGTTTGCTGATTTGCATAAACTCGTAGGGCACCCACTTCTTGCGTTCCGAAACTTTCCCATTTCATGCAAGCGGTTTCAAATTGCTGCTTGAGTCACATTCAATGAATCAACCAATTGGGGTTGTGTTTTGGCGTGGCTTTCGGCCGATAGTTCTTGCAATTCTTCGTCTCTAACTTATTTTCGACGCTCTTTGTCATAGGCATCAAACTCACCGGTTTTGACCGGATGAAACCACTAACTGGCCGTTCTTTCGCCTGTATCATGTTGACCATACTTCCCCAGTGTAATTGGGGTGCAACGGCAACACTTTTCTTCAAATTAAACATGAAAGCGAGGTTTCCCGCAATCTGCTTCCTTCTGTTGAATGACTTAACAGTTTCAGTTCTTCATAAACCATTTTATATGAATAGATACCGCTTTAACAGTAGTTCAAAAAGGGCAATAAAATAATTTGAAAAAAAATTAAACGCAAAATTAAAAAAGCAACGGAGTCATAGTTAGACACCTAATGCAATCGATCAATTCCCTCTGTTGCAAACTGTCAACAAGCACCTTCACCATCACCTGTGTGTACGTGCAAATTTAACACCGTGCTACGGAATATTATTAATTATAATAAATTGCAAACTTTTCTCTCCGGCTTCTCCGACAATTACTGCTTGCAATTAATTATCTCTCGCGTCGATTTTATTGTTTTAACGCGAACTAGCGAATTTAATTTCGATCGAGCATCACCACCGAATCGATCATTTGGTAAACATTGAATAATACCTATAGGAAGAGCGATTGGAAAACGGTGCGGAATAAAGAGAGATGGAACGATTCTTGATATGAATCGCAATAATCGTTCCGTTTGTAATAATATTGACAATACCCTCGATTGCTATTATTATTATTATTTAAGGGCACCGTTCCGGTTCAGATGTTAAGAAATGATTAGCAATTACAGAGTGCGAGTGGGCAAAAAACGTATTTCTTTTCATCCAGCAACAAACGAACGGACGGAGAGCAAGCGATAATAAATGAAAAGGAACGAATTCACCTTGCGTCGTGCTTTATAGATAAATAATTATTATAGATTCGTTAGAGGCCGGGGAAAACGTATAGAAAATAGAACGGCCGAGGAGAGTGGCCGTCGTGAAGACTCGCAGAAGAAGAATAAAGACCAAAGAGTCTATGACATTGGTTAGATTATATTATTGCCTCTTGACCTTAGGTGTCTAGTATTTAGAGATAATGTTATACAATAACATATAACTTTATTATTGCATGCAATAAAACAATGTCCGTTTCGTACGGAATAAATGTTAGCATCTAAGAAAGAATACGCGTTATAATATTAATAATGATAGCGTGTATCATATTCAAATGACACGACACGAGGTGGAGAACGGTTTTCAATATTCCGGATCTAGCTTCGAGCTAATTTCAATATCATTTATTAAAAGTCAAAACTCAACAGGACAAGAAAAGAAAACCGAAGAAACAAACCGAGAGAAAGAAAATAAATTATAATAAATTCCGAAACCGATAAACGTTTCGCTTACTTATATGACAAAGTCACGAGTCGCCTCTTTGTCTCCAATATCAATATTAAGAATGTGTAATAACATATTGCGATTCGTCTCCTGCTACTCCTCCTCTTGCCTTTTAAATTAACCAATATCTGTCATCAGTCTTAGCTTAAGGTTAAGGAAATTGTTACGAAGAATATTGTAGGTACGCTAACGGTTCATTTAGATGGCAATAATTGAAAAGCGGAAAAAATTCTCAATGTGTATCGCAGATGACGTGGGAAAATGACTCTTTTTCCAACGAGGAAACGCATTAAAATAACCGCCCGAATATGTTCGATTACTTTTAAGAATTTTCTAATTGCAGATTATTCCAGCAATCTTGTTACATCAGACCTTTTTTAGAAAGCTAAAGACACTCGCACAAATAGTTCTACCAGTTTCACAAATTTGCAAATTATTATAACCCTAAATAACAATTAAGGACGAATAATTAACGAGAAATGAATTAGGCGCTCTTATAGACAACAATTAGAAATTGTTCTAAGAACAGCAAGAATTTTGTAAGCGACAGCCAAAACCACGCATCACTATTATTACTATCATCATTGCTATAAAAACATTGCGCGCTATAAATTAAAGCAGAAGCTCAGATTGCATAATACGAACATAAATCTGCTTAAAGTATGTCTTAATTTGCTATCGGATATGTGTTGTGTACGCTGCGGACGAATCGAAGGAGAGAAACCGAAGAAGAAGACTTAAGAGGAAGCAAGAGAAAAATGGTAAACGTCTGTTGTGGATTAAAAAAACTGTGCATGAACGAACGCAAACAAAAAATTGGGAAGATGAAGCGCGAGTAAGAAGCGAATGC
Organism: Hololepta plana; assembly: GCA_963695495.1. NCBI lineage: Eukaryota > Metazoa > Arthropoda > Insecta > Coleoptera > Histeridae > Hololepta > Hololepta plana. The sequence goes on along the minus strand of OY968834.1, from coordinate 1,909,647 downwards.
GAAGATAAATATGTACGAGTCGCGAGTAAAGAATGAACGATGGCAATAATGACGAGAGAGTACGATGTAGAAGAGCCGGTGCTCTTCTTTTAATGGAATTACCAGTCGACCGAAGCAGATCGAGCCGACAGATCGTGATCGTTGCTAATGAAAGTTGTTGTCGTCTTTCTTTTTCGTTTTCTCTACTAATGTTTATTAGAAAAATTATGAAAATGCCTTCGGATGAGTTACTATCGTTTTGCACGCGTCGCGAACCGTATCGTCTTCTACGCTGCGTGTCACCTCACCGATTCGCACCAGCACCAGCACGCATAGAGAAGGAATAAACGTCGAGAATATTGCAACAGAAAACGTTGCCTTTCCACGGCGGATCCTATTCAATAAGGATCGAAAGAAGGCCATTGCCGCGCTTCTATCGCTTACAGTTTATTAACCGGAAGATGGTTTTGTTTGCGAATAATTTAATCCTCGAGTTAGTCGAAGGAAACATATTTATTTGCCACCTTCAAATTTATTTTCATTGTACTGTAAAACTGAAATACAATGGATATTTAAAAAAATTAAACGTAAATTCGATAGAACAATCATAAATTTGTAAGTTTGGAATTTGCAACTGGAAATCGAACATCAAAATTCGTAAAATGAATGAATTTGAACGCTGTCGTTGAAGATGAGCGTTTCAAGTAATTGCTTTCTGCCTCTACACTTTATTTTTTCTTTCTCTTTTCGCCGCTCAATCTGAATGCAAACGATATTATTGGATTCAGAATGACAAAATTGCATCTAATTCAAGCGATTTTGAATAATTTTTTAATAATTATTTGAAAAGACATTGCAAATAATTGAAATTTCACTGACACAGAAATATAAGATCACTCGAGATAAAGTTTTAATATTTAGTAATTCGCGTTCGAAAACGATGGACGGACGTCGAGGACGTTTGATTGTTCCATATTTATCAGGATTTTTCAGGACGGTTTTGAAACGGTTTAAAGCCGTTGCAACGTATCGTTGACTGAATCCAAACTGTGGTAGACAATAATTTGGCCCATTTCAATGTCAGATAAAGAACTGGAGGGCGACTTTTTTTATCAAAATGCTGATTAATGACCTCCTTCTAAAAGTTTTTCAGATGTTTTAAAATGGTTTAAGTTGATCTTATATTTCTGTGACAATGAAATTTCATTAATTTGCAATGATTTTTTAAACTTTTATAAAAAAGTTATTGACATCGCATTAATTCGATGGATTTTGTCATTCTGAATCCAATAATATTGGTTCGGTCCAGATTGGGCCACGAAAAAAAAGTTATGCACAAGAATGTGAGCTTTTACGTTTTCGTTCATAAATTTATGTTTTGGGTCTTTGTTTTGGTATAATAAGCGTATTGTGCGTTTAAAGCCTAAAAAATTTTCGTTAGGAATAGTCAAATAATAATTTTGGTTCATATTTCCTTCAGTGAATTTGAATTGCTAACCCCTCTAAGCCCTATAATACATGAAGCCATAATAACACCTTGTCCATCGTGAGTTACTGTTGATGACAACATTTTTTGGAGAATATAAACCTTGTCAACTTCACTTTTGATTTGCCACTTCGAGAGAGTGCGAATTTCCTTTCATACACGACTATGACATTTTCCCAGTATTCCACGGGTTGATTACCTTCCTTTCCTAGTGCAAACATGCCTCACAGGAACCGGAATGCCGGTGTATCTGCGAATTATTTTTCCTGGTCGGCTCGTCGGTCGAAATTCAAAGAGGAGCCGAACGCCTCCATCGCGATCGTCCATCCGCCGGCGGTCTCCTTCTGCGACCTACGTCAAGACGAAATCTGTGCCCGTCTACGTCACTGACCTGACACGCACTGCGAACGTTACGTCACGGGGACAATGACCAGACTACGATATCGATTGGTTGCGGGTGCTTGCCTTGCTGCCGCCTTTACCCTCTTCGCGTTTGTGCCGGAGAGTCTAATAATCCATAATTGCACCACTCTCTCTCTCTCTCTCGCTCTCCCTCGCTCTTCTCGGATTCGTTTCAACACTTGCATGGAAAAGCGTGGAAATTTTGCGAACGACGAAGCACCCATCATCAACCCTACCCAGACCTGTCCATCTAATCCGTCTGTTTAGTAATCCGTCTCGTCTTCTTGTTTCCCTCCTCTTCGCCCTCATCATCATCTTAGTTTAGTAAGCGTCAAGTTCCTGCACTTGACGTGTTACGCGATGAAGAAACACGGAAGCGCTTTACATATATTCTTCTTCTTCTTCATCGTGGTTCTATCTTAGATAATGGTTCGAATTTTTTTCTTCTTCTTTCTGAAAAGATTAAATTATTCTCAGAGGCGACTGATACGTTATTACGTTGGCTGACTGTCTCATCATTTCGCTTCTTCGCCGATGTTGGAGGAACGAGAGAAAGGAGTGCAGAGTATTAGCCGTTTCTAATGGTAATTATTATGGGGGCAAATGGAGAGAGACAAAGAGAGCGCGAGAGAAAGCGAGCGAAAGAGATCGTTCGAGCTATTTATTCGCTCGCAAGTACCGAGCGAAGGGGGCAGAGAGGGATTTTATTGTTTTCCGGTTATCTCTTGTATGTATGTATTCGTACACGTTTGATATTTGTGTGCGTATTACGAATCAATTTAGTCCGCTTGATGGGCTCGCTGAAATGTTGATGACAGTTTGATACGTTTTGCATTAAATAATAATGAATAAAATTTACATTAATTTTCCAGATTCGATTATTACGTATTGTTACTTTTAATGGCAATAATCCGTTCTCTCTCTCTCTCTCCGTCTTTATTCTCTCTAGTTTCACTGCAGGCAAAATGTTAATGTCTATTGTCGAAAATTAATAAGCACTGTATAAGGAAGAATTTAATTTAGAAAATAACAAAAATCGAATACTAAATGGTTTATTAGAGGCTATAGAAACGAATCGCGAGGAAGGAAAGAGGAAAAAGTGGTTGTCGTCGTCGTCGTCGTTAAAGAAATCAATAATAATGGTAATGGAAATAATGGGGAAAAGGAGAAAATGCCAAGAGTGATGCTCGTACGTCGTACTCGTCGGACTTAACGAAACATCAACTTGCCCACCGTTCGAACTGACTCACTCACCTTCTTCGCGTACCTTTCTCTCTTGACATTGTTACCTCGAGTTAACGCAACAATAGCAGCAAGAAGAAGGACGAGAAGAAAAGGAAACGTTAAAGGAGATCGACGTTTAACTTTAATCCAGTTATTACTGCCGTCCTTATTAGATCTAACCAGCAAGCGTCTCTCTCTCTCTCTCATAATTTTCTCTTTTTTCATATTAAACTTTTATTCTTTTAAAGCCCATTTACTGTCCATCGTTGCTTTACATCTTCGGTTGCGACCATTGGTCACGCCGCCTTTGATGGGTAATTAAATACCATAACTCCGCAACAACAACGGCAACAAAGTGCGGAACTGAGAGTTGAAGAGATCAACGACTCTTTAATACACGATTCCGGCCCTGAGTGAGAGATGAGACGACGAATGGCGAGACATAGGAAGATGGATTCATTTCGTGAAATCATAATAGCGACAAGACGCGGCAAATTCGCGTCGAATGATAACGTGCGTAAAGGCGACAATGCGAAGCGTTCTTTTCGTTCATCGTCAATTTCCTAACGCGGCAGAGTGCACGAAATGCAAGATGCGAGCGACCGAAAGCGGGGAACGAAGGGATTTAAAACATGAGATTAGTGAATGACGGCGATGAGAACATTATTCATCGTCGTCAGTCTTCTTTCATTGCGCGGCTAATCTCCATATCGATACGTTTTGTACGCGGTTAAACGGAACGGGTTGTTCGGAGCGAGAGAGCGAAAGAGTGCTTAAATGAGCAAAACGAAGGCACGGACGGAGTAATTAACCATTAAGATTAATTATATGTGGATTGAGCGTTATCAAAATAATTTGTCATCGCGGTTTCTTGCGCCCGTTTTTTTTTGCCCGGTTTGGTACGTACGAGTACGTGAAGGAATTCGAAATCGCGTGGGTTTTAACGGTGCGGTTGTACTGAACGAGCGACAAAAGGAAGAAAAGCAGAAACGAGGGAATTTTTGCGAAACGCGTGCAATCAGTCAACTTGTCACGGAGATTTTTGCGCGTGTGTCCGTGCGCAATTCGCGCTGATGGCATAAATTGCAACAAAAAAGAAGAAACGAATGTGTAACGATAATGTTTGTTAATTGAAACCGCGCGTTGATGTATTTATACGGCAATTTTTCATCGACGGCATAATTTCGATTCGGTTTTAATTAATTAGATCGCTTTCAATTTAACAGCAATTTGTTGTTATTATTATTTCAACAACGAGAACAAAAAACGCAGAAGGGCACAAATTGATTTATTATCATCTCCCTTTATCCCTGTTCCATTGCGGACCAGTTTCACATCGAATAGTCGTAGGATAGTTAATTTCTTCTTTTATGGCGTAAACACTATCGCATAAATGTTTATTATGGCATTAAAAAAAAATTATTTAAAAGCCAGCGAGAACGTTGGGGGCAAAAAATGGGCCATTTAACGGCACTTTATAAAACGAGAAATTAATGGTTCACAACGTTTTTTTTTTTTCCTTTTAGTGCTGTGGCATTTGTCAATAGCTCTCGATTAAAGCGAGAGAGAAAAAACGTTTATTATCAAATGAACGATGAAGTGATTTTTTTATTGTCGAAATGTTGAGGTTGTAGTAATGATAATTAATGGTAGCCGGTAGTTAAATTATAATGATGTGTTTACGCCTGCATTACTATTGGATTTTGTTCTTCCCGTTCGGCGGCAATCGTTTGGAAAATATGATCTAATAAAATCGGGCAATTAATTAATCGACAAAAATTGACAAAACTCTTAACCGCTTTTAGTGCCGATTCCTCTCGAGATCAAAGCCGCTTGCACCAAGAGGAAAATGAAAGAAAATAACAACCGATATCTAAATAGATTATCTTAAATTCCATGCACGTAGTAATTAGCGAAAACGTTAATTGTGTCATTATCATTATTTCCTTTATGATTTATATAGGAAAGGAGAAAAAAATAATGGCATAAGTGGAGGCAATTTGCCAATGAACACGTGAGATATATAATTAAGGTCAATAAAATTTTATAGTCCCTCGCACACAAATCGATTGGAGCGCATTAGATAATTCTCTCAAATCTTATTATCGTCGTCATCATCGTTATTGCACACACATTCCCATCTTCCTAATTACACGCGCTAAATTATTGCAAAATAAGGTTCTTCGCTTATATTTAAATAGATTCGCATTCTGTTTCGCTGCTGTCGATCCACGATCATCCTCATTATCTCGTTCCCTCTCATGCATATTTATAATGGTACCATGCGATTAAAATGTAATTAAGAAGATTATTCTATGCCGCTACTCTTACTGTTTGAGAAGCTACAATCTTTCCTTTCTTTCAGAATGCATTTCAATTAATTTATTTAACATTAATACCTGGGGCACGCAATTTGTGGGGACAAACGATAATGGAAAACTTAGAGCTAAGGGGGGAAAAGAAAAATAAAGTGGAAATAGAATGAAAACAGTTTCAGAAATTAAATTATTTCATTGGAGATTCGTGCGGAATTTGGGTTAACTTCGATAATAAAATGAAGGAAGGAGAAAAAGAAAAGTGCAGGGAGTAATATTTGTCGCCTTGGAAAATGGATATTGGCAGAATCGACCCAGATACGTATGTGGATTACGTAAGGACGACGACGACGATGATTATGGTTCCGGTTGTTTCACACAGATTTTTTTATTTGGTTGCCAGGAAATCGATTTCGAATTTTCGTCCGGCTAAAATTTATTAGCGAATTTCCAATTTTTGCCCGTACACTCCCCACATATTCGGTTGCATAAATCGCAAAAAGACGAAGAAAACGAGCGCAGTAACGAGACACAACGCAAACTTTTTCGTGCAGCGTTGCAACTGCATTTCTTGCCATTCTTCTGTGTTCCTTTTTCGAAAACAAAGTCATTTATTTGATAACAAAGATGTGGGAAGAGGAGTAGCAAAAAAATTGCACCTATATTATTTATTGGCATCGGGATAATAATAACAAGAAGAAGACGCGCAAGGATAGGATGGAGGAGGAAGAAAAAGTAAGGAAATGTATGATGATAATAAAAGTTTATAAGACGTTAGGAAAAAGCTTTCTGAAATTATTACCATCATTCCATCTCTATCGTCTTCTTCTTATCTTGTTATCGTAGCTTAAAGAGAAAAATAATATTTATTAAATGATATTTTCAAGGAAATTGTGCCACCGCCAACAACTTTATAAATGAAGCTTTTTGGATTATTTTGTCGTTGTTGTTGTTCTTTAAGATAAAGCCGTACTAATTAAACGTATAATTAAATCAAAAACCCATGAAATAATTTATATTAAATAGGTACGTATGGAAATTATTTGCGATGCAAATTCGTTTTTAATTGCGAATAAATCCATCTTCCTTTGTATATAAGATACAATTAAATTTATTTTATTTGTTTGTAAGTTATTAATTATATTGTTGCACATTGCTGGTAACAACGATAAATATTTTATAACGATTCTCTATGTTTGCGATTTTTTCCTAAAATTGATTTTCCTGTGCTGTTACCCAACTTATATAACGAAATTCCGCAAAAAAAGCTTCTAGCTCACACGGTATAATGTTATTATTTGGTACGTTGCAGTTGCTATTGTGGCGCCAGAATTATTATCATCATCGCAACAAGTTACGTTGCACAAATAGAATCTAATACAAGACACCGACAACAGCAATAATAATAATAGCGTACATATTATATTTTCCTTGTGTTACGTTAGAAGATGTAACGAGAATCCTTAAAGAGTTCCTCACCGTCCACAATAAGTGAATTTCCATTCAATTTTCTTTCCTTTCATTTTGCAAATGACCACACGAATTGAATGCCTTTGAATTCTAAAGAATTACATAAAATCTCGCGTTTTAAATTGCTAATTATTAATAAAATAAATAATAATAAAATATTAATTGCTTTTATATATTATAAAATAAATTTTAATACAAAGTAAGTGCGTTCCGTTGCTGGCGTACTAAAATTACGAACGAATGCTAATTATAATTTAATTAATGATAAGGAATGGCGACGAGGAGGAAGGAGAAAGAGGAGCTTTGCGCGTATACCCGTATAATAAATTCGGTATTTATGCGTCTATAAATTTTTCCGACATCGTTTAAAATTATATCGGAAGAAAGCTGGCCGAACGAGAAGATTTCCTTTATACGAACAACAAGAAAAACCGTAAAAAACTGCAACGCAAGTAATGTTATTTAATAATAATTTTATGCGAGAACGCCAGAAGGTACGAACGAATATTTGCCGCAGTTCTACAACTATACTGAACAACACATTATGCAATATTAACAGTTTCGTTGCGGTTTTTCTCCCATCATCCTCTACGTCTTTTTCTACGTAGGTACAACGCGCCGTTTCCCATTTTTTCCTGCTAATTGATCGCACCGTGAAATCTCTTTATTTCCGATAATTACCCATCGATTGCCGTCGTTGTTGGATCACTAATTCGATAATAATCCGCATTATTTCGCTAACAAACGACAACAGATCCCTAACAATTCATCCACGACATGCAACGTGTGCTTGTGCAGTCGTCGGTGCGTTAATTATTAAAACAAATCTGTTTATCCCATCGACGGATCCGCGATGGGAATTACTCGAGACGGTGTGAAATTGTCATTTATAATTGATGATACCTGGGACATAACGCTAAACTAGTGTACAACTACTCGCTAATCCAACGAGAGTTTAGCGAAGGGTGCGAGCGAGAGACGACGCGAAATTGTGCATTTCGTCCCAAAACGCCGAAACGCTTTCCACGTCCATACGATTGCTACCGTTATTGTTGCTGATAATTATGCATCGTGTCCGAATGTAAACAGAGCCGCACTAAAAACAACTACCAGCAACGACGACGACGACGGCGACGATGATGATGATAATGCAATACCAAAGTCAAATTATTACTATCACCAGCGTCGCCGCCCGTTCGTTCGGTTAACTAGTTTGTTAGCGAACCGTGCCACTGTCGGCAAAATGGGTATCATTTTCGGTTAATGCCTTGCGACACGACGGCATTCAATTTGGATCCCGACAAAAGTTACTGCTTTCGACGGGAAACGGTTCAAAGTCGATGGCACAGAAGTAAAAGGTGCACGCGAACGTACGAGAACAAGGACGGAATGGAACGAAGGAAAGGTGCAGCGCGGATGAGAGGACGAGTCCTAATAGCGTCCTCTTGATTTTCCATTCGTCTCCTATAACGTAACGGCTTCAAGTCGCAGAGTGACGGAATTACGCCAGACCTTTGTCTCCCGTTTGCGTACCCACCCTTGCGAGTATGTATACAGGGTTAACCAAGGGGTTAACAGTAGAGAAACGTTTTTGAGATAAAAAAGTTTTCTACAGTATAAAAGTAGTCTGCAAGATGGCGCACTTCCGGATGTTCCGGAAACGGATACTTGCTCCGCTTATTTTGAACCGAAAGATGTTTTTTATTGCATTTTTGGATTCCTCGTCGAATCGCAATGAGAGTTTATTGAAGCTACCACGTTTAAAATGTACCATATCAGAGTTAATTTGTTTTATTTTTCTCAAAATTTTGGTTTCGATGGTTTTGAAAAATCGCACATGTTTCCGGAACTATTGTTGAGTTGAGCTATCTTAAGTTATTTTGGGCAGGAAATGGCGAAGAATTTTCACTGCTTATAATTAACTAAAGGTGTTATGGACTACGATTTTTTGGCTGCTAAACTTTGGCGATTTCAAATGTGCACAACTTAGTTTTTTGGGATTGAACCATATTTTTTTTTATTGTGGCATTAGATGCACAAAGTGATTTTCTTTCAATCACTTTTAAGGTTTTTTAATTTTCATTAACAAAAATGATGCAATTGAAGAGAACAATGAAACTATTAGTTTCTTGTTTTAAATTACTTTCAGTTTGATAATTTTTTGCACTTATTATTTACTTTTTTAACGAGTAACCTGAAGAATAAATTCAAGAAATGAAATGCTAACGTAAGTATAATTGATTCTCAATTGCTTCTGCTTTTATGTGGATTATTATATCATTAAGCGCATATAAATTACACACTAAATAATAATTAATTGGGATTACTCGAAAATCACTTTTTGCATTTACTGTCATAATAAAAAGTAGATGATACCATTAAGAAAAATTAAGTTATACGCATTTGAAAATGTCAAAGTTCACAAGGCCACAAATTAAAGCTAGTAGCATGTATAATTAAAAGTAAGTTCATTTCATGCTTAAAAGAACAAGCAAAAGTTCAAGTCTCTATCGTATATAGTTCCGGAGATATTTGCGATTTTCCACGACCTTAGAAATGAGAATTTTCAGGAAAAAAAAACACTGAAATAACTCTGAAACTGTACATTTCAAAAATACGGTAACTTCAATAAACTCCCGCTAAAGTATTACTTTCCGGTAAATCGGGGAGTGCGCCATGTTGGAAAGTATTTTCGCCTCGTAGTCCTACCCCAAAGAAGACTTTTCATCCGAAACATTCTTCTCTAAAGTCATGCGTTTGGGCGTAATCCTCCGAGCTCGCTACTATTGGGGACACCCTGTATGTACGTTAATATTGTTAAATACTGGGATTGCTCGAATGCGATCCGTTTTTCAGACGAAGCTGACCAAAAACCCGAACAGCCGTCATCTCGTCCCGTCTCCGAGGACCAGTTTTAAGTCATTACTTGCACCTGCACACATGCACTACTTTGAATTAGCACTCGCAGTACGGCGGCGGTAATGTTAGCGTCTGAGGTGGAGGAGGTACGGAGTGCAAATGTAGTGCAGCAGGCAGCTTTAGTTTGGGTTTCACGAAAATGCTTTTAACTTTAGCACTAGCGCGACATGAAACGGTGATAAAGCTTTCAGATTATTACGGGGGCCACCGCGACTTTGTCGTCGACGCTCACGTGCCAGATTATGATATTTTTCTTCCGCTTTCTTTTTTATTAAATTTTGCAGCACAAATTTCGATTAACTTGCCGCTGGACAATTAAATAATCTATTGAATCCGATTGGATTGAATGGAAGAATATCGCGTTCCTCAAGCGCGAAATCGCGGAATAATATCGTTATTCCAATGATTAATTAAAAAGTTTCGCCACTACGAACGTCGTCGACGCGAATCGTCCGACAATCTAAAACGTTTCGTAAGAAACCGATTCACGTTTCGTTTGCCTCGTTTCGCCGGGTAAATTGACACAGGAATCGATTGTTGATTGCAGATTGTGCGTGCAAAAGAGAGGCCTCTTCGTATTAACAGTCTCCCATGCAAATGCATTTCGCTTTTGTTTCGTTTCTTTTCCATGCTCTTTCTTCTATATTTGGTTAATGCTACTTATTATCCCGCACTACAACGACTACCTACTCCTTGTCACCTCTGTCGTCAATCGTTGCTTCTTTTAAATTGCAAACTCTACGACCAAATACGATTCGCAAGGAGAAGAAAAAAGGATTCGATCGTTTAAAGATTCGCAATTGGACGGCAAGCAAAAATGTAGAATTTTCTTTTCTTTTCTTTTCTTTTCTCAGTTATATATTCAATAACATGCTGTTTAGAATGAGAGAGATGGCGATTGGAAGACGCTTCAGTCACGAAATTTTAATTGCGCTCTCTGGCTATTGTTGGAAGATAATTAGTTAAAAAAAAAAAGGTTTTTTATTGGATTTTTTGTTTGGTTGTAAATTCTTATTAATTCAATTCTTTTATTATGCTCGAGCAATTAATTTTCTATGCGGTTCTACGTGTGTATAAAATTAGATATTGTTGCTGTGTTATGTAACAACAATGAGCAAAAAGAAATGATTGTTATTACTAAATTTTAATAATAATAAATATTAGAAGCATTATACTTTAATATCCTTTACAATAATAATGATAATGTACGAGATGTGTACCTGTTGTTGTATCTCTTAACGAAATTGTTATAAATTGCCTCGCAATTAATTGCTTATGCCGGATAATTAATAAATGATGCCCGAAGGCTTAGGCTTAGAACGCTGGCTAATGGTAAATTTATACTCGCTATTTGTAAAAAGAAACACGTGGATTAATTTGTTAATAATTGAATAGAAATTATTTATATAGCAATCCTTTTAGCATCGTATATGTGCTTCGCTGACATAATAAGCAAACAGAATGCGAAAAGAGAAAAAGTTTTCGCAAACCGGCGGTAGGTCGCGTTTTCTGAACGCATCTCGTAATAATCGTAAAAAGTCGTTGGGCAATTTAAAATTCATTTTAATTTCAGTCCATCATTTTCTCCTCTATCTCACACAACTATTATTCCACTTCTTAACTTTCATATTCTTTCCTTTTAATTGTGTGCAAAAGACCAATTTTCTGCACGTTACCTTTTACCCATAACCAATCGCTTTATTATCCTTGCAAGACACATTTGTCACCGATAATAATTCTCCTCTTGTTTCCTCCCGTCTTCCTCTTCATCGTCATTCACCGAACGGCAATCGTAAACTGGTAATGCGTCTTTAAACGTTTGAAATCGTGCACGCATTGCTTAAGTATTCTTTCTTATGGTAATGGCCTATTATTCTTTTGAGAAAACGTGTGTGCCCTTGGATGCAATTCGTTCTCGACGAATGAATGACGTCGTCGTCGAGATGTCACAACCTCTTTAGAATAATAACATCCGTTTAACTTAAAAAAGGAAAAGCGAGAAGAAACTGGAATAAATCGTTTGCAATTTGCCAAGCAAAAAATGAACTTGGTCTTAATGCAATTCCACTTGCGCGTGAATTAACGATTCGATTGGAGGGATTTAACGATGATGAACGACGAGTTGAACAACGCGATGAGTGAATGCGAGCCATACAACGATAAGAACGAGAAGAAGACCAAAGTAATTGCATTCTAGATTTTTATCGACGATGGGAACCTTCCCTGTAACACTTTGTTCTTTTCTTTCGCTTAATCTCAATAAACGGTCGAATATCATCTCGCTCCCTTCGACTTAATCGCTTTCTTATTAATATTCACGCGTGCAATTATCGTTCGAAACGGAATAAAAATAATTAAAGCGAGAATGCGAGAGGAGGGTTGGACTATTTAAATATGGTCATTTATTAAGCGACACCTTCGCCGCATGCATTTATTCCTATTATCGTTTCGTTCCTTTTGGTTTTTAATTTAATCGAGCTTAACTGGATAATTAACGTCCACCGAAATCGATAGCCTCATTTAGATTGAACGATCCATATCTCGTTGCGAAATCAAATTAATTAATGCAGATAATCGAGCCGTTACTATTATTATCGTCATTAAGAAAGCGGGTAGTTAATTATATAAACGTATGCAATTAAGGTAACAAATTGATTTATTGTGCAATATTTTATAATTTCGCCTATGGTCGATTGAAAGGTGTGAGTTGCGGCGAGCTTCCTCTCCACTTTTTCGGTTGACGAATTTTATGGTTTACTCTTAGGGAAATAAATAATAATTGTGATTTACGATCTGTAACTTCGTGCAATTGCGAGAGAGAGAGAGAGAGGAAAGTTTTCTTTTTCGATTATTGCAGAGATATTCGTTCGTACCGTTTCCACTTACTATTACCCATTTTACACGTTCATTTAAGGAATAATTATGTGAGAATTACATCAATTAAAATGATATAATAAGTGCGATGATGGAGGAAGAAGCGAGATGGAAGCGAATCGTAAAAATCGTATCCCATGTACATAAGGCAATTCTCTTCGTTATTATAAAGGCAATAATAATTATTATTATTACTGCCATTATTATTATTCAGCCTTGTAAAACTTAACCAATACACTATTGCTTTTGTATCATTATTATTATTACGTTCTTCATCATCTTTCATCTTGCACTAATCACAATCAAGCGATTTCTAATTATTATTATCCTTTAAATTGCGCATTAAAAGAAATCGTACTAACGCTCCATTATTGTTATTAAGATTGCACTACACCGAACGGAGCTTCATTATTATTATTCCATACGTTTGTTTATGAAACGGCAATAACGGTTATTCAATAAGCTACCGCATTCACCACTGAAATCTCTGCGTAAATGTTAATAACATTAAACTGAACGATTATTATTACGCCGCTGTTTCAAGAACATTATTGAAAAGAATGATTAAACAAAAAAATGTGCCAATTTGATGCAAACCGAAAATTAATAAACTATTATTGCAACAAAATTAATATTTATTTGCAAAACTCCACCAATTAGAATACCAAATTTCTCATTAAGATTTTCTTTTTCTGCTAGGCATTTAAACAGTCTTCTTAAGATGATCATTCATTGTGGATTAACAATGTTTTAGGGAATGTATTTTGAAATTCTCTTGCAAATCTCGACAATTTATTGCCAATTTAATCGGTTTATTAGCGAATACGTTCTCTCCGTGTCGCTCTTATCGACGTGCAAATCTTCAATTTGTTGTCAATGAACGGTTTCCTGTGTGTTTATTTTATTTTTTTCGCCGAGCCGATATACGTGTACATAACGTACACCTGTTTGCGTTTATATTAATTAATGGCATTAATTAATTAACGAAAGAGTGTTTAATTTTCTTTTCTGCCTCTCTCTCCTCTCACTCTCTCTCTCTCTCTCTCTCTCGCCAATTTCGTTTTTGTTTGTGGCGCTTTTCCATTCCCTTTTTGGTTAAATTTACATAATTAACTCGAAAAACTTATTACGAATAACACTTTTATCAGGTTTAATAATCAAACGGAGACTTGTTAATATTAATAGTTGGGAATTTATATGCTAAAATGCCTATCGCGATGAAATTTTATTAAGGATAATAAGGAAATGTCTAATTTCTCAAAATCGATATTGCGATAAGTGAAAAACCAGCGCCAATTAATTATTTATTAATTATAAAAAAAACTCATTCGTTTTCTTTCAAAATTAATTAACGTTTCGTTTACTATTAACAACTAGTCCATATGCCGAAAATTCGCATTTTTGGATGAATCTTTGTTTTGTTTTCAACCACGTTTCAAAATTTGGAAGTGCGACATAATTATAAGCACCAATCCTCAGTAAAAGTATTTATTTGTTCAAGCCATTGCTTCGTTATTGATTAAACATTAAAAGACCGATTAATAAGAGTTTAAACGTGAGTTTTACATTGAGAATCATTTTTTGACAATTATTTTTCCTCGCTTTTTGCCTACCTAGAGAGGGCTCTACTTTTGCACTAATTGCAAAAAAGTCGTTTTGCACATACCTATGATGAGATCAACATTTTTTTTATAGGAAATATGTAGAAGAACTCGAATTTTATCTCTTAAGCTTCCAAGTCCATTGTTATCACATTAAAGGTAGGCAAATTAGCAAAACTTTAACTTGTTCAAAATTATCGTAAACGCTATGTAAAGCCTGGACGTAGTTCTAGATGTAAATTAAGGATTACACAACGTATTAATAAATTAAACGGTGCAAGAACAAGATAAAGAATTGCAGAGTGGCATCCTTTCACTAATAATTAAAATAACGCTCCGTCTTACACGATAATTACCAATTAATAATACGATTTGCAAGTAGTTGTTTGATGTTTTGTTATTAAATTTTAAAACTTACAAGCTGCGATTAAAATTTAATAATCCCGTTATTAATTGATGGTTGATTAAAGGCAATTTGAATGAAATAATTGCCGATTAATCCCATATCAATTTCCATACCGCTGTCGCAATTGAAAATGTTAATCAATTTCGAGCGGATCATTAAACCAAAAAAAGGAAACATTTTTGTGATGGGAGACATTGATCGTTGCTATTGTCTAACCGATTGGCAGCTGATGCGAACGAACACAAATTTCTACTTCGTTTCGATTCAACTAATTGCAGAAATAGTTCCGACTGCTTCTAGTTTTGAAATTTTATCCTCCAATAATTTCGCAACTACTAATTGAACCGGAATCAGAAATAGAAAAAAAAAACAAACGATTTATTATTTAAACAATCGTTGATATTTGTACAAGCTTTTCGCATTTCCGGCCTCTATTTAACCAATTTGACTGCCAATTAAAATGTGCTTATACGCTTTTTTATAGATAAATATATTATTAATAAATTGCGATTAATAGCTGATAATAAATATTGTAACTCGTTTTTTTTTTGCTCATTACTAAAAGAGTTGAGCGAGCAAGTGCCACAATTTAACAGTTGATCGTGATTTACTTAAGACAAGGTGAGACAGTAATTGTTACCAACTTCCCGTCCTACAAATACAAACGTTTAGCTCTGTACAGGGTGTTGAAAAGACGTGTCACAAACTTTAAGGGGCCCAAGATAAGCAGAAAATTCTTAATGAGCATGGGACCGCAAAAGGACGCTTCTTCATTCACAAACTTGCATTTTCGTGTCGTGATTAACAGATGTCTGGTCATACATAGAGTTTGTAGTTGATATTAAGTCGTTTGTGAGAATTTTACGAATTTTCGCTAGGGCTTTTTACTCTAATTTTTGAATTAGCCGACAAGCATTTCATCTATGGTCGTGCTAATGGGAAACGCCAAAGAAGCGCTAGGTTTTGATGTTGAACCTTATCCCAGTCAATTCCTTCAGTTCCCCGATATTTTAAAGGAAGATTGGATAGGAAGATGTGGATCTGTATCATAATTTGCAAAATCGCCAGATTTAAACCGTCCAGATTTCCTTCTCTGGGAAGTTTAGAAAAGTTTAGTTTATGTTAACACTTGCAAATGACCTCCAGCAACTGAAACAATAAATATGCTTGATTGCCCTTGATGGAAGGATGGCACTTTGAACATCCTATTTGAGGTATTTTTTCTTTATTTTTTGCTCATAGTTTGCATTGTTTGTACATAGGTTTAAATAATACAAAAGTTGCAAAATGTTTCCTAACTTCGAAACCGTCCATTTCCGGCCCCATGTTCATTAACTGTTCTGCTTATCTTGGGCCATAACCACCCCTTAAAGTTCGTGACCTTTGCTTACACCCTGTATATGTCATTAGGAATCGCTTTGACTCTTATTATTACGCGATGTTAAATACGTCTATTTCCTTCTGCACGCTTGTTATTGCAGTTGTTCTAATAATTGTCGCGCTGAACGTGTGCGCGATGACTCTCGCATGAGGCAGCAAATTTTCCGCATCCAAAATATATTACACACAAACTCTACGACGTATAACGTAACAATGAACTCTGTAAAACTGTATCAAAGCGTTTTACACAAAAGGTTTCGAACTCGGTTTCACGCCGCAAGAAGTGAGTGTCTGTTAGTTTAAAATTTCCATTCTCTCGCTCTAACATTACAGTATCATCCGTAGTATTATTACGTGTGTAAATGCTCGCATTTGAGGGACTGCATTATTATAATCGTGGTCTGAAACCCGCAAATAATTACTCGTGCGATATAGTAGTAGTTCGCAACTCTTGACGGTGGTTTATTTATGTAATACTTGTGCCAAACCGGGGGCGAAACATTCGCGAAATGCGAGACTCTCTCTCTCTCTCGTTCTCTTCGCTCCGTGTTGTCTCGCCGATTCGTCCGATATCCGGTTAAATTAGCTCGCACGTTGGAAACGTGCATTAAACACAATCGAAAATCAGGTGCATTTCTTTCTTGGCCACAAACACAATTAGTATAATACAAAGTGGACCTGCTCTTAAACTATTCGTACATAATCGCTTCGTAACAATCGGCTTGTTGCGAAAGAAAAAACGTTCGAGAAACTTTTTCAATTGCTGTTTGGGAAGTTGCAAAACAAAGCGGTTATCTTTCAGTTGTTATTAGAGTGTGCGAGGGGGTAATAAGCACTTGTAATTTTTCAACGTTACAATGAGGAAGAGTTTTCATTCGCTCCTCTCCTTTTATCTTTGTTTGCGAAATTGTGATAAGTAAATTCCTCCTCAACAAAAATTTCAATTATGAGAAATTGAGTGGCATCTGAAAGTATCATCATCATCGTAACAACGTATCGCCTATTAATATTTTTTTTAAACGACTCTTCTCTCCTTTCAGCTCGCCAACTCGCTCGTTCTTCAGCTATTAGATGACGAAGATCGCATTTCTGCACGCATTCCTCGTAAAATGTGTATTGCAATTTGAAACGAGCCGAAAAGAAAACGAGGAGGAGGAGGAGATGAAAAAATTGGATAAGACGAAGAGAACTCGTTCACGTTTTTAAACCAATTAACTAACATAATTTTATAGTTTCGTATATAAACTCGCTACTATTACTACCACCATCACTCGTAACTAACTTTTATTGTGAAACCTCCAATAAAAACGGACCGTAAACTCTTTATCTATTACGTGAATTACGTGGTGGACTACGACGACGATCATTGGGGAAAAGCGCAGAGTTTTCGGAATGAATGGCGATGGCGGAGGAGGCGAAGGCAATTAAAAAAATTATGTGCCGTCAATTAGCGCGATTACTTAATTCGCCCGTTTAAGATGTCTTTAATTGCCGTTCGCAATTACGAATTGTGCTGACGTCTCTCTGCGGCTTTCTTTCTCCACATTTCCTCGCGATTTCGCAATGTCGGGAAAAAGCGATGCGCTTCATTTCGCTGCTGATGGCGGAAATGATGGTGGTTAGTTAAAGTTTGCAGAAAATTGGAAGTAGAAAGGATTGTTACTATCATCATCGCCATCATCATCGTCATTGCTACGATTGCTTCAATAATAAATGCGTGCATCTATCTTATTGTCGGTGGAGAATATCTCTTTCTTGCCCGAGAGTAAGCAAACAATGGAATTTCTTGGTACATTTAATGATTAAATTGGGGGCGGAGCGGGCGGCAGACGCTCTTTACAGTGCAGTAGGGGGTTTTGACAAAGAGCGAACGCCGCAGACGACGGAGGTCCGCGACGTTCAAGACGCACATCGATCAATGTACGAAAACCGGTGCAGCAGACCGGCGCCGCTAAAACTTCCTCTACGCAACATTTGCCACGAAGCACCGATAATGCGAAGAGATAGCGCGACAAGGACGGAGATTGAAGGGAAGATGCCAGCGTTTTGAAATCGAAAGAAAATCACTTGGGATTTTTGCAAAAAGCTGTCTTTTAAAAAGCTGTCCGTCGTAGTTTTTTATTTAAATTTTTTAATAAGCTCCCGTTCTTTTCCCGACTCTTGCAATCCAATCAAATTCAACGGAAACGTACGTACGTTACTTTCCGCAGTTGCAGACCGTCAATATAATACGAGCGTATAATTTGATGATTTATAATGGTGAAAACGATTAACATCTAAAATATGGATTTCCTTCGAGCTACCGTATAATTTTCAACGTTCAAATTATGCCTCTTCTTCTTCTCCCATTCTTAATACACGCTCATTTCTTCGGTCTTCCTCTTTCATTTGTTGTTGTTGCTGTTGTTGCAAATCTCGCCGTCTCTCATGCAATTCCTCTGCCGTTGATGTTATATTATTGTGTGACTTATAGAGTACACGTAACAACAATAGCAACGGCAGCAACGAGCGACGAGGAGAACGCTGAAACGACGTTAAATAAGATTTCGATCTGTACGCCACACAATGAAACAGAGGAACGTTCTTCTTTGCCCGTTTTAATTGCTTCGTTACGGATGATATTAATTAGAAAAACGTTCGGCGAAAGAAGCAGCAACGCGAAGAAGAAGAGGAAAAAAAACGCACCCGGAGCGAAGTTGCAATTTATGAAAATTATAGTAATTTAACCTTACACCGGCCGACCGTAGAATCCGCTTTTATCTATTCGAACGCTTCGAACGATTCGAAAGCCATTTAATTATTATCCGAATCGCGGTGCAATCCATTTTTTCTCGCATCTTTCTAATTAGGAAACGCGAATTTATCGTCATTATCGACCGCAAACGATAGATGCAACGTAGAACGAGCCCCCGTTGCGTTGCATTCTTCATAACCTCCTACCTATCGACGGTTTCGAGCATTTCAATCCGATTTGCCCCGCTTGTCCTGCTCGCTCTCCAAGTCACCGGCCCGGCAAAATCAATAACCCTAATCGTGAAAAGCGCTCGGATTAGATTAGAGGCGATTAGAATCACTTGCAGAAGACCGAAACGAAAAAAAAAAACAAACAAACAAACAAACGCGAAAACGACGCACGAAGACGGAAAGGAAGGGAAATAGACGTGGAATTAGTTTGAACGATTTTTCTCTTGCGTCTCGCCCCATCCCCCCAACAACACCAACACCCGGACTGCGATCGATGATGTTTTGTCTACCCCCCAAACACAGACGCACACACACACAGACGCACCACCGATGCACCGTCGCAACCGTTTCTTCCGCATATCCGACGCTGCTAAATTCATTTCCGTCTCGCTCAGTCACTCCGCCGCCCTCTTTCCATCGCTCTTTAGGCCTCGGCCAACGCGCAACAACGTTAGGCCGTTACGGAAGAGAGAGAGAGAGAGAGAGACGCAATGTGCGAGAGAGACGGCGAAAGAATGAAACGGAGTCGCCGCCGCCGATTCAGCTACCGTCGACGCCACCGTCGTCGTCGTCGTCGTCGTCGCCGTCGTCGCATTCGCCGATGACGCCGCCGACGCCGCGTCGATTTAGGTCGCCCGCTGACCCAATTCCCGACCAGACGCTTGCCAACCCACTTCGGCCCCCCTTCGTCGCCGATGCGTTTTACGTGTGTGTACGTTTGTGTACACGTGGCGCGCAAAAGCTCTAGTCGTTAAAAGGAAAACTTGACGGCGTGGACAGAGGAAGAGATGCTGGTCCTCGACGAAGTCGTTGGTGGTGCCGATTAAATAATTAACGCCCGTCTTTCTTCTATTAACGCCATCAAGCAACGTCGCGACGCACGCCGTCTCAATCGTCCTCTGCATTTTTGCAAGTTTTCGCACTTTATACGTGCGGCGGCAGTGACTTTTAAAAGATGGAAATAAACCAGATGCGACGCGAATACAGATGGAGGGCGCAACTTAGACAAATCTGCGGTCGGATGAAACGTAACTGGCTATACGGTGTTTCTCGGCTGTAGAGAAGATGACGATGGTCGCATTTTTCTTTCATTCCTCCGTTCTTCGTCCCTCGTTTTGCAGCTCTATGCGACCGGTTCAGGAGGTAGGAGGATCGTAAAACGGAGTTGACGTCGTGAAAGATGGAATTGAACTGGGTATGTGCCACGATAAATGAAGAGCGTTACCGCCGTTGTCCTGGTTCGTCCTCCTACGATGCGAATAATGCATGAACGTCAGTGGCACAAACACACACGAGCGCGAAATCGATATCGAGTTTTTTTTTTATTATTAATGCAATCCAACATTTCTCGCATGCAAATGTCAGAGTACGGGTTTTCTTTTGCTTTAATTTCGCCACGCTGCAAATTTTATTGCGAATTGAAGGCGAAAAGAGGAGGAGAAAGAAGGAGGAATCCTCTTGCAAATTAAAGGAAAATCGATTGTTTGGCGAGGTTGTTGAGTTTCCTGCCTTCGTTAAACCAATTCCGCTTATATAAGGTGAAGTGGGGTGAGTTCGGACTGGTTTTTGCAAAGTTCTTCGTTTAACGCATTTAATTTTAAGTTATTTTTTTATACACTCAACATATATTGGTATCAATGTGTAGCGGAGTTATTACTCTGTGATTTTTATTGACAAAAGCACCAATTTTCCTTAATAATTTTTAGTTTTATAAGAAATTGTATTTATCGGCAACTACTACGTAAACAGCTACTTAAGACCCATGACAATCTATTTTACTGTGCTATGAGGTAAAATCGGGAATATTTATAAATTGTTGACAAATTGCAACCTATCGAACTAAAATAAGTTGATTTGTTAAAAAGTTATTAGACCGCGAAAATCATTTTTGAATCGTTCCTTCCGCTATTGCATCATCACAAATGCCGCACCTTTGATGGCTTCTTATTGTCCACTTGACGTTCGACTTTGAGAATTTACAAATCGACGAAAAATTAATTAAACAAAAACACAAGAATGCAGTCTTTAAGAGCGAGAACTCCTCTATCGAATAGCGTATAACATATTGCAGAATTATTTTATTTATTTAGCGCACTTTTGCAACTAAAAACCGCGCAAAATTTTGCATCAACCTAATATTAATTGGTACCTCCACTACCCCACTTCACCTTAGAGTGGCAATACTAAGATAAATGTTGATGTAAAATTGATACGGAGGCGAAAGAAATGAAATAGGAGCAAATCGTGAGATCCGATTTGATAAGTGTCCGATGAATTGGCAAATAATCCGAACGATTCCGATTAAACAGAAAAAGAAGTAAATTATTCTTATTGTACCGTCGATGGATTATTTGTTATGCGACAACCATCAGAGATTTATCATTTGTTGTTTAAAAGAAATAAAATAAACGTTATTAAACTGGATTAATTAATTCCGCGTTTAACGTTATTCTGAAGGCTGCTTTATTCTTGTAGCTGACAAGCAATCTTAATGCGTCCACCATCAACAATAATAATAGGCGATGGTTTGGAACAATGCCAGCCAGCCAACGAACTTATTATTCGACTAAATTTCCGAATGGAATTTAAGAAATAAATCTTCGTGGCGAACCCAATTTCGTTTTATTATAATTAATTTTTTCTTGCGTGATGATTGCCGAGAAAAGAATTTAACAATCGTTTAGAAAAAGAGAGAGAGAGAGAGAGAATTTGTAATAAATATCATCGACCCGGGATCCTCATATATAAATTGTACCAGATTTAAATGATCCCATCACGTTTATTCGACGACTCTTCAGATAGTCGAAACGGAATAGGAAAATGTCGGGCATCTCTTTCGTCTACAGCAAAAGAAGTGCAATGATTGTTAATGGCACGCCAATAAAAGCCGTGTTTTCATTCCTTGACTAAAATTACTCGAATTCTTGTCCATGGATATATACGAACACAATTCCAATCTAAATTGTATTCTCGCTTCGACTACTACTACCACTACTTTATATACTATGTGTTTCAAAGCATTTCTCATAACCGGCGAACAAAAGGGGGCAAAAGGGGACGACAACAAAAAAAAACGGCGAAGAAGAAACGAGAAGAACAAGCGAAAAAAGGAAAGGTAACAAGGTACAAGAATTATTGCTCGTGAGATACTTGTAATTCTTATCAATCTACACGTATTACTTTTGCCACGACTACATTTTAATTTTATATATTCGCATTCTTTGCGCTCGCCTCTCTCGCTCTCTCTCCATCGATCTCCTCCGCTTGAAGACCATTTTCCTCCAGCTTCCTTCTTCGCATACTTTTTGCCGCAATATTTTCCATGAAATTCATTAACTTTACGACGACCGCGGCCATCTAACGCACATGACCGATTTAATTTAAGAACGCCTCTCTTCCTTATACGCTCTGACAAACGACCAGACGTGCTTCGTTTGATAACAAAAGACGATAATTAATCCTTCTCAATTGATCGATTAAATTGTTAAGTATCCGCTGTGTATGTCTCTGGACAGCGGATAGAGAGACGAGCGGTCAATCAATAATTGCAATTCGTTTACTCGCGAAGTCGATAGCGTACAATCGAGAAGTGAACGAGTTTTGTAGGTTGGTAACACACTGAAGAGCAGTGTTTAAGTTATACGTGAGCAAAGCCTCACAAATATTACGTTGGTAGCATTGATGTTTTGAATTATTTTGAATCCAAACCGTTTCCCCGCGAAATATCATTTTGCGAAATCGATTAATATGCTCTATATAAATAAAAAAAAACTTCAGAAGTGTTTTAATAAGCGCCGTCTTGTCAAGTTCTCATTGATTTATTAACTGTCGATAGTAAACCTGTTGTTGTTGCCAACTTTGGAAAAACACTCGGTTCCTTCATCTTGTTCCTCCGGTATAATTGCATTATCATTTAAACGGCGTTCGTGTAGTACTAATTTCAGGAATCGCGTACGATTCGTTATCAATTTAATTAGGCGAGAGATTCGCCTCGCTCATTGTTTCCCATAACGTTCGCCTCCTTTTTGTTCGCGTCGCCTCTTGCGAAACGAGCGGCAGAGAACAACAGCGAAGGAAAACGGCCAGGGTTATATTTATATAGAAAAAAAAATGTATTACGATATGGAAGTGGCGTTTTATTTTTAAGGAGAGAATCCTTAATAATGGCGGGCTTACACACACACATCAGATAACGTGAGAGAGCAGACAGCGCGCCAACTTCTTCGGGACCAACAACAACAGCAACAGTAATCAAAAAAACGAAACTCGTGCAGTATTGGTCTCGCCGAAGAAGCGGCGGTCGTGCATCTGAGATGCGGCCGCTCAACAGTTTTTATTTATTTTGCTCCTCGCATTTTCATCGAGTCGAGCTTTAATCCTTTTTTTTGCCTTTAGTCGCTCGCCAAAGACCGTCCGCTTTTTATTTCTTATCCGACAACAACAACAACAACAACAACAACAAGAAGAACTGGTGCACGCGTATTTTATTTCGTTACACGCTCGCCTTTTGTCGTTTGGCCACATGCAAGACAATTTCGACGGTACGAATTGCCGCTTTCGAATACAGAATCAAGTTACGACGAAGGCGTAAGTCCGCGTTACGAAAGTGCAAGATTCCAGTTTATAACTGACGCTTAGAAACTCGCAGGAGGACGCGACGGGAAAAAATCGCTCCCGTATCGATCCGGCGGCTATTAAACTCTAAATCCTCTCGCACGCCGCGCAAAAACCCTTTTTGCACGGAATGTAAATTGTTCCCGTTTGCTGCTGCTGCTGCAACGGTTCCGAGATAGAAATCTCGCCCCGTCCCCGGCGCTATCCCCATAGATATTTCGTCGTTTTACCCGAGCGCACTTTCCTATCTCTCTAGTCGTCGTCGTCATCCGTAACCGCTAGTCCGGGGGGCGAAACTCGCTAACCGTGGGGCACTTCTGCAAGGGATTGCGATTGGGGATGCAGCGAACTGCGGGGATTAGTCGAGAAAGCGGCGGAGGAGGACGAAGAATAAGATTGCCGCTTACGCTGCTGCTGCTGTTGCTGCCAGTAATAGGGAGACGTGAGAGGGGCCGTAACTATTTCCACTGCTGCTACTACTACCACCACTGGTGCACCAGGAATTAGGTAAAACGTCGATGATACGGATAGCACACATTCGCTCGTGGGGTATAAAGAGGAATTCGAGCGAACGAACGGACGCTACTGATGGGATAGAAGAGGGTTGTTAAACAAAGAACGGCGCGCCATAAAAGCGAAGGGACGACGCCGATGACGACGATGGCGCCCGCTCGCGAACGATTGCACCGGGAAAAGAGGAGCGCGGGCCCATTTTGTTACGACGACGTTCGGAAAACGCGGCCAAACGGCGAGAGAGAGAGACGTTCCGAGTGAAAATTAAGTCGACGACGAACTTTACGTGCGTTATTAACTTTGAAGGATCATCCGGCGGGGTCGCTTCACTTTATGACCCTCATTATATGATAATTCGCATGGTTCCCGTGCAATTGCGTCACTCGCATCTGCCTCCACCGGGAAATCGTTTATTCTTCTCCCCTTCGTTTTTCTAAACGGTAATTATTGAGTGGGTGGACGTAACGAAGGATGCGATTTATCGATTTCCTCCTACTCCTCCTGCACGTCTTCGCCAATTTTTTTTTGCGTTTCTTTTAAACAATCGTCTCCGTTATCGCCGCGCCGTTTTCTCTTCCTCGTTTCCGCTGTACTTTTTGTCGTCGTTTTAATTCGATTCGCGCTTTTCGCTTTTTCGCAATAAACGTTGGAAGGCGTTATTATTTTGCACGGGGTGCACGCGGAGGGCAGTTATTTGTGCTTCAAATAGGCGAGAAGATAAGAGGATTCGTACCTACACACAGAATGCGGTCGTTGCATCATGTGCACGTATACAGATAGATGAATAGATTACACGTGTACGTGTGTGTATGTGTGTGTGTCTTCTGCAATTCCAACGACTGAATGCAGCCACTGGTGAAACGTCAACGTGTGAATGCGAAGAATAAGAAAGAAGGCGATAAAACGTGGAGGAGAGGAGCGACGGAGATACGCGGAGGAGGTAAAGCTATCAGCAGTTAAAATCAATGGTGCGAAATATCCTTGTACGGATGGCGGCTCTGCAGCGTTATCTTCCCTCTTGCTGCATCCACTTTGTTTCCCGCGCCATCCGCATCTCTTGTTCCGATGGGACAAATGTAGGTGGTGGTTTTCCTCCTATCATCATCATCATCGTCATCTTGTGCCGGTTGGAAATCTGATTGCGAAGAGAGTTAACAGTGTCGCTCGCTCTTTTTCTCGTCTCTCGCACGCTCGCTCTTCGCTTTTAATCTACCATCGGTTATTGTCACGGAGTTATTATACTTTTTAGTCATTGTAACGTGAATGTTCGTTTTAAGATAAATCCAATTCGACCCGGTTTCGATTGTTTAAACTCGCACAAAGTTTGGGACCAATTAACCTCTTTCGCTCGATCGATCCAATCGCATTGTGTAAATTGCAGAAAAAGTCCGTAAGAGAATCGTATTATGATTAATGCCATTATATATCGTAGAACGAGAGCAACCTTTTTCTTTTCGCGTTCGAGATGAAGTTTGCGGAGAAATTCGCGTTGCACTATTCAATACACGTAACCGATTTACAATCGATGGAAAAAGAGAGAACGAAAGCGGGGCCAGAGTGCGGAAGGAAATTTCCGGCGTATGAGAATTCCCATATAATATTGATAAGAGTCGGGAATTGAATAACGTACGGATTATTATCGGTAAGGAAAAATCGCCAAATAGTTTTCCCATCGCGAAGTGAAAGAACGATTGCAATTTAACGAAAAATCGAAGTGCAAGATGCAGGAAATATGATCGCAATTTCGTGGAGAATTTTAATTAATCTCGAGCCAATCAAATTAATATTCGCCTATTATTCGCTAGGTTGTTTTTTTCTTTAACGAGCCGATCCTCATAGATTCCTGAACCGTTCTAATAATAATGGATACCTAAGAGCGTTACTGCGTGAGGTGGCCCATAATGGTACGGCAGAAATTGTCAGTACGAGCACACGGAAAGAGAGAGAGTTTCATAGACGGTATAACTTAAGGTAATTTATACCTTGTGCCCGGGAATGATCTAATAGCAGGCAGCATAGGAAAAGCACGTCGATAATATCTGATCGTGATTTAAAGAGAGGAGAACAAAAAGAAATTGGCAAGATGCTTCAATAAATAAATAGAGAGATGATGGCAAGAGATAGAATCGCCAAAAGAGAAGAATAATAACGAGAAAGCAAAAAATATAATAAAAAGCAAAGGATTAAACAACAACAGCAACGAACAGAGAGGGATTTAATTATTCTTTAGTAGTCTCTCTGTCCCTTTTCCACCCGTGTCATCTCCCCACTTGATATATTTACAATGGTCTTACACGTGAAATATGTACACTCTTCATGTACTTTTTCAAACCAACTAATAATAATAACAGCAACCACGTTATAACTAGACTTTATGCGTTCTTATCTCCATTGGAAATGTTTATGGCAAAAGAAGAGAAATGGGAACGATCGCAATAAATCCGATCCAAAGCTTTATACCACCTACCATCGAAGGCAATATTTAAACGCACCCGCAAATTAATTGATACTAAATTTGTCACCGTTTAACATCAAAGAGGAAACGCCATTTCGCAAGAATCTTTACAGGATTCGAATTGAAGAATTGAATCGTACAGGAAGACATTCAGTGACCGTTAATTTATATGCTATAGCACACAAATGTTTGTGCATAACGTTTTTCGTGGCTCAATCTAAACCGAACCCATATTATTGGACTCGGAATGACAAAATGCATCTAATTTTTTTAAATAATCACTTCAGAAATCATTTCAAAGAATTGAAATTTCACTGGCCACAGAAATATAAAATCACTCGAGAAAAAACTTGCAACTTTGTAGGGGCTCCATCATTTTGAATTAACTTGAAAAAAGGACTCTGCATAGATTCGCAAAGCGAAATTAATAGATTTTGGCGAATTTTAGTCCGTAACGATAGAATTAGATTACCACAATTGTGTATCGCCCTTCGAAGCGTTTCATAACTTACAGAGGTTGCAAATGTGGCAACAAATTCACGGGTGCTTAACACGGAGTTGGAGATGCTGCACGATTCGATAGGCGCGTTCTAAAAGGATTGATTGTTCCATATTTATCCGGATTCTTCAGGACGATTTTGAAACGGTTTATAGCCGTTGCAACGTATCGTTGACTGAGTCCAAACTGTAGCAGGCAATAATTTGACCCTTTTCGATATCAGATAAAGAACTGGAGTGCGACATTTTGATCAAAATCCTGATTAATGTCCCAACATATTACAAAAAGTTCACTCTCAAAGACTTTCAGATGTTTTACGATGGCTTAAGTTGATTCTCCCGAGTGATCTTATATTTCTGTGTCAGCGAAATTTCAATTATTCGCAAATGATTGTTGAATTTTGTCATTCTGAATCCAATAAATCGGTTTGGTCCAAATTGGGCCACGAGAAAAAACAGTTTTGCACAAAAATGTGCTATTATATTTATGTGTTCCGCCATAATTACGAAAACAACGGCAGGAAAAGTCGAAGACGGGCGCGAAAGACTGGAACTCTTTTTACGTTTCTGTTGCTCGTTTTCTTTCTCTGCGTGGCAATTTTTTTCGCTGTTCTTCCGAATGAAATTGCAAAAGCACTCTCGACTACGAGCATAATGTGCTTCAGAGAATAAAATATATTTTTACTTCTTCTATATACGTACCTACGATATATACCGCGGTGGTAGTTGTTATAAGTAGTATATGAGAGAGAATATAAACGTGACGAGTCCGAGTTAGAGCGTGACCTCATGGATTATAAGCGTCATGCATGGATGGACACAAGTTTTCTCGTACTACCATAATTCCATCATTTCTGTTCATTTTCATAAATTGCGTTTTACGTGTACTCTATACGCTTGCGAAAGGAAGAGAGAGAGAGAGAGAGAGAGAGAAAATATGGAAAACGAAAAAGAAAAATGATAAAAGCGACGAAAGAGGTAAAAAGGAAACGCGGTGAGAAAATGGTAACCGGTTGAATGAGAGAAAACCCGATAGATTTCATTACATGGAATTACGTCGAGGTTTTACGGTTTCTTTTGTGTTTTCAGCAAATCCTTTTCTGCGCTGAAATGGAAATAAAACGAAATTGCTTGTAATCTAGTGTTAAGAGCAAATAGACTCGCTCCTCTGTCTCTTTTTCCACTTTTTTCCTTCATCGCCGACTTTTATATTACGATAATTGTCATGAATGAACGGTTAATAATTGTGCGTTAATACACGTTGAACAAATCACTTAACGAACGATAAGAGAACGGTTTGCTTTCCTCCGCTTTGTCTTTAAACCGTTGCGAACGGTTTCAAAGGATTCCCTCTGTCCGACACACACTCGCACACACGTATCATTAGATACACGCTACTTAAAGGCTTAATTCGCTAAATTAAACGAGATTTCTCTCGCTCTAATTAAACGGACGTAATTATTAACTGAAATTGTAATCTGCGCTGCTCGACGAAA
Source organism: Hololepta plana (assembly GCA_963695495.1). Classification (NCBI taxonomy): domain Eukaryota; kingdom Metazoa; phylum Arthropoda; class Insecta; order Coleoptera; family Histeridae; genus Hololepta; species Hololepta plana. The sequence goes on along the minus strand of OY968834.1, from coordinate 1,881,051 downwards.
ATCAACACTCGAAGGATATTAACGGCTAATTATTTAGATTTACTCTAAAAGCGGAAAAGAAAAACGAATTTCGCTCGCGTTAGAGACAATCGCAATTAGTTTTAATCGAGGCTAAAAATAAATTGCACACGAGCATTTCAAAAGAAAAACGTGTGTGCAAAAAAAAATAATTAAACACCGACCGACGTTTGTGTTTGCGTTTCGATTCGTTCAGGCATTTCGACGTGTCAATTTATTATTTATTATTATCTCGTCATCGTCGTGATCGACAACAACAACAACAACATTGACATCATCAGCGATTTATTTAAATCAATTGGCCCTAAATGATCGATTGTCAATGATTTTCAGTGCTCGTGCTCCCTCGAAAGTACTATTATAACTTCACGTTCGCCTGATGGGTTTATTAAAAGTCGATTCTTCATCGTCGCTTCCTCCCGCTTCCGAACGTTAAATTATCGATTCGAGAATCAATTATCGACGGCGAAACGCGGCACATGGATTACGACGAAACGAAGTTGGATCGTTATTGATGGAATAGATGGAAGTTTAATTAACATTTAATCGTTCGAACACAATATAACTGGTTAATTCTGAAAAGGATGAAAATTTCCAAAGAGGTACCAGATGAGGAGTCGTTCTTCATACGCGACGGTGATATAATGCGAGAGGCAAAAAAAAGAACGAGCAGTGGTAATTAATAATGATAAAGGTGGAATTTATGTCTATAATAAAATGGGATAATTTGCAATCGAAACGATTATGCAAGTATGGAAATTCCGATTTTAGAATTCATCTGCGTGTATCCAGTGTAGTTGTTGTCGTAATTACCGAGCGCAAATTAAATGATTATCGCGAAAAACAAACGCAGCAAAAAGGAACGTTAATAAAGAGAGGCACAACGAAACATCAATAATAATAATCAATCAACACGTAACTTGCCATTTTAATTGCAAAGTAATTAACCGCTTATTAACATTATTATTAACATTACAGATTATAATTAACATTCTTTTATGTCGACCGCTACATTTTCCTCCTCTCGCGCCAATGATGTTATTACCATAATGTGGCTCATGGACGAGACAATATAAATCGAGAAAAAATTAAGAAGAAAACCTTCCTCTTCTCGAGCGTTACGACCATCATAATACAACGTAATTTGCATTCGCCAAGAACTGTTTATCATTATCAAAAACCATTTTTTCTTCTTTCGACGAGAAACTAATGACTCTTTTTTCCCGCCGTCGTATTTCCATCTCCATTAGAGCCTTCTTCAACTTGAAACGTTCACAATAGGAAGCGGAAAGAAGAAAGCCGTAATGAAGAAATTTAATTAATTAAAATTTATTTCAATCGACCGCTCTTCTACGCGAACAAGAAACGTTATCTATTAACGTTACATAATAGCAATGTAACGACATTAAAAACTTACTAGCAACAAATAGAATGTTGGGGGGAAAATGATGAAAAAGTAGTAAAAGGCGTCCTTACAGCGAAGACGATGATGAGTAAGACGAATCGAGTTGAAAAATGAATTAAAAATGTTATAGAAACTTGGTGGTACGCAGCTGTTGTTTCCTGAAGAGAAGAAGGAAGCACAAAAATCGCATAATAATAATAATAATAACAGACATGACTTGCAAATTTAGCAATAATAATAATACATAAACCTTTGCCATTCGCTCCTCGATGATGATGTTGATGATGACGATGACCAAAAAGGAGGACGAGAAAACGCGCTGATTTTGTTACGATCTCGCATCAACTTCTTATAATCGAATGACACGTATATTTCGCGTTCGCTTTAATTGAAGGCAACCATTGAGCGCTGATAACAATAAGCAAAACGAGCAGTTATCGGAGAGTTGATTTCATGTGACGGATTTAATTATCGAATGAAGGCAAATAATTGCAACAGTCGAGGCAAAACTGTCGCAATTTCTTTTTAACAAATCAATACTTGGCCGAAATGTGCAGCGATTTTTTAAAAATAGATTCGCAAACGCTTAGAATTCCACGCGGCGAGGTGCAGGGGACGGGAGACGGATGGGAACGAATAAAATCGCAACGTTTCGCCGTGAAAATCTTTATTTATAAATATAATGGGTCTTTTATGCGGAGATACCATTTAACGGCGGAATGAATTGATACACCAATTGAATCCAATCGATGTTTATGGTCTCATTTAATACACGTACTTCTTATACGTTCATATAGAATTTTTATTATTTATCATTACGACCAACGAGCAACAACAAGAACCGTCGAAATGCTCCACGCTCGCAATCGAATATAATGAAAAGAATTTGTTATTATTCTTCGCATAGTACTTACTAGTTCGTGGTGCTACTTAAGCGTGGTAATTTATGGACGATTAATACGTATGGAATAAACGAAACGAAAGAGGAGGACGAAAATTACGGAAAAGAAAGAAAAACGAGCGAGAGTAAAATAGGGAGGAAAATTAATGGGACGACATTTCACGATTCACTCTTTACATACATACGCCAGCTACTACTATCGGAGAGTTTCTTACTTACTACCTGCAGTTTGAATGCGGCCTGGTAGCTGCTGGATGCGTGTGCATGTGTGTGCAATGCCTCTTCTTCTTCCAGCAGTTGCACTTGTAACTTTAATAATAACATTTGTATTTGTATAAGTATCAGGCTGGTGCATTATTTCCAGCCGCTTTGTTAAATGCACCAGAGAAAAGTTTATTATTTAGTCAATGAAAGATTCCCCTACGATATTTTGGAGGTTGTGATTACGTTCCCTGTCGATTTTTGATTGATTCTTTGAAGAAACTCAGTAATTTGAAGTTGATATGTTGTGGAAGTAAATTAAAAGTTCTGGGTCGTTGTTGAAGAAATCTTCAGGTCGCTGGTTTGAAGGAATTATCGGTGTAGGTCATAATCGGATAGCGCAAGGTCCGAGGAACCCGCCGGACGTGGAAGAACTTTCCGGCCGATGACTTGAATCTCTTGAATTCAAATCAACCAAGTTGTTGAAAATAAAGTTCGGCAGTTATTGCTTCGATCCTCTTAAGTATTTCGCATTGAATAACGCCAAGTTGGTGTCGCCAAAGGCAGAACATCGTCTTCCTTGAATGAAGATCGTCTTTGACCTCATTCGGACTCGGTCATTTTCGAGATGAATCGAAATAATCTAGAGGAATCTTCTATTGACTAAATAATAAACTTTTCTTTGGTGCATTACTTAAAAAGTCAAGAAATTATGCACCAACCTGATATAATGCGGTTTTACAGTAAAATGCTGAGGTACAAGTAACAACGACATCAAGGAGAAGAAAAAGAAGAAGGGCATACAGACGGAGATGAAGAGTTGTAGAATTTAAATGTTTTAATTATATTTGTCGATTTACTAAAGTTATTTATCCCCATATATACACGTATACACACACGCACACATCCACGTATGCACGTTAATGGTAATAATAAATTGCAAATTTATTTCTGGATATCTGCACGTTACCTTTCGCAAAGCGTATTTGCAATACGATTCCTTACCACTTTTACTCCTCCTTTTCCCTTTATATGTAAACGTGTCTCAATAATACAATAATAATGGACAAGACCATTATCCGACATAAATACTCGTACGTAGATTTGTGCGTGTAAACGATAAAGACGGTTAAAGAGATTGCGGGCACCGTAAGGGAAGGAGAGAGAAGGTTGAAGGGAACGAAAGGTATTTGGCAGTGACCTCAATGAAAACGGTTTCCATACACAACGTGAAATCTCTTATAATGCATAAATAAAAGTCGATGTACGGAATGGGAGAAGAGTCAAAGAGCACGGATCCGCCTTTTAAAGCATGTAAACGCGTGTTACGTATGTGTGTGTGTGTGTGGAAGGATTCTTCTCCTCGCCACTTTATGTTTGCTTTTATTCATTTTTCCTTTCCCACCGTCCTACTGCCTCGTTGTGCGAAGTTGTAACGACTATTTTTACGGTCGTCTAACGAAGAATTTCGCTACTGAAATTCTACGCGATTGCACAGTTTACTTGCCTCATCTAGCGTTAAAGTCGACTTTCGACGTTGGTTTCTATTGAAATTTCGCGTCTCATTCTGGCGTAGATCCGGTCGTAGATTCGCTACTAATTAGATGAAATTACCGTTACTAATCGCGTATGCATAAATCTGGAAAGGCGTCTGTGGATATCGTATAAAATCGTCTTGTCCATATTGCGTGGATTATTTATGATTTTGCGATTAATACAACTCGTGTCGTAATGGGCACGAACTATAATGTCATCGTCTTATAAGCGCCATACGTTATTATTAATTCTGAGAAAGAATAATAATATTTGCAATTTAATATTGCCATTATTATTAAACATTCATATTGGTCGGACGATTATTATTATTGTTACTATTGCATTGAAGTAATTTACAACGTTGATATGTGTGCAATTGTCACGCTTTAGCATTAAACCATTAAACAGAAGCAGTAAATCAAGAGTTGTTGTTGTTGTTAACAATTATTATACCACTGGGACAAAGAGGTAAAGCAGGAGAGAGCGAGAGAGAAACGAAGAGTACGTGCAGTATTTAATTTCGTTGAGGAATATCGTTAAGAAGATGAAGAGAGGATGCGAAGTAAAAGAGAGTCGAGGTAAATGGTTTAAAATGAAATTCGCAAAAAAAAGTACGAAGATGAAGAGGTCGAGTGTACGGCAAAAAAAAACGCTTCGTTTGCTCTTACGCTTTTTCCTCTTTCGCTTTTAACAATATTTCCAATATAATTTACGACACATAACAATATCCATCTCGAAGAACAATCAATTAATAATGAATTTCTGACTCTTTATTTATAGATTATTATTACGATAGACCATTATTAGACATTGTAAACAATAATAGTAAGAATATAAGCAATCATCTCGTCGTGTTTTACTCTCGTTTAATATTTGCTGTCTGCCGTTATGTTATTGTTAAATTTGTTACGAAGGAATTGTCGTGAGGGTGTTTATTGATTAAACGGAAAGCGATAAATTATGCATAACATACATGACGACACTTTTAGTATCACTTATTGTTCTTGTAACATTATTAAGGCACTTATAAAACGGATAATAGTTTTTAAAATGGTAGAAAAGGAAGAAGGAAAACACGACGCGGTGGAAAAACGTACTAAAAAAAGAGGGCGACACGATATTGCCATCGATAAAAAAGAAGAAGAACCATGAAAATCTAGGATTTATCACTAGCATTAAAAACCAAATAAGAAGTTATTAATTTTTACTCGACGTTATACGGTCGCACCATAAAAATTTCTAATGGGTCCGGTGGAAAACTCCCTTCGAATGCTGTAATAATAAAGAATGCTCGGATAAACATAAAAAGTTGGCTTAATGGAGCGTTGAGGTGCCAACTGCGTTTGCGAATTTTTCATGCACCATAACACGAAGAATGAGCAAACAACGGCACAGAACCATATTATTATTAGCAATTAAATGGAGGATTATGGCTGCCCAATATTTATATTCTCGAGTTCCCTCGTCGAGAGATTATGATGATAAATTCACATCTAACGTGCCATATTGAAATAATGTTGGTGTTCTCGTTGAACGCGATCGTGTTACATAATGAAATTAAGGTTTACCGAGAAACACAGCATCAGCAACAACAACAAGAAGTAACATTTTAATCGAGCAAAAGAGCGCTTTCCTTTCTTTTGCGGATTATGCAAATTGCCGATGCTCGTCGATTCCATTATTATATGTCATTAAATGGATTAATATTAGGCCAGTGCAAAGCAAATACCTGCAAGTGATGATCTGCGATCCACGATTTCTGCACTATGCAAAAACGTTAATTTTTTCGTGGGAAACCACGATCTTTGCTCTCTTTTTATAATCTCTGAAATTTAGATTCGAGGGCGGTTTGATATGTAACTTCTTTCATATAGTTGTAAAGATTTCGATGTAATCATGAATTGTCATCTTTTTAAACGACAAATCAAATTTTGCAAGTAATTCTGCCAATAAGTTGCTTAAAAATTTATTTAAATTTAAGTGTTTCGAATGATAAAAAAGGGCACAAAATTTCAATTGGAAATATTATTCAAATCTACGTTTTTGGAGAGGGAAACAACGAAGGAAATCCATGAACGAATTCCGTCCACATTGGGCGACTCATGTTCTTCCTATGAGACCGTTCATCTTTGGGCGAACGAATTTTAATCCGGTACAAGAAGCATTCGAAATGCATCAATGTCCTAGAGGTTCAAAAACAGCAATGACGATTGAAATCTGCAAAAAAAGCCAATGAAATGGTCTTGACCAATAAACGATGGATTTTGCATAATGAATCGCACACGAAAAAGCCTTGCGAAAGATGGGTTTCCCATTATTCCAATGCAAAAACGAGATTTTACCTTAAGAATGAAGTCCTTAAGAAATCCATTTAAGCAAAAGAATCAGAAAGCTTGAGGAGCGCCGGCACAAGTTGGGACTTCGAAAAGACCAACTTGAAAAATTAGTTGATCGTTATAACCGAAATTGTTGTCTGCCATTTAATATAGATCAAAACAAGTTATTCATCAAACCACCCCCGTATATTCATGACGAATACTAGGTGAGTTAATTCAAACATGTAAACGTTTAAAAAGTTTCATCACTTTTATATTAAAATTCACCCAAAAATTTGCCGCATCTACATATTACATTATTAATTAAATTCTGTTTCGCGTGAATAAGCCATAAAACGACCTCATCGTAATTACTGAAACGACTTAATTGTTATATAAGAACAATTAAAGAGTCGATTAATAAATTAAATAACGGATCTACCAACCGGTGATTAATGAACAATGTTTACCATAAATTAAATGTTTTCCTCGTACCTGATCAAATAAAAGATTTCTTCTTTTCATCATCTTCCCGTGCGTGCAAGAAGAAGGCAAATAAGAGAGTGCATAAAGTTTGTTGATGGTGAAAAAGTTCTTAGGCGCAGTTTTCGCTCTGTAGTAAGTGGTAGATGGAAGATTAAAAGCTGATGATGAAAAAAATAAAATGACGAGGTACTATAGACAGCGAGCGAAGAGAAGGAAAGAAGGTGATTTAATGTTAATCACAATGAGAGTTGATGAGAGAAATATAACTCACGATTTTATTGGCGAGCGAATGAAACTCTTTTCGAAATGAGAAGAATGAAAGGGAGAGAAGAAAAGGCAAAGATGAAACGTTTATTTTCGTACCACATTCTTGTTTGCCTTTTATTATTTATCTCCTTTTATTTTATTTATCAATCTGCAACTCTTATTTTATTTATTTATTAATCTCCTCGCAATATTATTATTAATATTATTGTACCTGCAAGAGGATAGATACGTGTGCACTTACATCAACAGACAGACACCTGCAGTAAAATAAATTACTAATAATCAGTTTAATGAATGTGTAATGAACACCATCATTTATTATTAAAATAATGCTTAACTATAACAGCACATACGTGTATACCACGTACTCCCATTTTATTAACATTTCTTACCATTGCAGTTTCCTCTATGAAACGAATGATATCGAATCAAATGGTTATTCACAGCGAAAATTTTAAATTTGCACACACTTGGTCGTAGATACGAGCTTAAAAGTCTCCATTTGCCTTGAAAAAATCATTCCCGGTCGTGCTTTACGTTCGCCATTAAAAAAAAATGAAATTAATTACGACTTCATTATTTAAATCGCTTTATATGAATCGTTGCGAAGTCGATCGATTATTAAATTTCACGGTCGATCAAAGTATGAAATTAACTTATCGGCTCGCACATTTTATCATCAAAGTCATGTAAATTAAAATTTTATTTCCATTTTCTTGCCGCATTCGATTTTGATTAAATTGTTTGCTTTCATACCGACTTTTCTTCTTGTTATTTAATTATCAATAAAGAAAATATGGGATGTTTATTATTATATTCCTCGGACGATTGCTATTTCTTCATGCACAATTTGTTTGTTTGTACGTTCATTAAATTTTTTCAACTCGCTATCACCTCTCTTGCATCTTAATTATCGCCATAAAAAGATTAATGAAGTGATAATAATTTCCTTTATTAAATCAAACAACTTCAACTTGTTTCATGTTTATTGGCATCAATTTTAATTTTATGCCAATTATTTTGAGTAATGTTACGCGTAGTCACAACAGTTTCGTCGAGTCGATAATACGGAAATTATTTCGTTTACACGCGAAAACTTGCCTCTTTGAGAACTCGATTTCGGTTTCGCGACGTTCGCTTCCAATCGCGATAACTTCGTGTAGACTTACTAAAACGATCTTAAATCTTCGTCATCTTATTTGCCGCGGCGATTGCAATTAAACGCTACAATAAAACGGCATTTAATTCGAATTGGCGAATTCCGAAAGAACGTTTCCGTCTTCGCTTTTTTTTTTTTTCGTTTCTCTCTCTTTCGCAAGTTTTATAATCCAACTTCACCCTAGAACCCCATAAACATATCTACTGGTGGTACGGCCATTATTATTATCATCATTATTACCATTATGGGACCCCGGAGTAATAGATTAGAATCCGAGAGTGCATATAATTGCGAGATGGCGGCAACTTCACTTAAGTACAATCTTAATAAAACATTACACACAAAGAGACACAGGGAGCGAGTGAGACGAGAAGTTTTCTTTCCATCTTTTTTGCATGCACCCAAGTTCAATCTTATTTATTCGCAATCGTTATTATTGCACGGAACAGAGTAGCGCACGGAAACGTATTTTACAACATCTTCTGTGTTTTCTAATTATAATAAACAATTTCGTTAGCGGAAAATAGACGAGAGAAAAATGGAGACGGTTTGAATAAAGTGCCCGCCTGGAAAATGAGGAGGAAATTGCGAACGATTGCAGAGGCAAAAGATAATCGTTAATTGTCATCCGCCGTAATAACGGCTCTTCGCCCAATCATCATAATAATGCCGATTATTCCGCATTCATTACACAACGCAATCTACACATCAACTTTTACGTATTTATTACTAACAAAAAAAAAACACGAAAACTTCTATCGCTGTCTTCGAATAATACGCCACGGAGACGTTAGAGAAGGAACGGCGAGCGAGGTGATGATAGATGTGTGCGATTTATGTTGTCGCAGATTTATCTATTGGCTCCGAGCCGTTGTTTACACGCCTGTAAATCAGTTGCAAAGGGGCGATGAAAATAAAAGGTGAGGTAATAACAACAACAACAACGATGTGCACGAAGGAACAGATACATATACACCGCCGACGAAAGAAAAAAAGGACCGAAGACGCCAGCTTTCGCTCCAAAGTGGCGAACATCCACCAGCACCACCATCATCATCTTCATCCTCCAACCTACCCGCCGCGATATCTCTCTCTATTATTTCTCGGTCTTCGCCGCATGGACGTTATTAGCATCCCCCTTTTCTCTCCTGGTCCCCTTTTTCTCTTCCTTTCTAAATTATTAAGTTGTGACACACGTTATTATGTTTCGGAATTTATTGTTCGCCTCGGATGCCGTCTCCCCGTTCTTCGGCAACAACTCTTTACACGAACGTTACCGTTGTTATTATGCGCGCATGTGATTCGTTTCGAAATGTGTGTGTACGTATTGAAATGTTAGTTGTAAGCAGATTAGAGTGATTTAATGGCCAATAATGTCATGCGGTATTACATTAACACCGTGGCGTTGTGTCCTATTTATACTTATTTCACTCTCTCTCTCTCGCTATCCCGCTTGCTCTCTTTTATTTTTTTGAGCGTTAATATCATCATCCGTTCGGGCGACAATTAATAATTAATTATTAAACAAATTCCCCGCGGATTAATAATTAATAAACGGTTCGTAAATAATTCGCATTTCAATTACGCTTCGTCCGCGTCTGTTATCAATAATAACATTTCGCTCGGCGATTTATTGTCGATAATTAACGTTTGCCGTTTGGCGGTCTTTAGCTAATAGCCGTTAGATGTCCGATCTTTAATAAAGAGAGGAGGTCGCATAACGATTCTTTATTTAGTCCTTTTTTTGTCTCCCGTTTTTTCGAAATGCACAATGACCCATAAGGATCTCGTCTCACAATAAAGGCCACGCGAACAAAGAGTTGGCGGAGGAGGAGGAGGAGGAGGAGACGGCGGTTACCTTTATTTATTGGTAGCGTAACGAAATATTCAACACCTTCGCGTACGAGAAACAAGAAGTCTTATTTATTGTCGTACGTACGAGAGGAGACAGTCTCTTCGATGTTTCTTCTGCTGTGCGCGAATCGGCATATAGTGGTGTACGTGTAATAAGTAATAGCCGGCAACAAACGGGCAATGTAACACAACATTTACGCCGTGTCGAAGACAATCTATTGCTAATAATAATGGGTTTATTCGATATTCATGCGAGAGTTTTATCTTTAGTCCTGATTTCCCCTTATTCCACCCATTGCGCTTTCTTTCGCTCTTTCTGCCTCTTTGTTCCATTCTTGTGCTGTTGTTGTTGCTGTTGTTGTCCGGTGCGACGCAATAACGCTACTGCCTTACCACTTATATGGTCAATAGTTGAACGTTATCTTTTTAAAACGCAAATAAATATATAGACACGTCCATATGCTACGGTAATGGTATTATTTATGAAGTCCAATTTTTCTCTCGCTCCATCATCATTTTATCCTTCTTTCTTTCTTTACGGCCGCTTTCATCGTTTCACTTAATAACCAATAATAACAACAACAATAACTAAAAACCTAATCTATATACGAACGTATATGACCATATAAACAACGCGAAATAGTTGTTAACAACAATTTTGCGCGAAACGGTTCGAGGCCGTTAGCGTACGTTACGGAAAATAATGGGCATCGGACGATTCGTTCCTTATACAGACTGATAACGCGCGGAAAACTTTCCCATAGGAGCGAGGCCGGCGACAGAAACGTTTCGATCGCAATCGTGACATTAAAGCCTCAATCACGTCGCTCTTCCCACAGAGTTCACGCGAGGCCCCGGTCGCTGTTCTTACGCGGACGAGCTCGACGGTCTTATTGATGATCGCCGATGCGATTTTAACGTTGCAATACGCCTAAGAAGCCAAAATGATGATATTTATACGTTCGAATGGACACGTAAACATGTTTAAACTCACTTTCTGCGATTCCGAGGTAACCTCTTGCTTATTATTATCATCATCATCATCATCGGTAACATAATTTTTTTCCTCGTTTTCCTCTTCGTCCTCTTCGCTCGCTGCCGCTTTACTTCTTTCTTTACCATTCTAGAGCATGCGATGCAATAATATTCATGGCACGCTACATTACTTAGAATAAGAAATTAATCTTTAATAAAATATAGCTTCAATTAATTTCTGCGTATGCCTCCTACAACGTGGCCAGACGTACGTTTTTGTTTCTATAAATCACCCAACGGGATCGGAATTATTGCAAACTCGAAGCTCATTTAATATTAGGCCACATTAAACATAAACACACACACAATCGTATACCGAAGTGTAATATCATACTTACGAGGAATGTAAAAGAAGTTTTAAAAAAGTTGAAAAGAAATACGTGCATGTAAACATTGCGAGCGAACGCTTGAATTAAAAATGAGAGGATTCTTGTTTGGCTATTCAAAAAAAGAGCAGGATATGGAATGAATCGAAAAGCCAATAATAAGAAATTGCTTAAATAATAATAGCGCATCCTTCCTCTGCGAATGAGAGGCATTTTATTGTTGTTGCTGCTGCTGCTGTTGTTGTTGATGGAATAGAAGCCGAAATGATCTTTTATTGTTGTTGAAATAAATTACTGTCAAATCTGGTAAGTAATTGTACTATTATTACGGGTTAAAGCTCTGCGGTGAAATATGTGAAAAGCTGCTAGGCAATTTTCCTTTTTGCAAAGTAATTAAACGGATAATTTATGTGCAAACGATATTTTCAGGCCACGGCGCGGCGCAACCGAAGGGAAATTCTTCGTTTACCTTTTGCTTACTTCGCCACTGCTGCACACAATAAGACATTATTACTGCTAGAACGTAACGCAATCATAATCATATCGAACACAATGGGGCTTGGGCTTAATCGTTTGATTCATTCAAATCGGCGAATAAGATGCCGTTTTGCCATTAAGGACAAAAACAAATTGCAAAAACCGTAAATCAAACGTAGCAAAACAATCTCATTTAAACATTCGGTAGAAAACAAGTTGCCGAAGGAGAAATTCATCTTCCTGTTGAACACGAATACGAATAGCGCTCATTCATTCATTCGCTTAACTGGCGCAGTCTGAATTCGTATGCGAGAGTGCGGACGAGGGAGACGCAGCAACGACGAAAAAGTTGCACACGGATTCGCACACACCGGTTCTTATTATTCCAAGTATCGCCGGAATGAAGATGTCGTCTTCGTCGTCGTCGTCGTCGTCTTGGTCCCGTTCTCTCATTATTACGATATTGATGGCGTGTTCAATTGCAATTGACAACGTTTAAACGAAACGACGAATGTAAAGTGAATGGAACTGGTCTTCTGCGGGCTTCCACTTTTTCTTCCCCTCGAGCGCGCCCATTAGCATTTCCTTTGATTGACCGAAACGTAACCGTAAAAAGATCGAATAAAAAGGACGACAGAGAGAGAGAGAGAGAGAGAGAGCACGGATTTTATCCAAATTGTACCATCTCGCGTGTGGTTGTTAACAACGACGGCGATTGAAATTAATTACCCATTAAAGAGGGAAGACGTTAAACGGTGGCGATTTAGGTGTATTTTCATATTTATTCGCGTCGATAAATCGCTAAACGGCCACTAAAGAGGCTGTAAAATCGCCAACTTTCGCTCGTTACAATTTTATCCGGCCGCTTATATGTTAATGTCATAAGTGGATATTGTTGGAGCCACGGCTGCGAGCGGATCGTTATTTAAAGCTTATCATTCGAACACGTTCGAAGTGCACGAGAGTTGCGTGTCCAGCGAATGAATTGTGTGTGTGTATCTGTGTGGACTACGCATTCTTGTTTGTTCAATGATGGCAATAAAGTAATGGTCGGTGGGACGAAATTCAATGCACACTCTCTTTCGCTTGTTGCAAGAACAACCATTCTTCCCCCATTTACGTTTCAATAAAATAATAATAACAATAACGGCCGTAATTGCTTTCCATTTATTAAAACGAGCAGCAGCAGAAATTATTCTAAAATTTATTACGGATTATGCAATATATACCATTATTATTAACAAACAATTCGCGATATTGCCTAATAATAATAATAGCAATAATAAATAGGTAGTTTATTATTACATCTTTCCTATCGCCTCTTATTTTCCTCTGACCTTTCTCTCGTCCGAAGCGAATTAAATCGCGCTTGCAATCATTATAATTGGAATAATCGATTGATTTAATTTAATTAGCATCAACGCGTGGAATTTTAATTTCGAAGAAACGATTTCTCATAGATGCCCCATCGCCATTTCCACGTTCCGCTATAATATTAATAATCGCCAATAATAAATATTGTCGTCCGTAAATAATTAAAACCAATTAACTGATACTATATTCGAGTAATAACTGTATAATTAAGCGTAATTTATGAGTTTTTCCTCCCGCTCGTCCGCTCTTCGTCTTCGTTCGCTACCAGTTTTGAAATTAACCAAAAAAAAAGGAGAAGGAAAACTGTAGGCACACATGAAAGGGAGAGCCATTAAAATCCGTTTTGAAATCGAGAAATCGGTATAAAGCTATTAATAAATCGGCTTTGATATTTTCGCTTCGATTTCGCTTTTATTGTCCATAAATAAACTATGCGCGTTATTGTAAGTAATAAATGTTTAGGTTTCCAACAATCATAATAATAACAATTATTATTTCCTAATAGTTAATTAACCGGCGATTAATCTGAATTAAAACGCCGAGATAATTATTAATTAGCCTCGTAGTTTTTGTCAGTTTAAAATAATTTTTAAATTGCGAATTCGAATCTCCAAAGAAAAAAAAAGATTCGCATTATGGTAGCAAAATCTCAACACTTTTGACGCGCCTAACGGGAAGGATCTCGCGTCTTAACAAACGATCCTTATCGCGATCCTAATCCCTTTAACCAGCGTCTCACGTCATTTGTGTGCGCGAATTAATGAGTCAATTTTCTCCATCCACTTCGAACCGTTTCCACTCTTATCGATTGGATCTCGTGAAAGTAAAGTGTTAACTTTGAAGGCAAACAAATAAATATGCCAGCAAATAAAGCGCGCCGAATAGGAAAAAAAGCAAGGATAATTTCCTCGCGTCCGTCTCTATCTATCCATCTTGCCTATCACCATTACAAGATACTTAATTATCTATAACGAATTATTTATAGATTAGAATCGTACTGACGTTCAATTCGTATTTTTTGCTTTCGTTTGCAAATTTCAAAATCGTTCGCAGTGAATTTACAAAATAATTATTTGTCGGATTTAATTAACATTCGAGCCGGGGCATTATTATTATTATTATTATTTCCTATTGCCCGCGGCGTATCAAATAATATTTAATACAACCAATTATCTAGCGTTTTATAAGCTATCAATTATTGGTATTAAAGCGAGCAGCGGTATTAAAAGTGTTTGTATAATGATATGGAGATAAATGGGAATGTAATTGAAGTCTGCGCATTAATATGCACAAAAGAAAAGCACACAATTCGAGATGAAAAATGTGCAAAAAGTGTGTGAGAGAGAGAGACGGAAAGGTGAGCGCGAGTGAAGGGGACGGGGACGGGGGAGTAAGGTGGAAATAGGAAGAGATTTTAATTTAAATAAATTAAATTCGAAATCTATTTAGGCACAAATGTCACGTCCTCATCTTGTAAACTTAATAATAATAATAATGAGGATGATGATAATCATGATGATGATGATTACATGACCGAATTTCTAAAATGCTTGCACAGAGAGAACCGGGCAGGTTGAATAACATAATTAAATTCGACGAGACCGCCGTAAAAGTGCACTCGCACTCATTCGCCGCTCGCACATCAAGTGCATCCATAATTTCTTCGCCCTTTTGTTACACAAACAATCCTCGCACGTTGTTGTCATTACAATGATAGCACCCGACTGTTGCTGCCCCCCAAACTAACAATTGTCTCGCATTTGTAACGAATCGTTTCGTTCTGGAAAGGAGGATTGTAAATGCAGAAGTCGAATAGACCAGTCGACGATTTCACTCATCGCAAGTGGCAATAAGGTTTAAATATTGGTAAGTACGCCACAATATTTCAAATTTTTTTTATTCGACATAATCCCCTTTAAGACTTAAGCATTTAGCAGAAAGTTCATAAAGTAATTCTAACCCACTTTTTAAAAATCTTAATCTTGCTCTGCAAACCACTTCCTGAACGGCATTTGCTAAAAGTCTTTTCCCTTTCGAATGTTTTTTGAGTTTTGGGAACAAACAATAGTCTGTCGGTGTTAAATCCGAAGAATAGGGCGAGTGCTCAACCAATTCACAACCAATTTCATCAATCAATGAGCAGAAGCGTTGTCTTGCAAAAAGAGATCGCGTCTGGCAAGTTTTCCGCAGCGCTTTTCGAGTTTTTTTTTTGCATAATTTAGTTAGCAACTGAAAGTTCTAAAATCATATCATGGAGAGAGAATCAATCTTTTCGGGGGTGGTCCAGAAATTGGTGTTTCAGGGCGGTGATCATCTTTCACATCCGGTCTTCCTCTTTTGCAATGATCACCGAAGGTTCCTATCACATTGGCCAAACTTGTCTTACTCAAAAACCCTTTCAAACATGAACACTTAACAACGAACCGAAACTCGATCTTTTCAAATTTTGTCTTTTCCTCGGACCTCAACTGGATGTCAAAGTTTGATCTTTATTTACTAGAAACCTTGCAGGTTACTTGTCAAAACCCCCTCGTATAGTCTCGCAAATCCTTATACGAGGGCAGTTTGATTTCGATGTAGTCATACAATTTCACCGTTTCGAATGACAAATTTAATTTTGCAAGTAACTCCGGCATTAGTGAGTTCCTTAAACGTTCATTTCAATTTAAGTGTTTCACGTGATAAACAAAGTGGATAAAATTGGAATTCGAAATGTTATTCAAATCTGCGTTTTGACAACGCATGGATTTCAGCCCCAACACGCAGCAAAAAAAGGATCCAACACAGGCTTAAGCCATTTAATTAGCCCCATCGCAGTAAGAATTTGCTCACGAAACTCCGAACATTACTGGCCGAAAGATTTGGCCAAAGTAATAGGTGATAGAGAGCGTGATTGAGTGTTATGAAGTTCTTGAGAAATCCAGTTCTGCGAAAGAATCAGAAAATTTGAGGAACGCTGGCATAAATGCTTTGGACTTCGAAAGGACCAGGTTGAAAATTAGTCGTTAAAACTGAAGTTGTTGTCTGCCATTTAAAGTTGATTAAAACAAGTTTATCATCAAACCACCCTCTTATCGTTAAAAAACTCGCCTTTTCAATAACGCGGTCCTTCGAGGAACAATTGCTTTTCTAACAGTAAAGTTTACCCTCAAGCATTTTTAAGTTTGGTTTCGTTGCTTCTTCCCAAATCCACCATCGGGACGCGGTTTCTTGCTATTCGCGCTAGATGTTTGCGTATGTAATTTATTACAGTTAATGCACTTTCCCCCGCGTGTTCGTCGAGGAACAGATCGAGGGCGCGCGTTATTAAAATCGTATTTTGTAATTCGATAGTAATTATGTGAAAGATTAGTTCGCGAACGG
Source organism: Hololepta plana (assembly GCA_963695495.1). Lineage (NCBI taxonomy): Eukaryota > Metazoa > Arthropoda > Insecta > Coleoptera > Histeridae > Hololepta > Hololepta plana. Next base: position 1,864,334 of record OY968834.1, on the reverse strand, counting down.
TGGAACGAGCCGGGGATTAGATCGTGATGAACGGATTTACGAAGTTAATACATCTTAAATGCGGTAATGGAAACGAATCTAATGGACGCGAAGCGGATTTAATTCTTTCCGTCCATTCATTTTTTCGCACAATCCCTAATTCGACGCTTTCAAATATTGATATTACGACGCCTACGTGCGTTTTATGCAGATTTTTTTAGTGTTGTTGCTGAGGTTAAACGGAGGACACGTACACGTATGTTGAATTGTAAATTAATCGAATGAGAGAGAGAGAGTAATTTTTTTCGTATTAAAAGAATATAGGTAAACGAATAATTATATGAGGCGCACCTTTAATTAAATAAATCACCGTCTTTCATTATTCTCGAACGCAGAAGGAGAGAGACGGAAGGGAACCGAACGTGACGTGCTCATAAATAATTCGCACACACCGTATATTTCAAATGTGTGTAATATCTAAAAGTGGAAGTCTATGAGAAATATTGCGAGCAAGGAACGTTACAAACAATCAATGATGCATTCATTTTCGCTTCCTCTCTTATTCCTGCGCCGTTTTTTAACCCCGTTTCGTCGTCTCTATCCTTTTTTTTTTCTGTCAGTGCAATCTTCCTTTTATTACTGAAAATACGTACGTATACCTGCATTCGGTGCCCTTTGTGTGTAAACGTGTGTGTGTGGCTTGTACGTATTACTTTTATCGTACGTTTTTTTCGCTCTATTATTAAAAACGTGTGTGTGTGTGGGTCTGTTTGGTAGTGCATCAGACAGAAAGAGTTTCAAATATTGATAGAAGACAATTGCACGAAAACCGCATATAGCAGACATGCATATTTCATGTATATATATGCGCCACGAAACGAATGCATCGTTCGATATTTCTCTGGATATTATCGTTACTTCTCTATTTTCTCGTGTACACGTGTACGTACGTTGTTTTGGGACGAAATGTGCCGTTTTGCACACGTATACGGCCATTAAACGAAGGGGAGCTACGCAATTTGATCTCGCTAAAGAAAAAAGAAAGTAGGAACAAACCTTATCATTTATGAAGCAAATTAATTAATATTGATGACGATCCCATAAACTTCTTCTACGTTAAATTATTAAATTGGAGTTGATACGGTATAAGGAAGTGGGAGTTGATGAAGAAGATCAACAAAAGGAATAATAAATGGAGCAAAGTTTCAGTTTAACTTTGAATTAAAATTATCCTCTCGAGGTATGTCGAATAATGGAGTCGAAAGGAATAACCGAGAAGATTTTATGCCGGACAAAGTTTCGAATTTAACTTCGTCTACAACGTTCAAAAATACATAACTTCTGCACATTTCTCTCTTCTTCTTTTGTTTCCGTGAAGCCGTTTTTGCGAAATTGAAATCAATTTCAATCAATAATCTTCACGCGATAGTTTTTGCTCATCCGGTATGTATAATCGAAATGGATAAAAATAGTAAATTTATTCGATATTTTTCGACTAGGAACAATAAAAATCCATCCTCCGTCATTATTGCCCGTTTCTTTTTGCTGCGTTTGAACTATTGTCATGCAACTAACCGACTATAAAATGCATGAAATTTTCATATTCATTAAATGGAAAAAGGAACGAAGGCAAAGGAAATTATGCGAATTAATTTGATAGGAAAGAGAGACTCATCGACGGCGGCCGTTTAATTAATTATCACCGGTCTTATTCGCTTTTTTTTACCGTATTACATATGAATGGCGTTAGATTTCGAAGTTACAGATGCGTATAAATGGATAGTAAAGAAACAGCGGGAAACTGAAGCGGCCGCAAGAAGTAGCCGGATAATATAACGAACGAGCCTCCTAATCAGTTTGTTTGTTCGTTAAAGTTATCGGATGACAAAACTCGATATAAAACAAGTCAATTTCCTCGGCCGACGTTAAAGATAGACCGCTTCTTTAACGTATTATGTCTTCTATTTTCGTTCGGAGGACTTCATCTTATCCTCCGCTTTCGCTTTAGTCTTCTTACATTGTCTTTGCGTGTTCACATAAATAACGCATGCAACGAATACACACACACAAAATCTCTTTGCCGTAACTTCTTTTCGCCGGGCGTCCGATGGTGGTAGTTGAATTAATAATGCTAAGAGTTGAAGACAAGCGGTGAGTGCGTGGTCTCATTAACAAACAGGAAAAAGCGATGCGGAATAAGCAGCGGGAGGATTCAATGATTTTTTCCTCCTGTTTCGTTTGCGTTTGTCTTCGTGGCTTGCCAATCGCGAACGGCATCTTGACGTTCGAATAACTTTATTTTTCGTCCAGTCCGATTCGGAAACAGTATGAAATCGTTTTTTGCGCATAAAAAGCGAAACGATTGCGGAGAGAGAGCGATTTATGTTCGAATCGCATACACCCACAATGTGTTTGTCTGTTTCTCTCGTGTATACAACATTCTAGCTTTTTTGCGAGCTTCTTCCATCGCTTTGTTTTGCTGCCACGGTCCACTTCTGCCCTCGCCATTTTAATTACAATAAGAACTACTTTTATTGGTGCTACTTGCTATTATCATTATTATAATAATAACAAAGTGACAGACTTATATCTTTTGGCGTGCATATAAATTTCCTCGTATCGCGTTCCTTCGTGCCGGCTAATGTCACAAGACTATTATTGTCTATTAATTATTTCCTTTCTTGCCCTCTCTTTCTCGCATATCAAGCGGTTTTAGTCCATTTTCTATTTCTTTCCTGCTATTTAAATACTAATTCCGTAATAAATTATTGCACATACCACGTGTGTGTATTTATTAACTTTTTCTCATTTCGATTCCGTTCCGTTCTCCGTCCTGCTCTTGCGTTGCTCCTGCTATTATTATTATCGCCGCGAAGCCATTAAATAATCTCTCCTATTTATATATCATATGCATAAACACTGTTATTATTATTGACCGGCTTTGATCGAGGAGAGAAACCTCGAGAGAAACGATTCGAATCGATGATAACGGACAAGTCGGCGGAAAGCGAACGGTCTGCGATTTCACCGCCTCTCTCATGTTGTCCTGATAGGTGCGGTTGGCAAAAATTGACCTGTTCCCACGTCGAAAACGTTTATTCGCTATCAGACTTTGCTGGCCGCTCATCGTCACTTCCCTTCGCATCTAATCGACGACTTTTGGCGATCGAACGCAGAATTCGCGCACACGATAACGATCCACATCGCGAATGATTAAAACTAACAGGAGCGTCTCCGCATGCAATATTATCCTTTATTTTATTGCCAGTTTCCTTTGATACCAGGATGTCTATCTCTCTTGTTGCTGCTGCTGTTGTTCTTGTCGTCCCTCTTTGCGTCGCCCTCGCTTTTAAATATATACACATATCTAAATATGCGAGTATAGTTAAGGAGCAGATCGCAATCTCGCCCGATCTCTGTTCCAATGTGTACGTCCAAGTTGTTTTGTTCGAATAAATTCGTGATCACGGATAAAACACAGTAAGTAGTGGTAGCCGATAACTCATATGAATAATGCACGTGGAGCAGCTCGATGGAGGAATATACGTAAAATAAAATAAGATACAATAATACGACAACAACAACGGCAACAACCACAACAACAGAGGAAGATAATAGTAGTAGTGCGGATTGCGAAAAAAACGTCATACGGAATAAACACTAAGTACGGAGAAGTAGCAGTAATACCGAAGGGATTGAGTGGAGGATGAGGGAGAAAAAGGATGGCAACGGTAGTGGTAATAATAACGTGCACAGCGTTTTGTAATATTTTATAGTTATTACTATTGTTTTGCCCTTTTGCGAATGCACAATTCGAGAGCAGTAAAGATTTATAATTTCATCGATGTATGCACGTATGCCTTCACCGATAATAACAATAATGCCTGTTATCGTTAAGAAGTAATCGCGATCTTGCCCGATGCACATTTGGAGAAGCAGAAGAGGAGGAAGAAGCGGATCAAGGGCACGAATGTTATTGTCGAGCTTTTCGAGCGATTACATTACGTGCATTTTTTATGTGCGTCATAAATTTGACTGCATTATCTGCTTTTATTTGCCAACGTTCACTTGCAGTTTGCGTTATAATCTTTGTTTGTTTTGCAAAAGGGTCATCATTGTCTTATTCCGCATTTACGAGCAAATTGGCAGCCTTGAATTATTATTATTCACCATCATCATCATCGTCGTCGTCGTCGTCAGCATCGTGAATGCACTCATTTTAATTACGTATACGAATTTGCGTGATTGTTAGAACGACGTGTTATTATATTAATTAAAGTATCGGGTTAAGCGAGGAAGAGGAAACCGATTAAATAATCATAGTGCCACGCGGTACGCTCGCTAAATGCCTTTAATTAGTTTAGGATATCTAGCGAATTCGTTTGTTTCTAACGTAGAAAAATTCAAATGCAAGGATCGGGAATTTCTCAAAGGAAACGCCTTTGTCGTTTTAATACAACCCAGGAATTGTATGGAAGGAATTATTTTGAATTTATTTAGGAAAGAAAGTTTATCGTCGTCATAAGACGGAGAGAGAGAGAGAAAGATCACTCGAGTTTCTAGATGATGATGATACTTTCGTTCCAACAATTTCCAAGTTTTACGTTCATTTCGTTTTAGGTTAAAGTGGAGCAAAAAAAAGTGCATTTAGTTTGGTAAATTACCATCGTGCACCCTGCGAGACTAAACGATGCCACTTCTATTGCTGCTGCTGCTGCTTCTACTACTACTGGCTGACTGTTAGCTGCAACTACTGTTAGCATTGCACAGTTTTGTGCCCCAGCTCTCTTATCGTGGATCGTATTACTTTACTGTTGATGACTTCTTATGCATTCTAATTACATATTATCTTACAGCTATGTATGTGTGTGTGTGTGCGGAAGTTGTTTCCTCTTGCCATCCATTTTCCCGTTACTTTGTCCCATCTCCTTTCTTCTCCACTCTCAGCAATTCTAATGTTCCTCGTTTTCTTTGCTTGGTTTTTCTAATTTCATTCTCTCTACGAGAAGATGTGTTTTTCAGAAGAAAGAAAAAATGTTTAATTGCTAAATTTATTAATCAAGCGCAAACGCCCGATAAATACGTGACCTTTCCATTTGACGAGCGTCCATCAAAAAAGAAAAAGAGCAGCAAATAATTTTCGCATTCGTGAAATGCAATTTCCCCCGATCGCAAATAAAACTCTGTTTAACGTTCGTTCGTTCGCAGTCGTCTCGTTCGCGTTCGCGTTCCCTTTTACGTCCTTTGCAGCGGTGCAATGGATGGAAGGCAACGACAAAGAAATATGTACGTATTGGGAAGACGGAGGTTAAGAGAAAAGGGATGGAAACGAAACGGTAGAGAATGCAGGAGCGGCAACGATGAAACGGAAAGAAAAGGCGGCGAGATCGTTCTTTCTTTACGTCCGCAATTTTCCCTTCTTCCCATTTCCCTCCGCTCCTCATCGCCGCGAATTTTCGTCCCCGTTTCAATTCACGCTCCGCCATGAAGGTAACTTATCTTTATCGGGTTGAACGCAGGCTGCATTTTTCCAGTCCTTTTTCCGCATCGCCTTTTGTTGTCGTCGACGTCCTCGACGACTGTCGAACAGTTTGGTACGTTGAAAAATGTGTGTGTGTGTGTGTGTGTGTGTGAAAAGCGATAAAGGAGAGAGCGAAGAGCAGAAGGAGCGAGCGAAAGAGAGGGGTGAACGTCCCTAGTTTTTCCCACATTGTGTGTGTGTGTGTCTGTGTGTTTGAAAGAGGGGTTGCTGGTGGTAGTAATATGGATGTCTACCGGGTTATGTGCCGGCGGAGTTTAAGGACCGACCAAAATGGGGGAAAACGCGTCGCGACGAAGGGTGGGTGGCGGCGTGCGTCTTACCTCCGAGGTCATTGCAGGTCACCGACGACGACGACGCGGCCCACCGCCAGACGCATACCAATCTACGCGAAGAAGAAGAAGAACAAGAGGAACGATAATGCTCGAGATTAAGACGTGACTATCAAGATTTTCTATTAGCATTATATGGCTAAGTAGAATGCGAGCGATTCTCTCTCTCTCTCTCTCTCTCGCTTTCTCTCTCTCTTCGTTTTTCTTTGCGCTCTTGTCCTGCAAATTAAAAATGTGACGAACGAAACGTCTCGCCCGTTTCATTCGCTTTTCTTTCTGTTTTCATTTTTTTCTTCGGCGATCGTTAGTCGAAGAGTCAAAGTTCTCGCTTTATAAATAACGAAACGACAGCCCGACTCCTAGACTAACTTATCGATTCTAAACGCAAAAGAACGGAAAGCGCGATTCGTGATGATGAACTCGCCTACGCGCCGACTGCTCGGCGAAGGAGACCCTCTTGACAGTTTCGGGGGCTTTGCCGCGTTCCGTTGTTAAGACGAGTCGAGCGTGGCTTTCGTGCAGACTGCACCAGACGCGTGTGCTCGCAAACCGTAATTATCGATGTTACGTTCGACCCTTTTCCCGTCGCGAAAGAGCGAGACGCACGAAGTAAGCGGTCGGACGAGGAGCGAGAGAGAGAGAGAGAGAGAGAAAGAGAATCGGAAGCCTAGGCCACTAGCTGCTGTTGCCGCTGCTGCAGTACGAACAGCTCAAACCGTTCGCCGGCCTCCTCCACCCACCAGATCGTCTTCCTCTTCTCTCTCTCGCTCTCTCTCTCTCTCTCCCTATCCGCACCCGAAACACCCTTAAAGCGTCGAACGTCCCGACCTCCTCGCCAGATGCAACAACCGAAAAGCGCGTCCGTTATCGGGCCAACTTTGATCGTTAATTGATGTCGCTTCGCAAAACGTACGCGCTCGACGTTTGCGGGTCGTCGCGACGGAGGAGGGTTAATGGAGATTAGGAAATCCGGAACGATTTCGCCGTCCGGGCGGGGGCTCCGTCCCGATATGTCCTTTAATTCGACGTTTGTGCCGTTTCGGGCTTCGGTTGGCAGTCTGCTTTTATTGTGCAGTTTGCAAAATTGCGAGCCGGCAAAAAGGACGAGCGTCGCGCGTTCCGAATCGAATCGATACGAAATTTCGCCGTAGCCGACGTTCTCGGCGAGCGACGATCACGTCAAGTTCGTAGAATAATCTTGAATCGCGAGTTGTACGTAGCCAACAATAATTACGATACGGTTCATTTCGAATTGGCTGCATTTAGGTAAAACGGCACGGGGTTGGCCAGTTTCGAGTCGAACGAACGGAAATCGATACGTCGCATGCAACAAACAACGGGACGTCGAAGATAATGGGCGATTAAAATTTAATAACTCGCCCAATTCGACTCCTAATTGCTGATTACTTATTAGAACAATGCGTCGTGCGATTTGATTGTTTTTAAATTGAACGCTCAAACCGATCGATCCGGTATCGATAATAAAATCCAAAAAATGAATGCCACTTTTGACGAAAATAAATAGCAATAAACGTCGCGTTTGTAAAGCAACCAGAATCGGTGGTACTGGAATCCCATTAGAATCGAATCGAAATCAAAAGAAGTAAGAATACGGTTGCCCCTTTAACACACAACCGACGATGAAGGTGATGTATGTACATTATTATAATGCGAGTTTACCATCTTATTATTATTATATCAACCACCTGCAACGTTTATTGACTTGTTAACAACTGAACGTTATGTGATTAATGCATCTTTCGCTCTCTATCTCTCGCTCGCTCGCCCATTCCCGCTCCCTATATATGCAAATAATTCTTATATTATACCAAAAGAGTAATCCGAACGCCGTATTCGCAACACATTAAGAATTATGCAGACAGACAGACGCACACATACACGTGTACACGTATGCGAATTGTCAGTTAACGCAAAAAAAAAGAAGGAAGAGAAACGCCATTCAGATCAAAACAAATTCTCATTCCACACACGTGGAACACATCTATACACATGTACATTTACATGTATTTATTCATGTAATAAACGTCGGTACGTAAACGTTATTAGGATTCACTTGTAAATGTAACCCGTCCATTATTACAGTCTGCACGTTGTAAATTTACGCTAATCATTCATTTAAATTCGCTTCGCAAATAAAAGGACGAGAATGAAACGGAACATAATCATCGGTTGGCCATTATCATCATCATCATCATCATGCGGCAATGATCACGACGATACGATAATGGCTTAATCGCGACTGACACGTTTGAGATTTCGCCTCATTAACTGCGAGCTCTCCTTTGTTGGAGATCGAGAAGAATTTCAGTTGTTTCAAAACGAAAATATTTCGCTTGCGGAAGCAACTGAAAAACCATCAACGCTAAAGACGCTTAAGAAACAATAACGGACGAACAGCTGACGGCAAGAAAAACAATCGTCAATTCCGCCCCCAATCCGCGCCATCGACGTTTATAATCATAATAAAAGTTAAAGGAGTTCTTCGACGCGTCTGCGTTCCTAAAAGCTCGCTTTCGTGCCACTCATACCAACCACACCAAAAAAAAAAAAAAACGACACGCAAAAGGAAGAACCGTCGAACAAACAACAAACAAGAAGAAGAAGAACGTCTGGAAGCGCCCGCCGCCGCCGCCGCCACCACCCGCAGCAGCAGACGGGCCTATCGACCGTCGTTACCCCGGACCTACCTCACTTTGCCCCACTGCATCCTCATCGACCCGACGGATATACGCACAACCGGAAGACGCTTGCACCACTACGCGGACGTAGGACAAACACACGGAGATTGAGGTACGGGGTGCGCGCGACGCCACCGCCGCCGCCGCCGTCGCCGACGTCGTTGTTTCGGAAATGCACCACCGACGCTCGGAGAGACTCCAGACGCTCTTACTACTGCCGCTTTGATCGAGGGTCGCGGGGGGAGCGCGAGGAATGATTCCTTATTTATTTTCTTTTTTGCCTCCGCCACATCCACCTCGTCCCACGTTCGTCCTCTCTTTCTCCGCGCCTTTGTGCTCTGCTACTCGTATAATTTACCTTTCGACCTTTTGACATTTTCGTTACGTTCCTTAACGCAATTTATAAAATTAAAGAATGGCATTTTCCCGTGCGAGGGACGAGAGAAACGAGAAATGAACGTTCCTCTTTTCGCGTCGCAATTTGTCGAATCGCGTTTTTTTCTCTCTCTCTCTCGTAGATTTCGTTGATAGAAAATCGTTTTGTTCCGGTTGCATCTTTGATTTCGAACGTGTAATCCGGCCTCGTGCGCGCTAATTCTCGCAGATGAATTCGTTTAGGATTAGTCGTCGCGGGGGAAGCAGGAACGGACTTTAATTCGGCATTAGCCAGGTTTTGCGCGATGCGAAACTTCCGGGCAACGATGTGCGATTCGAATTTTCGTTAAGTTTCGCCGGGCACGTCGCAATGAAATGGGCACGGATTACGGACAGCGTTTTCGGCGCTACCCGAAAACTGGGACGAACCATAAATATTTATTTAATACGAAGATAACGATACTATTATTACTGAAGTTGGGCGGAAGGTACAAAGTGAAGAACTTTAAGCGTCGCCGTTGTTTCTGTAACACATAACTCCTTATTATAGTCATCAGGAGGTCGTGTCTCTTGTGCTTTTTCTCTTCGGCCTTTCTTCCTCCTTCTATCTCCGACCGTTTGACTCGCGCTCTTTTTGTTTCTCGTTAGTTTGAAAATGTTTTTTGTTGTTGTTGTTGTTGCTCTTTTAGTTCTTCTTATTCCTTCATTTGGTACAAGTTGAATGGCACGAACGTGTCCCATTTTAATGGATTACTTTGGTGTGTTTATACAGGTATACACACACACACATATCCTATTATCCGCATTAATTTATGCCACAGTGTGTTTTTGCAACACAACGAACGGCAAAGTGAAATTTTCTCATCGTATTGTGTGCAACGTAGGAGGTAACACAACGCATCGAATCTGCATACATTTGTCCTTTTTACCATAGATAAATCCTCTTTTCTTCTTTCGTACTTACGGTTCGTTCGTCTCCTCCTCTCCAACATTTCCTTTTTTCTTCGATGTGACAACGCTTTTCCAGCATTTAATGAAAGTATGCAAAAGAATCTAACTGGAAAGTCGAAGGGATTAATTCTGATCTTCGCACGCGATTCGTGCGATCTGCCAAATTTCCTTTTCTCCAAAAGGACATTTATACGTAACTTAAATCAAACGTTTGTACGCGGTCGCCGTTCAACGCTTCTTGTACGTTCGAGTGGAGGTCGGAAACGACTGTATCAAATGTACGCCACCGTTCCGAGAATGTTATAAAAATATGAAATGATCATGAAAATAATATGAACGAAAGTGCGTGCATGCAAAAAATAAAATTAAATACGTTGTTTTCAACGTGAGGCACGTACGATTTTCCAAGAATACTTAAGTTGGTAAACGTGGAGAGATGGCAAAAAATTGCTGTTCTCGTTCTACTTCTTCTTCTTTATGCCATCCAAATAAGCTCATTTTACGCTCGTTTTGTGTGTACATAGCAGGAACGGTTTTTGCGCTTATTGTTATATTGCTATAATGAATTATTTAATTTAAATTTTGCAAAAAGAAAGAGAGAGAGCAAAAAAACAGACACTTTTCGCTAACGGTAACAAGCAGAACAATGCGAGAATCGACTAAAGCGTTGTTAGTTTTGCAAAAACGATAACTCCGACGTATAATTGCGAAAATGTCTGACATTATTACCGTTGCTGGAATGGCTAGATGGATGGATGGTATTGAATGATGGATGGACGGATGGAAATGCACATCGATGGCTTCAATGTCAAAATGCAAACGCACACGCTCTCCCTCTGTCTCTCTTAAACATTTCTCTAACGATAATAATGACGATGGTTAACATGAATCTCATACACAAACACGAGGCTCTTTACCGTTTCGTGTGTCTACTGCGGTGTGCAAGTGCAGTTGACGTCTCGTAGGACGACGACGGCGAACAAAATTTAAATACGTCCGATTGATTTCACGCGAAACGGTAACGAAAAGGAATTACCCGTTGTAAAATATCGTAGGGTTTTATTGGCCATTGAGCCGTTATTTATTGAGCCCGCGTTCTGGTTGTTGTTGTTGCTGTTGATGGGGGTTAGTGAGAGAGAAAGAGAGAGAGAGAGAGTTATGTAGATGGTGGTGGTGCTGCGCCCGTAGAAGAGGATGCACCCGATGGGATGTGCAGTTCAAGACTTGTTTATTGCCTGTCGTTTGCGTCTCGTTTTATGTTGGATTTGCACGAAAACTTCCGTGAAATATGGACTTTGAGAGAAAGAACGAGATTATTCGGTGCACTCCTCTCTTTTTTTTTCAGTTTGTTTTTATTTTATTTTTTCGTTATTATCCTGCAATTTTTTTTTTGCTCATCGCTTTTGCGTTTATTTACTACCCCAGTATATTTTCCGAATCGAAACTTATGCCATTCCTTTTTTTTATCGTGCAGCATAATAATATTTGCCATAAACTTTGCTCGTTTTATTTATATCCGCGTAAAAAAATAGCGTACCAGAAATGGAATAGCAAAAAGCAGAAGCAGAAAAAAACGTCTAATAATATTTGAGACCTTGAATGGATACGATCGTTTCGAAAGTTGAAATCCTGAATTAGTTTGCTCGGTGGAAGAACAAAAAAAAAACAATTTACCTACGAGATAGGGAAAAAAACAAAATTGGAAACGTACCGTTTGATGCCCATAAAATTTCTAATTTAATACCGGTCTCGCTGCTCTTCTTCTTCTTCATGCCTCGTCGTGTTAATTTCAAATATACCGGCCGAACGTGAGTATCATTGTCGTGAACTCTCCAAGTATTTCGTTGTCTCCTTTTCCCTCTACTTCTTCTTCTTCTGTTGCTAAAAAGGGGTAAACGGCCTACGACGACGATGAGATCACACGAATAAATCAATTCGCATTCATTCCTCTCGTTCGTTACCGTAAGCCACGCGCTTTATTGTATTAAACTGCTTTCGAGTTTCACATAAATTTCGTTCGGATGGAACGTTATTACGTCGGCAATATCATCTTTTCTATACCGCCACTCGTCCTCTCACTTCGAGCATGATTTAGAGCAATTTACGAAACGGATTTAATCTTCTTGTTTACGTACTTTAAAAACTTTGCAGTTAACAGTCAAATTTTAGATTGGTGAACGATCTACGCAACGCTTTGAAATGCTTAAAAGAAATATGAGGCTAAAAGATGCAAAAATATGTTTCTTTTGAAAGTAACATGAGCGACATTATCGATAAATAATTGTGGCGAGCGCAATGAGTAAACGTAAAGAACGAATTAATTAGAAATGATGTAGCGCAAAGAAAGGATTCAATGAGAACCATAATCCGAGGGAGAGATGTGGCGGAGAGAACAAAAAACAAACGACTAAACGTACACGATTTGAACATGATTCTGTAATCTTGGCATATGAACAAATCCCAAGTTTGTACCACTCGTTCATGTATTTATATGGTTAATTTATTGAGGCAGAAGAAGGAGTTGAACATGAAGAAGAAGAAGAAGCGCATTGATAAATGTTTGCCATCAACAATTAATACGTGACATGGCGTGCGATTGTTTTAAGTTTGCAATAGTTTGCTCGTACACGTGTACATGCGAATTTGTGCGTGCCTTTTTCTGCCATTCTAGCATTATCCACAACAATCTGACAGCCAGCTTAAAACAGAAATTATTTAAACAATTTGATTGTTGTATAGATTGTTTTTGATTTATTTGAAAAGTTTCATTCTTCAATTCATCACTTTGTTCGCCGTATTAGTTTACTAACGGAGTGCAATAATATCAGGTTGGTGCATAATTTCCAGCCGTTTTGTTAAATGCACCAAAGAATATTTATATTATTTAGTCAATCGAAGATTCCTTTACATTATTTTGGAGATTCTCATTATGTTCCAGTTCCATTTTGGTTGCTTCTTTGAAGAATTTTAGTAGTTTCAAAGTTAACATGTTGCTGCAGTAAATTAAAAAGTTCCAAGTCGTTGTTGAAGGCAATTCCAGGTGGCTGGTTTGGATAAATGATCGCTGTAGGTGATCATCGGACAGCGTAAGGCCCGAAAAACCCGTCGGAAAAGGAAGGATCTCCCGAACAATCTCTGGATTCTCTTGAATTCACGTCTACGAAGTTCTAGTCTACCGCATCTCGGGAGTGACTGAGTCCGAATAAAGTCAAAAAAGATCTTCATCCAAGGAAGACGATGTTATGTCTATGGTTACATCAACTTAGCGTTATTTATTTTTAACAACTTCGTTGAATTGAATTCAAGAGATTCAAGTCAACGATTGGGAAGTCGTTCCGTATCCGGCGGGTTTTTCGAAACTTGCGCTATCCGATTATGACCTACGCCGATAATTTACAAACCAGCGACCTGAAATTTTGTTCAACAACGACGCGGAACTTTTTAATTTACTTCCACAACATATCAACTTCAAACTACTAAATTTCTGCAAAGAAGCAATCAAAACGGAATGGGAACAACCTCCAAAATAACGTAGAGGAATGCACTATTGACTAATTGTAAGCTTCTCTCTGGTGTATTGCTGAATTTTTTTTGAATTTAACAAAACGGCTGGAAATTATGCACCAACCCGATAAACGGAATCGCACTTTTCTTCAAAAACGCAAAAAAAAGCTCTTTATCCATCCCACACAATCCAAATTTATCCTCGCACTTTATTGTTGGCCATAATAAGTTTGATACGGTTACGTAAGGTGAGAGAATATTGTTTATTTCGCACGTAAAAGCACTTAAACAACAACAACAACAACAGCGAGTTTAGTTACTTCTCTTCTCCGTGTGTTTTTCCCTCTGTTTGTTTGTAATTTTATTATTATTATGCCCTCTTCTTCTTCTTCTTCTTCCTTCCATTCTTGTTGTTGCCGTTGTTCTGGCTGCTGTTACTTACCGACACTGTATTAATAGCATTACATAAATCTGAAACAAACTCTTATCTAACCCAATAGAGGTGAATATATACAAGCCGCATTTAAGTTGGTAAGTACACTTACACGTACATGTACGTTGTGTATATATATCTGCTGGTAGTATGAAGAAAGATCATGCCATGACCGAGCCATTGTTGCGATGTGGGAGTAGCAGGATATAATATCGTTTGTGTTGATCTCTCTAGCACGTGGGCCGTGGGGTAGGTCGGGGCCGCACGCCCTATGCTAATGGCCCACACATCCGACTGTCCATTACTCACAGCTTTTAAACTCCTTTCTCGCACACGTCGCTCTCTTGATGATATTCTTCAATCATGGAAGAAACCATCGTGGCGCGAATTTAACTCTCCAACAGCAACAAAAATGGAACGACAGGAAGAGAATCGAGTAATAATACGACGAAAAGAATCGGGAAAAAGCAGTGATTGTTGCTGCGGTTATCCGTCTTCGCGGAGACTAAATTATTTATTGCAGCCAAACAAAACGCATTAAATGATAAACTCAGGATCAACTGCGAGGCGATACGTGAACCTTCTTGGATTTTAATGATGAACGTAGAAATGGTTTTTATTGTGACACGCGTCCATAAAGTTTAATTTAACATTAACAGCGCTTTTATTAACTTTTTTTTTGCAACCAGCTCTCTTTTTTTTTTAGCTGCTATTATTTGCAATTAATGGCATACGTTGTGCTATTATTGTTGTTGGTCAACTGTTGCTCGCTCGTTTCGCATATTATTAGCCACTCTTTTGCAAGTGATTTCGCACGAAAGGGCGTGTTAAAATTTGCCACCCACGCTTAATAAAATGTTGATGCGTGAAACGAGCACGCTGATCGTTAATTATCGTATCGAAATGATCTAATTGAAATCTTCGAGTGCGTTGCGAACTTTCGATCGTCTTAATAAGGAATCGCGTTAGATTATCGTAATTGAAGGTCGTTTAGCGATTGCGATTTATTAATTTTATAATTAATTCCGCGATAATTAATTGCACGATTTGATATTTTATTGGTTTGATTAACTCTGCTCTTTTTTTTAAAGGATTTTCTCTCCATTAAATTACTTATTCAACATGTAGGCTTACGATAAATTCATAATAATTTAATAGCTCTGTAATAACAATTTTTTTATCGTTCAGTTTCGAATATGAAGTACTAGACGTAAAGTGCAAAATAACATGAATTAAACGTTCTTGAAAGGTGGGTAAAGTATCTGGGAATCGAACGGGAAAGAAGCAGCGAGTTCTTTGTTTTGAAAAGTTCATCTAAATTGAGCGAATTATCTCGTATGGTTTAATAACGCTTACGCAATCGTAATTACCTTTTCCTATTTCTTTTCTGCGAGAAATTCATGATTACGTTTTCCTTCTGCAACGGTTTTGACGTTACAATTTGCTATTTAATAGGATTAATAATAACCAATTGGAAATTATTAATCTTAATACCGTACGCCAACGTGCGATCGAGTCGGAATCCGTAAAAAAGCCCAACTTCTATGCGGCACTCACCTCTCAGAAACACTCTGTACGACAAGGGAAACGTGTACAAATTTTGTAATTAATTCGCTCTTCTTGTACATTTACCTTCTCCGTGTTGCTGTTGCTGCTCTCCGGCCAATTTATTAACATTATTATGTAATAGAAATCGACGATACGTTGAAGGTCGTTTCGTTAATAGTTTTCAATTAATTAAATACTTGTTATTCCCTCGTACGTATACCAAAGACACACTGAGCAGCAGAAAAGAAAAATAAACGATTTAACAATGAGACTAAGATTGATAGTCTAAACGATTACATTCAAAATAATAATAATAGGTAAATTATCATTATTATTAATATTTCCTCGTTGAATTCTGATGGATTTCGCAAAAGCAACGACGCGGAATTGCGAAAAAAAGTAATAATGATAATAGTAAAAAGACGGAATAATGGACAAGTGGAAACAATGGAGATTGAGGTGTCTCCAAGACCGAATCACATACACACAACGAGATAAAAAGGAACGACAGCAACAACAACAACAACAACAACGGCAACACTAAAGAAAAGAATGAATGACTAAGCAAAGAAATAGCAGGCAAATAAGAATTTTACGGGATGGTACTTTAAGCTATTTGTAATTCCTCCTACGGAGAGCGAAAATAGTACCGTATACATTCATTCTTCGTCTTCTCTCACCGACCGAACGATATAGACAATGCAGGTGTGTTATAATCTAGGCTGTGTATAAGTTGAGAGACACCCCCACATTGCGAGCGTGCAATTATACAAAAGATAATGGTAATAATACGATGGAGAAGAAATACAAGAAGAACAGCAATGGGAAAATAAATTCGAAAAACTACAACGACATTTAAAACAATAACAAAATTGCTAGTAATAATAATAACATTGAAATATTGTGGAAAACAGCCTAAAAACGAGAAAGTAACTTTGCCATAGCGAGCGAAAACCTTTTATCAATCTCGTCTACCGAAAGTCTGTTGGTGATTGCTTCGCGCTATTGCAACGATTTCTGCATAATTAGCGGCAAGTCTCGCAAAAATACCATTTGTTTTAACATCGTTACCACCATTGTTCTTATCTACACGAAACAACGACGATTGGCGAGTTGTGCAAATAATAAATGGAGATAATGCGCGAGAAATAAAATATGCGGAATAGATGAAAAATGGAGAAAACGAAAAAGGACACGTAGATATTTATTATATAAACTTACGGTCCATTAAGTTTGACCTTATAGTTCAAAACGCTTGAAGTAAGTACTTGATTAGCTCGTAAAGAAGGTACTGCCTCCTTCCAATACTAGTAATAATAATCCCCGTAAACGTGTTCCACACGTTAATTTGATTTCATTTTTCACTTCTTGGATTTTCGTCGGATAACGCGAATAATAAACGAACGGAAAGTATGATAAACAAATGTGTGAACATAAATCTTATTGGAAACTATTGATACACGCGGTACAAGGAGTATTTGCCATTGAGATGATGGCATTTCGGTTTGTGAGGCGCAAATTTAATAATTGGCAACGAACGACGCCGCGGTAAAAAGGACGAGTGGAGATGGCGAGTTGATAATTATTATTGGAATCGAGGGCGAGAGACGGAGAGGCCAAAGAAACGCCGTTGAAATTATTATCCGGGTAATGTCGAAGTATCGCCTATCGGTTATTGAAGTAATAACGTTATTAAAACGACCGGACGTTGATTAATTATTCATTAAACGAGCGTCGTGTAATGCGAATGTCGTGGCTTTGTGATTTATGAATCGAATCCTTGCGAGAACCCAACGTAACCGGGGATAAGAGATTTATTTATTCGTTTCCCGTGAGGATCGATCTAAATATTGCGATTGAACGAGAACAATCAAACGCAAAATTGGACGATGATTAGCCATCTCGTTCTTCCGCTACCGTCGACATCAAAACAATTCCTAATGAAATGGAATCCGTCCAGGGCAAAGAATCGTTGCTAATGACACACAAAAAAAGCGGGGAAAAAAGCGAGAATTCTCGCATCTGGACATCGGTACAATGAAACGAACGATGGACAAAGTGCATCCGTGCGGTGCAATTGTGCGAAAGAAAAATAGAAGGTAGAGAAGGCAAAAAAAGCGTGGCCGACGATGGGCAATATAAGAGGGTGGCCCCCGTTTGAATTTCATCAAAGCTCCTACCTGTTATTGCACAAAGAGAGGCCCGATCTCTTACGCTCAAATGCTATCACAAAGTGCTTCACTTACAACTCTTCGCGAGTGCAGTTTACGTTTTATTTGTCATCATTGTGCAAAAATGGTTTGAAATGAAAAAAAAAAAAAAAAATATCAACGAGAAAAAGAGGAAAACGAGCGGCGATGATAAAAGTTGAGTTGTCTGGATGCACCGACCGCCGCTAACAGTGGAAGCATCCAGTTCGTTCGCTCGTTTTCATTTCAGATACTTTGTCTACTGTCATTTCGGTGCATTGGACAGAAAATGAACGAGATATTTATACTGGGGCGTGTTGTACTATTTATTTTTTTTAAATTTTTTTCGATCGTCCCTTTGGCGCTCGCAGCGTGGAGACGTGGAAGTGAGGAGAATGTTATTAGAATTGGTGCATTGGTCTGTAAGTTTTGCATCGTTACGACAAAAAAAAAAAGTGGACGATAGAAAGACGACGGAATGGCAACCGTGAAAAATGACGGTGATATTTATCATCAATCTTTCGCGATCCATCCATCCGTTCGTCCTAACGAATTGTAATGATGTTAGACGTTTCTTTTGTGAACTGTTCCACCGTTGACAGTTATACCATTAACTTTTTATTACGATCCAATATACGAAGCTGTTTAATTATCATTCTTGGCTTCCACTCCTAATAATACTGCCGATTCCAGCGACCACATTCGTTTACTTCTTTGTTTGCATAACTAGCCGACAAAGTATCTCTCCTCGCCTTATGTTTTCTCTTTCTTGGATTTTACAATTATCGGTTTCCATTTGAACACCCGCAGGACGTAAGTGCAAATGTATATTCCTTTCGCTAAGCTCTTCGTTTGCTTCTTTTTATTTTTCTAATCGGAATGAAATGATTTAAACCATTTTTATTATTACGGTTCGAACGATATTATTTTAACTCGTTAGTAAAGCGCGATAAGGAAACGAGAGAAAATGGATCCCTATTAAACAATGCTCGCTGATAAATGGGAATACTCTGGACGTTAAAGAAATGCACAGAAAACCAACTGGTATTTACAATTCGATTTTTATTCGAAACAAAAATTTATTTCCTCTCTCTTATTCATATATTTATTTTTATGCACGTCTCTCGGCAAGTTTTAATTAAAAGTTGTGCGTTGTTCTCTCGTTTATTTCCACCTTTTATTTTTATCTTTTTGCGAAATCATTTCCCGACATCATCGTCGTCATTGTGAAGATGAATGTTTGATTTAGTAATTGAATTGCTTATATCTACATAATATATACGTGTATGTCGATTTATAATGCCGGGATAAAATCCGGTTAGAAAATAATGTGAAAAGAAGCGATAATTAAAGGAATGTGGGCACAGTGGAGAAATTCGTTTCGTTCGTGAAAATCTAAACCAAAAAAGCGAGCAGACGAAGGAGGAAAAGCTTAATGCGATTGCCGATAATTCGGCGAAATTACTCTTCTCCACTTTGCAATTTTCATTTACACGCCGATGCAAATTGTTTCCGGCACGTCCGTTTTTCCCCAGTTCGGTTTATTTGATTTTTTGTTGCGAGTGGAAAACGAAAAAACTGTGTTACGAAGAAAATTTGATTTAACTGTTCGAAAGTACAATCGAAAAAAACACAGTTCGAGCGGACGTTGCTTAATAACGTTCGGAACGTGAAAGAATTGCCGACAGTTTCATTCTTTACGAACGAAAGTTCATTCGACACCGATCATTTTCATTATACCGAGTTTTCGCTTTTCCCTCTACAATTCAGAAACAAATCCACCTCTTTGGCATTACGCATTATTTATAAAATAAAGTACATAAAACGACGGTTATTATAAAGCGTTTTATTTCTTCTGCTAGCATCGTTTTAAAATGTTTGCGAAAAGAATAGAAATTTCTTCAGAAACTTTTCGCCGATTCTTTGAATGAAAGGAAGAGGAATAACTAGGAAACGAGTCGAGGAAAGTTTTAAAAAGTTTCGCATAGGGAAACTGGGGGAAGAATGTGGAAAGGAAACTATTTCTGCCACTTTCGAACATTCAGTTTCCTTTTTCGTTTACCTACCTTTCGATACGTAACTCTCGGTTATTAATTAACTCGTAAAAAACTGGTGTTAAGTCAATGATTAATGCCTTATTGAAAAAAGAAACAGTAATTAATCTAAATTGTCGGCGATTAAATGTCGAAAATTATGAATAAATTTAATCAATCGATTCGCATTTTTAATTCAACTCTCCTTTTGTAATAAATTATTCATAAATTTCCCATTAAACAACAAATCTCGCTCTATCCACCCGATTAAATTTTACGAACGAGTTGAGCAAACTTACGTAACCCGCAATAAAAATTTTAATCTTTTATCCTTCTTATAAACACACCGAAAGGAACACGAAGATAGTATAAATAATAATAATGACACGACTTCTTGCGCGGAATCAAGTTTATTCAAATAGTTTCGTACAATTCGTAGGCGTTATTAATACAATAATAAAATCCATACTTATACATTTTTGCAACAATTAAACGATTTACGTTTTAATTCCGCGAATTTCATTAATGTTTAGACGGAGAGAAAAGGAATGGCAAGCGTTTTACGTGCCTTTGCCAGAGTTACAAGACTCTCCATTTACGATAATAGCAATAAAAATTATCTCTAACGAAGGCACGCCTAATAATAATAATAGCAATACGATATGGAGGCCGTTGTACAGGATTTTCCAGGTAATTTCATCGAGAAAAAAAACCAATTAAATCCAAAGTTTTCCAAACAAATTGCGACAACTGCTACCAGACGAACGACTCACGACACGCGGCATTAGAATTCTATCAATTAATTGATTATAATTAGCCGTCGTTTTCATAAATTCCCATCTATTAGTGGCACCGATCCGAGAAAGTGTACGTTTCGTCTTTCGTACAATCTGCTTATTAAAATTAAAAAAGAAAACGTACAACAGATAAAAAGAGAAGCACGTTGATGTTACAATTCAACGGATACGACGAACATTCTTCTCGTGGTCGTGCTGCGTGCCCGTAATCCTTGGCCACCCGCCGAGTCCGGTTCAGACCTTAAACAGATAACCATCGCTACACATCTACTGGCATTGCACGGCTCCGGTGTCAGCACGGTCCCGGAAACGAATTTACTAATCAAAGAAACACACACAACGACTTTTATTCCGTTTTGGACTTTTTTCGTATCGAATTCTCTCTCCTTACTCTGGATTATGATAAAGGGCTTTCTTCCCTTTTTTTCTTTCTTCGTCCTTCTGAAACTTTAAATCTCCGCTTGTAACGTATTTAACGACCAGCGGAATTTCTCTTTGAAGAACGACACGTCATTATGCCAGATTGAAGAATTATTTACGATTTTATTTCTTTGCTGTTGTCGTTCTTTTTCCCTCTTCAATGACGGTAACAACAACAACAGAAAAGAAATTATTAATTTCTCTCTCTCTCTCTCTCTCTCTCTCTCTCTCTAATTGATTGCATTGTTATTATCGATTGTATTTTAATGCGAACGAGTTTATTTTTGCGATTTTGCGAATTATATCGCTGCCACTATTTTATGATTATTGGCCGATGATGATGTCCATCATTTAACGCACGCGGTAATCGCGAGGAATGATTGATTGTTAGACGTCGTTTTCTTTTTTCCTGTGGAATTTTAACGAGGATTCCGTTCTTGCGTTTGCTTTCGATCGAGGATTATTAGATAAATGTCTTGAGCTGCTCGTGCTTTATTTAGTTTCGTTTAGGAATCGACTTTTAATGTAATAAATTATTCAACGATTTTACCGATCGCGTGCAAACAATTGTCAAGTTGAACTTATTGAATATCGTCGAACAGAGAGAGGGAATGATGCTTGATTTATTAGTAAAAATAAAAATAAAAATTGCACGCGAAAAGTGAACGAGGTATGCAACCAGACGTTGCACTAATTCGACTCTTTCGGCGATCGATTTTCATTCGCAAATTGCGAGAGCAAAGGTCCGATTTTATCCGTATCATCTTGATTATAATCGCGATTGCCGCTTAATTGTCGCTCCAATTTCTGCATTATCGTACCGACGCAACAATTGGATCGCTGGCGGCCAACAAGAGAGCGTAACCGCATTACATACACATACGTGTGTATAATGCACAAATTGTTACTCGTTATTTATTTCCCTGTAAACGATCGAAATGCCCCGATATCGCGGAAACGATTTTATATTTTGAACAATAGCAACCGGCGAACGAGCCACAATTGCAAATAAACAGGCAATTGCAGAAATTGCATTATTATTATTATTATTACGTTCGGAGGTATATACGTATATCTCACGGACAATTAGCGTTTTGGATATGCTCCAGTTTCAGCGGCTCTCCAACGCTGATTGAGATTAATGGCTGGAAGAGAAACCCGCAAAATAAATAGCAACAATCGAAATGAGTATGATGGAATTATTAATTCGCGAGAGGGGCATTTGAACGGGAGAAACGCTGAAAAAGGTTGCAAGAATTTATCGTCGATTACCGTTTCGATTGAATTAGAATAATTTATGCAACATGATAATACTTTTTTAATTTAATTCCCGTATAAGTTTCTTTTTTCTTTTTTTTTTTCTATTCTCTCGCATGTAACATATTTTAATATAAGACATACATTAGAAATGCTCTTTGAAAAAGAGCAATATAGAACAGAAGTAGCTAATGGATATATATCAAGAGATAACGATCTAAACGAGCGATGTATATGTATTTATTTTATTATTATGTACATATCTAATGCCGAACAACTACTATTTTGCTGGCTGCTATTTTACAATATCAGTTCGTATGCGGATTGAAGCACGAGAAACGATTTAATCTAAAGGACACAAGATATTATTAACAAATAACGTTTAATAATAATAATCGCCGTGTATGACCGTCATTTAGACGCAAAGGAAACAATTTGTATAATATTTTTCCAGTCGAACGTTTCAAATTTCAGTCAAATCGATTTACGCTAGCCCATCAACCATTCTTTGTGTGTTTGATCGCTTTTCTTCTTAATGTGATCCGCAATCGAACTCGAACAAGTTCCCTCGCTGATGATGATGATATGACCAAAAGGTTATCCAAGAATCGACGGCGTCGCCTTCGTTAAATTCCACATGCGTCATTTAATTTGCCACACACATTCGCTGAAATGTCTCGATCGCTTCGTTATTTTCCTTTTTGCTTTGCCGTTCGCACTTATTCGATTCTTCTTCTGCTAGAAGGATATATTGTGAGTCGTAATTAATTAAAATAATTAACGCTTCTGACGAGTATTAAATGAAAATAGTAATAAACGTTATTAGGATACGTACGAGTTGTCCTATTGTTAGTAACAGTTATTTGCAGGGAATAAAGATCTTTATCTTTATCACCTGCGATAATGCGCTCGTCGATTAATTAATAGGTGCGCTCAATTCAATTTCTAAATTGCATTACGTATGCAACCGGAGCGCGATTGTAAATAATAACAAGAGCAACAATATACAATAATAATGTATGTCGTTTCTTTTCTCGCATTGTTGGATTTGCATAAATGAAAATACAAGCGGCAAGCATCCTGCTTCGAGAAGGATAACCGACAAGTTCGCAGTTTATTTTTGTTGTTTTCATTCGGTTTTATTAAGACATAAATTTATTTACACGCGATTTTTATACTCATCATTAATATTTTATGTCCAATAATGTACTTGCGTAAATCTGACGATGATGATTACGATTGCAACAAAAAGAGACTGAATTTGTTTATGGAATATTTTATTTATGGAAGCGAATAAAAAGTTGATAGGATCGCTTTAATAAGTTTGTCCTTTTTTTGCGAAATATAATAATAATGGCATCAAATTCTTGCAATTCCTCCGTATATAACTCGAGTATGGCTTTTACTGGACGAGAGCTTGGCAAAATAATGGCAAATATGCATTAATAAGGCTTATTTTGTTATTAAATTTTATCAAATAATTGAACTCGGTCTCTATTTATTGAATTCCTATAAATCCTGATATGACTGCAATCTAGTAATCAAAATCAATTTGCGAATTTCTTTTGCAATAAAGCAACCCAATCGAACTAATTAAATTGGAATGCAATTTTAATCGCACGTAATTCAGAATGCGAAACGTTTCGTGAGTAATTTAATACCTTTTTTTCTCTCGCATTAAGCAATAGTTCTAATGTTAATTATTATAATAGTGGATTGTTCGTTATAATTGGCAAATTATTAACACTTCATTAGTCTTAGTGCGATTATTAAAAAAAGCGTTAGAGAGTTAATATCAAACGTTATTGAGTTTCATGTGATTAAGGTACGCTAATGAAATAAAATCCTTTGAAAATTATATGGAAAACGAAATTCGTAATTTATTTATCTATATATTTGGTATTTTTCAGAAACATAATAAATGAGTTGTACAGATTATTATTATTAATTAGATTACACTAAATGATCAGCATTTTTACAACGAAAGTAGCTTAACAAAATGTCTGGGGAAGTATCTTTCTTGTTTCTCGTACAACCGAATTTAGACTTGATTGGATTAGAGATGGGGGCAGCTAATTGAAACGAAAGTTTATCAATCGGCCAAAATGAAAAATATACGGTAGTCACTGATTCATGGTTTTTGCTGTTTTTGCCCTTGTTCTGCCCTTTTTGCCATTTAAACTCAAATAAAACGCACACACATAAAAGACATTCGTTAAATTACAAAGTAATATGTTGAGACAATAATAATAATAATGTTGAAGGTATTGAGCTTATCACAGAATATGTATGGCATTTCTATTATAATATGTACCAAAGGGCGTTCATGAGAGACGATGAGAATAGAGAGTGTATGTGTGTGTGTGGGTGTGTAAAGGAAGCAAAGCACAATACTGTACAATCCATTATAATATACAACTAAGCCAATTCATATTTTTCCATTTTTCCTTTCTCATTTTCATAATTAATATGTGCTTCTTCATTTAAGAAGTTTATCACAAAGCCAAAATGTCTGCGATTATAATTGTTTCCTCCTTTTCACAATGTAATTTACAATTGATCAATATGTACTGTATTTAAACGTACAATCAAAAATTATGTACTTTTTTATCTCTCTAAAAGACAAGTAGTTACTGTTCTAGCTATGACATTTCAATTTCATTTTCTGTAATTTGATTAAGTATAATCTTCTACACAATTTTGAGATAAGTAGTAGTAGTAGTAGTTCGTTAAACAACACATATTTATATAAACTATTTGGTAATAATTTGTAAACGCTCCTCATTATTACACACAAATGTGAGTTGTTTCTCAATTCGATCTATACAAAAATATGAGAAAACCATTTCAAATGTCATAACTATAATTTTCTTTTTCGTTAATTCTTTGAAAGACTACCAATAAATTACTATGGTTCTCGTTCCTTAATTAAATTCCAGTTAAATTTTTACAAAACATATGAATGTCCTTAATGATTTTTACAATTTTAATAACATTTTGTTTCCTTACACATCATATCCTAAATAAAATTTCACAAACTGAGCGGATACATCGTTATCATGAATATTTGCAAACCAAATGGTGAAAACATTTTAAACGAAACACATAACAAAAAAACATTTTTTAAATGTGATACCGAATAATTTAGCCAAACTAATACTTTCTTCGTTTTTCAAAACTAAACATTAAAGAAGCATGTGTTCGTCTTTTAGAAAATTGCAATTTCCTTTCAACAAAAACACAAAATATTAATAAAAGTTGACAAAAAATAATCGTTCATTAGTCGACCTTAGCTTATCCGGGAGAGATCATCGTTTTAAATACAACACTAACTTAAGAGAAAAAAAACAAATACATTAATTAATTATAATAATAATAATCAGGGGATTAAAGGAGTCCCTCAATAGGAACAAGCTGTGGTCATTTATATATCACAATTCTGACATTGTTAAATGAGCCAGAGAGTTTTTTATTTACAAAATTTTCTTACCAATGAAATTGAATTTTAATTAATTCGATGATTCGAATGCAACTATTACTTTATAATCCAATTATATAGTTGTACACTAAATTATGTCGATGAAAAACTCACTGCTTCAAATAACAAATCTACACTAAAATTACAAAGATTTCATTTAAGGTAAACGTTAATGAATAACCACATGTACATCATTCTACGTTAATTAATAATCAACTCATTACTCGAACAGTTATGATCGTGGGAGTGTCTTTATGAACACATTGAAAAAAAGAAATAGAAATTCTTAAAATAATAATAATATTAATGACAATGAAAAGATATCCGAGTCCGAGAAGAGAGTCTGTGTTGTGGCACGCTAATATTTCAATTTTTCGAGGGATTTCAACTCTTCACTCGTTTCCTCGGCGGTCCTATTGGCGGTATCTGTTGCGTGGCCAATGCACGAAACGCTTCGGCGATCAGATGCGGATGCGTCTGTATCATCGACTTCCAACCGGACGTGTCCATCACGTCCGTGGCATGTCTACAAGAATCGAAACAAGCGTTTTACATATTTTTCTCTCATCAATTACCACTCCTCGACCACAGAAACGAACGGCAAAAAACGCTTACGTATTAATAAAATCTATGGCTTGAGCTTTCAGCTGGTCCGCACTGTGCAGATCGGCTAATATCAGGATTTCGGCTGCGTTCTCTATGGATAAATTTGTACATAACGCTTCCTCGCACATCACTTTCAGCCTCTCCAGGGCGTACTGAAAAGGAGGGGAATAATACAAGCGTGCATTAATTAAATTGCTCCCAAGAAGCACCGGTTCGAACAAATTAAGCACCTTATCGGCGGCGGCTAGAAGGTCGTCGGCCATCTTCTCCAAATTCGACGCTTTCCCCGTGTAAATGAACCGCAGCATCTCTCTGAGCACCTCGTGATCCACGTCCGTTATGTCGACCCGATTGTGTTTCCTCTCTTCCATTTCGTGTTCGAACATTGCTTGGAATACGGGACTACGTGCTAAAAAAATAGAACAATAATGCGAACGATTAGTACAGTGAAATGTATTCGATTACAACAAAAAAATGCATGTACAGATGGAATGAATATGAATAAGTTATTAAGCTTCTTGAAGAATACGATGTGCAATCATTTGATCAATTTTTTGGTCCTTAAGGGCAACAGATACATTACCAATAAATAAAGAGAAGCCTTTACCTGCTAATATTGCTTTATGAGCTTGGAACTCTCTACCGGCGACCGAAAGCGTAACGTCGCTAAACTTTTGATTTTCGAATAACAGTCCTAAATCGTCGGACAATCGACACTCCGGCACTTTGAATTGTATCGTGTTCGACTGGCCCGATATATTTACACTGTCCGCCACGACACTCACCTACAAAAAAAAAGGCTGGTCAATTCTTGCTTTGTTTCAATGAAAATGATGATAAAATGGAAAATTAATACTATCGATAATGGTATGTTTTAAATCTGACATTTTTCCTAGTAGAATGCTTAATCCTTTTCCGATTCGATACAACATCAAACATTTCTAATATTAAAAAATGGAACCAATGAATTGCTACAATAAAAATTAACGGCAGATTAATTCGCTCGCAATTTTTGTAATAAACCTTATGCAAAGTCAAACGTTAGGTTACTGTGAAACGTCATTATCACGCATATATCGTGCGTTTTTTTTTTCATTTACGCAGCAGGACATACGATCAAGTTGTCGTATTTTCTTTTTTCCAAATCGACTCAATTAATGCTGATAAGTAGCGCATAAGTTGTAGAAGAAAAACAATAACAAATAGCAAATTTAAAAGAAGTTGTGTTGTAAATAAAAGACTTAAATGTAACAACAAAATCAAATGCAAATGAAACAATGAAACTTGAAGTTGTTGAAACCATGGATTTTGTACATTGAAATATTGAATATTAGGAGAGACAGACTTCACTTTGTAAAAGCTTCTATGAAAACTGTTTTTAAAGTTTGCGTTCGCCTTCTCCTGATATTAGATATTGTGTCAGCATTAGCAAATACAAATTAGTTCGGGACAATGAACTTATATCCAAAACGTTTCGAGAAAAATACTTTAAAATTGCAATAATTGGAATCATACCGACTAATGTTGAGAATTCACGGTACAGTTTACTCAAAATGTGGCTTCGTTTGAGGCAAACAACTATTCTTCGCGTTTTGTCATCCTCAGATAAATAATCTTCGGTGGCGTCTTAACAAGAAATGATTCTGATCTTTTAATGTAATTAAAATAAATAACTTTGTTCCATTCAAGTTTATTTTTTTAATGAAAGCTTAGAAAGAAGCTACGTCTTGTATCTTAAATTTCTTCTACAAATTAAAAGGCTACTTAAAAGCTAAATTTAATTTACAAGCAACACAATACGCATTAATTGATTCGGTTTCTTTCAAATGCAAGTTGCACAAGTAGATTTTGTTTTTACGAAAAATCACACCTATTTTCAAGTTGTTGCATATGAAAAAAAAAACGAATCAAAGTTTAGTACGTTGCTTTGAAATTAAGTTTTAATTGAGGAATATATTACAAGAAATTTGCTAAATGACTACCACTCGCGATCAAAAACTTACTCAAACAATAATTAACCCTATGTAACAATATTAAAACCAAAACATTCTCTACGATGATCAATTATTGCTAAAAATGTTGTTTCAAATACCTCGCAAAAGATTGTTAATTTATCGTCCGGTAAGAGTCCATTGGCTTCGTCCAATAAAAAGTCCCTTCGAATGAATTTTTTGAAGCCCCAATCTTTGCCCTGCACAAATCTGTACGCTCGCTGGCTCTCCATCGCTTTCGTTTCCTCACGTTTGGCATTTAATATACTAAATTTAAATTTCGCACGCACTTCACTTTTATTACAAGACACTAACAACAGGTATAAGGATAAATAGTCTTTGCTCTCTTCGTCTAGGCCCTTCGGATTCACTCGCAAACACCTGTTGGCATAAGAAAGAAATGCAATTATACATTGTCATTATCCGAATGCGTTATTGTAACTTGAGTTAAGGAGATTTGAAGTAAATATATGTTTCGACATTGGAATTATAACAGCCGTCTATGTGTGTTAGTTCATCCCATAGATTAGTTGGCAGGTAAATTGAAAATCTCTTTCGCTTGGGGATTCAGTTCGGGTAAAGGTGAAATCGGTCGTTGTTATTGTCGTATTCGTTTGATGATGGTAAAATAATGTTATGAAGAGGAAACAGAGTAACGCAGTATATATTTTTATATACCATTTACAATCAGATAAACTATTGTTATACCATTTAAGTTTGTCATTGGCCCCTGCCGAGAAGGTGGACGACTTTAAAACTTCACCCATTTCTTCGCGACAAAAACTAAAATTATTAATGGTCCACATGTAGCTGAATTTCACAACTTTAACCTGAAACAAGAAAAAGAGGAAAATGAGAAAACGAGTTAAACTCAATTAACCGAGAAAACGTGATAATTAGAACGTCAAGTGAAAGCAACATCGACGACATCGTCATCCTCATCTAGTCGAATGGATCTTGAGAAAACAACGTTTCATGGGAAATGTTCATCTCTTCCAAAAGAAACTCGACGAATATCTACTCAAGTCGTTTTCGTTTATTTACTTTTTCAGTGCGGCCGACGTTCTTCCGTTTCTAATTTTACTCGAAACGTACGCGAAGAAGAATTTTTTACCTGCGTGTAGCACCAGTTTTCTGCGACCGGAGTATTAACTTCTTGTGGCGGAGGGCTTGGGACACGGCTTACGGCCATGCTGCTGGTCGGATGCAGATTGGAGCTTACCCGGGCGGTTTGCCCGGCTGAGCAATCGCTTACAACCGGCAGCCTGCAACAACAACAACAACAAAAATAATGAATAAATTTACTCTTTGCGAGCGAAACAAAAAGGAGCGAATTGAATCAAACGCGAAAAGCTCTCGCTAACAACAACGGACAATCTCATTTGCAGATGATGACCGTCCCTCTTATTAATTACCTATAAATGTAAGGCAAAGAGAGAGAGTGTGTGTGTGTGTTTATAAGGGAAAAATGATATCGTTACAGCTGTAAACTGAGCGAGTTTTATGTAAGCAAGTGCACTTAAACATCTGCTTTATTATTATTCAAGAAAAATGCTGCTTTGCTTCTTTTTCTTTTCGGGGGCCGTCCTTTTCGCGATGACTTTCTTTTAATTCGAAGCAACGATATTTGATTGGTAGCTACTATAAATTTGACCCTAGAATCAATTGTTCCTTTCTTTGCTCTCCAAACGAGAAAAAGAAAGTCTTTCGCTGCACAATTATGTCGTCGCACGTTTTTTTTTTTCTTTTTCACCGAACGGCATCATTCATATCATCATATCAAAATCATAAAAATGAACTTGTAAGCATGGCGATACTAATGCACTTAAGCTGCTGCTTCTTTCTCTAATTTTCGCAAATCCTGTTTGTCTCTTCTCTTATTTTTATAGCCTCATTGTGTTGGTGTTTTTTTTTCCACTAAGTCTAATTATAACACCGAGATAAATTAATTAAAAGAAAAAATAATAATTAAACATATTTTTTCTGCTATATAAAAAATCACGGCGAATAACAACTGCGAAGAGAAAAATAAAAGTGATACGAGCGAGAGATAAATATCGCCTTTCTAACCGTGAACATTCGCATATCCAAAGAGCGATCGTTCTGTAATTGGCGAACGCAAATCTTCATGTAAATAGCGTTTTGTTCATTATTAATGTAAATAATTGTGTTTTTAATAAAAACGAGTTGTTATATTAAAAAACGATTCGAGAGCAAGTTACACTTCCTGATCCCTCTTTTTTTTTTAATCTCTCCACGACGTTAATTACACATTTATATATTGGTTCAATCGAATAAGGTTCGAATGAAAAATCTGACGATCGCTCGTGCAAAAACAATTAACTTATTATAGGTAGAAGTGAACGTTCTGGGCAATTAATTTCTCTCCGTTTAAACGTAGATTTTACAACGGGCAACAAAACGATATATACGAAATTTTTGTTTTCGATTAAATTTTTTCGAAATTTCAAATAAAGTTGTGTAAGATATTCCGCGATTGTCTTGCCTTCGCCGATTTCCCTTTCGTACGAATCTTCCGCAATCGCCGCGCGAAAGGGTGTGTATTTAAGGAACTCGCGCGGGGCGAGCGTAAAAGGCAACGAAACGAAAGTAAATTTCTCGAGAACAGAACGCAAGAACACACGCAAAACGACACTTTTTCTTTCGTTCTCTACGTTTCCGAAGAAGAGGTCGTACACCTCCGTCGCAATAATAATGATCGGGACGTACGATGATGATGATGATGATAAACCAGACAGATATGTTGGTGGAGGATGGCTGAGTTTGCTGAAGGTCAGAAGAGACCTGGTGCAACGCTCTGAGTTGGCCAAAGAATAACACACCGCGGGTCATCGGCCTTCACAGAAATACCCGATTCGACATTTTTAGTTCGACTTTATTAATAATAACATATAAATATAATGGTAATATGCATTGCGCACCGAAAGAGCGAGTGTCGTGTGCTTACGGCGAAAGAGATGAAGCCATCGAAATACGTTCGTAATAGAGATCTTCGATACGTAATCGCGTGTAGTAGTAGATGTACATAATATCTCCGTCGAGGAGCGATTTGTTGGCAATCGTTCGAAAGGTTACGGCACGAGACGTGGAGGAGAACCCATCGAAGAAGAAGAGAGGCGAACGCATGAAAAGTGACAGCGCACGTGTACGTCGTCAAAGTTTCGAGCTACTGGTTATGCGTGCTTTTGTTGTCATTTTCCTTTTCGATCGTTACAGTAAAAGAAAGGAAACGACGGAGAAGAAGTTAGGGAAGCGGCTTCCTCTTTTCTTCGCTACGTTTTCGCCGTTAATATTATTTATTCTCTCGTATAAATCATTCATTAAACAGCAACATACAAGCGCACAATGCAGTAGATACGTTCCTCTAGTTACTACCACTACTACAACAGCTAAATGCACCGCGCCGGATTAATTCCATTGACATTAATTTAGTGCATGCAGCAGCGGCAGTAGTAGTAGTAGTGGTAAATATGTTCTTCCTATATCCATAAGCTAAAATACACACAACGAGAATTAATTTCGAATTAGAGTGGAAGGTGTGTCATTGACATTTTCCCCCTCGCTCCCATTGTCAGTCGGTTCATTTCTCTTTTATTATTTCGTATTTTTCTGTTCAATGTACGGATTTGTTTTATCGATTATTATCATTAATTATTTTTCATATAATAATAAACGCGAAAACTCGTACGAAACAGCGCAAAGGTTATTATTGACGTATCGCGATTATTGTTAGCACACGTTTCTTTGCGTTTCCTTCGCGTTTTCTGAAAGACAAGTACTACATTCGTCGAAGAAACGTAGAAACAAACAATTATGAAATTAACTTTCATTAAATTACTCTCGAGCATATATCAATCAGGGAGTTAATGCGGGAGAGAGTGTGAGAGAGAGAGAGAGAGAAAGGTAGAAGAAGTAAATGGTAAGTTAAGGGAGAGAAATCTAATTTTCACTTTTTTACGAAAAAAAAAATCGTGAAAGTTGTTACGAAAAGGCCGGCGAGCAATCAAGTAAGACGAAACGGAAAAAAGAAAGATTTAATGGAAAGGGAAAGAGCAGTAACGGCAATTGAAATGCCGTATTCGAAAATCGCATTATTTTATTGGCACGTCAAGAGTTGCCAATCGTCGCAATTTAATTAATCCGCACTAATTGTAAGCGAGATGATAATGTTAATTCGTAAATTGGGTCAACAAACACACACTCGTACAAGAACTAAATGGACGTAACAATAACGATCATTATTACAATACGTTTTGCAATTTGCTGTAAGAGAAAGAGAGAATTGAAAATCCGATTTTTTAAAGCCGAATGAATTATTGAAATTTTCTATTTTGCTTACCCAAACTGCGAGCTTTTACTTTCGGACGGAAATGAAAAAGCCTGCGAATTATTAGCTTTAGCAATTGCCCAATTTACTAAATCCACGTTAATCCGTTTCATTGGCACGCGGTTATTTACTTCGAAATAAATTCCGATTTCAATCTGTCTTTCGCTTCCTCTTTTCGATAGTGAAAGTCGTTATCGAAGAGTCCTCCTTCTTTCGCTATTCGAAACCTAATCGAAAACTAATTAAGTTATATTACAAAGAGGAAATCGTATCAGTTTTCAATGCGGTATAAACTGAATAAGGACGTCGTACGGTTTAATAATGATGATAAAAGAAAACCTTGCGATTTATTTCACATTCATATTTTCCCATGCGCCGGTGAAACGTGGAAAAACCGATTCGAAATTCGTATAGGAAATAATTGATAAATACAATCACACGCAAAACACACACACACATAAATTGGACGTTTCAAAAGAAAGAAATCATTTGAAAGAGAACAATATTGTGTCATTGTAAAAAAAAATACAAATTTGAAAATGCGATTACATAATTGAACGTTGAAGTGAAATCAAGAAAGTTACTCTACCAATAATAATAATAAATAACGCAGGTTCACTTTTGTAAAATAAAAGAAATAGGTGCAGACCGACAACTAATAACAATCGTGAAAAGTTTGTAGTTCTCTTCCAAGCCGAACCTTTTACGATTTTCAATTTTACGTAATATAATTTCCCTATTAAACGAGAGAAATCGATAAAATATCAAAAACGGTCCTGTTACCTGTAACTGCAACAATAAAAATAAAAAGATATTATGGCCAAATAGGATTCGATGTGGAGGAAATAACGCATTTACTTAACGGAACGTATATATTAAATAATAATAAATAAAATATGTGATGAAGAAATCATAATCGCGTTTAAAAGGCGACACAAAATCCAATTCAACTCATGGCTGTATAATATTATTATTACTATTAGTGCGCTGGTTGAAGAACTCGAAGAAGCAGGAGAGAGGTCAATGAATCGTTTCAATTTCTTCCTATTTCATTATTTCACTCTTCATTTTTTGTGTCCCTCGTTTTATTTATAACGGTCCCGTTGCTGGCTTTCCAGCTTCCCTACTACCGTAAAAGCCGCACGAATAAAGCATCGAATTCGATTCGATCGAAAACTTTCTCTCCTCTTGAATACAAAAATGAGCGACATTTTTTCCCAGCATCTGCATCATTATTCCCAATCGTAAATATTCACCAAAATGGTTTCGCGGCCCTCGCCCGCAAGAAGCCAGCTCCTACAAACGGTGGGGCCGAGCAAAAGCAAGCAAGCAAGCCAGCAACACGGCACATGCCGCCGAAAGAGAAATCGATATAGTCGGAGGAAAGCGCGGGTGTTCAATAAAAGGAATAAAGCGAGGCGAGCAGCAACAGAAGCACTAACAGCAACATCAATGGGGAAACACTCGTTATTATTTTGAGCGTAAAGGGAAAGCAAAGATGGAAAAAAGGCCTTTCTCCAAGCGGCCGAACGAGTAGAGAGTTACGATATTCTCCTCTCGACGTCGGGTGAAACTAGGAAACCGTTTCGTATTGGAATCGAACGCAATTTAACGCTAGGCCGGTAAGCAAAACGAATGATTGCTTCGAGAGCGAAGAGAACGAAGGAAATCGCGAAGATTGCTGCAACGCTGGAATAAAGCATCGACGATATCGGAAGGTTGGATTTTATTTCATTTTCTCGTTCGATAAATAGAAATGAAACGAGATCGAGAGAGGGCAATTAACGAGCGTGTAACAAACTCGAGCGTAGAAACTCTAGCGACATGCAGGGAGTTGCTCAATTCTAAATATACACGAAAAAAAAAAACTTAAATGGGCACAATTTCATTTTCGATTCCATGCGTATTTAAAACGTGACGAACGCGCCCGCCCGCCCTTGCGAATGTGCAAACGGTTTTTCGCGGAAGCCGAAGCACTTTCAACGGCCCACGAATCACGCACGTTTCTTTATTCGTTTAATTAATATTAATTGCAATTATTATTGTTTGATTATTTTTAGCGAACGATTTACGTAAGCGACGAGTAGCGGGCAGCAGTTAAAAGTGCACGTTAATGGCAGTAAATGTGATTGCGCAAAAAATCGAGAGAAAAAAGTGGAAATAATGGCTAATAATATTAATAATGAGAACAAACGCAAATTATAATCCGGATAACTTTCGAAAAAAAAAAATAAACAAAACGAATTGCATCAACGAGAAACGCGTCTCTCTGTCTGCCTACGCGACGACGACGATTATTTCGCGTTCTACCTAAATAATACAACAATACAATTACCGCGGCAAGTAAAGCCATTATTAATATCCATTTCATATCTGTATATGATTTATTTAATTATTACACAACGCTAAATAAAGCTCGAAGAACGTGTCGCCATTCGGTTTCTATTTAAAGAAAGTTTGCAATCTATTCGAAGCGTAATTTCGTTAAGATTTACGTAACGATTTTAGAGTACAACTTGCCGCAGCAATTGGATGATGATGATGGTCTGATATTAGCAAAAGAGACCATTTTTCCCCCCGCATCGTCCCGATTTTATCAAAGTCGTCTCGCACGCGCTCAAATTTAAAACCTTGGATTCGAGCTCGAAACGAAAAAAAAAATTATTACTACGACCTTTCCGTATATTTTAGCATACGCACACGCGCGCATTTTCGCGATGATGATTATGATGAATTAGACGGGTGCACGAACAAAAAGCATCAGGTATTTTTTTTTAATTCCTCCTGTTGCTATTCTAACAGATTCGCTAACAAAATCGCCAAACAACAACAAGATTATGGCGAAATTCAGGCAAATTGCAGTGAAGCAATTACTTTCGGAGCAGAAGTGTCATCGAGTGATTTTTTATTGCAATAATCCCCAGAATTTCGCGTACTCGCGCACATTTGCCGTAATCCCGTCCGTTTACTTCGCATTAATAATAACGCAAATTTCGAGCAGGGTCTTCGGTATTTCCTATTTCGACGTAAACACGCGGATTTGGCTACGTAAATAAATCTGCGTCAGTGGACGTAATCCGAACGAAAAGAATAGAAAAACCGCAACAGGGAAACCGACTTTTACTTTTCCCGTCCGGTTAACGTACGAAAAAGTTATGAATTAACGAATCGAATCGGGAGGACGCTGATGGTCCTTCTTTTTCGTTGTCGAAGCCCACATGCGGCCAAACCGATTAATTTTATTGCCGATTTCGTAACGGACACCGCTTTTTCCATGCATTTTTCCTCCTCGCATATATACGCCCCCACGCCCATTGACTCGCTGACACGATTAATGGCATAAATCATGAGCAATAATAATAACGATTAAAATCGCGAATAGTTAACATCAAATTGCGTTTTATAATAATCATCGTAATTAAAAAAAAAAACTCTCCGTTTATTACGCGATTACGATTTAATGTTGTACACGTCGTTACTTAGTATTAGGAAATTAAATGAATTGCGATTATGATTAAGGCGAAATGACGATGTTGTACTCCTCATTTCGGTAACGAACAATTAATTAATCGAAACGACTCCCTTGTATATTCCTTAACGTTATATCGTTATTATTTCTTTAAGGATCGATTTATTATCATCGACGATGCATAATTTCGCATTCGCCATTCGACGTCTTCGTCGCCGGGCGACATTATCTTCAAGGACAATTTGCTCGACGAACAAGTGGTGCATGTTTAGAATACGAATGTTCGACTCTCGACTTGATAATGACCGAAAGAAATGTTTACGGGCGCGATAAGTATCTCGAAACGTCCACGCAACTAAACGCGAGTCCGTCCCTCTCTATCTCTCGCAACATTTTGCATAGATAATTTGTGAGTTAGCAATCGATCTTTGCGTTTACTTTCGGATTCATTCGATTCGTCTTTAATCTGCGAATAATACGTTTCGCAAAAGAGCGCTCGCTCGCCACGTTTTCCGCAGCGTGCGAGTGCACGCGGACTGCAAGCGAGGGGACGACGAACAAAGGAGAGAAGTTTAGAAGGGCATTTCACGTCTCTAGTAGTTATTATTCATATCTAAGCGAGCGAAATGCGAAAAAAGACGAAAGAAACGATGCAAGCCTGCGCTTTTTTTTTTGTTTTTTTGTTTTCGTTTCGTCTCCTCTTCGTCATCGCCCGTGATAATAATAATGTGGGCATCAACTTGTTCCCCTTGGAGGGGCCATCGGACCCCAGAGGTCGACAAGAACACGGTCATCGCCCTGGACGGTACGAGAGGCATATACAACGACGACGACCGCAGCAGCGACTGTTAAGAGAACTGAAACGCCACTCTTTCGATGGATTCGTGCGAAGCGAATAAAAGTTTATGATTATTTCCCAGCATCATCGAAAAAACGTCGCCTTCGAATTACTCAATCCGCGAGGTTTCTTTTTCATTTGTTTGATTCGCTTAACGGGGCAATTCCTTTCTTCAAAGCTCGGCAAAGGAAGCGATAGAAACAATCCGAAGGCCTTCGCCTCTAATTGCCCTACCTACCTACGCTGCTGCCAATTAATTAGCGATTTGAGCGAGGTATTGGACGGAATTCGTTCGGTTAAACAATCGACGTGTGTATAATGGGAGATTGCGTGCGTTAATAAAAGCGTTTCGTTTATTATTATTTAAAAAAAAACCTTTTTTTTTTTTCATTATGAGCCATTGTCGCGTGTCGTTACTCGTGATAACCGATAAGAAGACCTTCGCATAAAGATCAAATGTGTATTGTAATAACGTTATGCTATAAATAAAAGGAATTAACAATAATAATAACAATAGAGAACATTGCAGAAGGTTAAACTAATTTACTTTTATTTCTGTCTTTCGCCGTATCGCCCTTTATCATTAATAGTAACAATTTCTTTTTTGCGTTAATTAAGCCGTTAATTTTTATTGTATGGAGCCACACACATATTCATGGCGACAAAGAGCGAATTTCGAACCACCGCCGAAGATTAGTTAATTGAATGGTTTTAATTTGTCGTTTCGTTTATAAACGAAGGTTAGTTACCTTTCAGGACTTTCGAAAACGAAAATAATTAAATCGAACGCGGGGCCTCGCCTATTTTCATTTATTATAATTACAACTTGAACTGTATTACACACGATCGCCTTTTTAATTAATTAATTAGTCGATGGTGTCCTTTACTGTTACCCACGGCTGATGCCGTTTTTCCTGTAAGGAGGTGCACAACGGTTCAAAGGAGAATAAAATGGTAACGGTACTTTCTAATCATTCTTTTGACAAATAATTTGCAATTAGCATCGTGTAAGCATTTGGATTACTGGAGGTGTGGCTATTCAAAGAACTGAAATAGATCCTACCTAATTTGGTCCCTAATGATAATAATGGTAGCTTTATCTGAATTTAGCCTGTGTAAACAATTGCGATTAATTTCAATTAAACCTTGTTTATCGCAAATACGGGGAAATCAAATTAATTCCTCCTAGAATTTGAAGCACGTGGGCCTTTTATGTGGCGATACAAATTGACCCATAAATAATACGCACGAAGCATCAATCGATATACTTAGCGACATGCGTAATTTACGATACGTTATTTGATCCCTCGGTATGTAATGCAGGTTAAGCTTTAACGCAAACTTTTCCTGGTACTTTTCGTTGTTGTTATTACAAAGCGATCTCAATAGAATATCATTATGCGTAATCGAGTTCTGGAGATCCCGATTATTAAACGAGAACAAAGCTTAAAGCATAAATAATAATGAAAAGGAATTAGTGTAGGTTACAAAGTACGAAATTATGTCACACGGTGCAGAAAATAAAAAAGAGAAAAGGCGAGCGAAGTAATTGTAGTAAAATAGGTTTCGTGCATAATAGCGAATTGGCAAGGTTAGAATTCTAATTCCGTTGCCTATCCGTTTCGCAAAATGAAACACATTGTAAGGCCGATGATGATGATAATAATGATCAGTCAATATAATAGCGGCAATAAAAATGAAACAGAAATAAATTTCGAAGAAGAACCGAATTTATTACCATCGTTCCTCTCGCGCTGTTAAATCGATTCAAGAGTTGGCGGGCTTCCTTGAACGACTCCGTATTATCGTTTCAATTGATCAACAGCAGCAGCAAAAATGGCAAGTGGTCTTCCCGTCTTCTTCCATAAGCCCGATAAATTAGCAAACACCGCACGAACCTAATTCTTTCGATTAACCAATCGATGGGCGAAATGTTAATTGAAGCAGTCGTCACACAAAGCGAAAAAATTAATAATAGGAAACGATACGAACGGCGAGAACAATGAGCAAAAATTGACATCCGTCAAAGACCTTCGCGAAAGACAGCCTGGATATACGACCTAGCTAAAAATATAAAAGTAAGAGGAGAGGAAAAACGTTTCGGCATGACCTTAATGCGACACAACGCATTATAACGTGGCACGTTGCTTTCTTACAATTCCTTTTTCTTTGCATTTCCACATGCTTGCATATTCTTATGGATTTATTAAACGCGAAAAAAAAATGGAGGAACAAAACGCGAATTAATGGTGAGACTTTGTCGCGTACGCTTACGTACACGTCGAATTTCTTTTCCTTTTTATACGCTGCACTACGATAATTAATTTCTTTATCGTAAAAAAAAATAAATTAAAATGTAAAAAAATGCGCAGGCCACAATAAGCGATTAGGAGCAGGGTTCAAGGCGAAGTTCAGGTTCAAAACAACTTCAATATTATTATTTTATAATAATCAGTTATTAGTGGCAAGCAAATAATTATAAGGAAGAAAAACTGCGTCTCCATCGTTCCGGAGGAATGTCGCAGAGCAAACATTCGACGCAGATCATCTGCATTCGAAGTTCAACAATTACAATATACTTTAGTCACCTACATTCGTTTGGCGAAGGAAAAAGAGGCGAGAGAGAATCCAATAATAAATATTGGAAAGTACGCGGAAAATTCCCCCGAGGAAAACGTTTCTCTTTAATAAAACCAATTTTATACGTTCACGATAAATTTAATATAATCAAACGAAAGAAGAGTCGAAGAACGAAGCGGAATCGACGTGAAATGAATCATGTCGTGCACATTATTTCGTCGTTAAAGAGGCCACGCGACGATTAACAATTTAACAGAACGCGTCTATTTGTTCCTATTAAATTTCCTCACAACGAATCCAGTGTGGGAAGACGAATCTCGTTTCTCTTTCGTGCGATTATTAAAATTCATCTAACTTTTTCCACCGAACAAATGTTTTCGCCGAAATCAAATTAACGTTAATGCAAAAGTTTAGTAAATTAATTGAACGCGTTCCTCCTCCATCCTTCACATCTCCGTCAAGAAATTCGTTATGGCGTTGCGGCGGCGGCGGAGGCGTTTCTCATTCAAGCTCCCAGACGAATCGATACCACGTATACATGTTGTACTTAATACTACACGCGTTTTGTATAATTTGCAATTTATTTGCAAATCTGGTGTTTTACTAGTGACGAAAACTGAGTGGTTGACGAAGGCGTGCAAACGACAAAACTTGTAAAAGAGTGTGGGGAAAATCGTCGATCTGCAATTGATCGAGTTTTCGTTTCGTCCGAACGATTTTTAAGTAGAAGGTTCAATAAATAACGCTGTCGTAAAATAATAACCGAACAATAACGAGGCAAAAAAATGGAACGTTTCAAATTGTTGATGGGAGAATTGAAAAAGAGAAATTCAATTTCACTTCCATTCTCGAGGACTATCGATACGTACGTTTCCCAACGAGAGCGGTATTCCGTTCACTAAATTTCGACAGAAAGAAATTTCATAAATTCGTACTAGAAAAAGAAAGAAAGGAGCGACGTCAGTGATTTACACCGCATTAGCATAAAGGTACAATGTAGAAATTTACCTCTAGATAAGGTTTCTTTTTTTAAAATCATTTTCCTCCCTTTTTTTCCCTTTTCTTTTATATTTGTTGAAGGGTTTCTTTTTGTTGTTGAGAACGTTTAAACTTTTACGATTATACGCAGCGGGCGATTTTCAGGGTTATTAATAATAATGCGAACGACGAAAATTTAGTAATATGGCAAGATGAAAAACGGAGGAAACACGAAAAAAAAAACAGAGAGAGAGAGAGAGAGAGAGATGATTTGCACGGTCGTACAACTTCAATGTGACCTCTGACACAACGGCAGGGCAGTCGGCCAACAAAATGGGCCGAATTGGGTGGCAACGACTAGAAACGGCAAATATCTGGATCATATGATTTACATTCCACATTACCAATAACATAATTTCGAGTAAACGATTCAATTTTACGGCTAGACTTTATAAAAGCCGAACACGCTTGTAGGAATCATAATCCACTTTACCGCGTTCAGTCGATGCTTATTTTTCATTTGCGATGAGACGAGATGAAAGAAGTTCACTATTCGATTTAAAGTTGCAACGCAATTTGCGCGAGTATCCTTTTAAAATTCCGACCGCTGCCGGCGAGAGTGCCGTTTTAAAAAAAAAATGCGGATCGATACTCGTTTGCCAGTTACGTTCCTTTATCGAATATACAAGTAGCGAATAAAGTAAGTGGATGATAGGCAAAATGTGTCTTTGCAATGTTTTCATTACACCGCATTTGCAACGTACTGTAAAGAATATTTATTATTTACCGTTACACTTCGAGGAAGTAATGCAGATTAATATGAACGTACAGGTTACGTAACGAACGTGTGCCATCGCTTATGGTTAACGTTCCTTTGGTTGGCTTTTTGTTTTCGCATTGAAACATTTCCAATTCGTCATAGGACTCGGTGTATCCTGTCGAATACTCGCTTATAAAATGTTAAGTTTCTTTTATGAACGTATCGGAATAAAGTTCATTAAAATGTTCGTCGTCGCTGTCGTGGGCGAGTAGAGGTTGAAGATGATTGTGGTTTACCTTCACGACATTCGGTCATTTTCAAGAAACGTTTGCTTTAGAATGTCGTTTCCTATTTCCTCCAACGCAACGTATCACTCGTAAACGGATCGAAAAGACTTCGTTAGTTTAATAATAGATTCTCGAAAACTGATATAATAATTCACTCTCAACGACGAACATATAAACCATCGCATATTACATTGTTGTAAACGTCAAAGGCGTTATCAAACGTTTATTTGTTTTGTAAACATGTGCACATGGAACAACGTTCGATAATAGAAGGGACCGTTGATGATGATGGCGATGATGATGTATAATGCAAACGTGCGTATGAAATGCTCTAACCACCACTTCTTCGTCCTCCCCCTCGACACGGCCTCGTGCCCTATTATTATCGTATTGTTGTTGGCTGGCGGATTATTAATTGAAAACGTTTCGTTTGCACAACACGTCAGAAACACCAATCAATCGCCGAAAATTATGAATCCATTTCAATAAACTGATGTTATTCTACGCAAACTTATTTGATCTTCCGGTGGACGAGGCGTTTAAAACTTTAAGGGGTGATAAAATGGCGCAAGATAAGCAGGACAGTCTCAAGGAACGTGGGTCCGCAAATGTACGGTTCCGGAGACACGAAGGATTCTTCCTTTTTGTAGCATATCTTCGTTTTTTGCCTTCTTCATTCAAAAAACTTTAAGTTTCGTACTGTAATTAACAGATACTTTGACATAGAAAGAGTTTATAGTCGATATTGAGTCGAACTGTCGTTGTGCCCTTTTATTCAAATTTTTGAATTGGCCCACATGCATTTCGTCTATGGTCGTGATAATGCGAAATGCCAAAGAAGCGCAACGTTTTATGTTGAAGCCGATCCCAATCGTTAGATTCCTTCAGTTTGTCTTTTTACGGAACATTTACGCAGAATATTGAAAGAAAGATGCCTAGGATCAAGTGGCGCTGTATCATAATTTGCGAAATCGCCAAATTTAAACTTCCCAGATTGCTTTCGTTGGGGATTTTTGCAAAGTTTAGTGAATGCCACGCTTGCAAATGACATCGATGAACTTAAGCAACGAATAGATCAAAGATGTCACCGATTTTAATTCAATGCTTGATTGCCTAAGATTTTGGAAAGAATTCGAAGGTCCTGGCGGCAAAGATGTCGTGGCTGTCGTGAAATGGAAGGAGGGAACTTTGAACATCCACTTTCACTTACTTTTTCGTTGTTTTCTGTTCATAGTTTGCATTGTTTGTACATAATAATAGATAAAAATTAGATAAATTATCGCCCCTTCAAGTTTGTGGCACGTTTTTTTTTAAACGTCCTGTATACACGATATCAATTACCATTCGATTTCTAATTAATTAACATCGGCGGGAGAAATATTAATTTTGCACGTTACACACGTCAACTCGAAGGAATTTCTAGTCGGAGAGCGAAAAAAGGTGAATGTTAAATGGAATAATAATAATAATGGAATTGGCTACAATATAGTTTTATATAAATGACAACAACATATCCAAGTTATAAACGAGCAGCTAGTTCATCTTGAACGTAACGAAAGCAACCTTGAGACATATATTTAACTCGAACTTGAAACGTGTAAGTTTATAAAAACGAACTCTAAACGTAACGAGTGAATTATCATTAGGATAGAACAGTAGAAGCCCGAATGAAAGAGACGACCAATATGGATTCGTATAAATGAGGGAGTTTTCGCATAATTTTTGCCTTTATCCTCTATTATGCAAATTGATTCAGCGGAGACGAACGCGGAAGGAGAACGCGTTCGCGTCGCGACCGGAGAACGAAAACATAAATAATCGATCGATAATAGTGAAACAATGCGGAAATTACATAATTTTTACCATGGATTTATTTTTGCAAGGAATAAACATTAAGCGAAATGGCAAAGCGTCACAACACTCACACACGTACGCAAACGATAGGAATCGACTGCGTTCAGCAACGTGCCGTGATTTATCCGGAATGATGGCATAAATTAATACGTCCATAAATAGCCAAGGTTGAAAATCGTTAACGCGAATTTTCATATAATAATCATTAATAAAGCCTTTATTAGATCAGCGATTCGTTTAGAACCAAAGTCGAATTCTTTTATCTCGCACCAACGAAAAAGTTGCGTCTCTTTCTCGCTCGTTTCGCGTGGCAATTAACAATTCCGATTCAAAAATTCATAAAAAAAAGCGGACAACCGACTCGAACACGTTTTCCGTTGGCCAATTTCACGAGAGGCATAATAGAAATCAGAAGAAGAAAAAAGAACGCTAATATTTAATAATAATAACAGGAATTAACGGAAATATTACCTTGTAGAATGTAGCCAAAAAAAAGTCACATTCAAGGTTAATGGTAAGAATG
This sequence comes from Hololepta plana, assembly GCA_963695495.1. Lineage (NCBI taxonomy): Eukaryota > Metazoa > Arthropoda > Insecta > Coleoptera > Histeridae > Hololepta > Hololepta plana. The sequence continues at coordinate 1,820,566 of OY968834.1, read as the reverse complement.
AAAGACAAATGGCGAGAGAAAAGGAGCCACGAGCCGCCGCGAGGATAACGAATAAAGAACGGACCGAACGAACAAAGAGGGGCGAATAGATTTTCGCTAATTAATTAAAGCGATAGGACGAATAATCGCAACAATCGAAGGAAAGAAAGAACCAAACAAAGAGTTTTTGTGCTTCCTCAATCGTGCTTTCTGAACCCATTTAGAAACGTTTATAACATGAATGTCTTAATCTAAATAAATTGCTCTTGTGATCTACTTTCCTCCTTCTCGATGAGTTTTTCGTGAAACAGGAAATGTATTACAAATCTTTTTGCGAAACGCACACAAGAACTTTATAAAGTTTTTCGTGTGCGTGTTTTTACGATTCTAGTTCAAGTAAAAGGCGCGCGGACGCAACAGCAATTTAGACAATACTCATTTACATTTATTTAGCGCAGAGTTTGTCTCGAATGCGGCTTCTCTCAATCTTAATTCGATTTCAGTGCATTTTTGCCTTCTCTCTCTCCCTCTCGAAATTATCGAATTGGAATAATCGAAACGAGACTAGGTCTCCATTAATAAGCGAGGCAATTAACCTACAATTTTAGCAATAATTTTTCATAAAGTTCGTTGAATTTATTATATAAATTGTCCGTGCAATTTTGCCGCAAACGTGGAAAGTAACACGGATAATAATTGCTGTCCTATGAAGAAATTGGATACGATTCGATTAATAATTTCGAAAGAACGCAAACGACAAAGGGGAGCAATAATAATAATTTAGATATACGTGCTTAATGAAACGCTCTACTTGTAACCAACTTTATCTCTTGTACAAACACGCTTTTATTAATTTATACACGGCATGCGTATTTTACCCACACGCGAAACCATGCGAAATTGTACCGAAGAAGAAAAAAAAGATAACGAACGAAAACGAAACGACAAAAAAAAAACAGTTAATCTGTGTCAGAAAATTATTAATTAGCACAAATTCATCGTAAGTATGTGCTCGTTTTTAAATTAGCAACAAAAAAAAACGTTGTGTAATTATCATAACAATTATTATTATTGTATAATTAGCCAATGTAACAAACGGTGCAATATTATTGCTAGAAGAGGACCGTTAAACCGCGAATAAACAAAATCAGAGTCTTATCGCTTCATTAAAAATATTTTTACCAATCTCAAAGTGCATCGATGCTCTAGAAAGTGTGATTTCGTTGTTAATGAGATCTCGTCTTTTGAAGATTCTTAAAGAGAGATGGCGAAAGAACGTCGTAATTAAATATTAATTAGCACTTGACGATTCTGTATAAATAAATTATTTAGAACGCATTTATTAAAACTAGTGAACGTATGTAAATGTCGTTATAAATTCGTTTTGAAATTGAAACGAAAACGTGTTTTTCTTTTTAAATAAAGGCCAAAAAATCGTCCTCTTCGCTCGTGTAAATAATCCTTTCCAACTGTATATCAGCTGACGAATTGTGTTTGCCAAAATACTCGAACGAAAAAATTACAAACAAATTGGCCCAAAAATTCCGTTTAATTCGCGCAAAACGCCATTTATTATTACGCATTAACGCCGCGATAAATTGATCGATTATGTAACTCTAAAAATAATTTCGCGAATGGAGAAAAAAATGATGGCAAAGGACATTTGAATTAACACGAGCCTCGCACAAACACACTTGGCAAATTTTATGTGTGCACAAGGACGTGCGAATAAAATTGTTTTCAATTAAACGTTACAAAACGAATGCAAAAACTCTCCCATTTTGCCTTTTTGCTTCCGTCTCGAAAACGAAACAAAGATTTAGTCCCCAGCGATCGATGTGATAACAGTTAATTATTGATCAAATGGATTCGATTCTTTTCCTTAGTCATTATTTTCGGTTACTCGTACGACCTTAAATTTTTCTCTAGGTTATTAATAATTAGAAACGAGCAAATTGTTATAATGCTGGCAGGAATTGTTGTTATTGGTTCTCCTTGTTCTCATCGTCGTCGAATGCTTTACGTAAGAAAATCGCAAAACAATCAATAAATGGATGGGTAAAGTAAACGTCGTATAGGATATTATAAATCAACCTTTTGCTATTTCTTTTTATAATACATTGCAAAACCGACATTTTTGTTATTTTGTTTTATAGGAGTAATACTTGTCGTTTGTCCGTTTTCGTAATAGAGGCCTGAATGATTAACCATTTAATAAACGAACGTTGGCCAAAATTAATCGCACGATTTTTCGCTTCAGGGTTACGCCAATGCCGCGACAGGAAACCGCCAATCTTTCGAATTTCGCATTTTTCGTGTGAGAATCGACGTTTATTTCGTACGATTGCATTATAATAAATGGGAAAATTACGTTTTCGATATGAAGTAAAAAAAAAAATAATATAAATATAAAAGCACAATAATATTTATTTGGAACGAATTTATAATATGAATAAAATAGTATAATAATAAGAGACAAATCAAGGTGACACAAATAAAATATTCTATCGTTCGTTGTAAATGCGAAAGAATGAGAGCGGCAAGTATGATGGATGTTTGTGGGAAACAAGGAGAGTGAGACCTCTTGAAAATCGTTCGTAGCCAATGTCAAAGTAAGTGAGTAGCATTTGAACGAAAAGCATATTACATCAGAGCGTTTCGTAAAATGCGTTTGGTGACTTACTTTTCCTTCTTCGACTAATTACCGCGTGTTTGTTGCTGCTCTGACGAATTAAAGTGCGATTTTGTAATTCCATTAAAACCACGCTATTATTGAAATAGCATCAACAGCAACGATCGTATCGAGACTTGGAAGATTCCTGTGGCTTTTCACGTCGTTCAAAGTGAAGACGTATCTTTTAGCAATTAAGAAAGAAAATGCAACGAATGAATCGACTACCAGCAAATCTTATTATTATTAATGAAAAATCCTTAACCCAAATCAATATTTCACAAGTGTTGCTACTACTGATTTAATTTTAATTAACATTAACATCCTAAACAACGTTCACCGTCTATCTTTAATGCTATTATACATTTCCGGAAGTGACACAATATAAAAGGTGTTTTGCGTACGCCATAAACGAAGAGGTGAATGAGAGAATTAATGAAATTTAATTTAAAAAAAAGGACACCGACAACTTGTTGTTATTATCGAGGATACCGTTCAATCAATTACATTCTCCACTTATTGACAATTCATTAAACTCCACGGATTCGTTTCGTTTCATTGAGAGAGTGTAGAAATTGAAATCTACAGGCGAGATTTCAAAGAGCAAACAAAAAATTATTTCACAAATTAACAATTGGTAGGAAAGGTTTCGATATTTTTTAGTACGTTAATTCGCTAGCACACATTTTTTTCCGCCAAACTTTCACGCAAAATCTCCTTATAAACGGTTCTGAAACGAATAAAGAACTTTCTTACTAGGAGAGGAGAAATTTCATAACGTTTTATACGTATTTCAACGAAATAAAAGGCAAAATATATATATTTTTTTCTTTTCCAACAGCAACATTGCAATACCTTTTCTTTATTCACAACGATCTAAATTAGAAAAACGCAGGATCCTTTCACATTTTACTTAACAAGTAAACGAAACGAGAAACGCTAAACAGAAGAAAGATTTTTATCAAATCACTTACTTTTACTTGCTCGTTATTTATTTTTAGAAAACGCTCTTATCCCGAATTAATTTCGAACCGAAATAAAAAAAAAACAAATAAATAACACACGCACCTTTCCATTTTTCCCCACTTTCTTTCTCTTAATTCGAACTCTTCCATTTACCCGGACAATCTGCCCGGAGTGAAAACGAGATCATTTAAGCGAACGAAGAGAAGAATGGATTTCTACCGAAGGAAGGGACGCGAATGCACCATCGTAACGGTGGTTATCTGAACGATTTCAAGGTGCACTGGAAGGCGAGATAAAAGGGAACGAACCAGATGTTCGAGTGCTTCCATAATGCGTCGATCGCCTCGTTATGACATCTTTTTACGAGACCAGCTGTTTGAACTGATTACAATTTATCTCTATCATCGCGCTTCGAGATAACGACAATTCGCAGTTGCATTTAGCCATCGACGAAGACAACAACGTTGCGACACAAAGAAAAGACGCTCGATCGGTCGTAAATTAATTCGGAACAGCGTCGAAGACTGCGAAACGTTCGCATAAAGCAAAAAAGATTTGCGAAGTAGCTATCAATCAGGAGGACGACGTTTGGCTCTCGGGGAGTTTCCGATCGAAACTCTACACGTTTCGTTACGAAAAAGAAAGAAGAAAACCGGTGAACGTCGTCTTCGTTGAATAAACGAAGGGTCGGCGAGAGCGAGGGAAGCGAAAAGACCCTCTTCGTACGCGACAAAAGCTTCGGCCGCCCCGCGCGCAGAAAGCAAGGGAACGGAGAACGAAGAGCGGAAAGATTCCTCAGAAACCCGCTTAACGAAGAAAAAGAAAAAAGGTTTCTTTTCGGCGTTGGTGGTTCATTTGAATTTCACGTTTTCGAATCGTTCGCCTTCGAAATTTCTTGCCACAGCGCGAGAAAGAGATGAAGAGTCTCGTATTCGAACGAGAAATATAAATAAGCTAATCACGTAATCGTTTCCGCGTTGCTGTTTCTTTGTTTCTTTTTTTTGCTGTTCGTTCGCCAATATTATGCAGCTCGTTAAATTTAACATTCGCAAGAAACGGAAAAACGGAACGAGACGATAATTTGATATTCCAATTAACGCGATCGGAATTCTACGCCTTTGGATGTGATTCCATTCGGTTTCCGACGTAGAAAGTTAACGTACATTATTCGCCCAAAAAGAAATAATCGTCTCTCTTTTTTTTTCTTTCTTTTCGAGCAAGAGTTTCAAAAAAAAACCGTGGCATTTAAAATGCAGTATAGTTTCATGGCGATATTAGTAGGCATTTTGGGGTCATTGAAAATCTCTAGATTGAGGCAACGAGCGAGCCGTGCTCCACATAGACTGACACACATACGCGCGACTGAAACAAATCGAGTGGGTGACACTATTGTATTCAGCGATTCGAGAAAGAAAGCTCGGAAATGCGGAGGAAGGAAGATAGAAAGAAGATTAATGGGTGTATATGCAATAGCAACAGCGGACAACGTCCTCTTCTTCTTCGCTTCCACGTGATCGGTAGGAAGAAGACGAGGAAGAAGAGCACGGTCATTGGAAAGAATAATGGTAGAAAGGAGAAGAAGGAGCAACATAACGCGGAGCAACAGTTCACTTTCACGTGCCACCCTCGCAAGGACTAAATTCGAAATTCTCTCTACCACGATTCTCTCTCGTCTCTCTGAATGAGTTTGCTCACCTAGCTAAAGCCATCCTAACATGAGATAATCCAAAAACGTGCGACGTCGTACTGAAGGAAACCCTTTTCGTTATCGTATCAATCTTGACGATGGCACTGAACGCACTCCAAAGATATATTTTTGTACCGCGACCGGTTGTTGCTTCTTCTTCCTTCCTTCCTTCTCCTATTCCCTTTTTTTTTCAAATAAAGAAATAACAGAAAATTGCGACGAATCGTACGACAATGTGGTCACACTGCACACCAATCGCAAAACAAAAATGAATAATTACACTTTTCCTAATATTATCATCCCTAATTGTTTTATTTTCGACCGTTCTTCAAGTTTATCGCTAACAACTAATTTTATTTATAAAAATATTTGTATAATTGATTACTTAACGCCGTACTGATAATGGAAATCGATCGACCATGCACAACGACTTAACGAGGAACGATCCATGTCAAGCGAACTGATCCACTCGAACACGCGGTCCTCCGCGAGCGATCGGCGTTTTTTACTATAATAAACCGCATGAATTTCACCGATGGACGAGAACGAACGCGAAAGAAACGAAAGCAAATAGAAACAATACGAGAGTAACGTCGAATGTGCGGACGTTGCCGTACAAAAGACCACGTTCCGCCCGCGTAAAAGCTAACGAACGAATGAACCAGCGAACGAGCGAGCGAGCGAATGGTGGTAGACGAACGACGGAGTGGAGGACCGATTCTCTACTCACTGTTCGTTGTTATTATTATTAAAAACACGGAGAGCCCGAAAACCATACGACCGAAACTGCGCCAATGTATGGTGTGTGCGCTACCGCACCAACTCCAAACCGAAATTTTGTACCTGAATCCGGGCCGGAATGCCCAAAAGGGAAAAGAAAAGAAATCGCACCGTGTAGTGGAGAGACGAAGAGGGAACTTCTGCGGTATCCATCGACTCTAACATCATCGACAATAAGCGGAATCTATTAAGCAGTTTCGCAGAAATGAGGCATAAGACGTCTTGGAGCAATGGAAACGTTCGTTCATATTCTCAGCTTCGAATTCGACGTCAATAACAAGCGTTTGCAATGTGTTTTTAATGCCAATTTTTTATGTTATGGCAAATTTACTAATCGTATCATAACAAGAAAATTGTTATCTCGAAAACGACGACCGAATTCGATATCGGAGCGAGACCGTACGAAAAATTGATCCGACAACGTGGCCCTACCTACTCCTGAAAGGCAACAGCAGCCAGCATGCGCCTTGCTTTTCAGTGCAATGCCTACATAGGGACTCCGATATAATGTACGGCGGAAAGGGAGAATGTGTATGTGCGATGGAGAAAAAGGGATAATAACATGAAGGATCAAAATGGAGAATGCGAGGTAGAGAAAGAGGGAATATGAGGGAAGGAGCGCACTCCCTGTTTGCAGGGAATCCGTAATATATTCCGAGAAAATGGAGAGAAACTGCGAGGATGGAAAAGAGGCAAAAGAGAGAGCGCGATAGGTATGTACATAAGGTAATAGGAGCGATAAATAAATTATGATGATGATAATAGGAGAAGCAGAACAAAAAAAAAATTAGGGAGAGGCGTATGGAAACGAAACGAAAGAGAATGCCAGGGATTAAGAGAGGCCAAGTGTAATTGTAATTTCAACAACAATAACAACAACAACAATTCGTTCTCCTTCTTTTTTTCCTTCGTTTTGCTGAAATAATAATCACATTCATCTTCTTCTTCGTCCATCGCATGTAGTCCGAAAATAAAAATGTAAAGCAAGGACGAAACAATAAAACAAGATCGTCGGGCTCCCGGTTCTCCTCATTTCAATTTATTAAACCGTTCATTATTGTTGCTATATTACTTTGAATAATTGCCGTACGTGAAAGTGACCGTATTTTAAATTTTCGCCAAAGAATGTCTCTCTCTCACACTCTATCTTTCGTTATTATCGAATGGCGTTCCATTAAAAAAAAAGAAACGAAAAGAAATCGGCCAATAAACACAGAAATTGATATTATTATTTATACGCTATTAATCTATTTATAAAAAAAAACTGCCCTTGTTTCATTATTATACGTAATGATTATTATTATTGCCCTGTTGTTACGAATAACACTGAATTATTATATAACTTGGATGCTATTTTTGTTTGCGATTAATTGCGTAACCCGTTTAAAATTCGTACGTGATAGGTAAAGTTCGAATTGCACAAAGCGACGATAGTGACGGGAAAAACAAAATTAGAACGAATAAAGTGAAGCATTGCAAAACGTCCTACGTTTCGGTCATCTTTTGTAAAACACCATTCGAATCCGGTGTTCAAAATCGAAATCAACGTCACGCCCATTCATCTTCCACGTAATTACAAGAACTCGATTAATTCATCTAGTTAATTGAATTAATTAACAGATAATTAAGCCGTTTCCATTTTTTCTTCTCGCTCAGACCCTTCGAAAAACCAGTTCGATACATTTCTATTTCTATTTCTTAATACAAAGTATTAAACCTTCGGTCAAAGAAACGGCCGAGACGGCGGCCGCAGCAGCAGCTAGGTAAAAAGGAATTCTTTCGCTCTTTCCTCCTGCCTTTCTTATTATTATTCTCTCTTCTCTAAAAATAATTATTAAATGGCTGCCACGTTATGACGGCCGTCCTTGTATTTTGCGAACCCTGTTCTCTTGCAATACGTTTCCTCTCTTCGTCTGTGCGTGCGTGTGTGTGTGTCAGTTGGTTTTGCCTTCGCTCCCTTTATGCAATGAAATCTTTTACCCCATCGTATAACCTCGGTTCAGGCCTTGAAAGTTCAGAAAATCCCACACCGACAACGACGACCGTGTACAGTTGTTAGTCCGCAAAGGCCTCATAGGTCTCTCTACATGCCATCTCTTTCGTCTTCACGTTGCTCTACGTGTCTTTATACAGACACACACACATGCTCTATCGTTCTCTTTTCAGCATTTCTTTGTTATAATAAAACGTTGAGCGAATACGAACCGAAAATTGTTGCCCTCGAACGGTAGAGCGAAAATCTTGCACGTTCGCGAGATCAATACGACGCGAGAAAAATCAATACTTGCGACACTCGACGAGAAATTTGTCGATTTTCGGTGAGTTAATAATGACGCGCTAGTTTGTGCGAGAATTGTTGATTTCGTCCCGTAAACGATTAAATAATGACGATTGAAAATGAGCTTACTTTTACTGCACCAATGTATCCTGAACACCCCCATCCTCGTTTCGTTTCGTTCGGCCGCTCTTTCCCTCTAATTCTCTGCAACAATTCGGAAACGATCCATTATAATAACAACAACATCTACATTATTCACAATATATTAGTAAATGCGTTCTGAATTGGAATATTTTACTTAGAGAAAGCACGAAAGAAAGAATGGAGGAAAACGAAAAGAGTGAAAAGGAAAGAATAATAATAATAAGCGAGGAATAGTTACAATTCACATGACCTCGTTTATTGTTGTGTACGGCCTGTATTGCCCACAACAGAGACATAAAACGAAGGGTTTCTCTCAGGTACGATAAATGTAATTATACAGAGTGGACTCGGGGAATGGTCGCGTAGAGGACCAAGTGATTCTTACGCCGTAAAACGTATATATGCCCAAATAAAACCCCGCGTGTCCGAGGTTTCCTGCATTCAATTTGGTAATCGGCAATAACCCAAACAGCTCGCTTTTGAAAGTGCGTTCGATCGCAGAATGTTCGAGGAGGAAAGAGCTTAAATGATTTTCTTTTCGTTTGTCTATGCAACAGTTGATACAAATTAAACTACCAATTGATAAAGTTTAATTATTAGGCGTACAACTTCGCTTGCGCCGTATTTTTCCGAAATTCGAGGCTTCATTGTAAAAAACTGCTTAGACCTTTATGATTTCTTGGGATGCAATCGCGTGTTAAAAAAACTGGTCATATTTTAATGCGATCCACGAATCGATCCAATGTCTTACTTCTTCATGTGACTGGAAGTCCTTGTCAGCCAGGCCGTGTCTGACTGATCGGAACAAGTGATAGTCAGAGGGAGCAACATCTGGAGAATCCAGCGGGTGGGGTAGGACTTCCCATTTCAACGTTTCCAAGTATATTTCAACCACTTTAGCAACATGAGCATTGTCATGCTGCAAAATCACTTTATCGTGTATCTCATTGCATTGCGGCCGTCTGTCTTTCAATGCTCGGCTCAAACGCCTTAATTGTGATCTTGTGTGACTTCTTCAGCTGGTTTTAACAGCTGATAACGCACTACGCCGAGCTGGTCCCATCCAAATACAGAGCATGACTTTGGAGCCGTGAATATTCGGTTTGGCCATGGACATGGAAGCATGTCGGGGATATCCCCATGATTTTCTTTTATTTTTTATTGTAATTGATCCACTTTACATCGCCACTCACAAAACGATGTCGAAATCCCTTTCGTCTTTGTCTTTTAAGCAATTGTTGACAAACAAAAGAACGCCGTTCAACTTGTACGGCACCCAAATTCATTGCTTCTAAATCATTCCCAAGTCTTTGAGGCGCTGTGAAATTGCTTATTGAGTCACTCCCAATGATCGTGCCAATTGTTCTTGACTTTGACATGAGTCTTCATCGAGTAATGCCTCAAATTCTGCATTTTCTCTCTTCCACCGCAATGCCTGCCTTCGACGTGAATATCAATCACCGTTCTTTCACGATCATTCACTAATAGTGGCCTCGACATAAGCATTTGAGAGCATTTGATGAACCTGAGCCGCACATTTCGTCATATTGAAGAGGAAAATTAAAACTTCCCGCAAATGACGAGAATTTAGCTCGTAAACTGACATTTTCAATCGAGAATAACGTTGTGATGCAGACACGAATCGACTCATGTGTATGTGGGGTTATGTTGTCAGAAGCCCAAAGTTATTGCACGATGGGTACGATCTATTCATTTCGCCCGCTGCTTACCGCTAAAACCATTTATAAGAAAACGGCACGAGCAAAGTTGCACACCTAATATTTATCGCCCACCCTGTACATATGTATGAAATAGCCATAACGAAACATAAAAAGCGAGATATTTATTTAAAACCTACACATAACCAAGGCTAAATTATTGTTATTGCATGCGACAGATCTAAAACTTCGTTTAGTTAATAATTTTTCCCTAATGGCATTGTTAAATTGATGGAAGACAGATTGAAACGTAACGAACGAAAATTATACTTGAGAATTAATATTCTAACGATCGTCATTCAACGAGCGCGACGAAATTGGGCGGCGAAGCGAGAGAGCGAGAGGGAAAAATATGTTGTCATAGACTTTTGATTCCAAGTATTTTAGATTTGACTCTCCCAAATGCGAAACAACCTCTTCCAATTCACCTCAAATTCAGAAGGCAGCGTCATATCAACCGTCAGTCAACATTGTCGCTCGTTCGTTCCGTCGAGATGCAATGAAACTTCTTATTAAATAAATTGCACGCAAAAAAAGTGTATAAGAAGTAGGAGACAGAAGGCAGAAAAAGAGCGAAGAACACTTTAATTCAACAACATTTTCGACCTCTCCTCCACGTTTCGTTTTATACGCGCGGAGAGGTCAACACTCATTTCGCGTCCTCAGCGGCCAGCTCTCACTAAATCAATTACTGCCATTATCTTTTTCGGTCATAACCTTCCGGTTTTTGAGGACGCATACCTTATACCATATAACATATTAATGTACGTAAGCACGCACGCGAACCGTCACAATTTCGAATTGTTGCAGATCCGAATCGCGATCTGCGTGCGATTTGGCCGGCAGAAGAGTTTCACTTCCATCGTTTAATTAATCCGAAGGACCTTCTCGCATTTCCCGGTCGAGATTCTTCGCGAACGCAAAATCGCGCGTATACGAAAAGCTTCGTATAATTACGTTCATTCTCCGGCTCTCGCTTTTTTTTTCTGTTCATTTAAATCCTTGGCCTAAATTAGGCCGATTTTTTTTTAATGCAGCGTTCCGTTCAGAAGTAAAAATATAGGTCAATAGACTTCTGTATATCTCTGATATGATATATACGCAGAGGAAAAAAATTAATGTTTCGTTACTTTTTCGCCGTTAGGTTCACTTGCGTTGCGTGAAAATTCGGCGGTATTACAATGAATTAATGATGTATACAAAAGCGGAGAAACCGAATAAATATTTACAGTATTAGCGCATAAATTTTACAACTTTATTATTACCAACAAAACCTTCGTTCGTAGGAAAAGCGAAATGCGGCAAAGGCGATTAACGTCATCTAGAACAAACAAGAATCCGATGGTAGGAAAATTGAAAGAAAAACAGTTTAGCGAAAATCAATCGAAAACTGAATTTCCTCCGTTGGACGGCGTTACACAAAATTGAAATAAGAGGTCTACGATAAAATGAAGGGGCCGAAGAGAAAGTTCTATAGACGAGAGAAACGAGCATGTGTCAGGGCCGTTTCGTATGACAGGAAACGGTCTTTCCGGTCCGATGGCACTGTAGCACCAAGATGATGTCGATGACGATGATACACATCGCATCTCGCCCTTGTTTTGATTTCGAGGCGAAGTCGTACTTAAACGCGGATCGATGCGTGGTAATTAAATACGAATAAAAAAATCCATTTCCATTTCGGACGATACTAAACGATCCAAAAAGCGCGCTATAAAGGGGATAGTGCAATATCAGAGAATTGAATTAGTAATATTTTTTCTACTAAAAATATGTTTGTTTCAATGTGGAATCGTAATTACATACATAATGAAGAAGTTAAATACAATTATGAACTTGCAATATATTATTTTCACCTAAATCTGTTTAATCGAGTTTTGGTGAGATTGCGCAGTTAAAATTGCACTTTTGCTAAACATGTCCAATTTTGTAACAAAATAAGACTATTTGCCGGGAATTTTATTGCACTACTTCATTTTTGAAAAAGCTGCAGCTGAAACCCACTGAATTATTGAGGGCTTTCGACGACCACACTCTGTCGGAAACAATACGAAAAGATTGGTTGAAACGCTTCAAAAATAATGTTTTTGACATTGCAGTTCTGACGCACCGTATCAGCTTGAAGGCGAAGAATTTGAGGCATTACTACATTGTTAGACGCAAGTTAAACTTGCAGAATCATTAGGAGTTGACCACGGAACAGTTTGTAAATCTTTAGGAATGATTCAAAGGCGAGCACTTTGGAATTCAAAAGTTACTAAAACTGTGGCAAAAAGTTGTGGCTAGCGATGGACGATACTGTGAAGGACGCGTCTTTTATATATTTTTTAGAATAGAGCATTAATTTTCGCTAAAAAACAGCGAGAACTTATTCAACGTGCCAAAATAACGAGATTCACTGCGTATGGCATAAAATATCAATCGTTTGTTGCGGCCATAAAAGACAAATTAGACTAGATAATGTAATATTTTCTTTGTATAAATGATCCAGAGACTGGATTAAAGCATTCAAGTGCTGAATAAACTTTCGATTTTTCATAAATCCACATCCATAAATAATATCGTGATATTACACTTTATCGACCGCATTTTCGAGGTCTTCCTTATAAAAAAATAAACATAAAAAAACTTTTGGGTCACCGCAAAGTGAGAGCCCGATGATAAACGTGAAATGCGTAAACGTTTGGAACCGCACAAAGATCGCGATTGAAAACGTTCGAAATTTTATCGCCGTCATACGGAAATATGAACCGAATTTACGAAATCGTTTTTTTTTTATTATTATTATTTCTCTGCCCATTGTTTAATAACGTAACAATCGACAAGAATGACGGCGAAACGTACTAATAATAATGAAGGGAGAGCGCCTCGTTTCTCGTCGGACGACGGTGTGAAAATCAATTAGCGCTCCTTTTATTCATTCTTTCTTTTATTTTATTTCTTCGACGTACATACGTCCTCATTCAGTTATGAAACTTGGTCGTCGTAAAGGCAGTGAAAGTGGATTTCACAACGTTTTCAAGAGAAACAAATACACAAACAAAATAATTTTCGTATTAAAAGAACGAAAAACAATCATAATAATGAAGAAATAAAGAGAATTTGCGCGCACACGATTGTGCTAATTATTATCACCGCTTTGGAAGATGTTACTCGCGGTTTACAGAACGGTCGACCTTCGATGTTCCGTTAACCCTACGAAAAGTATCGATTTTCCAATGATGAGCACGAAAGAAATTTGCAAACAACAGAAAAAAAGAACCTTCGCCTCGAAGAGAAAATGTAAAATTCGTAAAATTAAATCCCTTCGGTCTTGAGCAAAGTTGAAGGTTGTTCCTTTATAGTTAAAAAAAAACAGGTAGAAGATATTATATTTGGAAGAACCTGAGAAATAATTATTGGAGCGTGGAGAAGCTTTAAAAACGAATTTCTTTCGCTTAGTAAACCTAATGCTTTTACAATAAAACTTTAAACAATTTTTTTTTAGGAAAGGACCAAGGCAATTGTAATAAAAAATGAAGATGAATAGGAAGCTAGATCAACAGTTTACTAACGTCACAACTTGAAAACGATTATGGATTGGAATGAAATTAAAGCGAAACAAAATAAAATTGTGCTGATGGAAATAGCAAAAACACACAGTTTATTGGCGCGGCGGTATGTGCGGTTTGCGTTATTTTGCGAGCTGTTGTTAACATTAAGGTCACGATGGAAATAAAAATAGAATTAGGAGCAAATAAAAGTGCTTTCTTCTTCTTTCGCCTTCTCCTCCTCGTACGCATTCATTCAATCGACGAAAATTTCCAATTATACGTGGGAAAATTGTTGCTTTGGCACGAGGAAACTTGCTGTGAAAGTTTTCCCAAAATCCGCAATTTGATGGAACTTTTTGCTCTTTTGTCAACGAGAGATAATACGTTTATCAAGTGACATCGAATCGTATGAGGATTTTGGCAGTTGCAAAGCGCTTAAATTTTCGCGTGTGTCTCGCATGCAATTTATGTTATTAATAAAACGTTGCATAACAGTTTCTCGCGTTCTCGTACGTACGAGGAAAATTGCATGTTACATTTTTTCCTTGTTTCCAATTTGTAGGACAATCGAATAAATTTGTAAATTAAGGCGCCTACGCGCTTAACAAATTCATAATTACAGCAATATTAATAATAATAATGGCAATAAAAGCGCAATTCCTTCGTTTATTATTTTGCTTCCAATTTTTGGGGACACGTTACGTAATTGAGAACGCTCTACTCTAATATAATAGTTAATAACAATATCAACGACACGCTCGGAGGATCATTTAAACGAGCTTTCAAGAAGAAACTAAATTAATTAGTTAATTTAAAACAAAGTGATTTGAATTGATGTCATTAGGATGCGTTATTGATTGGGTGACATGGATATATTAATGGTGGTATTATAATAATAATGGCGTTTTACTCGAATCACACCAATAATAATAATAATACTAATATTAAATCTTAACCTGCATTTTAAGCGATAGATATATATATATATACGTGATAATAAAATAACCATCGCGTTCTACATTAATGCCGAACATTATAGAAACGAAAATATTCAAAAGTGGAACGTTGCAAAGATGGGCTCTTTTCTCTCTCTCTCTCTCTCTTTCTTTCTTCACTCGAACACACTAATCTCAATTTATATAATCGTAACGAAGATAAAAATTCTAATTAGATAAGTCTCCGATGAATGTATTTCATAAAGTTTCCTACTCCGAGCATATTAACGAGTCAAATTGTCGCGAAAATAAAATTGATACAAATTGATTTACGACCGATAGAGCACATTCGCAAATTCTTTTACGACCACGTATCCAAGCATAGGCAAAACGGCTGTAATTATTATTTAACTCCAAACTATTGATCTCTCTTTTAATTTAATAATAAAGTGTTAGAGAATTAGGACATTTCGTACGTGCACCACCTCGAATAATTCACTCGATATTAATAATGGGAGAGTAGAGAAAAGGAATAAGATTAAATTTCTCGCAATTCGTTTACTAGTAAACGTTATAAATCTTTGGACACATGCAATAATGTTATTTACTTAGACAAGCACGTCGTTGTAGGCACTTCTCAGTATAACGATATTCAACGTGTAGATTGTACAAGATGTATGTACCGTGGCTTTTAAATTGAAAAAAAAAAAGAAAAAAAGGAAACGACCTTTTGTCTCATTTACGCTCCAAATGTTTTTAATATTTAAATCGTGTTTAAGGTGTTGCCATATAAAAGTACGTTTTTCTTTTCGCAACTAAACGTAACTGATATTAACAATTAATTAAAGCAAACTAACATTCTATTAAACGATATTATCCAAGCAATTACTAATTTTCATTTTCTACACGTAACGAGATAGAAATTCAATCGAACAAATACCGTTTAACAACAGAAACATAATTTTATAAAACAATTAAATCCCATTGCCGATTTTATTATTGGCACTTCACGGAAATTCGAAAGGCGTTCAGCAAGGAAACGCTTATCCAACGTAAAAACCAATCCTTTATAAGAGTTGTGATATGGATTACATTAATAAATTTTAAAACGTTGAAAAGTTGGTCGTCGTAGAAAAGTGATTGATCGCCATACATTTATAATATATGGAACGAAATAAATTAACACGTTCGAATAGCAAGAATTCGAAATTGGGGAAACCTTCTCTGATGGAAAGTTTATGTACTCTAGATCGAGTGAAATGTAATAATAATAAGGTCTTCAATTAACGATTCATTATTTCTTCTGTTCGTACAAGATCATTTAAATATTTACACAACGTATGGATTACGTTAAAAAAAGCTAAAGAAAATTAAACATTTCAAAATCGTGTTTGTAATTATTTACCCATATGAACTTTTAATTAACAACTAAAATATCTTTATGATTCGATATCCTTCGAACGAAATAAAAATTTTCAAAACATATACACACACGCTAATTTTTCTGTTGTAATGTGATCTGAAATAAATGTCATGTTCTAATTGGTATATAGTTTTTAGGAGTTATCATAAATAAGAAGCAATAATACGAGAAAAAATGTAACGAGATTTGTATATTCTCTTCCTCAAAGATAATTGACTAAATCAACAAATTACATAAAACCATGTTTGAATTGTGTGCGGACCTTGAAAATCTAACAACAATTCAAATGGTTTAAGCGATATCCTTGCAAGCAGATAAGGAAATTAATTTTGGGCACTTGGAAATACGCTGTTATTAATTTCAAACACAAATTATTGCATATTCGCAAATGTAAACGCATCTGTACATTTATAATGTGACGATATTATATTAAAATAAATGAAAATACATATTTATCTATGTGATTTCGGATTTAACATCCCCCAAAAAATATAAATAATTAAAAAGAGATAACCTTCAAATAAAAAATTGGAAGAAACACTCACCTCAACGTCAAAATTTCAATGTAACCTCATTATGACGATTTCACTGCTTAATTTATCAATAACTGGAAGTTTTACTGATTAACACTAAAGACTACTAATGCACAAACTTAAATTAAATCGTAATAATGTTTACATTAATTAAATTTTGAAGAAAAATTAATTTTTTATGAAAGGACTACCATTCCAATTAAATTAGCAACAATACTTTGAACATTATAGTTGGCAACACGTATTACAATGAAAACTTAACACGATTGTTAACAGATGTCACATAATAAAGCAAGGTTTTTGATACAAAATTCAAAACCTTCATGAAAATCTTTTTTATTTAATCAAAAAATATTTATATAGAAAACCTAAAACTATGTAAGAAGATCTTATTCTTGTTCATTCAAAAATTTCTGCAAGAGCGAATTTTGTATAGGTATAACTAAATATTCTGCTCCATCCAAAGATCTTTTAAATTTTACCATCTTATGATCAACAAATTCAGTTAATTGTGCTCTTAATGCCAAATCCGAACTAACCAGAAACGCTTCTCTGCATGCCCAATACAAGTCTTTAAAAAGCATACCTGAAAACAAAATAATTTGGTATTTAAATAATCATGAGATATGATCCAGTACCTTGATAGTATTGATTAGTTTGATTTTCTAATTGATATTTAACTATTATTAGATATATTCCTTTTGAGTTTTTAGTTAATGATAAATATACATTCTTTAGAGATGATAATGCCAAGTTTCCAGACTTTTGTATCATCATAGAACTCTCAAAAGAGGTTTCATCTAAATATGGCAAAAATGTTGTGACATCCCACCAAGTAAATTTGAATTTACTCAATTTACTCTGATCCCAAACTATAAAGGAAAGAAATATCTGTAAACGAGCATTAATAAGATTGTATCACTTACTTAATGGAGCATTAATATGATCTATTGAAGCAAGTAAATGAATATTCTTAATGGCAGCTAATTTGGATAGAACTGTCTGTGCCTTATTGTTTCTTAACATTTCTCCTTCAATGTTATGAATAATTAAATATAGATGTTTATCACAAACTTGCAAACACTTTTCAGCTATGAGATCACAAGCTTCAAATACATTTCCAACAGTCTCTTTAATTTCCAAGACATCAACAAGTATTGCATCAATAATATCCTTTAATGTTAGACTGGGAAAGAATCCATTTACCACAATGACTGGAAAATTCATCAAACAATCTGCTTGAAACTTATGAAGAATGTTCCTTTTTGATCCCAGTCCATAAAGTAATATATTAAAATCTTCATTCATTAAAAGTAACCATTTTTGAAAATAAGATTCATAATTTTTAGAGAGATTCTTCACACATTTCTTATGTTCATCAGTCAATGGCACATTCTTAAGTAATAATTGCAACTGATCCTGTGAGAGTTTTGGAACATTTAACTTGTCTAATGTATGATTTGATGTGTGTCCTTTCTGTGACTGATTTTCAAAATATGCATCAGTTTTAAATATATAATTCTTCTCAGCTTTCACAGACAGGTCCTTTAATCTATATGACACATTATCCTTTACTGGCATTGATATTGTATCCTTATCATCATCATCTTCGGC
This sequence comes from Hololepta plana, assembly GCA_963695495.1. Lineage (NCBI taxonomy): Eukaryota > Metazoa > Arthropoda > Insecta > Coleoptera > Histeridae > Hololepta > Hololepta plana. Next base: position 1,802,305 of record OY968834.1, on the reverse strand, counting down.
TGAAGATGTATTAGTGTCATTTTCTGATGCAGATGATTTTGATTCCTCATCTGATATTGCAAATTCACTATCACTTTGAGCAAAAATTTCATCATCACTTGAATCAATTATAATAACTTCCTGAATGCCTAAAATCATTATCTCAAAATCGTACTTCATGATTCTAATGTTAGAACAAACCCTGTTTTAACTGATTTTGCAATCTATATTGATTGCTTTCCTGATTATCTTCTTTGTTTTGGGTCTTTCTGCTTCCACATCTGTGCTTATCACCTCCTGCAGAATTTGTTAGGGGAATAGAACCTGCAATTATTCCATTGTTAGTAATGTCAGATGAGGCATACTTATAATTATACCATTATCTTGCACTTTCCTCTTCTTTTCATCATCAGTAGAGTTATCATCGAAACTTTGTGTACTCTTTTTAATTTGTTCAAGAAGATTATTTGTCTGCACTGCCTCTGTTGCCTTTATACTCATTCTTTTCATACGGCTACTTCGTCTTGGAGAAACTGCATCACATTAATCAGTAAGTGATCACTAAAGAAGTAATAAACATACCTTGATTTGGTGTATTTGTGGACATGGTCATAAGAAAATGCTATATTTGTTTTCTATCGCAATTATCAATAGCGCCCTTTTGGTTAAAAGTCGGGTATGATTGGAACGAATATCGGGTCATCTCGTTTGCTTGTAGCATAGCCAACAAAATCTTGCATAAGGTGTATTGTTGGATGTCTAAATTTAAGAGTTCTTTAGATAAATTCAAATAAGGTTATAATTTATGAAAATCAAGAGAAATGTATTTTGTTAAACGAATAAAATTAAGTATTAATATTTTAAAGAGGCATTATACGAGCACAAAATTAAAACCACCATGGAATGTACTATTCTTTGGTTCCGATCATTTTTCACTTGCATCGTTGGAAAATCTCAACTTAGACTAGTAAGACAAACTGCTCTAAGTTAAATTAAAACTTAAATTAAAGTTATCAGTAAAAATTCCAGATGTATATCCAATTTGGAGGTAGTAACAGGACCTAAAATTAATCCAATTAGAAAGTATGCTTTAAAGGAAAAATTAAAGTTACATGATTGGCCATATGAACCTCCACAAAATCATGTACATGACTTGGGAATTGTTGTATCTTTTGGGCATTTAATACCAGAATCTGTCATTAACATGTTTCCTTTGTAAGTAAAATAAAACGAAGCAAAACGAGGGTAATGATGCACTTACTTTTTAGGGGAATGTTAAATGTACATGCAAGTTTATTGCCAAGATGGAGAGGAGCTGCTCCTATTATATATGCTCTTGCAAATGGTGATAAAGTAACTGGAATAACAATTATGAAAATAAAGCCCAATAAATTTGATGTGGGTGAAATTTTAATGCAAGAAAAATTACCTTTGGATGATGTAATTACACAACCAGAACTATATAGAGAGCTTGCAGAATTAGGTGCTAACACTTTACTAAACTGTCTTAGGAAATTACCACAAGTCTTAGACAATTGTAGAGAGCAACCACAAGAAGGAGTTACAACAGGTAACAAGTAATCAATAATCGGAAAGAAGAATTCTAATATGCAACTTTATAGCTCCTAGAATTAAACCTACAATGGCAAATGTGTCTTGGAGCAAAATGACAGCAGAAGAAGTCTACAACTTGTTCAGAGCTCTATGTGGCATTCATCATTTAACAACGACATGGAATGATATCAGTGTAAAATTAATCAACATCAGACGGACATCGATCAACGATTCCAAATCTGTTGTGCCAGGTAGAGTTAGTTTTAGCCGGAACGAGAACGTTTTAAATGTCCAGTGCAAGGATGGTGGTTGGATAAGTGTCGAGAAGATTGGCGTCATTAATAAGAAACCGATGACTGCCAAGGAATTTTATAACGGCTATGTTACCAAACAATTCGATATAGGTGATAGGAGATTTAAGTAAAACTATTTATTGCTATGAATATTGCATTCTACTTTGGCAACCTTCGATTCATGCTTGATTTTTTTCCAACTATCCACCGAATCCGACCTGCAATTAAACGTTTGACAGGAATGCGGAAAGAGATACTTTGAATACGGGGAAATTTGTAAATACAGGATAACGCGCGATGGAACGACAGAGATGACAGACGTATCGCCGTCGAGCACGCTTTCAATCGGCGATGAACGCTAGAGGAAGATAGAAATACTGCTTGAGATTTGTGCGCTTACGTAGTAGCAATTTTATTGGAACCAACCAGCATACAACAACAACAGTCGAGGTAAACCTTTACACGAGTTAGTCAACTGGTATTTTGCGCGTCGTTTGTTGTTCGAAGTGTTAAATTTAAAAGTAACATTACACATCGACAAACTAAACTATAATGAAAAGAATGATGGAAAATAATTTAATTACAGCTTGATAGACATCATTCGATTTACTTGTAAATGTGTTTTATTACTGTGTTTTTTTCTAACTCATAGTGAGTAAAAGTTGTTGTTGATGTTGTTTTTTCTGCAACTTCATTACGGGATTGTATGGTAAACATCATCATCGTTATATTTATGATTTTGCACATTAATTATAATATATTATTTAAACGACAACGAATAAAACGATTCGTATAAGATTTCTGAACGATATATTGATACTAGTTTTAGGGGAATAGATTGTTTAGAGATCTGAATAGAAATGGTCGTAAAGGTAGTGGCTGTAAGAAATATCTTATGGAGGTCACCTGCATTCTTTTCGATATTATGTTCCTCAGGTGCTTCTGTTTAGAACTACGGTTTACTACCAGTTCACACATAAACACAATGGAATAGAAACGCATTTTTATTTATTAACATCAATGTTCGCTGGCTCATCTTCATTAAACGAAAAAAAAAACATTGTACCCACTCTCCGCTACAGGAAATGATCATTTAAGTACAATCAATTAAGTAATAATTCGTATACAGAATGTCTGCGTGCATTATACATATAGGAGACGACTGGATTAAATGTTGTTGGCTGACATTATTCTTTCTAATTAGATAAACAGAAGCTTGTTTAATGTTTGCGTCTTTGGAGAATATTTTTTGCATCGACAGAATTGTAATTCAACCAAATGTGGAAATAAGAAATGGAAATTTGATGCTAATTATTTATTTTGCATTTTATTTGGCGACACATTTAAAAGCATACGTTATGCTATCAATTTCATTTTATGAAAGTGCGTTTCGTTTAATTTAATTAATTAATTTAGAACAATTTTAGAATTGTTCTATAATGCTGACCGCTTTCGATGACCATTTTTTTTTAAATGTATTTATTTCCATTAAGATGCATAGAATGTTCTAAACCAGAAACGTAGGCCTGGTTTCGTTTTATAAAGCCGTAGTACAACTTTAATTTTGTATTATTAAAAAACTGGTTTAAGTGGTTAATTTGTATCAAGAAAAATCATGCAATTTATTCGTTGCATTCAAGATTTTTGTAGAAATAATTCCCGTTATAACAATGAGTACCTCATATTCTTCTCTTTAAAAATTATGAACTTCACGTGATACTCGTTTAAGTCACGAACATCTTTCATAACGGAATATAGGTATATAGAATGGTGTATTGATATCCAGGAAAAGCAATTCAGCAATTTATATAGTGCGTAAACATTGGAAAAGTATATTGCGGAATTAACACACAAGCAACATTATCAATGTTTTGAATATATTTTTTTATTAGAATACTGCTGACAATAACAGTATAAAAAATTTAATTTCAGTTTGCGAATTGTAGGATTAGTCACCATCCTTATATCTGTTTAGGAGGTAACCAGATGTCATTTTTTGTTCTGTTATTAACTTTATTTGAACAAAGTTCATTACTATTGATACGCTTTTATTTCGAAGCGTTTCTCGATAAGGTTCGTTTGGAAAGAAAATGCTTTAGATTACAATTGAATTGGAACCAATGGAAAACAATACTTCAATTAAAAGCGATCAATTTCGGTTCAATAAGCGATCATTATCAAGTTCAACGACTCACACTATATTTGATCGATGACAATTTTCTAATTCTTTTTTTTTATCGCCACAAAATTGCACACAATCAATTATCGCTGTAAATTGAATAACGTCAATAGTATTTACGTCTACAAGAAAAACCGCTAAAAAGCTAAATAGTCGTAACATTGTTGGTGACGTAAATGTATAAGATAATTCCGTTTCCGTAAGATTTTTATCCATGCATGGATGCGACCGCAATCTCAATAACAATTCGGATTATTTTATGTAAATTGCGCCTTCTTCTTTTTCATCTATCTCTTGTACCGTTAATCTTTCAACCAACTTAAACAGCGTGGGTCGGTTACTTTCCAAAAAAGAAAGGGACTTTAAGTTGTCGAAGAGAAAAAAAAACATGAATTTTCACTGTGTAATACATATTCTTTTACAAAATAATTTGATTAATGTTGATAAACAATAGAAACTTGTGGAAAGTTTGTGCAAACACATTGGGATGGTTTTATAAAAGGAATTAATGTCGCTGCTTTCAATTAATTTAATTTTGTGGCGTTGTTCGTTTGGACGCACGAAGTTTTCATATTTCCTTTAACACATTATTATTTTCAATCAACTAAGAATTCAACAAATTTCACGTACAACAATATAACAATGAATTTTAATAAAAATATTATTATGTTTTCGCATATCAAACCGACGCACGAGTGTTACGTAAATAGATTTCGTAAAAAATAATAACGTGCACCTAAATTATTACCTTTAGAAAATGTAATAATGCGCGCGTTTTTCATTGTTTTTTATATGAATTAGACATTTGGTTTTTGGAAAATATAATTAAGAAGTCTATCCTTGTTTATTAATCGATACGACTAATTTCTTTGAAAGATTAATTATAACGATCTAAATACGTTTTATTGTGAGAATATGGATCAAAATTGAAAAAATATTCCATTTAATTAAAACTTGAAATACATCCTTACATCTTATTAGAGAATAAATGGCATTGAAGGAGAATAATCATGGACTTGCATAATTTATTTCTTGAAACTGTTGTGCGGCTTTTGACCGATCGAATCATCATCGTACGCGAAAGCACAAAGAGCGACTCAAGAAAAATAAAAGGATCTACTGTTAACAGATACATTCAATAGTTTATGAAGAGAAAACAATGGAAAAGTAAATTATTTACTGAAGGTTATTATGAGGAATTACGTTATAGTTGCTATTATGTTCTTATTGTTAAATTCTCCCCATTATCTTTAATTTCCTTTGTCGAAGTTTCATGACAACGTTTTTTCTTGTAATCTATTGCAAATTGCATTAAGGTGATGTTGCAAAAGTGCAAAATGTCTACATTAATTAAGCAGATTTATACTCTAATTAATTGTAAATAATAATTGACGAGTAAATATAATTAAGTTTGCTTAATCTACGGTAATAAAATTTTAAAAAATTATTAAATTTACAATTTATCCAACAAACAAATTTAACAAGTTCCACAACTTCATCAGGTACATATAAATGCTCGCAGGACGAAGTCTTTTTTGCAATGACTAAAAATAGATTCCCCTTGTCGTAGTTTTTTCCGCTTTTATTTTTATTAACGGCACTCAAAATTGGCAAATCCGTGCAAAGCATATACGTAAATTTTGCTCAGAGTATGTTTGCAAGAAAGACAATCTATATATATCTCAACAGCTGGAAAAGTTATACGTTAATTGATAAATGAATGAGTTATGTTTGATGATACATTTCTTCTTATCAATATCGCCACGATAATTATTACATATGTTGTAAATTATTTATTATTTTCTAATTGATTACAAGCATTCTTATTTACGAGGAATATAATTAACAAAGGACGTGTTGCATTCTGTGAATTGCCGCAGCAAATAAGTTTATTATTACCTTAATTAAATATGCTACATACTTTATCTGGTAATTTACACTGCGATGAATAATTTTATTGTCAACACTAAGCAGTAAATTTGGTCTTTGTCTTCTCTACGCTGTAAATTAAAAGAAAAAAAGAAAGTAAAAGTCGTGCCAAATCAAGAATTCTAGCGAATCAGTTTGAATCATTTTTTGTTATATCGTTATCGTCTAGTTATATTGCAAATTAAATACGATTTGCTTATGTAAAGGTTCAAGTTTCATAATCTATCGAAAGTTGTTGCAATAAAAAAGAAGAAAGAAACGTTAAATAAGTTTATTAGTTGAAAAAAGTAACAATTATTTGTAATTAAACGCAATTTTATTTTATTAATTTCTTTTTAATTGTTCGAGATGGAAAAATAAGAGAAAATCCATTTTGCAATCGAACTGGCCTTCGTTAACAAACGGCCTTGATCAGTTAGAATTCAATTAGTTTTGCACATACAGGCATATTTCTTGCTATTATTATTGCAAATGATCGATTTCGTTATTATTAGTATTATTCTATTAACGACGGTAGCCACAATATCATTTAAATAGCAAATTAATAGACGAGCTAAAAATAATAATCGTTAATAATTCAATAATTCCCATAAATCCCAAACATACAATAAAGCCATTCAATATTTAATTAAAACTGTTATCGTTTCCATTTGTTCTATCGAATGTAATAACAATAACAAAGCAGACGAGGGAACAAAGAGTTTGAAAACCTGCAAGGAGAAAAAGAGCTACTTTCCAAAAATAAACGTTTCCAGATCGCGCCCGCTCTTTACTGGGCACGAAGCTGTAATTATTGCAAAAATATCTGCAAAACAAAACAGATTTTGCTCTGCTCCAATACGAACACGTGTTATTTCTAAAAGGAAAAATGTCATGCACATGTGTATGAAGGAAAAAAGGAAACAGGGCGATTGCATTTTGCCTCTTCATCTTTACCATTGTCTTTCTTCTTCACCCGGTATTATTTAACACTCTTCCATTACTTTCTTGGCACACTCGTTACGAACGAACGAACGCACTCCCTCGCATTTGCTTTCTTCAATCACCCTCCCACACGTTCTCCTCGTATGAATTTTTAATTCAATCGAAGGTTTCAAACAAATAAATCATACGACCGACCACACAATATAAAAACGAAAACAACAACAATCGTGATTCATAATGAATTTTTTGTTAATTGGGAGCAGTCGTAGTATTTTTGCATGATTAATCGTCAAGCAAAAATGATAAGGAACCAGCCATCGTGATACGTGTCGTAATTTCGACTTTTTGGCTTTCACTGGAAAAAATTGTGCATTTATTAAATCAATTTACATTGATTAGTTTGGCCGGAAAAAGCTCTTCCTCGTTGACTGGCTGACGGCCAGACGTCCAATTAATTTTTGGTGAAATCACTCGCACTATTTTAATTAATCGGAAACGATTAGCATTAGATTAAATTAATCGTTTCTAACGTTTAAATTGAACGATTTAAGGTCTCGTTAATCATCGTGAGGTTTCTTTTTCATTTCTGAATATCAATTTGAAAATCTGAATTGTTTATATCCGTTCTATAGGCTCACATATTTTATTAATGCAATTAGTCACGACGAACGTGTTAGTGATTCAACGGAATTAAATGAAACCGAATGACTGCTGTGTATAAAAATTAAATGAGGAGAATTTCCCTAATTTGTGGAAAATTGGAAAATAGTTAATTAGTTTTTAATAAATCGAGAGCGATTAAACGAGGGCGGAAGTGGAGACAACAACAAAAAGGAAACGGTATCAAGCGACAAAGGCAAATGTGATACGGATGAAATGAGATAATAAATGTATCCAGACGAAACGAATTCGTGCGGGTTTAAACAATAAATTACGTTTCACTTGGAATAAAGAATTTCTAATTGAACGGTACTAAATTACCAAGCTTTAGTGAAATAGTTTAATATCTTTTTTTGCGTAAAAGAAATGGTTATAAACAATTACATAATTGCTTTACCCCACTCGTTCTAGAAATAATTGTTATAGTTAATCAACTGCAAGGGAGCTATTTGCATTCAATTTCTGTTAGCTTCGAATACCATTATGTCACGACGCCGGAAGAATAGTTTAATCTTTAGTTGCCATTCTTTTAGCAGTTTACATAAAGTGCAGAAACAAACAAAAAATGTTATATAACTTGCATAAATCAATTATACTTATAGTTTGTAGGCATGAGGGAATAAACGGTTATAGTTGAGCTTATTCTATAAGTTTTAATTCAAAACTGTTGGTTGTCGTTTGATTGAATTTAAACAATTACCGTATTTACTCGCTTATAGTCGTGGATCGCCATCAAAAGATGACCAGTTTTTTGATGGAAGAAAGTAGTGGCCAGCGATGGACAATACTTTGGAATCATAAAGGCATAACGAGTTTTTTTTACAATAAAGCCTTGAATTGCGGAAAATAGACGGCAGGAGCAAAGTTGTAAACCTAATATATGTGGTTGTTGGACATTATTCCTACATATTAATTTTTTAGAGTAAGATAATTCTTCGGTCTTTGACTTTTTCTCGTACCCATCTAAGTAAGAAAAATAAAGGGGCGTCTTATAATCGGGTAAATATTTATTCAGGTACAACAAAGTTGCCTTTTAGGTTTATATAACTTATTAAGAATGCAATATCGATAATAATGGTTTTTATATCTTTGTACATGTCTGGCGAAACACTATTATTAAGCAGGTTCGGTTGATAACAAGTTAATTATAGTAATTTCGCATCGTTGCAAATAAAATTTCCATTTCGTCGTTTCACGTTGTGCGTACATTAATCTTTTTTTAATATCTATGTTACTGTTACGACATCATCCGTTCCGATACGTTTGTGTTTACACGCTCATCATTTCCCAGGGAAATTTTGATCTTCGTTGTTATCATTAATCGATTTATCTGGGATTCTCTATTTTTTCGAACAAAAATAGCAATGATAAAATCTATTGTTCAGCAATAAGATGCGTTGCAATTGGTTTGCGTTATTTTATCTTATCACACGATTTAAATATTGCTTTTATTATAACTTGTAAATGATAACTCAATATTGAGGAAGTTTTTTTATATGCTGTACAAAGTATGTCACAATTCTTGTTGATTTTGGTGAGAGCATTTGAAATCGTTATTTAACGTTTTTGTTTACTAATGCAATAGGTATCAATTTAGGGCATAATTCAGTTTCTCTTGTGCTGAATGTCTAGAGTAAATGTATTAGTGGCCACAGTTCATTATAGGTTGATGGACAGTGAGGGACATAAAACTTTCGTGTCGACTTGTATTTAAATCATCGTGCCTATTAAGAAAGTTTGTCAAAAATATTTCGAGTTAAATACCCGGATGTATTGCAATTTATTTCCAAAAAAAGGAATTTCGTAAAAATTTAATTTCTTTTGTGGAAACGAACGTTTCACATTCGTTAAACAAGTCGGCGAGCTAATTAACACACCATTTACGCGTGAATATTAATAATGAATCGATTCCCCAAACGGTTTTCTTCAACATTTCGATCGTGGGTCGTGCATAATGACTTGTTAACGCTTTTACGATTACTAGAGGTTCGTATTTGGTGAAATTGGAAAAACGAGGCATGTTAGAGTTGCATAATGAATTGTGGCCGAGAAAGAAGCCAATAAAGATTGTCTGTACAAAATACGAACATTTAATAACATAATAATAGCAATAAGACGATGAAGAAAATAAACATTGCGTCATTTGTATGTATTAAACCGTTTAGAATCATCGCCAATGATTCCATCTCATTTTACGCTTATTCTGTTCCAGATGCAGTAATTAGGAAAGTGAAGAGGAGATCCACCAGAAAATATCATCATTATTATCAGCAATAGATCGTAAATAGTACAAATTTTATAATGGATTTTACAAACGAAAAATCATATTACGTGGCATTCGTATTATTTATATTAAATATCACCAGCCAAACTGTGTTCGGACAGAAGCCAAATTTTTGCGTGCGACAAGTACCGTAAGTCTACCATCTCTCTAATTTATTCGCCAACATTTGAAAAAAAGAAACCTCAGATTACCTCCTGAAAATAGAAACGAAAAGAATCTAGTTCAAATCCTACACAAAAACCCCCTAATTTCTCTCTCTCTTTTTCAGTTACGTAACAACGGTACAAGTAACGGAACAGCAACCGTATCAGGTGCGAGAGTACGTTTGGTGCTTGAACGTGCCGCCGCGATGCTCCAAGTACAAGATCAAATTCCGCACGATCAACAAGGAACAGAGGCTGATCAAGAACCGTCTGGTGGAGGAATGTTGTAAGGGCTACTCGTTGAACGCGGCGGAGAACGAATGTTTGCCGGTCTGCTCGACCGAGTGCCTGCACGGGAAGTGCGTGGCGCCGGAAACGTGCCAATGCGAGTCCGGCTACGGCGGCCCGAACTGCGACATCACGTGCCCGTCCGGCTACTGGGACCGCGACTGCCAAAGACGCTGTCTCTGCCAGAACAACAGCACGTGCGACCCGTTCAACGGCCACTGCAAGTGCACCAGAGGCTGGATGGGAAACTACTGCGAGCAACAGTGTCCGGACGGAACGTACGGTCAGGACTGCGCGGAGACGTGCCGTTGCGAGAACGGCAATTGCGACGTCGTCACCGGCGGGTGTCGATGTAATTCCGGGTGGACGGGGCCGCTGTGAGTTGTATAGTCAAACAAGTACAAGAAGTCCGAAGCCGCAAGGGAGTGATAGGTTCGGCTAATTCTGCAATCGGTAAAGAGCGGAGCAATCACAAAGAAGTACGACAACAGTAAGAGTGGCCCAAAGAATTGTTTATCGCGACTCGGCGACGCTTCTTCTGTAACGTATTTGGTTTACCACGCAGTCGATGTGGACCGACTTTATACCGAGTAATAGTTTGGCACAACCATGCATTCGTTTAGTATTAATGATTGATAAAAATTGCACGCGGTAAGCAATTGAAGGCGTGAAATAACATTCCTAACCTTCCACTGCCCTGGACTTCTTATACTTGTCAGACTATAAACGGCCGTTCCGCTTAAAGATGATGATTACTCTCAATGATCGATCCTCAGATGCGAGGATCCATGTCCGTACGGTAAACACGGGGCCGCTTGCAAGTCGGAGTGCCGCTGTCAGAATGGGGGCACGTGCGATCCGGAGAGCGGCCGCTGCAGTTGCACGCCCGGATGGACGGGAGCCGTGTGCGGGAATCGTTGTCCGTTCGGCACGTGGGGCAGCAATTGCAGCGAGACGTGCAAGTGCTTCAACGGCGCCTCGTGTCACCACATCACCGGCGAGTGCGAATGTCAGCCCGGTTTTACAGGCGAAAAGGTACGTCGCTTAATTAGACTTGGATTCGTTCAGTTTAACGTGGTTGCATGAAATCTTACTTTTTCGCCGTTTTTAGTGCGTCGACATGTGCTCGGACGGTTTTTACGGAATGGGTTGCAAAGAGAATTGCACGTGCCAAAATGACGGCAAATGCTCGAACGTGGACGGTTCGTGTCGTTGCGCGGACGGTTGGAAAGGCGCCGATTGCTCCGAGAGAATTTGCGGCGATAAATCGTACGGGGAGAAGTGTGCGAAATGCAAATGCCAATTTGAGAACACTAACAGGTACATTTTTCTACGACGACAGGCTCACATTTAAACTCTTATTAATCGATCTTTAATGTTTACATTCATAATTACTCATTTTAGGAGTTCCTAAATGAGTTTATTGCAATTTGTGCAAAAATGCGAAAGTGCAGAAGGGTTCCTTGTTCTTTTGAAGATAAAAGAGTCACAATATGAATGAATCTCAACATACAACTCACATTTAAACTCTTATTAATCGATCTTTAATGTTTACATCCATAATTACTCATTTTAGGAGTTCCTAAATGAGTTTATTGCAATTTGTGCAAAAATGCAAAAGTGCAGAAGGGTTCCCTGTTCTTTTGAAGAAAAAAGAGTCACAATATGAATGAATCTCAACATACAACTCACATTTAAACTCTTATTAATCGATCTTTAATGTTTACATCCATAATTACTCATTTTAGGAGTTCCTAAATGAGTTTATTGCAATTTGTGCAAAAATGCAAAAGTGTAGAAGTGTTCTCACTTCTTTTGATGAAAAAAGAGTCACAATATGAATGAATCTCAACATACAACTCACACTTAAACTCTTATTAATCGATCTTTAATGTTTACATCCATAATTACTCATTTTAGGAGTTCCTAAATGAGTTTATTGCAATTTGTGCAAAAATGCAAAAGTGTAGAAGGGTTCCCACTTCTTTTGATGAAAAAAGAGTCACAATATGAATGAATCTCAACATACAACTCACATTTAAACTCTTATTAATCGATCCTTAATGTTTACATCCATAATTACTCATTTTAGGAGTTCCTAAATGAGTTTATTGCAATTTGTGCAAAAATGCAAAAGTGTAGAAGGGTTCCCACTTCTTTTGATGAAAAAAGAGTCACAATATGAATGAATCTCAACATACAACTCACATTTAAACTCTTATTAATCGATCCTTAATGTTTACATCCATAATTACTCATTTTAGGAGTTCCTAAATGAGTTTATTGCAATTTGTGCAAAAATGCAAAAGTGTAGAAGGGTTCCCACTTCTTTTGATGAAAAAAGAGTCACAATATGAATGAATCTCAACATACAACTCACATTTAAACTCTTATTAATCGATCCTTAATGTTTACATCCATAATTACTCATTTTAGGAGTTCCTAAATGAGTTTATTGAAATTTGTGCAAAAATGCAAAAGTGAAGAAGGGTTCCCCGTTCTTTTGAGGAAAAAAAGTCACAATATGAATGAATCTCTATGTAAAACTCACATTTAAACTCTTATAATCGACCGTTAATGTTTATTTCCATAAATAATCGTATTAGGAGTTCCTAAATGAGTTTATTGCAATTTGTGCAAAAATGCAAAAGTGTAGAAGGGTTCCCACTTCTTTTGATGAAAAAAGAGTCACAATATGAATGAATCTCAACATACAACTCACATTTAAACTCTTATTAATCGATCTTTAATGTTTACATCCATAATTACTCATTTTAGGAGTTCCTAAATGAGTTTATTGCAATTTGTGCAAAAATGCAAAAGTGTAGAAGGGTTCCCTGTTCTTTTGATGAAAAAAGAGTCACAATATGAATGAATCTCAACATACAACTCACATTTAAACTCTTATTAATCGATCTTTAATGTTTACATCCATAATTACTCATTTTAGGAGTTCCTAAATGAGTTTATTGCAATTTGTGCAAAAATGCAAAAGTGTAGAAGGGTTCCCACTTCTTTTGATGAAAAAAGAGTCACAATATGAATGAATCTCAACATACAACTCACATTTAAACTCCTATTAATCGATCTTTAATGTTTACATCCATAATTACTCATTTTAGGAGTTCCTAAATGAGTTTATTGCAATTTGTGCAAAAATGCAAAAGTGTAGAAGGGTTCCCACTTCTTTTGATGAAAAAAGAGTCACAATATGAATGAATCTCAACATACAACTCACATTTAAACTCTTATTAATCGATCCTTAATGTTTACTTCCATAATTACTCATTTTAGGAGTTCCTAAATGAGTTTATTGCAATTTGTGCAAAAATGCAAAAGTGCAGAAGGGTTCCCTGTTCTTTTGAAGAAAAAAGAGTCACAATATGAATGAATCTCAGCATACAACTCACATTTAAACTCTTATTAATCGATCTTTAATGTTTACATCCATAATTACTCATTTTAGGTGTTCCTAAATTAGTTTATTGCAATTTGTGCAAAAATGCAAAAGTGCAGAAGGGTTCCCTGTTCTTTTGAAGAAAAAAGAGTCACAATATGAATGAATCTCAACATACAACTCACATTTAAACTCTTATTAATCGATCCTTAATGTTTACATCCATAATTACTAATTTTAGGAGTTCCTAAATGAGTTTATTGCAATTTGTGCAAAAATGCAAAAGTGTAGAAGGGTTCCCTGTTCTTTTGATGAAAAAAGAGTCACAATATGAATGAATCTCAACATACAACTCACATTTAAACTCTTATTAATCGATCCTTAATGTTTACATCCATAATTACTCATTTTAGGAGTTCTTAAATGAGTTTATTGCAATTTGTGCAAAAATGCAAAAGTGTAGAAGGGTTCCCCGTTCTTTTGAAGAAAAAAGAGTCACAATATGAATGAATCTCAACATACAACTCACATTTAAACTCTTATTAATCGATCTTTAATGTTTACATCCATAATTACTCATTTTAGGTGTTCCTAAATTAGTTTATTGCAATTTGTGCAAAAATGCAAAAGTGCAGAAGGGTTCCCTGTTCTTTTGAAGAAAAAAGAGTCACAATATGAATGAATCTCAACATACAACTCACATTTAAACTCTTATTAATCGATCTTTAATGTTTACATCCATAATTACTCATTTTAGGAGTTCCTAAATGAGTTTATTGCAATTTGTGCAAAAATGCAAAAGTGCAGAAGGGTTCCCTGTTCTTTTGAAGAAAAAAGAGTCACAATATGAATGAATCTCAACATACAACTCACATTTAAACTCTTATTAATCGATCTTTAATGTTTACTTCCATAATTACTCATTTTAGGAGTTCCTAAATGAGTTTATTGCAATTTGTGCAAAAATGCAAAAGTGTAGAAGGGTTCTCACTTCTTTTGATGAAAAAAGAGTCACAATATGAATGAATCTCAACATACAACTCACATTTAAACTCTTATTAATCGATCTTTAATGTTTACATCCATAATTACTCATTTTAGGAGTTCCTAAATGAGTTTATTGAAATTTGTGCAAAAATGCAAAAGTGTAGAAGGGTTCCCACTTCTTTTGATGAAAAAAGAGTCACAATATGAATGAATCTCTATGTAGAACTCGGTTTTAAACACTTATTAATCGATCTTTAATGTTTATTTCCGTAATTAATCAATTACAGAGCAATAGCTAGAACAAATAATTAATTTTTAGTGAAGGTTGGTGCATATAATTATGCCTTGCTTCCAGTTTGCATTATTTCTAAAGATTCAGAAAAAAAAAGTGAATAATTGTAAACGATGTTGAAAACAAAACAAAGATTCCTCCAAAGATGCGAATTTTTGGCATATGAACTAGTTTTCTCTCTTGCATTTAACATTCCTTATGTGTATCTTATTTGTGTTAAGTTAATTGATTTCTATTTATTTGTGTTTATCAACTAGTTGTCATCCGTGGACGGGCAAATGCGAATGTAAACCGGGTTGGACGAGCGAGGATTGTTCGCGACAGTGCCCGATATTGCGGTACGGTAAAGATTGCGACGGCGTGTGCACGTGCAAGAACAACGGCCAATGTTCGCCAGTGAACGGTACCTGTTTCTGTGCGGCCGGTTTCTTCGGCGCCAATTGCACGGAGGTCTGTCCGGTGGGCACATTTGGCGACAATTGCGCTCACAAGTGTGATTGTAAGTTGGACATGGATTGAATGTAAATCTTTTGCGGTGTTATTTGAAATTGTTAAAACGTTTTCAAAGGCAAGAACGACGCAACTTGTTCGCCGGAAACGGGACAGTGCTTCTGCAAGGACGGCTGGGAGGGAATGCAATGCGATCGGCCGTGCAGCGGAAATAAGTACGGGCCAAACTGCCAGGAGAAATGCAATTGCAAAAATAACGGGGCGTGCAATCCGCAGAACGGTAAGCGTCTTTGCGTTTATTTCTATAATTACTTTGTTGCCCCTATTCTCGCACGTCGATTACTTTTATCGCTTCCATGTAATTTTAGCTAGTAGTAACGTTAGACGTAGTTTTATTATTATATTATTTTGCACGCAATTTGATTCTGTAAATATATCAGGCACGTGTACGTGCGGACCGGGCTACACTGGCGAATTTTGCGCAAACACCTGCGAAGTAGGTTGGTTCGGACTTAATTGTGAGCATGCTTGTCAGTGCGCCGAAAATCACCATTTAGGCTGCGACGCCGTGACTGGAAAGTGCATATGCAAACCCGAATGGAAAGGTAACGATCCCTCTCTTTCTGCGCCTACCCCTTTCCTAAGCCAATTGGTCACTTCACGTGAATTTCCATCTGAAATTTATATCTTCTTGTACAGGCATTCAATGCGAGTCCCGTTGCCCGGTGGGGAAGTTCGGCGACGATTGTTCGCTGGACTGCAAATGCAAGAACAACAGCTCGTGCGACGCTCTGACCGGCCGATGCATTTGCTCGCGCGGCTGGCAGGGCGACGATTGCGCGAAACCGTGCGACTACGGCTATTACGGCTACGACTGCAAGGAATTGTGCCCGACGAATCAGTTCGAGAAGACGACGTGCGACCACATCACCGGCCAATTGATCTGTCAGCCCGGTTACTACGGCCCGACGTGCATGTTCCCGTGTGCGATCGGCACGTACGGGAGGAATTGCGCCGAAAAGTGCGACTGCATGCACGGCGGCACGTGTCATTACGTTACCGGTACGTTTAAGGAGGAATTATTAGGTCGATGCCTAATTATCCGCCGTTTTTGCAAGCTACTTTTTGGGCAGTTCGCAACACAAAAATTCATCGTAAACACCATTAACTTTTAAGGAAAGTTCCAAATTATCTTCCATTTCAATTGCAGCCGTCGATTTGCTTGCTAAGTGGTCGATTCCACGGGTAAAAAACAGCCAAAAAGTTGCAGCTATGAATGTCCTTACATAGGTTACCAAGTGAATAAAATATTCGTACACTTTACCAGTTTTTCAACGAACGATTTAGATGGTGATCTGTGTGAATATTTTTACTTGGTGACTGATGTAAGGGCATGCATAGCTGCAACTTTTTAGCTCATTTGTACACGAGGAATCGACCATTTAGCAAGCAAATCGAGGGCTGCAATTGAAATGGACGATGGTTTGGAACTTTATTAAAAAGTTGATTGTGTTTACAATACATTTTCCTGTTGGGAACTGCCTAACAAATAGCTTTCAAAAACGGCGGATAATTATGCCCCGACCTAATATATTAACTAGCAATTACGTGGGTTTCGGTTTTCGATCGTTCACACAGGCGAATGCCAATGTCTGCCCGGTTGGTTGGGCAAGAAATGCGAGACGCCGTGTCCGAAGGGAAAGTTCGGCGTGAATTGCAGCCAGGATTGCTTCTGTCTGAACGGCGGCGAGTGTCGACGGCACGACGGCGCGTGCAAGTGTCGGCCCGGATGGATAGGAACGCATTGCACCGAAGGTGAACAACGTCTCTCGCTCGCTAAATCGCTTCTTTTCAAAACAATCGCAATTCTTCCTTTCAGTCTGTCCGGAAGGTTTCTACGGCGAGCACTGTATGGCGCCGTGCGATTGCAAGAATGACAACTTCTTGTGCCACCCGATCGAGGGATGTATCTGTAAGCACGGCATGAAGGGCGACAATTGCACGCAGACGTTGATAGCGCAGACGATTGTGAGCGAGGGCGAGTCGAATGCGGCCGGCATCATCGTCGGTTGTTTCGTCGCTTTGATCATAATCGCGATCGTTTTGGCGATATTGTATCATCGTAGGAAAGTGGTCAATTTGAAAACGGAAATAGCGCACGTCGCTTACATGGCGAATCAGCAATCGTTAACAACAGGTACAGGTTGATTTGTGATGAGACATTATTGTGCACGGGGTCTTAAAATTAAGTGCCACAAGCTTTAAGGGGTGGTAATATGGCCCAGGAGAAGCAGAATAGTCTTAATGAACGTGGGGCCGAAAATGGACCGTTTCGAAGATACGGAGGATTGAACTTTCTTGCAGCATATCTTTGATTTTCGTGTTTTTCATTCACAAAACTTGCATTTTCATATCGTAATTAGCAACTGTTTTGTGATACGTAGAGTTTGGAGTTAATATTAAGTCGTTGGTGACAATTTTACAAATTTTCGCTGTGCCTTTTTACTCTAATTCTGCATTAGCCCATCAAGCATTTCATTTATGGTCGTGCTAATGCTAATTGGCAATGAAGCGCTATGTTTTTAAGTTAGAGCTTATCCCATTCGTCAGATTTCTTGAAGTCGTCTTCTTAGGGAACATTTCCGCGGAGTTTTTAAAGGAAGATGCTTAGGAAGAGGTGGATCTGTATCATGTTTTGCACAATCGCCAGATTTATACCCTCCAGTTTTCGTTCTTTTGGGAGATTAGAAAAGTTTAGTTTATGTTACGCTTCCAAATGACCTCTAGGAACTGGAACAACGAATAGATGAAAGATGCCACTGAATTTAAGCCAATATTTGATTGCCAAAGATTTTCGAAAGAGTTCGAAGGTCCTTGCGGCAAAGATGCCGTGGCTGCCATGAAATGAAAGCAGGACATTTTGATCATCTTATTTGAGTTTTCATTTGTGTTTCACATAAATTGTAAAAAATATAAAAGTTGCAAAATGTTTCTTAACTTCGAAACCGTTCATTTCCGGCCACATGTTCATTAAGACCTTTTTGCTTATCTTGGGCCATACTATCACCGCTTAAAGTTTGTGACATTTAACATCCTGTATATTATAAATACGAGCATGTATTTAAATGATCCACAGATCGAACGCAATTTGATAATCCGGTCTATGCGATACAAGGTAACGAGAAAGTGCGCGAGGACGATAGTTTATTGCTAAACCGACCCAACGTGATACTGAACAATTTAACGAAGAGAGTTAACACCAATTTGGAACGGCAGCGAATGGCTCTGGCGAGCTGTTCAACCGACGAGGATGGTAAGATAACTTAAATGTGTGAGATACGTGTATGCAAATGAATATAAATTCTAGGGGCTTGTGCAAACGACGATATAAATGCATTGAAGAATAAGAATGCCGATGCGACTAATCCGAATTTGTATCATAGTTTGGAGAAATTAGATCACGTCTATGACGAAATCAAACAGAAGGATAATAAGGAAGGTGAGAGGAATTGGATTTTGTAAATTCATTTAATTTTTGTCCGTCCAATGTTCGTATTTTAAAGTGAGATATTTTCATTTAGGAAAAGTCTTATGGAGTCAATGTAAGTTTCAAAGTAGTCGAAACTGTTATATATGTAGATTATTACACCAAAGATTCATTTATTTAATTTTCTTAACTGTATCTGATACAACGGCGCTTACTATTTCTTCCTTCAGTACGTTAAGCACTTTATTAGAAATCGATTGCATCTTTTACATTCTTGTAGATTTTCAATTAGATTTTGTTTGTAGGTTTACCATTAGAAATCACACATTCGTTTTATGTATGTGCATCATCTCGTTTTGTTTCAGATTTATACGATCACTTGGATTATACACGGCCGTTGAGCTCGTGGAAGACGAATTACCAGCGGATGAACGGTACATTAACGAAGAAGTCTGACAATAATGATAAGCCAAAACATGAAGAAGTATAAAAAGAAGGGCATTTGCAATAATTTATTTCTAACAAGATTCCTAATGAGATTGATCGACTCCATAATATCTATTTTATTTTTTCCGTTTCGTTTTGAGAATTAATGATCTTGAAATTGTATTTGGTTAAAATTGGTCTTTCCCTAATTGAATAAGCTCAAGTGATTGATGTATTTTCTTTTGTATAATTTTAAATATCATTCGTAGAAATTGAAATACTGTGTTACTGTGATAAGTGTAAGGCGTGTAAGTAAAGAAAAACGATATTTTACAATTTGTATTG
Source organism: Hololepta plana (assembly GCA_963695495.1). Taxonomy (NCBI): domain Eukaryota; kingdom Metazoa; phylum Arthropoda; class Insecta; order Coleoptera; family Histeridae; genus Hololepta; species Hololepta plana. The sequence goes on along the minus strand of OY968834.1, from coordinate 1,782,688 downwards.
TCTATTGTTCATAGTTTTACTATATTGATATTAGAACATATTTCGTAATAAAGCAATAATTGTATGGTAGTATTCTAATTAAGAGTTTAATTAATTACAAGTCTCAATAGATATTTTACATTTATTCCTCTAATTGAAATCAGTTTGCCACCAATTAAAAAGAATTATTTTAAATATTACAGTCTATTCAGTGCGCATACAACTGGGATTAAAGGCAATTATGGAAAACATGAAATTAATTATTAAATTTGTAATATTTGCAATTATTTCAAATTGTTAGTGACTATATATAAAACAGTGACGACAATAGCAACGTCACTTTTTATTGGTGCTCCCATTTAGAATCTACGTTACATATTTGTCATTCAATTACTGTAAGTAAAGTCTTGCAAATTACAGGAATGTTTAAGAAATTGTCAATAGATAGCAATTCACTTCATAAACTTTTTCATTTGAAAGTCCCGCCTTAAATAATGTGTTTATACTAATTGTCAATTCAAAAGCTATAACATGTACTATAAGGTTAATTTATTATATTAACTGCATATCGTTATGCAAATTTGTTAAAAAATCTTAGTTTTAGATGCGTTTGAAGCACTGTCTAACAACAAACTGCTTATTTCTTAAGAGTGCATTATGAAGCATGTGAAGGATAAAAGTAATGGTAATAAGAAGAAAGGAAAGATGAATGTGACAAATCATCTAAAGAATAAGTTAAAATACCCTACTAGCAAATCTCAAATAAAGTGTATAGCTAAAGCAAAACCAGCAAGAAGTAATAAACTAGCAAAATTAAGGAAATTGCTAGAACAAGATACGAAGAATGACACTGTATCTGTGAATATGATGAATAATGATAAGGGATGTACTCTACGTGAGAGAATGTTAAATAGATTGAAAGCAGCCAGGTTTAGATATATCAATGAAAAATTGTATAAAATTGAAGGCAAGGAGGCAGCAAAAGTTTTCAGAGATGATCCAGCTGCATATAAGGCATATCATGATGGCTATGAGCAGCAGGTAGCTTCATGGCCAATTAATCCTGTAGATATCATTATTCAATATATTAAGAAAAGGTATATCATTTTCAATTTAATAGAGATCTTATCTTAAAATTTTTCATTTATGTATTACAGGCCAAAAACCAATGTCATAGCTGATTTAGGATGTGGTAATGCCAAAATTGCACAATCTCTGGAAAATAAGGTCCATTCATTTGATTTGGTAGCCAAAACTGAGAATGTTGTAGAATGTGATATGGCCAAAGTACCACTAAAAAGCGGCACCATTGATATTGCTGTCTTTTGCTTATCATTAATGGGAACAAATCTACGTGATTACCTATTTGAAGCAAATCGTATTTTACAAATAAGGTATGATTAATTGGACTGAATTCTAATAATACATTTCCGTTTGAATGACATTTTCGATCTTTTAGGGGAATCCTGATAATTGCCGAAATCGAGAGCCGCATTGAATCGTTAGAAACGTTCATTGCGAATGTGGAGCGATTTGGATTATCCAATACACACAAAGATCTTTCTCATAAACTATTTTGTTTTTTGCATTTCAAAAAAGTTCGCGATTTGAAACACAAAAATAAAATGCCAATCGTGACTTTGAAACCTTGCCTTTATAAGAAACGTTAAAATATAATTTGTTCAAAATTTTAGCGATATGCAAGAATTTGTGAAGTACATTTAGATTAAATTTTATACGTAGTATTTATCAGGTAATAAAAATCTGTAATATATGGAACAATACACTTTAGTTATATTTTAAAAAACTGAACAATAATTGTCATCAAAGTAGATTAACTGTGATTGCGTGCAAAAGTAGGTACTTTAATCTGATACATGATGAAGGAAAACAATGTAAGATATAGATAAGATTATTCAAAAGGGATAAATACTTTTGCGTGATGGACAATTTTTACTAATCACTAACAACATGTTAAAAGTAATTGCATTATTCTTGCTCGTAAATTCGTTCATCGGCTATTCACGGGCTGCAGGTAATTAAACTTAAACTCGCCCAACAAGATAAAAGTTGATAATAATCTTTGTGTTTCAGAATGTCGCGTTTCCATCAAATCGAACCTACTCGTACCGATATTACTCAATAAAACTAACAATTTGTACGAACCATTTCCGAATGGCACGTTGGCATTCAACGAAACGCAAGTGATCGTGGCCAAATGTCCCGGCAAGCAGTTGCAAATAAACGGGAAAAATGTCGGCACGTCGTCCACAATCTCGTGCGTCGGCGGCCTCAAGTTCAAGGTGCAAGGCGTTACCGGTACAGTAAATTTCGACAATATCCGATGCTCCGATAACGTGCAATCGTCGGCCAGATACACCGGCAAAAGTTGCTTGAACAATAACGCCTACAAAGAAATCGAGATCGGTTACAATCTCGGCAATAACAATTATTTACGCAAATACTTGGTCTGCTTCGACGGGTACAATCAGAGTGCCGTCTACTCGACGTTCAACATGTCCGGCAGCATAAAAGCGGCACAGATTAGAGTTCCGCGACCGGAATTCACCGAGGGCCCGTTCTACTATTTGAACGGCAAAACGGTGAACAGTCTGTACGTCCGCAACAATCAACGGAAGACGATCAACCGTCTATTGGACATCGGCAACAACGATTACACGGTCATCGGCAAGACGAACGACTACTTCTTGTCGCGTGGCCATCTGACAGCGAAAGCGGATTTCGTTTACGCGTTCGACCAACGATCGACGTTCTTCTACGTGAACGCCGCGCCGCAATGGCAAACGTTCAACGAGGGCAATTGGAACGAATTGGAACAGTCGGTGCGTTTCTTTGTCGGCCGCATCGAGCGAGACATCGTCGTCTACACCGGTACGCACGGCGTCGCGACGTTACCGAACGCTTACACGGGGAAACCGACCGAATTGCATTTGTACGCGGAGAAGGAATTGTACGCGATTCCCGTGCCGGCGGTATATTGGAAGATCATCTACGATCCGATCGCCAAATTGGGTACCGCCTTCGTCGGCGTCAACGATCCGTATCGCGGCGATAAGAACCATAGGCAATTGTGTGCGGACGTTTCGTCGCAGATCTCGTGGTTAAGATGGGACGCGAAGAACGTGACCGCCGGCATCTCTTACGCCTGCCGCGTGGACGATTTGAGGCAATCGATTCGTACGATTCCATCGTTCATCGTAAATGGTTTATTGCGATGATTTATGTGTTTAAGCAAAATGTAGAATGATTTTAATCGCACATCGATCCATGTCGATGCTTCCCCATTAGACTAAATGTTAACTAGCGAACAATGTGAGATTGTTTGTAAACTTAGTATTATCGCAAATAGCATTGATAAATGATATAATTAAAGAAAATTGAAGTTTAAATCCACGCTAAATTTGTGTACGAGGTAATAATCGCAACGCTCCCCGTTTTCTGCCTTTTATAAATACTTCTTTCCATGGCACATAACTTTAAGTGCAGCTAGCAAGTGCGACAAGTTGTTAAGATTATTACCAATATCCTTGTTAACGTGCAACGTAATGGTGTCTGTAAGAGCAGGTAAGTTTTATTAATCAATTTCGATAATGATAAACGTTATGGATATAAAAATCGCTCTTTCAGTTTTATTGTTTCGAGTTAAATACTTTTCCATACGGTTTCATTATGCCTATTGTCATCAGCAAGTTGCACCTATTTATATTTGTACTTCGCTAAACACGGTAACGGAGGCGGATCGGTATCACAACACTTTTGAAAAGTTGTCTATCAACCGATTAAGAAGAAAGGTGTTGCATTCATTGTTGTCAATAATTCGTACTTTAAGGGCGATCTTCAGCCGTTCTGCAGGAACGTGGCAAATCAAATCAATTTGCTGCTGTGGAAAGCGGACGATGTTAAATTAGCTTTGGCTTACGGCTGCGAAGTGGACGAACTTTGCGCGATCGTTGACTATCCGCCGACGTTCCAAGTTAGCGGATTATTGAAATGATTGTGATTTTGAGAATGATAAGAATAATGAATTGATATTGTTTTATTTTAACCATTCAAACTTTTTATTTGTTTAGCGACTAAATAAAATCTATTAATTCAATGTTCGAAATGAGTTTAATTAGGCTAGTGCCGTTATTATGAGAAGCATCTCTTACGCTTGCTATCTAGGCAAATATTTTCACTTCAATTAAAAAAAAAAATCCCAAATTTTAGGCTCAGCCGTTCGCGAGAAGAAAGCGAGAGATTTTTTTAAACACCGAAACACGGGGCGAAAGAAAATTAATATTTTGGTAAGATGTGTGCTTAAATTTAAGGACTTTGTTTTTCGTTTCCTAAATTTTCTCGCGGCGAAATTAAATTCTGATTGTGGAATTATTGAATGCAAGTTAGTGTCAATCCTTTTAACTTATGCATTCCTGATACAAAATTTCGAATAAAAATGGTTGAAGGAAAGAAGCTATTTAACAAAATTAACGCAGCGAATTAGTGGAGTTCCACTGGTAGATTAGGAATTCTTCCTTACCTCTTTTAACTTGTTTTCCTGACACGAAATGTAAAATTCCAGCTAGAAATCGAGAGAATTGTTGGACTTCCTATTAGGAAAACATGAACGGAAGAAGGTAACAGAATTTCACTAGAATTCCACTAGAAAGTTTGAAATTCTTCTTTATTAAGTTTCACTACATTTCTTGACTAATGTTTTCCTGATACGAAATGTAAAAAGTTTAATTAGAAATAGAGAAAATTTTTGGATTTCTTATTAGGAAAACATGAATGCAAGAAGGTAACAGAGTTTAGATTGCATCGCAGGGAATTATTGGAGTTCAATTGGGTAAATTGGAGATTCTTCCTTGCCGAATTTCACTACCCTTGTTGACTTATGTTTTCCTGATACGAAATGTAAAATTTCAGCTAGAAATCAAGAAAATTGTTGGACTGCGTATTAGGAAATCATGAACGCAAGTGGGTAGGTAATGGAATTTAGATTTAAAAACGCTAATCAAAGGACGGAATCGAAAAAATAAATATGTTATTAGATATGTTTACGCATATTTCTTTTTATTTATTAAATAGAATTTTGCAAAAACTATAATTTTTTTGTATATTTGCATTTTGTGAAATTATGCGAAATGTTTATGTTATTATTAATCTTCGAATGAGTCATATTTAATTATTTTTCCACAAAGATCCCTAGAATAATAATTATATACCTTATGCAACTAACACATGGGGACGAATTTCCTCTTCAGTTAAAAAGAAAAATCTTAGCTTTTGTTCAGTAATTAATTAGATAGGATAGGCAACATCGAGGCTATTGTGTTTTGTTGATGTTAATTAGTATATTATCGCAATTAGTTAAGGTAAGCAAATAAGATTGATAAACGAAGTATGTAATAAAAAAACTGGTTTAATCGCTCCTAAAAGTGCTCTAGATAATAATTGTGAGGCCGTACATTTTTGCGTTCGCATTTTATGGCGCACAACTTAAATCATAACTATCGAGTGCGGCAATATGTTGGGAAAATTACCGATATTCTTGCTAACATGCAACGTTTTCGCGTTCGCAAGTGCGGACCTGGATGAAACGAACATTGCGTCCGAAAGGGCAGGTGAGTTTCAAGTTAAACACGCTTCCATACGGTCTAAAAAATTCAGAATTTAATTAACAATAAACGAATTACTGTTAAAGGATGCACGATGGACCTAAACAAGGAGGTCTACACCTATCTACCGCTACTCTTAAATCCGCACCGCACCGGTCCCGATGACGCGTTCGTCTTGCCCGTCGACAAAACCGGCACGTTATCGTTCAAATCGAAGGAAACGGTCGAAATCCAATGCCCCGGCGGTTCGATTCGCATCGCCGACGTGAAGCAGCCGGTCTCCGTGGCCGTCGCCGTTTGCTCGACGGGCAACCAATTCAAAATCTTAAGCGAATCGGTGCCGTTGACGGAGATAACGTGCACCAAGTATCCGGCGCACGAGGCTCGCTATACGGGGAAAACGTGCAACGGCGGCGCCGCCAAAGAGATAGCCATCGGGTTCCCGTTGACCGACGACGAGTTCCTCACGCACATCACCACCTGTTTCGACGGAACCGTCGACAATTCGTTGTACTCGACGAGCAAAGTGTCGCACGCGATCGGCGGCTACCAGAGCAACTACCCACGGCCGGACTTTATCGAGGGCGAGTTTTACCATCTGGACGGCACGAAATTGAACACGTTGTACACGCGGAACAGGCAGCGGGAGACGATCAACGGCCAATTGGGTCTACCGCCGGACGATTACACGTACGTCCACAAGACGAACGACTATTATTTGGCGCGCGGTCATCTCGCGGCGAAGACCGATCTCGTTTACGGCTCGCAGCAACGTTTGACGTTCTACTACGTGAACGCCGCGCCGCAATGGCAAACGCTGAACGCCGGCAATTGGCTGACGTTGGAGGAGAACGTGCGCGATTATGCGTCCGATAATGGTTTGGATTTAATCGTTTACACCGGTACGCACGGCGTCGCAACTTTACCCCATAGGAAGACCGGAAACGTCGATTTGTTTTTGTACTACGATCAGAACGGTAACGGACGCGTGCCGGTACCGCAACACTTTTGGAAAGTCGTCTACGAACCGATTAGCAAACGTGGTGTGGCGTTCGTTGCCGTCAATAATCCGTACGATGGAGACGACGTGCAGTTCTTGTGCACGAACGTTTCGGCTAAAATCGATTGGCTCACGTGGAAACCGCACGATGTCAAATCGGGTTTGGCTTACGGTTGCGAAGTGGACGATTTTCGCAAGGCCGTCGCCTATCTGCCGAAGTTCAAAGTTAGCGGATTATTGCAATGATTATCATCATCAATTATCATATCGTTTTATTTTAACCATTCAATTTTTTTTTATAATAGGCTTACCTTAGCGACTAAACGAAATCTATAGAATTCAAAGTTCGAAACGAATTAAATCAAATGCGAAACAATCTATAAACTTATCAGGGTAGTCTCGTTATTGATAAGCCTGGGTTTTGCCGAGGTCGAGGCGAGAAAATTGCTGATGTTGAGCGGTTGACTTATTGCCTTATCTAAAAGAAAAAGAGAGCGAATTCGAAAAATCAATTGTTTCCTAATATTAGGGCGTTGAATAAGGTCTCGCTGGTTTCCAACAAACAAACGTTTAAGTCGATAACGCATCCATAATTAAATACTATAAGCTAGCTTAAAATTCAGTAGGTTTGTTGGCTGAAATGTAAACAAGGTTCTTTTTCATAGTCTTTTGTCGATTTTCGTGACAATGGAAAAGTATTTGCCTGCATCTGAGGCACACTGAAATCTTTTTGAGGCTTTCGACAACCTTACTCTTTCGGAAACAATATGAAAAGATTGGTTGAAACGCTTCAAAAATAATGTTTTTGGCATTGAAGTTCTGAGGCCTCATATCAGGTTAACGTGGAAGAAATGGAGGCGTAACTTCATGAAAACTAATGTCAGACGCAAGCTAAACTTGCAGAATAATTAGGAGTTGACCACACAACAGTTTGCAAATCTCTGAAAGCCTTAGGAATGATTCAAAGGCAAGAACTTGAAGCCGAGAGACGTCGCACGACGTCTTTTCATGTGTGAACAGCTGCTCCAAGGACAGGAAAGGAAAAGCTTTTTCATCGTATCGTGACTGGCGATGAAAAGTGGATCAACTACGCGTAGAAAATCACGAGGAAAGCATCAACGTCGTCGGCATAGCTGAATATCCATGATTCCAAGCGTCCGTTCAGCATTTGATGGGATCAACAGGGTGTCGTTTACTATGAGCTGCTGAAACCGGTGGAAACCATGAAGGGAGATCGCCATCGACTGCAATTGATGCGTTTGAGCCGAGCATTGAAGGAAAATACTCACCCAATTCGAGCAGAGGCATGGCAAAATGATTTCCTTGCATGACAATGCTGTAATGTTGCAACACGTGCGAAAACTTACATCGAACTGCTTAAATGGAAAGTCCTACCCTGCCTACCCTATTCACCAGATATTGCACCTTCCGATTATCACTTGTTTTGATCGACGGCACATGGCCTGGTTGAACGGCACTTCCATTCCCATGAAGATGCGAAAAAAATGGGTCGACTCTTAGATAGTCTCAGAAGACGTGTTCATTTTCCGAGGTGGAATTCAAATGTTACTAAGAATGTGGCAAAAAGTTGTGGCTAGCGATGGACGATATTGTGAAGGACGCGTCTTTTATACATTTTTTTTTTAGCATAAAGCATTAATTTTCACAAAAAAAAACCGCGAGAACTTATTCAACATCCTAATCGAAAGAAACGAACAACGTACCCTCGACTTTCACTTTTAAATCAACCGGCTTGTTGGCGTTATCGGCCGTACACGAGGCGTTCGTCGACGAATAATCGTCGGCTTCGACGACGTGTCGATATTGGCCGACGATCTCCTTCAACGGTTTCGACTCTGCACCGGCCTCGTTCGTTTGCTTCACGTTACCGTCGCGATACGGTTGATATCGGTGATGCTGTTGCGTGGCAATCTTCGCCGCATGATTGCCGTTACTCATCTGGTTCATGTAGTAGTTCTTGCACCGTTTCGCGTACAACAGCTTGTCGACGGCGCCGAAGAAATCGTTCTTGCACAAAATCATCACCGAATGTAACGTGGCCGGATGCACGTCGGGGAAGAGTTGCATCAGCCGCAGGAAATGGAAGAACTGACTGGAGGAGTTTTGTAACGTAGAGTCGCCGACATTCACGCCGCCGCCGCCGCCGTTGGCTAATGCCGCAACCTGGAAATGGTTGTTCAATTGTTTCCGCGCTATTGGTTAACCTTGGTAACGGATTCGTTAATTTTCAAAAAAAAAAAAAAAAAATGCGAGCTTCACCTCTTTGTCGATCGCGCCGGCAGCACACGCATTTTGATTATGATGATTGTTATTGTTTAGTCGCCGGTCGGCCGATGGCGACTGATTGGACTTGGTGGCGATCGCCATCGATAGCGGGGCTCGCGAAATCCACGGACATCGAACGTGCGGCTGTTGCGCGGGCAAATGTTTCGCTATCGTCGCCGTTTGTCGATTGGGCTTCTCGTCCATTATCGCCTCGATTTGTTCGCAATATCAAACGTAAACTTTTCGCGCAAACGCGAACTTTCGTGTTCGGACCGTGCGACCGCAAACAAAAAACAACAACAGCAACCTTACTGTCAACGGTGTTAATGATATTGTTAGGCCTGTTGTTTAGCAATTTCGCGTGCGCGGTGTGTTTTATTTCACAATTCATCGTTCACTCGATTATGCATTCAGTTGATGCATAATTTCGTGCGATCTTTTTACATCAATTTGTTTTTAACTGTAAACAAAAAACAAGAAGACTTAATCAACGATATAAATTCTCCATCGTTGGTAGCGACCTCCTCCCCACGTTCGATAACTTTCTCGATGCCTCGGCAACAAGAATCTGCCGGCTTCGGCTCGGCAAATTCCTCCAACCAAGCGCGCAATTCATGTCAGCATTGAATGAAACGTCGCGCAAAGCGTTCGAACGAGATGGAAAAAGGTGAAAATTTGGTCATTCTTCGTCGCCGATAAAGAAAACGTTGCTTGTGACCGTGTCTTGAGCGATTACGGGCGTCGATGTTTCTTGTTTTGGTTCTAAAAATGTGGTACCCATGAACCGAGTTTCTGCGCCTTATCCATTGATTGCAAGTGGCGAACCTTCTTTGGTTGGCCACCATCCATTTGCTCAACCAACTCTCTTGTTCTTTGACGCGCATTTTCGCGGTTAAGGTGGTTCAATCGCCCTTCATCAAAAGATGGTTGACAGAAATGGGTCCTGGTCCTGGACGTCGAAATCACCGTTTTAAAACCTCGCAAATCATGTTTGAGCCGTTCTTTCTTCGGCGGCTTTAGAGCCTTGATTAAAAGCGTGTCGGAAATATGCATTTTTGACCACTTGACGTTCCACTTTGATAACTTACAAATCAACGAAAAATTAATTAAACAAAAAAGCAGGAATACAGTCTTCTAGAGCGAGAAATCCTCTATCGGATAGCATATAACAAATTATTTGGCGCAATTTTGCAACTAAAAGAACCGCACGAAATTATGCATCGACTTTACAATCAATCGATCGTCGATTCAATTAAATCTACGTGCAACGAGCGTTAGCATTTCGACGTACGTTTCCGTGCCCTTTCGCTTACAACGATGAATTCCCTTACGAATCTTATTTCTGCTTATTATATGTCAGCCAAGTGATGATGATGATGATAATACGTTCCCTCTCTGTGCATGTGTTTATATATAGACGGGCGTCGTGCACATTGTATTTGCCTGAACGTGTGTGTGTTAGTGTACGTTGTTCCTTTTTCTTTTTTCTCTCAAACAGTAACTGGCACTTGAACTGACCAAAAGCGATACGACCGTGTCCAAGGTTTGAACAAGTGCGATGCGAATGCGGACGAATAAATCACTTGGCTTTTAGTTTCGACTCTAGCATTAAACGCAGTGGTATTAGAGAAGAAACGCGAATGCGAAAGCAGCGAAAGGGTTCGATCGCGAATTAAATCGATTCGAATGAGCGTAATCGCGTCGTGATGAGTTTTATGAAGAATATCCTTGGTAAAATGAGTGCGACGACGACGACGACGGGCAATAAGAAGGAAAAGGACGATGAGGTCGAAGAGGACGAAGATTCGGCGAGCGACGAGGGCACGTCGACGACGGAATCCTCGGAGGACACCGGCGTGTTCGCGACTAGCGATCTCGACTCCTCCGGGCACAGCATGTTGCTGAATAACGTCGCCGATGCGGACTGTTCGGCTATATCGAATTTCTTCGGTTATTGGTAAGCGATTTCCGGCCGGATTTTTCTCTTTGTTTCGCCGCGAATTCCTGAAACGCGGTAAACGATCTCGCGACGATGACGTTTCCTACACACAGAACCGCCGAAAAAATGTCCATTGTTCCGTTTTAGACATGAAATGTATAGAATATTATTATTAGTACTTTTTGGCGAAGCTCCAATAAAAACATGCGAAATTTATTTTATTATTATCGAGCGAATTTTACGACGTTCAACGGTATACACCGTTTTTCCTATAATTTAATTCCAAAAAAGCAACAGAAATTGTAATGCCATCGAAACGACTCGATTGCTTCCTGAAAATGCGCGTCCGATTTCCGGCATTTGAGGAAAATATCGACGCGATTTCGATTCCGTTTTTTGCTGAGCGCGCTCGACTAGAAGCGTCCATCTATCTTTGCGTCAGTTAATATTATTAAAATGTCTGTCGTTGACCTGCCACTGAAAATAAACCGCTCGGTGGCCGTATTAAAGCGTATTTAGGAACGCGCAGTCAGGAATTCTGGGCCTTATTAATAAGAGAAAAATCTGCTGCATCACAGCCATTTCCATCGACCGCGAAGGACGATTCGGATAATGCGTCTTTTCGCAATGCACATCATCAACAAACCTTGTTTACCCGCTTTGAAATCTTATTAATATCGCTTTAAATTAAACGTAAAAGCGAGAGCGAGAGAGAATTGCTTAAAATTTGATTTGTTAAAGAGCCACTTCCGCTTAAAATGAATTCGCCTCGGGCAAGTTTCATGCAAAATGCGTCGTTTTTCCTTTTCGTTTCGCTTGCATCGTTCGCCGAAAGTCTCTTCGCGTACGCGATTATTATTTTTGGATGGAGCGTTTGTTTGCATTAAAATCGTGTCAAAAAATGTTTGCGAGTGGCAAATGAAAATTTCATCGCTCGTTTTACGCTTTACACATAAATATAAACGGTCCGTGTACGTAGGATACGGGATTCGGGAAATCGTTCGAATTTCGCTACTCTCGCATGTTTGTCCTTTTTCGCAAATCATTCCGTTGTTGCTTATTACATTAATTCACGCGTTGTTCGCAGTTTATTCGGCCAATCGAATGTTTATTATTCGAATCAATTTATAAATTAATCGACAGATGCAAGACGGTAACAATAATAACCCTAACGAAGGACGCCGCGTCGAAAGGTGCATTTAAAAATATAATCGACGCAAACATGCCGCCACCTTGCACGTATCGATGCGAATTCAAACTGCGAATGTTTGTTATTATTATTATTTTTTAAATTGTTACCATTATCTCTGCAAACTCGTGAGCAATCCCGATCGCCGACGGTCGTAAAACTCGTATTAACGACGTCTAGGATTTCTTTGGCCATTACGAAAATAGATTGCCCGCGTAACATTCTAAAACGTATACGAAAACTTGTACGTGAAGAGTATCATTTTAATGCAACATAACTCACATTTTAGCGCTTCCATCTCTTTCGCTCGCCATGTCCTTTTCACCGGCTAAAATTATCTGACGGACTATTTTCGATGCAGTACGAATTGTAAATGTAAAAGTCAACAAAAGAAACAGGGGAAATGGCGATGGTGAAAGAGACGGTCAATTATTTATACGACCACTTAATTAGATTCACGTGACGCTAATAAGGTCGTTTTCTTATTTGTAAATCTTTGAAATCGCTAACAACCACGCGAAAACCATATGAAGTGGAAGACGTCGGAATTAAGAACCTCTGGAGAAACCAACGTTCGGTCTACGAACAAGGAAGAACAAATAAACCGAAATCAATGAACAATATCAACAAAAGAAAGTGACTAGTTGAAGGAAATGAAAGAGAAGAGAGGAGAAATGGAGCCAATCGGAACGCAACCTTCATCCCCAAAAACTCGTTGCTAATCCGTAAATTTGGTTTTAACATAATACAGAACTGCACAAACCTTCAAGAGGTGAATATAGTTGTAAAAACCTTCAATAGGTTAAATTAAATCCGAAATTGATATTTTAGTTAATAATAAGAAGTGTAAATAGCAAATCTTGGCTATTTAAATTGTAACCAGCAGTAAAAGTCGCATTAAAAATCAACTTGTTAACAATAACAACCAAAAAGAATGAACAAGACTGCGTTAAATTGAAGCGGTTGCAAAAGCGTCACCGGCGCATCCACCATTTTTGCCACCAATTCAACTACGAGCAACTTCGACAAGAGCAACGTCGATTCACGCAAATTGTTATTACTCGCATGGTAATTTTCGTTCATTTGATTACATTTGTCGTGGGGAACAAACAGGATTCAATTGAATCCTGAAAATTCGCAAATAATTGTTTTATTACTGAAACACCGCAGTGTTGATTTTTCAGGATCGCGCGTCATTACGTCCTGCCGGCGAGCACGTTTTTGTTCGTTAAAAATTCCGATAAACGCTTTATTGACGGCGGTACGCGGTGGTAAGTTTCGTGAATGTCTTCCATCTCTTCGTGCCGATCAACTGCGTTTTCATCTCGATCATTCGCCGAATCATTCAGTCGATTATTCACATCCGATCGCAGTCAATCAACTCGCAAATAATTTTCATCGCAGCCAAAAGAAATGCGCGAAATGAAGTAAATGCGAAAACGTTTCGCGATCCGTTTCGAATTAATGATTGTGCGCATCGGTGCGCGGCGGCGTGGCCGAAAAAAGAAAATTGTCAAATGCTCTTTATTGTTATTTTAAAAGCGTTTCCCCGTTTCGAACAGAATCGCCCGTTTTTTTTTTTTTTGTACTTCGGTGGTTGTTTTATTTTAACCGAAACTCCGCTATAAATACACCCGAAGTGTGCGCGTTTTTGTGTGAGGTGTTTTGGTTCGCGTGAAATCACGATCATCTCGAATAATTTAGTTGCGTTTAAGCGATCGTACCGTCCAGTAGATTAACTTCTTTTTTGTACTTTCTCCAAATTACCACGTCCGTTTCCGGCTGTTCGGCTTTAACGTTTAAAATGGCACTCACGTGAAACTCTGTTATGCCGCTCGATTTGATTAGATATTCGCAGTTTTGCTTTTAAGCCGGAAAATGTTCAGCTTCTTCAGAAAATCCAAAAGGGATGCGGCGGAGAACGCGAGCAACAATAACGCGTCGCGCGACAGGAAATCGAAAGAGAAGGATGTTAAACGTTCTCCGTCATCTTCGTCGCGTCAACAACACGACCAACGAGAAGACGAACAACAACAACAACAACAACGATGCGATCGAACGGTGCAGCAGCCGTGTGACGACGATCGTAAGAAGGACGCTATGTGTAAAAATAAGTTACCTATCGAGAAATTATTATTTGCGAATGCGCCATCCGTGCGAAATGGTGACGATAGGTCGCCAAAAGTTGTCGCGGAATTCGGAAAAAATTCGAACAGCCAGCAAGATGCTGCTGCGGCAATCGCGTGTGGTGCTCTAGTGAAACCGGACGACATCAATCGTCAACCCGAAACGATCGCATCGACCGCTGATAGCGAAGAGGACGACGACGAAGACGACGACGAAGACGACGAGGCGGCGGAAAATTGTAAGACGATGGACACGAAGCGAGTCGCTGAGAACGTCGCCGATGGTAGCGTTGCAAGACGTTACGGACTGCCGATCGTTTCGCACGATACGAACGCCAACAATAACAATCGAACGGCACGTAACGTGAAACCGTGCGGCCACGGTACGGTCGCGATCCAGCCGCGGATACCGATTTTGACGGCGCGCCGCGACAGCAACAGCAGCACGCCGCCGGAGAGTCCGCAGAGCGAGATCCGCAATCCGTATCGAAGAGCGAGCAAGACGAGTGCCGAGGCGACCGATGACGACGGCCTCGTGATCGACAAGAGCAAAGCGATCGGTTCGGACGCACGAAAGGACAGTAACGAGGACGTAAAGTATGACGATGGGTTTTGTGGACGGGAAATGGAGGCGGTTTTTCTCGCTTTTTCGTTTCGCACATTTTTCGTTTTCGTTTTTCTAAAGGAGATATGATGTTTCGTCGGCTAATTTTAAACGTTTGACGTTGGAAAGTGCACTCCGTCCCCCGCTCGGATTCGCTTATTTTTAGCACCGGCCGTACATCGGGCTCTCTTAATTGTAATAAAACATTATATTTGAACGAAAAATATGTAACAGACAGACGCGTTGTAGCGGAGCTAACAATCAATTAATTCGCTTTTATCTGGATCAATCGATGGGCGTTTCAACTTAAATCCGACGAGTCCGCTTTTAAACGAAGAAGCTTGACTCACCGTTTCCTATTTAAAAAAAGAATTCAGTACGTTAAACGTTGAATGTAAAATATCATCGAGCGATGAGAAAACGAACGGAAAACGTCAAGAGTGACCCCATTCTTTTTACCACCCACCACTTGCTCTAAACTACTCCACATTAAACACAAACTAGTGTGTGTAAAGCTAAATAAAAACGAAACAAAAATTGTTTACACATTCACGTTTCATTGTCGACGCTAGTTTGCGCATCAATTTGCTTTAAAGCTGTTTCTTGTCCACAGGAAGAACTTAATCAATCAGGAAGCCAAATTTCAAGGGCAACTAAACGAACTCTCCAAACAACTATCATCCCGAGATGCCGAAGCAAATAAGCTACGATTCCAAATGGAAGAATTGCAAAGGGACGTTTTCGCCAAATCCGCCGGAATGGACAGTGAGTAATTAGCTAATGCGGTGTGACATAAATAACTCTTCTTTTCGTGGCTCAACTTGGACCAAACCAATATTCTTGGATTCAGAATGACAAAATGCATCTGATTAATGTGATTTCAATTATTGAAATTTCGCTGACACAGAAGTTTAGGATCCCTTGGGAGAATCGACTTAAGCTATTTTAAAATATCTGAAAATCTTTGAGAATTAACTTTTTGTGATATGTCAGGTTATTAATCGGTATTTCGATAAAAATTACGTCCTCCAGTTCTTTATCTGGCATCGAAAAGGGTAAAATTATTGCCTACCAAAGTTTGCCCTTAGTCAAGGATACATTGCAACGGTTATAAATAGTTTCAAAACCGTCCAGCAGCATTTCTTGAAAAATCCTGATAAGTTTAGGAACAATCAAGCGTCTTGCACGTCCGTCCATCCTTTTCGAACGCGACCATCGAATTATGCTGCGTCTTCAACTCCATGTTAAGCACCAGTGAATTTGTTGCCAAATTTGCAACCTCTGCAAGTCATGAAACGCTTTGAAGGGCAATGCACAATTGTGGCAATTTAGTCTATCGTTGCTGACTAAAATTCACCAAAATATATCGATTTTGCTTTGCGAATCTTTGCAGAATCGTATTTTTAATTCAAAATAGTGGAGACCCTACTAATTATTAAAACTTTCTTCTCGAGAGATCTAATATTTCTGTGTATGTGAAATTTCAACTATTTGCTATTATTTCGACATAATTATCAAAAAATTATTGCAAATCACTTGAATTGGTTGCATTTTGTCATTCCGAATCCAATAATATCGGTTCGGTTCCGATTGAGCCACGAAGAAAAGAGTTACGCACAAAAATATTTTTATGTTTCTCGTCATAATTCAATCATAAAGCGATTTAACTCATTCTTGTATCTCTTTTTTAATCGTGATTATTTCTAGGACTTCAAGCGGAATTACAAACGGCCCATAAGGAGTCCGAATACGTGCGAACGAAGCTGCGACACCTCGAGGAAGATCTCGATTGTTTCCGTCGAAAGAATACCGAATTGAGCGAGGAAATTCGCAATAAAAACGGTACGAATCGATTGAACTTTGTGCAAAATCCCTAATTTCTCATACGTTTTTTTTTTCTTGTATCTTTTGATTTTTTATAGACAATTTCAATCAGCTCGAAACGGTATCGAACGCGAAAATCTTCGAACTAGAGTCGACCATCAAAGATTTACGCGCGAAAATCGAATCGCTCGAGCAGCAAGTGGAAGTGTTAAAGTTGGAAAAGGAGAAGCTGGAGAAGGATCACGCGGAGCTGTTGAGCAAGAGTAACGACGATAAGAAATTGATGGAGGAGGTGCTGGAGAAGGCGAGCAAAGAGAAACTGATCGTCGATCGGAAATGGCAGGACGAATTCGAGAAGATGCGCACGGTGAGTATGAGCAAGGAGGAACAAATGATGAACGATTTCGAATGGAAGTTGCGCGAAGTGGAGAAAGCGTGCAAGAAGCGGATCGAGGACAAGGAGAAGACGGCCAACGAGAAATTGCGCGAGAGTTGCAACGAAGCCGAGACGAAAGTGAAGGAGGCGGAAGAGCTGATGACGCAAGTACGTGTCCTCTAAAAAAAAAAAACACGCACTTTTCGTCTAAAACTTCTTCGTCTGCAGATCGAAAACCTAAAGGTCTATCAAGTGGAAGCGGAGCAGTTGCGCGGCATCACCAAAGAGCAAGCGGCAGCGATCCAATTGATGCAAGACCAGCAGGAACAAATGAAGCAGGTGGAGGACGGTTTGAAGGCGGAATCGAAAAAGTTACGTCGACTCGTCGACATGGAGAAAGAGAACTTGCAGCACATGCAATTGGTGCATAATCGCGAGATACAGGACAGGGAGCGTAAATTGCAAGCGACGTTAGATCAGAAACGCACGGAGATCGCCATGTACTGGGAGGAACGACTCCTGCACGAGATCGGCCGGCTGAAGAGGGAGCTCGAACAGTTGTACCTCGAGGAGAAATGCCAGGCGATCAAGGATGTTAAGCAGGAGAAGGAGGACGAATTCCTGCAGGCTAAGAAGAGTTGGGATCGAAAAATTGAGGAATGCTTAAGAGAGGTACGTTGATGAGGATCGATTAAAAACTAACGAGCAGCGTTGAATTATCAATAACAATTGTTTTGTTAAGATTCAAAGTCTGAAACGGACGCTGCAAGAGAAGGAGCGACACTACCAGAAGGAGATGGTCAATTTGCAGACAAAGACCGATTTGGATGTATTGGAATTGCGGCGGATCATGGACAAGATCGATATGTCGCATCACGACCGGTTCGAGAATCTGGTCAAGCGTCACGAGGAGGAAATAGGTGAGAAAGATTCGTGCGAGCTTAAGCTTTTTTAGGGAAAAGCTTTCTTACGAAAAGAGAACGAGACGCTTTGTTGGTACACTAAAGGCGAAAGAATGTTAATCAATTTTTATCTCGCGCGAATAAATGCATTTTAATTTATTCAATTGAGACGAACGATTTGTCGAGAAGCAAGCATTTGCATTTAGAAAAAAAAAATGAGCAAAGAATGGAAGAATGCGAGATACAACATTATAATAAATTCATTGACTTTAACTAATAACGCAAAAGCTATAATCATGCTGCCTCGTTATTGCTAACATCTCATTTGCAAATGCATAAACTGAGATCATCAAACCATTCGGCCAGCAACATTGACATCTATTATTCGAAATGAATTAAAGATTAATTGGCGTGGTATTTAAAATGATGGCACATTAGACGGCGAATAAAAGGAGAAACGATCAAACGGAGAAAAGATCAATTTGCAACGTAAGACAATAACGACGTATTCCATTCGACGCGAATTAAAACCGCCTCACTTGTCGACTAATTTTTTATAGAAATTGCACACGTCCGCCGTTATATTTATTGCACGATTTTAAAATGCGAATGCCGCGCATACTTTGGCCGAAAATTAAATTGTTTCATTAGCGATTGCCAAAAACGAAAAGCGCCCGCCGCTTATTATTGCACGTAACAACAATCCATTTAGTCGTTCCATTTCAAAATATCAACATCAAAACGCAAAGAACCCGCATCATCAACAACAAACTATGAATCTTGTAGAGCGGCTAAACGAAGAGTCCGAGAGCAAATTGAAAGAGGCCGAGACGGCGTATCAGAATCAATTGGGCTCGCTAAGGGCGACGTTAGATTTAGTGCGGGAGCAAATGGAGACCGAGTCGCAGCAAAAGATCGAGCAATTGATCGCTCAGCATCGCGCCGAATTAGGTAAATATACGGAACGCAAGCGGCGAGATACTGTTTGAGTCGCGCGAAAATGACGAGTTCAATTGTGTCGTTTCTTTGGCTTTAATCGGTTTGATTTTTCTTTGGTGTGATTGCGCTTAATGTAGTTGAGTCTTATTCGACGATTGTTTTAGTGTTTAATTAAGCTTAATTAAATTCGTTGCGCGAATATTAATCGGTTATTGTTCGTAGATACGCAATGGGACGCGCTGTTGAACCAGAAGAGCGAGGCGATCAAACTGGTCGAAGACGAATACGTCTCCAAGTACAAAACGTTGGAGGATCAATTCTACACGCAGCAGAAGTCGCACGAGGCGCGCGAAATTGAGCTGTTGAAGACGATCGATTGTTTGAAGAACGAAATCGGCAGCAAGGACTCGACCATCGACGATTTGCAGAGCAACTTGGACACGATGGACGGCGGTATCCAGGTGTTGAATCAAGAGATCGCTCAGCAGAACGAGCAGCTGCTGAGGATTAGGAGAGAGTCAGACTCTAAGATAGAGTAAGTTGTGTCAAGTCGAAGACAATGAGGAACCATTTAACAATCTTTATTGTTTAATTTTGTTATTATTTTTTTAATTTAATTTTAAAAATGTGGATAATGTTTAGTTGTTTAAAGCGTTGAATTAACGATTCTTCTTTACTTTACTGTAGATGTACCAGTGAAGGCATAA
Organism: Hololepta plana; assembly: GCA_963695495.1. NCBI lineage: Eukaryota > Metazoa > Arthropoda > Insecta > Coleoptera > Histeridae > Hololepta > Hololepta plana. The sequence continues at coordinate 1,763,196 of OY968834.1, read as the reverse complement.
CATGGGACAAACAGACATTAATGTTCCTCATTCTTCCCTTGCTGTTTTGGTTCTCGTCCGATTGGTCACTTTTAACATTGTCCTTCGTAACCCTAACATTCATCTTCTTCATTCGACATTATCGTTAATTACAATTAATTCCACATCGAAACATTTTCTTGCGATCACTAACCAACTTTTTCTCGCCGCTTTTTACTAATCCCAAAACGTTTTGTTGCTTTTAATGTTCTTTCAGATTGTGATTTGTGATTTGTGGCGTTCAGACAAGCAAACATTTTGCGGTTTTATACTTTTATATACTTATTAAACAATTGCAAAAACCATCATCTTCATCATGATTGTGAATCATCATCGACACCGCCGACATTAGCGCTCCGAAAACTTTGCACAAGGCACAAAACATCGCCGCAACCTTCACGCCTCGATTAATTCTAACCCGAAATAATATTGTACCTTTTTACCTTTGTAAATAGAAATCTGCAGGAGCAAGTGGCGACGTTACAAAGTCAATTAGAGAAGGAACGCGCGGCGATGGACGGGCGAGTGAACGAGGCGACGAAGGAGTCGCAAACGGCGATCGATCATTTGCAAAGAAAGTGCCAGTGCTTGACGAAATTGTAAGTTCGATTCGCATCCTCCGATAACGTCTAAACCGGTTTCCTTTGGCCCAGATTCGAGGAGGTGCGTGCCAGATACGAGCGAAGGGACTCGCGGGAGGAAGACTTGAACACGATCGCCGACCTGAGGCGCGTGATCGCCGAGCAGGAGAAGGACTTGACGTGCCTGAACGAGGAGAAGCGCTACATACAGATGCGACTGATGAACCTGGAGCGCAGCTTCGACGACGACGACAACGACCAGTTCGAGGACTCGCAGGACTTCGACGCGCAGAAACCGAACGTCGACGTATGTATGCCACCGGCCCATTTAACGAACGGTTTCGTAAATCAACAGCAGCAAGCGTTCAATCACTCGATGAACACCTCCTCGCCTCCCATGGCCACTATTCCCGAATGCGACGATTGTGATGAATGTTAACTTTTGTATATTACCGTTAATTTTATTATTTAGAATTGTTATAAGTATTTATACGTTTCCCTCTTTTCGGTTTTCTCTCTCTCGCTCTCGCTATTTTCTTACTCTTCGCCGGTTCCTCCCCGTCAACTTTTGTTAACCGTTTATACCGCACTTTAATATCGTGTATTTGTATCATATTGTACCATATATATATAAAAAAAGAAGTAAACAAGTTCTCGTTATTACTAACATCAAACGCAACCACTAACAGCAGCTTTGAGGTTAGTTTCGCAACTATTTTATTTAAAAATTAGCAATACGGTTTACAATTAGTTTCTAATAGTAGTAGTTGAATGTAAGTAGTAAGTAGTTCTTTTCCTCGTATATTTGGCTTGTTTAGCAAAACGTTTCCCGCGATCGCCCCCGTCGTCCTCCCCATCGCTCCCGCCCGCCGCCTTTATCCGTGAGCCCGGTGGTACTCCAACAGTCGCACGATCGACAACGGCAAGTGGTCGCCCTGCGGTATGAAACCGTTCTCGTCGGCCGTGTACGTCAATTTGTATTTCTTGTCGTCGTCGCCGACGTACTGATAGAAGCCGGCCGATTGGATCGACTCGTCTGCGGCGCCCTTGTTCGTCACCTTCGCCCTCTCCTCCGCCAATATCTTGTTCTCCGTCTCGTAACTGTGGACCGTAGATCAATCAAGAGTTTCGTTACGCCGTCGATCGCATCGACGCGCACTTACAGGTACTTGTAGCCGGTGTCGGCCACGCCGCCGTTCTGCCGGATGATCTTCCAGTGCCCGTCGTAGCGCGGGATCTTGCGTCTGACGATCGGCTTCACGTCGTGCTTGTAACGGCCTAAACGAGTACGAGGAAGCGGTTAAAGAGCGGGTCAATACAACAAATCGATTGATTAATCAATTAATTAATTAGTGCTCGTGCTGCTCTAATCGTTCATCTAATTCATTCGTTGTCGAGTGCAATTCGGTGCGCGTTAGAGAAATAAGTCTGCGTCGCGTTTACCGATGATCGCCAACAGATCCCCGTCGATCTCTTTCGCCTCGTCGACGGACCGGATGGTTTTCGTCTTCCTAAACGGCTTCGCGTACTTCGGCTCGCTCCTATACCGTCCGCGATTCGACTGATACGGATCGTGATACTTTCTTCGATCGTATTTACCTTCGCACCGAATCGACGCATCGTTATATTGAAATAAAAGTTTATAAAGGCGGGGCGGTAAATAATTCGGGAGGAAACGGCGAAAGAACCGCGATCGCTTACCGCTGCCGTCGTCCTTGTACAAGCCGCTGCCGTCGTTCGCGTAGTAGCCCAAACCGTCGTGATGGTACAAACCGCTATAGTCCGGTACGTATCTGCCGGAGTCGTCGTGATAATATTTGCCGCCGTCGTATAACAGCGGGTTGTACCGTCCGGAATTGTCCGGTGCGTAGCGCGCGTTCGGCACGGCGGCTCCGTGCGATAGAGCGACGATGGTGCCGAGGACGATTGCCTAAACGACGAGAAGATGCGAATAATTGCAACTTAATAATGCGAATTATCGTTATTATCACGTTGATCATGATTATTAAGCGGAGAGAAAGGAACCGAGTCCCCTTTTAATAACAATAATGATCTTTTTATTTATATTGCGAGTGACCTTTTTGCAAGAAGAGCGGCAATATTGTGGATGCATTCGAATCGAACTGTTCGGAATTAGTGCCATTATTATTTACGTTCTTGCGTTAAGTGCGCGAACAAAAAACGAGGAGAAAAAAGCGTATTCGTATGCAAATCGAAGACATTTAACACTTTTATTGGCAGAGACACGAAAAAGGACAATAGAATCGAATTCCTTGACGGTTTTTTGCGCGAGTGATTTATGGGCGAACACGCAAGAAACCCGATAACATCGTCACTGGCGCATCGAATGATTTATAGGTCGGATCGAATTTTTATTTACTTCAACAATGCGATATTGGAAATTGAATGCATTGAGTTTAATGTAAAATTTAGAAATTGGCAATTAGAAAAGTCGCTCCACTTACCACCGGTGCTGCAAACATTTTCGTCGAAACTTAATACTGAAACGCCACGAATTGAAAGGAAGGCGAATTGCCGGAGTGATTGTTCGAACCTTTATGAATGATCCTTAAGCGAGATGATCTTCTTTATATATGTACAAATAGGTACGGAGAGATATCATTTATAGAGAGAGAAATAAAAGGAGAAGATGAGAAGAGAGTCGAGAGAAAGAGAGAAGAAGAGAAAGAATGGGATGTTGTATATTGCACAATTAAAAAATTCATTTACCTCTCTTTTAGGATCTTCCTCTACTTCTTCGTGGTCGTTTCGCTCTTTTTTTTGTACGTTTCTTGTTATTATTGCCACTTCTTCATCTTTATTTGCCCGGTGTCACCGAAAAAATTCTTAACATATTTCTCTGGCGTTGTTTTTCCCCAATCTCAGGATGTTCTTTTTTTCTTGCTGTTGTTGTTGTTATTTTGATTGACTTTTTTGGCGCCCGTGTGTGTGTGTGTGTGTTATTGTACGCGAAATTTGGAATCGTTCAATTAATTGTTTTGGTTTCACCGATGACACGTTTTGATATTTCCCATGAAAATTAAGTAATAACGATTTCATTCGGCTTGTTTTTCTTTTCATTTCGGTATCGATTCCAATTCCATTAATCTCTTCATTATTCTTCACCATAATGTTATTATTAACGATCGCATGTTTTTCCTTTTTACGATATTGAATTTTTTATCGAAATACAATTCCTTTTTCGATTGTTTCGCAGTCGATTATTATTACAATTGCGAAAGTACGAAATGTACGGTTTCGTCAGTGAAAGAAATTTACATAGTCGTAGATAGTCCAATAGATTGTTTTTAGCGAAAAGCTTTTTGCGGTGGCAGTTCTGCAAATATCTAATCTAATAATTTGAAAAATAGGATTAAGGAAAAATAACCATTTTGCGTCATTTCAGCAAAATTATGTTCAATAATTTACATTTATTTGTTTCGGTTTTTATGGAAGAAACGACCGATGATCCTCTTTGGCGTCTAGACAATTTATTTCGCTAATGGCACCACCGTGAAATTCCTTTTACCCGAAACATAATAATTTATTTACACACAATTTCTTTTAATCCATTATTCATCGGATTATATTTCGGTTATATTCAAAAACGATTAAGAAAAGGAAAAAAAAAGGTATAGGGAGACCGTTTACATCAGAAATAACGTTCCTCTTTTATTAATAATAATTCATTATCTTGTTGTTTTCTCTTTATTTTAAAGACACCGAAATTTGGGCTTGGACATGACGAACGTTGGGATGGCTTCAATTTCGGTTTATTACCCTAAGAATTTTCCCCACTATTTATTAAAAGGACAAAGAAATAGTAATTAATAACAGACCCATAAACAAACGGGAGAATCAGAGAGATAATAAAAAAGCTAAGTCTCATTTTTAACAGTCTTCTTGTTTTATCTCAAATCGTATTTACATATTATTATAAATAATGCGATATTAATTATAAAAGTTCACTGTATTTCATCCTGCCTTTTTCGTTTTTAATCTCTTAACTTTATTATGGTTTTTCATCAACACTATCATCATCATCATCGAAAGAGAGAGAGAGAGAGATAAAAAACATGAGCAAGGATTCCTTCTTTACAAAAAAAAACGCCTCTCTTTCTCGTACACTTGTAGGTAGATGTCAAGGATAAATTCTTGAAAGGAAGACGACCTATCCATCTAAATGGTGATGATGATCTTAGCTTTTATATTATTATTATTTAAAATAATAACATTTTAATTTAATTTCGTTTATCATCGCGTTCATCATCGCAATTCATTCGCGAATGAAAGAAAGGACAATTAGTTCGGTAACAAAAAAAAGGAAGAAACACAGTCAAGAGAAGACGTTTGTGAATGCACGTCGAGGATAATTTTCCACGATTTTGACATTAAAAAAAAATTAAATTAGACTTTTTTTTTTATTAAACCGACACACACGTATTAATCATAATACCAGAAATGAATCGGTGGCGTACGTCTTAGAATCGATCTCCTCCGGTGCTGTATGAATAAACTGCAAGGACTCGGTGTAAACTTCCTGTTTCGAAACGACGACAATAATTCTTACTGCGTGGAAGAACGATAGATAAACATCCGACAGGATGCGATTGCCGTTGGTATTTGATTAGAAATATGCGTTAATATCATTCGAGGTAAATCATTTTGCCATTATTATTTGCAAAACTAGTCAGGAAATGATCATAATTTATGCGATGGCAAAAGCGCCGACGTTCCTTTTAAAATTAAGCGATTCCAACGATCTCGACGGTAGCAACTACAGTCAATTAACAGAAATGATTATCTACATAATGTCCCGGCTGAATGCGTTCCTTCCATCATCATCATCATCATCGTCGTCGATGGATTTAAGTTGTCGCGCTTTTAAATGGTATTATTAAGAAGAACTTTGTTGTTAATTCGAGTCCATCGATTCGAATGTAAACAGATTCAGAAAAGATGCAATGTGACGCATTATTTTGTTGGCATATTTTTTTCCAAACGGACTTTCGGTCCCGATCAATTCTTAATCGTGACTTTAATCGATTATCGCGTATTCTGATACTGCGATACGTGCACGCCAATAAATAAAGGAATTGCGATCAGGTAGAATGCAAAATGGCATTTAATTAGGTTTTTTTCTCTTCTTTTACACAAAATGTTAATGTTAACACATCGACTCAAAAGAGATTTCGTATTTTTGGATACGTGTAAATCGTTATGTTTATAGATAAGATTTGCCCGCATCCACGAAAGAAAAAAGAGCGAACAAAAGAATGATGATGCAAAATAATAAGATCATCGTATTTTCGATTCGTTTTCGCCTGCAATTTATCAAAGTTGATAGCCTTGCAATGTCGCACGCCATGTTAAGCTACTCAGGAATTTACATATCCATAACGGATTATATTTATAGGTTTTTATGCGAAAATAATAGCGAGCTGAAGAAGATCGCTTTTCAGCTCTGCCTTCGCAGCTATTCGAAGATACGAATCATTTCACAAGAATTTGCAAAAAAAAACAGCGAAAAATAAACGAGAAGAAAAAAACGCAAAATTTTAGCGACAATCGGTCGGGGATTTATTTTTTATTCCGATTTTGTTTAATATTCTTCTAACAAATACCAAAAATTAATTTCCAATCATTATTTGTTGCGTATTTTTTCGAAATTAATACTTTATAATCTCCAAATCCGCTGACTAATTATCTAATTATAGATTTTTTGAAAAAATCGTTACTTTTTGCTTAATTTGTTATTGCCAATTACATCCGTTTCCAATAAAAGACAAGTACTAATTATTTGAAATTTAATAAACAAAAGTAATTCTTGGTTCAAAAGATTAAAGGTTTCAATAGCAAATTTGTTCCGTTCAGGATAGAACAATTTTTACTTTATAAAAGATGTTGTTGTTCTAAATAATTTAGAAATAATCAATAATTAATCAAAGTGAAAATAAATGGTTTTAGAAAAATTATTTGGTGTATAACTTTGCTCGTGCCGCTTTCCTACGAAAGATTTTAGCGGCAAGTGGCGCTCGAAATGAATATATCAAACACCATGGGCAACATAACCCCACATACGCATTAGTCGATTCGCGCCTGCAACACAACGTTATTCTCCATCGAAAATGTCTGTGTACGAGCCAAATTCTCGTCATTTGCGGGAAGTTTTAATTTTCCTCTTCCATACGAAGAAATCCGCCGCCGCGGCTCATCGAATGCTCACGAGTACTTACGGTGAGGCGGTTATTAGCGAAAGAACGTGTCGCCAATGGTTTCAACGCTTCAAGAATGGCGATTTTCACGTCGAAGACCGGCATGGCGGCGGAAGAGAGAAGGTTTTCGAAGATGCGGAATTGGAGGCGTTACTTGAGGACGAATCGTGTCCAAGTCAAACGGAACTGGCACGATCGTTAGCAGTGACTCAAACGGCAATTTCAAAGCGCCTCAAACACTTGGGAAAGATTCAAGTACGTAAAAAGGTTGCTCGAACGTTTTGACCGATGCAGGTTTTTGGCGAAGAGATTCTTAACCGGCGTAATTGTTTTTTGTTTAAAATAACTACAGCCTGAAGAGGCGCCGCAAGTAAAGGCAGAAATTTTGTTGATTGATTTGTCCAAGAAAGTCAATTTCAATCTTTGCTGTATGCCTTAAGATATCTGAATATTTATTGACAGCTGTAGAGAATGCTTTTCACCGGTCCATAAAGAACAATTAATATTTTACAAACGTATTATTTGCAACAATTGTTTCCTGCAATTATAACCGGCGTTGGATGCGATGATAACAATCGTAGCTCAATTAATTAAGAGGGAAAACAAACACGTTAATTACGTAAACTAATTTTATTGTTTAAAAAAAAAGCGATATAAATAAGAGTAATAAATAAATATTTGCAAGCACGTTCGTCCACATCAACCGATTTGCAAATCTTTCAACAATTGCACGATCTGCGGATGGATGTGCTCGCCTTCCGGCCTGAAACCGTACTCGTCGGCCGTATAATAGACCATGTACTCCTTGTCATCCGGTCCCAAATACGTGTAATATCCGGTAACGCACATCGCTTCCTTCGCGGTGCCGCGGTTCTGCAGGACGCCCTCTTCGTCCTGTTTAATGCCGGAATGCGTGTCGAAACTGAAACAACACGAAACTATAACGGACAATTGTCGATGTTATATAAGAGGATCGTTATTAACAACTGGTGTGTTGGGTAATTAACGAAAATTTATGAATATTAATGCTATTTCAACGTTCGAAATTTTCCTTCTGAAATATTGATGAATTATTCATGTTTGTTATTATTATCATTGTAAAGTTGCAATTCGTATTCCTCGTCGCTGCACTGGAGCGTTAATCGGTTTCAATTAGCGGCATCCAAATGATTTATTTCGTTAAAATAAAAAACGAATTATACAACTTCAAATTATGTGCATAAAAATGTCATAAGCGTGGTTCGCACGTAGTTGTTTGCGAAGAAAGAAAACTTACTCAAACGTAAACAGGCAGGCAGGAATTATTTAAATTAATCGCGTCAATGCCATCCGTTATATTAATTCTTAATTATCATTAGAAACGATAAATTGTCATCGATGGAAATATTTATTATTATCTATTAACATGTTACACCTTCCAAACAACGGCTATCATTACTAATAAGAATATTCCTGTTAGTAGCATTTATTCCGTTTCGCACGAAGGCCGTTTCAATTTATAAACGAACAACAAAAAATCGGATAAAGAGCAAGAATTGAATCCAAACAACAAACTACTGCTTGTATTAATCTAACTATAATCGCACTGCTAAAATGTCACCGTGACTCATTCGTGTGGCTCCGAAGACTTTTTAACATTTTACAAATTAAACGATATTTCATTGAACAAAAAACGTTAATTTATTATTTTTTTTTGCAGAATGGAGTATTAAAGAGAAGACCGGCACCGAAATTAAAGAAACGACAGAGGCACAAATGAAATCTTTACGATGGGCACCACGTGTCATCTTTGCATATTTTATCCATTTGTGCTCCGTTCAAATTTACAATCCTCATAATAACAATATATTGAAAATAACATTTCCACCATTCGTCCTGTTTTCAATGTGTCGTTATGGGTTTTATGCCCGCTTTTATTACATTTTATTAGTTGGAATCTCAAATATTTCACCTTAAACTTTCTTTATTTTGCTACGATTTGGTCGTTTGCAAGACAAAAAAGAAACGTGACGTTAACGTCCTTCTAGAAACTTCTTTATCCTTCTCGCTCAAGTGCAAGCATAGGATTCATTTCCCACGCGAAACCCATTTTTTTTTATCTAATAAACGGAGCAATTAACGTGCAGAAAAGGAACGCGAAACGTTAACGCGATAATGATTGATTAATGCAAATCTATACGCGGTATTAATTACTGCCAATTAATAAATTTTCTAGCTCGAAACGTTATATAACGATTATTTCAATCGAATAATAAAAACGAGTATTAAAACCTCCGTCTAAAAGAACTACTCACTTGAATTTGTACCCGTCCTTCGAGTCCTTCTTGCACCTGTACAAAACGGACCCGCTCTTCTCGCCGCCCGTTTTGCTGATGACGTCCGTCGTCCCGATGCCCGGATTGCCGCTCTTATCGCCCACCGCCGCGGCATAACGCAGCGTGTGTCGCGTCTCCGTTTGTTTCTTCAGCATCAAATCGTTGAAACGGCGCAGATTTTCCGCATCGCTCGGAGGACGATTCGAACGTGATTCGGAATTCGGTTTGGTTTTCTCTATTCTTGTAACTCTTCGTGCCGTTTGTCCAGCGGCGCCGACACCGTTTGCTGCTGCGGATTTGACTATTTCGATGCCGGCTCTACCGCTTGTCCTTGGTGTCGATTGGCCTCCGTTAAATGGCGGCGTACGCGTGCTACCGTAACCGATATAAACGACGTTCGGATTGTTCTTCGCGTCGTTCTTGGTCTTCTCCAAATCGTTACTCTTCCCATAAATCTCCTTTACGTCGACGCTGTCCGCCGCCACGTTATCGTCGTGCGGATCGCTCGGGCCTCTAGCGGGGAGCGTTTCCGATTGCGGATCTCTTTGTGCGTCGCTCGATAAACGCGACGACAACGAACCGCTCGAAGCGGAATCGTCGGGATTCGCGTTCGGTTGCGATCCATCGGAGTCCGTCGAACGATCATCGGGGAATCGGCTAGAAGTTTCCAGGTTTCGCTCGTCGTTTGCTACGAGGGAATTTGCCTTGTCGCTGCTAAAATCTGGGCCATCGTTCTTGTGCGAACTGTCGTTCAACAGCGATGATTGTTGACGATGCACGTAACGTTCGGGAACGTACTGACCGTCTGCGCTAATTTTGTCCCCGTTTCCATTATTGACATCAAACGATTTTGCATTTAATTCGTCATAACTGCCATCTCTACGAATGTTATCTTCGTTGTGTTTGTACTTGTTATCCACGTGCACATATTTGTTGTCCACGTGAACGTACCCATTATCGACGTGCTTATATCGACCGGAATCGTCGTGTTTGTACTTATTAACACCGCCATCGTTTCCATCAAAATAATCGCCATTATTATATGCGGAATTCGCATATTGTTTCGCAACGTTCTTTCGTCCGCCGTTTCCTTGCGGACTGTAATTGCTTGAAACATCTCCATTTCCTCTTTCATTCCCATTTTCCCCAGTTTGCGAATTATAGCGACCGGAGCCGCCTTTCGCGTAATTAATTCCACGTTGATTGTCGTTCCCTGTCGAATCAGGATTTTCCGCTTTAAAATTGTTTCGTCCGCCGTGTCCTTGCGGACTGTAATTGCCTGAAACATCTCCATTTCCTCTTTCATTCTTTCTGTTGGAGTTTGAATTTACAACTGCGCCATTTTCCCCAGCTTGCGAATTATCGCGACCGGAGCCGCCGTTTGCGTAATTAATTCCACGTTGATTGCCCGTCCCTGTGGAATCAGGATTTTCACCTTTAAAATTGTTTCCTCCGCCGTTTCCTTGCGGTCTATTGTTACCTGAATCATCTTCATTCCCATTTTCATTATTTCTGTCGTTTTTTATGGGTTTTGAATTTACATCTACGCCATTTTCCCCAGTTTGCGAATTATAGCGACCGGAGCCGCTGTTGCCGTAATTAATTCCAGCTTTAAAATCGTTTCGCGCGACGTTTCCAATGGAATCGCCAGAATCCTCCTCAATCCCTTGTTGATGACTTCCATTCTTTCTTTCCAAATCGGACGAGGACCGATCGATATGTTTAACGCCGTCTCCTTCGTTATTTTTAATCGAATTCAAGTCGTTTCGTCGGTCGTTTTCATTCAAATCCGGTTCGACGTTAATCGGAGCATTCGTAATTGCGTTCCGGACGTCGTTTCGACCTTTACGTTCCTCGTGCAAAATTCCGGTAGCGACCGGCGTCGTTCTACTAAACGATCGCCTTTCACCGGTCCGCTCTCCTCGCGGCGTTGTTCGTCTGATCTCATCGTTTGCAAATTTATTAGGACGATTCGCAAATTGCGTACGTGCCGTGCCTTGATTTCCATTCGCTCCAACCGTTTTTCCGTCGTTCCCTTTTCTTCTGATCACTTTTCGCCTTGGGCTCTTTTGATTCACGGTCCTCCGGCCATCATTATCATCGTTGAAATTCTTATCTGACTGGAAGGCAGAAAAATCGTCTCGGTATCTATCGGAATTACCAAACTTGTCGCCGTCGTGCAGATATTTGGAAGAATCGCTGTACGGCGAATCGACGTGCACGTACTGAAGGGCCGACGGTCCCTGCGGTCCATCCACGTGCACGTACCGCACGTCTTTGTGATTGTACCGACCGGAAGAGTCCGGTTTGTAGCGGCCGTCGTCGAATTTCAATTCGTAAAAGTCCGGTCTATACTTTATGTCCTTATCCGGATGATATTTCCCATCGTCGAATTGTAAAATATCCTTAACGGTCGCCTTCTTCGTGCCTCTAAATATTTTTCGGTTCGCTTTCGGCGATTCGTCGCATTTCGATGGAGAACAGGCCAACGAAATGAGAAGACCGAAGAAAATTAATGACTGCAAACGAATGTTAAGCGAATTTTGCAAAGTTGATTATTGTGCCAAACGGTTTTGTTTTGTTAAGAATTATTGCAAGTATTAATTACTTACCGCCGATTTCATGTGTGTTATCTATTTCTCGAACGGTTAACGTAAAGATGAAAAAGCGCAAGAACTTGATCACTTCGACGCTTAATATTAAATAACGACTTGTTACATGTGTTTCACTCTTAACGGTCTATCATAAATATGAAAGTGTTTCTTTAAATCTCACTCTGCATCTCACAATTTTCAATGTTACGACATAATAACACTTTCAGTCTATTACTCACGGTCATCTTCATCGACGTGCAATTCTTTTCTCCTTAGTCAGTTGCAAAATATGTGACATTATCCGAAAAAAAGAAATAGGCAAAGATGAATTATTCAGAGGAAATTAAAAATGTTAATGACACGTGCCGAAACATTTAAAACATGTTAAAATATTCAAATTAATAATGGAGAGAAATAAAGTTCTCAGAGGAGCGTAATCTTACCATCAAAGAAAATTGCAAATTAATTACTACATCTGAAAGAAAGGTTTATTTTCTATTACTTCAGCTAACATAACGATATATCTATCATAAACGGTACAAAATATTTCGTCGTTTGTGAAAATAACAATAACAATGGTGATTCCATTTAAACTAAATCTAAAATTCATCATTTTCGAACGGGTGATGCGGATGGCCAAGCGACCTAAAAACACATGAGAAAATTTAGTTTTCAATTCAAAAGTCTTTATCCAAACTGTTTCCTTACGGTGTCATTGGACAAAACCGACCGTTGCAATCGAATTTATCGATGTAACCGATATCTTCGGCCGACAAACTGAAATCGAAGATGTTGAAATTCTCTTGCATTCTAGATTTGGTAACGGATTTCGGTATCGCAATGACTCCCCTGTCGACCTGGTATTTTAGCAATATTTGCGCACAACTTTTCTTGTACTTCTCTGCCAACGAAACCAACTTTGGATCCTCCATCAATTTCGGTTCGCCCTCTTTTGCCCAAGGCCTATCAGGTGATCCTAATGGGCTGTAGGCCGTTATCTCAATGCCCCTCTCCTTACAGAACTTGATTAGTTTACTCTGGTTCAAATATGGGTGGCATTCAACCTAAAATATAATTAATATAAAATAAAAGTGATAGTATTACAGGTTGATTTCTTGCCTGATTCATAGCTGGTACAATTTTAGAATTATCTATGATTCTCTGTATTTGTCTGCTATTGAAATTAGACACTCCAATGGATTTTGCCAATTTCTTATCCACCATTTTTTCCATTTCTTTCCATGTATCCAAATAATCAACAGTGCTAAACTGCATATTACCAGCTGCATCGGTAGGGAAGAGTTCACCACCCTCCTGAAAGTTGTAAAATCTCAAAAAATTGCTCTTTTTCAATGTGAATCATTCAACTTACCTTGTAGCCTACAGGCCAATGAATCAAGTACAAGTCCAAGTAGTCCAATTGCAAGTTAGTTAATGTTTCTTTAAGAATGCCTTCTACCAACTCTGGTAAATGATAAGTGTTCCACAGCTTGCTGGTAACAAAAATATCTTCACGCTTAATTACACCCTCATCGATTTTTGCCTTTATTCCTTCACCAACTTCCTTTTCATTCCCATATATGTAAGCACAATCAAAATGTCTGTAGCCAATATCGATTGCATCTTTCACAGCTTGCGAAACTTCGCCGGGTTTTGACTGAAAATCGGTGAGAAAATCATGAAAAATAATTAATCAATCATAATTTGGATGAAACTTACTTTCCATGTACCTAATCCCAAAATTGGAATTTCGAAACCGGTATTTAATTTTACTTTCGGTACTGAACTCGAAGCCATATTTTTATTCGTAGATGATAACGCACAAACTGTTACACTGTCTGTTAGGACGAGACCTTTTTATGTGCTCTGATAATGCAAGATTTCGCAATAAAATGTAATCGGCTACTATAAATAATTTGGTATTACTCCGTTTACCATCGATTAATTTACAACAGGCAAATAATGCTCAACAATCGATACTTATGTAACTTGTTTTGCTTTTATAATCTGATAATTCTATCAATATTTTATGATGTTATCAGTGAATCGACTATTATTATGTTATGTATCTTGAAAATAAACAAACAGGTACCTGTCACGTACGATTGGTTGCATACACGCAACATTTAAAGATATGTAGCTAACTTCATGGTATATTAGAAATATTTAAAATTTGACGTAATTTACAATTTTCAATCAGTGTAAATTGCAAAATATGTATTATTAGTCATTAAACTCAACAACAAAAGTGTTAAATGCAAGTGGACGTCAAAAGGTACGCAATAAACTAAACTAAACAATTACATAAGAAAGTGTTTATAATCGATAAAGTAGATAATGTTTTTTGTATCGATGTTTTTCACAGAATATTCAATATTCGTCCTTTTCGAATGGATGATCGGGATGACCATAAGCTTCCGTCATCGGGCAGTACCTCTCGTTGCGATCCAACGTGTCGATGTAAGCAACATCGTCGGCATTTAATTGGAAATCGAAAATGTGGAAATTCTCTTCGATCCTCGATTTGGTAACGGACTTTGGAATCGTGATCAGTCCCCTCTGTACGGAGTATCTGAGCAGAATTTGTGCGACCGACTTCTTATATTTCTTTGCCAACTCGCCCAATTTCGGATCGTCCATTAGGATCGGATCGTCCGGTTTCGCGTTCGGACGATCTGGAGATCCCAGTGGACTGTAAGCCGTAATGACGATCTTCTTTGATTTGCAATAATCGATTAACTTTTTCTGATTCAGGTACGGATGTACTTCGATCTAGACAAGAAAATAACGATTGATTATTAAGCGAGAGGATCTTATGAATTTAAAGAAGACGACCACCATATTCCATTAAGCGTATTTGATTAGATGCAGTTGAGATGGATATGATTAATCCATCTGCGCTTGGCATTAAGCATGTAGAATCGTTTTGAAAACATCAATTAATTGAAGGTGATTAGAGATTAATTTTGGTTAAGTGTTTACCAAACATATCGCTGATAAGCTAATACGTAATATAGAATGATCGTTAGTCGAATTTACCTGATTGGTTACAGGCAAAATGGTAGCTACGGCTAGGATGCGATCGATCTGTCTTTTGTTGAAATTCGATATTCCAATGGATTTCGTCAAGCCTTTGCGGACCATCTCTTCCATCGTTTTCCACGTGTCGACGTAATCGTATTCGCTTTCTAACACCTTACCGTTGGAGTCGAGCGGGAACAGATCGTCGCCTTCCTGAAGGAAACAAGGCAAGAATCATTAGTATGATCGATTTTATTCCTCTTGGCCAATCATAATTTACCTTAAAACCAACCGGCCAATGTATCAGATACAAATCTAATTGATCGATTTGCAAATTCTTCAGCGTCACCCTCAAGGCCCCCTCGACCAGATCCGGCTTGTGATAGGTGCACCATAGTTTACTGGTTACGACTAGGTCTTCGCGTTTGACGACACCTTCCTTGATTTTGGCCGCGATCGCCTCGCCCACCTCTTTCTCGTTCAAGTAGATGTGAGCGCAATCGATGTGCCTGTAGCCGACGTCGATGGCATGTTTAACGGCTGCCGTTACTTTACCAGGTTCCGACTGTTTTCGAAGTTACGTAAATTGTATGGATTTACAGTTACGAAATCGGTTGTCGCTCGACCGAACTTCTTACCTTCCACGTTCCCAAACCGATTATCGGATACTCTTGGCCGTTGTTGAACTTAATCTTGGGTACTTTGCTTGCCATGGTTGAATGCGACGCAATGTTACCTATTCCTAGAACGGTTCCCAAATCACTGCACGCCACATCCGCAGCGTCGTATCTATTTAAAACGTCGTGCAATTTCAACGCGTTCATAAAACGTGAGAGTGGTGGGCAACGGCGTAGCATTGAGAGTATTGCAAGTTTAATTGAGCCTTGTTGAATGTATTACGAGTTAAAATTTCGCGATAATACTGTAATTTAACTAATGATAATTAGTTTTCTAGATAAAATTAATCTTAATGTTTTCAGAATGTTATAAAACACTATTGAAATTTAATGAAGGCCATCGGCGCAGCATGCATACATTGCAGTCAATCAGGACAATGAGCAGTTATTCAATTAGGAATATTCCTGACATTTGTGACACCTACAAAAGAAACGACAGGATTTCGTGGTACTTTTCCACGACGGAATTTTATTCTCGAACGTTAAATGGACCGAACGTTAATATACATTAATAGGATGATACATTTAATTTAAAATAATAATCACTTATCATACATATGTATAATACATAGATCGTTCTAATTTATAAACGCTATTCCTTTGAATATGTTCACTATAATTTCCTTTTTCGAACTGCGATAGCGCGAAATATTAAATTCAAATGCGGTTTGCAATATTTATTATTTGTATTTAGAAGAAGTAACAAAAATATATATTATATTAAGGTATTAATAATTCATATTTGGCATTAAGGAAGTAGACAAAGAAATCTTTGGTTTGTGATCAACCACGTTTTACAATTATACGCATTTCTGGGGTGAATTTTGTGAACGAAAGAAAATGCTTTGTCTTTATAAAAATTGCAATTGATTCAACACCCTGTTAAATCTTTAAATATTTGTATGCAAGCAATATTGAAGTATCATTATTATATAAAGTAAACTTTGTTTTCATAAACATTATTATTAATTATGCAAATTATATTCTTTTCAGGAGTTATCATATTGGAAATATTCAGATTACATGAAGCATGCGAAGGAAACATGAATTCGACACGTTATAGAAACAAGCAAATGAAGAGAGAAAAATCTTAATACATCTGCAGTACATATATTGCCAACAATAGCAGAAATGGGAATATTTAGAGAAATACTTTAATATGCTGAGTATCAATTACATTATATTAAAAACATAATAATTTAAGATAATACTTTGCTTACATTATTATTATAATATTATAAGAAGTTTTCTTTATAAAAGAACTAACACAAGATACAAATACTTTTATAAAGGTATGTTGTAATTAGGTAGAAATTTTGTAAGTGAAGATATTTCCACAACTAGATAACAGAATATAAGACATGTGTGTCTTTCACATTTTCCTTCATATCCCAGAATTGGCTGAAACTCGCACCGTTTGTAGGGACAGATGAAGACTAATTCGCGTGCAAATTACAGCCCAATCGGTCCAGCCGTTTAAAAGTTATCGCATTTTTAATCTCTTAAATTCGCATATTTTTTGCTTATATTTCGCTTTTTCTCTTAGTTTGTAGGGACAGATGAAATCTAATTAGTAATTACGTAAATAAAGATATGGACTTTAACAAAATTGGTGAAGAAATCTAATTTCAAATATAAACAAGGAATAAATGACAAATTTGAGTAGTTTGGTGAAGAATATTTTGAGAGAGTTCCTCAGAACAATAGAGAAAAATGTAATAATACGGCATCGCATAGATTACTTAGAGTAATAAATAATTTAAAAACATGTTAACATTTATCTCAATGAAACATTAGAAACTTTATTTTTTGTTTGTCCTGTATCTTAATGATTCTTCTTTATAATTTATACAGTTAATGTTCAAATCTTGACTAAGATTAGTTCAGCTTTTAACTCATAGAGGGCGCAACGTGCCCGAGTTATGCAGGGTTTAGACCTTCACTAACGGATTCTGATTCGAAAATTTTTCCCGCCGACCTCCTCAGTCCTCATGTTCTCCTAATAATTCTCGAATTAAAAGTCCGAGAAATTCGCGAGCATATCGCAGTGATTTTTTCCCGCCAAAATATCAGGATCGCCGACCTCCTCGGTCCTCATGTTCTCCTAATAATTCTCGAATTAAAAGTCCGAGAAATTTGCGAGCATATCGCAGTGATTTTTTCCCGCCAAAATATCAGGATCGCCGACCTCCTCGGTTCTCATGTTCTCCTAATAATTCTCGAATTAAAAGTCCCAGAAATTCGCGAGCATATCGCAGTAATTTTTTCCCGCCAAAATATCAGGATCGCCGACCTCCTCGGTCCTCATGTTCTCCTAATAATTCTCGAATTAAAAGTCCGAGAAATTCGCGAGCATATCGCAGTGATTTTTTCCCGCCAAAATATCAGGATCGCCGACCTCCTCAGTCCTCATGTTCTCCTAATAATTCTCGAATTAAAAGTCCGAGAAATTCGCGAGCATTCGTCGTGATTTTTTCCCGCCAAAATACCAGGATCGCTTACCTCCCCGGTCCTCATGTTCTCCTAATATTTCTCGAATTAAAAGTCCGAGAAATTCGCGAGCATATCGCCGAGATTTTTTCCCGCCAAAATATCAGGATCGCCGACCTCCTCGGTCCTCATGTTCTCCTAATAATTCTAGAATTAACAGTCCGAGAAATTCGCGAGCATTCGTCGTGATTTTTTCCCGCCAAAATACCAGGATCGCTTACCTCCTCGGTCCTCATGTTCTCCTAATAATTCTCGAATTAAAAGTCCGAGAAATTCGCGAGCATATCGCCGAGATTTTTTCCCGCCAAAATATCAGGATCGCCGACCTCCTCGGTCCTCATGTTCTCCTAATATTTCTCGAATTAAAAGTCCGAGAAATTCGCGAGCATATCGCCGAGATTTTTCCCGCCAAAATATCAGGATCGCCGACCTCCTCGGTCCTCATGTTCTCCTAATATTTCTCGAATTAAAATGTCGAGACATTTGAGAAATTTTTTTTTCTTTCTCTCTTTTTTTTCATGGTGAATTCTAATCTGAGGAGATGTTTAATTGAACGAGCTTTGTAAATTAAAGATTTTGGTAGTATTTTAAAATTGTTTATTAAAGTATATTTGAATGTTGTAATAGTATTAAAATAAACATAATTACAATATTATAAGCTTTTGATTAGATGTTTTCGATGGAAAATTCATTTAGTTAATATTTCGAAAAGCAAAGTTTTAAAAGTTAAATTATTAATAGCTTTTATAAAAACGAAGTATCTTTTATCTTACAGTTGTATTTTTACCTTGCTTTCATAAAAACATTTAATGATTTAACAGTAAGTGTTAAATCTTCATTAATTTTTATAAAAGCAAAGTATACTATACTTTAAAAGATTTAACAATGGGTGTTAAATCATTAATAATTTTTATGAAAACAAAGTTCATTCTACAGTATAATTGAATTTCAACCTTGCTTCCATAAAAATATTTAAATATTTAGCAACGGAATTTTATTCTCGAACATTAAATGGGCCGAACGTTAATGTATATTAATGATGTGATTATTGTTTTAAATTAAATGTATCATCCTATTAATATACATTAATAGGATTAATATACGATGATACATTTAATTTAAAATAATAATCACATCTTATATATGTATAACAAATAGATCGTTCTAATTTATAAACGCTATTCCTTTGAATATGTTCACTATAATTGCTAAAATTGTTAATCGTTAAACGGATAATCTTTGCTCTCTCTTAACGATTCGGCCGCGATCGATCTGTAATCACGATTGTAACCATCCAAAATGTTCATATCCGCGTCATTCAGTTGGAAATCGAAGACGTCGGCATTTTCCACGAGACGCTCTTTTCTCACGGATTTCGGTATCGGTATCGCGCCGATTTGAATCAAATATCTTAACATGACTTGAGCCGTAGTCTTCCCGTGCTTCCGACCGATTTTCAACAATTCCGCGTCGTCGAACGATATCGCCGGATCGTTGTTAGTTTTCCATCCTCTCGCTGGCGAACCGAAGGGACTGTAAGCGGTCACATTTATGTCGTGCGTCTTACAGAACTCGATCAACTTCTTATTGTTGATTAGTAGATTTGCTTCGATCTGTAAATGAATTGAACTAATGTCATTTCGTTTGCGCTTATTCTTCGTCGCGCCAATTACCTGATTCATCACGGGCTTTATTCGGCAATTATTCAAGATCCTGGTAATTTGTTTACTATTGAAGTTCGATAGGCCGATGCTCTTCGTCAAGCCTAATTCGACGCATCTCTCCATGCCGCGCCACGTCAACTCGAAATCGTAATCGATACATTTCGCGTTATCGAACGGACTGGACGCGTCCAAATTTTGCACTTCTTGCGCTACAGGCCAATGGATCAGATAGAGATCGATGTAATCCAAACCGAAATTCTCGAGCGACTTTCTACAGGTCGGCACGACCTTATTTTCTTCGTGGAACGTGTTCCACAATTTCGTCACGACGAATAGGTCCTCTCTACGTACGACGCCTTTCGCTATCTTATCGCGAATACTCTCGCCAATCTCTTTCTCGTTACCGTACAACATGGCACAATCGATGTGCCGGTAACCGACGTCGATGGCATCGGCGACGGCCCTTTCGACTTCGCCGGGTGCGCTCTAAAAATGAAGCCATCAACGTAGAAATTAGATTACATTACAGTTAATAAAGTTTTGTACATGTACCTGCCACGTTCCTAAACCTAACGCCGGACATTCTTTACCATTGTTCAATTTAATGTTGGGAATGTAAATTAATGTTTTTCCGCTCATACTTGAAATATGCACGATAAGTTAATGAAAGTTCTGATTATGATTACAATTCTTTGCGATTGCGTAACTGTTGATAAAAAAACCTGTCGATTCCTGTATGTGAATATTACTTTTCTCTTACAATTACTTACAAATCGTCAATCAATTTGACCTTCGATGCATTTGAGTTTTGCGAGTGTTCCTCGTCGTGTTTTTCAAATTCAATTTAAACCGAACGTTATGTAACCCATTCAACAGAGAAATTGTCGTCAAAAACAACCATCTGTTCGTGACAATGGCCAACTTTCAGTGAAACACTTGAAGACTGGAGGCGCTGCGATCGTTTTCCCAGAAAATTTCAAACCTAAAACTAATCTAGATGATTATACTTTATAAGTTTTCTTTTTCAATTCATATTTATTTGAGAAACAAAATAGTGTAACAACAATATTTCCCGTCTTCATTAATATCGTTCGCGTTGTTATACAAAATTACAAAACAATCTTATATGAAATAAAGAAAATTTTAAATCTAATTGTTCGATAACAAAAACATATTTACAAACTAAATATTTGTGTACAAAAATAAATAATACAATTTGAATGAAATATGTTACAACTCGATCAAATTCCTTGTTTTGTTTGAAATAAAACTGGAATAACGTTTCTCTTACAATTTCGTAGATCCTCTGATCAACATTTAATCCCTATTATTAAAATGTATCCTTATTACAATGGAATATGTATATAATTGTCAATTTTGAATTGAAAGAAATTAATTAGCTCACTAAATATATATATATATATATATATATATATATATATGTATGTACAATCGACAGTCACAGATTCGTGTTATAATTTATTTGATTTTAACAAACTGACTGTTGAAGTCGAGAGATACTGTTTATAATAATAATAATATGTAGAAGAAAAACAAATCTGCATTAAGCAAGCGTGTAATGCGTTAAATTATAATAATTAAATATGTTTTGTAAGTAGTAATTATAAACAAGTCTAAACTGCATCGGTACTCGATGCTGAACTGCCCGAAGTTGTAGTGTCGGATCCTGAGGATGACGACGACGAACCATCGGATCCATTACCAGAATTACTAACGGCTTGGAATAATTGTTGCCAGGCATTTAAAGCATTGCCTAGAGACAAATAAAGAAAGAGAAAGCCGTGTATGATATTATCTTTCGAATAGACTCACCAGTGCTATTGTTAACATCATTCTCGTTATTAGTATTATCAGTGTTAGATTGCTCCTCGTTATTGCCGAGATTTTGCCTGCATATAGGACAAGTTCCGTGCAATTCTAACCACGGACGTATGCAGATTTCATGATAAACATGCTGGCAAGATAATTGTCGTACATGTTCATTTAAAACAAAGTCCTCCCAACAAACAGAACATTGCAATTTAGCGCTTACTTGCTCTTGCGTCACCTCAACGACAGGCAGAGCATCAATCTCCACTTTTGGTAATGGCGGAGGTCCTATTGGAAAAATTATTTTAATACTCAAACGACCAGCTTTCATCTAAAGCAGTACTAAATTACCAGTACAGTCCATTTGATTCAATAATTGTGTTACAATAGCATCTAATCCTTCTCTTCCCCATGCATAATCTCCTGGATTACTGAAGAACAGCTGTACATTCCCTGGTCCATCCCAATTCACGCCAAATCCTACATTCACAATAAACTCTTGCAGCAAATTCGTATAGGATGTATTTTGTGGAGGCACATTCGTCCTCACTCTTGTAATGTTTCTGAAAACAAGAAACCATTTTAGTGCTTTCAATAATAATCATCAAATGAGTAGTGTTAAAACATCCTCGCCATTATTGCATTTCAACACCTAATTCCAATAGAACTTTCAACTGAACCTTTTATAAAATAACATAATGCATAATGTCTAATTATTCGTAACATGCATGTATTAATCAATAAATGTTGTCTCCAATATTTGATAGATAGTCAAACCTTGGTCTAATCCTGTGACGAGGATGTACAGACGCATACCTTCTCCTTCTGGTAGGATCAAGAGAGTATCTTGTACGTCTTTCTTCTGGTATTAATTGAGGAAAATCTATTGGAGTATAGCTTAACATCTAAAATGTTAATATTAATAACAGCATTCAGTCAATGTATACTTACGGCATCGTTACTTGATATGGTTCTTCATCAGAATCTGATATATTAATTACTTCATCTGTATCACCATCATTCTCTAATTCCTCTATAAATCCATTTGAACAATGTGGACAGGTGAAATTCTGAAACAATATATCTTTTTTCAGAATTGACCATTGCCTCTAATCTAATCCAATTAGAATTGCAAATAATGCAATTGTGAACAAATTATTAGACACAATACTATTCAAAAATTAAAAAAATTCATTGTATAATATTACAATACATTTACGATATTACGTCATTTTTAGAAGCAAATTACTCGTACTGTTTACAATAATATCAAGTATAAAGTTGTTGACTATAAATTGAAACTCAAGCAGTCTTATTTACGAAATTGGCTGTCATCTAATTATTTTTCTCAAGCGAATACTTACACTGGCTGCATTTTCAAATTGTACATTACACATGTGACAATAAAATAACTGCGGCCTTTCTTCAACAGCTGCTTCTGCCATCGTATTCGAATCAGTGCTCTTGTTATTAATTGATAGAAATCACAAAAAAAACTGATGTTAAATTTATGTAAATATTTCTTTATCTTTACAAAATACTTGTCAATTTCACAAGATACGCCATTACACGAAGCTAGACCTGATAATATTTTTCGGCTACAGTCGATCTAGTAATGTTTATCACATGCAGCCAACAGCGGAACACGGATGTCACTAAAGAAAGGGCGCGCATTCGAATTTCTCTTCTAGAACGGAGAGCGCAACGATTCTTTTATAACAACGAAGTAAAACTTACTTTATTGGACAGAATTATGCAATTTCGAAAAGGAATAGTAAATAATAATATTAAATGTAATTGTTAGTTGTTTTTTTACTAATCCAGTAATAATTATTGGGCGGGGTAAGAGTTGTTGAACCATAACATTGCAGGCCAAACAAGTATAGTTTATATGTATAATTAATGCAATATGTATGTATATGTATTTATTTACAGAAAGACATGATTATTAGCTATCATTTTCACACGCTTCCCATTCGATCATCAACTTCATATAGCGTGCCAAACAATAGCTCTATATAAAAACACTGGATTATTATTTTATTCTTTTTTTCATTTAATTAACAATCATTCCGTGCAATCAATATATTATATGCATATGTATAATATAAACTCAACGAATATGATGAGTCGATTCAATTTTGAAAAAAAAATATTGAATGTATGGAATGTGTAAACAATCGATGGACACCGGGCTACATTTCACATCATCAGTAACATACAGAAACAGGTACCTCTAAAAAAAGTTATTGTAATATGTACATAGAAATTAATTTAAAAAAAGAACTAAGAAAATCAAAAATAAATTAATCGCATTAGCTTCCCTTCTCATTTTTCTCTTTGCGAACCAGTCCACTTATGTTTCTGTGATGTATCGTTCTTGAATATGGAATAACGTTGTTAAAGTGGACGGTTTAATTTCTGTCTCCTTTCGTTTACAACTTTTTGATCTATACAAGAGAAAAATTACAATTTAATCGTACTCTATTCTTTTGCGGTTCGGTTCGATTAATAAATTATCATCGCGTATCAGTTTGAATACTGAGGGCTTCTTTTGCGCGTTTTCACATTTCTCTCTTAACTTTTACAATCATTTCAATAATAATAATCAAATAAATAAGCAACACTAGAAACAACTAAAATCTTATAAACAATAAACACATTTATATATATATAATATATATATAAAAATATAATATACAATTCACTTAAATATTTAGCAAAAACTACTTAATATAAGCAATATGACATAATTTGATTATGTTCCTTTTTTATTTTTAACTTTTTTTCCAGTAATTACTTGCTTCTTTTTTTCCAAATTAATTTCATTTCTTTACAATATTTAATTAAATACAAACAAAAGAAAAGTGTTCTGAATTAATTAAACCGTAACTGTACAAACAGAGATGATTTTAATACTTAAAAAGAAATGTCGAGGAAAGAAAAATCGCAATATATACAAATATATATATTTACATACGCACCGAGTTTTCAAGATTTGCTTTTAATTGCGTAATAATCAAACCTGTAATAATAGGTCTTTCAGATCAAAAATTTAATTTCTTAATTAACATTAGATTATGGCTCATTGAATTTTCAAATGCAAATCATTAATATTAAATTAAAGGGGAAGTTTGTAACGATGAATTGCAGAATGGCAAGTACAGAAGAATCATTAAAATTAAACGTTTTACATTCAAGTTACAATTATATACACGCATCACTATGCAATTTTCCTTCGAATTTGTTGCCTTTAACTTTGTGTTCCATAAATTGAAAAAACAATCGTTTTCCTTCTGTACGCAATTCAAACCAGTCCTACTTTAATGTATTTAAATATATTTTCTCTTCTGGAATTCCATATTAGCATATTCATTGTTATATTGCAAATTGTACAAAATATAATTTATATATTATATATTATGATTTTTTATGTTAAGCATCAAGAATTAATAATACATACACAATATTAAAACGCAACAAAATTTCTATCTTGTTCCAATCTGTATAATTTCTTTTTTGTTCTCAATTTGCCTTAAGATAAAAACGAATAATAAAGTTGATTATGTAACTAGAAATTTTGCAATGAAAAATTCTTTTACTGAAAGCCATACTGATTATTGGAACATTGTAAAACTAAATATTTTTAACTCATAAGTCAAGTGCAATTAGCTTTTTCTTCCATTAAGTAAAACAATATAAATGAGACAAGTTGTGAAACCCTTCTGCAATATCACAGTACCAAACGAATAATTGATTAATCAATAATGAAGATGGAACTAATACATTTATATATATATTTCTACTTATTATTGTCGTCACCTGTTATATAGAACATTGACTAGAACATAAATTTGCTTGGTAAAATAATTATTATTTATATATTCGCTTCCAGATTTTAATTCTCTTGTAAAATTCATTAAATATTTCGTTATTTTTTATGACCCGCTACATACTATTGTTATTATCATCGTCTTAATAGAGATATGGGTTTATTTCTATTATCTTTTAGTTTCCTTTTATCATTTCCAATCATCATCAATTATAATAAACATAATTTCTAATTAGATTAATATTCTTTACTGAAAGCCCAATTTTACGTAATATCTTTAATTCTTTTCAATTAAAATTTATTTCTCTCGCACATTATTATACGATTTACGTTTTGAGAAAGTTCTCTCACGTTAATGCCACAATAATTTGTGTTTGTTGCCATTCACTTAATCTAAGTTTTTTTTTTCTTCTTCTTAAAAAAGGCATTTGAAAAATATTATTCTTTAATATCGTTATCATATATCATATTATATGATTTTTCATTTTTTTTGTCTGTAATGAGTTCTAGGAAACTTTACCACTTGCGTTTTATCATTAAACATTTAAATTCAATTAATGGGTCATATACTAACAACATTCAGAAGCCGTAGTTATTAATTGTTATTATAAAACTTCATCAAAACTACTTTTACCTTCTTCCTACCAACTTACAGGTAGTTATCAATTAATCAATTAATTATATATCTTTGAAATACAAATACATTTATACAATTATAGTTTTTTTTGCATTTCTTTTCTGTTTAAATATTATTTTCGATGTTGGTCCATATATGATGTCTAATCTATTATTATATAATAATTCTGTTTCGTTTTCTTTTTTGTTATCTATACAAAAAAACCTGTGATGTATTATAATAAGCGTTTCATTTCTTGCATCCATCTTCTTCCTCAATCGTTATACTCTCCCGTCACCTTTGGCTGCTACTCCTCAAACGACCGGCCGTCTTCTTAACGATAATTTGTGCCACGGAGTCCTCTTCTTTGAATTTCTTCGTTTTCTTCTCCTCCTCGTTCTTATCCAATTCGGCCATCGCTTCTTGTATGGCATTTTCTAATTGCGTGTTCAGTTTACGACTTCTACAAGAATAAAGGAAGACATTATGATTAGTAAAGATGTGTCTCTTTCTCCTTTCAAAGTTGTCTTGTGCTAACAAAAACTAAATGAGGCACAAAGCAAAAACACGTACTTTCAGCTTAATTATCATCAATAATCAACATTGTATGATTATTATTGTGTATTATCAATTAGATGTGGCTCCTCTCCTCTATACACGTTACAGATTTAAGTGAATAATGGTATGAAATTGCACTCACGTCCTCGATTTCTTTCGGGCACGATGATGAGCCTCTAAGCCCTCGGTTAACGTTTGCAGATGCGACGGATCGACGATCTCCGTAAACGTCTTATCGCCACCGAACCATTTCACAGTCACCTCGCTATCGTCGTGGATCTGCAGAAGTTTACCCGGCCAAGCGGGACAACCTTTCGCCGAGCCCCATACAAGATCGCCAACCGCAAATCTATGCTGACTTTTATTAGCGCCTTTCGCAATTTCTGCAGAGAATTTCGTTATCTGAATCTGTTGCGTTTCTTTGCTTTTTCGTTTTCTGATGATGATGCTGCTGTTGTTGTTTGTTAGGCCGTGAAATAATGATTAAATAATCGAGAAAAAGAAGCTGAAGTATATAGAAGCTCGTGTGTGGGATGTGTGAGAAAATAATAGTGCGAAGAGAATGATTTGATCTCGTTTGCTTGTTGCTCATAATATCTTTTTCTCGTTTCAATTTTCTTTCTGGTTTCGTTTATGTACAAAATACTGATTTTATGCGCTCGACAAAACAACGTTTGCGACTTGGTTTATTTATTTATGGTAATTATTTTTTGTTAGCCACACCAATTAATATCACACAATAAAATTGTAGCATTATTGTCATATTTGATATTGAATTATTTATTGTATGGCATTATTATAGATGTAGTCTGAAATTAAAACGTTTCGAATTAAAAAAAGTATCCATTAAAGCGAAAAATTAAATAAATTTAACCAAAAAAAAATGGAAAAACACAAATTCTACTTCTACTCCGTACATACAAACAACATTGGATGATATCTAACCAAATATGTACTATAATTATTATATGATTTTTAAATAATTAAGCCTTCTTTTAAATAATACATACATCTAATAATATTTCTTAACTTTGCACTATAATAATTCCTTACTTTATAAGTATTAGTCAGTGAAAGCTTTCCACTACAACTTCCAGCATCTCTGACAATTAAAATGTTGATATAAAGCTCAAAAGCTCAATTCAGAAATTCTCTACTTTACGAATTGTTACGTTCTTATAATAATTCTGTACTATTAGTTAAAACTAACAATAACATTTGTTACAGTGCAAGTTTTATAGAATTTCATACATCGCTATTAATATTCAATATGACAATAAATCACAACAATTACTGAGAAGAAACGGGCATGTAAGAGAAAGAAGGATAATAGGTCACATTAATGTACTAATAAAGAAGATAATGTTATTAAAAGGCATGATAATGATAAAATGTAAGCCGAGGGCATGCAACAAGCAAAATAAAACTACCCAATAATGTTAGTGTGTTACGGTTAGTAATAATCGATCACAAAGAAATACTAAATACCTTCATCGTCGTCACCGAACAACGATGTATGCATGTGTTGGGTTTCCAGAACCACCAGCGTATCGCTGTGCTTCCGTTTCGGCAAGATCTTTTCGAAATTGCGCGAACTGACGACGGCCTCCTGTTGCTGCTGACGGTGATGCTGTTGTTGCGCTTTCACGTGATCGGCAATCGATTGCATACCGTTGGCAATCATCGTCGACGATTCGGCAAATGCCACGTGCGTCGAATTCATTTTCTTACTGATCTCTATCTGATTGTTCAAGCTGGTGACATCGGTGAAATCGAGTTTCGGCGTCGACGAGTTCATTTGCGCCCGCATCGACCAGTCGTTGTCCGAATTCTGCGTCGTCAGATCCGCCGAATCCGGTTCGCTACTCGATACGCAATGAACCATCGCCTGCGAAGAAAGCCATTCATATGCCTAATGTTATTGCACTGAACGAAAGAAGAGGACGTACCATCGAACAAGTCTGTTGTCGGCCCGGTAACGTGACCACTTCGCCGCACGAACCCGAGCAATTGGACGGTGCCGGCGATAAGCCGTCGTCGGTGCTGTTACCGGTGTGCGTGGTCGTATCGACCGTCGGTGGACTTTGTCCGCCCGGCGCCATCGGACTGTGCGTCGTCGTGTCCGGCGGACTGCCCGCCGACGACGAAGTGGCCGTCTGACAGAACGTGTTCGTCGTGACCGCTTGCGCGTTCTGGTTTACCGCCGTCTGCGTATAAACGGAATGCCTATACGATGCCGCCGACGCCGGTCCGTTTTGTCCTTGATGCACGAGTAACGTTTGCATCGGCTGCTTGTCGTTCGCTATTAGAAAGTTCGGCTGATCGACGCTCAATGCAGTCGCTGCCGTTGCACGCGGCGCTACGTTCTGTTGTTGGTTACCGCCTTGACTCGCGTTCTGGTAGTTTTGTATCTGTTGATTGTTCGACACCATCGTCGTTTGCTGTTGCACTATCGTCGTGTTCTGTTGCACGAACGTCGTGTTTTGCTGCTGATTGGACGTCGACGAGGATATGTTTCCCGCTGGCGTACAAGGTACCATTAACGTTTGTCCCATTTGGCCGCATTGTATGTACTCTTGCGACGGCTGCGGTACGGAATTATTCGGTCGTATCGCTTGGGACGTCGCTCCGAACGTTACCTGCTGCGTCGGACTGACATTCGCCACGAGCGGACTGAGTTGACCGCCGAATTGGGTGCCGTTGACGACGAATTGTCCGCCGTTCGGCGAGAGGAACTGCGCGCCCGGACTGTGCTGCTGTTGAATGATCTTCCCTTGCGAATTGCTCGGCGCTCTTATCACCATGCCGGCAGGTCCGGCCGCTAAAATACTTTGACCGCCGTTGAACACGTTACCGTTCTGCACGGGCGTGAGGACGTTTTGTCCGTTGACGTTCTGCAGCTGTAACTGCATCCCTAGATTGGTCGTATCTTGTAAAATCGTCGCCGTACCATCCGCGTTCATCACCATGCCGCCCAAATTCGGCACGATGAATTGCTGTATCGTGGGGAAATTTTGCACCATGCCGGTACCGTTGAGCAAATTGACCGGCTGCAACAGATTGATCTGCTGCGTCGGCTGCGATCCGGTAGTAATCAACTGTTGCGCGCCGATGTGCCCGGCATTCGCTATCGACTGCCCGTTCATGACGATCTGCGGTGGACCGCCCGCTTTGCCCGGCACTATCGTTAACGCTTGCATCACCGGCGTCGCGGTGATACCTTGTGGACTGTGAGCCATCTGAATCTGTTGCGGGAATCCCTGTTGCGGCATCACGACGCCCGAATTCTGCTGTTGCGCCGTGATGTGCAGCATCGAGGCGACCGTTTGCGACGAGACTTTACGTTTCTTGCCCTTCTTGCTCTTCTCCGGCGAGAGCATACTCTGCACGCGTCGCGGATCCGTGGTACCGTCGATTTGTATCGCTTGCTGTTGAATCACGTTGCCGGTCACGATTTGCGGTATCTGCACGTTCTGGCCGACGGTGACGCCGTCCATCGTCATTGTGACGCCGGGCTGTAGGACGAACGGCGTCGGCAAGGCGTTCACCAGAACCGTTTGTTGTCCGAGCACTTGCTGAGCCGCGACGGCTGGTATCATTTGCGTGACGGCGCCCGTGACGTTCGTTATCATAGGCGACACGGACATCGGCGGCATCGCGCCCTGATTGGCGACCAGTTTCGGCGGCGGCGGCGGCATCACGTTGTTCTGCGGACTCGCCGTGTTCGCCATCAGGATTTGACCGCCGGACGAGACAAGTATGTGGCCGGGCGGTAATCCTTGTGACGGTGCCGACTGCTGCTTAACAATCTGCTGATGGTTTAACGAGAGTTGGTGATGATGATGCTGTTGTTGTTGCTGTTGTTGCGAATGAGGTGGTATTTGTATACTGCTAACGACGCTCTGTACCATTTCCAGCGGGGACTTCGATACGTTTAACGACGTCGAATGCGTCGGTATTATGCCTGCCGATATTAACGGATTGTTTTGATTATTGATTAACGTCGTCGAGCCCGTGGTGACCGGTATCGCGGCCGGACTGTTAACGGAAACGGTCGCCGTATTCGCTCGTCCAGCGAGCACCGACGTGATCGTATTACTTCCTACCGTTCGGCCGCTGGCCATCGTCGTCACGACGCTCGAATTGATCGAATTGCTTAGTTTCGATGCGGAAACGCTAGCAAAAACGTGCGGATTTATGCAGTAAGTTGTAGTCGTATCGGATGATTTTTGATAAGCAACCGGCGAGTCTCTCTGTTGACTATTACTGTTGTTACCATTAAGACTTTGTTGAAAAGCGATTTGATTATTATTATTATTATTGGGGATATGCACGTTAATCTGAGGAACTTCTTGCATTTTGATCGGTGGCGTGGGTGCGTGCGGTGTCGATGGACCCGGCGAACCGTCCATCACCGGCGACACGTTACTCGTACTTATCGTACCTCCTTGGATGGGTCGCGAGTCCGGCGAACTTCGATTGCTTCTTCGTTTGTTGTCCGAGTACGTGGACGACGTGACCGGATCGTCCGGTGTAGTGACGGACGAACTGGGCGTGCCAGGTTGGCTGTTCGGTGCCGAATCGCGGTTAGATTCTTTTGCATAATAATTGTGTTGCTGCTGATGATGATTGTGTTGGTGCTGCTGTCCGCTGTCCGGCACGCAACCCTGACACTGCACCTGTTCGCTTACGACCGCACTGCTGTCGGCTACATTGTGCGTCATCACCAACGGATTGATCTGCTGCTGTTGTTGTTGTTGCTGCTGGATTGGCGAATGGTTCCGTGTTATCGTTTGCGATTTAATTATATGTACATTTTGATTCTGACGATTATTATTATTGTTGCTGTAATTTTGATGTTTCGCAGGCGTGACGATTATGTTACTTGGCAAAGGCACTCCATTGGTTTGTGTATTATTAGACGCAGATTGTTGTTGTTGCTGAGATATTTGATTTTGCGCCATAACTGGACTGTTACAGTTGTAATTTGTGCACACTCCTAAAATTTCAACGAAAACAATTAATTTCAATATTTATAACAAGACATAATATTATGGGTTTTTACCTGTCTGTCGCGAAATGGTGCTATTCAGCAAAGCTGTCTGCTGTGCCAAATAACCGCTCGGGTCTTCCATGAACGACGGACTGGAGGACGAAGAAGAAGACGACGAAGACGAAGAAGAGGACGTCGTGACGCTTTGTTGCGCAAAACACGTGCTGTTGTTCCTATTTTCGCTAGGTATCTGCCGCACGTCGACGTTCGGACACGGTGCCGAATCCATGCCACGATGATGCGAAGTTTCGACGATGTTGCCGTAGGAGCGTTTCTTTAACGTTTTCGCAATTTTCACTTTCTTCCTGTTCAACTCGTCCGTCGACCACAAAGCGGTCGGTGCGTGCTGATGTAACGGCGGCACCCGTTCGTAAATGTTTTGCGGCTGATTAACGACGTTCTGCTGCTGCTGATGATGAACAATTTGCTGGTTTTGCTGCTGCTGTTGTTGCTGTAGTAGCACGGTGCCGTTCTTGTTCGTCCATACTTTCTGATGCGGATGATGATGGTTGACCATCATGATCTGACCGTTAGCCGTCGAATTGTTAATAACGTTCTGTTGCGGACAGCCCGGTTTGTACCCGTTGAAACAGTGATTGTTATTAGTCGCTTGCATAAACTGCGGCCTGATCGCCGTTTTATTGAGGTCGCATTGCTGCTGAACGACGCTTTGATACAGTTGCTGCTGTTGCTGTTGTTGATTGTAGAAAGGCAACGACATTCGTTGGTTGGACGCAACGCTGATCGGTATCATTTGTATGTTCGGTCTGCCGGGTCCGTTGTTCCCGTCGTTACCAGGCTGCCCGTTTATGAAAATGCGGTGTTGTTGCTGTTGTTGATGTGTATTTTGTCCGGGCACAACTTGACCTTGCATCAATATATTCCCATTGCTATTACTATTGTTCACGTTTGCGTTACCATTATGGCTAACAGTCAATTGACCGTTCGACTGTTGCACATTCGAA
Organism: Hololepta plana; assembly: GCA_963695495.1. Lineage (NCBI taxonomy): Eukaryota > Metazoa > Arthropoda > Insecta > Coleoptera > Histeridae > Hololepta > Hololepta plana. The sequence goes on along the minus strand of OY968834.1, from coordinate 1,730,767 downwards.
ATCATTGGACCCTGTACCATTTGACTATTATTTGGCGTGAATATTTGCTGATGATGTATATGTACATTAGAGCTATTATGCTGAACATTACTATTATTATTATTATGACTTTGATGTAATAGACCCTGTGTATTTTGTAATTGTTGCTGGTGCAATTGTGACGATGATTGCTGCTGCTGATGTTGTTGTTGTTGCGGTGATATGTTCGACGTAGTGACCGGTGCTTGTAACATCATCGTTTCGCTAACAACGATCGGCGATTCTATACGATTCGCGGTTAATTCTTGGCTTTGGTATCGCATTATTTGTTGCACGCCGGCGTTTTCCTGATAACCGATCCTGTTAGGCATTTGCTGGTTAACGCTCAGCATTGCATTGGGCCATGTCTGAAAGATTATTAAGATTAATCTCAATACGGTTTCATTGTAAAACGCAACTATACAAATACCTGTTGCTGTTGAAATACTTGTGCATCTTTAGAAAATTGCTGCTGCTGCTGTTGTTGTTGTTGTAGATTAAACGTGATCTTACTATTATTATCTTTGGACGTTGTTATTTGCGACACGGGCATTCCGGAGTACGGCGAACCCAATCTTCTCTTTTTCCTTTTGATATTTAAATCTGAAATTGAAGATGAAAAGCGATTAGAATAAGAGAAACCACACGTGCTTTAATTATGTTTAATGATGTCATATCGTGTAAACGACCAATGATGACCTTAAAACTTTACACAAATCCAGACGTGCTTCGTAAAATAAGATCCTTTAATCGCTGAAGATAATTGATGTTATTTATTATCCGCAATAAAAACCGTAAGGGACTGTTTATTTTATTTATTATCAAAGGGGAGTTCGGTTGGCGGGTGTTCGTCTTGATTTCTTGCGGTGGAAAAGTTACTTTTACTTAGAGAAAATAACGGGGGAGCAGCGAACAAATGATACAGATACGGAAATAAATTGATATAAATTACAAGTTTGCCCCTAATCTATTAACGCACCGGAAAAAGAGAAAAGAGGCGAGACGATGAGGCGAACGAAAAAGAAACGTCTACTTAATTCCGTTGCGGCCAAATTGACAACAACAAAAACGAGTGCCGTATAATTAAGCGTCCTTATCAATGAACCGGTATTAATAATATGTAAGAATACGAAAACAAAAAGAAATGGAATAATATTAATAACGATAATAAATTGTTCTGTACGTGTTGTTGTTGTTGTAATATTTATATCTGAAATGTCGGAGGAAACAATTAGAATTGCAAAAATGTTTATTACGAGCGAGCGTACGTTAAAGCTGCTGGCTGGCACGCAAAAGATAATCGTCGTCCCTCTTTTGCCTCTTTAACATTCCTCATACATGAAATTGAATTACAAAGTTAAAAGTGTACGTACACACACATAGACGTATGTGTGTAGACCATTAAGAGACTTGCAGATCTTTATTATGACATGTTTATGTGGCTGAGACCGAACGGAATATATTCTATATTGCTGTCTGCTTTGGTTCCCGATGCGAGAGGAAAAGTACGGCGAAACGAGCGAATAAAAATGGGGAAAAAAAGGAACGTTTCTCATATTATTATTATTTTGTGTGTGTGTCCGTGTGTTAAACTCGTCTTGTCGACCTAATACAGATACACTGTAAAATATTGGTGAGAAACAATACCTCAGTATCGTAAAATTTTACGATCAAACGTGTACCTTCTTTATTTGGTCAAAGAACAAACCGATTCCGTTCTCTTTTCCTTTTCTTTCGCCATCTCGTTCTTCACATCGTTATTGTTACTCTTTAATGTTCGAATGCATGAGTAACAACAATATAATATAATATAAATCGTTAATAAATTTCGTGATTACTGAAAAAATCGCAATTGAAAAAATTTATTCAAACGCATATAAAATCTGCAGGGATGTCATCGATGCGGCCACAAAAGAAATGAACCATCTTCACTCTTGCTCTTTGTATATTGAATTCCCTCACTATTCGACTACTACCACTTTCTGTTTCGCTGTTGAATCGACGTTTTCTACTAAAGTATGTTCCCTATTAAAAGTACGACGCCGGCCATAAAGCTGTTGCTTAAATTAATGGGCCACATTTATATCTTCACACTTATAAACGTATCCTTGGATTGGGTGGAAACGCAGGGCAAAACGCCATTCTTCAACGTTATTTACGACCAGATACGAGTATTTATCTTTTCTTTTCCATTGTTTATACGCTACCATTCGAGAATTTACAAAATTAATTGCACGCGCACCAACAAATCGATGCGTATGCAGATTCTACTTTTTAGTTTCTTGTAGGAAAAAATTGTAGATGACGATCTAAGCGAGTGAATGTCGTTGACCATTCATAAAGGGATTTTGCCAATCACTCGCCCCCCCCAAACAGTTTCAATGGAACGTTTCTCTTTGATCCAATTAGAGGTAAATCCCTTTAAAACCGTACACACTTTTTTTGACTTCTATCGAGAGACATTTAAAAGCGAAATAATCATTGACAATCGTTTATTACTGGCCTCGATCCTAATGGACCCTTCTCTAAACTCTTTGTTCTCCTTGCTTTTCGGTAGACAGTCCAACGGGAAAAGGACGGTGATGGAAAAAAACGAGAGCAAAGAAAAAAGGACGTTAATTTAAATTAAATAAAAGCGATAGCAAAACAAAAAAATTAATAAATCCAAACGAATGTCGTTATTAAAAGCGGCAAATACACGTACATACTTTTTTAATTATCGCAAAAAAACACACACACAAACGACCGTTTTAATTTAAACTAATTGCATCTGTTTGTTTATTCGTCGACAAGCGAAATTAATTTATAGAGAGAAAAAATTGTGTGCATTTTGCCGATAAACCTTGAATTTATTAAGTTGCGTCGAACGAAAATTTTGTTGTTGTTGCTGCAATGTCAATAATAAAAATTATGCGTAATTGAAACGGAACGTTTGGTTAAAGGTCTCGGCGAAAAAAGAAAAGACAAATTCACTCGAAAACCAAGCACACATTTTGCAAAATGCTAAAATGCCATTTGCATAGAAATGGTGCTTAATTTAAATTATTGACATTATCATTATTACCATTAGACGTATTTATTATTATCGTCGTCATCATCTAAACGGTAAGTGCTTACCATCGTTTGAAACATGACATTGCATGACACCGAACAATGTATCTTAGAAAACCTGCTCAATAAGAGGAATTAAAGGGACGAAGACGGGAGGAGAGCGAATGGGAATATGTGTGGAGAGAGTTGGGATAGATAAAAGTTGCACATAAAAATGCGCAAAAATAAAGATCGTAGTGATTCCGGTTTTATTGTTTAATGGCATTTTATATTATCGCTTATACCGGAGCCTTATCACTCGAGCTACTCTCGAGAGGTGAAACAAATCAGTCGTTAATTAAATTTAAAAACTAGGTTTTCATTTCTTTTTTATATACACACCGGTGCCGCATTATCAGCGATAAGCAATTAAACGTTAAGAGATTTCGGTTTACTATTATAATCAAGGGAAACGGTCGATTAATGAAACGGACATGGAAAAAACGAAAATAAAAAAGTGGGAAAACTAATTAATTAAGAGCACTAATCTTAAAAAAGGACACGCTCTCGTGCTAGCCGTTTCAGCATCTAAAAATAGAAAGTTCATTTTTTATGTCTTGCTCTCTGGAATTTCGAGGCTCGAACCATACGACAAAACCATCGTTTAATCTTTGTCTCCGTTGTTTTGCAATTTCCTTTTTCTCTCATTTAACCTTCACGTCGTTTAATAACTGAATACAATTGCGAACAATAAAAGAAAGAACAACAACAACAACAGCATTGACATTGAGAAATCTTCACCGTTTCCATCATCTTCGTCATCATCGAGATCATCTATATCGAAGTCGTGTGGGTGTACGTATCCTCGTGCTTGAGGCCGATACGAAATAACTTTACATTCTGTTCCCACGTGTAACGGAGTGTAAATCGTACGTAGTTATTACAAGAATAAATTCCTTTGCCCTTTCGAATATTAAGCTATTTTAATCAAATTTATCGGATAAATTGAATGCGAACGAATCGGTCATTTCTCTCCGCGAATGCTTAATCTTTTAAATGTTTACGTTATTATTAACTTTCTCTAATTATATAATTAGCCGTTGAAGAAGAAGAAGAACAACAACAACAGCAAACACGCAGAAGAAGAACTCGAGGAGATGGGAGAAAAAGTTAATTAAACACGAAATAATCGTCGGGATTAAATTAGATACGAGCAAATGAAATCGTGTTAAAGGGAATTTTAATTTCTTTCTGCTCTCTCTCTCTCTCTCTCTCTCTCTCACTCTCTCTGTCTCTATTTATTTAATTTTTTATTTCGAATTAAAATGGCTTTATGTTTTAAAGCCTCATTAAATCAATAATTCAGCGTACGGGCATTAAATGGTAAACGCAGCAGCGAAGTCTAGTAAAATCGTCGAACCGTAAATTAAGCTAATAAATAATTTAATTAAAATACATGTGTAAAGTGAAACATAAGGTATATTTAATTAATTTTCAACGTCGAACGAAAAAAGAGAACGCGCAAATGGAAAAATGTGAAGTCGTACGAACGGATTACGTTAGACGTCCTCCTTCTCTTATTTTAAATTAGTCGATTACTAATTAACAAGGATAATGATAATATTAACAAGGAGAGAGGACGAAGAAGAAGAAGTCGAAGGAGAGGCTCTGTGATGGAGATAATTAAATTGACGCAGCAATTCAAAGTCGATTCCCATGGATATTAAATAATTTTAACGTTCATTAACTTCATGATAACGAATCATAAATAATAATTAACAGAACGGCAGGTATGCGTGCGAAGAAAGTGAATTTGCCAATAAATCAATTTGATACATTCGTCGATCAATCGAGGATACCTGATTTCGTCAAATATCCACGAAGGAAAATTGAAAATAAAAAGACGAAGCGAAAGTTTGTTAATTTCAATTAATACCAAAAAAGAAACGCACGTTGAAATAGATCGAACGTGAATTTAATTACGTCGGTCGATTCAGAGAGAAAGAAGTTGCATTCGGATAATGATTAATTCCAAACGGCTGACGCATGTGAATAATAATTAAACTCCGCCACCGATATTAATGAATTCTTGTTATTCGCTCATTTCCCTTTCTTTTTCGCTCGCTCCTTTCTCAATTAAAACCGAGGGAAAATCATTTAAAGAGCAGATTTTTTTTAAATAAACACGATACGCAAGTGGAAAGATGATGATGGACAAAAAAAGACAGCGGCAGTAGAAGAAACTGTATTATCGTCGGTGAAGAAGCGAAACATAATTTTTAATTGCACTAATTAAATATACTTAATAGGTTAAATAATATCGTTCTTTCGTCGTTATTATTTCGACGAAATCAATCTTGATTCGATTACGAGAAAGAATCTTCTTCGCAATTATCGAATTTTGAAATTCCTCGCTTATTTTCATTCTTAAATTTTATCGCGATGACGATTTGTTCCACCGGTTTCTGGTTTAAAGTTAATTGAAAAAAGTGAACGGAAATAAAACCGTCTTCGGTCCGATCGATCGATCGATGGTGTAATAAATTCGTTATTATAATTTAAAAAAAGAAACAGCTGTCAGCTAAATTAATTTTGTATTATTGTTGTTTCTTGACTCACGAACGGCTTTAATCAATGTTAATTTATTTATCGAAAGTTATTTGTTGTAATAATCGGGAATGAGCAAGAAACACGTATAAATAAAACAAGACGGCATTCGTTCGTACAATGAATTTTATATAAAATTACATGACAAGTAATAACGATAATGATAATTGTAATTCTTCTGCGTTTAGATACGGAAAGCAATTACTGGTAAGTGACGATAATTGTCTGGAGGTCGAGTGGAATTTATTTTTCTTTTTTCCCTTTAATTCTCGTCTTGTTATAAGAAACGAATGAATAATAACAATAATAACAACAACTCTTTTCGTACACAGAAAATGAGCATTTATAATGATAATACCAAAAATGGCATAAAGTTGGAAATTGAATTAGTCTCTCTCTTACTCTCTTCACGTACATAAATTGTCGTTCGTGGGCGTTTTGAAATTCCAGTCACGATTCGCATCGAAACAAACGTTTTTGACTTAATTAATGCCTTTTTCTCTCGATCCTTCGGTGTTTTCTCTCCTCTTTACAGTTTCACCAATTTATCGAACATTTTTTAATGCAATTGATCGACACGAAGGGGACAAAAACAACTTACAACTAATTACTTTCGATTATTGCGCTCGTTTCGAAACAAGAAGAATATTGCTCCGGTTATAGTTGTTCGATTTTTTATTTTCTTGCCCTGTGCAGTTGCAATTCAATTCTTTTCCCCTTCGCCGTATAAACACTCATTTAGCCTATACCATAAATGTATAATTACCGGCGCATTTAATTGTTATTATTGCACGGATACATTATATGCTTCTCTCGTATTCCTAATTCACCGCCTTTCCCTCGCGGTAATTATTTATGAAGTAAACAATTAAAAGTAAGGTAATAAAACTGTTAGATAAAAATCGCTGTTAAATTGCTGAATAGAAATAAAAACGAGAATAATTACATAGGCACTGTAAACACACAGATATAGACTTGTAAACGTATAAATTATGATGGATTCGTCTATGCAATAAGAAACTGTTTCATTCTTAATAGTCTCCGTTTCTTTTTCAACTCTTGTAAATTACCGCATAATTTTCTAATATAAATCCATTTATGTATTTTTCATTTGCGTTCAGCGCTCACCACGCATAAGAAATTGTTTTTAACTCCGAACCGCGCTAATTGACTTATTAACTTTAACAAATTAACTCATTTTCATGTTATTATTATTCTTACAGAAAGTCGTAGTAGATAAGGTTTTTCTTGCTGCCCTCATTAACAAGGAGCATGGAATAAATTGGCTAATGAGAAACATTTATTATGTCTGCAAAGGAAAACAAACGAACTCAAATGGTAAAACAGGATGACGAGGCGAGCTTATATAGAAGACAAATTGATAACGATTCCTTTAAACGTCACGAAAGTTTTCAATTAATTTCTTCATTCTAATTTTTTTCCCTTTCCTTTCGGTGTGTGTCACCACGTCCTCCACCATTTTCGAACGAAACGTCGAAAGAGTGGAGGAAAAACCGATTTGCAAACGCTTTTGTTGGCGTTCCGCTCGTCCAGTTTTTTATTCGACGGATAGTGTAATATAACGTGCGACGAAATAGAGTAGAAAATCCCATTTTATTATAACGTTTCTTTGCAAAAAAAAAAACGGAGGAAAAAATAATAATAAAGTAAAATTGAAATCCACACCGAGTTTTGCATTACAATGAATCCACGAACGACGATGCAGCAAGTGAATGCATTTTCCGTTCCTTTTCATTTCGCTCGTTTGTCGTTCCCTTTGTGACTCGTCTCTCTTCATGACAACTGCATAGTTTTAATTTAATTGGCTCCTAGGTACGAGGAATTTATTGTCGCAGCGCACAAAAAGAAAGCGAAAATTGCACCGAGAATAAATCGTTCAATTAAAAACGAAAAGCTCGATCTTCGACGTGTTATTACAAATAGCCAGTTCCAACGATTCCGGATTAAAAGATTATTAACAACAACAATAAAAAAAACCTTTTGCTTAATCCGTCAAAAGAGCGATAATAACGATCCAAACATTTATCAAGATAATGGAAAGTAATAAGTTTCCCTTTTCTTCTAACGAAACGAGATTAACGCTAAGATCCTATTATAAATGGTACCTTTGAAACGTCTTTATATAACAAATAAATTTACACCCTATTTAATAAAATTGCCCACGGAGGCCCGCGCAAGAAGAAGAATCCTCCCTTACTACGTCGGTGCTTCTTCTTTTCGTTTCTTCACTACTTAACGTTCATCGTTCGTCTTTACGGCTCGCTGCCTTCATCCCTCGCGCGAAAACCGTAGAAGGAAACGTTGTAGCATTTCCAAATGAAAAATGGTTCTAATTATTCAATAGGTTGTTTGAAAGAATACGGGGGACCCGGGGGGGAAAAGGGATCGCTCGTTCTTCATCTCGTCCTTAACATACGTAAGAGTCATTAAAATTCCCCTCTCATCTTTCATTCCTTCTTCCATCCTCTGTGCCATTCTCTTTGTCCGATTCTTTGTCTGCGCAAAAAGCACATCATTAAAATGCTTGCGTTCCGTGTACTTCAAAGCGTTATGGACTGCTTTCGTTTAATATTTACTGCTTGCTGAGCGATTAAACGGAATCGTTTCGATGTGCAATTGGTTTTCGCGAACAACAAGAAGTTGGAGGACACGATCGTGCCGCTTTCCTTTTTCTATCATCGGCCTATAAATAACGCTTTAAATACATTTGAATGAGAATTGCGAGTGAAATTAATTTAAAGCAGAATTTAAGCCCGCTTAAAAAGAGCTTAAGCATCTTCCGCTCATGTTTATTTAACGGTTAACCACCTGTTGGCCAAAGTAATAATATTTAAGGAGGAATAACATGCCTAGAGAGAGAGAGAGAGAGAGAGAGAGAGAGAAAACTAAATCTCAACGACTGTCCTTCTTCTTTAAAGGAGGATTTTTAAATCGTCCTCATGACTGGTAAATAATTCACTTCTACACGACGACCGCTAATTACGAATAAACGTAATGGATTAACGACGAACACACAAAAATGAAAGTTAAACGGCCCATTTACCAGTTTAATAGTAATAATCTTATTATAGATACCCGACGATGGGAAGCAATATTATCATATTTAATAATTTACGATTCTCACGCAACGAAAATTACACGCCACCCAACAACAACAACAGCGACCAACAAACAACAGGTTCTTGTTGTTGTTGTTCTCAATTCACGAAAATTAACTACTTCACACCGTTGTTATCGTCATTATTATTAAATAAACTCGATTCTCGTTTAATAACGATAAATTAAATTCTTAATAACGACAACAAATCTCGTGCACGAAAAGAAATGCGGAGATTTACAGTGTAATATACACGGGAAAAGTGAAATCGAAAACGCAAAGAAGCGAGATGGATTCGAGTCGAACGACGTCTTTCGCAAGAGATAAATATACCTTTCGGTGTTATTATTTTATTTTATTTTTTTAATGCCAAGCGAATTAATATTTTCAATAATTTATTAACCGTCGATTTGTACCTCGAACGTACGTGCTAATTGCGCTTGTCTCCGTTTATAAATTGATTGCTGCGTTGTGGAGAAAGATTCAATTTTGAAAAAACAATCTATAGATTTGCAATTAACCATAATAAATTATGTAAAGTTAAACTGCGAGGGTATTTGAAGACAGATAAATGACCTGGGCAATGCGGATCGAATGAGACATTGTTTCGATGAATGTAATCGATGCATTAATTGGAAATTATTTTTCCATCGCAACCGATCGCACGGCGAACGCTTTTCATTATCGCTGTAAAACTCGCACCGGGACGTGAATTAATTTGAATAAAATCAATAATAAAAACGGCGAGCGAACGATATTTTGCATTATTAAACGCTACGGCAGTGGGATTTCTCTCTCTCTTTTTTTTTTAGATTCTTACTTATTTTGCAAAATATTTAATTAATAAGGCTTCTCCATTCCCCCATAGCTCGTTACATTTTATTTTGAGCCGCATTACACGATTTAATTTTTTTGTCGTTACATTAAAGAAGATTATGATTAAAAAAAATAAACTGTACACAAACTTTTTTTTTGCGCTCGTTAATGGAACTCGTTATAAACGATTAACTCTCGGAATTATGCACATTTATTGTCGTAGTTCAGTGCTTTTTTAGGTTATCTCGATGAGACAGTAATTTATCTCACACTCTCTTTCTCTTCAGTTTCGATGCTATCATGCAAAATCCATTCGTTTGTTCTTTTTCCTTGCCCCCAACTTTTTACTACCGCTGGTGAATTATCACGGCGCATTAATGATAATTATAATGTTTATATGGCCAATTTATTGCGAACATTACATCTTCCTCCGTTGCCTGCTGATTTAATTCTTGTTCTTCTTTTGGTTTCGCTGTAATTCAGTCGTCCTCGTTTGTAATTTGACTCGTAGCGATGTTTAAAAGACGATTAATTAATTATTAGCGTCTTCCAAAAGCTTTTTCGCATTTTGTTGGATCAAGAATATTTCCTGGATTATTTCTCTGTGAGTGATGTTCCCGAATGGAGAATCAAACAACTTGCAACTAGATGGCTCCAAACAATCGAATCAAAGGGCCTTTACTTCAAAGTTCTTGTGTTGTAAAATAATTGTTTAAAGTTTAAATAAAAATACGAAAAAACTTTTGGAACACCCTTTTAAACACAATCGCGTACGTGGGGAACAATATTAATACAGGTTGTCTCAAAAAGTGTAGGTATAATTATTTAAGCTTAAGGCGGATAAAACAGTTTTTATGTTTCTAAAATAAAAATGTATATCGAGAAGCAATCGATTTAATGAAAAATTGTTTCTTAAGGTTTCAAGTTGTTTCATTGTTTGATCCGGAAAATACTTATTGGACAGACTGCATAAACGATTAGAAATGAATGGCGAAATAGACAAAGAAGGTATTTAATTCTCGTGTAAACCGACGGAGGAGGAAATGGAAAACTCGATTAGCGAAAAGAGGGAAACGGAGAGAGGTCAACGGTGACTGACCCTCTTTTAATTTTCGCAAAAGGGATTAATTAAGTGTTAGGCGCGGCGGGGAAAATCTGTGCCCCGGGAGGCCGTCGACCTACAAACGAAATGCCCAATAATAATAACGGCGCAATAATAAACCACCTTCGTTTTTCCGCGATCGAACCTTCTAACAATGAACACTTACTACACTCGACTACAACCACACACTCTTCTACTCGTACCTGTTTCGATACCTTTCTTTTCTCTACCTCCCATTTACCACTATCATCATCATCAATCTGCTGCGCCTTTCCTTTTAAAAACCGATGATTAATAACGTCGAAACGATATCGTTTCGCTATATGGGTACAACACCTACGTACGTGTTATTATTATTATTAAAGACTAATAAATAAAATTGTTCTTGTTATTGCTACCTTAATAAGCTTTCCCTATCTCCACATTTTTACTCACTTTAAAATAATATCGGATCGGAATTAATTGGCGAGAACTAATTAAAACTTTTCGTTCTCGAACGATTGAAAAGGGCATTGGATTCATTACGAGAATAATCGGCGATGATAGGATCTAATTGCTAATCGATTGTTTAAATAATGGCGTCAAGATCGATTAATTAGCGTGGAATCGATAAGGCTTTTTGGCCTTTCGCATTTTTCATTTCTCTCCTCTTTTTATAAATGTCAAGTGGCTGCCTTTTGAATTGTAATCGATAAGCGGTAATTATCATTATTATATTGCTCTCTCCTCGACTGCTTGTTCTCGTTGTCGCGTTTTGCTCGCGTTCTTTTGCAACCAACAAACGCGCGGCAAAAGAACGACAACGATCTCACCTACACAATTTCTGACACACAATGCAATTTATTGCGGATTTATTCTCTCGTTTCCTTATCCACCTTTTTTCCCCTCTTCTTCTCGGTCGTTATTATCTGTGCATATAATCTGTGGAACGCGTTATATTCGATGCGGAAATAAGGTCGGCTAACAAATTCAATATAAACTTTTTTTCGTTCTCTTCGTCGTCGTTTTGTCTTTCATCTGGATTATAAAGTGTTACACATATACAAACAAGCACACGTTCTTATTCATCCAATTTCCTTGCTTTTCACATGTAAGCGCTTACTTGCTTATGGTAGTTATTGTGTGTTGGCGTTCCTTTTTCCTTTTCTCCGTCTTAATGTTACAAATAAAATTATGTGCATACAATTGTTGAAAATTTGCATTAACAATTTCTCTTTTGCTCTCGTCCATTCGCTTTTTAATAATTGAATCGTAAATTTTGTAAAAGCTCTCTCTCTACATAAAATAAACTCGCCGTGTAATGTTGTGTGTATGTAGACCGAAAGCGAACTGTTAAAAGTCTCGTACGTATGCTTAATGGGATATTACGCTCGTTATTCTCTATTATAGTTTTTTGTTTTCTTTCGCTTGCGAAAGATTTTGCAGCAAATTTCAGCCTTTTAACGTTCGATAATTTATTTAAACGGCACGATTTAAGAGACGAAATAAAATCGCATCCGTCTAATAATGTGCAGAGCAATTGTATTCTACAAAAAAAGTGATAATAATTACTTCTTGATCGCATTAAAATTACTTAATGATGTAACCGTTGGAGGGAAAGTGTGAAGCGCGTAATTTATCATAATTAATAATCGCACCGAGCGTTATATGATTAAGTCTGTTGGTAGTGCGAAGTGGAAGAAGTGGCGAGAAAAATGAACGCGAATGATTAATAAAATAGAACGCTGTCGGTGGAAAACGTATCGCAGATTAAAAATGCGAATGCGAAAGATAGCGAGCGACTAGTGCGTGGCGTTGCAGTTTTACTACAACGCACACGCTCATAAATTATTCATTTGCAGAGCGAAATATTTTACTTGTCAACGACGCCGGAATATATTTATAAACTGAAATAATAGCGAAACGAAAAACTGTTTCGAAGGAGACGGCTCTTAAATCGTTTTTGCTCCCACAAGCGAGATACAAAAAAAAGATGAACGATTAATTTTCGGCAGGTTTATCAAATCGCAAATCGAATGATTTGTAATACATTGTTTTTAATTAAACAATTACGAAAACCAAAATAACGGATAAAATAAATTGGGCAAATAATCAACGATAAAGCACAATGTAAAAAAGGCCGAGTTACGAAACAGTATCTGCGTCCAATTTTTACGAATTTAACTGACAATTAAAAAATAACATTCAGCAAACTATTCTAAATCGTTTCCGCAAAACAAAAGCAGGCAACAGCTTCAAAGTCGTGGCAAAAGTCGCGAACTAATCCGGGAGGAAATTGAATTTCCTTCTCTGTGATCCAGCGAAAATTAATCGCACGTCTGACACGTTTCAATATCTACAAATCCTCGTAAGTTCTTGCGTTTAATAGAGAAATCCCTTCGATAGGCGTCACGCATACTTAACAACAAGAAATCTCTTATTCGGAACCTAACAAGTGTACAAGGGCGTCGTCCTTTTGTCCGTCCTCCTGTTCGGATAATAGATGATGATGATGATGATTATATCCGGTTCGCTTTTCAACCAAGGGAAATAACACTTAATTAGTGCTGGAGTCGTTTAAATTTCGTGAAAGAGGCTCGAAGGTAAGCAACCAAAGAAGGTCCGAACAAAGAGCAGCAGCGATGTTTATTGTATGTAGGAAAGAAGCACGAAGACAATAGAGTATGACGACGAGGACGCCGACGAAGGATCTTACAATAAAAACAAAAAAGTAAAATAAATACGTAAATTTCCTCCTTTTTTCGGGGGAGACGTCCATCGAGGCGTGACGCCTTCCATTGTTTCTACCTCGTTCCCATTCTTATTATTATTACCATCCGAACGCGAAACGGATAACCGACTCGACACAACCCAAAGTATACGTATATATGTGGATTTAACAGTCGAACAGCTGCCCTTGGCGCTGACTACGCCGAGAAACGGATATCTAATACCGTAAACCCTACATGTGTCCAGGTGGTGATATTAATCATCTCTCTCGCTCTCTTTCATTTGGCTAGACTTCTCGGTTACATCGATACGTCGAGGATTGAATTGCTCTCGGTCGTTTAATAACAATAACGCAAAATTGGACGCTCATCGCTTACAACAGCGAGCGAATTCGTTTGCTTCCAATTTAGTCGCAAAACTCGTGCAGCAGAGCTTTCTTTTCTAGGAAAACATAATAAACGACTGCAGAGGACGAAACGCACGAAAATATGCATGAAAACGACAAAAAAAAAACGAGCAGAATTTTGATATTCATACCTGCAGAAACTCATAATTTACATGAAAAAATTCGTTTATAATAAATCCGGTTTCCAATTAACTTGAACTTTCACACTTATTAATTTGGGATTCATTCCTTCCCTTGCGTCTTTCTCTTCCCTCTTTTTTCTCTCTTGCAATTTCTTCCCACCGCAAATACATTAAACTAGATCCGGATGGGATAAACGCTTTAAATAAAAAAGAATCCCTAATATCGGATTCGGAACACGGACGCAACAACACCAACAACAACACGCCCTTTACGAAATGCTTAACGTGCTCGCCATACATAAATCAATCGTATAAGAAACCGGGAGCAAAGAATGATGGGCGAAAAGGGTGGGCGCAGAAGGCAAGAAAAACGGATTTATATAAATCTTTAGTTATTTAAGGGCGCAACATTTATCTGGGAAAAAAGGATCGAGATGAATTAAGTCCATTCCAGCGGCACAAAGAAGAAAGAGAAATCCTTCTGCGAATGTCGACCAAAAGGCAGGAAGGAATGTGGGTTAAATGGGCGGTTAAATGGGCTAAACTGAGAGAAAAATGGGCGACGAAGAAATCGAGCTCGCGCACTATTAGAGCTGAATTAATTCGCAATCGGAACAAATTAATTCGCTTATTCATTTATTGTTGATAAATCGATATGACATCACTCCTCTCGACTACTTACACTCATTTACATTATTATGCAAATTCGTGAATAATTAATTTCACCGCGATCCTCGTCGCTTCGACTTCTTCTTGTTTCAATTCTTTCCATACGGTATTATGCAGGTGCAAACGATGTTGTTCCGTCGTTATTATTATTGGCGTTTGGCTCGAGAGGGCCGTATCGCGAAAAGAGTAAAATTGCTCGCATGCAAGTCGCTCAAATTGCAAATTGAATTTTATTCGTCGCCGGTGTGTCATTACGGTCGCGCACATGTGTTTAGTCATTAAAATGTGATCGAAAAAACGGACGATGTTTGAAGAATTTTATTTTTGTCATTGCTATTTATTTCATTTTCGCTTTATTTTTTGTTCTTTTTGTTAATACGACCACATCCTGCTCGCTTCCAAGTTTATCCCGTTCAAATTGGATTAGTATCTATTTTGTTCGTTTGATGACGACGATGATGATGATGATGATGGTGACAGGAGAATCTTTTATATAATTGTAACGGAAATTCCAATCCTCTACATTCATACGACCACGCGACCAAATGAGACGAGCGACAATTTCGGTTTAATCGAAGATAAAGGAGTCGCCCACAAATAGAATTACATGCACGAGGAGAGATAACGGGAAATCTCCGCTTTAGAATTTAATTTTATTTGCTCAACGTTCCTATTCAATTAAATTGACTTTGTACTGGGAGAGTTAAATAGGAAGAGCGACAGAAAAAGGAAAGAGGGACACGTCGACGAAATTGAAAGCGGCGGAGAATTTCTTTTCGAGGGAAACCGTTCTCCGGGCAATTTTCGCGTCGCTTATATTAATAAAACTAGTTGATATGGTGAAAATTCGCATTTTTTTGATGAATGGAAACCGCGTTTTACAATTCGGCAGCGCGGCGTAAATATATGCAACAAATTTCGCTAAAGATTATTTCTTCTTCAAGCTATTGCTCCACCCACCATTGATGGTCGATTAATGATCCATTAATAAATGTTTAAATGTGAGTTCTACATTGAGTTTCATACATTTTTTGATATTTTTTCCCTCAATTTTTGCATTCCTATAGAAGGGGGGAACCTCGTCTACTTTTGCATTTTTGCACAAATTGCAATAAAGTCATTTTGGAATTGCAATAAAGTCACTTCAACGCACGCAACTTGCGTTCTTTGCTGGACCTTGTTCGATTCCCTTTTATGCGACGATTGTACCTTCTTGGTGAACGCGAGATTCCAGAAGACGAAAAATTGAAGAAAAAAAAACCGAAGAGACTCCGGAAAAATTCTTATGTTCTAGGCACGACGCGCCAAGTGTTAATAATTAATAATCGCCGGTGAAATTCAAAGGAAACTTTCCACTTTACTCGAATTCCGAAAGACGTCTCTTAAATGTGTTAGAGTATACGAAAAATAATTACTTTCGCACAATTGCGTTTAAACTTTATTTAAAAGCTCGTACCAAATAGTACGTCGTGTACGGTGCATGCGATCCGCAAAGTTTATTATTAAATCCTCGCTATTGTCTTTAAAAGTTAATGGGAAAACCTTACATTGCAGAGCAAAACTGGTCCCGCAATTTTATTCACTTTTCAGCGGTTATTATAATGATGAAAAGAGAGGGAAAAAAAACGTACAATTTTTCCTCCGGTGCTTTCAAATTACAGTTCATTTTCCATTTGCAATGAAATTCAAAATAAAACCCCCCGTTATAAAATTATCCTTGCGCTCGAAATGATTTGAAGTTTAGTAGAATGAAAAAAGGGAGAAAGAGATGCAAAATCGTACGCTCCGTTTCATTTTTATCATTGCTGCAAAAAAGTAAAATAAAATAAATCGGCCGAGCAATAAAATGCGCCGTCTCTTTTAATAAAACCATTTTTCTTTTAAGAATGCGGTTCGTAAATATATAAGTAGTAAAAACAAATCTTACTTTTCGTTGCAATGGAAGATGGAGAGCGCACGGAAAAAAATATATTAAAGGGAGACGCAAGAAAGGACGCCGAGAACTTTTAAAGACCAATAATCCTTTTTATTGTCAAAGAACGGTTTTAAGGTTCGTTTATGGTGCGAGTTGTTCCTTTTCACCACACACACACACAGAGAGACGAAAATAGAGGAAATAAAATAATATAATAAAAGAGGGGCTTCTAAAATGAAATATTTTTCCGGATAGCGCCGTCACATACCGATTTCTTCTTTCCTCTCAGTTATACGAACAAATTCAATTATGTTAGACACTCGGAGAAAATCCACATCTTCGTCTCTATTGCTTTTATTACTGTTTCTTCCCTTTTACAGTGGACGAATATGATGAAGCGTTTTCTTTTCCGTAGATTTTTCATTTCGTTATAGTCATTTATATTCTAATTGAAACGAATTTTGCCAGATAGAAAAAGCAGGAGGCGAGACGAAATTCAAGCCAGAATTCTTCGCTCGTTGCTATTAAAGATAAAAAATGGATTTTATTTTCGCAACTAAAAACGGCGTCGCTTTTTTGTTGTTGTTGTTGTTGTTCGTGCAAAATTTAATTTGATCTCGAACTTTACAAACCGAACGCCGAAAAGGGCGGTCGAGAACTAGGGGCGAAAGGGTTCGCAATTTACAGTTAATATTTAAATTCACTTGCCAGTAATAAAGCGCTTTGTGAATAATAACGTGACGTATTTTTTTCGCTCGTTCCCCGCCAGATGAAGTAATTCATTTAGAGTTCCAAATGGAATAATATAATGCTCAATTTTGATAATACGTTAGAGCGCTATTATCATTTGAATATTTATACGTTCGTCTTTTATTGATTTGTGTTCACTTTGCTCGCATTCCTCCTGCTTCTTCACCTCGTTTGTCGTCCTACTTTTACCATTATTATTCCTGAATTTATGCAAGTAGGAAAATTACATAAGTGTGTGCTTGTGTGTGGGTGTGCTAATATTAAAAGTAAGCGCAATGCGGACACCTAGCGAAATCGCGCTGACAACGTTTCAACGGCGAGACTTTACATTGTGATACGATTTCAACCCTTATCAACCCGATGTGACAGCGGAAAAGAGAGCGGTGCGCGATAGGGAGAGAGAGAGAGAGAAAAGTCAAGCGTTCCTCTCCGGGGACGGATTTATTGATCCTCTGACGGGACGCGAACACGCGTTCCAGATATTATACGAATCCAAACAAAACGATTCGTTCGTCGGCGGGCGATTATGTGTCACTTAACGTTAGTTAATAATTCAGGCGAGAGCGAAGAAAACGTCGATAAAAATAAAGAAATTGATGAGAGAGACGATGGATAATAATAAATCGATGCATCCTACCTTTTCGCACCCGATTCGGATCTTGCGATTTGTACGCTAACGTGGCCATCTGCACGATTTTCCTCTTGTGGTTGCACAATTTGGTCAGGTCCCCCGTATTTGAATCAGGCGACAACGTCCACGGTTTGCCGATGACCTGGAACAAGCAAAGAAAAACATTATTATTCGTTTTTATCCTGATTTTTTCACAAGTTGTTGCTTATCGTTAAGCTCAGTTGCGAACATTTCAGGATGTGTTAACTGTATTTCAGACAAGAAATGTTCATTTCAGATTATATTGTTCGTTTCTAAGTTCAATCAGCAACATTTCAGGACATAATGACTGTGTTTCAGACAAGCAAAGTGCGTTTCAGAACTATTTCTTAACTTTTAAGCTCAGTTAGAAACATTTCAGGATTAATTACCTAACTTACGAACAAATTGTTGCTTATCGTTAAGCTCAGTTGGGAACATTTCAGGACGTGCCAAGTGTATTTCAGGCAAGAAATGTACATTTCAGATTATATTTCTAAGTTCAATCAGCAACATTTCAGGACGTAATGACTGTGTTTCAGACAAGCAAAGTGCGTTTCAGAACTATTTCTTAATTTTTAAGCTCAGTTAGAAACATTTCAGGATTAATTACCTAACTTACGAACAAATTGTTGCTTATCGTTAAGCTCAGTTGGGAACATTTCAGGACGTGCCAAGTGTATTTCAGGCAAGAAATGTACATTTCAGATTATATTTCTAAGTTCAATCAGCAACATTTCAGGACGTAATAACTGTGTTTCAGACAAGCAAAGTGCGTTTCAGAACTATTTCATAATTTTTAAGCTCAGTTTGAAACATTTCGGAATGAATTACCTATCTAACACGTGATTGCGAATTGTTTTTTTTGCGACAAAAAAAAATGGAAACGGAACACGGTCAATGGAGTAAGAGGACGACAATAAACATTGTCGATGATGCTCGGTGCCGTCGAACGAAGGGCGAATGATGAATTCAATGCGTACCGCTGTCGGTTCATACGTGCGGATCGAGAGGCCAATTCCCTGTGCTGCTTTCGTTCTTTTATTATCTTCGCACATGTAAAATGTATCAATTCCTCCAACATTGTTCTCTACCGGTGCTGGGGTTTGCTCTTTGTTACTTTTTTTATCGCGATTCTTCTTTATACATTCCCTCCACCCAGTCTACCTACGTGTGTCACTCAATAATGATAGATAGACGGAAAGGTTCTTTGTTTTACGCTGACAACTATAATGAAACACGTATCAAACCGGCGGTTTGTCGATTGTATTCTTTTCCCCATTTCTGTTCCCTTCGCACCGCACAAACGCGTAAGGTAAAGGGAACGAACGATATCGTGTTTAACAAAAAAAAATCATCTTTGTTTTGGTTTAATCTTACGGCTTTTGAACAAACTGAAACCGATCCAAAGTTTCGGTTATTGTTACCATACGTTTCATTCCGCATTTTCCCATATCGATTTTCAGGATGAAACGATAAAAAATTAGCGTGCAAAATCCCCCTTTTTTGATTTATTAAACAGTCGTACGAATGCGACCGTAAGGAGGGCGGAAAACGCGAGGAGAAACTCATTTCTTTGATGTATTTCGAATTCCTGCTCGCTTCTCGTTGTCTCCTACCACCCCCGCTTTATTATTTCTTTTTGCAAGTTGAAGCACTCAAAGCAAGGTAACTTTTATGCTTTAGTATATCAATCTATTTCTTCCTTGCATGCACTTCTTTATGTGGCGTACGTTCGGTAGATGGGGCATAAAATATGAGCAAAAAGGGGCCGTAAAAAGAAATGATGGTGAATAACAGTAAAGAGAAAGAATCGACTCTTGCCGCCAATCTTTTATAATAGATGAATATTAATGTTTTGGATTCAGGAAAAGCTGGAGAAACTTTATTGTTATTATTATAAATTACGAAAAAAAAAAAAGAAAAAAACAATCGTGTTCGCTCGTTAGTGCCTCTGATTGATTCCTCATTTCCGTTATCGTTCCATTAAAGTCGAGATGATTATCATTGTCGTTCTGGCGCCATTCGATGATTAAAATATTACAAATTTGTAACACAATGCAATATAATAATTGAAATTAATCCTGAACGTTTGGAATAATTGATAGCATTAGAGACGTTTTAATATTTGCAATTAAGAGTCCGCGCGAATGTATTAGAATTTTAATTGCATTCACTATTTGCAAATGGTAACTCTGCCAACTTGAACGAATTCTTTTTCGTCTTGTTTCGACGAACAAATTGAATTTAATATTCGATTACGCAACAGAATGAAGCGACGGGGTTAATTTCCCACCTTCGACACCTACGCGCTACGTTTCGAAGCCTTTCTCCTCGTCTTTCTCTTCGGCGTTAGTCGTTGCGTTAAAATAATGCCAAAAGCTAGACGTTTATGCGTTAATCAATAACTTTACTGTCGCTAATTCCCAACTATATAACGCCGTTTGTTAAAACCACATTAAAAGTTGTTGGAGAATAATAACGATTGTTATTATGGGAAAGCAACTTTGTTAATTAAAATTTCATGTAAATTACTTTTTAGGAAATTCGTTTTCTCGTCTCCACGCTTATTATTATTAATGCTTGTTTCTTTCGTTTTTTTTTTTAATTGTTAATTGGCACAACGATATAAAATTAGAGAGTAGAGGCAAAAAAGTGTTGTTTGTTGTTGCTGTTATTATAATTTCAGAATTTTAATGTAATTGCAGTGTGCAGTAGTCGGGTTATGAATTAATGATTAAGAAAAACCGACTGTTAAATGACGATGGCGAGGAGAAGAAGAGAGACCACGAGAAACGAATAAAATTGCGACTTCTTTTATGTGTACACGTATACAATTATTGGCGTTCTTTATCACTCTCTCGCTTGTCCCATCTTTCACATTCTCGTTCCTTTTCTTCTTGGCTTTTAAATAAAAATTTTATGGCAATCAATTAGGCAATTTATGGAGTTATATTACGATTTTTCAACGATCAAATAAATTGGTTGGTATAAAAGTAAGTAAGTTAAAGTATTCGACACTAATTATTTAAAGCGAAATAATAAAAGATAAATATTAAATGGTATTTTAAAGATAAATGAGCAATTTACTAGAAGCAATTTATATATACACAGAGAGACTGAGAGAACGAGAGAGACTGAAAGCAAGTTACAAGAAGTATGTACGATTTTCCTTTTCATCTTCTTCGTCTTTTACTTGTTCATCATCTTCTTTTACATACGTTCTTAAACTGCTATTAAACATTTTCTTCTTTTTCTTCCTTCGTTCGTTCGTCTGTGTTAATTTAAACTTAACAAATTAAATGAAATCAATGTGGGAAGAAGACAATTTTCATAGTCACAATAACTCGTATACATAATTCTTGTTGTTGTTGTTGTTTTTTCTCTTTCTTTTATTAATTCAATCTTTCTGCTTACTGCTTTGAAAGGATGATGATTTCGAAAAGAAAAAGCAGGAATGAGAAAATCTTTTGTGTAAACCGGTTAAACACGATAATTAACCAAGAATTTATATATATCTGTGCGATTGCCAATCGTTTTTCTTTTTTTCTTCTTGTTGTCGATCGGTTAAAATTGCGCCTTCGCTCGATGCATATTACTGAAGAAGTCTCCTGAAATTGTAACGTAATGATTCCATTGAAACCGTTTACTGTGACAAATAGTTTCGTGTTATTTTAATCCACGACCATTTCACTTTTATCCGCACAATCATAACAAGTCTTTTACCTACAAGACGACGATACTGGTGCTTATTAATATTTTAATGCGAATACCGAGCCTTTTATTATTATCAACGAGGACAATTCCTTTTTTGTCGTTGTTTAATTTATTGCCTTGCCTTTCTTAATAAATGGGATTAATTAAGTGCATTATTCTTCTCGAGATAGAGATGCTATCTGCGCCATGATCATCATCATCAACCAAACGATTTTACAAAATGAAACTGATTGAAATTCATAAGGTAATATTGTTGTTATGTGTTGTTTTAATTTTTAACGATGCAATAAATAAAGTTATTTGTTATACGTTCGCATTACCATTGTAATGATGATGGTAAAGTAACATTGAGAGCGTTCCACTGTTATTAATGATTCGTAATATATCTCGGCCGCTTCTAAATTACCATACGCACGAGAGAGTTCGATGAGAGAAAGAGAATAAAGAAGGAATAAAGAACTTTCGGTTAGTTTTTATTTTCGGTTGTACGAAGACGCGTAGTTTATAAATTATTTATAGATTTCGTTCGCGAGGCGATGTGGAGAAAAAAAAAGAGGATCGGTTTTATTAATATGCATAGAATTTTAAGATTATCGGGTTTATTTTTAAATTTCTCCTCCTCGTTCCACGTTATCCAATCCAGATATCGAATTACGTCTATGATACAACTAATTCAATTATTAAGCCGTCTTCCTCTTCGTCGCTCTTCGATTCGATAATTCGTATTTTTAAGGGGAACAACGAAATGACAAGGATTAAGGGAAACGCTCGTCGTTATTTAATAACCTTCTAAACGGATAATACAAGCGAATGGGTAATTATGGAAAATTTGACAGGGAAAAGGCAACAAATCGAATTATTAAATAATGATAATCTACCTTTACTTTCGCCCCGTTCTTTTGCTTACTTCATTTTTTTTGGTTCAATTTATGTTGCATTAGGGATTCGTGTGCGTTAATCCGCCAGATACCCACGCGTGTCCTTAAGCAACGATCGTTATTGCCGTTCTGTAAAGTGGCAATTAATATTATTTAATTAGTCGTTATAATTAGTAGAAGTCGTTAATCGTACGTAATCGATAATAATGATTGCAGGCAGAAATCGATCGAGAGTTGCGAATTAAATTATTCTCAGACGAGGACGACGATGATGACCACGTAATAAGTAATAACAAAATAAAATATTGGTAAGTGCTGTACTTTTTAACGTTAAAAACCTGATTCTCTTCTTGCGAACGAAGTAAAGAAACTGCATTCCAAGGACAAAGAGAGCATCGGCCAACAATGTTACTTTAACACGTTTACTTGCACGTTTTATTAAAAGGTTCATAACGATGCATGGGTAATAATATTATATTATGTACACTTACACACGGCCACGACGATCGATGATGTTGGTGGTGGTGGTTGTTAAAGGTATGAAAGACTCGAAGGGAACAGAGATATATGCATATAACGAGAATGAAGCGGAGATTGAGAGAGAGAGAGAGAGAGAGAGATTAATAAAACTTGCGAAAGGTAACAGTTTGAAACTTGTTATTAAAATTCAAAAGATTGAATTAAAACCATATAAAGGAGGTATATATCATATAATTATCATAATATGCACGATGCATAATTCAAAAAACCAACTTCATTTTACACCTTTAAAATTAAATATGAAACATAAGTATTAATTATTAGGTGCACCTCCGTATGTAACGAGACTTCGCCTTTGCCAGTAGACATTATACTTAAAGTCTATAAACGCGAAGGGAGAGAAGAAAGCGAAGGCAAAAGAGACAGAATGAATATGCGAGGCAGAAACGAAAATGATCAGAAACGTAAAGAAGTGAAAGAAACGTGAGTAATTTTTCCCTCTTTGCTTATTTCCTCTATTTTATTTTATTTTTTGGGACGAGCAAGAGAAGAATTTTATGTAAATCTCGATGCTCTCTCATGATGATGATGATGAAGAAGGTCTTGTTGTTTTTATTCGTATTTATTTCTCGAACGAATGCGAATATAATAATAAATATACGGACGAGAGATAAATGCGAAGTGAGAAAGAGCGAAAGATTTGCACTGTGTGTGTGTGTGTGTTTCCCAATGGAATGTTTCTTACTTCTATTAAGTTCAATGGAAACATAAACATAAATTGAATTATTATTCCTCAACTCTGCGCTTCTTATACGTTTATTCCGTATTTTGCTGCTTTTTCGTTTTCCTTTATTAGCGCCGAGAGAAAATATACGTACAACAGCAAAATAATTGCTTAAATGCCATCGCGCATATGGTCGATCTGTTTGGTCGAATGGTTGTTAGTGCCGTTTTGCTCTTTTACCATTTGCAATTGTCGCATTTTAATTATACGGTATCCTTTCTTGTTTAAATAACGATCACATCTACCGGAAAGGTTGGTCGCATTATCTAATCGAATTCGAAATGGCAGTAGAGAAAAAAAAAACGCTACGATTATTACGTGATAAAATTTTCCAACAATTTCATATTGCAAATTTTCCCTCATCGACGTACGCCATTCTCCTTGCAACAATTTCCCCATTTTATTAATGCAACTCGTTTTGCAGACGACGATAATGGAAACAATTTCTTTTTGCGCCCAACAGATAGATAGTCCGTAATAGCCGACCGATTCATTCTGATTTGTTGAACGTTGTCATTGACCTAAAGTAACGTTCATAATAATGCGCTCGCATGCAAAATGCATTATTATTACAACATTTTACATTGCATTATTTGTTATAACGTCATTTGTATATTATTATCATCATAATTCTCCTTCGAGAGGCTTTGCGACGAGAGAAACGACTAAAACGGAACGATTGAGAACGCGAGAGAGAGAGAAAAGAACAACGAATGCACAATATACGAGTCGAACAATTTATTCCATGTTTATATGTTTGTTTATCCACTTATACTAATAATAATAATACGGCATATGGAACGAACGCAGAGATACTCATATTTTATGTATGAATACAAATTATTGTTATTATTATTATTTTTTAAATGAAACACTTTTATGTTTCCATTACTTTTAAAGCACAATCCCGCTGCTGCTGTCGTTGCAGCTGATGCCGATGCGATTCGTTTATTTCTCTCCTTCAAACGCGACAACACCGATACTCGACATCCTTGACTGCGAACGATACCGAATTAAGAATCCATTTTCGTCTCTCGCTCTTTCGCTTTCCTCACTTTTAAAATCCCTCGCTTATAGTCTTCGACCTACGAGGAGGAGGCAGCGAGCGTACGCTGATTGAGTTCTAATAAAAGTGGAGCGTAAAAAGTTGTTGGAATCGAGCCAAGGAAACGGAGATTCTATGGCCGAGGATCGAGCAGATTTGCCCACTTTCTTCGCTCGGCAAATCTAATTTGCGACGACCGTAAACGGTTCGATTATTGCGGATTTAAATAATGAGGCTTCGCTATCGTTTCCGTTATGTATCATATTTTATTGCATTGCAAATAGTAATAAAGTGAAAATAATAAGACAGATTTCGTATTTAAACGAGGGTTTAGATGGCAGAAGGAAAAAGAGAATCCATCGAGCGACCTCACGACCTTCTCCGCTACGAACGAAAGAGATACGGATCGTGATCGGTGACAAGCGACCGGTCCTGGAAGCAATCGCGTGTGGAAACGAGAAGAAAGAACCGACTGAAGTCGTCAATAATAATAATACATAAATAGGAATGTGCCGTTTCACCTTTTCAAAGTAAGTTTGACGGTTTCCTTCTTCAAGTTTTTTCAATTTTTTTGTGCATGCCGATCCGAAATTCGCTCTTGCAAATTGCCTTCGACACAATACGTAACCTTCTATAATCGTTTTTTGCGTTAATAATAGCCGACTAAAGGTTTGCCAGTTTTGCAGGTTTTATTTGCTAATAAATATTTAATGATGCCTATAAAAATCGCCGTTTAAATGCAATCATTTAATCTAATTTGTTTATTTATCGACGAGTACGCTAATAAATAACGTTATTTAATTTATGCGCGATAGCGTGTGTCTATTTTTGAAATATCAAATTCAGTGATTAATACGTAAACTTTATTAAATTAGCATTAATATTATCGTTATTATTTATAAAATTAGCGATATTATTAATGGTAAACACAGAGATATACGTTCGCAGACATTAATATAAATTTTAAATGTATTTATTATGGTTGACAATTTCCGATTAAATTAATATCATTAATATCTAATTAATTAATATGCCATTTAATCTATAAATAAATATTTGATAAATTATTAATTGATCAACATGCACGCGTTCGATTGCAATTAAATTCGACGAAATCTGCAGTAATCGGCAACAGAATAAGAGAAGTTTTCTAATGGAAGTGTGTTGAAAGGTTACACCTTCCACAAATTGCAATAAGGTTTAATTGCACTAAGCAAGAAAGAAAGAAAAAAGAGAGAGTGTTATTATGTTTAACATTTTAAGCAGTAGTTGAAACAATTTAATTGAATCATTATATCGAACGGTTCGATGATGATGATGATGGTAGTTGTAGTAATCAGTCGCTATAAATTAACAACAACTTTATAATGGATATAAAAGTCTTTAAATGATGCCATAATCATTATGAAAGCGCGGATTTATTTCTCAAGACACACACAAACTCAGATATATTTATAACGTAAAGAGGTTTATCGAAAAAGTTTAATCTCAAAACAAAATTAAAGGGAAAGGAAGAAAACAGAAGCGTAACAGGGATATTTTTAAAGTCAAGGTGATGTTTGAAAGTGCAATTTAAAATTCTTCGACTTTTCTTTTCCTTTACTACCTTCCTCCTCTTCCTCTCTTTGCTTTTGCTTTATTATTTCGTCAAAAAAGGGGAGCAACACGTATCGGATGCACAATCTTTTGATTAAGGAAAAATAATTAAAAACGAAAATTTCTGGTGCGTTTCTTTTCGCAATGATCGTTTTGCAATTCACCTGTCAGCTTTCGTTTCTCTTCGGAGAGCATTAATTATTAATTAAGTAATTATCATTAAACTGCTACAAACAAACAATAAAAAAAAACTGTTATCATAACTTAATGACTTTTCATCATCATCATCAGCGCATTATCCTGTTGCTTTGCAAAAAAACTCAAACGCTTTTATCGTTTCAAGTAAATCGATTGCAATTCATTTCTATTATTATTAAGCTAATAGTTTAATGTTATTTAATAATTATAATTAACATTATGATACAGCTGTTTTCAATTAGATATCTTATCACTCGGTTATTATTATTGACTTATTAGACTCGTACACTGTTTCACGCTCGTTATATTCCTAATTATAATTACCATAGATTATTATTAGCGTGTTATTTTAATCCTCTTTTTTTGTTGTTCGTAACACATTTTGCAATTTTCATTTTAATCTTCATATTCCATTAGTGGCAAAAGAGTAGAAGATTATCTTCCAGTTTTAAATTTTGTCCGAAATATTTGTCATTATCCAAGTCGGCATGAACACAACCTTCTTGTTCCCTAACGAGACGTTATTATAATTTAATTAAGAATAAATTTAAATATTTACGAAAGTA
This sequence comes from Hololepta plana, assembly GCA_963695495.1. NCBI lineage: Eukaryota > Metazoa > Arthropoda > Insecta > Coleoptera > Histeridae > Hololepta > Hololepta plana. The sequence goes on along the minus strand of OY968834.1, from coordinate 1,703,592 downwards.
ATTACGAAATATTCGAATATTAATATAAACAGATGCAACTGATTTAATAATTTAATAACACTAATAACAACGATATCGATTATGTGTTATGCAATAATTAATTTATTCATTATACATCATCTGTCTGACGATGGGAAAGGTTATTATTATTAATTAATTCTTTCATTTTGCTGCCGTTTTAATAGCTTTTCATTTTACGGCTTCCAAACTTGAATTAGGCCAAGGAGACCAGCTAACAATTTCAATTGGAGGTTTCAATCGAACCACACGAAATTAACGTTCAATCTCCGGGGAATTCGGTTGTGTCTGAAGGCGCCCCATTTAAAGCTCCTTTCCTTGTCAAACTGTTAAAAAGTAATCTGTTTCGAAACGACCTTCTTTTCATTCGCAGTGTCGCCCGTTAATTTTTCATATTACCCAACGTTTTTCCAAACGATAAAGAAGAGGAAAATAAATGGAAACGAATCGTACAACATCTGCAGAAATTTCTTTTCATTCTTTCTGCCAACTTGCCGGTTCGTTACAACGGTACTAATAATAATTCTTCAAAAGCAGATATACGCCACACTTTTTCCGTCTCTTGTTCCTTTTGTATTTCATTTTCCCGGAAATGAAATGAACAAAAATAAAAGAGAGCGCGAGAGAGAGAGAAATGATTACAATTCGTACTGTTACCATTGCGGAAGAGGATGAAGATGATGATATCGCGGCGGTGGATAGGAAATTACCGAGTCGAATGAATGAAACGGGAGGAGGAAGAATGAGAAGGAAAATGGAATTCTTTTATTATATTGTAATATTATCATGTTGCTGCATGAGGATGGGGTTTTCTTAATTTCGTTTTCCTCTTCCCCATTTTCCCGTCCCCTTTTTTTACAACAATAAATCACGTTTAAAATAATTTTTCGTTTTCTCTCGTTTTATCATTACTTCCACTCGCTTCTTATGAATAAACTAGAGAAAATTGTTTGCAGATGCATAAAATAACGACGGACGTGAAAAATGTAAAAAGGGTTTTTGCACAATGAACGCTGCTTTCGTCATTACTTTTTGCCAATTTGTTGCACGGTATTTCACCGTTAATACGTACCGTTCCAATTGCAATTAATAATCGAATTACACGCTTAATGAACGTTATACGTACGAAATGTAATCAACAATAAGAATGAAATCAACGAACGTTCTCTTTGATTTCCATTCGTTTTTCTTTATTACGAGAGTGTGATGTAACTAGTAATTTAGAAATCGTTGCAAAGTGTACTTTGGGTAATTTAACAGATGTGCATAAATAGATTATTGCAAAATGCGTACTAATTTAAATGAAGAAAAAAGAGAACGAGAGAGAGAGAGAGAGAGAGAGAGATAAAAAAATTGAAGAGTTAATAATCGTCTTTTACGTTCGAATTCGCCTTTCTCTCTGGCCAGTGTCTGCTTTTCCTTTATGCGTACATAAATACCGAATCCTAAAATATAAATGATTTATGGTTGGATAAATTTCGTTGGCAGAAATCGTATAAATCGTTTAAAGGAACTGTAAGAGAAAAGGAGGAAGAAAAAAGAATTGGGAAAAAGATACATACACAAATACACTTTATAAAAATAAAAATGTATAAGAAGCGTGGAGGGAAAAGGGTGGTAGGTGAAAGAGGAAGAAACGAACGGAATGGATATAATTCAAAAGGAAAGCACATTCGTATTTACACGGAATAAAATGTTATACCCGGTAAATACGTTTCTTCTTATTATTCCTCCTCTTCTCTTCGCTTTTCTTCTTCTGCGTCTTCAACATCACCGTGAGAGAAATGAAATTTTAGTTCGACGATTTCCCGTGCAATGTCTGAAAATCGAGTTTTCCTCCTTTACTTCGCTTCTATTGCTGCCATAGTCGTATAAAATAAAGTGAGTTTCTCGAGCGGAATTACTTCGTTTATAAATTCCAATAAGAAATCCGTCGGCGAACTGAATTTCATTTCCGGACCTCGTACCAACACCACCGCCACCACATTATTATTACTATTGTTGCAAAGCACACAAAAGGCATACGAGAAAAAAGAACTTGAGGGCGGTAAAAACAAAAAAAAACGAAAGAAAGAAACACGTACCTCGCGTAGACAAAATGGGGATGAGGAACATTTTTCCTTATATACTAATAATAATAAGAAACGCTTCACTTAATACGACCATCGTTATTTTTATCATTTTCCACTCTACTTCTCTCTTTCTTTTCCGTGTTGCCAAAGCTTCAACATTTTATACATTTTTATATGGAACAAATAACCGAGGGAAAAGCTTTTATTATTAACGTAACTTAAATTTTATTTAGAGGTAATTTTGCCCGGCTTTCAATTTTGGCACAAGTCTCTCTTAAGACGAAGAAAACGAGTGAACGGGTATTAGTAGCTGCCGTAAAACTTTCGTCGTAATAATAAGAATCGGTAAGAGAGAGAGAGAGAGAGAGAGAGAGAGAGAGGCGAAAAATCTTGTAATAAGGCAACTCGAAAGTATTTTAAACGGTGGAGGGATTCATTTAAAAACACAGTCTCTTCTTCTAGCTGTCGCGTAAAAGTTATGAAAATTTTATGAATTGCATTTCATCATAAATTTCTTCGTACTTGGAAACTCCAATGAATTTTTCGAACAACTCGTACGATATAAAATCATAGATTTTTGTATTATTTTTGAACAACAAGCTCTTTCGTTATATATTGACAAAATTAACTACTAAATGGCAATGACTTTTGCATATCCCTTTCCGTTTTCTCTAAATGTGTTAAAAGGAAAACAAAACGTCGCTTGATGACATGCTGAATTGGATTTGTATCAAATTTGCATGCGATTAAAAATGAATTTAACGTCACCAAGTTTTTCCTATGATAAATCATCGCAATTCCTGCAGTTTATGATTTATTTATGTATTAGAAAGACAAACATATCTCTTTGCACGCCCACTTGAACGCGAGAGCATCGAATCGTTTCGCCAATACTTCAACAAATTCGTTGCGGTTCCAGATGATAATGATGTGTCGTGAAAGGAAAAAGCTAATGGGAGAAAAGTAACGAATGCAATCTAATAATGTAAGATGTGAAGAAGGGAAGAGTAAACATTTCAACGACCATACAAAAAACAAAGCAAAAATATACAACAGGAAAAGCGAAACGAAGGAGAGAATTAATAAAACATGAAGTTCCTATATGAAATATGTCGGTGATAAATCACCAGCTGTCGTACTAATATAAACACGATTAATTATAGAAACTCGTTTCGTTTGTTATTGTTAGTACCCTGATTTACATGAATTCCGCAAAATGAATAATATACTACTTTAATGCATTGCCATTTCGCCATTATTGTTTACTAATAACGTTACATATTTTATTACCGTTTGAAAACAATATAATAGTAAAGGAATAAAAGTGGAAGGAACTCGAATGAAGAACGTGTGTGCATGTGCATATTGCACGACGATGAAAGAGGCATATGAAGTGAAGAGAGAGTGGCAAGAAGAGCGGAAAAGAGCTGGTTAACTTTCAGCGAGCGAAAGAGAGAGAATCGCGAAAATGATGTTTGGCATATTATTGTTAATATTATAGAACTAAAATTATGTTTTATGCTTTTAATGCCATTTTATTACTCCACAAAAACCCTATGCATAAACACACACATACGAATAGGATTACTGTTATTGTTATTAAACTTTTATTATGCATTACTAAATTATTGGTTTTTAAAGGTTCGTGAAATATGGCTCGAAATCTATTTTTATTCTCTACATAATAGCACCGATAATAATATTGTGAGCGCCCAGGACGATTTAGAGAAAAAAAAAAACGAGTAAACGAGTCGAAGGCAAGAAGGAAAAGAGCAAACGATGGTAACGAACGTTTATTACGATCACGATCGTAATGTAATACGTTATGAAATAGAAAGAGAGAAATTATATTTTACTGCCTTTCAATAGATGCGATTTAAAAAGATAATGATAGATCAAATACGAGAATGAAATACCTGCAATGAACTCGAATCGAAGAATGGGAATTTAATTTAATACAACTTCATTCCTACGTTCCCATAAATAATAATACCCAGCTTTCGGAGATTAAAAGGTTTAGAACAACTGTGGACGGAGTGGTTAATTAACGTTATAATTATTTAATAAAAACGCTCATTTTACCATTTCAACGAATTAGTATATGAGCTAATAATTCAACGCTATTTAGCTAGAAAACAATGATTATCATAGAGCGTAATTAACGTAATCCGATCACATATTTCGATCATTTATTATTCCACGATAGTTATTATTATTTAACAAATCGATGTGATATGCAAGAAGAAACCTTAAACACGTATGTAATTGATTTAACAAATGAATTATACCGCATCAACAAAAGCTAGAAATGTCGCTTTTCCAAAACCGTATTTGCGCTTCCCCCGGCGCATCCACCATTTTTGCAAATATAAAACCTATGCTAATTTAAATGTTTTTATAACTCAATACTAAACTTTGCTGATTACAAATGTGCAAGTAACATACCAGGAAATCTTATCGACGATTAATTTATCATTAGCTTTTGTCAGAAATTAAAATTACGGAAAAAATGATTTATTATAGTTGCCCCGATGCTCTATGGCTACTGGTAATGAGTTTCCTTCTTCTTCATTCGATTCCTTTCTGTTGTTTCTATTCGGAATTAATTTCATCTTGTCGTCTCGTGATTGAATAGCGTGACTCTGTTATAAACATTTTCATTTAGAAAATTTAACGCAAAAGAAAAATGTCGCTCGTGTTTGATTGAAATTTATTTACGCGTTTCATTCAAGCGACTGCAGCTGACGAAAAGGAAAAAGCGATGAGAGTTGGGAACTATTTTCAAAAAATCAATTAATTTATGCTCCTCGAGAAGGAAAAAAAAACGAGTGATACAAGCAAACCAATTCTGTTTTAACGTGAAATAAATAATAATAACGTGCTGGTTGTTGAAAATGTCGAAACTATTAGAGCATAAATGTGAATATCGTGAAAACTTTCTACACATCGCTCTCCGTTAACATGTACGTTATAATAACGCACACATCGAGGTAATGTATTTTATTAATATTATTAGAAAAACGTAATTGCCAGTTTCAGTAAGCGTGAAATATGTCGAGCGGTAAAAAATTTAAACTTGCATATTATTACGTTGTTCAATGAATAATGAACGAATTCAGTCTTGTCAAGTGAGGTCGCATTTTATTTCAATTTCCCCATTTTTTCTTGCAAATAAATATTCCGTTTCTTATTCTCTCGGGGGCCAATTGCGATATTTAAATGGGTTCGTTGCTAGTCGTCCGTCCTTCCCCTAATTCTCTTCCTCCACTCTTCTTTCTTTTTATATAGTTTATAAAACTTTGATCGACATCAACGTGAACCAACATGTGGTAAGCACAAAACGTCTATTAATTATGCAACAGTCGATTGTGGTACGTTGCGTAGATGATGATGAAGCAACTTCTGCACTTGCAAATTTCCTATTTGTTTCATTGTAGTAATTGGAAATTCTTCTAGCGTCTGTTAAACATAAGGGGATCATCGTTGAAAGCTTGCTTAGATATTCAAAGATTCATAAATAAATCGATTTGTTCTTTGCATTGTTAATTAATTTAATTTAATTCAATCAACGTCCACATGAGCCAAAACAGTTGGCAGCTGGTAGAATAGCAGAATTACTTCGAGCAAATTTCTTTTAAACAATGCCAAATTTAATATGATAATTATAGTGAACGCAACACCAGAAATCCATATTCCAAGATAAACAGACAATTTAAAGTGCTTAGAATAAATAAGTGGATGATGGATGATGAAGATGGAGAAATGGAAAAAGTAAATTCGATTCCGGGGGAGAGAGAGCAAACATCACGAGAGTAAAAAAAGCACCAAAATAAACTAACGAGGGTGGATGGCGTGCAATTTCCTCCCTTTTTTCTACGTCCTCTTTAATTTAAATGGGGAGCATTTTTTTGTTGTTGGCGAATTTGATATAGTTTAAGGAAGGCCGAAGAAGACGGTGATGGTGAAGGTGAAGGGATAAAGTCCCATCTTAGTCGAAGATAAACAGAACTTATACAAAATTTAACGCATACACGTATATACATAATAAGAACCGAGGGGACCAAAGACGTACGCACTCGAACGCATAAATTCTTATAGAGTCGCGTTAACAGCGAACGAAGACCGTTGTTTGTACAGAGATGATTTGAAAATTTGAAATTTAAATAAACGTAGCGATTTGCATTGCGAAGTCTAAAGTATCTGCAGAAGAGAAAAAAAAAAAACAATCAAATTGATTATTTAATACATTGCTAGAGGATTATTAAACGACAAAGTTTACGAAAGAGAAATCAATTGGAAAATACGTGTCTAATTGGAATCTATCGCTAGGAGTTGTCGAAATCCGAAAGTATTATTAATAATCCGTCGTTCTCCTCGGGGATTTCGGGATATAATTAAATTCTAACCGTAAACATTGATTACAAATAGATCCCTCGAGTGAATCGATCATGGCAGATAACTCCAAACTTGGCGGTTAACGAAATGAATTAATTCCAACGGTTTTATTTTTTCTTAAGGAAAATTTAATGAATAAAAATAATAATTCCGTATTAACATATAAACGAGCGAACATGTAATAATGCCTTCTTGAAAACGAAAAGAACGGGCAATTATAATAATTCATGTTCCTTTTGTAGAGGGAAATTAAATGTTTCTCTTCTCTTTCCCTCTTCTTACGTCCACGACGTACATAATAACAATAATTCTAATTCCTACGTATATTTCAGATATTAATCTTATGCGTTTTAATAATAACCACCTAAATATAGTTAAACGGTAGTAAATTTAAAATGACCGATTAAAATCTCTACCATTTTTCTTAACCACTTTTCGGTAGAGAAAGGCAATAAAATAGGTAACGAGGTTTCCTGCGCTATTTTTAAAACTAGCACCGCTATTATAACGTTAATAGCGTATTTAAAATAATAAAATTCGAAATTGGTTTAATTGCTTCTTGGCATTAAAAACAGCGTCGTAACAGATAACTTAATCGAATGACACATGCCGGTGCATTTATATTAGGTCGGTATCGAACATTAAAATAAGACAATTAGAATCCGATTAAATTGATGACTGTCATTTACCCATCTTCGTCTACGCGATTTTCCTAAAGCCGTAAATGCAGTACAAGAAGAGGGAGGAGATTAACAATGAATACGAACAACAACAACAACAACATGCAATCATACGCTATTATGTCTGTTAAAAAGGTTGGCAGCGTTTAAGAGATTTAACCTCGGCACCAAAACAGCGTAATAATAACTTCGTGTTATGGCGCGAAGGAGACAATAGGGTGAGGGAGCCGTCGGAGCCCAAAAGTTGAGATTGCGGCCTCGACGTCGCTGTACTACAAATTAATCTTAGGATAATGAATGAGAATAAGGGACGACGAAACCCTTTTCGTTATTTCGATTCTCTCCACTCTCTTGCACGCATTGGAATCTCGTTTGGTTCGAGCGAAACCAGTCGGTTAGTTATTACGTGAGCGTTAATACCCTCATCTACCAACATATTATACATACGTGGCTGTGTATAGCGAGCGAAATGGTAGAAGATATAAAGTAAATAGTGGGTAGATGGTAGGTATGTAAATAAAGTGGATTGAATTGAATTTAATTGTGTTTTCATATCAATTGGTGAGATTCGAGTATAAATTACACAATGACTTTTAAAACGTTTACAAGCGAAACGATAATGACGATGATGGCAAGCAATTTAGCGACATTAAATCAACTGGGTTCTCATTTTGCTTTTTCGCCTCGTCTCCCTCGTCCTCTGGGCTCTACAACATCATCGACATTATGAAAGCCATTACTAATTAATTCGAAACGATCGAATGAAATGTGGCAACATTAAATGAAAAGGAAAAAACATAAATAAATAAATGTAAAAACTGGAGGCAGAAATTATTCCAAGAATCTTTCTAATTCTATTAAGACGTGACTAATAAATAAACGAGCGCAATATAGCTTTATAGCATGAGGATAAAAAGCCAGCGCAAAAAAGTGGTTCAATTGGCGTTAACTAAATAAAGTAAATTGCTGGAAAGCAACGAAAAAGAAAGAAAGAATTGAATGAAACGAACGTTGAAAAGTTTTCCAATTGTGGAAGGTTGTTGCTTCTGTAAAGTGTCAGTTTAATTAAAATAACTTTCAATATAATTTAATTAATACTAGACGAGATAGACAGGCCGAATACGAGCGGAGAAAAAAAAAAACAATAAAACTGCACGTGATGGGCTTTCTTGTTGCTCTTTCTCGTGTCTTTCATTTAGCTTTTTTTTTCTCGACATTTCCATTCTTGTTAAATATTGGATATATCCAATTCGATCTCTTTCCTTTCATTTTCATCCTGCTATCAGCCAATCTCGTATACTTTTCTTGTTATCTCTTTTTTTCTCTTCAAGTGGAAAATTCTTTTCATCTAAACCATTTTCCTCGACGCTTCTTTTTTTTTTGGTTAGGTTAAAAGAAATATTTGAAGCGTTCTCACGAAATGAGCCCTTTTTTCCTCTCTTTAGTTCGACGTTTTCTTAACGACATATGTTGAAAGAGACACCACCTGATGACACCCGTTCGTTACATTCGTTTCTTTCGTCCTTTTTTCCGCCCTATCTTCCCTATTCATCTCATGCTCTCCTTCGCATAACGCCCCTTAAGCAGTACCAGAGCGTAAAGTAATACCAGTTTATATATGATAAAACCGTATTTGGTGCTTATAACGCATAACGAAACAATATATCGAGCAACGAACGGATGATCCATCCAACAGAAAGATGGAAAGGCGAAGAGAGAGAGAGAGAGAGAGAGAGAGAGAGGGAGAGAGAGAGAGAGAGAAACTAAAACTTTGTTAAACTGAAGAAATAAAAAGAAAACTTTCTCATTTACGCCGAGAAGATGAACATCGGGCGAGAAAAACTGCTGCGAAATTGAATCGACCAGAAACCAACAGAGAGCAAAAGAGAGAGATAGAAGAAAAAGGGTCAAAAAGCTGGATGAAGAAACGGAGGACGATGATTATGATGAAAACGTGGGAGTGAGACGGGATCGAATGGGACAAAAAAGTGGGATTGAAAGGAGAATGGGGATAGAAAAAGTAAAAGGGATCGGGGATCCCGGTCGAGATGGGGAATTGAGTGAGACGCAGAACAAAAAATTAAATGGGGATTCCGTTACTTTCTTTTGCTCGCGTCTGTTTGTGTATTCGGGATCGATTTAAGACACCTCGTTCGCTTTTTGTGTATCAATTCGGGTAATCCTCAAGGCTAGAATCCGAATTAAATTCTGGCTTTGATGGCGATAGAAGGATGGTAAAAAGAGAGAGAGAGAGAGAATGCTTGGGATCTCTTTATTTAATGGAGTTTTTTTTGGTCGAATACCAATTTCATTTAATTCGAATAAATGGAATTTTCGTTTTGTAGGCGGACGAATTACGTTCCTTTTTTATTTTTGTTGAAAATTACGATTTGAATAGCAAAAGTTAATAGAAAAAACCTGCTATAATGTTTATGAATTGATATATAGTACTTATAATGAACAGTTGACATTAAATTATTGCGAATAATATTTCACGATTTAATAAAGCGTGGGCAACAAAACTAAATGCATTGTTAAAATATTGCAATAAATAAAATCAATTTGATTCGACAGACTGCAACGCGAGTCAATAAATAATAAGCGAACTCGCAAAAAAAAAACCGAGAAATTCGCAGACGAGGCGTTCTTTAAGACTGAACCTCATTTTACGAAATTTAATCGAATTTCGTTACGGGAGGCTTAAAGAGCGAAGAAAGCGATATTTTTTCTTCGGTTACGCAATCAGTCCTGACGTTGACGGACTTTGACGTCTCAATTTACGGAGATGAAGAGGCAGGAAAACTTGCCAAAAACGAAAGAAAAAACAACTTCAAAACAATTTGTACAACGAACTTGTGACGGAAGAAAAATTGATACGAAACCGGAGAAAAAAGTCTCCTCGTCCTCCGTAAAAACGTAAACCATTAAGTTCGAACGGATTCTTCGCTTCCACAAATTAATAACAATAAAACGATTCGTCGAATTCCTCGTTTTTACCTGGTTAACAAAAACAAAGGTGTGTGTGTAATAACAACAATAACGATCCGCCTCTAATTGATTATTTGAGCAAATACCCAGATGGGAAAAAGTGGTTTAGTCATTCCCCTTGGCTTAACAAGCAAAACAAGAATTCAAACACGAAATCGATGGAGAAGACGAAGAAGAAGAAGTAGCGGCGTATTATTAAAATAACAAGAAATCAAATCGAATTAAATTCAAAGATAGATGTATAAATATGTGTATCGGGAACGATTTCCAAGAACGAATGTTTATTCGAATAAATAATAAATTATTCCGGTCGATTGATTTTCTGATTCATCCGTTAGTTAGTCCGGCCGGACGATCATTATTATTATTATTACATCTTGTTCGTATTCCGAAGGTTATCGAAAATCATCTCTCTCTTGCGAAATGTTGAATAAAATAAACAACCACGAACAAAAAAGGAAGAGAATTAAAATTGAACAGAACAGAAAATGCACGAGATGATAATGAAACGACGAAGAGGAGAACGTGAATGAATGGCCGAATGGAATTTAACAAATTTGTGAGATACATCATCAAACTGTTGTAATATGTATAATGTATGCACGAAGAGCCAAAGAGTAACATAATGGAAACATGTTGCGTTTGAAATTAATCTCGCGTTAAGTGCTTTGGTAGTAGTTGTATAGGATTTAAAACTGATGATGGATTATTATTATCGCTATTATTATTATTATGATTGCGAGGAGAATATTAACATACGATTTGAATTCTCGACGCGTCTAGTGGTAATAATTTATAATTGGCAGATTCTTATCGATAATTATTTAATGTGCGTTATTCAATGAGGAAATCTTACAAACAACAACAACAATAATAACGTTAATAATAACAGTTAGCAATGAACAATCTCCGCGGTTTGTTACAACGAGAGCTAGGCGTCGTACGCAAAAATAAAACATCGAATGGTATTGCAAATAAGCTGCAAAACGTCCGATAAGGATCCCGGCTTAAACAAACCCATAACAACAATATCTTATGGATAATTGTATTGGAGAAAGAGCACGTCGTAGAAAATGGGGAGAAAATGGGGAAAGAGCGAGTTAACGTTCGATTCGAAACGGATAATTTTAATTGGCAGATCCCTTATCGTTCATTTCGCAAACCGAAAACTCGCTACGTTCGCTGTTTGTATTATGCTAAACGCTGTTTAGCGATGGGGGATTTTCGAGTAATAAAAGAGCGAAATTAATTTCGGTCATAATTTTAGATTAACCTTTCGCAAAACTCGTTTTCTGAATCGATCGAATCGAAACGAGGAAACGTGCAATAATAACGAGAACAATAAGAATTGATGGACGTTATGCGGCTATGCAATCTTTTTGCTTCCCGATCGCATTCAATAATAATAACAACAATAACAACACATGGAATAATATTTATTATAACGTGGTAATAAAGTCGATACGTTCAATTCCCGATTCCGTAATAAGGAAGTCCAAATTGTTACGTAAAACGTATTCTTTTAACTTTCTATTACCATGATTATTATTGGTAAGCATTAAAATTATTATTGCTGTACTACTATTAGGTACTACTACTGCTGCTATTGCGAAGATAAATTACATAATAAATTGGAAATGTTTTCTTTATTATTACATTCAACAATAGCAGCAACAACGAAATGCGAACCAAGTCGTTAGTAAATTAAAACCTCACTACGATTCACAAAAAAATATATAAAAAATCGATCCCAACGCCACGTTTTTCCCTCGTTCTTCTCATATACAATTACCGAACAATTTGAAAAGGCAAAAAAATAAATTAAATAACAGCGTGGCAAATTTAATGGGGCGGGTGCAAACCGTACGAAAATTATTTTTTGTGTCCCAACAAGCAAAAATATCGTATTGAATATTTAATTGCGAGTGAAGGTGTCGTACACCTGCTGGGAGGGAATTAAACGAATTACCGAAACGAAGAGTGGAAATCGATTTTTAACTTCTTCGCCTTCTTCAACAAACCCGTTCGTGTACATACGCAAAACGTACTTTATTTTCTCGTGTTTCCTCTCTAAATGGAAGGCTCGCTACTTCTTTTCATTTTGTTGACTGCGTTTTTTTCGAAAACGAGAATGGCACCTGTTGGTTAATAATAATAAAGAGAGAATTATAATATTCTGCGAGGGAAAAGAAACGAACGAGACGAAACGTACGTTTTCAACTAACCAAACACGACAGTTGTTAATTAAAAATTAAATATAAATCCGTTTTTGAAGATGGATAACGTTTCGCTTCCTCATGAATAAAGAATGGAAGAGGAAGGCGAACGAAGGAGACGAAGTTTGAGTTTCGGCTTTAAATTCGTAATAATAATCGTTAGTTAAACGGCGTTTTATTTTTAGCATTAGAGTTAATTCCGTTTTCGAGTCCCATCCGCGTTTCAGGTTACTTTTTCCCATTTTCCCCTCTTTTTTTTTCTTCTTACTTTTATAAAGCAATTTATTTAAATTTGTCTCTTTCTCTTCCACCTCGGTTTCTGTTTATTTTTAGCATTCGGCCGTATTTAATATATTGTGTGGAAGTTTGCGTGTCTTACTCGGGCCCGCTTTTTATTTTATTTTTTTATTTCTCTCCGTTTCTTTCCTTATTACCATTATACTTCTTCGTGTTGTTTGTTGTTACTGTTGTTGAATTTATTACTCACCGTTTACAAATTTAATTAGAGTTTATCGATTTCAAACATGCTCGCGATTCACATTGCTATTAACGTCGTTGGCCGCTGTACACCAATGTTGATACAGATTATTTTAATGCCTATTTTAATATATCAATTTGGATATTAATTAAGGCACACGAGCGAATCGGGATTAATTGTCGCAATTAATTAATCGAGGTGTTCCTTTGTCATTGAGTTACAAAGACGTGAACTCAAGCGAGTTCGTTAGCTTATTCGCTTCGTATGTCTCTTCTCCTTTTTGGTCGTGTTAAAAAAAGAGGGATCATTTCTTATTTTCAGCTAAAGGATGAATAATGACTTCCTATATATAAATGTAATAGTACCTACATATATAAACAATGCGAACGATGAGACGGAGTGAATGGTACAAGAAGTAATAAAAAAAAGAAGCAATTCGCATAAATAAAACGAATATCGTTATTGCGTTGAAAATAAATTGCGTATGAGAGAATGGGGGAAGGCGAGGAGCGCGCAACAAGACAAATTAAAAGAAATATCCAAAAGCGTTATTATTTTTATTATTGATGTTGGATAAATGGCGTGCGAAATTTGCGTAGGCAGTCCGACAAACAAACTTAACAAAAAAACACGAAATTTAAATGGGACGAAAAGAAAATGGCTTGCAGAGAAAAAAAAAAATTATTATACGAAATTAATTATATAAACACATGTGGCTGTCTGTTAACTTTCAACCGTACAACACGTACAAGAACAATGGTAATAAAAATAACGAAGAAGAAGAAGAAGAAGAAGGCGAGAAGTTTGCCGACGACGACGAGAACGGCTTAAGTAGTGTTTGTTATTGTATTTATGGAAATTGTGTCGTTTCATGCGAGAGAACAACGAATTGGATTCAAATTTTGTGTGTAATAAATTCCTTTATTATTATTGTTACACGCCAAGTCTCTAAAAATAAAAATAAAACGCAAAGAGATTATTTATTGCTTGTACCGAATATTAAATATAATAAAAGCGAGCTCGTCTATGTTAACATCTATCCAGTGCCAATAAATGATTTATTTTATTAGATTGGCAACGCGGTTCGTATTAAATTTTCACATTAGCATAATACGTAACTTCGAGTCGTTGCAATTATCGTTACTTTTGCAAGCAACAGCGAAAACTACATCAACGAAACAACAGACAGCGTGTACACCGAATTCATTTAAATCGTCCATCGAAAACTAAACTTTAATTCGCTTTTTTTTCCTGCGAATAATTACGCGATACAATAATAATGAGTTGGCATAAATAAAAATTGCCAATGATACATCATGTGGTTGTTTTTTTTTGCGACTAAATGCGAAGATGATGGGACATTTAGAGGTCGTTACTTAGTTTATAAATCGTTATTATTATTGTTATTAGTGGTACTGGTAATAATACGTAGTTTCGCAATTAATTCAATGTTTATAAATGCGGTTGGCGTTATGTAATCAGTTATAACGTTCGCTTACATGCTACATTGCATGTCTTTAGACACACATACGAAAAATTAAATGAAAATAGGCAAACAAACGAACCGGGCGATAATAGAGAAACGACACAGAAATTTGAATAAATAATAGCGAGGAAAAAATCGCTCGCAATCGTTTCAAAAATTAAATCATAATAATAACAATAAAAAATGTTTCCTATTAATAATAATGACAACGAATCGCTGATAAAATAAAATGGGAACGCGATCGTTCGTACGTGTGTAAAACGTGAAAGTTAATGTACGAAAGCAATAATTCACTCGTTATTTCTTTAATTCCTTCGCCAACATACCAAACTACCAACATAATGAATTCGTAGAGTCGAAAGCACTTAATACTTTTCGAGTAATTTGTGAAAGCTCGATTTACTTTTTATGTTTTCATTAGTTGAATAATGCACGAGAAGCAAACACAAGAAGAAGAGTCGACTCTCGACTCGTCATACGTGTGCATACATTATTCTTTATTCCCTGTTAAGTACAATGGCAATTATCTCAAGAAAAATATAAACAGATCTAAACGTCCTACGCTCATGATGATGATATTTTTACTTTATGATAATTTAACGACGCGAGCAGCGTTTAACAACTATCAATAGCATCGAATTTATTATTATTATTTCTCAGCTTTCACTGAATATATTTTCATTTCACTGTTGGTCGTTCGAACACAATCGCTTCATAAATTATTTATGGACGACACGAGAAATTCTTTCCTTTTCGAAAGAGAAACCGTTTATTTAAATCAATTCAAACTAACATTTAATTAGACAGAAAAAATGGTAACCTTTATTAATTATTAATAACAAACAAGTTGCTTCGATTCAATAGAACCATATGATTTATGGAAATGGCACGAAAACTGCGGACAGTTGGTCTGTTACTTTTGATTATTATTATTAAAACAAAATAAATACAAAAGAAATGGAACAAAGGGACAGGTGATCCAGCATTAAACTCACCAGACTGCAACAAAACGTTCTCGTTCCAAAGACTAAACAATTCACGAAAAAGAAGGAATTTGCTAAAAAAAAATTACAAGGTGCAAAAGTTTCGACCAAAAGTGAAAATTAAACGTTTGCCACGACAATAAATCCTTTAAAATCAGTAGTTGATTAATTACTATTATAATGGCAATGAATCGAATTTGGGTGCAAATTTAGCGTTGGAATTATAGGCGACGACGACGGTTGAATAACCAACGATGCAATGAATGGAATCGAAATGCTGAGAACGTAAGGCAACATTCTGAGGTAGCAATTAAGAAGTTTAAAGCCAATCGAATGGTAATGACAAAAGATGTTTGTCGCCGGAAGAAGTCAAAAGTCTCGCCATTTCGATCGCTACGTACGTTTTCAAGCAAACTCTATTTTAACCTACGCGTAAAATCTCTTTCATTGCAGCTATTAACTTTTCTCTTTAAAGCGTTACATAAATGTAACCATTTTTGAATTTCTTTGAAGCGCAAATTCCTTCTCTCAAAATATTTTTTCTTTTCGCCTAAGCAAGATTTAATTAAAAGCAATAAAGGCGAAGGTCAAAATATTTATGTCTTTAATTTTAGGAAATCTTTATTGAAGAGTTTATATTGAAATAATTCCTGGTAGAATTATTAATATAGTTACGAGAGAAAGCTGAATAAAAGAAACCTCTTCACATTTAAACATCTAATTAAGTTATTAATTAATACCAGAAGCAAATAAAAGTGAACGTGCGCGACTAGAAATCGTGGAGGCGATAATTAAATTGAAAACATCTTATTGATTCGATGACAAAATTTAATTTGAAGAAGTAAATTTCGAAATAATGAACGTACGAACAACGAAAGAATCCTATAGATTTCTATTTTTATTTATAATCAGAATTTACTGCATTCGATCGGCCGAAATAAAGAGAAAAACCCACAAAAAAACAGGCTTTCAAAGAGAGAGAGAGAGAGAAAACTTCTGGCTACGATATCTGCTTAATTTATCATCGAGAAGGAATGTTGAGTGCATTTAGAACAACTTTATTATCTGCTCCAACCAAAAATACGATCCGTTTCCCTTTCACCTCCACCAAAAAAAAAAAAAACAGACTCTTTCTCTCGATTCGGGAATCAAGCAGAAATGTCAAACAAAATTCTGGAATGAGTTAATTTAGAATTAATTCATACTCGAGCGTCCCACGTCCAGAATTAATTTTAATAGGCAGCCAACATTTTACCATCGCTCCGTAATTTGCTTTGGCAAAAACGATTTTTAACGTAGCATTATTATTAATCGATTTTGAACAATTAAAACGATATAAATTCATGCTGAATTTGCAGGCAGCATTAGAAAGCAAAAAAAAAGAGAAATTACATTAAACTGACGTTGATGTTGAAACGACAGGAACAAAGAACTCAAACATTTTATTATTATTATGAAATACGTTTTTGATGTTGGAAAATAAAATGTATAACATTTCATCGAATGGACGGAACGTCAATAATAAACGGATAACACGCAAACGTTTAAAATTGATGCCCGACCGAACAGCGAGCGACCGGCACACAAAAAGTCTCTCTTTCTCTCGCATATCAATCAAAACCGAAACCCCATTAATAACGAGGCAAAAAATGAAAACGCAGTAGTTCGTAGTGATGATAATAACAGGAAACGTTTATTTCTACGTGTGATGGAAAACGTGATGGAAGACGGGAAGGCGAAAACAAAGGAGGGCAAACCGTCGAAAAAGAAAATCTCACTAAAAATTAACACGATCCGAAAAAGAGAAAAAAAGCATTATTGACATTCTCGTTCACGATGTTCGACGGCGAACAATGGCCTAAAAATAAAACGCAAGCGATCGATTCGCGATTACCGTTCGATCAATTAAACGAGCTGACCTAAATTCAATTTTAAACGCGAATTTTCCATACAAATTCAATTAAGAAAGACGAGCGGGAAAATCGAGAAAGAAGGATTACGAAAATTAAGCCGAATAAAAAAAACGCGTCGGTATTGAAACAACTTTAGCTGACTAAATAAATTCCGCTCTCATAGCGAACTAATTAAGCTCGACGACGATGATAACGTTTTTTTTTTTAGGGACGAAAAGAAAGAAGTGCCAGCGTGCAGGAGAGAGAAAAATAGGGACGCTTTTTTCTTATTAGAGTTTATCGTCGATTCGAAGAGGCATCCCCCGATCGTTTGATATTAATTGCTTTCGAAATTTACCCTTGCTTTTTCTCTCGTTTCGTCGGATATTCGGTCCGGGAGGAGCTTCGAAGTCGCATTGAGGAAAATGTGAACTAATTAAAGGAAAAACGTCGCTGGAAAGTTTTTTTCCTGCTTCTTCTGGTGATTAATTTCTTGTTTGTAGAAGTCTAATACATTAACAAGAGGTATATATACGTGATTAGGAAAATGTTAATGGGGAATTTTTTAGATTAATTTAATAGCATTGTGACTAACGAACAACGACAAACCGAATGGAAGGCAGAGAGAACAATAACAACTAACAGATTAATACGGCGGAACCGGTAAAATGCGTTCTAATGAAATTTTGTGTTCCATTTTATACGGGATATAACTCCATATACGAAGCGGTAACTACATAATCTACTAATTAAACCGATGATTTATTGCCATGGAGCGAATAGTACGTGTGTTTTAGTTAAATTGTTCGCTCTTTTTTACGCCGTCATTGCAACAATGCAAAAGTGAGATAGCTGAATGGAGATAAAATAATTGAAAATCGAATATTAATTGAAACCGCTCTCTTCTCTTCTCTTTTCCCCAAACCCGATTCCATTGTAACATCATCAAATTAATTGGAAACTCAATTAATTATCCATAAAGTTAAAGATTTTTTTTGTAAAAATAAACATGTGATTTCAAACGGCATCGAATTAAAATAAGTGAGCATTAAAACTTATTTAATTGAAACATAAAGCGCATTCCAACTTAAACTATGTTAACTCGGAAACGGTAAAGTTGTAAATTGGAACGGGGAAAAACGAGGAGAATCAATCGTCCAACGAAAAAGTTGGAACGAACGTTCGTTCGCTGATTTGAATGCGAGCGAGCAAAATAAGAGAGGACACTCCGCATCCGAAATTCTATTATAACATCCCAGATTCGCAGTCGATAAATAACCGATTGTCGTTCGTACGTTGCGAAATTGATTTATCGCAAATTCGAGGGAGACATTCAAACGAATTTTCTCTTACACGTTCTTCCTAGGGCGCGCGCTCTCTTCGGGCCCGGCTATTTGTTTTTGGCTCCGATTTATGGCGCAAATGATTTACGGCCACCGAAACGTTAAGGTTTGTTATTATTGTTATTATTACATAAGCAATAAGAACACTGTTGGGTAATATACCGAAAACTGGTTTCGTTATTATTGCAATCAACATTTTTAATCGCGAACGTTGTAATTTACGAGGTTCGCTACGGACTAATTGAATATTATTACATGTGTACGAACGCGAAATTTTGACCGCAATCCACCGAATTAAATTAATCGAATCGTAATCGGCGGAACGATGAACGCGATCCGCGATAATAAGGGCACCGCTGGCCCCGTCCCCGAAATCTTCGGTGGAATGCCGAAATTTTCCAACGGTCGGATAATTTAAACACCGAAATGGGTTATTTGTAAATAATAAATGGCGAGCATCTCTCGCATAAATCTGTGATGAGGATGTTGCGGTGCGCGGCGACCCATCCAAATATCGGGCCGCAAACCGCCGGTCGAAGAAGTTAAAGAGATTTATTTATTATCCGCAATTTATTCGTTCCCTTTCTTCTTGTAAAAAAAAAAAATTTAATTTCCATTCCGCATTCGACCCTTTTACGATTTACCTTCTTCGCATTTCTTTCGCTCCTTTTTTACGCCATTACGTATTTCCGAGTTTAATATTATGAATACGATGGAAATTGAATAATTTAATTAAAACGGGAAAGTGCGCCGTCGCCTCTAATTTCGACCCGACGTTTCCTCTCGCGCGCTCGCTCTTGAATGTGTTCGCGCTACGATTATTCGCACATTACGTAGGGGTGCGAATGAGAGAGGGCGAAATTTTAACTCGGGCACCATCATCGTCGTCGTCGTACGTCGTCATAAAATACCGGGGAATACGTTTTTATTATCGATTCCGTCAACTACGGTTCGCCCATCGCCATGCGTAAAAGGGGACTCAATTATATGTATTTTACCCCGTCGTCGGTAACGACCTGCCATTATAACAATATACATTTATATATATTCCAGGTCTTTTTGCGCCCTCTCTCTCTCTCTCTCGCATTTTTTATTCCTTTTCATCCCTCGTTCCACGTTAACATTATTCCTTCTTCGGCGGAAAGAAACCGAGGAGGACGAATCCCCCATCATTCCGAGGCATTTACACATCGTTCCTACGTTTTCGCTCGTTCTCTCTATCCGTGAAGGCTTTTCTTCGTCGTGCCCTCGCGTCCTTAATATCTGATTTAATCCGGACGTTTGCTTTAAATTAATTTTTAAACGAGGGAACGAAGTCTATTGTTAAAAATCTCTCCTCTTTATTTCACAATTTTCCCTTTTTCTCTCTTTCTGCGTTCTGTGTTTACATCGAGTAATTTGAATTCGGTAATTATGACGTAGATTAAAAAAAAAAACGGATCCCTTTTCTTTACGGTCTGCTGTTTTATTCGTTCTTCGTGTAAAGCGCCGGTCAAAGCAAGAAGAAAAAGAGGAGACGAATAAAATAGCAGACGGTCGCGCAAAAAGAAAAATCATTGGCCAACTTTCACGGCTTTACGTTCCAATTTGATTTTATTTTATACGCGCTAAGGGTAATTTTTTAGTAACCTTCTCCTATCTCGTTAATGTTTTTTTTATCTGCGGGACGTTACACTAAAAGGTTTTTTATTATGTCTGGAACAAGATTTAAGAGGGAAAATTTAATAAAACATTTTCTCAATTTTCTCCATTTTCCACTTTTTTTTTCTCTCTCTCTCTCTCTCTATTTTGTATTTTATTCGACGTGAAATATACACTGGTAAATGAGGAATGTTTAATTACGAATTTAAAGGCAACGAAATTTAATTGAATTTTATTTAGTAGTATTAGTACTAATGGCAGAGTACGACCGAGCTACTTTATACCACCGTGCGCTTTACTATCGCCGTAGTATTTAGTTAGCTGCATGCTCACTATTGTAAAACCGACGTTTCTGCGGTAGTCAGTTTGATATTCATCCGGCGGATTAAATTTGCTACGACGGTCTAAAAACGGCATTAAACATCAACCTTTATTTCAATCGCGTTTTAGTTGCAACGAAACGTAAATACCCGCATAAAAGCGTTTCCATCGCAAATCCTCCGTCGAAAACCGGGTGTCGGTGGCTACAGTTCGGAGACTTTTCCCATTGCTCTCCTCCCAGTCGCAATTGAAACGGGAAAACGGGATAGATACAGAACAAACGATGAGGGACGATAAAGAAAGAGAGCGTGGGTGTCCATAAAAACGAATGGGATTTTCGGTAAAAGGGGAAAAAGGCCGTCATTAAATATTATAACGTAGTTTTAAACGGGGAGACAGACGGAATAGCTTTCCGATAATTGAGCGCCCGTTCTCGTCTTTACTCGCTCCTTCTTTTTGTGCCGGTGTTATTGTTGCTGCTGCTGCTGCCGTAACTTTATTTTATTTTCTCCTTTATTCGATAAATAGTACATGTTGATTGCCTCATAAAAAAGCAACGGTTAGAAGAGACGAAGGAGAGAAAGCAGCAAAAACAAACAAACAAACAGAGGCTGAGGAGAAAATTGAATATGCAAATTGCAACATTGATAAAATTATATCGAACGCCAACAACAACAATATCAAACGAGAAACAAGAGCCACACTACGTTCTTTTCGTTTCAATAAAATTTTCATAAGGATCCTTGGAGCGAGGGAAAGAAGAAACGAAGAGAGGAAAATAAGGTAAAAAGAACGAAGACGAAAACTTCTGCAGCACGAGTTCGCCGAGGAGAACGAAAAAAAATAAATAAATCCGAGGGAGTTGAAGAATTCAAATAGCACTCGAACTCTCGAGCAAATCGTTTACGATAAGAGAGACCCGGGGTATAAAAATAAGATTTTTCTTCGCATAATAATAATGAGAGAATGTTAAGGCATTTTCGCGCAAAGTTTAGCATATCTTAAAAACAAAGAGAAGCAAAATCGTTGTAGATGTAATATCCTGAACGTTACTCCCAGAGCGCAATGAATTCTAATTCTCTTAAAAAAAAAGATTAAAGCGCCAGCGTAGACGAGAGAAAGATGTTTTCTTATTTCCACTTTATCTCCGCCTCTATCTGTCTGTCTCCACTTTTTCTTTTACCGTAGGTACAACTACAACTCTCGTAAAGTTTTCCAAACTAAACACAGGCAAAAAAAGAAAAGATTGGAAACTCTTTTAAAAACGATTACTTCTCCTTTTCTCATTCAATAAAAAGTCCGCCTCTTCGCTTTCAGTTCTCTCACTCTCCTCAATCGCAACATCCCGATTTGCAAGAACAACAACAACGACACATCGACGTTTTATAAATAACGCCCAAGACCGAAACTAATTTGCAAACAGATTGTACAAACCACTTTGGATAATTGAGAATTTAGCGTAATTAATCCAATTAACAAACAACGTCGTCGTCGTTCTGATCATTATTATCTCGCGTTGCGGAATAACGAAACGCCGATCGATAACGGATCAAATGATGCCTCCGTGGCAATCATTAATTTGCTGAATTCCGCCATCGAGTGCTTCCTGTAAATGAACGAACACGCCACCATAAACACCCCGAAGATTGCTGCTGAATTAATCAGACTCAACGCTGACGTAATCTCGTTGCTACTTCTTTCGCCATTAGCAGCGTGTTAATCCTACATTTGCGATGATTCTTTCTACAAGATGCTGCCAGGAAATCGAATAAAACGCAAAAATAAACTGCTCAGAGGGAAACAATTAACGTACAACGCCGTAAAAACCTAATTTACCATCAGCATCGTTCGCCCAAACCCCAGCTCGACTTTTATCCCTTGTTATCGTTACACGAGTTGGGCTTGTGGCGGAACTGTTTGCGAGGCGAAATCAAGTGCGAGCCGGAGATCGTTTGTTATTATTATCATCGTCAGAAAAGAAGGGTCGACGACGATGATGATGTTGCTGTTGTTGCTGCTCGGTCGGTCGATTAAGCGTTTTCGTTCCGCGTGTCCCCCCAAAACGTTCGGGCGAAAGTGGATAGAGACCAGACGCTCAATGAACTCGCCACTACTACTACTACCACCAGCTAGCTAACAGCACTTACCTTGGGGTCAAAGTTGAAGACGCTGTCGTATTTAAGCGGGCACTCCAATCCGCACTTGCAAGTGCCCGGCGTTAATAAGTAATCCTTCACCTCCGCCAACGAACGTAGCACCGTATTGCTCGGACTGCAACAAGAAATTGTCAATGGATTATTATTTAATAATTTTCGGTGGTAACAATAAAGAAGAATAAATGGCGGCGAATGAGGAGGATGTAAGGGAACTTGTGAAAACTTTAGGATGATTCCATTTAATCGCGAACGCTATATTTGCGTTATTACGGGTAATAAAAGGGGGGCGAATTAATTAACCCTAACGGAATTTAATACATAATAAAGACTTTCTTGGTAGGGCGCGAGGGTGGTAAGACTGCGGCGGAATTAATTTCGCAAGAAGACGCACGCGCTTTTTTCCAGCCATTTAATTCATATTTAAATGCGCGAATGTGAATTATTCAAATACAAATTTAATTCCGCACCAATTGATCAAACGTAATTTAATTCCGGTAATTATTATCAATCGATAGAGAAAAAGGGGGCGAGAATTGAATTAAATTTTCGAAAACCTAATGCGATTAAATCAAAATCAAATAAAACATAATTTTCCACTCGTTCGTCTTTCTCTTAATAAAAAAATTCATATGACAAAAATTCACATTTTTTGGTGAATCTGTTTTGTGTTTCACAATTATACGCGAGATTTTTTGTGAAGTTTGAAGTTTGTTCAAGCTATTGCTCCGTAATTGATTAATTATGCAAGCAAACATTAAGGATCGAGTAATAAGTAATAATTAATTGTGAGTTTTACACCGAGATTTATTCATATTTTTGAGATTTGTTTCCTTCCAATTTTGCATTTTTGGAGCTCATACAGAGATTAATTATGCAAATTATCATTAGAGATCGAAGAAGTTATTTAAAAATTAATATTTCGAACGACGTTTAAGGAAAAACGAATTTCTTCCAGAAAACCAATTGACATTGGCAAGAATTTCTTCTTAGAAATCAGTTGACATTGGAAGGAATTTCTTCTCAAAAACCGATTGACATTGGAAAGAATTTTTTCCCAGAACTTGAAGGCGCTACCTCATTGAAAGCAAAAGTAATTCGTAATCTGTAAGCGATAGTTTAAATCGCAGAGGAACGAATTTATTCCAAGAAGCAGATAATATTTTACCCTTCAATATATAAACGAAGTTATTGTTTGAAAGCGATAAAGCTCTAGCATTGACATTGGAAAGAATTTCTTCTCAGAAACCGATTGACATTGAAAAAATAAATCTTAAAGGTGAGTTTTTTTTAGACTTTTGTCGCTGCGAATTTTGCATTTTTACACTAATTGCAATAAACTCATTCTGATACTCTTAAAGTGGATTAATTATGGAAATAAACATTAAAGATCGATTAATACGAGTTTAAATGTAAATTTTACATTGAGATTCGTTCTTTTTTAACACAATTTTTCCTTAGGATTGATGTTAATTCAACCTGATACAATATTAAACCAGATTTAGATTGTAACCGCTGTTTTTATGATTAACTTATTAATTAAAATCGAAACGATAATAATAGTGGTCGGTAATTTATTAAACGATAATTAAACGGAGTGTCTCGATAAGTCAATTAAGTAAATTGTATAAATGGGTAGAGTTTGCTTGTTGGCAAGTTAATTTCTATTAATAAATTATTTGTTACTTTTTGCTATTTCTATAACGATTGCGAAATACGAAGTACAAATCGAATCTACCGAGAGAATGTGTAATTTAATTCGTTGTCTATCGAAATGAGCGAGTAAATGTAGTTTCTCGCGAATATTGCTTTATATGGTATTTACTAGTTTCACAAGTCAAACGATTATAAGCGATTTAGTTTCAAAAATTAATTAACAACGGGTAATATTATGCG
This sequence comes from Hololepta plana, assembly GCA_963695495.1. Lineage (NCBI taxonomy): Eukaryota > Metazoa > Arthropoda > Insecta > Coleoptera > Histeridae > Hololepta > Hololepta plana. Next base: position 1,679,030 of record OY968834.1, on the reverse strand, counting down.
TGCAGACTACGTATAAAAGTCGCTTTTGATTCAGCGCCGGAACGAATTAACCATAAAAATATTATTTATCGGCATTAACGAGCACGTTATGATGCACACGATGGCGATGCACCCGAATTATCGGCGTGTGTCGCTTAAAAGTCATTCGCAAATCGTATGCAAATTGAATTTTCCGGTCACGGGTTTTAAACGTTAAAGTGCTTTCACTTTGATCGTTATACATACAAACACATAACTTCGAATTGAACCCTACCATTTACTAGATTCCCTCCGTGTGTTTATCTGTATGCACAAACATACCGATAGATAGAGGGAATTTACGCTTTCGATCGCTATCGATATTAATAAAACTGATTCATGGATGTGTAACTATCAATGCGACCCTGTGAAAACGCGTTATCATTAAACCCAATTTTCGCATGCGAAATTCAAGCGGTCGAGCAACAACGAGCAAATTTGCAGCACCTAAAAATTTCGTACTTTTGAGCAAATGAAACTTGTTTCTTACGACGCATTGAACAAATTCAAGTAGTTTGTTGAATAAAAGAGAGACAAACTTGAAAGGGCATTTCATAACAATATCAAATGGTCCTCTTTATTGCAGTAAAAACATTTTATTCACTGCTTTAGTTAATACGTTCAATCGACAAAAGGAGGGTTGAATACGTAATTCGACCAAAGCAGAAGATGTAAATTTTATAAAACACGAGGGGCGGCATAATTGAACAACAAGTTTTAACGAGGGAAGCAAAACGAAATAACTTTGCGCTTGTGTATGAGAAGATGAAAAGAAAAATTGGAACGAAGAAGAAGAAACGTTTCAAGAACAGAAGTCGCATCCCTAACCTAACCTTGCCCCGATGTGAATCAACCGTAGGGGAACGGTTTCGCTTCCACCTCATGTGAGAAAGCCCCGTCATCTTCGGCAAGAAGATACACGGATTCCCTTCGTCCTTATTCACAACTTATGCTGCCCTTCTTTTCATTTTCTATGGGAATAACTGTTTCGTGAACCGGATGTTCTTTTAAAACACGTGTGTGACAATTTCTATTTTCCAACTTCTTGCGCCCCACAATCGGTCAAAATTAAATTTACACCGCGAGGGAGAGAGAGAGATCGATGTTGACAAAACAATTTCAACGGTGGTATAATTAATGAGCGCATCCGATAAATTATTAATGCAATTAAGAGGGCGTTTTGCTTTTATTATTAATAACGTTACAAGGTAATTGCACGTGCATAGAATATTGTGATGTGTGAATGGCAAAATAAAGCATGTTAATCAGGCGAATAAATTACAAGAGGCGAATGATTGCGAATAAAGAACGGAGGGGTTGCAACTTAACATTTTCTTAACGTGCTCTTCAGCAACAACAACTACAATAACAATGGAAAGAAGAAGCGGAGGAAGAAGAAGTGGAAGGTACACAACACTCCTCGTACCAATTTGACGTCAATTAACTATTAAATGCAGCTGTCGAGTTCGGTGCGAGTGCTAATAATAATAAGAAAACGAATATAATGAGTGTAGTAGGTGAGGAAGTTCGTTCTTTTCACTTTTTTGCCAGGTTTTTTCCTCTCCCTTGTTCGTAACAGAAACTCGCAATTATTGTTCGAACACAATGTAAAAAGTCTCGCTCTCAGAGAGAAAAATAAAACGAGATTTATCGCTCGACAAATAAAACATCTTCAAACTACACCTATACACAATGAGAAAGAACTACGCGGTTTCTGAGCTTAAGGGTCTGACTGAGAGGCAAGGACGCGCTCTTGCGCTGATCTAGTACAAAGGATACTTTAACAAGATTGTAAACATCTGATTTTTTTGAAAGAGAGAAGAAAAACGTTTGCGAACAATTTCGCTTTCGCATTCGACTCGAAAACGTTCAGCGTTTTATACTGCACGTATCAGTAAATCCGTTCGTTCGAGGGCGGAATAAAAGCGTTCGTTCCATCGTTAATTAGAAGGCACGAAAGAAAAGGAAGACAAAACGAGCGCGAGGATGATGATTAAACTAAATTTCCCGACTACATACGGAGCGTATTTAATTAACCATCTATGCATCAGCGAGGCAAAAAATGTGTAATAATTAAGCGAAAAGCACGTACGGTATATTATTGATTCCTCTTTTTTTCTCTCTCGTCTTCCTTCGAGTCCCCTCTAGTTGGTTCACTTAAACGGCGAAGAGACTAAATGGCATCTTCTCGACCGTGCAGCAAGTCTACTTGCTAATTAACCCATATTAATTATCGTGTACCTGCATTGTTTCTCCGCGCCGTTGTTGTTCTTGCTGTTGCTATTACTATTATCGTCGTTGTTGTTGAAGGAGCATTATTACTACGATAAAGCGATTTTAAACACACACGCGGAGTCTCGCGTACGTTAACATTGTAGACGTGTGCCTCCTCTTGTTATTTTAATAACGCCCAGTTTAATTGACAACGCATGAATAAACATTTGGCGGTGGTTGTTGTTTGGGTCACGGTTGGTATTTCCACCGATTTATTTTCGTATCGTTTTTAATTTGTATCGAATCATTTCCACGGGGAAGGTAGCTCTTTTACGAGGTAGAACAACATTGTGAACTCTTTTATCAGTACGAAAACGCAAATAGCGCAAAGGCTAATATTTATTTTAAAGCGAAACTCAACAACGAAAACGTACAATATTGTCGTACACGTTTTATTCTCCTGTTTTTGGGGGCAAGCGAAAATCGATTTAGTCTTCTTCCTGTTCGTATTTTCCGTATACGCGAACACAAATAGAAGTGAGCGAGCAAACGTTTGAAACTTTCATGGGTACACATTTGATACGGCGAAATGGTGGTTTTTATTTACCAGTCATATACGAAATGCGAAGGGATTTTATTGCTTTTCCCCCAAATAACGAAAAAAAAGTTTATCTCGCATACCCATTTTTTTTTGCAGTTAACTGTCGAATTAGGAATGCACGCCACACGTTCGCGATCGTCGAGCAGAACATAAAACGCAATTTGTTAACGCTACGACTCCTACAAGTGAAATTCGTAACGAGCAAGAATGGAGAAGACATGAACAAATTGAGCTAATCACTTCCGTTTACGGCCTCTTAAAATATTCCCAATATAGGCGCGTTCGTATTCCTCTATTTAGTCTCGCTCGTTCCCTTTAACAATGAGCCTTATTGCTATTCATTCCAATTGGACGGACCATACGATATAATGTTTAAAAGCGTATAAGTTAATTTCACGCACACCATATTTCCGCAATCCGATCCGACTGAAAAGCCGATGGGTAGGTACCGTTTCGCCGCAATAATAAATCATTTGCGAAGTTATGCGAATCGCGAGAGGTTCGCACAACACATGTTCAAGTTATATAAATATCGTGCGTCGTTTAACAACCGCAATGGTAATAACATTAAACAATATCAGATTGTTGTAGAATAACAGACCGTTGAAATCTTTAACGAAAAATGATGTGAAGCGTAATGCGAATGGAGGAGCGACTAATTAATGTTCCAACAAATAAAAACGAAACCAAACGAATTTTCTGCTTTCTAAGGACGTGAATGAAGGCTGTATTAAAATCGGTCGTCGATTGAGCGTCATTTGACGTCGTAATTTATCACCGTAATTGTTTTCGAATTTAAATGTGATCATAAAATGCAAAGATTTTTAATATTCCAATGAATTGTCATCGCATATTTCACATTTTCTTCACTACACATGGTCCTCACATGATTAAGAAACAACAAAGAGCAAGAAGTATTAAATTACCAACAATAAAAAGTATTATTAGAACATGTGTGTATGAGATACGTGTGAAATAACATTATGATAATAAAAAGGGGACCTTGAAAAGTTTTCATTTTATTACTGGCACCAGCAACCATTCAGCGTTGTTATTATTATTTTAAGACGACTCTCCTCTTTCTTTCTTTTTTTTTTTTTCATTAATAAACCTATTTTAATTAAATCATTCTCCAGCACGTCCACTTATTAATTAATAACAAACATAACGACCGACCCTCTACTCGAAACGAAAGTAATTAAAATTTAATTTGAATGGGCAAGAAGAAAAAACGATGCCTCTTTCGAAATTATTAACGATATAAATATAGCGAGATTGAATAATAAATATAATGAGATTGATGGAATGCCTCCTTTCTTATTGTCTTTTAAGCTCCCTTCAACAACAACAAAAAAGTAAAATAAACGAATCTTTTGTTACACAACAGAATCAAACATCGAGAAAAAAGGTTCTTTCCTTTTTTTCTTATGAATTCTTGGCACGTTTCAAGTGTCGGCCGAGAAGGAAATTTATTCAATCCCACGACGAACCTCGCCTTTTCACGATATGAAACGGGATTAATTTTCTCCTTCTTTGTAAAAAGGGCACTGACAAAAGGAATCGCTCGTCCTTACTTCGTTGTCGCTTATTTTGTAAAATTCTTTTACAATTTAATTTCTTCCCCTCGCAAACTATATTGATAAGGATGCGGAAAATAGAGAGCGAAAGCAGGAAGAAGATATATTATCTTTCGGGATGCGAGAAGCGTGTAACAATTGATTTTTATCCTACTTTAAAAATCATTGCCCGTATAATAGTAATACCTTTTCGCCCCCAAGAGAGGGAAAATAAAGGCACGAGGGCGAAAAAGTGACGGCGTTAAAGAAGGTTTTTCTGTGGGCCATAAAAAACCGAAAAGGGAGAGAAATTTATACGACATAAAAAAGATCCGATTTGCAGCATGAATATTGTTGCAAAACGAAAAAAAAAACTGCTTTCCTGGCATAATTTTTCCTCGCCATTTAATTAATTCGCCCGTTCGTGTTGGCAGGATAAGGATCGATAAGAAAGCTTAAGTACGTAAACTGCCATTTACTACGATCTTACGTTGATCTTATTAAAATTCCTTTGCTCACAAAAGAAACGTGCCCGATGTGAAAACGCTAACGAACGGCAGATAATATGAATGACCGTGTTCTGCAACTCGGAAAGCCTCGAACATTAAATTAGTTTAACGCACACAACGATTATAACCGGTAAGTACGTTTTAAGAGATATTTATAAAATAATATCAGAACCATTTGTAAATACACACTACCTATTTCGCTCTCTCTCTCTCTCTCTCTTTATTGCCGTGCATGTATATTACAACATATACCAAATATGCATAACGCAATAAATTGCATTTACATTGTTACGTTAATAATAATACCGAGCGCATTCGAATTGAGTACGCACGAGAGTTTAAATGATATTGCGCTTTGAATGATTATTATTATTATGACTAAAGAAAGCAATAAAAAAGGAGGTTTAAAGCGTACGGATTTCGTATTTTAATTTCGTTCGGTGACGATAAAAAGAGACGGAAGGCGGTAGGAAAGATAAGGAGTTATAAGAAGAACGGGAAAATTTATATAAAGCACATATTTCGCGTATAAAATGTGTGTGCATAATAGCATAATTCTCCTTTATCTAGGCAAAAAAGTAGTAGTAACGCTAAAGTAATAGTAGCAGTTTAAATCAAGTAAGACTATCTTAAAGAACTGTATGACTGGTTGGAAGACTACAACATACAATATGGTCTTGAACGTGGAAAAAGCGAGAGAGAAAAGCAAATGGAATTATTACTATGCGCTAATAGTAATAATAATAGCGTAGCCGGTTTTCTAGCAAGAAATTGTACAAACGAATGCAAGAGAGAGAGAGAGAGAGAGAGAGAAAAGCCTTCTCTTTGGTATGCGAACTCTCCAAACGGCGTGCAATAAACAAAAAGAGATCCCTCGTTTGTAACGTAGCTCGAAGATTTCCTTTATTATTTCTCATTTCCAACATTTTCATACGCTGCGTACATGTTTCGTTTATTTTCGTATCATTCGTTAAAAATCTGCGAGCAAAAGGAAACGCATATAAAACAACGACGAGTTTGATGGAATGTTTAACGAAACGCATTTAGCAATTTAATTGCTTCAAAAGAAAACAACGCAAATTTTTATGCGTTCACTAACAGATAATACGAAAAATGTCGGTCGAATTAACGATAACTTATTATTAAAGCACGTTATAAATGTTACGAAACGTTCGCATATTTCTGATTACAAAAGTATAGCCAGAGCGAGGCACGATTAGATACGGCTTAATGTGTACCGAAAAAAATAAATAAAATAGAATTAATGTTAAATTATTCAGCTGCACAGGCGGAAAAAATCATTTTTATCTTTTCGTGTACATGTATAACGCCGTTAAAGCAATTACAATTTTTTTTCGGTATTATTTTGTGTTGTTTTGTTGCCCGTTCGTGTTGTTAGTAGTAGCAGCAGCAGCAGTAGCAATTCGGTTGAAGGCAATAAACTATGCAAACTATGTCACTTAACAGATACGTTGTTGCTGTTGTTGCCCGTACCCATAAAGTATAATAATAATAGCAACACGTATACACACGCGGTTTTTTCCTTGGTCTATGTGTAACAGATATTATTTACAGCGTTCCCGTTACAAGAAAAGCAAAAAGGAAATTAAATGTAAAGAACGAACGCTAAAAAAAAAGCAGTGCACGTTACATGGACGAGATGGGAGTAAAAAAAAATCTGTTAAAAAAGAAAAAAATAGGTGTAAAACCGTGTCTACGAAATTAAAATGCACGTTGCTTGCAATTTGTTACTGCTAGCGTCGCCGGGAAATTAAAAAAAAAGTTTAAGCGAAACATTACATGTTGCCCGGCGCATCCACCAGAAAATCGCATAGCGCTTGTTCGAACTTCAGACTACTAAATGTTATTTTAAAAGTTTCCCTTTTACATTAAATCACTATTACCCATCCTTCACGCCAATTATGGACCTTAATTGCAACAATAATATTGCTTTACCTCGTCTTCCCCATCTATCAATTACTTTATTTTCCAATCGAATCGTTCACGTTTTATTCCACCGTACGAAGAGAATGTTAATTAAATCGAATGATCGTCTCCGGTTCTCTTTCTCTTCCCTTCGAGTAAATCTACGTATATATACATTTACAAAGAGTCATTTATCAGTTAACGTAATAAATTCTCTTTAATAAGTCGTTAATTAAATTTCTAGCTTGATTACTATACTACCTATAATCCCAATCGTAATACGTTTATTTTATGCCCCGCTCTCGCTCTCTCTCTCTCTCTCTCTCTCTCTCTCTCTCTCGTACAATAATCAACATTATCATTTACTATACAACTAACTACTGCCAACTACTAAACCTGTCAATTATTAAATAAATTCCTTCCATATAATTTCACATGTGATTGATATAATTAAAATGGTATTAAGGTACGTGTGTATACGTTGAATCATCTTTTAATTATGCACGTTCTCTCCCTTTCGATTTAATTATAATTAATTTATAATGGGGAAACTGATTAATTTACTTTTACTCGAAATTGACTTTAATTTACATGCATAAAGCTACTGGCGGCGGAGTGTGCGAGAGGTGAAGCGATTTTCGAAGGGATAAAGGCATTAATTGTTACATTAAAATAATGAACAAGATGATGAATAATAAGAGTACGACGACGCCGTCGACGACGACGAACCGAGACAGAAAATGAGATTATCTCTCGGTGTAATTTCGGTCTACGCGCGTCGCTAATGAATTAATTTTCGTTGGGCGAAGAAGAGAGCGAGGCAGCGCAAGAAGATGAGGATAAAGAGGGCAAACCGCACGAAGCGCACAATAACTACATTGTCACTTCAATTTAATTCGGTTTAATTATCTTTTAATCTCCGAAATTTTGCCCGGTAATAATAAATTTCGCTAACGCGAACTTTGGAAAGATTTCCCTGCGTGTTTCCGAAATAAAAATAATTTAAAATACATCAGCGACGATGTGAAATTACTTTAAAAGAATGAACGAACGGGAATCGTTTAGAGTCGAAATAGAGTTTAGCGAAATTAAACGAGAATTTCTATGCACATACATTATTAAACTATGAAGTGAGACAAAGAGATGTTGGACGGTGAGAGCCGAAGAGAGACCAAGAGATTGGAATTATTATTATCACAGTCCGTCTGGAAGTTGTACGTACATACGTGTTCACATTTCAACTTGTCCACCGCTAACAAGAAAGTCGCATGAAGAAACGAGCAGAGTTTGTACGAGGGAAGAGCAAATAAAACGAGGCAAACTCGCTCTCTGCAAGTTCGGTCGTCAAACAATTAAGAAGATGGATCTCAAAAGTTTGGCTTTTATAGAAGCGAGCAAAAATAACAAAGGGAATATCAGTAGCGAAACGTGGCACGCTGATGGCAGTGCAAAAGTTTAAATGGGAAATTGCGAACGAAAAAAGAGCAACCGTTTCCTGCCGAGAGTTCGCCTTCCGGCTTAAACAAACCGAACTTTTAATTGCTAATGATTTTCGATCGATTTAGCCCGGTAACGAAGTCTTAATTCTTAATTGTTTTCGGACGGTCTCGTACAATAAATTTTAATTTGACTCTCATGCTTCCATATACGATTCTTGCACGATCATAACGAATGTCTTACAAACTTTCTCTTTTCTTTCGTTCTCAAAAGCAATTGAACGCGAATTAAATTTATGATGAACGAGTATTAAATTGCAAAAGAAAATATCATTGTCACAATTTAACCAAATTACACGAAGTCAACCTACATTTATTTTTTTCATTTGCGAACACATGCTCGTTGTTTTCTTACAATTCTCATTGTTGTGTTGTCACAATAAGATCTGTGTCAGGGATTTTAAATTGTAATATTTACTTATCTGTACGATTTAATTTTAAACGGATTTTCTTTTACCAGCAATACAATGAGAATTAAATTTAATGCCCAACAAACACAACATAAAATTAAATATCGGTTATTGTTAATGCCTCGTGTAGCAATCGCAATAATAATTGTAATCGAGATCGATCTGTTTATATTTTAATTCGATCCGTTTTACAGTTTATCAATTCCATTGCAGCAACACAACAACAAAAAACTAATTATTTTTTTCATTATTGCTACACGTTACGACGATGTGGGTATAAAAATTAATTAAAATTAAATCAATTATTGCGAAATCCCGAATTGCTCGTAAACGTTGCGAATTATAAAAGGATTTATGCAACAGTATGAGCTTCCTTTTTGCTTCGTTTCAACGTTTCGATGATGAATAGGGCTTAAAGAATGTGTAAAGCTAAAATGCTAGTCTATATAGATAAACGACTCGCTCGCCTGTCTTGTACATAAGACTCCTTACACATTTTATAAATGACGACGCTCTAAGCTCCTTAAATTTGTAAAACACAACACGTTTCAGTACTACTCCTTATTATCATTAAACCGTAGTGCTTATCACATCGCAACAATTTACATGTATTTATCAAAATATTATGAACGCTCTTTCGACCATTTTTCAACTTATAATAATATTAATAACAGCAACAGCGGTAATAAATTGGATTATCTTCATCGTTCTAGTGTTAAATTCCTCCATTTCTTTTCGCGTCTTCTTCTTCGTGCTCGCCCGATAATCATAAATTCTGAATTATTGCCACAAATTACACCTCTTTAAATTAAATTGCCACTCGAGCGCGGCTTTGCCTTCAAGTCTGGCCAGTGACGGTCGCCTTCGTCCGGGGGATTTGCTTGCTTATGCGTTCGAATGACTGACTGACTGACAAGGCCAGGAACATTATAAACCAAGACATCTGTAATGACGACGGTTTCGCGCTCCTGCCGTACAATTACCAGTTATTTGCGTCGGCGAGCGCGAACGAAGAAGAAAGTGTACGTACTCTGTGCTCTTTGAAGTAAACACGTTGCGGCGAAGAGAATCAAGATCCGAACGGACGAAATGCGAGGAATAATTGTGGGAATTTATTTATTTCTTATTATTTTTAAGTCCAGTTTACGATGTGTATATGAAAAAATGTTTATTAAACGTATATAGCGCGATAAAATACGTATTACGACCTCGAAAATTTAATCATTTATTATTATCCATTGTTTGAGCGTTAAAACTTTTTGATGTTTTATGAAGTACAACGACAACAACAATAAAGAAGAACCTTTTTTTTTAATGTAAACGACCTTGTCGTGTTTTATAGCCGAAGCGTAAATAAATTCCTTTTTTTATTAATTCGACCTGACAGTTTCCTTTTTCTTCGCGATTTGGGATAATCGAAGATAAAAGAAAAAAGGAACCTCATATGGAGATTTCAATTAAATTTCTTCGGTCGGAGCGGAGACAATAAATTTAACGTCTTGTTGAGAGCGAGAGAGAAAGAGGTGGAAAAATTCGAGCAAAGAACGTAGGTAGACGAAGAAAGAGAGAAAGTAACGACAGATAAGCGTAAAAAGTACTAATAGGAAGACCTCCAGGGAGACCACCAAAGCACTAAGGGCAAAAGAATCCATGTATATCGGGTTAAATTAAATCGAGGATCGTGAGTTTGCGTCTATCGCCAAGGGATTTCGTTCGCCTTTTCTTTTATATACAAATCCAAATTTAGACGTTCCATTTTATGCAATCTAATTAATGAAAATGGAAAGAGGTTCTGTCCGAATTGTTTAAATTTTAATTAACACTTCGTTGAGACACGATTATTTGCTGAAATTGTTACGAGCGAGGTGTTAGAAGTTCGAGAACTAACGAATGCAAAGCAATATAATTATTGCCATAATAAATAACTGTGACGCAATTAAGAGACCGATGTTCTTCGGTCTTATTATTCCCGAAGACAAATTAGTTAACTGATAATTTTAGGTGAAATTTACATAGCAGAATAATGGGTACGATTTCCTGGATAATATTTTAGACACACACACACACGCGGTGTTGATTCGAAGCGACGAGTAAAGTTCAAGACGAGACAATTTAATTTTCGCATTTTGGCAACCTCCTTCTACTTCCTCGCCTCTTTCCTTATTTAAATTTAAGAATTCTTAAAACGATCCTCTTAATAACGTCTCGCACTCCCCCACGTTTTCTAGGTGCATTATTTATGGTTATTCAAAAAAATTTTAAAAAAATTGTTTAATAATTTTACGAACGAGCGTAAAGTTGAATGTCAAGTAAGTCATAATTCCTGCTTCTACTGCCTCGCATTGGATCTTCCTACTTCTTTTCCGTGCCATTAAATTGTCTAATAACGTCGTGAAGTGGGAATATTTATCTAACATTAAATTATACCCGTGTTATTAAGTGGAAATGGGTAAATAAGTAAATTAAAAAAAAATAATGGGGAGATGAACAACGTAGGAAAAGGTCAAATGTGTACGACCTAAAAGCAGCGTGCGGTCCGTTGTCTTCTGTCAATGATCTTATTGCATGATTACACAGTATTTATTCACGATCCGATTAGACACGTTAGTGGCGTTTGGTTTTTTTTTCTACAAACTTTGGAGGAAGAAATGATTTCATGAAAAAAAAAATCCGAAACGAACGAGAGAGAATTATTTCGTTTGTCTTGTCTCGCTAATAAACTACAAGAGAGAGAGAACGAGAATAAGAACGTTTATACAGGAAACAAGTATAAATTGCTGCTCATTAGTTAACAATATTATTTCAGTTTTTGTTCACTTCGTGTACAGATTTTTTTTGTTCCGGGTGGAAAAGGAGACGAAGAGAAATAAGAAACGAAACGACATCGTTAATTTATAATAAGAGCTCAACTTAAAAAGCTTTACATTATTATTTTTTGTTGTTGTTGTTGCTGTTGTTGTTCGTATATAATTATACCAGATTGTGATAGGTCATATAAAATGCTGTTAAACGAAGAACGAGACGGATAAAATGTTAAACGTTAAAGATTAAGAGTCATTAATTTACAAGAGCATAAATAATAATAATAAAATAATTATAATATAGCGTGATTTGCGAATCAATCAATTCCGTAAATAATCGAACGTAGTTGTTCCTTTAATTTAAGGCCATCAACACAATCTCCTCTGCTCTCTCCTTTTGCTTTTATTTCTTACTCCATCGGCTCTCTATCCATTGCGCTATTATTAAATTAATAAAAATACAACCAGTCGAGGTACTCGCATAATGTTTATCATTAATACGATGGGGATTATTGTACAAATAAGTGTTTTGTTCGAAATTAGCTCGCGTTAAACGTACGTAAACCAACCGAGTCTCACCCCAGGTCGCCACCGTCCCTAAAACCAACTACGAACTGGTTTCGTTATTATTCTCGTGTCTGCAGACAGGAATATGTACATATTAATTTATTCAAAAGGTTCCCATCCCTAATAAACGTCTCATCATCTTTATCCCTTCTGTACATCTGCATCTAATACGCGGCAAAATGTAATTTAAGCGCACAAAGTAGGTAATTTTAAAGCAATAATTTCACTTGAAACGACCATCATTAACATCTTTCTTCTCCGACGAAAATTAACTAAATCTATTAAATTTAAATACCCAACACCACCATCATCATCCACCCACGCACCAGAACCATATCATTTTATTGCGAGTATAGCTCGTTAAAATAATCCTCCGTTTGCGCGAATTTTAACCAATTATGAAGCAAAAAAAATACGAACAACGATTAAAACAAACATTGTAGCAATTCAATTTGGTCAATTAGACGATCGCCAGAAACTTCATGTTAATTTAAACGAAGAGCCAGAAAGCAAATAAGTTTGAGATTCGAATTAGGATAAGGATGAGTGATTTATTAAAGTTATATTCGAATTTAACGTCTTTTAATCTTTTATTGCCTTTGTTAGATCATTTTTTAAGGAAAGGAGCCCCAGCTTTATTGCCATCATCAATTTTGTTTTCATTTTTCAATTTTCTAATTTAAATTAAAGGTGAGCCGATGATTTTTTCAACATTTTCATTGTGGAGCTTTTTCTGTTCAGGATTAAATTGGTCCTTGTTTCAATCGGCTCCTTATCGTGATAGTGAGCAATAAAAGTTTTAAAGTAAGTGACCAACATTTTGTTTTACTGTTGCATTTGTGATCGTGGAGTTATTACAATTTATTAATTTTTCTTCGCTTCAAATGACGGTCAAAGAATTATTATGCCGATTAAATTGAATAGAGCACAGAACCACACACGGTTATTATTTTATTATTATTATTATATTCGTATTTAGGTACGTTTTATTATTGTTATAACTACGATTATTTTATGGCCTTAAAAGAGTACGTTGTCCTTTCCAATTTATTCATTACAACATCAAGGTTAAAATATAAAATGAGAGATTCTCTTCTGTTGCTATTATTATTTATTCCTGCGGAGTAAATGAATTTATGGGACGGTTTATCGACAGCAAAATGAGCAGAAAATGCTAGAATATCGTATAAACGAAATTGTTATTATGCGCGTACGCGTTCAAATTAAAGACATGATATAATAAGCGAGAATTCATGTTACGAACGCACACAATTTAATTGCTTGGATTGAGGCACATTAAAGGGGGCACCCACGAAATCGAAATCTACGCATCGAACGATTAATATTCGTTCCTTTTTTAAACAAGGAGATACCGGAAACCGAGCAACGATTGACCTTAAACTTGTTCGGTTAGAAAAAGAAACGGAATCGTTCTGGTGTTAGTAGAGATGTAAACTTGAAGATTCAAGGTTCTCTATTACATCGAGTTGAAAAAACAATTTCGGTGGCCCCTTTTCCACGTTTTAATAATATAAAAGCAAGGTGATGGATATTAACAAAAAAAAAAGAATGATATAGGGGAGCTTAATACCCGCAGGAACGGTTACTTTATGGTCGAATTATGACTGGTAGTCGTAGTTAGGGTCGAAAGTACGCAAACGGAACCTTTTTTCCCCAAAATTACGATACGAATCTCGCTTGGGTACATGGCATTCGGTAAAACATTATTATGTAGAAGAGGAGATTATTATTAGCGGTTTCCTAAAGATACGTAACGCGGAGGGTTAATAAAACCAATTCATTAGCATGTAGTTATGGTCACTAAAATACACACATTAGGAAAAGAGACGGAAAGAAACATAAACACGAGAACCAGACCCGAATATTATTATCACCATTACAAGAACTGCCACCACCCGTTCATCTAATGCGTATAATATTCTCTACTCAATAACCTCCGACACCTTTACTTGTTTAAACAAGACGAAAGTTTGTAAATATGCACACACAGAGCCGTACACGGTTTGTGTAACTTTGGGCCTCTTTGTTGGGCTATTATTGTTAAAAGCAAAAAAAAAACTTAATAAATAAATTACTACCACTTAAGAGGAAAACAAGCAATAAAGAGGTGGCAGAAGAACGAGTACGTGTATATACAACGAACACGTGTATTTGTGCGAGCGTGTGTGTTGCTATTAAGTAGAGAATTCCTCGTTCTTGTTTGTCAAATCTCTTTACGAGGTCAAAATGTTGTTGGTTCTCTTTTCTTTTTTCGGCAACTAAATGGAGTCCAGAAGGAGACGGGAAAATAAATGATAATAATGGTGAAATAAATCTTGAAAAGTTGAAACGTGTACAAATAAACAAATTTATTTATTATTTGGATAGACGGATTGGCATGTTAACGGAATGAATTATTTATGTGGATGATCGTGGCGCACCTTCATCCTTTCTTTCCTTCGTATCATTACGCGTCTCTTTCGTTTCATAAGAAGAAATATGAAATCGGACGGACACGTGATCGCGATAAGGGGCACGATTAAATTGAGAAATTTTACGAATGAATCGTGAAAATACAATCGTCGGCCGAAAACGAAAATGGACAAAACAACAATCGGATGGGAAAAGTTTATCTCGCCATCGAAATCAATTTTAATAAAAGTTATTGCAACAATCGAAACGGGAACGACACGATGATGGTAATAATAATGATGATATTGCGTTGGGGGAGAACGTCGACTTCGGCAAAGAAAGTTGATACACTTAATAAAAGTAGATTATCTCGTTAAAGCAGTATAAATAGAAGAGCCTCATTTTCTCTCTTGTGTATCGTCAACTTCTTTTATTTTCCTGCACTAGCAGTCTTCGTATTAGATTTCAATTAAACTTTTGCCACGACGAACATATTGTTTCTTCGTATTCGACCCAATTCATTCAGACGACAATTAAAACCCATATACAACGTTAGCTTAAGGCAACTACTCTTACTGAAGAGCCAATTCGATTAATTAAGTCATGTTAAAGTAATGTGATTATTTTTTATCGAACAAAAAACCTAAATTTTTATGGAGCATTAGAAAATTCGAAAATCGTTTATTTCTTCGAAAAACTAGTTCCGTTTTTTGTGGTCGCGCGTGAAGTAAATAGAAAAAAAAGCCGAACCTGAAACGTTTTATAAAAACTGCTTACACATCGTTAATTAATTAATTTAATCATTTACTCTCCAGTCATTAGCATCAATCAAATTTGAAAGCGGCGACCGCAAGGAACAAAAAAGAACGAGCTGATTATTATTTTCCTCTTGCTCTCTCGCCGTTTGTTGTAGCTCGATGCTGCTCGTTGTTCGAGATTGTCTATTTTCGATTTTAATTGATTTGATTTATTATTGATGTTACGTAACGAATTCGTTTTTTATTTTAATTCTCTCAATACTTCTTCTTTTATGGTTTGCTTATTAGAGAATTTCAACAGCAACTAGCAGCAACAACAACAGCAACAAGGAAAAAAAATTGTTGTTTTATTGAATTTATTCGGATATTGACTTGTAAAGGATCAACCTTGAAATGATAGTGTGTATAATATATCTTAAGCAGAAATGCCGAACCACTTTTTCTTATTCGACGTTCTCGACTTCTTGTATAATTATTATAATTAAATTCGACGCTAGCCGTTCAATCACATTATAAGAGAGATGTTATAGATTCTCGTTTTTCTTTTTGCATCCATCGTTATTCATCGTGTTACGAACGATTCGTGTGCGTGTGTGTGTTTATTTGAAATTCTATTAGGTCTGCAATACGATTTCTGTAATTATCATTATGTCACGATTTCCTATTCTTTCTTTTGCACCTATCTAAATAGCATTAATCCTCTAACTACATACGTACAACGAATGCCATTTATTTTCCCTCTATCGCTTACCATTTATTTTTCGTCTCGTATGCCACAAACGAATAGGAATTAATAGATTTTCTGTTACGATTATTTATTGATATTACACGCATTATTATTATTGTTCTTGCTGTTGTGTTGCCTTAAAGGAATACCTTTAATATATTTGTATTAAAGCAATATTTATTTATTATAAACTGGTTCTTGCGTTTTCTTTTTTTCTTTCCTTCATCTCTTCCATTTTATTACTATCATCCGTCTCTGTTCAAATGATTTATATATCACGACTTTTCAGTACGGTTCGTAAATTGAAGGGTACAATTACAATCATCATCATCATTATTGTTTTTGTGGAGAAGAGAAAGTTGGAAAAATTAATTTCACGACAGCTTTAGAGAAACGAATCGTTTTCGATAACGTACGTACCTAATAACTCTTTCGATTTCAAACGACATACCTCGCATACTAATTAACAACCGTTTTATTGTTAACCGTTGCTGGTGAGGTGGTGGTGGTGGTGTTATGGAAAGTTGATTAACCTCGGACTCACCTATAACAACCGAAGAAAAAAGGATTATTAATAAGAATAGCGCTTATAAAAGAGCGTTCGAAAAGATCGACAAGAGAAAACGAGATCGACGGTAGCAGCGGCGGCAATTATGATTAAGAATTTAATTTTCAAAACAAACATCCTTCTTTGTTCCTTCGTCATTTGCCTGTTTCGCTTGCCGCTTCTTCTCTTTCGGTAGCTTCTCATTATTATTGAAACGAGATAAGTAATTACTTAACTCCGGAATAACGCGAAGAGCACTTCTTTGTCTTAACAATGCTATTATCATTATGCGTACGTGCGCAAATTTCTGTTTACCTTAAAAGAGACCACCTGCTCGTGGATTCTTTTTTTGCTTTGTTCTCTCGCTCGAAATTTTCGCTTTTTAATGACCGATAATTATATAGACCTCAAGGTCTTCTGGCCTCTGAAATCTACATACACACACAAGGCAGGAAAAAAAAAGAACGACAAAAACCGCGAAAAGATTATCAAATGGAAGAAATATAAAAATAAACGAACGATGATTATTTGCTCAGCCGTAGATGTAATAAAATTCCAAGGTTAATGATAATAACAAACTTATTAACAATTAAGTGAGATTACAAGAGACGAAAAAGAACAGGTAATATCGGTGAACGAGAGAATGAGAAGCGTGGATAATTTAAATAAATTGAATACAAACGAAAACGAAAATAAAGTGAACAAGGCTCGAGAGTAAAAGTGAGACGAATTTTTTCTCTCCACGCACTTTTCTTTCGTTTGAAAATCCTTTATTATATCTACTCGCGTACGTACGCACACACGACGGTTTACATCAATCCACCACTTTGTATGATTAACATGAAATATTCATTTGTATATTGCCGGTTACGTTGTACAAAGCAATTTATTCAAATTAAATCCCATTTAATTAATTATAGAAATTAAATTAATTAATTAACAACAATTACAAGAAATTTGCATAATGAACGAACGAACGAGAGAGAGAGAGAGACAGAAAGCATAGGGGAGACGTATCATGATTATTATTATAAATAATAATAACTAATAAGATTGAATTATTTATGAGGTTTAATATTGTAATGCGACGCTCGAAACGCTAATAACCCGGGGGTTTCACTTTCGGCTGTCGCTACGTTGTCATTCTTGGATTGCCTATCGATGGAGACGTTCATTTAGAACGGAATCGCTAAATACGCCGTCGAACATGTTATTGCTGCGAATGCATTATGTTAATCGATTAATTCAATTAAGCAGCTGGCATTTCGACGGGATTAAATCGAAGAAAAACCCCAATATCAATTAACGACAAGCAAAACACAAATTAAGTGGCCAATTTAAATCTCGAACCGATGATGTCAATTGCGAAAAAGTGCGAACTGAAAAATTGGTGAATCGACTCTAATTGCCCACAAAAACAATGGAAGAATGAGTGAACGATAATAGGTTTCGAGCCGCAGCTGTTGGCAGAGGAATTAAAAGACGAACGGCGCATTTGCAAATTCGTGCAAAACAATTTGAACGATTTAAATAATTCAAAAGAAAAACTTAACAAAAGAGGCGATTTCGTTCATTAATCGTTAAAAATAACCAGTTAACAGGTGCCACATTAAGTTAAATTAGTCGTCGCAATTTCGAGCGAAAGACGAAAAGCTCCCGATCGCTGTTCGTTGAACTAACAAACTTATATAATTTTAAAAAAATGCTTTCTTAATTATTAATTAACGTTTAATCGTTATTTGTCTCGCCCTGTTTTACGAAGCTTTCTTTCGGTATTTCTCCCGTTCGAAACGAAATATAAAAAAACAACAGCTTTTTATTTAATTTCAATCATCTTCTTCTTCATCGAGCATCATCATCATCTTCATAGCATTACAAGCCATTATGTAGCTGTCAGTTTGAAGACGAGCAATAATACAAAGAGAGAAAGCACGAACAACAAAAAAAAAAGGGGGAAGAGAGAAAGAGACAAGTCTTCTTCGTCTTCTCCTTATAACCAATATATTGATCTTATAAGGAGTTTTATGCGTTTGCGCCATTAAGACCCCGGGCAATTTATTCTTCTTCTTCGTCCACACAACTACTACTCAACTCTTCATCTGTATGGTGGTGTGGTTAGTTAGTTGTTGTTCTTGTAGTAGTAGTAAGCATTCAGACGGTGGTATTATCATTATTATTGCCATCATCGTTATTATTGTACCTATCCGTATGTAACTGCACTATTATGAACGTTGCCGTTTCAATCCCATCGTCTCCTTCTTTCGCTCGCACGGATTGTCCGTCGTTTCGAAGAATTACAAGCAGATTTATTGCGTACGCCGTATAATAAATACGTACGGTTTCGACTTCTTTTTTTTTTTTTCGTTACGTTTACTTTGTTTCGCAACGGCGTATGATGCACCCATAAATTTTAGCCTATTTGTTACCGAAACAGAAAAAGATGCAGCAAACGGTTGACGATTATGACGATGATGATGATGATGGCGATCGAAGAAGCGACTTACGTTAATTAACTAGATAAATGCGGTCTCGTATCGAGCGATATTCGATTAACATCATATGCCAAAAGTTCGCATTTCTGGAGGAACCTTTGTTTTGTGTTCAACCTCGTTTTTTAATTAGACGCATTTTTATCTATCTAATGTATTCGCTTCTCTACTTTTGCAATTTTGCACTAATTGCAACAAACTCATTTTGGAAATCTTAAAGTGATTCATAATGGAAATAAACATTAAATTTCGAGTAATAAGAGTTTAAATATGAGTTCTGTAGTGGACATTCATTCATTATTTGAGAATTTGCTTTTCTTCAATTTCTGCATTCTTATAGAAGAGAGGACCCTTCTCTACTTTTGCATTTTTGCACCAATTGCAACAAACTCATTTTGGAACTCTTAAAGTGATTACTTATGGAAATAAATATTAGATATCGATTAATTAGAGTTCAAATGTGAATTTTACATTGAGATTCATTCGTTTTTTGAGAATTTGTTTTCCTTCAATTTCTGCATTCTTATAGAAGGGGGGACGACCCTTCTCTACTTTTGCATTTTTGCACTAATTGCGCCAGTGAATACAATTAGAATCGTTGATGACTAAAAACGATTCATCAATTATGGGCCAGAATAATTCAGTGAATAATGCAGTATTAAAAAAGAATAATAATAATAAAAGAGGGAATTGATACTGAACGAATTTTTGGAACTACTCTAAAACTATAATTTAACAATGATCGATTGTTAAGTAATTTTATAGCGTCCCATTGTTGTCGGGTATTATTGTTATTACGGCGTAGGTTCATTAGCACACGAACAATAAACCAAACGAGCCACCGACAACCATCGCCGCCGCCAACCACCCCCCACATCCAACCCCTCTTCGTTTCACACATATTACGTGCGTAATGGTAAATAAAAATGCTAGGGGTTGAAATGGCGAAAAATAAAAATGTACATACGAAGGAAAAGAGAGAAGGGCCGATAACGTTTCGTGCGTATCAGATTACTCACGTAAAACGGACTTAATTTGCGAGACTTAATGGTCTCTGATAACGGTATATAAAAAAAAAGGGTACGGACTAGTATAAAGTCTAAAGGTAGTAGTTGTGGCGGTAGTAAAAGTTTCTCCGTGTTTTACTTTTTCCTTCGTGTCGTTCTTTTCCTTTCGTTTCCCGTCCCCCAATTTTCCTTTTTCTTCTCCCTTCCAAGTTATAATGTGTTTCAGTTTATAAGCAATAACACACGAGGAACAAGTTAAAGAAACACGCATATTAGGATTTGGTGGTGGTGTTGGTATTATTAGTGCTTGGCTTTTGCTTGTGTACGTCTTCTTTATTACAGGGGATTATTATTACCATTATTGTTGCGTGATTGTCGTCGACCCCTCAGACCACTCTTGCATTTTCAAAATGCAAACCCGTGTTTATTAAAAGATACGTGAACGCCAGAAGGGGTTAAAAAGCGACTCGTTTATAATTTCTTTACCCTCGTCAAATAGACTCCTAAATCACATTTTACACAGCAAAAACTTCACAATTTGCACTCTTTTAACTTTTCTTATTTTTCCTTTTTGGGAAATTCACATTTGCACAACTTTTATTGCCTCTCACTGCAAATTGCTCTCATTTTAAGAATTTTATGACATCCATTCGCATATTTTGCGAATTAACCGTTCAAAAACAAGTCGAAACTAAAATTTACCAGGAGGTCCTTTTCATGGGGGCATAATAAACTGATAGGCGCCATAAAACTAACACAATCAGAATCGATTACCGATAATAGAGGGGTGGATTGATGAATAACTTCTTTCGTTATGTAAGGCAACAATTTCGGTTTTATCGACTATTTAATTTTTCAAGTTATTCCTCAGGGTGTAGAAAGCACCTGTGCCAACATTCCTCCAGCTTCCTAATTCTTTTGCAGAAGGGAGTTTCTTCGACAACCTTATAACAGCCAGTCACCCAATGCCTTGAGCGAAATCTTCCTAAACTGCAGGATTGAATAACATAAATCGCAATAGGAAAATGAAATATAACGAGAAAGAAAATCCAATTTAATGGCCATCGATTTCTTTCAATAATAAAACAAATTAAAATCCATCTTAAACATTCAAAAGCAGATCCAAAAGGTATGTTCAATATTAATCCGATACCTTTTGAATCCACTTTTGCCACCTTTAGGAAAAAAAATGTTAAGGAAATACAACACCGTCGATATGAGTCACATTTACGCAAACGGAACCGGAAAAAGGGATGTTCTATTAAAAAAAAAAATTTAAAAAAACTACCCTCCGAACGTAACGGATGTACGGTTCTGTGTAACTTTCCCTCGCTGCTGCTGCTGCTGTCGTATTTATTTCGACCCTCCCCGTGTCACTCGTAATATCATCGATACAAGTTTTAATCTCCTCACCACTATTATTATTTTCCTTCTTTGCAATGTTTGTATTCTTCCTTCGAGTGCCTATTCCCACATTTCGAAGCCGCTCTTTACCTGTGTTCTAAACCGCCGCTTACCACCCAGATAATCGGCGCAGATACACTTCTATTAAACAAGTTTCGATTCTAATCTAAAACGGATCCGAGTGTAATAAATCAATCTCAACTGAAAACGTTGCAATCGCATTCGAATATCTAAACACTTTTCACTGCGTCCTCCTCCTTCTTTCGGTGGTCGCGAAAGCAAAATAAAAGAGTAAAATTATCACCTTCACCATCTCGATTACACGTCGTTTTATCAATGAGTTAAAGGTTTAATTACGAGATTAGTGAAATTCTTGCGTGTATTTCTTGGACGGTTAAAGTGTAATAAATACGTTACAAAGGAGAAATTAAAAGCGGACTACTTTGGTTTTAATTGAATATCCTTGTTATCAAAGTAAGAAGATGGAGGTGATTTACTGAATGTAAATTTAAAAAAAACCTCGACGACGACGAGGAATCTTTTTAATTAAAATTAATCGGAATCGTTTGCCGGGTTTATTGACGACGCCGGCGGAGTAGAAGAAACCAAAGCAGAAATCGATTGGAAATAAATTCGTAATTAGCAGTAAACAAAACGTGCAATTATGTTTGCGTCAAAAGAGCTTAAACGTAAATCGATGACGACTTTAAAGAAATTCCTGTTCCTGCAAGATCCCAGTTATGCGATCTTTAACACATGTTCGTTGCCATTATTACGTCACTTTTACACTATTATTAAGTAGAAGTGCTGGGACCGTGAAGAGGGGGATTTGGAAAAAGTTATGAATGACTTTGCGAACGTGAAGAACGTTTGCGAGTTGTTCACTAAATTAAATTCAAGCGTTTCGAAGGAGGAAGACAAAAAAAAGGGGAGAAGGAAGAGAAAAAAGGAGAACGAATAAACGAATTTGCAACGGCATTCTATATTCTATTCCGGCGAAATCCAACAGATTCTTCGTTGGTATGCAAGAGGAATTTTTATGGAGGCGCTTTGTATAAATAAATTTCAAGGGGTTACGTAAGAGAGATTCTTCGGGATGATGTTGTGCTTTAAATGGAGAACCGGATCTTTCTGCCGCACCATATTATCGATTAATTTGTCGATTTAATTGTTAACAAACAATTACCGAAAATTATAGGAGTTGGCTTTCGATTCAATGATTTCCTTCTCTTCTCGTTTCTCTTTCGAAATCCGTCCGATTTTAAAATTGTCTCGGAGAGCACAACAGTTAATTACGTGCTTATGTTTCAACATCTTTTATTCATGCCCCGTAGCCAGAGAAGAGAAGAGCCGGGAAAAAAGTTTACATCTTTCTTCGCTCTCTTACAGTTTTCTTCTTCTACCTGCGTTAACAGAGTAAACTGGTAATAATAATCGTTGCTGCTGTTAGAAAATTAAATAGCTTTTCCTTTCGTCCTCTCGAAACGATAATGCGTGCAAGAGCGATTCTTCTTCTGTTTACCACTAACTACCATTTAAAATCCGATTCGAATCGACCGAACGGATCTCTTCATTTGAAATTCATTGCGTCGTTAAACGACCAAAGTAAAGCAAGAAAGAAAGATCGCTTTTCAGATCTGCACGCACATAAAATTATAATCAAATTAATTTGTTAATACGACCGAGTCGTTCGTTATTGTTTTAATGTCGCTGATAATCCTGCGATTCGTGCATTAAAAGCAACGGAATGGATGGCAAAAAAAAAGTGAAAAATAATAATTGTTTGGTAATAAATCTGTTGTATTATTAAAGACTAACATGTAGGAGTGGTTCGACGGGCAGAGTAAAAAGCAAAATGAGATAATAACAACGAGATGGAAGATGAATTAAAAAATAAGAAGAAACGTAGATATATATTTATGGGAATTGAGCGTCTTGGACGCTATAAAGAAAGGAATCGAGCAACAACAACCAGTTCTCGCGACCGAGGCGCGATCGCTGAAAGAATCCGAGGCAACACCGCAAAACACCGGTCTTACCTTATACGGTTAAACGTCTCCTATAAATAACATTCGTACCAACAGACTAGTCTTATTTTTATTATTATCTCTTATATTCTCTCCGCATTTTTTATACGTATACGTTTACAAACATTGCAACGAAGAAAAATACAACGCCGAAGCAATGTAAAATAATAATAATAATACAAAAAGGAGACGAGAAAAGAGCGAGCATAAGAAACCACAAGCACGAGGAAAAAAACCAAGAAGAAGCAACAGCAGCATCGAAGAGAAAACGAACGCCAACAACAACGCGGACAAGAAGTAATAATAATAATGGTGGTAGCGTAAAGAAGAGAAGAAGCGAAAGACGAACGCTAATAACGAGCGCATGAAAAAAGAAAAAGAAAAGAAGGAATTATAATCAAATATCAAAAGCCGTGAGCGAGGAGATGAAGAAGAATTTTGCGCGACGACCAAAAAAACGAGATCGAAGAATTTGCAGCGAGAGACGACGGAAAAATGATTTTTATTTTTGCGCAATCACATTATGTCCGGACGAATTACGACGTGTAGTAAATTAATTCGGCGAAAGGACGCTCGAGAAACAACGGTTCGATTTCTTCTCCTCAAATATTCCTCTCGAGCGACACTCGCAAATCTTTCGCGGTCCATCACGCGCTCAATTCGCACTCTCTCTCTCTCTCTCTCGCTCTCCGGTCGCTATTATTCGGCGGCGCCGTCTGAGAGTCGATCGCAAAAAAAAAAAATAGCGGAACCCGCTCTCGATATCGAATTACCAAACGACAATGCGAGACGAAATAGAGAGGCCGATAAGAAACGGCGAAGTGCGCATTCTCGAAAGGACATTAAACAACAACACGGGGAAATTAAGAGCGAATTAGTCCAGAATCTGCGAAACGGAGGAACGGCGGACCCGCCGAATTCCGAGCGGAGAATGAACTTGATAAACGGGCGGCCGATTGTAATCTTACACCGAAACGAACACGAGACAACCGCGCTAAATATGCGTGACAAACCGTAAATCTATTTTGGATGCGGGACCGTTTATATGGGCAGAATGCGAATCATTTCGAACGCTACGAATTTCGCACGTTTGCTAGCGCTAAATAACAGAAGGGAAGTAAAAAAAAAAACGATTAAATTCATTTGAGAGCACGGAAAAAAACTATGAATGATGAATAATTAAACCGCGGGGCGAAACATGTTACCGTCTCCTTATCGAGTCTAATGAAATAAGTTTAAGTTGGTGTCGAGGAGAGGAAGTCGAATTAAAGAGGGAAAATGGGTAAGGTTGCGTGAGGTGCGTGCAAAGTTAAATGCGTGCTAGGTGCCAAAACATTGTAGTCACGAATACGTGCAATGTACCCTAAATTAAAAAAAAAACACACACACGTTTTACTAGCCCTAATGTGTTTATTAAAGAGGAAAAAAAAAACGAAAGACGCCCTCGCAGAAAGAAACAATCTGATAAAGTTCTCCCCTTTCCCAACGTGGGGTCGTTGTTGCAATGATACCGAGTGTTAATAAGAGAGATTGCCTCGGTTAGATTCGTTACAGAATTTATTAGCTGATTAATCGCACGGTATAAGAGGTTTTTGAACGAAAAAATTAAATTCATTTACCTCTTCTTCTTCGGGGATTTTCTATTCGCTGCCACGTGGGCACATCTAGTTTATTTCACGTGCACGTAATACGTTTATTTTATTAACGGATTTTCCTTCTTTTGGAAAAACAGATGTTTATCGAACGGCATTAATGGTAATTTATAACATATGTAAATATGCAGAAGGCACGGGGGGCGAACGAAATGCGAAAGAGAGAGAGAAGCGAGTTTTACGTGCCCCATTTCGCCCATTCTTTTCATTATATTATCATTTCAATTAACTCATACCAGTTGATGATGACGACGACGATGACTGGTTGGAAATATTAATTTTCAGACAGTCATCCGTGTTGTTGCTGTTGTTCAAGTGAAAAATTTGTAAATTAAATTTCGTTTTTCCCTCGGCATCGTTATTATTATTATTAATCATTGTCATCACCATTCGTATAATATACGTATATGTATTGGATTGTCAGTTAAGCCCAGCCTTTTCTTTTCTCTTTCTTCAAATGGTTGCAAAAATAAAACACTTCGCCATAATGTCGCATCTTATCTCAAAGAGAGTTTTTCGCTTTACAAGATATTGTCGTTGGTTAATGACTTACATTTGCTTTTAACTCTTTTACGGACTTTCAAAATAAAGTGGCAAATAAAGAAAAACGACCATTTTCGACCTCAATAGACACAGAGCAATCCGGCCGCCCCGTTGAATTCGATGAGGAACGTTTGGATCTCACTTATTCACGAAAACCTGCGTCAAACGACAAGGAGTTCAGCAGATGGATTGTCCATCATTCGACCTTCACTCAATGGGAAATTCGCCTCTTCGTTTGCAAACGTCTCCTAACTCAAAATACTAAAAACCAAACGATTGACAGCCATCGTCAGTTTGCTCGCTCGACATCGATCAACACACACGGTCACAAGGAAATTGTGAAATTATGACTGTGTATCAAGCGTAAAAGAGCGGAAAGAATGTCTTTTAGCCTTGATCGAAATCAAATGACGCCAATTCAGCAAAAAGTAATTTTGACAAAATCGGCAATCGCAGAACTTAATTGGGAAGTATTGTCGCGACCCTTTTACTCTCCAGACTTGGCGCCATCGGATTTCCATCTCTTCCCAACTCTACTGCGCGATGCTGAACTGGGTGCTTCGTTGGACGATTTCTTTGGGCCGAGACCTGAAGACGTCTATTGCAGAGGAATCGAGAAAATCCTTCAAAGATGGAATGAAGTTATAAATGGGAGTCTTATATGTATTGATAATTGACTAAATTAACAAAATTTTAATTAAAAAAGCGGACATTAACTGGAAACTAATATTTGACTTTTCTTTTTCTTGTTATCTATCTCTAACGGAGAGAGAGTTTTTAAATCATCTTCCCTACGACTCCATCTCTTGTAGCGCGAAAAAGTAGGTCACACGGCAAAGCGTGAAGAACGACGATGGAAAAATAATAAAGGAGGAAGAGGAATGTGAAAGCTGCCTTTTAATGTACTACCGACCGCACAATATTTCTCTCCTTTACCATTTTATTTATTCTTCCAAACCAAATGTATTACTATTATTTTCTTATAACAATATATCAGCTAGCGCACTATAAAGTTCAGTCACCCGCGGTGATAGAGAGACAATCTGTTCTTCGGCACCGAAGACACAAGAGAGAGAGAGAGAGATGTGGGAGTAAAAGCGAGCCGTTTTCCTGGTCTTCTTTCGCTCCCTTTCCATTCCTCGTCCTTCTTCTTCTTTCTTTTTTTTTTTAATGGAAACACTAGTAATGGTGGTTGCCGTTGTTGTTGTTCTTGTAATAATAATAATAATGGCTCGAAAGGAAAACACGGTAAGTCCCAAGTGACCGGCTGAATCAATAATACCCGAGGCCACGCCGCCACACCTCGCTCGCCGCTGCTCTTCTGCTACTACCTAATTGATCTTCTTCCTCTTCCGCCTCTTCCCGTTCCCGCTTCTTCGCTTTATTGCCCGACACATTTTAACCGCCGACGACGTCGCCGTTGCTTCCATCGCCCCCGATGGAACCGGACGACGACGTCGGCAGAATTTTCAATGCGGGGCGACCGGTCAAAATCTTCGCCCCCTTTTAGTTTAAAGACGATAATGGCAAAGTCGCAAGTTTTCGATTAAATTAGCATCCGCAAAGGGAAAAGGTAGATCCACTTGCGAGTCTAGGGGGCAGGATTTTGCTAAATCGCGCACGTTTTCGACATGGTTTATCGCTACTTTCGGTAATTTATCAAAACTTCACGCTCGATAATTCAAAAAAGCATTATGCAATGTTTTCGTAAAGCAATTTACAATCTAATTCGAAGTAATAGTCGTTGAATAATTGCGAAACTAACGACTGCTTAATTATATTCAATTCTTGCTTTTCGCCAAAGAATAAGCGATTTAATTAAAGTAGTCGTTTCTTTTTTAAACGCAAATCATTTCAAAACTTGCTAATTGTCTTTAACACGCTCGAATACGATTATACTAAAACGGCTTCTTTCTCTCTCTTTCGTTGCTAAAATTAGCTTGTCTTCGACTGTATGATATTGTAATTAATTAATTCCAATCGCGTTTAGGTCGAAATTCCAATTCGAAATGATATTTTAACCGGTTAATCTTTCGCAATCGCATATAAATTGTTCTTTTATAATTAATTATCGATTGGGAAAAATCGAACGCGATTAAATTCCACGTCGCGTTATTTCGCCGTTGCCACCGCCAATTGGCGATCGAGCTTCGAAAAACCGACGCGGCCACGTTGAAAATGGCAAAATGTAATTTGAAATTCGTTTGGCATAGAACGAACGTTCAGAATTCCATTTCGGTTACAGCGACGGTTTTTCCTTCATTCTTTTTAAGTAATCGCTAATGTTTATTTTGTTTAATAATAAAATAATTATTACACGAGTTCAATTAAGATAATTCTCGCTTTTATTTATTTAAGCTAAAAGAGCCACGTATCCGGTACATGTTTATTTGCTTTATTTTCTGCTTTTCTGTCTCTTACGTTTTTTTTTTTGTTCGCTTTTGTAATTATGCCATTAAACGCAAATAAAAACGTTACGTTATGCAAATAGCATTAAAGATAGGAGGAGGAAAAGACGGTTAAAAGTCTCTCTCCTTTTCCTTTTTCAAATTTATTCGCCTTCCTTTGAGGTACTACTGGCTCTCGTTTCTTTTAAATATTTTTTTACGGTTTTACCTACATAATAATATTAATAATAATCTCGTTTCTTTAATAATACGACGCAGTTCTTTTTGCGCTTATTTTTAGCAGCACGCCAACATAAAATCCAATAAGAAATTAAATAATAATAATAATGCTAAATTAAATTAGCGTTTGGCATAATAAAGCAAAACGAAAAAATAGAACGAAAAAATAATACGCCAAGAAATGAATTTAAATTTCATAAAACGTAGGAACGAGGCAGGAAAGAGAGAAGACGAGGGTATCGTTATTATTAGGTAATTCAAATTAAGTTTGCATGCAAATCAATAACGCAGCGAGTAAGCAAGCGAAAAAAGAAGAGGGACGTACGCCAATATTCGATTTCAAAGCAAAGAAGGAAAAAAGAATAACAAATTTATTGCAAAATACGTCGAAGGAAAAGTTATTATTGGATCCTCGCCAAACGTACATTATTATAAACAAGCAGCGGGAGGAACGTGCATCATCTATCGATGTAAAAGAGGGCATAATGTTAAAATTAGCAAAAAAGAAAAATAAATCGCATTAATGGCGATATACACGGACGCGATCGTTTTCGAGCCATTGGGAAAATGTTTATATTATTAAAGTACATAAACTTTTATGACGGGTTAGTGCCACCATTACAACCTAATGATCTGTTAAATAAACTTTAACGTCGTTACCCCGCACTTTTCCGCCCGTCCCCCCAAACGACTATTAAAAACTCAGATTTCCTCCATTTTCCTTATGGTAAACTGATATCGAAAGTTTCCCAGTACAAAATAGAAGAAAAAAACGGGAAAGCGATTTATTAAATTTTCTCGCTTTTAACCACCGCAATGAAGCACAAACATTTCGAATTTCGTCCTCTTTCATTCTCTCGCCGGAAGTTTTTTTCTTTCTTATAGCGAAATGGCAATAATAAAAATTAATGGCAAATATAATTCTTCGCAATAAATTCGTTAAATTCCGCAACGACCAACGTTATTATCAAAGGCATCAATCACGCAGGTTTCTTTTTACCTTTATATACAAAAATAATCGTTTGCAGCAGCAATTTTCCTCTGTCGCTTTTTATATGGAAAAGAAACGAGTTCGTCGAGACACTACGAAGAAGAAAAAGGCCAAGAAAACGAATTGCTTAATAGGACGAGGAATGGTAAGAATTTGTACAAACGCACGAGGAAAAAGAAAGAAGGGAAAAAGAACGAATAAAATTCCAGCGTTCGATTTTATAGAGAAAAATTGTTAAAAGGCCGACGAACTTTACACTCTCGCATTTCTCTAGTATCTTAATCAGTAAAACGGTGGATACGACCAACCCTAATTGCTTATGTAAACGCCAATAAATTAAAGAGTCGAATTGAATAAGTAAATACCTCGAATAGGACGATTATTTGCTGCTATTGTCCCGAAGAAAAAGTTCAATAAACCGCGATAATTATCGCCGAAATAAGGAGGAATCAGTTTCGAAATAAACTTAATTTACAAACGCAGAATAATCCAGTAAATTACGACTACAATGACGAAGCTCTTAAATAACGTTCGCTTGCGTGGAATTAATTTAATCAAAACATGACTTTGTATTAATAACGACAAGCTCGTAATAATAAAGCGAGCGCAGTTAATAATACAAATGCAATTATTCTTGTGATACGTTAATGCGTATTAATTGCTCGAGAAAATGGCAAGAGATAGTTTTCCGTTGAACGAAAGCAACCACTTCAGCAAATGGAATGATGGGGGATCTTCTACCGCTGCTTAAATAACAGTCGAACAAGAAGAAAATAACGAGAGTTTCGTAAAACGTGCAAATGTACCGAAATAAATCCCACTTGCAATGGAGGCATGCAAAAGTTACAGATTTCATTCGCTTTTGGAACTTTTGTTTTCTTTTCTCTTTCACAAACGTATTATATAAGGGAGGAAATCTTTTTCTGAAATCCGTCGAACAATAGAGGAGAATCCCTTCTTCGGATGCAAATAAAGGGACACACAAAAAAAGGGAAGACGAAGGTAGAAGAAAAGGGAATTTCACGTACTAAAAAGGGCGAAAGGAAAGAAAAAAAGTCGCAAGCTGCGAGCCGTTGTCCTTTCTTAACATTTCTTCTGCGTTACTGTACGATTGTTACGGTTATAATTACTTTGTAACCGAACCAACTAACGGCGGCGAGACGAAGAATGCTTTTGGAATTTTACAGCACTCTTGGAAATCCGTGATAGATTTATGGATTTAGGCCATTTCACCCTACAAAAGAATCGGTTGGACGTGGAGATAAAGTAATGAAAAGGAACGAGAGAAAGATGGAAGGGAAACCCATTGAACAGATACCGGAAATATGGGTTTCGAAGCGCATCTAATGCAAGCACACACACTTGGCGGCAACGAATAGTGAAAGTTAAGTGCATGTAGAACACACGTTTCTTCTTCATGTGCACGATGGAGCGATCGAATTCGGCCGCGAACCGCTACAAATTGGAAGTATTACAGTCATTTTATCTGAAGCGAACGATCATTGAGCGACGTGTCATTCCGTATTCGTTTTCAATAAACGAGTAAATACCTATTAGCAGCTAATTCGAGACAATTAGTAATTCAAACGAAGGTTATTCGACGATTACGTATAAACAGTTATTACTGCTACAAACAAGCCGTTTGACCTATTTAATTGCGGCAACAAACTTAATTAAGTAAACATGTTGTTTTCGAGGGCGCGCACACAACACGTACATTATTAAAGGCGAAGAGCGAAAGAAAAAGTGCTAGATTCTTACCTGATGTAGATGATAATTCCGTTCGTCAACAGCCTCTTCCAACCGATCGGTATTACCGCACAAACGTTCGCCTGCCCGGATACGTTGCTATTGCCAGCGATTAACGTCGTCGTCGAATTGTTTTGCATATGCGAATTATTAATACTATTAGTACTCGGTCCGACAGTTAACACAACTCCACCGGGTCTAACACTAACACCGCCGTCGTACACGACCATCTCCGGCGTTTGTTGCTGCTGCTGCTGTTGTTGTTGTTGTTGTACGAAGACGAGACTTTCGTCCGTTGAACTGCTACAACTGGATTCGGCCGTTTCGGATCGCACCGATTCGCAACGCACGTTCTGGTGATGAGAGGACGCGGGGCCCTCGACGCCCATCACATTATTATTGTTGGTCGTGACAACGTATCCGCCGCCGTCGATTACGTAACCGTCGTCGCGATTCTCACAATCGTCGCGCACTTTAACGGCGTCGGGCCTACCGGGGCCGGACTCCTGATTGCTGCTACTGCTACCATTATTATTTGCATAAGACACTGCGCTCTTCAACAACAAGTCGTTTTGATTCAAGACTGCCGCACCGCCACCACTACTACTATCGTTATCTACACTTAATTCTTGATAATTCGTTATGTTGCTTATGATCGGCTGCGCGAACCCGTTTTGCGATATCACAGCATGCGTGTTGTTGTTTGTAAAGTAGCCCCCCTGTTGTTGTTGTGGATGATGTTGATGATGTGGATGAGACACAGGCCCATTGCTACCGTTGTTGTCGATAATCTGACCGTTGTTATTCGTGTTGGCGTAATCGTTCGCTTTAAGCATTTGCGTCTTATCGGTGTATAATTTTGTGGGTCCGACCATGGGGGCCATCGTATTCGGTTGATTGCAATACGTTCCATTTTGTACGGTTTGCGGTACATTCTGTTGGCCGACTGCATACGCCTGAGCGAAATTATCATTCGACACGTATACTACAACATTTTGTACGCCGGGAGCTGTTGTTGTTAATTCAGGCTTTCCAGCCATGCTGACTGCATATCATTGGCTCACTATTGGAGCCGCTTAAACGTTTCCAATCGTCCTGAAAATGAACGAAAACAACGTTAACAAACGATTTCATTGCGTTAAATAGAGGCACATTGCTGTTTCTTATTGGATTGATTGTAAACAAACGTTTATGATTTATGAACTGGCTACCGCAAAAATTCCTTTCTGTTTTCGTTTTACAATCTGCAATAAACAGATGTTTTATTATCTGTGTTACCTTTATGTGTTTGTTTGTGAAATGTATATAAACATCATTTACCTGCATGTCGTAAAATTTCCTTTAAGACGATAACAACTTTCGATTATTACCATTACAATGAGATAATTATATTATTCTCTACTGTTAAATAAGTTCCGGTTTATTTTTGAAATTTATTTCTCCTCTATCTATTATAGTTTTGCGAACGTGTTCCTTCTTAATATATCACTAGGCTCACTTTTAATTCTCCTTTTTAAATAATAAAACTAATATACATATGTGGTTAACTAACACCTGCGAGGCTAGTTTTATGTAATACTTCTCTATCCGGTAAAATTAATTTTATCATCTTATACCGAAATGACACGTTAGAATATTATCAAAACGATCGATTAATAAATTGTCCGTCGATATTAAACGAATTATGAAAACTAATTTTTTTGTAACACTTTCCCTCCGCTTTTGTCCAGTGTTGTTTAGTTTCACTCACTCACTTCAAACAGTCACTGAAAAATATGGTTTCCATCTCTGTACCGACGTACCCAGAAATCTTTGCGTCATACGCCTCTTAAAAAAGTTCCAGCATGCATTGCACCACGTAATAAAAAATAAATGAAACCCGGAGAGGACCAAGTGGCGCAATCTATGCTCAGCGGACTCAACGATAGAGATTTCCCTAAACGAAATCTATAAATTGTCACTTACAATTCACTTCCCTCCGATAAATCTCTTTTGCAAAAATATTATTGATTATCTATGGCAAAGAAATGATCAGATTCGGATCCAAATGTTATGTGATTATTAACAATAACAATTTAAACGCTTTTTAGATTTAGATACAAAACGTTTAAAAACGTTGAAGAAATTGCACAAATTACAATTGGATTATAATTATAAGACTACACTGCAACGTTTTGATATACGGATGTTTATACTTCCGGAAATGCATATGCGCGCGAAATTCTCGAAGTTTAAATATTCGCTAAAAGTTTGGAGACAATTATTATGAACGCTGAATTATTATTTGCTTTTATTAATTTATGCAATCCTTAGCTTATGTAATAATGATTAATTTCTCTATTCAAATAAATATATTTGCACATTTCGAAGCTTACGTGTTAACTTTTATACAAATAAAATGCAGTTTAATGTAGAAACATTTATTAAAAGCGTAATAAATATGAAAGATAATTACACAGTGTTTAAATTAAACACTATAAAATTAATTTTAAAGATTTCCATCGTTGTACAGGCAAGCATCGCATCATTTACAAACTTGCAATTTGAACTACGTGGAATTGCATATAATGTAGTTCATTTGCTTTCGCAAAATTCCTTCTCTCAAATTTGGTTAAATACTTTTTAAATAATACAATATTTCTCTTCATAATTTGTTTTACATTGGTCATGCCGTGCTAAAATGCAAGATTAAATTAAAATTGATTATTTGCAATAGTAATTTGTATATCACGTACCTGGAGATTATAAATTTGTCTTTTAACACGTTCAACAGGTAATGAAAGAATAACAGTTGCGAAACTTGTTGTTGTCACTCATAACTAGGACATTTGGTTTGTTCCGCTCAATAATTTTCATTTCCTCATTATAAAGATTTCCAAAAGCAGAATAATCCTTCCTTTTGCATATTTCTAGGCAATCTGATCAATTGGAAATAGTAGGTATCCTTGAAGTGCTAAAGGTCCAATTCCTTTGGATGCCTTGGCATTTTTCGATTGCGCACTCCACAAATTTCAACTTATTAGAACCATCTACAACAATTAAGTCCAGAGTAAAATATTTGGCAATGTAAAATCGCTTAGGCACCAAATATATTTATAATTATAATATAATTCAAGTCTTGTATCCTTTCCAATGGTCCAGGATCTTAGTTCGCTTTGTTGGTTGCATACGTAGAAACATGTATTGATTAAATAATTGTGTTGTTTATCATATATTTGCACATGGACTATTTAAAGATTACGTTTAGCGATTAGTACCCAAATATTTTATCTTTGATTAATACTGTCTACGAAAGTTCTTATGCAATTTAGGTGTTTCCAAGAACTTCAAAGAGAATTTGTTTGAGTCATTATTGAGGACAACCTACAACGATAATTTTCTAGATTCGTTTAAATTGATTTTTGCTACATTTACCTTGAAGAAAACTGGCGGTGAATTGGCGGAAAATATTTAATTAATGATAATAAGCACATATTTATCTTAAGTGTCTTTCAACGTTAGTGATTTGCAAAAAAATTAAAAGTATATATTTGTACTGTGCCCTGAACGAAAATGAAAGAAAAAGATACCATGAAAGCTACAATTGATTATACCTATAATGCTGGTGATAATCTAGCTGAAGATGAGGTAAATTGTGTTCCACAATAGCTAATAAATTTGTCATAACTATAGATTTGTTTTAGAAACTTCTGCAACCATTCGCATACATTTTACAAGCACCCAGTAAGAATATCAGGACGATATTGGCAAGAACATTTAACTATTGGTTGAAAATTCCAGATGAGAAGTTGAGAGAAATTGAATTTATAACAGATATGCTGCACAATGCTAGTCTACTGTATGCATGAATTTTCGTGGCATGATCCTCAATATATTATGATGTAAATGTGCTTTTTTTTTAGATTAGATGATATTGAAGATAATTCAGTATTGAGAAGAGGCATTCCTGTGGCACATTCAATATATGGTGTTGGTAGTACAATAAATGCAGCAAATTATGTCATGTTCATTGCACTGAAGAAGTGCATAGAATTAGGACATCCAGATGTAAGAGAATAAATTTATCTTATTTCTCTGATATTAATATATTTCATTATTAATAGGCTACTAAAGTTTATACCGAGCAGTTATTGGAATTGCATAGGGGCCAAGGGATGGAAATTTATTGGAGAGATAATTTTACATGTCCCACAGAAGAAGAATATGAAATCATGACAAAAAGAAGTACAATCATGGAAGTTTGTAGTTGAATAAAGGTCACTCAATTTGTGCTCACATTCAACCAATTAGTAGCTTGTTAGAACCTTTATTTGGCTACAAACAGTAAAACAGTATCCACAGTAAAAGAAATAATATAAATTTGATTTCAGAAACTGGTGGTTTATTCATGTTAGCCATAAGATTAATGCAATTATTTAGTGAAAACAAGTCTGATTTCTCCAAATTGGCTGGTTTATTAGGTCTATACTTTCAAGTGAATGATGATTACATTAATTTGAATTCAAAAGAAGTGAGCAATTAGCAATTAGCATTAGCAATTTCATTAATTTGTTAATTACAGTACATGGAAAACAAGAGTCATTGTGAGGACCTGACAGAAGGCAAATTTGGTTTTCCTCTTATACATGCTATACAGAGTCATCCGGAAGATAACAAAGTAATGAGTATCCTTTTTAATGATCATGAACTTTTCTATGGCGTGTTTGATAGATCAGTATGTTCATTACCTTAATGATGAACTAGATATTTTGAAGCAACGTACAAAAGACAAAGAACTGAAAAAATATTGCGTCAGTTTGTTAGATAAATACGGCAGCTTTGAATATAGTAAAGCTAAACTAATGAAAATATTAGAGGAAGCAACGACGGAAGCGAAACAATTCGGCGAAAACCCGCATATGGACGAATTGCTGGCCACATTTTATAAATTACAAACAAATTAGGAAATAATTACGGACTGTCATAGATTTGATTGCCAGACATGTTCTTTACTAATCGTTTATACCGGATTATATTACTGTGAATTTACTTTAAACGAAAACTATGCTTGTCACTGAATTGTGAATCAGTTTTTGGCGTATATCAATTATACCCCAGCAACATTTATGCTATTGTTTATAAAACTGTTATTTTTTTGTGTATACATATTGTCAATATACAATTATATTTTTTAACATATTCTATTTGAAAAAGAAAAGCAAGAAACATGGTACGGTCATTTAAGAATACCACCAAGAAAATCTAATCCTAGCCATTCATTTTCAGCCTCCTAAAAAAGGGAAAAAGAAAGGTGACCTTAAAAGGATAACAACAACATCGACTTACATTCTATTTTTCTTTTACACTAGAGATAATTATCGATGGAGTGAACACGTCGTCATTAACGAGGGAGCAATTAGAAGTGTTTGCCGTTAAATTAAAAGAGGAGAATGAAAGGGAACGCGAAGAACGGAACGCGTTTCAATTGGAACGCGACAAGTTGCGCACGTTTTGGGAAATCACGAGGACTCAATTAGACGAAGCAAAGGCGTTGCTGAGGTAGAGCGAAAGAAAATTCAACTTTCCACCGTCATAATACTTAATTTTCAAACAGAAACAAAGACCGGCAGATCGAAGAGGAGGCAGAGAAGAACGACGAGGAACTGAAGTTTTACAAGCAAAAAGTGAAACATCTTCAGTACGAGCAACAGCACGAACTGGCCGAAGCAAAGACGGAAAATTTGCTTGCACTGAAAGCGGCCCAAGACGAACACACGGAACAGGAGAGAATGTTGTTGCGCGATAAGCGACAGTTGAAGATGAGGGGTAACGAGAGCGAGAAGGGGTTTTCCGACAGCGTGAAAGGCATCAAAAGCGTGAGGCCCATATCCTTTGCCGTCCCCGGAAAATTCGTACTTTCCCATACGTTCCTCTTTTATTTTAGGAATATTGCGAGAAACTGTCGAATGCTAGAAATAATTTCGAGAAAGAAGTTCACGATCTCGACTTGCGATACGAGAAGGCTTTTGCCAAATTGAAAATCGATTTGGGCGTTAAACATCGGTGAACGGAAATCCTCTCTGATATTTAAGAAAAAGTTAATATCTTTCATGATATCTCCTTTGCAAATAGAATCGAAATGTCGGAAGTGGAGGAGAGAAAGAATAATCACATCAACGAGTTAACATTGAATCACGAGAAAGCGTTCACCGACATGAAAAACTATTACAACGATATCACCTTAAATAATTTAGCTTTGATTAACAGTTTGAAGGTAAAAGCATACGTTATTGTTTTTTTTTGTTGTATAATAAAATTTTCTTGATTATGCAGGAACAAATGGAGAATTTGCGGAAGCAAAACGAGAGAATGTCGAAGCAAGTGGCTGATCTAACTGCCGAAAATAAACGTTTGACGGAACCGTTGAGGATCGCTTTGGAAGAAGTGCAAGAGTACAAAAGAATGTTGCAGAATTATGAAAAGGATAAACTTAGCCTTGTTGTATGTTCTATTCGTTATTTCTTATGCAATTTCGAAAGTGTCGATTGATTGTAGAACACCAAAACCAAATTGGAAGAGACCCGCAAAGAGTTAAGCGACTTGAAATGGACGAACGAAGCGTTGGAGTTGCGGTTCGAGCAAGTGTTTATCGCAAAGCTTTTCCGTAAACAATTCAGCAACAACAATATGATTTTCAGTTACAATTGGAAAGAGATAAGCTAAAGGAAACGTTGATCTCGGCGATGTTGGAACTCCAGCAGAGAGTTAACGTTAAGAACATGCTGTTGCAACGAAAAATCGATGTGTTGAAACGGCAAATCGACGAGCAAGAACTAGTGTTGAGCAATTGCATTTGCAGCGATCGTCATGGCGATGAAACGAAGAAATTGAAGGTGGTTATTAATGTTGCCACTTGAGAGATAATTAGTTGTACAATTCGTTTGCGAATAGAATCTGTTCGAGAAGAAAGACACAATCATACAGGACTTGAGGTATCAAGTGGCTAAAATAACGAAGGCACACGATGACCTGCTGGACACGTACGAGGACAAATTAGTAACGCACGGTATACCGAAAGAGGAATTGGGCCACGAGCCGATTCGTTTCGTGGCCAAGAATCAGGTGCGATTCTCCAAGACACCGGCCGGTTTGGTGACGAGAAATAAGTGATGGCTACCGATATATCATTTTATGTATTTAAACGGTCGAATAAAATAAATGATCTTTCATTTATGTCGCTGGCTTTTATTAAAAAGCGGCAGGTGGTCGTAACCGAACGAAGAAATTCTTTTGTTAATTTCTCTATTTATATACATTTATTTACAAGAAAAATATAAATTTTACAGAGAGCAAACGAAAATGCAATATGCATTACATAACTTGTACTCCTAAATATTATTATCTTTAAGATTAATGTATAATTTAATGGAAATTAAATCTAACTTACGGCAATTAATGAAGTAAATTGTTCTTTTTTTGTAGTATTAATAATAATTAAATAATTGTTATTACAATAAGATATTCGTTTATAATAAAATATATAGGTAAATGTAAAAAGGAATTATTTTACTACATAAAAGATTGACTAATGTTTATGATGAGAATAATAATAAACATTTTAATCATTCATGTAAAACATTGGGAAATTAGATTTTTCTTTCTCTTTGTATCGTGGAGAATATGGATGATTACATCAAAAAATTGCACATGTACTTGCACTTTTATTAATACCAGTAAAAAGGGTTTCTATCAATCTTCATATTGTAAAATACACATTAACGATGTCGAATGTAAAAAAATTAGATTTGGGACGTTTATCCATCGTTCGACGTGCTGACTTGTAGTTTGGAAACGTTCAGAATGTGCGCAATTGATTTGAAATTAATTATCATTTGTATTTATTTTGTTGGGGCACATAATTTGAAAATATCCTTCTTTTTTAACACATACTTAGTGCTTCTTCTGTATATTACTTTTTGGCCACGTATTATTCTCTCCTCCCTTTTCCTTGGAATACAGCAAACATTGAACATGATATGATTAACGTTTTACTAAATGAACAAAGAAAAAAGAAACAATTTCCTTCCGTATTCTCTTCCGACAAATTCCCGTCCTTTGTTTAAGCGATTCTCTTTTTAAAATTAGATCCATTAAATAAATAAATCGTTCCTACAACTTCGCACTTTAATTCTTCCGCATTCACAGCCGATGCACTACAGCTCGCGTTTAATTCATCTCTCAAAGAAAACGCACTGCAATTTAAGTGGCTGTATGACTAGATTAGAATCCGGTCAATTAACAGTTAATCTTTTTTAAATCATTTTTAAAATTAAATTTTTTTCGTAATCACTATTCAATTTCAATAAGTCTACAGCCGCAAAATAGTCCAGCGATTATCTTATTAAACATTTAATTCCATTTGAAATCTTGGCAACAAGTTATCTGTAATAAATCTCCTTCGTCGTTATCGT
Organism: Hololepta plana; assembly: GCA_963695495.1. Classification (NCBI taxonomy): domain Eukaryota; kingdom Metazoa; phylum Arthropoda; class Insecta; order Coleoptera; family Histeridae; genus Hololepta; species Hololepta plana. The sequence continues at coordinate 1,639,549 of OY968834.1, read as the reverse complement.
TTAATTAACTAATTAATTAACGAAAAAGTAGCATCTACCGATCGAAACTAATCGCAAAAAAAATCTCTGGCGCAGAATTACAAATAAATATCGGTTCATTCAATTTTCGCCGCCCTAATGATTTCAATTAAATATCGCAATCAATAAAAATAATAATATAACGTTATAAATATAAATAACAAATACACTTTAATCTCGTGTCGCATATATTAAAATCTCGTCTTTTTTTTCCGTAACCGTTATTAGAGTAGAAAATTTTGAGCACATTACAAACATTTTCCCCAATTAATTTGAAATCTTTTGGAATTTCTCTCATTTGGCAGTTCGCGATTCATACGAAAAAAGTCTCTCTCTCCGATTCGTTCCTTCTACGGCCGGCTGTACGAGTCTCTCGTCCTTTTCGATTTGGTTTTTGCAGGGGTTTCCATTTAGAAGTTTGTATCGTAGTCGGACTTCCGGCGTGCAGGATAGCCGTGCGCCGAACCGGGATTATTAGCGTAATAGGCGTTATAATAATATCCGTTCCACTCCGATCTCCAGCTATCGTACAAATTCGACGTGCTGTTGTCGTGAATCGATCCCGTCGACTTCTGAAAAGGAATTCGAAAGAGTTCGATTAGTGAATGCAGCATAATAATTTCCGCAGGGTTAGCTCACCTTCTTCGGCAATTTGGTATCGTAGGCCTTCTCGTTCCACACGTCCTCCATATTATAGAGATCGTCCGCTCCGTAGTTATCGAAACCGCCCATATGGTTCTTATTCAGCTCGTTCAGCATTTCCTCGGTCAACGCTGTCGGTTGCTTCTTTTTCGAATTCTTCTGTCGATTGACTAACTATTGAAGCACGAAAAATAACTCTCGTCATTATCGACTTTCTCAAAAAAAAAACAAACTTTTAAATACGTACCACCGTGACGCCGAATATTATGACGAACAAGAGCGACGCCAAGCCGATGACGATGACGGCAATCGCCCATTGCGGCAGCAACACGTCGTCTTCGGCGTAACCAACGGTTGGGTACGTTTGCTTCGGTATGACTGCAAAAGAGTTAATTCCACATTTTCGTTCCATCTCGTACGCGTGCAGGCGAAACTTACCAACGAAATCGGTATATTGCGGGTCGACGATGAAATTGCCGAACGAATATTTGCCGTCCAGCTTCTCGTCGGATAAATCTTTCGGCTCGCGATTCGTGTTCCGCGCGAAGGCGTCCTCCAGCGATTCGTGGAATATCCGCTTGATCTCCAACGTGTCTATCCGTTTGCCCACGTCGCTCAGTTCGACCAAATAGTCGACCAAGACGCTCCCCTTGCTGAAACCGTCGATTTTGATCTGCTTGTACCACTTGTTGAGCGTATTCGACTTGCTATAAACGTTTTCCAGCTAAAAGCAAATCGGCGTTTGAAATTTTCTTCAAAAACAATGAAAAAAAGAAGCGATAATTGCTTACTTGCGTTTGAACCTCGTTCGCCAATATTTGATACTCTTTCGTGTTCCGATCCAGCAATTCCGGCACCCACTTGGCGCCGCCGACCAACTTGATCGTGCCGACCAGATCGCAATCGTCGTCGCAAATGCCGGGCGTCGTCGGTTTCGGCGTCGTCGTCGTCGTTGTCGACGTCGTCGCGGCCGTCGTCAGCGTAATCGTTGGATCCAACGTCGTCGTGCTGCTCTTCGCGGTCCGCGCCGCTTCTAACAGTTTCTCGATCGAGATGGGCGTCGTAGATGGTGTTGGCCAACCGGTGAATTCGGTCGTTGCCCTATAAAGAAGAAATTCGAGTGGTGTTCGGTTCGATTATCGCTAGATTCGTTCAATTTACCTCGACGGCCATCCTTTTTGTATGGACGGCGCCGTGACCACCGGTCCGTCGTTGTTCAGCGGCTTCGGCGTCGTCAGACGTTTGCCGCTGGGCTTCCGCGTACCGCCACCAGGTCTACTGGGGAACACCACTTTGAAGCCGCTGGAGGACGTCGAAGATGATCCCGTGGCCGCGGTCGTCGATGGTACCGATTCTTCGGTGGTGGTTCTTAACGTTTTGCCCTTCGGCGTGGTGAACCGCGGCTTGTAGCCGGGCGGTAAAAACGCGGCAATGTCGTCGACGACCGCATCGTCCAGGATTTTGTCGAGTCCGCCGCCGGACGACGCGTTCTGCGGCGCTTTATAACCGGGCGGTAACAACGAGCTTATATTAACCGGTTTCGCTGCCGCTTGCGGCTTATAACCCGGCGGCAATAGCGCGCCGTCTGCCGCATGCACCGGTACGTTCGGTTTCCTCTTCGTATTGTTCGACGGTTTCGCACCGGAATCCTTCGGCGGCTTATAGCCTGGCGGCAAGAACGCGGATACGTCAACCGGTTCCGCTTTGTTCAATATGTTGCTAACGTCCTTCGGCTTCTCCGTCGGTTTATAGCCGGGCGGTAAGAAAGCGGATACGTCAACCGGTTCCGCTTTGCTCAATATGCCGTTAACGTCTTTCGGCTTTTCCGTCGGTTTGTAGCCGGGCGGTAAGAACGCGCTGACATCGACGACCGGTTTCGCCTTCTCCAATATTTTATTCGCCTTCGGTTTCGCCGTCGTCGACGGTCTCTCGCTCGTTACGGCCGGTTTCTCGGTGGTCGGTTTATATCCGGGCGGCAATAGAGCGCTCAAATCGACCGGTTTCGCTTTCGCCAGTATCTTATCGATACTCGAACCGGTCGGTTTCGGTTCGGTCTTGTTCAGCACGTAGCCCGGCGGCAACAAGTCCGCCACCTCTTTGAACACTATCTTACCTTTCAGATCGTCGAGCGTTATGTTCTTCGCCGGTTCGTCGCTTTGCGGCTCGTCCAAATTACCGCTTGCGAACGCCGGTTGCGTCGGTGTCGTCGGTTTCCTGTTGGCGCTTCGATTTATGAATCCCGGCGGCAACAAGCCGGCCGCATTGTCCTTCTTGGCGCCGTCGAACAATTTCCGCGGCCGTTGCGTGGTCGACGTCGTTCGACGCAGATTCGGCGAGAATTTCCTAATCACGACCGGCGTTAGCGTCGTCGATCGCGGCGTCGGCGCGCTGGTACTACTCGTTTCCGTCGAACTCGCCGTCTCGTTCGCCATCGTGCCGTTCTCGTCCGCTTTCTCTTGCACGCCCTCCTCGAGTACCGGGATGTCCCGGAAGCCGCCGGTCAGCAAATCGGACGACAAGTCCGACTGCTGCCTGTCCAATTTGTCCGTCAGACTCTCCGTCGACGTGTTCGGTTTGATCGTGGTGGACGAGGTGAGATTCTCGGTCGGCTCCTTTTGCGCCTTCTTCGCGGCGCCCGGTTCGTTTAAGAACTTCGTGCGCTCCGCCTGTTCGACGATCGACGACGGTAAGTAACGGGCGCCGGACACGCTGCGGCTCGTTTGCACGGACGCTATCACGATCCACGACTCCGTCGTCAGATCGTCGTCGTCGCCTTCCTCCGCGTCTTCCGGCGAGTACATTTGCTCCGTCACCGACGGACTCGGCGTCGCCGTCACGATCATCGTGTTATTGACGACGCTCTTGGTGGTCACGACAGAAACGACGGCGCCCTCCGGCAACGTGTCCGTCGAATTCGACGCGTCGACGATTTCGTTGTTGTACGTAACTTTCTGGTCTATAACGTCGTTGGTGAGCGGTGCCTCCTCTTTGTTCGTATCCGCTTGATGCGTCGTCGGTAACTCTTCAGTTGTCGTTTCCTCGCCGTCCGTCACCGGCGCGGCTTCTTCCTCTTTCTCCGTGTTACTCAACGTCGTATCCTCCACATCATCGTGACCATTTTCGGTTCGCGTCGTACCGTCCTCGCTTTCCGGGCCGGTGACGTGTTCTTCGGTTACGTGCTCCGTGTCTTCTTCGTCAACCGTTTCCGTTATTTGTTCCGCTTTAACCGTGTCCGTGCTGCTTTCCTCCTTGTTTCCCTCCTCCACATCGGGTTTGACGGCGTTCTCCGCTTCGTCCGGCGTCTCTTCTGCGTCCTCTTCGGCGGCCTCCTCGTCGTCGTAGTCTTCGGTAACGTAATCGTCCACGTCGGTCGTTAGATCTTCCTTGTTCGTGGGTTCCGTCGGATCGGCGGCGACGGTGTAAAATTGGTCCGGCGGCACCGTGACGGACTTGATTACCTGCACGTCGTCGTCGGCGTGATTGGCCGCGCGATTGTTACTGATCGGGTCCTCTAACAACGAAGCGAAGTGCACGTTCTCCGTCGTCGTCGCGGTGCTCGAATGTTCGACGCTCGGGTCGGTTGGGATCGGATCGAATTGCGCGGCGTCGAATGGTAAATTTGAAACTTTCGCGATCGTGTCCCTCCCGACGCTGCTAAATTTCGGCACGAACGGCGTCCGCGTCGTTAGTTGCACGTCGCCGTTGGAATTGATGTAATACGGTTTCGATTTCGATTTGTCGCTCTTGTTCGCGTTGTTGTTGTTGTTATTGTTCGGCGCGAAGGTCCTCGTTCGCAGATTGTTGAGAAAGTTTCCGCGACGGCCGCCGCCGCCTAATTGGACCGTGTTCTGCGAAAACGGTTTGTCGTTATAATCGAAACTCGTCGGATGGAAGTCGGTCAATGAGATCAGTTCGTTATTGTTATTGCTCTTGTCGATGATCGTGGGACTTTTGTGCTCGTATGGATTGTTATTGCCGTTGCGTGCGTTTAATGGAAACTCGAGCGACGGCCGGAAACCTCGCGAGCCGAATTCCGGCGGCAGTTCGGCCGGACTCTGAATGGTTATCTGGCCTAAGAACGTTTCGGTCTGCGACGGATCCCTTATATGCTGTTGCGAGTACAAGTGCGAATAATTTGGCCTATTGTTATTATGCTGCGGTTGCGGCGATGAGAACAATGACGCCGATGATGATGATGGTTGTGAGGCGATGGGTTTTGTTATGGACGGCCTGAATGGGGCAGGTTGATTTTGACTTACGGCCGTGTATTTACTACGCGCGTACTCCGGATTGTTCGGTTTTCGCTGCGGCAACTTCGACGACGGCGACGAGGACGCCGGCTGCGACGGCGGCGGCGACGTTAGCGTCGATAGGGACGGCGACGTCGTCGACAAACCGAACGGTTGAAACGAGAACGCGAATTCCGGATTGTTTTGCAATCGTGGCTCTTTCGTCGTGAACCGCCCGCTTCCGGAAGAGAACCGGTACTTTGGCAACGTTTGTCTCAGATGTATCGGCACGTCGGACGTTTCCAGGTCCGACGACGGATAGGTGATTGGCGGCGAGGGCTGGCCGAACAACGGCGCGGCCGCATCCTTGCCGATGTACTGTCCTTGTGTATCGACGAAGAAGTAATTCGCATCTGAAATGGAAAATCGTTTCAATCGAATTTACATGTACATCGTCCGTCCGCTTTCGGTTGTGCGCAAACAAATTTTGGGACGGTTAAATGAAGGGTGGATACAAACAACAACAACTGTAAGGGTTCGTGTTCACTTAGATATTAAACGGTTTATTTAAAGTCCATTAATTCGAATGATAAAATTAGCTTGTCCAATGCTAGCCGATGCGAACGGTTCGCTCTACAGAATGCGGTCGAATGCTTTAATTGTCGTTAGTGAGTTATCCGAGAAGCGTGTCCTATATCTTCTGCTGCTGCATGAGGTACGAATAATACCATTCGAATGGCAAAGAAAAGGACGGACACGTTAGTTTTGTTAGTCAATTAATTTAATTAAAGTGATTTGCATGTTGGTCATTAGGGGACGGTTTTGCAAGTTCGTCTCTCTCTCTCTCTTTCTCTCTGTTTTTTTAGATCGGCTTTGTTTCTTGCTTTTCCTATCAGCGAGAGTCCGTCGCCGATTTTAATTTTAAATGACATACGCGAACGCAAAAACGAGCATATTTTTTTTTGCTCGATAGCGACACTGAAACATACGGGGGAAAAGAAAGAAAGGTGGAAAAACATTCTATAATTGGATTCTGATAATAATTAATATGCATGCAAGCGTTTGCGAATTAATTCTCGCGCGATACGAACGGTTCCGAAAATTGTGCTTTCGTAGGTGTTTTATTGCGAGGAGCGAAAAATGTATTTAATTCAAAAAGAAAGGGAAAAAATAAATTCAGCACTTCTTCGCCGTAATAACTAAATAGGCGCTTATAAATCTTGGTACCTGATTTTGTGGTCGTTGCGCCGTGTTGTTGTTCTTGTTGGTAAAGTGATTTATTTTTACATTCAATGAACTTTAACATAAATATATATCTCTTTCGTCCTCCTCTTTTTATTTATTTATTTTTTCGGTTACGCCGTAATATATCTTTCATTCAGTTCCTTTTAGTACATTTTGAATGTTAGAAACAAAGAGACACGACAAAAACATTTATAAATGTACTCTGTGTGTATAAGGAAAATAAAAGTGGTCAACAATTTACAAGATGAAGATGAAGAGGACGGGTTATAATTCAACTTTCTGATCATAACATTATTACGTTGACATTTCGTATTTTCGTATTGAAACTTTATTTTCTCTCTTCCTCTTTCTCGGTACATTCAAATGGCATTGAAACAAAGCGACGATGAGCATTGAATAAGATACGTTTGATTGACCGTATGGCAGTAAAATCAGGAATCTATTGATTTGAGAAAAAAATTCTTTTAAGTTCTGTCCGTATGCAAATTCTTTGCCATTTTGTTTGTGCAACCTCTCGTCTAAGCTTTGTCTCTCTTAACGTCCCTTCTATTCCACTTTGATATATTACTAGTGTGACGCATTTTACCATGAATTTATTGATATTACTTACAGCAACGAGATGAATTTATGCAAATTATGAATGGCGGAATGACAAAACAATTTTTTCCTCAACTCTACGACAGAGCCTTTTTCCTAAGGTTATGGAATCCATAAATATTCATTAGATGCATTTAAAGGCTCTTCAAGAAGCAGGCGGATTAAACGTGGATTTGAATGTGCACAATAAGACGATTAAGTGGCATTTCTTTTAGTATTATGATGAAATTGAATTGATTTAACACGAAGTTTCGTGATTCATATCTCTTTAATTAAGCGATGAATGTTACACGTTATGAACTATCAAATAATTGCAGACTGGGACGATGGGAGAAATGCAGAAATGTCAAGGATTTTATTCAAAAATTATCGAAGCAAAAGTGCATGAAATCAAACAGGTTTTCTCTCAAAAAAAAAAAAAAAATTAAAGGCTAAAGGACGAAATTTATGAAAACTCTTATAGAATATCCACGATAGATTGCAATCTATTCGTTAAATTAATCCAGAGATGGTCAAATAACAATGTAACACAATTTATAAATCGTTTTTATACGGTCGGATTTGATAGTTAATTAAATGTTTAACATAAAATAAGCTAATTAACCGCGGTTATAAAATTGGTTAATGTAGCTTGGCTAAGCTCAATTTATAACATCATTTATTTTTTCGTATTAAAATACAAATCACAAAGAAAGGCAATAAGAATTGCCAAAGAGACGGCAATAAGAAAGCCTATTGAATTATTATTGTTAGAAGAAGATTGGTTGTGACGAAATTCGATTTGACTATCAAACGCCCATTTAATAAACTATTTCTTAATACGTTATCGTTTGGTCACGATGATAATAATCTTAATTTTTTTCTTTGTTGGCGTTGTCGCAATCGATTGCAATTTTCTTCGGAATTCGTATTCGAATCTAACTGTAAATAAATTCTTGATATAAATTATAACGAACGACGACAATAAGAACAACAAATATTAAATATGTATGAAGTCGATGGCGAGAAATCACTTTTACTGCCAGTTATATTGAACGCATAAAAAGAGTCCTTGTTAATGTTAAATTCTTTATTACATATTTTTTTCCTTTCTTTCATTACATTAATAAACAATAATTACAGTCGCAATGTCAAGCATCTCACCTACCCATTTCACCTTTACAAACTTTGCCACGCATTCAAATCCTCGGCAATATTTACCACTAATTTTAATATGTATGTGTCTTGTGAAGTATTACGTCTTGACGATGGCTTCCAATTAAATTCCACGCTATAACGACTATGCGTTTCTGGCGATAATAGAGAACGGAAGTTTGAAAGTTCCCATCATCATCTTATCACGCATAGAACGACTCCCTACGCGTGTAAGAGTTTGCGGATAACAAATTTCTAATATAGACGATTAATTTCGTAAAAGCTCGCTAAAGTTGTTCACGATTTTAATACGTTCCTACCGACATTAGAATCATCGTCAACACTTTATTATTACGAAACGTTCGAACGCTAACGAATTGATTGAGCTGTAATGATCAGGTAGAGCAAGAGGTTCTTTTCTTTCGGTTTTAATCTAATAATTATACCGTGTACTTGAAGGATTGTTCTTGCGAGAGAGAGAAAAAAAAATGAATAGTTATAATAAAATAACAGTAACAGAATTTCGAAGGACTCGGTCCGCGGGGGGACCTTTCACTAGATCCACTTTTACGTGCATTTACGACTATAAACGCAAATCCTATCCGCATGGCAAACGCGTGTATTATTATTCCGCTTTTTGTGCAGAAGAGGCAATTTGCTCTTTGCAAGATCAACAATAACAATTGCTTACTGTTATTGCTGCGAGTAACAATAATAGAGCGGATGACGAACGATTCGTCGTCGTCGCCTGCGGATATCGTCAGTTGATAGTAACAAACTAAAAATGTTTAATTGAAACGATGACAAAACTGACGGTGCGATTTCCTTTACCGCATGCGATACCGCACCGCTTCTAAATGTACGTTGAATTTAATGTAAACACGTTTCTTTGCTTTCGATTAATTTGCAATTTGTTAAATATAAATTGCTTTGCAAATTCCGCAAACCGAAACGGGACGGGGAAAAACGGAGAAAGAATGAAATAAAAGAGGCGAATAAACGCGTGAAGGCGACTGCAAATGCGTGCTATTAACTTAACAAATAACGAAAAAACAAACGAGTCCGTTTCCTCTCAGCTTGTCCTCTTTGATACAGTTAACAAGACCTTGCGACGCCTCCGACATAAAAAATTCTCTCCGCTCTTTTGGGCTCTCTCACTTTTTACATAAATACACATTTATGCATTAATAAAAAATCTAGTCACGCGACACGCCTTTTTGTCGTAGAAATTATGTTCTATCTCCGCTTGTTTCTTGCGTCCTTTTCGTTTCGGTCTCTTTATTCCCTCGTTACACCCTGATTTATAATAATTGCCGCTACCACGTCTCTCGCTCCCTGTAGAATTTAAATTGGTTCTTACGTACGCAATAATGACACTGATAAGAATCTTCGCAAGAGGAACGGCGAGCAAAAAATCAGATTGAAACCGTTCAATAAATTCAACGAATCATAATATCAATTTATATCGCATTGCATTCTGGTCTCTTGCATTCCGCCTTTCTTACATATTTTTCCGAGCCTTCGCCACTTATTCCTTCGTCAATTTTTTTTTTCGTCTTTATAATTCGTCCCCATTAACATCATACACGGTAGCCTAGTAGTTGACCATATAACAATATAATGCAAATTCTAAGGTGCGGTCAGTTTATTCGTGCTCAAGGTAAGTTAGTTTGTTAAGACATTTTACGAATGTAAAAATCGAAGCAAAAACAAAATTGCGATCGTACATATGGGCATGTAGGTACTATCGCAGCATATTCCTTATTTATATCGTTTGCTCAATGTGTTTATTGTTTAATGATGTAGTGATAAAAGGCTGAAACTGGGGAGGAGTTGGTTTGATTAAGGAGAAGAAACGGCAACTGCTACCTCATTAAATCTTCACGGCGAAGTACACGGGCTTCGCCTCCCTTTTTAATTATGATAACAAACTGGTTTTTAATTACAATATAAACAATGAGTGCTGGCTAATAAACGAACCGTTTTAATTCGATACGATTAATTAAGGATTAATGAGCGCTATTGCGTCTTCTTGGATGCAGCGAGAGAGTGTTATAAGTTGCGCGAAGATTAAGCTTATTTGCCGTCCGTTTGCATTGTTGCAATATGCAGGTAAACAATTTAATACTGAAGAATAGAACGAAACGGCTTGGAACGGTGATAAATGGAGGTCCCGTTATATTTTTCGTAGATCAACCTTAGAGACCTTCGTTCCGAAATTTCGCACGAAGCCGGCCGTCTGGTTTTTCTTTAGCAGACGATTCAAAGAACCGTTTGGCGTTTAAAATTCAAATGAATTGTTTTTCATTATGAATTGCATTCCATAGTGTGTCCGACATAAATTCGAAGGTGCCAGTCGGCCAAAGAATGTAATAAGCCACTTAAATATTATTCAAGCGAGTCGCGTCGTTTACCACAACAACAACAACAATAACAGCTCATTAAGACGCCAAACTGAAAGAATGACAACGAGGCGAAGAGACGCAAACAAGCAGTAGCGAAATTGATCCGAAAGGAATTTATTAATTTGCAATTATAAATCAGTCCGTTTACTTTGCCGAACAAAATTTCTCTTTCCTTTCTCCCTCATCGGCGCGTCCCCTTTCTGCCTCGAATTATTTTCAATTTAACTTAACGGTTGTTTATATTGTTCTTCCTTCGTTAAGTAGCAGACTTAAAATCAATAACATCTAACAAGTGGAAGAAGGAAGGAAAGCGAAGGTCGAAGTTAAGAACGAAAAGGGGAAAAAGGAAGACAAGATGTAGACGCTGAGCAAAGGAGTTGATTAAGAAAGAAGCGAAAAAGAATGAAATAAAATCCGAGAAAATCGAAAGTAAATATTATTATTACGGCAGAAACAGCAGCAACATGCGATACAAATTTTAATAGATTTTCTCATCCATCCGCTCGAAGGATGCAATACTTGAAATTCAATTAAAATAAGCAATAAGGCAATATTTATCGAGGGACGAGGAGCAGGATACTTTCTTCTCAAAGCTAGGAATTTTTAATTAAATCTAATGCACTTAAAAGTGGGCACTTGAATTTCTACCATTACGACTACGAACATTTAAAATTAGCTTCTAAAAGGGGCGACGTGTACACGTACGTGTTTGCGACATGCAAATTTACATTCCTCCTCTTTCGCTACGTAGTTTTAACGATATCTTCTTCATGTTTAATTCTACTTTATCTAATGCGTTCCGCTGAATAACACATTTCTGGACAAGTGTTAAGAAAATAACATGTTTATTCGCTTTGCATCGTAAAAGGGGATGATGCACTTTGTCGTTGCGTTTAATCCAAACTTGCATCATCGCACTTCCTTCATTTATCATTTAAGGCGCAACATTTGCATCTGTCTAACGGAACAGGACACGATTTCAACAAGAAGTCACAAAGCAGTGCAAACAAAATGTTTTTTTGTTTCTTAATCCCTTTCTGCATCTCATTATCGTTTCTCGCTCTCTTTTAAAATTGATACTTATTACCGTTTATATTCCACAAACGTTTTCCAATATTACGCTTCATTTAATAACATTTGTATGTATATGCGTACGATGATAAAATATTATCATCATCGAGGGAAAGAAATTCGTTTCTTCTCGTTACGTGATTACAATCGATTATTAGAAGCAAGATCTCAATTAAATATTGGGCATTGTTATTATAGCAAATAAAAATAAAATCCAGCGGTATATATTTTATTCCCTTCGTTTTTCTGCACCATTTCGAATTCCGCACGTTCTTTTTCCTCATTTTCTTGCCTCGCTCTCTTTTTTTGTTGTGATTAATAAATTGTTTTCCGCCTTCGTCGTCCAAGAACTAACAGTAACACACAGTAAATAAATAAGAGAAAGAGCGAAGGGGAAAAATAGTAGCTGACCTCGGCCTTTCAGCCAGCAGCAACAACAACAACAAAAATTTAGCGCACAAAAAGCGAAAACGTTCGATACAAAAGAATTATATAAACGCATTAAACTGGAGTAAATTACTCGGTGTCAATCGATCGAGATATTTTCCATCGACATATGCTCAGAAGACCTTTTGTTGGGCTTGAAGTGTTTAAAAATAATCAAATGATAAGAAAAGTAGTTGCTTATCAATCAAGAAAAATGTGCTTTTTCACTGGAAGAACACGGATTTGGGTATTTTTATTTTATTTTCTACCGAAAAAGAAAAGCGAACCGGTAATAACAAGAAGAAAGAACCTTATGCTTTACCATTTGGTACGTAGGTCGGTGGTAAATGAAGGAGGAGGTTCGTTTATTGGTAACGACATAAACGGATCCAAAAGGATTTCGTTTCTCTCGTTTTTATAGAATAATACCCAAATTCGCTAATGTAAGTGTATCCAGAAGAAGAAATAAAATGATGAAAGCAACTTTGGGCCTTGATTTCCGAAATCTACTTGAATTCGCTATATAAACGAAATCACTTTTTATGACGACGATAAATTGATAGATTTCCCAAAAGGACGATGAACTTAATAACTTTCAGTTGTTGTTATTATTGTGCAGGATGTTTTTCTACCGCATTAATATCATTATTGCCGTCAATAATGTTATTCTCGTCCTAACTTGGCGTTGAGTCAGTTCCGTTTTGATAAGTTATCGATTCCTCTGCCGTCGTGTCGGTTACGTAGCCTAGCTAACTAAACTTTGACGACGAAATCGAATTTGCTTTCGAAGGAAATTCGCGTTAATTTAGATTCATTCATATACCCATCCACCTGCGAGACGCACGTACCCATACACTGTGCGAGGTGGTTGCCTTAAATGGGAGCGATGATTGAATTTCTAAGAAGACGTCTCTTCCGCAAACACTCCCGCATCCCGTCTTTTCTTACGTCGGCATTAAAATAGAGGGACCGTGACGATTAATTTGGTTTGTATTGAAAACGAAAAGAACGTGCGAAAGAAAGAAAACTTGCGACGTGCGAATTTTGAATTATGCTAAATTGCAAATCCTTTTGCGATTCCTCACCGCGACACTTTGACACTTTTCAAGATACGCGCTACTACGTGGTCGGGCTGTCGGAAAGCGAAGATTAAAATATTTGTTATTTCTCTGTTACAGCGTCGCATTCGGTTAAAATAGAGTAATGCCGAAGATTTCTCTTAAGAGATAAGTAACGTTCGCTCGTGTTAGAATGGCTTAAAATATATTATACAGAGATGTTAACGTGGAAAACCTTATAAAGAGACTGTCCTTCTTTTCGTTACGTTAACTGCGAGCGAAACAGATTATCTCTTAACAAACGGACAACTGCCGTGCTTTAGTTCTACATTTTTAACCATCTCCGTCTTATTATTAGCAACAGCATATGCAAAAGAAACGAAGAAAATGAAGCCACTCGCTTCTCACACACGCACTTCCCTTACGTTGTTCAACTTGCGCCAGCGTTATTATTATAATTATTATCGGCGAGATTCATCTTTATTTTGAAAGTAACACTTTAATTTAATATTAAAAAGCGAAAAGTGGCCGTCGATTAGATTCGCAAGATTAATACTCAATTATAATAAATTACGGTTATCGGTATAATAACATAATTTTTCTGCTTTGAAAAATATATTGGGATCAGGCTACTGCCTCGCTGAATAACGACGACAGAATACCAGAGTTTTATAAGAAACGCGAGAAAAAAATGAAATGAGTAATGCCACTTAATATTCCATCGGTGAATTGCTTAAGAATCTAATGAATAAAAATTGCTTAAATAAAAGAGTTACGTGCACCTCATGTAGGTGCAAAAATTGCAAAAAGACGCATTTTTCTTTGCTTGTGACGAGGACCATTAGTCACCCTTAACGAAGACTTAATTAGGTGACACCGTAAGCTGTTGTCGTCCTTTATTTCTTAACGAGGCAACATTAATTAGCGAGATATGTATTCTTATACAAGGTAGCAGCCCGCTCTTTATCTCGTTATTAATATTAGTGGACGCAACACGGATTTTATCAAACGTTTCGCATTCCTTTTTTGCGCTTATCTCAAGAAATTTACACCGACCATAAAACCTAATAATCATAAAACCGTTCGATATTACACTGCAGACCATTTCGTCGTTCCATGTGTGTGGCGCGGAACATTAAAAGCTCGAACATGTTTTATTATTAACACAAAATTTTATTTTATGCCGTAATATATTTATTGTTATTATTGCATTCGGTCGTGTTTGGTTTGCTGTTGTCGTTGTTGCCAGTCAGGAATCTAATAACAATAACATCTAATGCAAAAATAGTACGAAACGAAAAGGAAAAAAAAACGTGTACGAGAAGATGGAATGTGAGAAGTATATGGAAGATGATGATGACGATACGGTTCAAGAACAACGTTATAGAGATCACGTACATTTATATATGGTTATATCATTGTAAAGAGGAATTGATACGCATGTTAGCAGTAAAATATATGAGTGTTTGCGAGGAGAAGGAGCAGAGGAAGAGTGAAATAAGGAATGAATGAGGAATAAAACGAAACCAGAAATGTGAGAGAATCCCGTGGGAGGATATTGTAAACGAGCAACACGTATGGGTAGTAGTTGTTGTTGTCGTCGTTGTTCCTCTTCTAGCTGTTGTTATTTGTCGTAACATCTACTCCTTTTAGAACACCACAAAATTAGCTAATTTAGATGTAAGATAAGCGCGTGTATTGTGTAATCTATTGTTTAATGCAATAAAAAAAAGCAGCAGTAGATATATTCGTACACGTATAACGCTACGAATCTGACACGTTCATAAATATCTCCCTCTTCAGTATTCTCCGCTGGTATCATCATTATTAAGAATACAACTTGAATTAATGGTAAAAGTGGCATAAACAAATTGTGGGAAGGACCGCAATGAATTCTGCCATTGCCAAACGACAAAACAATCAAATTAATTGGGACTTTCCAAAACAGCTTAATGCAGTCCGAATTAGTTTATACTTTACTTTCAATCCTCCGTGGGATTTTTTATTCGCTTATTGGCCTTGCGATTGATTTGATTTGACTAAGAGATTTTTATTGGATTTCCAACTCGAACCTCGACTAAGAATAATAAAAGGATTTTTTTTTGTTGGCAAATGAATGAACTTTCTCTGTTCGTCCTGCTGCGTTTAAGGGAGTTCTTTTTTTCGTACTCCATCCATTATTTTCTTTCCTTTTCTAAAGAATTTTATTAAATCGTTTGATGTTTGGATTCGAATATCAAGTACAACACAAAGAGCGAAGGAGATAAAAGACGTGGATGGGAATAATGGGTAGCGAATGAATGAATGATGAAATGCCTTTGGATATCGTTAAGGAAAAAGTCAAAAAGTCCTCGTTCTCTTCAATCTTCTTGGTGTATTCGACTCGACAAACGAAATGGAAAGTTATTTGAAAACGATATGACAAAGAGGAAAGAGAGAGAGAGAGAGATATCAAACGTTCGTTGGGTGATCGATCAAAAAAGTTTTGTACTCCCAATTCTGAATTCATTGCACCGAAATTAACGTAACAAATTGTTCAATTCTGAGGATAACAATAAATCTCTGTTTCGCTGTTGTACAAAGTGAAATGAGTCAATTGATTTGGGAATAGTCATATGAAAACGAAAAGGGACTGTTGCTGTGTGTTTCACTGCGAAAGAGTTATGCATTTATTCATAAAAATTTAACCGTATAAATATTTATTAAAAATAATGTTTCATAAAGTTTCTTTTAGATGAAAGTGGCGAAAATTTATGTAGAAAGCAAAGCCAAAAAGACGGGAATTCACTTTTAAAATAATTTTTATGTTTTCGTCATATTTTATTCGCAAAAAAAGGGGTTGAAGAAATTCCAATTTGCGGTTTTGCTTCATTCTTCTTGCGGTGGTTATAGTAGAATTACAGTTAAATTACTAAAAGGGAATTGTTATTATCGCGACCAACCCGTCATTGTTATTATTATTTTCGACCTTTTCGCCAGCAGAAAGAATATCTTTTAATTAACGCGTTTGTGATGGTAATCTGGAAGCGACAGAAGAAAAAATTACTCGGAAATAAGCCACTTTACACGCCAACTTGTTGTATAGGAAATCTTTAATTACAGCCCACGCTTTTATGGAAACGCAGCTTGAAAGAAAAAGCGAGTTTAAAAAGAAATTGCACGTCCCTCGCGTAAAATTTATTTCTATTTTTCCTCCGATTCATTGTTTGTCGACGATGGTTACCATTTTCTTCCCTCCGCATCGAACGCGACAAAATCCCGAAAGGATAACCGCAATATAACGCAGCGAAAATACCCGTAGCTTTATCACAATTTATATTATACCTTATGAACGACAATAACAAGGACAAAAAGAACGTATAAATATTTTCACGTTAGCAACATAAACGTCGGGGCACACGCACGGGAGAAGAACGTGCGAGGGAAAAGAGGAAAATGGCAGGAAGGAAAAGGACGAAGCAGACGGCGGATGGAACGGAACGACGAGATTGCGAACGCAGGGACAATATTATTTTACATTATAATAAATTTAAGTAAGGAAAAAAGGGCGAAAGAATGAAAGACGAAGCCGGGCGAGCGTCGAGGAACGAAAAGGTTAATTTTTATTTGCGCCGCCGTACTTTTATTATCATCAGCATTACATAAACACACGTATCTTTTCGACGGCGTCAACCACGTATCTTCATGTCTAGTAAGAGGAAAAGAGGAGAAAATAAAATGTGGGATCATTTTTCACGATTCCAAAGTTCATTTATTCCCAGATAAATACGCTTTACATCCCACTGACAGGTAACATCTTAATTCCTTATCCTACAACGAAAGAGACGAGAATCAAAGGGTGGAAGTTGAATGACGACGAGCAGAAGGAGAAATCAATTTCTCGCAGAACCAAATTTGCAAACAAAAAGAACGATGTCGAGAAGGATGTGCCTTTTGATATGTAAAAAAGGTCACGTTTCTTTGGTACATCTTTCAATCATCGGTGACATGATCTTGCTACTCGGCTTGACGTCTAATTAAAATCGCGAGCCGATTTTTAGCTTATTTTTCGACAGGAAATTACGTTGACTCTATCGGGAATGAAAGATGAGCGAAACGTAAATGGAATTGTTTAGTTGCGTCGTCGAAATATAATCAAATTTCGTTCGGATTTCTCGCAGTCGTAATAATCGTCAGTGAAAATATTTTCCAGTGAGCAAGTGAAAGTGAAACTGGTTTGTCCTTGTCGCATGTGCACGTGATAGAATGGAAAAAAGCCTTATTATCGATTTTACAAGTCGATTGAACGATTTGAAATCGATGCGTAATGATAATAAATTGTGAAATAGCATTTTTCTCTTCTGTTCTATATTCCTCGGTCTCTTCCATCCAGCGAATACTGTTAAAGTAATTTATTTAGATAATAGCTATTTATACACAGAAAAAGAGCAGCGAAGCAGTTGGAAAGCGTTTCCACGCTTGACCGTAGGAATACACGCAGAAAAAGGGCTCTAGAAATATAATTCAAGGCGCAAGAGAGCTTCTGCTGAATGTACGTTCTCGTTTCTTTTTCGATCTGCTTCAACAATTCACCATTAACCAAAAAGGACGAAAAAGCAGCGGACACCGAATAGATGTAAAGAGGAATCTAATTTGACGTTATTACTCTTTGATGTGGCATAACATTAAAAAATAACAATAAATAAAATGAACCAGTCGGTTTATTTCACGTGTTGATTGATTATGATGGAGCTCACGCTTGTTCCTGCTCAATTCCTAATTCTATTAACATTCTGTGTATTATTTTTTTGCTGCTGCTGCTGCTCACTTGTTTCCCTTTTAGCTTCGCCTTCCGTTCAACATTCCCTTTTCACTTTCATTTTATTTCGGATTCTTAATTAAATTCTTTTGTATTTGTTTGAAACGAAAAATTTAATTAGAGAACCGAATTGAACAGTAAAAGGCCGGGGCGAGCTGGAAATGGAAACTTATGAAAATGTTTCCTCTTCGGTGCATTTTTTTTGTTACATAAACACGTGGTATGTACGGAAGAATGGGGAAACATAAAAGGAGGCGAATCGTATCCGTATATTTTGCCCTTTGCTTTAGCTCATTTTTTTCCTCACAGTTTCCTTTGTTACTGTTTTATTATTGCTAAAGTTCCTCAACTTTTCTCCTTTCGTTCGGCATGTTTGAAGAGAAATAATACAAAAGAAAAGAAAAAATGAATGCAAAAGGAAAGTACACAGAAATCTCGTTCCAAGTTTGAAATTAAGAGAAAGAAAAGAGAAGCAAGCGGAAGGAAAAGCAAATGTAATGGATGGACCAATTTGTAATCGAGATATAGGCAATTCGAGATGATCTTCGTGTGTATAACTTGCAAACCGTTTTCAATGCGAATGAAGAAGCCCCAACCGCTTCGCACGTGTATTCAAGATTGGTTCAACTCACTTTTCTCGTGGGCAAGACGTTCCTTCATCGAACGTTCGAGTGATTTAATTAAATCCAAACAAACGTCGACTAATTTCCTTATTATTATATCGTTCTAATTAAATAGTTCCCTTCGAGTAATTTAATTGTTTGATTTAATCGAAACTTTGTTGCCGCCGCCTCCGTAAATATTAATTCAATACGTAAATTTGCGTTATCGACAAACGCCAATGCCACATAGGCCCAGATAGACAGCGTGCAAAATAATTGCCAACATTATAGAAGCATCATCTCCGGAATTAGATTTACTTAAAAGGGGAATCCCCGTTCGGTGAGGGCATTATTGAAACTGCGTTAAGTTTAATCGTCGTTTTCCTTCTTTTTTTTTTCGTTGTTGCGAGATTAGAGAAGCGAAGGGGAAAAAAGTTTGCCGAGAGTTTCAGTTTGGGGAATTTAGAGCGGGTTAGCGAAAAAGCGAGTTTTGCGGTTAAATTGGATGGGATCGCGGTAGTCGTACGAATGTTCGTAGTGATTTAACAGAAAAGTTTCGCAACGATACAAATTAACTGTTCGAAAAGTGGAGGATTGGAAAATAGCGAAACACGACGAACGAAAGAAGCCAAAAATTAGCAATAATAAAGTTGTTTACGTTCGCAAATGCGACGCCGTAAAGGGAGCGAGAAAAAAAGGATGCGAATTAAAAAAGGTCATAAATCGTTGCATAAGTTCAACGTTTTAATGCCATCCGCCCATACATTGTTATATCGGTTTAATCGTTACGTGTAGACGGTTCTTGTGGAGTGAAAGGTTGACGTTGATGGGACCGAGATGAAGATGAGTCTTTTGCATAATTTCAACTTGATGACATTAACTTTCTCTGCAAGTTACATGGCATAACGAATTTTGCTGCCTTTTAATCGAACGAATGAAACTCACGATGTGCAAACGATTGCGGTTAAATTCGATCCAACGGTACGTTTAAAACAATTAGCTTCATTGCAATAACGATACTATCGACGATTTAATTCGCATTTATTTTATATGCGTGTAATCGTTAGCCCATAAATAATACAGGTAACGATACATCGTTATTAAATTTCCTTAAGGCAATCCACGTACCATTGATTACAATATCAGGGAAAACAAGGGTACTCGGTTACAAGGATGTTTAAGGGAAATTATGTCGTACTCGCTATTATTATATACGAACATTGGAAGGAATATTTTACTTTTAATCCTCGTTTTATAATGGGAAACCCATCATTTTACCTTTAGCCTCATTTATGAAGATACTTATATCACGACGTAAAGGAGCGCGTACGGCCATAAATAATACGATTCTTTAGCCAAATCCCGCATTTCCCTTGCTCGTCGACTTTTTTCATAATTTGACGCTCAATATTTTCCTTTTTATTTGCTGCCGAAATCGATGACGTTAACAGGACATCGTGGAAGGGAAATGAAATATCGTAGCGGAAAAAAGTGCTTTGTTGTTGTTGTTGTTGTTGGAAAGCCGGTAAATAAGTAGTTGGTTCCATATAATAAGCCTTGCTGCGGAGGGAAAAAGTGTCAAAATAAGAGAACGTAACGTTATAAATTATATGTTTATAACCAAACGAAGAAGTATAGCTTTAATGGCCGTTATTACAAAAGAGCGTTCGTCCTCAATTTCCTGCGCCCCTCATTTCCCGACTTCTTCGCCGGGACGCAATTTCGATTTCCTTCGCTCTTCCCCGTTCGCCTCTTTTTCCGTCACGTCGTTGCAACAAACGTGCAATTCTCAGGATCGTTATTGACGGTTTTCACGTTTAGAAATTCCAATTATTAGTTTTAATTGTCGGTGAAATTTGTTTATTTCTAATTACGAACGGTTTCCTTCGTTTATTGCCACTCAGCGAGCGTTTATTGTTATTTCCTCCCGATTAGACGCCATACGTTTGGAACGGACGCATTTCCTAATCGTTCTCCGCGATCGACGAACGCACTCGAACGACCGTTAACACGTACCGACAGCGAAGAAATACTTGCGATCGCGTACCGTGGCTTAATTTTTATGAACACCGACGTGGATCGGGAACGAGACGAAGAAAAAGAAGCTCAATCGATTCCTGCGACTGATAAGGTGTCAGTGGGAAAGGAAAATCCAACCGCGTCTGAATGTCATGTACGTTCGTTATAACATCGATGGCGTTGTCGGAACGATATTTTGAAGTTGGTCGAAATTGAAATATACGTTAATAATCGATTCATTTTGCAAGCTCGTTGCGCTTTTAATGCATAAAATTAATTAACCGAAACGCAATTTTACAACTGGCGGCGATCGTTTAAAAACGGACGTCGCAGTAAATTATAGACGGGCCATTGTGCGGGCCTAATTGAACGGTATCAATTATAACAATGTAATCATTTCGCTGGTCGAATTCGCCGACAAAAATGAAATCGACGTCGATTTTAGTACGTTTCGTTTTGGTGAAAAGTGCGAATCGTTAAACGACGGGGTCATATGTGAGTTTATAAAGACACACGACCGCATCGTAATAATGTTAAATGAAAAGAGGAGGAATAGCGGAAACCGGAAGAATACGCTTTGAATGTGTAATAATGCGACGTAATATAATTTGTACGGTCGTTCGTTTATTACTAACATTTGGGAAATGTACGGTCTGGGTGTAAAAAGGAGGATTCCGAAACAAATAGCAGTTGAACAGACTGGCCGTCAATTTAATTCACAATCGTTCCCAGTCATTATCATCGCAATCATCCGTCTTCGTGCGATAATTAACGTTTTCTCTTCGTTCGCAAACTCTTATTAAAATATTATATTAATGGAAATAAATTGAAGAGAAAACGCGCATCAAAAGTTATCGAAGAAGAAACTTGCAATATAGAGAGACGGATCGAGAAACTTTAACGGCTTTTGAGAATGCATTAACGTAATAATGATCGTTTTCTAATTAGAAAATTATGTTCATCATCTTGTTGGTTTTAGTTATGAAAGCATTTCCAAAATTAAACAGCAAGCATCTATAATATTCCTTAACGAGCATCATTATTACATGATTATTATTTTAATACGGTGGAATTATGAAAATCCGAGCAGCGGCTTCGAATTTCATAAATCTAATTGAACAATTAACGGTACCATTCGTTGAATCTAATCAAACTCCAATTTTTTTTTTCCAAAGTGCTCCACGCACATTTAGCGAACGATTATTCGTTCGAAACGCGAAAACAATTAAATCTAATTCACTTAATGGGCGCTAATAAACGGATACAGTTGAAATCTGTACGGAAAGAATAGGAATTAAATCCACCTCTCGAATTTTCCAAGTAATTAATACAATTTTATTGTTTGGAACAGCACAGAAACCTCTCCCATAAAATCTTAGCATTAATAATTTAGATCGCTCTTATTTCCCTCGTAGACGTATTCGTGACTACGAAAAGGAATCGTTAATTCAATTTGTAACATTTTACACGAAGACGTTTCGGATGGGAAATCTGGATTTCGTTCGACACGTTCGCGATTGGTGTATGCACCATTAATAAGTGGGAATTAGATCACGCTAAACGCTGTTGTCTCCCTTAAGAGTTTTAACGCGATTGCGAGAATCAAATGGTGAATTTCTAATGTAATGCCATCGTCGTATTGGCAATAATGATAGTTGCAGCAGTGGAAGGCAGTAAATCAGGGAAACGTATGTGTGATAGGGTCATGCGGTTTCCTACCAAATATAATTACTACTACGTATTCCGTACAAATAGAATGATGATGATGGCGACGACGACTTACTAATAGCGCTGCTGCTGATACCGATTCGTGGAGGGATATTGGATTCTCGCGTGGGAAATAATAACGTTATCCCTCTAAAATGCAATTGTTAATGATTTATTGCACACAGACACACACTCGGCGATAAAATTAAATTGCATATAATAGTACGTGTGCAGGACAAACGATCGCTTGCACTTATTAATTAAATTGTAACAAAGTTTCGAAGTAAATATTAATAATTAATTACAATGTTAAACGATAGCGACCTAACTATGGGAACTAATTAGTTGTTAAACGATTGTTTTACGTCGAAAAATAAAGACTCCTATTGTCCGTAGAAAAATCAATCAACTGCTCGAAGTTTTAGTTAAAATTGCTTGATTAAAGAGAGAGGAATATTGGTGGGTAAAATTCATCCTATTTCCAGAGAGGTGAGTGAATTTGTTTCTCATATTTCCTTCTGTTCTCTCTTTGGGCGGAATAATTTACGAATTAAATTTTAAAGCTGGACGAATGGAGCGAAGCGAATGTTGCAAAGATCGGACTGTCTTCCGCCCGAAGAAGAGTGGCGGATGAGGGAGGGTAAGAAGAGAAACGGGTGCCGGCGAAAATGAAATATCTCAAGATTAATTATTAGGGAATGCCGAAACGCTAGCGAAAATTCTCCGAGAAGCGAAGGGTGGAAATAATAATTAAGATTTGTAATAAGAATTAACTAAGTGCGGAATAAATTGGGGGCGAGCATTAGTTCCGTTAAGGAATCTGCATTAAGTGTATCTGTATGCTTGCGAAATTTCCAAATGGGTTTGTGAGGATTATATTTAACAAATGTGCAATTAATTATGATCATCGTCGTTGCGATTGTACGAAAGCCTCACACATTTGTTACTTGTAGTATTTTCATCATCATCATCGGGCTAACGATTATAAACAAAAATGCACATCTCGCAAATATTCATCGTATATTATTAACACGCAGAAAAATCTCAAGAGGCCAATCCTTCATGCGGAAGAATTCTACTCCTCTTCTGTAATAAAAAAAAACACGCTTCGCACACAATAGACGCTTTTTTAAATTTGTTCTATAAAAAATTAAATCAAAAATATCGTCAATTAATAACCAGTAGCTATAAATTAATTAATCTAGTCAAAGAACGCGGCGACTCCGCCAGAATAAATTTAATATCGGAGATGCGCTTCAATTATTCTTTATACACAGTTTCGCAATTTCACTCTGCATTGTTGTTGCAGAAGTCACTTTTTTCCATTAATTAAGTTTGCAATATATTTTTGAATTAATTAATCTACATATTTTGCAACGAGTGACCTGAATTTTATCTCTCGTTTATTTATTTTTTCCTGTTTGTTGAAAACTAAGTAAAATAATAAAACAAACGTGCCTTATTATTATATTGTTATTATTACGCTTAAAAAAAAAACGAGTACGTTTCACCGTTTATTATTAACAATTTAGCATGCATGAGTTTAAAATAAACATTCTTCGTTTCAGACTCAATTAACTCTAATGAAGAAAGCATAATAATGAAATGCTAACGATACTAGGGGCCTTTATTTATGTTAGAATAGAAAATAAAAGCAAATTTAATTTCGGACGAATGAAAGAACGAAGCAAAAATCTCCTATTAAATTTAATAATAACATTGTAATACGCTTCTATCGTTTCCTTTTTGGAAAACTCCGTTTATCTTATTTCATCTTTACCTTTCGGCTCGCTTCAAATTTATACATTTATTTTATAAATTTTAACGTGCCCACGCTTATATTTGTTCTGCATTTTTTTTTTCGTTCGTCCTCTCCTCCCTCGATTCTATAAAAATTATTTCATTTTCGGTCTCGTAAAAATTTAGAAAGTTTTTCATTTCGCAGACGGAATATGCTAATAATAAAAGAATTTTTATTATTACTCTTTTTTTACGAAACATTGAGTAATTGAACCATTACATATTATGGCATAATTTACATGTTTTCTTTATAATGCGAAACTTTATGAAATCATCGGTGGCCCCCTTCTGTATTTTTTTTCTTGAAATTGGCGATCGTAATTTAATGAGCAATTAACTGCGTTTGTTGTTCACTTCAGTCGAACCATAATAAAGCAAAAGGTAAGAATCCCTTAAAACTTATCCAACGTCTCCGATCTAATCTAATAATACATTTGAGTGCCACAGTTTACTGTTCAAGTAGATTTGCCTCGTTTTTATGGCAAAAAGCTAGTTTTATCAGAAAATTGAACACTTGACCTCACCGACGATAAAACGTATCGCCGAAGAGAGTTATTCTTCGGAAGATGCCGGGAAAAAAGGTTTATAAAACTAATTGATATTCTCACGAATAAAATGGAAAAGTTATTCTCGAACTTAACGCAGATACTAATCTTCATACAACGAACTATATTACATCTCGCCAAGGGCGGATACTTAGTAATTTAAGCCATTTAAGGACCAACGTGCAGCAATTAATTAAAGGTAATTTATATAGCCGAAAACCCGTGCCCATTGCATTATCATATAAATTAGTTTCATTCGTTTCTAAACCATAATTCAGGCAATAACTTTCGCATAAAATCGCATTCCATAGACGAACAAAAAGAATCTGCCCTTCGTCGAAATAAACGATTCGAGAATTTTAATCTCGTTGTTGTTCATCTACCGTTGATAATGTCCTTCCTTCGCTAATAATTATCGCACGAACGGCAAACTCTATGCGAAACTAGTGACACACGACATAAAATATTCACATAATTAACTTGCTAGTTTATGGCAACTTCTTGTTCTTCTTGCAGGCAGGTTTAAGTACATTTAGTCTAAAGTTGCTTTTCATAATAATCGTAATAATAAGTAATTCAGTTAAAGTCCTTCATCCCCGCGTCCCATTTCTTGCTGGTAGTTGAGCTTTAATTAAAAAAGATAATTTGATATTGTTAAAAGTTGAAAGGGGAAGAGATAGTGATAATAAACTCTTTGAATGATGTGGCACGTTAATAGAAACGAATATAATTTATTAATAGGTGGATTCGCTCAAGTCCGGTTCTTCTGTGGAAGCCCGGCGACAAAACAAAAACGAATATTAACTTTCAGTTTCACATACTCGCGCGTAAATAAACAAATTACTTGTACAAACTTTTACTTGGCAAGAGAGTTTTAACGGTCTCCACTTTTTCTTCGTCCTTTTTCCTCATCTTGCGTCTCCTTCTCTGCAATTTTTTCTCGCGAAAACTCTCTAAATGGTAAACGTGCAAAAGTAATAAATGGCTTGTCCCGTGTTTAGGATATGCTGTCATGAATGCCACTTAGATAAGCGTATGATGAAGAAGACGAAGCAATTTCCCTACGAATTCACTACTTTAACATACATTCACTACATTTTCTATATTATACCTACTTGGATGCTTATAAATAAGTACCAAGTAACATGTAAATATTACACACACATATATTTCATTTAAATATGCATATTTAAAAAAGGATATATCACGAGGAATTCTGAAAATGTTAAAAAGTCCGCCCGTACATCATACGCTTACAAGAGCAAAGTCCTAGGAGTAATTTATATCGAGGGACGAAACCGAAAAGAAAGTGGAAAATGAAAAAGAAGCGGAAATTTTTTAATTAAATTAATCCCTAAAAAAAGGATAATCTTAATTGGGTAATTAATTTAATCTCTTCAAACTGGAATGAAGCCAAAGATGGATAAGAAGAGAGCCGGCGACGTGGCTTCTCTTTTTTTTAACTCTAAACACTGCTTGTTTTAAACCATTCGATTTAAATTCTTCTGGAGTTGAAAAAAGTGGTAAGGACCTCTTCATCTTCATTCCTGATATAATACGAAATTTATAAAAAAAATGGGGGAAAACTGGTCCTATCGTTTGTCCTTTGTACGTCCTTTTACATGTGTGTAGAAATAAAGAATTTTCATCCACTTTGGCTGAATTTTTTTCTTTATTTCGGCACGAAATAAATTGAGGAATTGTGTTTAGTCTGAAAGCAAGTGTACTCGTTATTTCCAGCAAAAGGAATGAAAGAAAAGGACGCTTTGCTTTGCAGATAATAAACGTCCAAAAAAGAAGGAAAAGTTTTTTTTTGTTTTATTCCTTTTGTCCAAATGGAGAATAATAAACACGGGCGTCAATTTGTAAATGAAAACGGGCTTCAAATCCTCTTTTTCTTCATCGTTGTTTAGCTAAAGTGGAAATTGACAGGTGAGACCTTTCTTCTTTTTTGTTTGTAAATCATCGAACATGACTAACCATCATCATCACTTTTAGCACCGCAAACCTAAAGTCCAGTTTTTTATACGCTTTCACTTCTTTTCAATCCTCCAGGGATCTAATTCTTTCAGTTCGAGCGCATCACGTTTTCCTTTCTTCTTTCAGTCGGTTACCGTTTCCTTTTTCCCAATGCGATCGAGCGAGATGAAGAGAAAGAATCAATGGACGACGAAAAGACGTGAACGTGAAATAAAATTTTACTGCTGGTATCACTAAACTCAAAAAAAAATCGGAGGGAGAATGAGAAAACGATGGGAGTTGATAGATTCGTGAAGGAAAAATTATTTGGACCGGCTATAAAACCAATTACTATAAAATTAACTTTTACGATCCATACACGCATAGACACAATATAAGCCATACGGCAGTCGTTCCGGAAAATTGCGTGATGGCTCGCAAAAAGGGAGAGAATAAGAAAAACGCGTAATCCATTTTGCAATCTTTCCTTCTACATTTTCTTAACGTAGTGTAAAAAGTTTTAAATAATAAATGTTATATAGCTGGTGGAAGATGGACGCAGCAATTTTCCTGCTACCACTATCAAGAAGGAAAAAAAAAGGAGCACGTAAAATGATCCATCATTTAAGGATCCCAAGAATATCAGATAATAAGTTATTTTCAAAGTAAGGAAAGTCTCCTTCTCTCGCCCTTCTCTCTCTCTCTCTCTCTCTCTGGGTGCCTTTTTCTTATTTTCCCGTGTAATAATTGGCTGAAAAAGGTTTTTCCCTTCGACATACCACACGCATACTGTTACGTTTGTTAGAAGAAAATTTTTGCTCGAACGCTCACCTTTAATTTGTAAAAAGGCTCTCGCTAACCGATTTCTTTGAAATTATTCGCTGAACTTTCGGTTTATTTTATCGCTTCAACACTTTAATTATATTATTATTAATTTCAATTAAGATTATGGCGATATGGCTCGTTTTCAACTATCACAATTAACTAGTTATATGCCAAAAATTCGATTTTTTTGATGAATCTTTATTTTGTGTTCAGCCTTGTTTTACAATTTACGCAATTTTTGGTGAATTTTGAGAAATAATGCAATTTGAAAACGCGGCATAATTCTATGCACTAATCTTTGCTCCGTAATTGATTAATTATGCAAATAAACCTTAAAGACCCATTAATAAGTGTTTAATTGTGAGTTCTACATTGAAATTTATTAATTTGTTGAGACTTTCTTTCTTCAATTTTTGCACTAATTGCAATAAACTTTTTCGTGCTCTTCGTTAAAGATCGATTAATAATTGTTTAATTGTGAGTTTTACTTTGAGATTAATTCATTTTTTGAGAATTTTTTCTTCTTCAATGTTTGCATTCCTCTTGCATATTTCGGAGTAATTCTAATAAACTCACTAGTTCATACGCCAAAAATTCGCATTTTTTGATGAATCTTTGTTTTGTGAATTTCTTCTCAGAAACCGATTGACATTGGAAAGAATTTCTTCTCAGAAATCAGTTGACATTGGAAAGAATTTCTTCTCAAAAACCGATTGACATTGGAAAGAATTTTTTCCTGGAAACCGATAAGGTTTACCCTCGGAATACGAAAGAATCCTTTCCGAGAACTTGATTGCGCTCCCTCGTTTAATACAAAAATAATTCGTTATCTGTAAACGATAGTTAAAATCGAATAGAAAAGAGTTTACTCCAAGAATTTATTCCATGAAAGCGATAAAGCTTTAGGATTGGCATTTAAAAGAATTTCTTCTCAGAAAACGACGACCTTAGCTTTTGCATGAGGAAATAGTTTTTTTAATTTATTAAATTAGGTGATATAAAGTAAGTTTAATAAACATTAAAGATCGCAAGATTAAAAAAAGAAAAGCCGAAAGAGACCCTGGAAAAAATCTCGTGTATTAGTAGTAATTTGGTCGGAAAAGAGGCACAATTATGATTAGAAAACTTTTTCCCGCTCTCACAACGACCGCCAACGGAGTAATTAAAATTCGCTATTTTATAATTGTTATTATTGTTCGCGTTAGACAAAAGGACAGAACGGAATGGAAAAGAACGAGACCGAACAAAAAACGCGCTTGTTAAAGGAATTAACACCTACTTACCAACCTATTGTTGTCGTTCCTAGGGAACGTACAAGAGCCAAGCACAGAAGACTCGTTAAACGCGCCTAATTAATTTGTTTACCTTCAATCTCTTAATTAAATAACGCCCTTTAATTAATTTAATGTTAAAGGAACTGGCTGGAGGAAAAAAATACGAAACAAATAAACTTGTTTACCGGCAAAATAGTTTGCGAGATTTATAAAAATAACACAAATAAAATGCGAGACACGTTTCGACTTTAATGCAATAAACATGTCCGGAAAATTAAAAAAGTTGCAGGCGCTTTTCTTTTTTACAAGCTTCGACTCGATTTTCCCGAAGAATTTAATTAAGTGCCCCTCGTTTGTAATTGGATACCGTCAATTTGTGTAATAACGATGGGCATCGCGAGGCTATAATTTAAAGTTGTAGCTGCGATCCTTGAAAGGTCACCGCAAGAATGGTTATTGTTTCATGCATTGCAATTACGATTACTGACCGAGCCAACAATTTATTCTTAAGTATGATTGATTAATGATCGTGTGCATGCGAATAGTAAACCTTCGCAAATCCCATCCCTCAAGGTACTGATTAATGAATTAATTTTCGCGCACGAGTGGGATCGCGAAGAAAAAGAGACCCAATTCTTGAGCGAAGGCAACGATGGCAGTATTTTAACGGTATTAGATAGAATGGTTATGTCTTCCTCGTATATAAGTGGTGCTAGACAACTAGAAGAAAAGGATGACCAACAGATGACCAATGAAACCGTAATTGTATTACATATAATAAATTACGTTTTGTTCGACTTGATTAATGGTCGGTATGTGTGCGTATACTGCGCTATAATATAACTGTTTCTCCATTCTTCGTCCGTCCCTTGCGTTCCTATTACATTTTTTCGCGCCTTTTCTGCTGCGTTCTCGTTTTATTGTCATTTAACGCGTACGTGTTGTAGTAAATGAATCGTAAATTTCATCGCCGCATACCAAACGTTTTTCCCTATTGTTATAAGTCATAAATTCACAAGCGAACAGACGTGGATGGTCGATAATGAGATGCGTTACCATCGGCTGCAATTTAATTTGAATGGAATGACAGTATAATCGTCATTAAAACGAAAAGTATTAAAATGAAGTAAAAGCACGAAACCATTTCCTTAAGTTACAAACGCCTATTCTTCCCATCGCACAGTTTTACCATTCGAAATTGAAATGGGCTTTTTTATTTTATTTTCCCCAGGGCGTCGCTCATTTTCCAACCACTTCTTCGACTAATTGTTATTTGTCGATTGTTAATTCGAAATTATTTCGGAACGCCTTCATTAATGACGACGATAATGAACCATTTGAAAAGTTAACGTTTGAAATTTTCAAGTTGTTCCTCCTTTCCCATTCAGTAAATTTTACAAGACTTCCACTCCTCGATCGCTTCGTCATCTTATTATTCCTCTGCGTCCCAGTTTTACTTTTTTCTGTGTGCATTTCAATTGTAATCATTCAACGAGAAAGTTCCGCGCGTTTCCTATTAATCTCGACGAATAAAAGAAACTTTCAACAATAATTAAAGATT
The DNA here is from genome assembly GCA_963695495.1 of Hololepta plana. Lineage (NCBI taxonomy): Eukaryota > Metazoa > Arthropoda > Insecta > Coleoptera > Histeridae > Hololepta > Hololepta plana. The sequence continues at coordinate 1,609,634 of OY968834.1, read as the reverse complement.
CATGAAACACTCGCAGAATATCGCGTCGGGTCGTGAAGCGTTTCATATTGAACAACTACGTGTGATTTAATGTCAATATACTTGAACGATTCACCAGTAATGTGAAGGATTTGCAACTCAAAAGCTTCAATCCAAATACATATCAATTGAATAAGTGATGATCGAAACGATAAGCTGGAATTAATAAGCCCCATCGCCGGATGACTTTTAATTTATTGCAACTATCGGGCGTTTAGAGTGGGTTTATTCGTAATAAAGCGTCGATTCTCCTTTCAATGTACGCGTCCATCAAACGCGTTGTTGTCTGTTATATTGAAAATGTATCACGGAATTAGAGTGACACCGTAATCTGATGTTGTATTGGCTGGTTCTCGTGCCGATATTTCCGCTTTTGCGTCAATCAATTGTACTTTACACGTGCGATAAAATCGCCAAAATCGTCATCGAACGAACAACAACAACATCATCTTCGCATTCTTTATTAATGATATTTTACATAAATTTCCATCTCGATTACATCAGCGTCGGCAGATTCTAACGTCACAGTCATATCCGAAAATAGGTACAGTCCAAGATGGCAATTAGTCAGCCAAAGTACGAAATCGATCTATAAATAACACTTTACGGCAAACTAATTAAATTACGACAGGAAATACCTTCAATAATCGACGAAACCCGTTCCGTGGGCAGACAACAAACCCGAGTTTGTAATAATCGCAGCGAAGGACGTTCTTTAACCTATGCATAAATTGAACGGCAGCAATAACTATGAGAAATTTTAATGCTATGAGAATAATGAGATATATTTGATACAATACGTTCGTTTCGTTCACATACTACCTTTATCCTTTGAACAATGCCCACGAATAATACGAAAAAGTACGAAGAAATGAACGAGGAGACGGAAACATTCTGTTAAGTAACAGTCTCATAATAATAATCGCGCTGTTATATAACGTATTAATTATTAGCAATTTGAATGCAAATGTTGCGCATTTTTAATGAGGAAAAGTGGAAACAATACGTTTTTACGAAAGGGAAAAAGGAGCAATCGAACTAGAAGGCATTAACGCTATTATAAACAATAATTGTTGTAAGCAAGAAACTTTCCAAATGTCTTTTTCGATGACCTTCCTTCACGGAACCGCGACGACGACAGCGACAACAAACGACAACAACCTTGAAGGACAATCAAAACTGGTTCATATTATGGGCAGTTGTCCAGCTGAACGAGAAGGAAAGTTGTAAACGATGAATCATTCTTACCACTGTCTCGCATTCTCGCATTGGTTGGCCTCTTTCTTTCGTCCGTCTTCATAATTTTGGCAGCGGCAGAAGAACAACACCTGCTAGTCAGGTTTTTCTTCTCCTTATTCGTTCTTTCGTGCGTTTCACTTTCTTCCACGCCGAACGACGATGCTCGCTTTCGTTGACGAACAAGCGAGACGAATGGTGGAAATCAATTTTAAAATAGGAAATTTGGCTAACGTTTAAAGCGCAAATAATTTGTCATATTGCTGCTTTTTTTTTAATATGCGAGTTTAAATTGTTATGAGGGAATTCGTTTGGGAAGCGCCAAACCAAACAAACAAACAGAGAGGGTTTGTATAGGGAGCGAGCGTTTGATGCTTTCGTCATTACAACCATTATTCCATCTTTTATTGTTGTTTGTTTGTTGTTGTTGGCGTTGTTTGATATGCAAATTGTAACATTAATCAAATGGAGTGATTATCTACACTCGTTGGCAAATAAACACGTTTATTCCTCGACACGTCTATCTTTTGACGTTTTGTTATTTTACTTCTTCCCATCATCCCCCCGTCTTTTGCTCTCTTATACTCGTACGATCTGTCTCTACTCCATTGGCAGTCTGCAAGCGAACGTATTGTCAGTTGTTGTACGTTTTCAGCAAATAAATTATTATGAAAATGAACGAACATCATTTTCTGGCGCTGTCATCAATCAGTAAATTGCCAGTAAGATTTCGCATTAGTTGTATATACGAAATGAGGACGAGGGAAACAGAGACATATAATCTCTTCTTTACACGACACCCAAACACATCCCATGATCCCTTCGCCCGCTTTGTTTGCCGAAACTTTGCCCCCGTTCTTTCGCTCTTCCTCGCTCTCTCTTCTATATGTGTTTTGCTTCCCTCCATGATCAATACTTTGCAGATGTTTACCAGAATCTCGTTTTGATATTACTTAATATAATAAATTCTAAGTGTATACATGGATATATCTGGCGTAGTAATATATACATGATTCTAAATTATTGAAATCTTATTTATACGGTTCCGTAAACGCGGATTGCAGAACCGTAGCCCGTATTTAGGATGCAGATGTATGCATATGGAGGCGTTAATAACGAACGAAAACGAAACTTATATAACTTCGAACAGGAATTGAGCGACGAAGATGGCACTCAGAAGAAGAAGAAATGCGAAATAAACAGTTGGTCAATAGTTTCGATTTATGTTAATATACTTTAACATCTGCTTCTAGTTAAAATTAAATTGGTCGACTACAAGGTGGATATAATTACTTGTCACCTTTGATTACTATTTGTTCTTGGCGACAGGAATTGTAATCGAATGCATTAAAGTCAGGTACGAGGCAGGATCAAAGCAAAGGCGATAACGACGCGCACGACAACTTAATTGAAAACTTAAACTATCGAAAACTTGGTCAAATTTCGTCTACACTGTGTTTTGCTATAAGCAATTTTCGTTCAATTATCATCAAGATCAAGCTGTTTCCATCGACGAATAAAAACGAATTTCGTTTGCAACGGAGCTCCATAGAAAGAGAAAATCGATTTTTATAATGCCGGAAATTTCTTTAATCAATGTCTCGCGTCCCACAAAAAGTTGTGTGTTACGACTGCACTCCTTTAAATTATCGCAAAGGCGGTTTGAAAAATTGCTCCATTTGAAGAAATCATTTTCTTTTGAAATTCACTAACGTCATTATTACAATATCCATTCCATTTTTTTTTTATAAAAGACCGAATTGATTTTCGAAATTGATATAAAACCAACGCCCTGAATACGAAATCATTTTGATTTCAATCCGAAAATGCGTGCGTGCATGTTTAAATTGCTGTCGAATCAAATATTTAAAAGCGTTGTTAAATGACAAAGCGAAACGTTGTAAAGATGATTAGAGTTGATGTAATTCAATAATTTTCAATTCCTTTTTCCTCCCGTGAAAGCCAGGAAGAATCCGTATTCCGGAGTAAATCGAAAGAAAATCCCATGGAGAACACAGCGCGCGAGAGAGAGTACATTCAATTTGGAAATAACGAAAAGAAAAGTGACATAAATTCCTGATGAAATTTAATTAAACTTTTCACCAGAAATCTATTCCGCCAGAGATGCTTAATGTTACATGTATGAGAATGTAAGTGAACGGACTTGAAAGAAAAGAGAGAGAGAGAGAGAACAAAAAGGAGCTTTTACTATAAAAGAGGCAGGAAAAAACGGAGATTTGAAAGAAAGCCACGTTACCGAAAGCTTTTAAAGGTTTCCCTCCTTAAAAAACAGCAAAAGAACTGTCTGTAGTCAGATTACGTGCGAAATTTTTCAAAGAACTCCTACATGACGGGGAAAAAATGTACCGAAAGGAGCCACCCGCAAAAAGTAAAAATGATTAAACCGCGTTGTACAGGACGGACGAAATCGTGGGTTTTCGTTGGGTCCACCACTTTGCAAAAAAATATAACCGGTTGCGTCACACTTTTAACGTTAATCGCCGTTTCGTTCCTTTCTAAAGAATTTCCCTCGCAGGAAATTGCAATCCGCCACACCTGCTTATTATGATCTGCGTTACTTCAACACGTAGATGTACATAATAAAGGTGACATTTAAATGGCAACAAGAACAATAACAACTACATACTAGAAGAGGAGGAATATTTAAAAAAATCTACTCGAGGATTTTTTGCAATCTCTCTTCTTGTCTCATTTAATTTTTAACGTGACATTTTCATACCTGCGATTACTACATATGATAATTAGAGACGCAAAAAAAAATTGAATTCGCAACACCAAATTACACTTACGCAAGTACGATTCAAACGATTTGCTCCTCTACTACTGCCATTTACTACAACAACTTCTACGTGCGAAATTATCTCTTAAAACATCATAAATTGAGCGTTACCCTTTAAGCACGACACGAAGATGCGTTTCGCTTTTAGCTTTATTTGCCTTATTCCTTCAATTTTTTTATTCCTATTTTGGGGGATAAGAATCGCGTTAATAGCATTAATACCACTTTACTGTCTCACAGCTTGTGGTCACGACAACAACAACAACAACCGTATTGCAAAAACGAAGAAACATAATAGAAATCAACGTAGAAGCAGCATAAGAAGAAGGTCACTCCGTTTGAAATTGCACATCTAACACGATTGCAGCGAAAGTTCGCTCTATTCCTTTTCTGTTCGCGTTCGCTTTTTACATACTGTAAAACTCTTGTTACACTTTGTTCGCCGTTAATGTTTACTCAACGTAATTTGTATCGGGAATAAATTGAACAACAAATCGTTTTAAGCGTTGAAGTGGTAATCTAGTTAAAATGCAAAGTTGCTGCTGCTCTCGTTAGTTCGAAAATAAGATTAGCAAAGAAAAGGGGACGTTTCATTGGAATCTATATTTCAATCTGCGCATTTTGTGGTTAATTGCCGACGTCTTTCCTCGTAATAATGTCGACATATAAATCCCAAGTTGTCCGAATGAATATTGAACAAACGACGAAATATGGATAAGCATAAGAGGGAATCGACGCGAACAAGAAATTGGTGGCAATTAGCTGGTCAGTAACCTCTTGGCGATCGTTTCGCGAACGAAAAAAGAGGTTCAAAGGACAGCAGGAACAAATTTCCGATAGCGACATCTCCAAGAGAATTAAAATAAGTTATGTCCATCGCCGAATATTTCCCTCTTATCCATTCGACATGACATCGGTTGAATGTTGTCTCGTTCTTTTCCTCTTCGGTCGTTTAATTAGCGAAACGTGCCAATTTTTCTCTTTGGCATAAGTGCGATTCGACGCCCATCACGTCGATCTCTCTCTCTCTCTCTTTCTCGCTTTCTCAGGAGGCAAATCAAGTGCATACGTACAATGATATCGAATTAACGAGGCAAAGGTTCAAGGACCTTCTTCTTCGCTCATTTCCAAAACGAGGATGAGTCTTCGTTTTATTGTTCCTCATCCGTTCTTGCCAGTCGTCGTCGTTGTTATTATTACGTTCTTTGTATCTTTCGTGTTGTGTAAAATTCTTTTACTCCGTTTCTTATTTGGGAAACCGAGAATAAGTGATGGAATTTGTTTTTTCTTTCGTTTTTCTTTCTCGTTGTTATATAAAATTCGTCACGAAATTCTATCTCTTTATCGATTGATTTTCTTCCCATCGTTCTTCTTCCTTTTCGCCACCTCATTCTACTTCGGCTACGGAATATTAAAAAGTTATAAGATTTCACGTTTACTCGTGTACGTGTAGGAATCAAATTTAATTTTACTTTCCATTCGCTTGACGATTAAAGTAAAAAAAAATTATTAAGAATGTTATATAGAAAACGAATGCTGCGGGGATTGTGTGTTTGCGAGTGTTTGAGAGAAAAGAGCAAAAATAGCACGGTAGTGCAATTGCAAGAGAACTAATTCAAATTGAAATTTTAATTAAACGTTATTATTCATGTATGAAATTAATGATATTCCTTCAGAAAAATTAATAATACGAAAAGAATGATTAAGATAGCAGTCTTTTGCTGCTGCTTCTCCTTGTTGTTGCTGTTGTTGCTACTGCTGCTGTTATTGTTCTTGTTGCTTTTCTACTTGTCGTCATTTTAAACTGCTATTTAATGCGACTTCTGCATCTGGGGTGTGCTTGCTCGATGACCTACTTCTCCGCATCTCACTTAACCGTTTTGTCTTATAATATATGCACACAATCGTTAAACGTTTGTTATTACATTTAATGCAGGAGACGTGTATTAGTGCTTTGCACACTTACATACGTTATCCTTTCACTTATGCAGAAATGCAATTTTCGTTTCGTTTAATGCGATTGCAATTAAATTATATCACGTTAATCTTAAACGTTACTTTTCGTTTCGTTTCGTTTTCGATTTTGTAGAAGCCATTCGAAATGTTTTCTCGATTTCGTTTTCTTCTTTCTGCCCCTTTCTTTTATCATTGTCGTTGTCTGGTTTTCGTAGACAATGTTCGAGTAAATTTTAATAATTGACGTCTCCTTATGTTTTATCATTATTATTTTGAGTCGAATATCCAGTTAAATATGTTTTCAGGTTTGTTTTAAAACAACGAAACAATAGGGATTTATGCGTTTTAACGTCCACTTATACTCTGCTATCACGACAAAAGGAGAAGAATAAGAGGACGAGGCTGAAATTTAAATTAAGCAATTGTGTATGTACATACGGACGTCTTTAATAGACGGACGCGGGTAAGAAATAAACGAGGAGAATGATAGAATCAAAATAATGGTGAAACGACGTAAGAAAGAGAATTATGAAGACCGAGCAGTAAAGAAACCAGGAAAAAAAAGCAGCAACGAGAAATAATTTTTCCTATAACAATAAATAAAGTACGAAAACCAAATGCAGAGTCACGTTATATTTTAATGAATTCCATTTTATATTTTGTTAAATTTATATACGGCACGATTAAATATTCAATTATTAAATGTAACGTCGCTACTGTTGCTGCTGGTGGTGCTACCACCACGAATGGAAAGTAACCGACAATGGAATTTACGTATTAATTCGTTATGAAAGTAACGTGCAAATTTTAGTATGGAAAATAAATCCCTTTGCAACAAAAAAATAGAGTGGATATGCACGACCTTCGTTTTATTTCTTGCGCCGAGACTGATAAGAATTTTTAATTAATTAACTCGCAGATTAAAAACTAATAAAAATAAATTAATCCAAGTACATTCTGTTTAACACGACTTTTCTAATCTTTTAATGCACCTTTTTATATGACTCATATTGATTTCTAGTTCATATGCGAAATGTACCGTCGTTGGCGTTTCTTTTTTGCCGCGGCACTACCGAAACGAAACAATTTCCAAAGCTTGTTCTTATCACAACTTTGCCCCATCCGTATAAACCGTAACGAAGAAAACATAAAGTTATCAAACTACTTTTTGAAAGCTCCTCAGAGACGTTCCACTCAAGTTATTGTTCGTACATAAAAGAATATGGATTTTAATCTTTCTAGATAGACAAAAATATTGATGTGGGTATCGATCAAAACCTTATTGATGCAATAAACGAAGAGGCGTTCGCAACATCCGAAAGTAAAAAAAGAGAGATAAAGCTTTCTGCTCTTAATGATGAAGCACCTTTAAAGAACGTTTCTTTTTGTTGGTAAAAAAGTACTCGACTGGACGGTGAACTTTTCGCGTACATAACAAATCACTCTGTACGTTTGTGTATGAAGAGATCGAAAAGATTTCCTTGTTGAAATATGATTGTACTCAAGTTACGTCTATATCTACTTCCTGCAGTAACGTGATCTGCCGTTGAACAGGCTCACCTTTGGCTGGGCGCAATCCCCGTACCTTCATCCTTCTTGTACACACGCCATAAAATATAATTTAACTGTTCCTCAATAACGCGCGTATAAGAAAAAAACTTTCGGACTAATAATGTTATCTGTTCTCATGGGAATCGTTCTGAAGGTAACAACAACTTAACGATTTCATACAAGAATCCTTCCTCATTTTGTTGTATGCATTGTGAAAGACCTTTACACTCCTCACTCTCTCTTGCTCATTCTGCTTCCTCAACTCTTCATGCATCGTTTCTTGCATAATTCGCATCCTATAAATCGTGAAATTTTATGCAACATCACACTAATTTGTGCCACCTACTCATTCGTTCGTTCGTTTATTTATTTATTTTTTTAAATAAATTTCGAACAAACTTTTCTGTCGCGCGAAGCTCTGTAAAATTATGTCGTTTAGTATTTTGCCAACCATATAAAATTGAAATGTATAAAATATAATTTAATTTAAAGTAACATCTAACGAATGTAGTAGTTGTTATACAGTGCCCATAGTTACCGTGGAAAAACTTTTGTAGCGCAAATTTGCTACACAACTAATTTGCAAAATTTCATTTTTCCCTCGAAATGCGAAAAGTATTACCAATTTATTTTTATTGTTGAACAATCCAACTTGTTGAAATCCATATTCACATGGCCCGAAATTGTAATTAAATTTTTTCAAATGCGAATAGAGTTCTTGATGTGTTAAAATTAATTTAATTTGAATTCATTTTTGTATTTTTATTTTTTTTTAACGTCTGAAGGTCTCTCATTATTGTAGTTGCAAGAAAGCGACGAACGAAAATTTCCGACCTAGTTTCCAAATATTAATAAAATAAAAATTCTTTAAAAGCGAGTTTCTTTTTCAACACGTTTCAAACTAATTAATTTCGCTGCAATTTTTTCTCTTTTGGTTACGAAAAATTTCAGTGGAGTGAAAATGAAGTCGACGCGTCTTTAAATGTAAATCTTTTGCGGAGTCAACGTTAAAGGAGGGCGAATTTCTTCCACTGCCATTTCCACTAAAGCCGTGGAAAATCTAACAAATGAGACAAGAATGATCCCTTGAATCGTGGATTAAGGCTCATTCTCCGTTAAATTGTTTTGTTACCATACTATTTCTTCGTATTCTTCCGTGGAAAACTTTTAAAGGAACAAACGTGTCTATACAAATAAACAGAAAATACCTTTGGATACAATCAGGAAAGCAAATTATCAGGGAAGGAAAAGAAGTGCGTTTGATTAACGTTAAATAACATTAAATTGTTCGGTTTCTTAAATTAAGTCCTATTGTTGATGTGGGTTGTATATATGGCTACATATGTTGCCATTTCTTATTTTTCTTTTGGAAGGTCGGTTCTTTTATTTTTTTTTTACGGGGCAGGCAGAGTGTTATAATAAATTAATATATTGTATTAAATGGCACAATGAAAAATGATCTTCGTGTATTTTATCTCTTCTACACAAGATGAGTTTATAAAACTGAAACGAGATAATGTTACTACGAGTTTATCGTGAGCAAGTATATATTTTTCATTTGGTGAAATAAAAAGAAGAAGAGTCGGGGGGAAAAGAAATGGCAGGAAAGATGGTAAAATGGAGAAACTCATCAAATGTTATGGATCTTTTTCCCTCTTTCTGCCGTTTCTTTTATTTTATTTCTAGACGTCTTTATTATTATTATTCCAGTCTCTTTTGCGACTACCGTTTTCTTTCAAATCGTTAAATCGGATTATTTTCCAATTACATCTCATTCATATTTCAACAGGAAGAAAAAAAATGAAATAAAAAAAAACCCCATTCACTTCCTCTTTGTTTGCTGTTTACGAATTACATGTAAATATTTTCGAGCGATTTGTTAATTTACATTAAACGACCGAACCGACATCAAACGGGGAATTTAATAACGTTAGAGTGGACCATTTTGCACGAATAAACTATCGCCAAGAGTTGAGCATTTGCAGAAACGAAAGATGGTAACGTACGAAAAAGTTTTAATTCAATACGCACGGACGAAATGAAACGAAGAAGAAGAAGAAGAAGAAGGAAAAACACGTTTCGTCTGTCTGCTGGAAAGAGGGCGATTCGCGAAATTTCGTACAACGTTCGAATTAATTCAATATAAAATGTTTGTTCGCTGAATGAGCAGTTGAAAATAAATTAATTAAATTACTGTAACTCGTTTATTATTATTTTTTTTTCGTTGTGGATTTCGTGTTCGACTGTCTCTTCAGGTAATTTCGAAATGTTGTAAATAACCAATTTGACACGAAATTTAACGAATCAACTTAATCCGCCTGTTCACGTGAATTACAGTTCGGTAACAAACATGATTAACTTGCCAAAAACGAAAATCTCGATAAGTCCGTCCCTTCTCTCTATTCCTACTCTGCCTACGTTCGATACGAATGGAATTATCTTATTCCCAAAGGTCATTTGATATGCAATCAAAATCGTTATTAACGAGTTTAGGAATTTACAAGGTGGCACAAATTTGTTATTCCATAAATTATTTGCTAAACCTTAATCGAAATTCATCCGTTTCTCTTTCGTTTCGGTCATGCATAATTGCACGCAGAAATAAAAATTAAGAATGTACTGCCTGAAATATACCAGGAGAGCAAACGTGTCTTTCGAACTCGTAAAAACCAATGATCTTATAAATTGTCAAAGAGAACCCAACCAACAGCAGTTGTTAAAATCTGTGGGGAACATTATATAATATCACCATAATGGGTTTGTGTGTTGCATTTTAATGGCAGTGGAAACGTAAACGTTTGCCAAAAGAAGAAGAAAGGCGGAGAAGATTTGAATGAAAAAACTATTAAAAAAAAAATGAAGAAGGAAACTCTAACCTAAAGCAATTTCGTCTTAACGATAATTATTATTATCATCCTCATTATCATCGCAGTCTTTCTTTCTCTTTACCTACTTTTAACTCGCTTCGTAAAAGAAAATCGCCTTAATCTCGTGATTATAAGATGAAGAAGTAGCGAGACAATCGAATTTCGAAGAAAAAAGTTACTTTTACGTTTACTTTCTACTACGTTTCAAGTCGAAATTATTTTCGATTCTTTTCAGTCGACACTGATTTGATACGCAATATCGATGTGAATTAATTCTTGAATCATACTTCCTTATAGGAAATGTTATAATAGGAAACGAAATTCCATGCCGTTAAGTGGGCATTTTAATTGTTTTAATCGATTTTTACAATTTACGAATAAATAATGGATTGTTACTTAATGCGATTATTCAATTGGCAATAAAAGCGACATTCTGTCGGCTCTTGAAGGATATCTATTTAGCTTAAGTCGTGCGTAAAAATTGCCTTTAGGAAAAGAATAATACGAATCAAGATTCGATTACGTGATGGAATTGAAGCAAAAACCAATCAAAGAGACAAATTTTTTGTTTAATTTAAAACTTTTATCGTGCACTCTGTAAACAATTGCAGTGCAATAATCAACCATTCGATGGCTTTGCATGTTATTAGCAATAACATTATGGCGGATTAACGTATGATTATTATTATTGCGGATAATGCAAATGTACATATAATATTTGCAAAAGGAAACTGTAACATTGTCAATTCGTTAGGCGAACCTTTATGCGTCTCCGTCTCTTCCATTATCTCCGCGCGCTTCTTTCGCCATTTTCCCCCGCCATGCTAAAATGTTTCTATTTAATTATTAATTTACAATTAACTAACCCATCGCCATTATTATTAACATTATACCAAAATGAAACAGAATACGCGAGTAGTAACGTTGTGTAAATTATTCAAATAAAATTTTGCAAGAGCCTTTTGCGGAAGTTTAAAATGGAGCGCGTAAAATGAAATGATGATAATGAATAATTGCCGAGGAAAAAAAAAACGATGGAAAAGAATGGCAACGACAGCGAATTACATGCTACGGTCGTACACACTCGATGCACAAAAGAATGCGTTATGGTTTCTAAACATAATGGCTCGATAATTCGCGTCGAGCATCAACAAATGAAAACAGCGAGGAATTGCAAGGAAAGAAACGGACAAACATTAAAGCACGGAACTGTGAGTAATTTTCAATTTCGTAACGTTTTGCTCTTTATTATCCGTTTTCGATCACGATTGTTTCATTTCCATTACGTATGACCTTTCCTATGGAATAAGAATCAGCAACAGCAACAACAACATTACAGTTACACACCGTAAACTTATTCACTTTTCCATTTTACGTCCACACAAAACGCCGTACCTTTTAAATGGCTCTATTGTTTCATTTATTATTAATTATTACTATTCTTGCAAATCGATAAATAATTTTTTATAACGCGAACGGATTTGGCCTAAATTTTTCCTTCCGTTCCGTTCGCGCATTTTCCTTCTCTTTCTCCTTTTGCCCCGTTAAGGAAACCGAACAACAATAACTTGCTGCCTCTATTATTCGCGAATAATGGTTTGATTTTCTTTTTAACGAAACGTATTATTCTAGAAGATGATCGTATCGAATCTGATTAGATCTGCGAACAATGCAAAAAGAACGGTGCATGCAAACGCTAACACAATAACACAACATTCGCTTATCAAAGCCCAATTATTATCAATAACATAATGGGCGTGTAATCAGTGTTGATTGTTTCGAAATCAATTGCAAGGTGTACCACCGCACAAGGGGTGTTGCTTACCAAACCCTTAACCGCTGTCAAACAACAACGACGTCGACACACATCAAATTGTCATTTACACTCACCTGTAAAGGAGAAAAAGGTACGTGACGTCTACGTTGAATTCGAACAAATTTCGGTTGCGGAAACAGGAAAACGAGTCATTTTTCCGCCGATTCAAATGCCGTTAGAGTTCCTGAATTTCTTTAATACGCACATTTTTCAACGTAGAATTTAATATGATTTGCACGGCGTTCTATTTCGAATAATAAATCGGCAATGGAAGTAGTTAGTGTAAGTGGCGAAGTGAATTAAATAAAATGCAAGTACCCGATACGAAGTACAAAAAAAGTGGTTGAAAAATTAGACGTGAGCTGATCCTTATAAAGCACCAGCGCTAGTAACATGGTGGAAGAATAAGCAAGAGAAGAATGGACGAGAATCTGACAAACGAGGTCTAATAAAGTAGAGGACAAATAGTTACTTGTGGACGAGGGCGCATGCAAAAAAATCATTGGAAAACAACGGAAAAAGTATCAAACGAATAGAAAGCATTCAAAAGAAATTTAAATTATCCCAATTTTAAATTTAGAACGCTCCTTTAATCGGATCTATTATTTATCGTGAATAAATAGGATTTACTGCACTGGTTTCTCCTGTCTATCTTTTAGAAGTGGAAGGTCTTAAGGTACTTTTAGGGTGTCAAAAAATCTGCGGTATTTTAAAGGATTCCATCTCTGCGTTCGGTCGCTTTTCAGCGATTCTTTATGTTCCCGATAGATCTTCCCCAAAAAGAAGAAGCTATTATTGGGTGCCTGAAAACCAGGGATGCTTTTAAGGCATTTATGATGAGTTTTGGACAGTTTTTTGCGTGCGTCAAACTCCTTGGCCCAGAAGTAACGTTTTATATTCTGTTTAATCTTCATCTCAAATAATTGTAAAAATAAATCACCTAAGATAATAACCGAACATAAAATCGTTAATTTGCAATTGGGTCAATGGAAACGAGCGGTCAGTTTGTTGATTTATGATAATAAAAATTCTTGTTCTTGGGTCAAAATGTTATGCGAGTGTTAAAGTTTGCTATTCAAAAAAATTTCTCTACCCGCCAATTTCCATACCGTTTGTGCCACCACCAGTTTTATCGAACGTGCCAGTTAATAACGTGTATCCAACCGAAAGCGTTGAAATAAACGTATTCGTCAAACGGACTACGTTTTAGGCAAAACTGTCGTATATCTGGGCGATATAAACGGTAAACGGTCGACTTTTTCAAGTGTTAACGTCTATAAAATTGCGTTTTACTATTGGCATTTAAAGGAAAATTGCAAAATCGATGACGCCGATGATGAACGCGGCAAGAATTCCAATAAATTCCCATCGAGACTCCGTTTTGTCGATACGCTTGAAAGTGCGAGGAAATAACTACCGACCGCACGTAAACTGATATCGTAATTGTGACATCGGAATCTTCTTGATTATCATCATCATTAACAGCAACAACGACAACGGCGACGTTATAGTATAGAGTGGATTTAAATCACTTAAATGGCATTATTACGTTTGGATAATAATTAGGTGCGATTGAATACCATTCGTTTCAAGCAAATGATAATAACTATTTCACTCGCTCGCCGCCGCATTTATTTGTATGTAGGTCTTGTTAAAGTCGATTCATTTATGCACGGGCAACAGAAAAAGCAACATAAATAATTTATAGAACGTACTTTCGCCAAACGACTTCGTGTTGCCCGTACAAAATAATAAGAGGAGGAGGAGGAGAAGAAAAGCAAAATAACTTTCGATATTATGCAATTAGAGAGAATCGCAAAAGAAACTCAATAATAATTAACGCTATTTGGTTGGCAACTTTTCGTTAAATTGTCCGAAATTTAATGGCTACAAATTACTGCGACGTTTTTGTCCCCCAATTCATTCGTTTTTGCTAGCGTTAATATAAAAGTTTCAAAAAGTTATTAATAAAAAAAACTAAATTCATTTCGCATTAAAATACCATAGATAGGCATCTTGACCTTTTAACTACAAAACAACATTCACTTTTCATACAATCTTCCAAGGCTAGACGAGGATGAATGACTGACTAGTTTATAACGCTAGAAACGAATAATAGACACTTCTTCGCCGATAAATACTAATTTCTATTCCGTTTCGTTTGTTCTTCATTAAAAGTGTGTTAAAAGTTGAATCGTTTAAGTCGTCGAGGCATTCGAAATATTTCACGTTGAACCAAATAGAATACGGTTACACTTTTCTAACGGTTGCTTTGACGAAAAGGAAAGTGGATTTCAATAAAAACTTGCGATATGACGTTACTTTTTGCCTTAAGCCAATTTATTGTCAAGTCGGGAAATTAGCGAAATAAACTGTACCTTGCGTTCGAATTATTATTGCAAAAAATAATAGCAGGAAGTTATTGATAACCCCAACCAACATCGCGTAATTCATTTATTAATTAACAAAGCAAACATGTTGACCAACGAGAACGTTACCTTTGCAGACACATGTTGCAATAAACGTTAATTAAAAAGAAAAAATTGCAACAGATTTTATTAATTTTGTCAGAAAACAATTACAGTTTAATTGCGATTCGATAATATCGCCCCTTTTTGCGCGGACAAACGTGTCCAGCGTTCAATTTGAAAATATTCAATATGGCATTCGACGATGTATTTGAAATATTTTTTCCATCCAATTTGCAAAGGTTTTTTCCACGTTGTTGTCGATTTTTTTTGTCGATATCCTGCTTCATAAAGTATACAGTGTGGGTTCATTATTTTCCACCCTCTGTTTGTTTTAACGAGGACAAAGTTTCGAATTAATTAGCGATTTTCCCTCTGCTAAATAAAATATCGATTCTTAATATACGTTTCGCCGGGCGTTCGTATAATGCAATTGCTGAATGGAAAAGGTGTCTTTTCCTCGCATTTAATTAGCGATTGATTCAATATCGACTCGCAATTTTCTAATTGCAATTAAAATTTAATTGACAATAGTAGCGGGAATATTAATTGCCGGATTACGTTTTAATAAATGTATCTCGATTTTAAATAAAGCACAAGAGCCTCGTAGTCTTTCGAGGGCTTCCCTCTTGTTATCCAGTTGTTGCTGTTGTGGCGCTGTTAAATTTGTTAAATTATTCACATCAAACGGAACGAAAAAGTGTTCGGTCAACTGATCAAAACGTTACAAACGCTGCGAAAGAGACAACGCGACATCCAGCATATTGCGGCGTTTATGAAATATTGTTAACCGGTAACATATCGCATCGTCCCACCAGTTTTCGGTCTCATCAACCATTCAACCCACAACCAACCTCTTTTATTCTCTTTTACTTAAGCGTATAGCGGTTAAATGTTAATTAATTTCAATTAAAATATCGCATCGGATAAAGTAACTCTTTTCGTTTCCACTTTTTTCATTTCGTCGTTGAATGACGAGTTATCTATTATTTTCGAATTAATTAATATCGATTTTGATTAATACTCCTCTTTTATTTTGCAATCTCGTGCGTTCAGATCAAACAAAACAGGCGAAATTGAAGATGATGAGAGATAACGGTCGACCGATCAATGTTCCAATTAATGCAAAAAAGAAACCAACAACAAAACGCTTTCAATGGGGACCGAACGGCGAATGAAAAAGTAATAATAAAAGAGGATCGATGATGGTAAATTAAAACAAATTGACCGTTTATTATAGAGAAAATTATCTATCGATGTCATACAACAATTATACGCGCAAACAGAATGAAAAGGGGATTCGTTAATTGCAATTGGAAAATAAATTAATTTGAAATACAGACAGACGAACGGGAAAAGAGAGGTGGGATTTTATTCGATTTTTTTTCGATTTAAACCGACCTCCACGCTTAAAAGTAAATTAAAACTGAAATTTAATTAATGTCACATGGTTCAGGTATTAGATATAAATATTAAAATTTAAAAATAGCTTCAAAGCTGATCGTAAAAAGCGAGAGACCCGAAAAAAAAATTGATTTCATCTCGTTTTTCTTTCGCCTCGGTTCTCTTATGCGATATCATCAAATAATCTTTAAATATGCAAACAAATTAATTTGACCCATCGTATCTACCAATCTAAAACTGCAGGAAAGAGAAATGAATGAGAATAATTTAAAAGGGAACCGGCGGAATTGCTAATGAGAAATCTACAAAATTCCAATCGAATTATGCTCAACTTTATTACTGCAATTTATCAACATACAAACATAATAAACTCACGGAATTTATTCGAGTATTGTTGCCTTCATGGCTAAATATGTGCGAAAGTATTCAATCGGAACGTTATCCGATTAAATCTGTTATTAATAAAGCTCCTTCCCCCGACGAATCGGAGGAAAAGCTTCAAACATTTGATCAGTCTCGTCTAATCTTTGATGGAAGTTGAGCATCATCATCACCATCATAATAAGATTTAGGAAGAATATAGCGAGCGGCGAAAAAAAGAAAACGTTAACCAAAATCCAGGCGAAAGTATTTTGAAGGACGATTGAGGGTCCGGTAAAAGAAGAGAGATGATTGATCGATGCTTTTTTCTTTAAAGAACCGTCTTAGCTTGTTGATGGATGTTGGGAATGAATTTCAATTCCTCTGGCTTGTGAAAATTTAATTATTACATCGCCGAAAGAAATGTAATTCGTTCGGGACCGAAACATATTGTTAAAATGCACGAGAATCGCTTTCTCGCCTCGTCGCCCGTCGGTTTCTTGCCATTCAACTTTAAAAGGACAAATTTAAAGCAGAAGATCGCTGCCGATTTTATACGTTTCAGCCATTGAGACGCAAATGCATCCGACCGACGTTCGATATCCATTCGAATCACTCGGTCGCAATCTCCGAATTAAATCTCATCAAACGTCCTTCGAGCAAATATAACAACAACCGATAATAATAATCCGGTGTGAATTAGATAATAAAATCGAATTGATACGCGACGACAAGTGGAGCGCGACAAAAAGGAATGGAAAAGTGCGAAAAAGAATGACTGTTATGAATGAAAGGTGATACGTGTGTTTGTGGGAAAAGTTGAAGAACGCGGCGGGGACGGAAAACCCGTCGGGGGAAAAGAAAATGATAAGAGACGTAGGGAAGATCGCGTTGGAAAAGTATTTAGTTACAGGAAGCTTTTCATTTCGCGCCAGTCGTGACAGAAAGTAAACGGGCGTACGTTTTCTAAGGGTGGCGGATGATGTGCGTCGAAGGAGGGAGGAAGGGTGGATTTTTGCGTGGGTTAAAGCATAATAAAACCTTATAAAAGCGAGACGTAAAAAGATCGGAATAAGGGAGAGCCGAAGGAAAAACATAAATAGGGAACAAAGGCAGAAATATCAAACGGTGGATTGTAGTAAACATTATGGCGAAAAGGGCACAAGCAAAGCGAAGGTTTAGTATGAAGTAACTTACAGTTTGCTTGCTAGGGTTTATCTAATTCTTTAAGATGGGCCAGTTTATTGCGGAGTCAATTTGCGGGCGTTTACAAAACGCTCTTCGTGACGTTGGGTTTTTGTTTGGTAAATGGACCACATCTTCAGTCTTTAGTTTACAATAGATTGTTGTTATTTTATTGATATACATTCGTACGAGATTGAAAGTGGAAAGTAAAACGTGAAGAATTTACATCAAACACGTTATCATTATGAAAGTAATTAAATGGATTTTCTTTATTCGTCGCGTTATGGCAGGATTTTTTTCGAGTTTAAAAGAGAGGAGCAAAGCCCAAATGATTTATTATTATTTAACGACACTTTATTAAAATTCTATAAAAACTCATACATTTGCTTTTACCTTTATCGTCGACTTTTGATTACGTCATTTTCAGTCTCTTTTGCTATTACTAGCGAAATAATATTTTCTTTTTGTGTTAGAGACAATATTTATGCGTCAAATTAATATTTCAAACTCACATTTACTTGTAATTGTTTAATTTAAATTGTAAAATAATAAAAAGCCGCCTCATATTTCTTTTTCTATTTAACGTACATTTCACCTAATTAAGTTATAAAACAGCGATTTCTTTTACGGTTCTATTCATCATTTTGTATTAAATTATTATCGTTATTTTAATATTCCATTTACTCGTTTTTGTCCGCTCTCCACCACAGCAAGTATTTTTTGCCATGCATAATAATAACCCGAACGACTTCATTAAAACTTATTCAATTATGTAATTTTTCTCCTTCATTCGAACGCAATTAAGAAATAATGTGGAAAAGTGTCAATTCTCTTCTTGCATGCATAATACACGTATTTAATAAATGATAATGATACACATGATTTCCCGTTAGGACAAATGTTAAATGCATTTCGAAACTTTTTATTAACTAACTAGCCGACATTCACTCCGCACTCATTATTTCTATAACAATAATGACATTAAGGCTCGTCTCTGTGTGCACAAATATTTAATTAAACTTTTAAAACTGGGAATATTAAAGTCCAACCCTCATATAAATTGCAATGGAATAACTTTAAAATAGTTTTAATAACAAATTTTAATAGAAAGTTATATATTCGCGTTTTATATGCAGCATATGTAAATTGATAAAGTTTCGTCCTCATCAAGCAACTATGAAAAGATTTATGATAAACCAAAGTACGTTCCAACTAAGGACTACTTTAGATTGACTTGCAAAAAGGTATCGATTGATTTTGGGCGCTTGTAATGAGGGTACGTCGCGTAATGACGAAAGGTTCGCTCGAGGAGAACGTCTTCAGATCATTTGATTGAGGAGGCAAGAAGATTAACGTGCGGTTAAGGTGATGAGCAATCGAAGAGGATGACGGATGAGGAACGATGCGGTACATTTTAAGCGAGTCTATTTGGTTCTCGAAGCGAATTATTATTAAAAGTAACTGTGCTGTTTCACGTAGAAATAATAAATTGCGATTTTTTTTTCTACTACGTACTCGTTTTTCGCGAAAGAAAACCGCTGCCTGTTCCAATCGTTTACACTCAATTTAATCTAAAGTATAAGCGATATGAAATCAAATTTCTGGGTTACTTTCTATTTAACGCTCCTATAATAGTAAGTACCAACCACGAGTAGAGCAGGTAATAGCAGTAAAAGAATGAACTGGTAATAATGCTATATGATATCGATGGAAGAACAATAAATCATACGTTTCTCGTTCGCCCATTTTCAAAATAGTAGTTTGCGTTTATATGGAGTGGAAAAAGTAACAGGGCGAAATGAGAGAAAGCTTTTGAATTTTCTTCCAACTCGACAAACCATGAAAATCCAAACCACGACAATAAGAAAAGGAACGGCGAGACCGTTTCGCATTTACCGGAAAATGAGAACAGAAAAGCATTAAAAATGAAACGATTATTATTATTTTAAAAGTACTACTACCAACAAGTACTCCAGCAATAAAACACTAAAGAGCAGAAGAAACGGCAGTAAGTTTGGAGGTGAAGAAGTGTAGTTTGAACGAGATCCGAACAAGAAACTTTTTCCTTTTTCCCCTCCCTTATCGCGATCAGTACGTGCCGCAAATTTATTTCCACGTTATTACCGTTTTAATAAAAATAAAACTTCCTATTCCCCACACGCGTACATACGAACACACGTCTGGATGCAGTTAGATAAAGAGACATTATGAAAATCTATCAGCAAACAGCGAACGTTATTTAAACTCCGGAAAACAAACTCACGAGTAGTTGTTTCTCGAGTCATATAAGTTATAAAGACTCCCGGTAGCGTCTTCTGCTGCTTGTTCTTCTTGCTCCATCGGTAAACAAAACTCTTGGCTGCTGTCGATTTGCGAAATATTTCCTCCCACTTTCTTTCACTTTTCTTGTCGTCCAAACGATGCCATTAAATAAACATTAGTAAGAAATGCTTAATTGAATTAAATCGAATGACAAGGGGCGACTGTTTCTTTTTCGAATTGAAGAATTCCTGCTATTTAAATTGTTAATTGATCCTCGTCACATTAAATAAAATTGACTGTCTCTCTTTTGTCGCGCCGTCCCCCAACGACTTTGCTTCATTCGAATTAATTCTCGCGCAAATAAATACAAAAAATCGTCCACTACCGAGAGAGAAAGAGGAGAAAAAAATATACATTTCACAATTTGAATCGCAAATTTTATAAATTGAAATTTTTTCTTCTCCCTCGCGCGTTTTCTCTCCTCGACTGCGTCATTTATTAAGATTCCTTTCTTGCCAATGCGTAAAAGTTTTAATATTATTAATAATCAGGAGAGAAATTATAATAAATTACTGTTATTTAAATAGAAATCGCACCCCTTTTCTAATTAATAAAATTAAGAATTAGAATATCAAATCCCGATCGTATACTTTTTATTGAACGTTTATAATTGTTAAGTCTCACGCGCAATTCAACATTCCTGTGTTATTAACAAATTAATTACATAATTGATTACAAAATCGTAGACCGACAATTAAATTAAAATCCGTACAATCGCATGCAATCAACAATAAAAAGAATCTTTAGCTGAGGCGATATTAAGAATGCTTCTTACCTTGTGCAACAGCAGCAGTTACGACGTAACAAAGCGACGCAATTATCGCCGCCGAATAATAAATAGACGATGGCAATTTCATCGAAGACATCCTCGCGGTGCTAATTCTTCTGCTACTTTGTCCTTAACAGTGCGACCGATAAAACGCGCACTTGAATTTGCAACTAATTAAAAGATAACATACACTAAATGTAAACTTTGTTTATATCGCAATGATCACCGAATCACGCATCGTTATTATCAATCGTTCATAATCAACATCAAATTGATTTTGCATCTCAGTTTATTTATTTACTCTTTGCAAGTAAAGACCGGTTCGCAATCCGCATCAAATCGGCACACAATTAATTTTTTTCCCCAAAATAAATCGTTCGATTGTTACAAAATTCGAAAGTGAAATTGTACCTATCTATCTGTTTATATATTACGGTTAACGCACGACGAAGGAAAGTGAAACGTTCATTAAACGGCGACCAGTTTCTAACTGGAACCGGAGTTAAAGTGTAAGAAGTAGTGGTAATAGTAGTAAAGAACGGGCGACGACGACGACGGCGACGACCCTACTTTTACCGTACGAATGGAATATTCGGCTTGATCCTGCTGCTTGCTGCCTGCTGTTGCCGCTGCTGCTGCTGCTGCCAGCTACTACTCGACCACTAGTCGTACAATACGCAGCAGCGAAAGGAAGGAAGGAGAATAACGCTCTGCGCGAAACACCCGTGGGTTATATTCGCAAAAAAAATGGGAAATAATTCGTTTCTTTTTTCTTTTCTTTCGCTACCTCCTACGTATACGTTATTATAGTCATTATTTTACTCGAATCCGAACGATGATTCTTCTTTCGCCTTCTCCTTTCGTTGGCGACCGACAAAGCAACGAAAACGGCCAGGATTTGCATTGGAAGAGAATCTTCTTTCGGTCGGCCTTCGAGCTGCAACAAGAACTTGGGATTTTTTTTAAATTCACTCTTAATCAACGTTTTTAATTTGTTTCGATCCTCGCACTTCTTCTAGGTCACCCAACATTTTTGGCAGTTTTCTCGTAGTAGAAAGAAAGGTTCACGTAGACGCTATTCGATTCCATTTCCATGCGGTTTATATTGCGAAAGGAATTCCTGCAAAAACGTTAGAGTTGATGAGTCGCTTCTTCATTTACCTCACTCTCACCACATTATCTCTCTCTCTCTCTCTCTCCCTGTCTTATTCTATCTTCATTTCCTTTCTTTTATTTTTCTTGTTTTGATTAACTCTCGAAACTCCGCCACTACTTTATGTAATTCCATTTTATACCGCTCACGTCCATTGCATTACACACACGCATTCGACCACTAACCATTTTTGTTGGAGCGCAAAATATCAAACGTACGTCTTATTTTTTTTTTTGCTTTACTTTTTGCGCTTTGCCGAAAAAAGTTCTAAGCACTTTTGCTCGAAATGAAAACGGTCAGTTTGTACAATATGCTCGAAGGCAAACGCAGTCATCATCAAACGAATTCAATTGAAGACGCCGTAATAACGTTACGTCGTATTCGATGATGGAACTCGTGCTTGTTGTAGCAAATTGAAAAAGAAATTGCAAATACAGTTTATAAGAATCGTTTAACCGTCTCCGTTGCCAATTTGAATATTCGATATTATCAAAGGTTACGGATCAATGTTTGTTAGCTAAAAAGAGGCACGTTTATCCTTTGGTGGCTATTTGATGTTTAGTTGCCTGCTTCTTTGATATAATTCAAAGGGCATCGAGTCTTGTAGATTTCGAATTAATCGACAAACTGATCAATTCGAGCTTTTGCGAAAAAAGGAAATTTTTTCAATACTTTTATTTGGGGAGCCGGTAATTGAACGGAACGAACGTACATCAAAGCCACTATTTACCGAAGCAACAAAAACAGGTTCCATAATGTCATCGATTTTGTTTTTGTCTACTTTTACTCCTATTATTACCCCAAATTTCTATTTTCCTTTCATCTCGAAATGATGCATTTTTCTTTTCGCGACTCTACGGTACCAGCAAATTTCACGTTATGCCAACTAAAGAGGAAAATAAATTGTTAGAAAAGAGGTACACAACGGCAATGCAGTATTTTTTAACGACTAGTAATAATACCTAGCAGGAAAAGTGTTGCAAAAAATATATAATGTTTATACTCTAAATTGCGTTTTATGTACCTGTGTGTACTCAGTAGGATGCATTATTGGCAAGGGTAGTTTGGCAAAAATGGAGGAAGAAAAACTTGCAGTTGCAACTTGCTTCTTTTAGCAAAACGTTTTTTTATGAAAGCATAACCATCGCCAAGCGAGAAATCTCTACTTTTCAGTTATTGTCCAAAAAGTGGGACAATAATATGCAAGTTTTAACGATAAATAATGAACTTGATTGCTTTAAAGGAGAAAATCTAATAATCGATTGCGAAATAGTTTTCTGCAACAGCCATTAACAAATATCGAACAGGAAGCCATTTCGGGGGGGCTACGGGGGCAAAACAATAATAAACAATAATCGATTTGCAAAACGTTTTACGCGATTTCAAATGCGAATGAATCATTTTTAATGTCTCGCAAATGATTTTGTAATAAAAATTACACCCAAACCGCGTTAGCTAAATGACTTGTACGCGTAAGTACGTCTTTACATGGGAGGTAAGTGATGATGATGATCTTCGTTTATTAAATTTCATTACACACTGTTTTACCGGTTAAGGAAATTCTTGCGGTACATCTTTTACAAATTGTTTTCTAATTATTTATCTCCGCCCATCGTGCGTTTCTCTAGTAATTTGTTCTTTACCGTAGTGCGAAAGCTATTGCAAATTAATTGCTATAGGAAAACCGATATCTCTCTACTCTCTACGTAGTTCGAATAATACTTGGATTTACGATTCTTTGTCGTTGTTATCCTTAATCCACTAACCCCGAGATATGTATGTGTGTGTGAGAGAGATTTGAATGGCTCCATGTTACCGAAGAATATTATTTATATGCAATAATAATCGCAAAACCAAATTTTCAGATAATAATAATAATCCCATTCTCATTCAGTTATTGTTACATGGAGTCTACTAAATTCGGTTATTGTTTCAAATTGCATTATTATATTGCAGCATCCACTATGTAGACCCAGGGAACAACAACAAAAAAGAACGTTTTTCGGTGTTTAAATAATTAAATAGAGGAGTTAATTTATTCATGTGCACATTAACATACATCCATATATGCTAATAATGATGATGTTTTTGCAATAATAATAATAGTGCGTTACGGCAGGAAATGGAACAATAACACATGTGCATATGGTAAATTGAATTTTTGCAACAAAAAATTAGTGGTTCGTAACAATTTTGCAAAAAGATTTATAAAACCAAAACCCGAATTACGCGCCAACAATGAAGATTTACAAATACCCCATCGCTAACATTATTATTTAAGGATCTCCTATTGTTTTTAATATTAAACATATTCATATTGTCACGAATGTAATAATAAGCGATTTCCCTTCCGCAAAAAAAATTAAAGTCCGCCTTTTTGTGTTGGTACGATCAACCCTCGGACTAGAACGTGGCTTTCTACATGCCTTTTACTCTTAACGTTATCGTAGGGCTTTAAATTAAATTTCCTTTTATAACGTTTCGTGGCCACAAAAACGCACTTTATTAATCGCTTCCCTACCAGAAAGCAAAAAAAAGGACGAGAAATGAAATAGATGGAAGAGGAGCATCCGTCCTCAACCTTTTCGTTGTTTACAAATGATAATAGCAACAACAATGCACTCGTTCATTATGAATCCCGAAAATATGTAAATTTTTCATCCCCGGATTACGGGATGGCTTTGGAGCTTTTGTGTTTTTCCGTTGGGCAGGAGGAGGAAAAAAGTAATTTGATGAAAAATAAAATCTAGGCCGACCTTTTTCTCTTTTCAACGTCCCGTACCTATCCCCCTCTATCTGGAACTGTAGCTTTTATCGCAACGTTCCTTTAAGGACTCCGTCGACTTTTATGGCATCGCCAGATTATTCGGCGAACGGCGAAACGATTTCCATGCGATGCCGGAAAAGATATGAGCGGTTGAAAGAAACGCGAGAGGAGACGAAACCGATTTATTATTGAGAAAAAACATTTTGAGCGATCGACAATCAATGTAATGTATTTTTTTAATATCGCATCTACGGTTTGTTATTTAATTTCTTTCAATTTAGAACGCAATAAAGCTCACGATTGTCGATTTTATTGGAAAATAATAAAAGGAATTTTTACAATCGCAATTAATTAATGCAATAAAAGGGAGAACGCGGCAGTAACAATAAAAATTTAGCGCCGAAGAAAATAAATAAACAATTTCGTTACAATGTAAATAATAAACCAATTTGTAAGACGATTTCCACGTTCCACTATTTCGAATCCTTTACACGCGTTCAATCGCCGTCCCTTCTCGCCCATTCTTCTGCTCACTTCGTTTCTTCTCCTTCTGTGGACATTTATTTAACTTTTATTGTTTACGAGGTACCTTTTTTATCAAGTGTTTGTAATACCAGCCAAAAATAAAATAAAACAAAAAGCTAGAGATCGTTAACAAAGTACACAATCTGCGAAAACTACTTTTTTGTTCGCTTTAACAATTGGTAGGGGATTAATTCGAACAAATTTTCAAATTGCTTCCAGCTCTATTCAAATCATCATTATCCCCTTTTTTTTTTATTTGTCCGAAAAATAAATAATAATATTGCAATATCTTTTTCCGAGCACAATTAATTTTTCATAATCCTCCAATTGAATCCGATGATCCTCGTCAGTTTTCCAAAAACTCCGAATTATTAGCGTTGCCACGTGGGCAGTTAGAGTTGAAGTAATTACCAAAATCTACGCATTCGATTAAATTGGGTATTATAAGCGCACAAATGAATAGCATTCAATTGCACGGCAACTAATTAGTTATGGTTTAAAAATGGCAATAATAATGATCATCTATTACGACAGAATACGCTCATCAAATCCTTGCCATATTGTTCGCTCGATCCTCCTATAATCCACCGTCCTCATTTTAATTAGCGCTCGTCATAAAAACAAAATTATTTCTATAAGCAACGAACAGAACAGTTTCTTCTATCCCAGTCAATTTTCTCTTCAGCAAACGGAGAAGAATGACATTAATATTCGCATGGAGTGTGCAATCAGGAAATAATTTTAATGATAGACACGAGTTGAGTAGGTAATAAAAATTACAGGAGGGCGAAGAAGAAAAAATGGGAAAAATAAAAGAAACGGGAACTTTATCGAGCAACTTGACTTATTTTTCCTCGGTTTTTATTTCTCTCTCTCTCTCTCTCTCTCTCTCTCTCTCTCGCCCTCCCTTAGGCATACGACTTTTCTATCGTGCACTTCATTAAAAGACTTCATTTGCATTCATTTTAATAAAGTAAAAAGTTTGCCGGTCGTTGTTAGAAGATGAAGAGAACGAAGAAAAAGGACGAGAACGAATGAATGAATGACTGAATGAGGAAATCTTTAAGAAAATTAATTTAACTTTCTAATGTACAGTGAAACAAGGGAGACGAACGGAACGAGCGAGAGAAAAACGTAAGCAATGAACATAAGGGTGGCTGCAAACAGGGACTCCCTGTTTGCTTTATCATCCTTTATCATCTAATAATAATGAGACACATTGTGTTCGGGGCTGAAAGAACGAAAACAAAGGGAAAACGCGCGGGACGAAATTGTTTTGTTGTTAATTAATAACGCTTCGATATCTTCTCAAAACCAGAAATTAATTTAAGGAATCTGCTTAGTGAATGTTTAAAAGAGAGCAGAAGCCACGAACAAAGGCGAGGGATTATCTTGAACTTTCGGCGAAAGAGCGACCTAATATCGAATGCGATCGAATCCCAATTTTTCTACGATCTTCGAGTACTCGAATTTAAAGTCCTTTTAACCCGAGGAAAACTTACAGACAATAATAAACGTATGTCAGGATGACATTTTTCAACTACGAAGGTTTTAATTAAAGATCAACACGTCGAAATTGAGATGTTGTAATAAAAGTTTTCAAACTGATAGAAGTTTATCGCTTTTCTCTTCCCAAAAAAGCGGAAAAGAAACAAAAGGAATTTGTAATGCAATTTCCACGACTTGTTCGTCGTTAAATTTCAGTTTCCAGATCGATTCTTCAGCGGAGCATAAGTTAATATCGCCTAACGAACGAGTACGGTTCGTTTGTCGATGCGGGAGTTTTCATTATCACCAACCGGCACTATTAAGAGTAGCAGAGTTGTGGCAACTATGAGTTGTTCTGTATGGAAACGAATAATAATGGATGAGGCGTCTATTATGTATTTATGGAATAGAACCTTTCATCTTACATTAAAATATAAATGCATTATTATCAACATCGTAGCATCGCCGTCATCGTCATTATTATTACGATACACATTCATAATTATTTAGCACGTATTCGCCATAAGCTATCTCTTGTAAAACGTAATAAAGCTCTTGCGTTGCGATGGGTTGGAGCGGGTTTGTTAACTTTTTGAAATGGATTCGATTATTATTTAAACGTTCAAATTGAAAACGGTAGAATAGCTTTTAAATTAACAATAAATTATTATCTCGAGCGAAGCCATAGATCGCCATTTCAATTGAAATTGTTAGTTAGACGGTTTCGCGTTCCTAACAATATTTATAAACGTATAAACAAGAAATTGCTCGGATTCGAAATAATTTGCGCAATTCTTGACATTGAATACGCTTCATTAATCCGGGTAGTAGGTTGAATGTGCAGAAGACTCGTGTTACTGTTATAATCAGTATTAATGTGGCTGAGGATCGAGGGATTAATGCCTACCTTATCCATTCAAATTTGCTACGTAAATGGCCAATTCTTGTCGAATTAGCCGATTTATGAATCGCAATTAGTTCATAAATTGATCTCGAGGATTTCGGGAAAATCAATGGATATATCGAGTTTTATTGGCGCGTTAAATTATTATTAGCGCGGTACGTGGTAGGGAAAATTCAATTCGCAGCCAAATTATTGTTGTTGTTGCTGATATCGATTTTCGCGATTAACAACCGAAAAAAAATTGTTCATTTCCAAAAGCTTGGAATTATTGTTATTATTATTTGCAAATAGTACACGTAATTCAATGTTAATAATTTAATAATAGCTGAATACAGCGGTGGTAAAGTTTTGTTACTACCACCATTACATAAGTTTACGCCAGTTTAATTTTAGTTACATGCACAATATTACATGTTAACATTTAAAATATGTAGTCGACACGTATTACGAGGGCGGTTTGACAACAATTTCGGTTTTAACGATTGATTTTTCAATCTAATCCTTTCGAAGTCCAAAGCCTGCGTTCCTCAAGCTTTCGGTTTCTTTTGCAGAAGACTACATCGACATTTTTTCTTATCCTCTACTATAACCATCTACACAAGTTACATATATCAAACCGCCCTCGTATATGCGAATGTGTTTGGAGAATCGTCATTCCCCATGTACACGTGTATATGTTATAATATAAATTGAATATTTTAACCGATCGAAAATAAATGGTGGCTGCGTTACATATTGAAAATATTCCAACAACAAAAGGTAATTACATTGTGTAATTGCGTAAACTGTTCAACTTAAATTTCCAAATGTGCGGATGGAGTGGAGAAAAAAGGAGTCAGCTCCAAAATGGAAGTCATAAGTACGATGCACAAAAAAAGCTTTTAATGGCTATTAGAAGGAACGAGGATTGTTAATGAAAACATAGTCGTATAAAAAAATCTAATAAATTAGGCGCACTTTTAAAAAAATGTTGTATTGTTAATAATAATCGTAATACAATGGAACAATTCTTGCCTCTAAAACGCTTTAGTCTAGACTAAACGTGACATAAATTTCTTAAATTAAATATGAAGAAGAAGCGATTTTTTTTTTCTTGGTAACGTTTACCTTTTATTAAAGATTCAATTTTCTGCTAAAAAGAAAATAGCGAGCATCGTAATTCACATTATTATTATCCTTACTAAATCTTCCATTCACCGCGTACCTGCTTTTGTCTTAATATTAATCTAAAAATTGATTTATCGCATTTTATATTAAACGCCACTATTCAAACGAGTAAAAAGGCAAAATCGTTAACCATCTTCATTTAATCGAAAAAGAAACAGAAACAAAATCGTACAAAATATTCTCTGTAATTACAAAGGATAACTTTCTAAACGCAAAAAGAATTTAATAAACATTTAAATTAATATTAACCTTCAACCCGATCGCTTTCTTTCCATCCGTTGGCTCTGAAATCCGTATTCATTTGCTAATTTGATTCTCTTTCTCTTATCACATGAATGAATTTGAAAACTTTCAAAGCAACAACATCAACAAGCACTAGTCCGCAGGAGATGAATAGGAAATTAAATTCTTTAAAAAAATAATACTAAAGCATAATAATATTAGGGAAAGTTTTCCTACAATGGAACGAGCTTTTAAAAATGTATCAAATGGGTCTTTTTGGCAAATTACACGCTCACGTTTTTACAACTGGAAAAAAAGGCAGCTAAAGAGCCACATGGAAAACGCTCTCCAGCTTAATAACGATTAAAAATTAGTAATAGTGGTAGTTGTTAGCAGGGAAGTAATAGCTTTTATATGATTATTAGTCAAGCTTAATTAATATAAAACTAAAAGGAAGTTAATTGCGAGCGTTCGAGTTCCAACGGGAGTCGAAGAACGAAGCGCTGGAAGCAAAAATGGAGAGTGAAATTGTGAAAATGGAGCTTCTTTTTTGCTTTCGGTGTGACCCACATCTCCTTAAGTACTACATTACGGCTAGTGCTGGAAATAATCGTGGAATGATCTTGAATGAGAGCGAATTTGGTGTGTACGAATCTTTTTTTATCTCTCCTTCGCACGGAAGAGTGCTTTTCACATAAAGCCCCTTTCCGCTTTTATTTGCAACTTATTCTCTCCAACACCTCATACGGTCGTTCTTTCATTCGTTCGAGTGCATTCTGGTGCATTTTGACGTTTCATAACTTTCGACCGGATACTGCACGCATTCGATGTCGTTATTTGCGATAACTATATATATATATATATATATATATATTCCTTCGCTAACGCTAAATTGTATCCCGGGCAAACGAGAATCTATTTCCACGATTAAATTCGCATTTATAACCTCGCAAATAAAAAGTTAGCGCGGAACTTTATCTCAATTTTCCTCGCGCCCTCTCGCTCCTTCGGTCGTACATTTCGCATCGACAAATTGCATGTGCGGATAGTGGGAGTTAACGCGAATTTAATTAAAATATGATCGATAAATTTTTATCAAACAAACGTTAAAGCGACTCTATCGCCGTCGCTTTTTGTTCCCCGAGACGCTCATAATTCATCCTTTTATTTCAGCGTGTAGCATTTTACTTTGCAAGAAGTTGATAAAAATAAATGTCACCGGTGTCACGGTGTTCAACGACCTCGCAATTTTTTGCTTGCACAGAAGTGTCCATTTAAAAGCCCACGACGTGAACGGTTTATAAGTGACCGCGAGCAAAACAAATTAAGAACGAAGAGGATCGGCGAAATAAAGGACGATTTACGAGAGAGAAAAATAACTATTTCTAGATCGCGTCGTAGGACGATGTCGTCCTTATAAAGCGCTCGTTACCGTTACGTAAAACGTTTATTAGGCAAGTCAGAGTACGGTCTCTTTTTATTAAACCAAATTCTTAAACTGGCAAAACGGTCCCATTAAAATTTATCTTCTTCCCATTGCGAATAGTTTCGCAAATATGCATGTGTGTGCCTTTATTACTAGCGATTGCTCGTTCTCCGAACCCACCGGGCCCGTTCAATTTATGTACAATACGTGAGAGCAACGAAAAAGGAACAGTTCGAGGGCGGAAGGGAACGGTTTAAACATTTACCACTTCACGGAAACCGTATTTGTTTAGCCCCCTTGTAATCCGTTGTTTGAGAAATCTTACGCACTTCATCAACTCGGAAAATAAACTTTAAAGACTCGCCGCTATTTAGAACAATTCGCTCTTAAGTGCCAAAACTTACCTTATAAACTTTAGCGAAACTATTACGGCGCGCGCGTGTGTGTGTGTGGAGAAACATTAAAAGTTTCCTCGCCATCTTTGTGTGTGCTGCTCGCAAATTTATGTGTTGTAATAATTCAAAAGATTTTGTCGTAATTTGTACAATAACAAACTTAGAGGATGAGGAAATGCTGGGAAAAGGACAGAGGCGAAGATCGCAGATAAACCATACTTTATGCCCGTTCTTTTATCATATTTTTTTAATTAGTTTTAAGATGATAATCGTTCGTAATCCGACTTGTGACTTATAATGCGGACAATTGTTATCAACGACGAAATAAATAAATAGTAAATTGTCGCGATGATGCGAGATCGCCTTTTACGCCGATTTACGATCAAAGTTTAACGCTGCCGCCCTTTGCAAATGTCCGCAAATCGAAAGGCCCTCTAATAAACCGATTGCTTTCTATTACATATATATCATCCCATAAAAAATTGATCTCTCAAGGATCCGCATCTAAAATTGCGGAATTTAAAAACGAAATTAAGCAATTTAACTTTATGATTTAAGATGCGGGGCGAGCGAGCCGGGAATGATAAATTTAATCGGGTCGTTTTAGAGAGATTCTCGCGAATATCGTTTCTTCTCCACTCTAATTGAGGCCGTCAATTTTTTGCCCCAAACAAACTCCAGTTATTTCGCTCGCTAATTCCCAGCCGTCGAAAAGAATTCGATTCGCAAACTCTAAATTACAAATTAATTTATTATAATCGCATCTTAAGTGTATATAATGGGGTAAGTTGCAAGCGATCTAATCTCATGAATAGGGTTCGACAAGGTGAAACCGTTCCCTTCTTAAGCACGCTTACAATAAGATTGTAGGCAACTTAATTAACGAACTTAATATGCCCTATTTAAAGTTAACTAACCTAATAGGTTCGAACCCGTTCAATGTACGTGCGCCTAAATCGTAAATAATGATCGCTTTAAATCGATTACAATTTGCTCATTAAAATTATAATTCCCGATGCCGGCCATAATATACGCGTCTTCTTCAATTCGCAAATGCTTAAGTGCTCATTTAACAATCATCCTCGATTTCATTATTTCCGCTTTAACGAGACTCGTTACACTTTTATTTCCGTGCTGCACGTTCCGCGTCTCTTTGCGCGTCGAATTAATTCAAGTTTATTTAAAAAGATGATAGTGATGGCAGCTAAAGGGAAGAGAAAAAAGCCCTAGGATTAATAACAAGTCAATTTGCATAAGCAATTTAAATTTCCTCCTTTTTTCCTGTACACTTCAGTATAGTAATGCATTAAAAAAAAAAAGGTAAATAGAAAATAACACTGCGAGGAACAGGAAAGTCGTTTTAATTCCCTCCACCGTGGAAATCTCGCAGTTTCCTCTCTACTCGAGTGTGTTGTGCCAAGCTATTAAGCGAATACGTGTAAATAATGCGGAATAAATTCGAAATTATAGCTTTCGATAGTAACAATAAAAAAATACGAGTTCAATGTTAATAAATGGCGAGGCATGAAAAAGGCCGAGAGAAATTTGAATAAGATTTTCTCCGTTTTTTCTCATACGAAACTCCAATGGTTTTATGTTATTAAAAGCATCAATGATATATACCCAACATAATATCTACAGGAGACAAGAAAGATTTTATTTTTACTTCCTAGTATCAAACTTTTAAATTACTTCAAGTTCTTCGTTCGATAGTTTCTTAACTAAACAGCAGTGCATTAATTTTCTATTAGTTGCTAGACTTCATTATTTGTTTAAAACAACGCAAAAAGTTGGATTCCAACAAGCAAGCGTTCGCTCCTCGTATATGAATGTAGAATGCCCTCGAGTCTCTATTATTATATTCTGCATCTTTCAATTTTTAACCATCCTCCTTTATATTCCCCGATCGTCAGTTTGTCTTTCTCCATTTCACCAACGTAATTTATTGCTCCACTAAAGGCGACGGAGAACCGATATAAAATCAATTTGTAGGAATCGAATAGGGAATAAACTAAAGTGGAAGAAGGCGAGAGAGAATTTAATTATCAAACGGTTACAAATTAAAAAATAAGTTCGTCATCGTCAGCAGAGAGAATCGGCTTAAAGTTGACCGCGATTGTTCGATATGAAGGCAGGTGGGACGAAAGAAAAAAGGTGGACGAAAGAGATTCTTTTTTCGGCTTCGAAAGTAAGTAAAGAAAACGGGGATAAAAGACGGGAAAATGGGATTGAGTGGGAGCTTGAAATTTCTGCTTAGACTCCTTTTCCTTTTGCCATAACATAAACGACATAAGCGGGCGGTCTTGTCACACAACATGTCAATATTTCTTTAGTTGATGCCAAAGGGCAGGACTGTTTTTCTTTTCCTCCTCACATCCCCGACGCTATTATCACATGACGAAGGTCAACGAATATGTAAAGCGAAATCTTTTCCTTCCATTTCCGTTTCGGCTACCTTCCCTTTCAACGGTACGATAAGAAAAATTCCTGTTTTCTTTTCAATACGACGCCACCTTTTTGTGGATGTTATTATCGGTTTTCCTTTCGACTTCGTCTCTTTCTCTAAACGCTATCCACGACCGCCAATGGAACTTCATGTTGTCGGCCTCCTCCACGTGGACATTTCATTAATTTACTCGCTGCATTGCACTTTATAATAATAGCGTTCTGATTAAAATTAATTAATTGCATTCGCTACCCAAATCTAGACGTTGCCAATTTATTTTCTCGAAGATTCATTTTATATTAATTAATTTCCTAAAATTTAATTAACTTTTTTTAAATAAACGTTTTATTAATGTTTATTACGCAATTTTCGGAGGGTTTTCTCTCGGTAGTCTTCCTATTCTTCTCCGGTGGATGAGAATTGTAGCAGATTTCTATAAATTAATTAAAAGAAATAATTCAATTCGAAATTTGTTTTAATTCAGTTCCCTTCTTTTCCTCGTCTCTGCAGTCTTTCAAATTAATTAAACGCGGGTATCAACTAATTAACAGGCTGACTATTTAACTTTCTTCTGTTATTGAAATAATTTAGCGAATCCGCGTCATTGTTGAAAGCACTCGAAAGCTCACGTTTATTATAATAATTGTTATTGCCACTCGTCACGAAAGTACTACTAGAGAGTATGGAAATTCGCTCGTAAGAAGAGTCTAGTTTTACTTTATTAATATCCGTTAATCCTCTCATTATTATATTGTTTAAGAGAATTGTATGCGATTGTTCTGCATTTGCAGCTAAGTAATTAAAACAAATTAACGGAAAGCTGATTTAACGAACTATGCAAAACTTCGGGCATGCGAATCCCTGAGCAACGTTTTCAAACTTATCGCTAGATAAATCAAAGAAATTGCAATTTCATTCTCTACCACTATCTATTTGATCATGTCGTATTATCATCGCTATTTGTTCTTATCGTTATCCTTACAATAGCTGCGGTACGGGTAAATCCTTTTAAAATCGCTTTGCAACTTTTTCCCATCCATGTTCAGTATTAATTTTTTTTTTCATTTTCATGAAGGAGCCATCAAAGTATCGAAAGTTTGTTGAGGCCAGTTAAAATGACCGTTAATAATGAAATTTTATTAAAACGCGATCTAAGCAGCACGATAAATTAATTTCAGTAAAGCTCTTCGCGACGAGAAAGGATAATTACGAAATGGATAGTTGAGTTCTCTAGTACCGTTCACTGAAATTACTTAGTTTGTTGGAATATTTCCAATAAATATAATGCAGGAAATATAAAAGCGATTGAATAAGGGGGAAAAGGAAAGACGGAGCTGGACGCAGTCAAGTGCATACTTGAAATTGCTGAAGATGAATTTTGTTTCTTAGCGGAAAAAATGGATTGCTGAATCGCATAATCGGACCGAATCTCGTAGTAATCCCGCGATTCGATTTATTATTTTGCGATTATTAATAATAAATTTGTTACCAACGTTTATGTTTGGCAAATAATAATCGTTTCGAAATGTCGACAATTAATTGAAATTTCAACTCAACATTTCCCCTATTGAAATAATATGACGTCCTTGTTCTTCCCTGTTTTCAATTATTATTTTAAAAAAATAGTGACGATAAACACGATTAAATTTTAATAATAACAAATTTAATTATCGTAAATATCACGTTAAATTCGCATCAATAAAAAACGCCCAAATTTTTTGTTGGGATCCAATCGATTTAAAAAAATTAATTACAATTTAATTAATAAATTACTACAAATAGATTAATTCAAAATGTCTACAATTCGAATTTTGCAAAATGCTAATAATAATAATAACAAACAGCGAAAGGCAAATAATAATGGGAAATGATGCGGGCCCTTTTCTTCTTTAACAAATTGAACAACTGTTACCAGTATCCAACCTAAAACAATCCTTGCCTTTCTGACCTCGCTCTCGCCAGCTTCTTCTTTCTCATTCTTCCAACCATCATCATCATCATCATCCGATGTCCAATTTAATAAAAAAACTACACTATTTACTTGCATCTGTGCCCTTCTGGATATTATTTGCAATAGTGGCTCGACGACGAATCTAATTGAAACCGTTAAAAGTCCAACGGGTCAAAAACTAATTTTGATCAAATTAAAAGCAAACCGTTTAACGACACAACGAATTTCTATCGTGGACTACAATAACACTAAATTGCACTTAAGCTAGATTAAAAGTAAAACTTTATTGTTTTCGATAAGGGCATTAAAATTATATCCTTCTTCTAATTCTTATTAACACGCATTCGCATCAACTCACTTAAATCACATCGATAAGCTCGCCGCCATAAATTGCGACCTCGTTACGTATAAGAAGAAGTAAAATAGAAACTCTCTCCCCATCCCTATGTATCTTTTGTATTCAAATTCGGTACGATATAAATAAATTGCAATTAAATTAGCGCAAAAATCGTCGAATAACGTTTGCCATAAATTGGATCACAGACGAGTAAAGTTTTAATCGTCGATAGCTTCGAAGTTCTTTTAAGAGCAAGAGCTTTTGCGTTGGCAATTAGTCGAAAGTTCGGCCTAATGAGTGCTCCGTATAAAATATGAATTTGACTAAACGCTATTACATTGTGAACGTGCATAAATTAATTTGCGTTGGTGTAATTAACATCTCTAATCTCTTATAGTTTTATTTAATTTCGAATGCTTTGAACTCGAAACGACCCTTTTGCAAATTATCCATTTTCTACAAACATATTTAAATGTGAACGTAACTGAATTTTATAATTGCTATTATTTATCATTTAATTTAACGTGCCAAAGCGTGTGTACGAGAACTTTATAATTTAGAATATTGTTATGAAGTACATCAAAAGAAACCTACATCCATCCACCCACACGTAGTTGTCGTTGTTGCACACTTTTAACAACGACATTGTTATTCCGCACATCGATCTAAACTATAAAAGCTCTACGGCAAGACCTCTTTGCCATCTCGGAAACGGTTGTTGTAAATTAGGGCCACGAAATGGATAAACAACGTGACCGAATTGCTTGTTTCGTCAATTCGAACGAAACCTAATCGATTGGCGAAAACTTCTTCGAGTTGTTTCAAAGGTATTTAACACGTTAAGACATTTGAGATATTCGATGCCGTTGATTTTATTAATAATGCACATACGGCAAATTTATTTGAACGTCGTTTAGTATTGCTAACGTTGTAAATCGTTCGCAATCGTTATTAGTCTCCTTCAACGTTAGACGGGCACGCGATTATTAATTATTATCCCTCGACTTTTTTCCCGCCTCCATCTTCAAACTCGAAGAAATTATTGTTTCGCATTAGCGTAACGTTAGGGAAATAGAAATTAATCGATGATAGAGATAAACTGGAAATAATTCAGCTCGACTCGTCGTGGATTATTTCACTTGTGCGACAATCTAATTGATAATACGTAGCATTAGTTGCAAAAAGGAGCAGGTTTTTTGCTAACAAAATAATAATTTCATCCGCAAAAAAGGGGATATTCCGCAAAAGTAAATTAAATTATGACTTAATTATACGGTTGGGGAACATTAAAATCCATGTATCCCCCATACTTTGCGTATAATTTAATTACAAGAGAAATAATTATCAAATTTCTAATTGAAAAATTCCATACGTGGACCTACACGACGCACATCCTGAAAAGGATCAAATGGGAGTAATTACAGAAAGAAAAAAGTAAAATAAATAAAAGGGGCTGTAAATGAGGTAATAAAATAATAAACACGCATCTACATATAAAAGAGCTGTAAGCGTTAAATTAAGAAGCCCAAACCAAAAGAAAAAAGGAAACTTATAATAACAGCGACCAGAAGAATAAAAAAGTAAAACAGAAGAGATCAGCAGCGAAATTAATTAAATTTCGAATTTTTTTTTTTCGTTTCACTTCTTCCAATTTGTATGTAATTAATCAAGGCCTCTTCAGAATTGTTTCGCATAAATCCTTATGCGTGAAATACAAATACTCTTTTTTTTGTTGTCTTTCACAGTGTACGCTCTTCTTATTTGCTCCTATTTTTCTTTGTTAACCTTTTTTAATTAATTTCCCTCTCCATCTCTCTTTCTTTGGTTCTTTCTCAAGCACAACACCGGAGAGACCAAATAAAAAACAACAACACGAATAATTTTTTTCGTCCAAAAATAATTTAAATTAGTAAAGCGAATAAAAAACAGACAATGAACTTAGGCAAAAGAGAAGAGGGTAGCAGAAAATTGTAATTAATTTAATTCCTCGAGTATGAAAACTAAGTGACCGGACTCTTTAAATGTTCTGAAAAATGATAAGTACGCAAAATAGCGATCGTTTTTCTGAAATTTAACCTACTGGCCTCTTCCGAATACAGGAAAATATAAGGCAGCAAAGGAAGGAATAAGCGAAAACCAAATGATTCTTATATGTACGAGGGAGGTTTGATAACTTGTTTCGAATGGTTATACGAGGGGATAAGAAACGAATTCGATGTATTCATAAAATTTCATCCTTTCAAATGACAAATGTAATTTTGTAAGTAATTCTGGAATTAGTGAATTGCTTAAACGTTCATTTCAATTTAAGTGTTTGAAGTGACTAAGAAAGTGGATAGAATTGGAAGGCTTAAGCCACTGAATTAGCTCCATCGCAGTAAGAATGGGTTCACGAAACTCCAAACATTCTGCAGAAGAATCAGAAAGCTTGAAGAAAGCTGGCACAAGGGCTTTGGACTTCGAAAGGATCAGATTGAAGAATTAGATCAGCGTTAAAGCCGAAATTGTTGTCTGCCATTTAATATACATCAAAACAAGTTATTTATCAAACCGACCTCGTATGTACACATGCATAATAAATCAAACCAAAACCGTCCTAAATATACCGAAGAGGTTTCTATTATAAATAAAATTACACAAGGGGTTGAAATTCGATAAGGAGAAAGTAGTAAGATCAGTTTCGCGGAAAATAAACCGAAGATAGAAAGGAAGAAAGAGAGAGTATAAAGGCAACGAATCTGGTTTACTTTTATTGGATTCGATTCCCATTTCTTTTCATTCACGAAATAGGAAAACATAATGTAGCGGGCGAGCCTACAAAAAGAAATATTAAAAAGAGGAATTCGTTAAAGATTTCATTTCCTTCAGGAACAAAACAGAATAAATAAATGGTAAGAAGAAGAAAGTCATCTTTTTCGCTCGTTGCTCGCTCTTTCTTCTCCCAGCATTTTCCGTTTGGCAAAAATGCAAATGCAATTTTCAGTTTTTCGTTTCATTTTTGCTTCTGCCACGAGCAACTTAAAACAGTTTTCCACGCTCTTCTGCATGTGATGTTTCGAGTGATATGTGGAAAGGAAGAGATTTACCTGAAATATGTAAAGCCCCCATAACGCATACGGCACGCACGCATGTGTATGGAATGTAGATCGTAAAGCAGTTAAAACTCGGATTTTAATGTGAGGCACTAAACTTTACATGCGGGAATTTACGTTTATTGAAGCATCGCATTTACATTAATGAATATTAAAGGCAGAAACAAGTAGCGGTTAAATGTAAAACTTTGATTTAAATTACCTGTACAACCGCCGTATACAGCTGCAACTACTGCCCGCTGATATTTTCCTTTTTTTTTCCCCATCTTGTTCTTCACGATGCTCAGCTACTGATTTTAATTCTCCGATAGACTTCATAATAACGCATAAACAGTAGTGAAATAGTTTTAATCACTACATACAAGTAACTTAAGAGCGGCGCAATCGCTTCAAGGTCGTGAAGACATTGATTATGATCATGGATCAAGAAGAGCAAAAACATCTTCTTCCCGACCGTTGACTTGAATCTCTTGAATTCAAATCAACGAAGTTGTTCAAAATAAGGTTCGGCAATTAGCGCTTCGATGCATTTAAGCATCTCGTAGTGAATGACGCTAAGTTCATGTCACCAAAAGCATAACATCGTCCTCCTTGGATGAAGACCTTCTTTGAGCTTATTCGGACTCAGTTATTCCCGAGATCAAACGAAAGCGACTTTGGTATTGCTGAGGAGCAGAACGATTGCGTGTGAATAAGAAAGCAGCTGAATTGGAATAAGCAAGCAAAGGCTTACATCGAACTTCGTGGACTTAAATTTAAGAGAATGAAGAGATTGATCGGGAGATTCTTTTCCGGCGGATTTTTCGGACCTTGCGCTATTCGATGATTAGTTATAGCGATCATTATTACAAGCCATCGGCCTGGGATTCTCATCAGCAACCACCCGCAACTTGTTCATTTACTTCAACAACATATCAACTTCAAACTAGTAAATTTCTTCAAAGAAGCAATCAAGAAGGAAAGAGAACCTATTGACAACTTCCAGAATGATGTAGAGAAATGAACTATTGACTAATAGCAAACTTTTCTTCGGGGTAATAAAAGAGAAGTTTGGAATCAAATTAGCAAACCTGTGTTTTTATTTAAAACAAGTTTCGTGACGTTTTTTTTTGGGTGTATTATAAATATTGACCGGGAGCCAGCTTGATGAACATGTCGAATAATTTTCGGTGCTCATTAATCAATTTCATATTTCAAAAAGAAAATTCGACGCAATTCGCTCTCGAGCCAGGATTTCTATTAATCTCGCCCACTCCACGTGCCTCTTCTTTTATTCAACGCGTGCGAGAGAAGAATGGAATATTTGGTTTATCGAATAAAATAAGAAAGCTCGTTGAATGTAAGTGATATAAAAACGATTTAGAATAATATATAAAAAGCCTTTCCTTTGATTGATCCACCCGAGCCAGCGAAATAGCGAGAGAAAAAAATGAAATCTGAAACGAATGGATACGATGGAAATGAAAAGAGATTTTTCTTGTAATGATACCATCCATTCCATCCGCAATATAATAACATTAGGCATTAACGTTAGAATGGCGTGGCGTTTCCAAAATCTCTCTCTCTCTCTCTTTCTGGCTACATTTTTTCGCGAAAACCGTTTCCATTAAGAATCAAAAAATTCATTCGAATTTATGTATAAGTATATGGATGGATGAATTCCGTATAAGCAAAAAAAAGGCGAAATGGCGAACGTTTTATTTCGCAATCGTCGCACCCTTTCTTTAACATCCTCCTCCTATTCATTCCGCCTTTCTTGCTATCACGGTTGTTTGCCTTAAAAAAATTATTGAAGTAACGGCAATTTGTCACCCCCATAACGTTTTATGCCATCATCATTTCCTGAGACCTCTTCTCTTCATCCTCTACCACAACACATAATTCCATAATTTTTCTTCATTTCGAAAGACAAAAAAACGAAGAGGCAGCGAATTGCGGTTAAACCGTGTAAATGGGGAAGACACTAAATCAACCAATTTGAGGTGTATTAGTGTAAACTCGTCTCATCCGCATCAAGATGATTGTTATGATGAAAAAGTCCGTTTCCCTCTCTCTCTCTCTCTCTCTCTCTCGTTTTCTTTCTCTCACGTCAATTAATTACTTTCGCGTCGCTTTTTTAACATTCGTTCCAACGTCATACGAATGAATGATGAAATAACGATGAGGACGTAGAAGACGAAGAAGAACCCTTTCATGTGGCATTCCATTATGAAGGGAAAAGGCTTCCGTATAAAGCTTTTTAAGAGCGACATCATCATTAGCGTTAATTCCGATGAAAATTAGTTACTTTCCTTTATTAAGAGCCGGCTGAAAGAAAAGTTCGTTTTTCTTCTACGGCCATTGTTTACGGGTTTATTTAGCAACGCTCGCCTCTTTTTGCGCGCCAATAATCGATCATAAAGGGGATAAAGTTTACGTAACTTTATCGGTCCCTCTTCTGTTCTTTTTCCTTTCCGCCCCTTTTATTACAATTAAATTTGAATTTCAAACTTTCGGCTTATCGATTATTTAGGATCGTTTGTTTTGTTACTGGCAAAGGGTTGGAAAGTGAGACGAAGTTATTCTTACTACTCTTACATTGTATTGCGTTAAAATTTAAAGAAAAATAGTAAGATTGCTCCACTTTTTTCTTTTTATATGGCAATAAGTTATTGTCATTGCACGCTTTTTGTCTCGTAAAGTTTCACGAAATTAAAGACTAAATCTAGCGTTTGAGGATTGGAATTAAAGTTGCTCGTTTATTCGAGCGTGCGAAATTTTAATTCCTCCTCAAATTCCTCTAGATTAATATCTTGCATTCTTACACATTCGAGAGCATCGAGTGATATTGTATTGATTCTTGTATCTTCTTTTTTTTGTACTAAAGAACGTATTCGAGCATGCATCATCATCATCTTCTTATTCGCTTCGAATACTTTTTCTTCTATTTTTACTGCCACTTTAACTTTCATATAAATTCAACAAATATTTACACATTTTGTATTCAGGAATTGTACGGCAAAGAGACGCCGTTTTTTATTTATTTCGCAAAAAAAGAATAAAATAAACACACACACACGTGGTACAATACAGCATCTGCCAGAGAGAAGAGATCGTCTTTACATTTCATTAATATTCCTTGGATATATTTCGAATTTCCACTACATTTTACTTTCTTTCTCTCTCTCTTTCCAATTTTTTTTTTATTATCCTTTCGTTGAAAAACTCTTCTTCCAAACCGTTTACTGATATCAATCTACTAAACGGATACAAAAAGGAAAATTTTAATCGAAAACTCTAAAGCTTCGAACCGAAGAGGCGTTAATCGTTTAATTCGACTGCATTCGGCCGTTGATAAATTTAAACTTTTCCTGATCAATAAATCCGATATTAACAATAACTATAAATCCTCGCCGGTTCCTTTTTTGTTCCGCTGCAATAATAGATCTAAATCTATCGTTTCCTAAAATCGCTCGGAAATAAAAACTGGTTGGTAATGGAGAGCAGTGTATTTGGCAAAAAGGAATTGAGAGGATTTTTTTTGTTGGTGCAATGCGAATCGTTAATAAATGGAAGAACGGGCATAAACCATTCGATATCGTTTTGTGATGGATAAATATTCAAACAACCAAAAATAAAAACAAAAAGGAAACGTGGAATAGGATGGGAAAATCGACAGATTTAGTAGGTGTACTGGACTCAACTATGATAATAATAGTGATAGTATTGTTCTGCTGGCTATAATAATACTATTACTGAAACTGATCTACCGTATAGCGAAACCCTATTTTTCGAATACATTTCGCAATACCCCATTGTGCAAATATATTCGCATTAAATACAACAAACAGGACGACTCCTATTCGCGTTCGGTCTTTTGACCAGCAAAAATAAAACCAAACGCATTCTTTTTTGTGTTTCATTGATGGCGTTACTTTCTCTCTCTCTCGCCCCTTTTTTACGAACATGATAAACGATAATTCGATCCTCCTATTGCAAAAACGACGCATAAAAAATTTCCCTCGCAGTAATAAATTTGCAGCAAATAAAAGAAAACAACTTCTATAATGGGGGTAAACAAAAACACCCTCGAATCATTAATTTTAGTACGGCATAAACGGACAACGACAAAAAGAGAAACACGTGTTTGTCCGGCATATAAATATCCGCAATTACTGATACGTATTATATTTCGCATGTTTAATTAATCGGCACAAGACGAATGTGCTTCCGGCCAGCATAAACTCTCCGGCTTGAAGTCGATGGTTAATCCTCTAGGATATCGAATAAAATCAATAAATTCTTCTTAATTCGCATTACATCGACTTTAGCTCACTAATTTCGCAGAAAATGCGAACGTTACTTTCTTGCGAATCGATAAGCTTTATTTACCGAATGCAGGTTGCATCGAAATCGATTCGCTTGTGCTTTTCTCGTTCGTGTGCGCGAGCTTTAAGAATACAAATTTTGCATTCCATCCGCGGCCGTGCACAAAGCGTCGTCTAATAGCGATGTACGTTATAAATTACAAGACTCTAGCCCCGGCGTAATGTAATGTAAACAAGTAATTTCGAACGATTCTTCACGTGTAATCGTTTATTATTAATTTAATTTAATTAATTAGATTCAATTTCACGGTACGTTCGTTTCTTGTTTTAATCCTGGAAGAAGATGGATATAAATTACTTGGCAAAACCACCTCCACGTTTTGTTCTAGAGAATAAAACGTGTGTGTATATGTGTATAGATTCTAAATACATCCTCCTACAATTTTCCCCAGATAAGATTTATTCGCACACTATTTCTTCGTTAACATATGCACACGTATACGACTATTCGAAATAAATGACCGACTCCATCTGTTCCATCCGCTCATCATTCGCCGCTAATTAATGCAACTAATTTTTTTTTAATTAGCATTTTTAGGTCCGCAATCGAAGCGCTCTGTGACCGGTTTTTCTTTTACGAACGAAACGCGAAATAAAAGTTTTTGTTTGCCGAACTCTCCTTTCCGTAATCTTCTGCGTTGTACCGCAGTTAATTATAACATTACGTAAACCATTGTTGACGTTTAATTTGCCATCTAATCTATTCGTAATTAAGGTACCGTCGCTTTGATTGTCGCACAATAATAATGAACGTTCCCGCTTGTTAAGGATACCGGTTAAATTATAATTAACTCCACGTTATTATTCCGCAGAAGGATTTCGTATTGACTCGCTAACTAACCGATACGCCGATTAATTACAAATCGCAACGAGAATTGCGGAATGAATGCGTACCTACTACGTGCGACAATTTGCGAAAAGAAAAGCAACTTTATCAAACGATTTGCTTGCTTTCGCCTCGCTTAATGCAAAAATGTTAGGGGAAAAGTCTGTTTGCGTCTATAAAAGATGGATTTTCTTTCGCAACGAGACGTTCGTCCTACCATAAATCTCGTTGTACGCGGGACAGGGAGTGAAATAAAAAGGGACGAGTCGACCCGTAGAAAATAGGGAAGTTTAATAGGAGGAAAAACCGTCGGGAGAAAAGAAATAAATAAACTGGTACAGTAAGAGATATGTGTAATTATTTTTATTTAGTTTCCATTTCCCGTCCTCCCGCTCCTTCTTATCTCTTCTTACGTTTTCGCTCCGGCAATTTCAATTCAATTAAAATCGTCTCTTCCCTTTGTTCCGTTTCGCTACAATCTCTTAACAATTCTTTCCGTGCTCCATCTTCCTTATTTTCATTTAGTTTCATCCGTTTTATTAATTTCAGTAATACACGAAAAACTCTGCACAACGATCGATGCTATGCATTTAGATTAGGAAGATTTAATCCGTTTCGCCTTTGTTATTCTGGCGTTGC
Organism: Hololepta plana; assembly: GCA_963695495.1. NCBI lineage: Eukaryota > Metazoa > Arthropoda > Insecta > Coleoptera > Histeridae > Hololepta > Hololepta plana. The sequence goes on along the minus strand of OY968834.1, from coordinate 1,565,177 downwards.
ATCCGGATTGTCGCGATGGTTTACAATTGATGGGTAATTTTAAAAATCATTACGAAAGCCTATTGAATAAAATTGCGTTTCTATAAGGACGAAAGTTAGAAATATTATTGCAAAGTCACGCCAAAAAGGTTCTACATTTGCGATTGGGAGATTTAAAAATAAACTGCCGATGGCCAGTGCCAATAATTGATAAAGTACGATATCGAGCGATCATTATGATCCTCTATCTGAAGGGGTTCAAGAAGACTAAACCAATGGCCTTTGTAATGCTTGTCATCCAAATCCCAGCCGAAAATTAGGTTGTTTCATTCAAGAGAGCAAAAGTTTTCCGTTTAATACGTGAATAAACCATTTCAGTGTCAATGTCCTGAAATTATCAGACTTTAACTATAAAAAGTTACAGATATTCCCAAATGAAGCAAAAGAACAAGAATTCTCTAGATAGACAAAATTTGAAGAAAAATAAGTTTCAAATTATGAATGAATCTCAATGTAGTCGAATTCAGATTTAAACTCTTATTGATCAATCTCTAATGTATATTTTCATAATTAATCAATTTCGGAGCAATAGCTTGAACAAAAATTGTAAAACCAGTTTGAACACAAAACAAAGATTCATTCAAAAATGCGAACTAGTTGATTAATAAATGAGAGTTTCTAATTCCGTATTGTAACCTTGTCACAATTCCTTATTTACAAATAACGACGAGTGCAAGAATGAGAGAACGAAACAAAAGTGAAACTTTCGTAAGCGAAGAGTGTGGTAAAAGAGGAAATAAAGATCCGCCGTGTGCCGTCCTCATCATAAAGATGCATACATTTTTTTTTTTTTGAGGAAGTCTTATCGACGACGAAAAATCTTCACGGATAACGTACATGTGTTACAAAAATATAATAATAAAAGTGTTTTCATTCGATCCTCTATCTATCTTGTTGCCTATTTTATTTATTGAAATGCCACAATTTACCTTTCACTCTCTTTCTCTCTTTCAAAGGATACTTACGTGCATATATTTACTTGTTGGCCAGTTTTATATCGTTTATAATATCGTAAATATCCGACAAACAGGAAAAGAAAAATTAACAAAACTGCAAAGAGCAACAATGAGAGGGAGAGTGGTATAAAATGGGAAAAATTGAACGTTATTGTTCTTCTTATTTCTACGATTTACCAAGATGAATTAACACTTCTAATGTAACGTGTAGATGGTAAATATTCCACGAGAGTCTTTCGCAATTTTTCAATCTCCTACTTCTCCTTTGTTTTCTCCTTCGGTTCTTTCTCTTTACAGAGAGCAAATCTCCTTTATAAATATCCCGTGGTAGGAAAGATATTATTCTTTTTTAAAGTAAAGTTTATTTTTCATACCATCTTTAGTACAAAGAAAAGGGAATAAGAAGAAGGAGAAGAAGTTTGTAAAAGAATTTACATATTGGCCATTCATTCGTTTGATGATGACTCTTCTGTATCAGATTTGTCCAAGTATTTACTTCTTCTTCGTTTCTTTCTTTACCTCATTTTGGATTCTTTTCCTCTCGTTCCTCCTTTCTTTCTTCGCGATAATAAAATGTATTGTAACTTGCCATTAAAATTTACAATGCACACACATTGACGTATGGCGTATTTATAAGTGTACATATGTGTACCTTTCCTTTTATTTCCTCCAAGTTCTTCTTCCTCTACGTTTTATTCCTGATGTTGTTGTTGTTGTTCTTCTGTTACTTGTTCGGTAAACGTACATAAGATAAAACTGAAACGTATACATAATAAATTTCCGTCCTTTACCTTTTTGTTCGACTTCTTTTTGCCTGTGGAATGCAAAAAAAACTCCTTTCGATTTTCATATTATTAAATTCGGTATTGTTATAAATCATTTCAAAGGAAGAATAAAAGGGTCGATATTTCGAATCTAAAATAATTACATCTTGAAAAATGTTTATGCCGTTACAACGAATATTTATTATCTCAATTGAAATTATTCCTTTATGTAAACCGTCCTCTCGAATAATACATATTCGCGTAATTTCAATTAAATGTTGATCTTCTTACGTTACCATTGAAATGGGTCTTTATGCGATGGCAAAGAAGATTTAAATTTATAATCATATTAGAAACCGATTTTCAAAGCTATTCTTGCAGATGTATGCGTCGTGAAAGAAAGGATGGAGAATTAATAAAAAGGAAAATAAAAGGAATTTCCCAAATGTTTTTCATCTACTCGATCGTGATTCGTTCAATTTGCTATACATTTTTTTATCTCGCTAGAAAACGTTCTTCGTTAAAGCAAATATGATTTTTACAAGAAAGGAATGAATCTGAGGGACAGCTTGCAAATGGAAGAACATTGGAAGATGGAAACGAAAATACGTTCAAGTCGTAGGACAAACAAGAATTTTTGGAAAATCAAAACGTAAATCGAACTGTACGAATGTCGAAAATACCAGATGTTCCAATACTAATTCCTCGGCAATAATTGAAGGCTTCCAAGCTGCGAGATCGACATTTTTAACTAAGAACTTTACATCATCGTTTTGTTAAGAAATATGCCGCAACGTACGACAGGACTTAATGAAACTTTTGCGGTAAAAAGAAAAGAGATAAAGCAGCTGAAAAAAGAAATAATGTCGCAAAAAAAGTAAATAAAACTTTAGGTAAAATAAAAGTGAAAGAAGATGTTAAGGTACATAGTGCGGAGCAGCGAGCAAATTTAATTATTTACACAGAACCTTAAACTCATGGAAATGTAAACTTTAGCGAGTCGACGACGACGACGACAACGTTGGCATAAAATAATCATTTAATTCCCACGAATTCTTTTACTGCTTGTTTTCCCCTTGAAGAAAAAAGAAACCGGCGAAATAATAATGAGAAGCTTTCCGTTTTCAATATTAATTTTAAATTCTTTCCCTCGTTTCTTGGTTTTCCTCCGTTAACAAGAACCTTCGCGCTCATTCGTTTCGTTTCCACGTACTATATACGATGCGGTGCATCAAGAAATTTAAATTGGAATCCGTGGAAAAGACGAAAAGCGACAAAGGGAAAACGTTTGCTGGGAAATGATTAATTGACGGCAAAATGTATAATATCAGAACCCTTGATTTTAATTACCACCTGCTGGAGGTGTTTCGAAGCATTTAAAGTCGTATTAAACATATTCCCGGTGCAATGCAATCTTTATCCAAAACAAACATGAAAGGAAAATGTAGAAGCAAACAGTTTATTTTCGAATTAAAATCGAATAATTTAACGTGCAAATCGCACAACTTGTTTCTCTAAAGGGAACGTATTTCGTAACGAACCGCAGCGACTACTATTCGCTTATTACGCCATCAATTGTAAATCAATTTCTTCGAGCAATTCCATCTTCAAATTTCCTTTCTCCGTCTTAATTTCCATTCGGATAACGTAGGAATAAATTGACCTGGAAATAATGGTAACATACATGCACGTAGATTGGGTATTCGATTTTTCAATCGTACAGCAACAAGAACAGCAACTGCCGAAAGAAGGAAGAGAAAGGAAAGCTGGAAAACTGACGGAATGGGAAGAGGTCCGTTAACGTATACGGTATAATAATAAATAAGAGAGGAAACCCCCCCGAAAAAAGCGAAACCTAAAATCGATGTTATGTATGGAAAGCAATATAAAACTGCGAAGAGAGATAGATGGAAGAATGGGGCACGGAATGAATGGGAAAAGAGAAGAAGAGGACTGAGTTTCGTATCGAGAAAAATATATCTCTCTATCATCAAAATATAGCAGACCCCGAAAAAAGGAGAAAGAAAAACGACCAGGAGAAAGGGCGAAATGGTAGGTACGGGGTGGAAAGGAAAAGGAATGAAAACCATTTTCTATACGCCAATATTATACGTATTTATTTACTACCTCGCTTTATTTGTCCGATATTGTGTACCACGTATAATATACAATACACCTATATCCTCTCTTCTACATGGAAACCGTACACGTGGAAACAAAAAGACAGTCGGTGTAGAGAAGGTAGCAAAAGAAAATTGACTTGTATATTTCATACAAATTCAAATTGTATAACTAGAATTGGTTGTTATTGTTATTATTTTCCTTGCGATTTTCCTTCGTTCGCCCCCCCCCCCCCTGACCTTCTTTCCTTTGGCTTTATTCCATCTTAAATTCTTTACGAGTCGAATCTCTAAGATTTCAAGTGATAGACCGTAAACTAACCAAAAAGAAAACGAGAAATTGATAAAAGATCGTCGAAGGATAGTCGCCACAGAAACCGCCATCAAGTAATAATTTATTAGAAATTAAATGGAAAACCTCCAAAGAGTAATAACCGTAAATATCCATTGTAATTTGAAATAGACTTTTCGCGAAATTGGCTTCGAAGTCCGATTATGACATTACGAGAGCAGAATGTTAAAAAGAAATTGTTATTCAACTGCTTTTAATCTACCGAAAACAATCCGTTTAATCTTAATTTAAAGGTAACTAATCGCAGTGCCACTCACTCGCCTGCATATTTTCGGGGTGATTTTTTTTACGTTAAAACAAATTTTCAATTTCGCGCATTCTTTTTATCTCCTTCAGCAAGAACGAAAAGGGGAAAACAAACTGGAATATTGTTGCTTTATTACGGGGTCGGCATCTTCAAACGAACCCCCGCACTTGTGTTGCCAGTCGTGTAAAAATAACGAAGAACATAAACTTTATTCTCTTCTTTCTCCACACACATGCATAATAATAAATATATTTATGGATGAAATATATTTTCAACACGTGATATATTTATATGGGTATATGAGCAATATAAAATAGCACGTGTAAGCAGCTTGTTAACTGCAAAAAAGAAGAAGATGAAGGGCAAAGCAAGAAGATCAGAGAGAAACGAAAATTTTGCTTATTATTACATGTTATTATCCGTGAGCTTTGTTCCTTTATTCCTTTCAAATCCTTCGCTGCGGCAGCACGGATGTCCTTTCTCATCATTTAAATTAATGGACGACGTCTTGTTACTTCGCCAATAAACATTTTATGTCTGCACTGTTTTATTTTCGCATAATGCAAAATACAAGTCGATTAAAACAAATTATAAACTCAGATAACGACATAAATTTAAAGTTTACGAAGATTCCAAATTATCTTATACTTTTTTGTGATGGCTCTAAATACGTTTCATTTATAGAAGCTGTAAAAGTCTCGTTCGAAAGCAATCTTTCTCAATCGAGGGAAGACCCTTATAATTAAGGGCTAATTAAATTAACGTAAAAAAGATGAAATAAGATGAATACTAAAAAGAATCATTCATAAAAATCAAGATGAAGATCTCTTTGAGTTCGTAATTGAATAATTATAGGTAATAACCCATCGGATTTTCGTCGATGTTTATTTACAATATCGAAACTTTTCAAATTAGAATTTATTTCGATTAAGAAATGTTTCAGCTCGAATTCTTTTAATTATCTTTACATTCGAGTTCATTAATTAAGCAGACGATAACTTTCTAAATGGCTTTTTAAAGAAGAAAGGGAAAAAAGCTTATACCGTGTATTCTTCAACAAATAATCGATTCGCACGTTTTGGCATTTAATTATGTGCCGAATTTGTGTTAATGCATGATATTAAATTAAATTGTAATAAATAACTGAACATTATTAGTATAGCTATTTTGAGTCCGATATAAATTAATCTCTGTTGTAGATGTATTCAATGATTTATCGGCAATAAATCACTAATAGGTAATTATAATTATTAATGAAAATCGAGGATTAATTCAAAAAAAATCGGCCAATGATTTCCAAATAAATCTAAATTAGCTTGCCAATAATGCGTTATTATTATAATCGAAATTGTTTCGTTTCAGTCGATTGTTCAAGAGGCCGAACATTAAATAAACGCGATTTATTTGATCATCTTAAAGAATTATAAAATTTGGAGATGGCAGAGACATCTCACGATGGACGCCGGCAAGTGGTCCTATAAAACTTGTGAATTTACAGAAAATCTCCCTGCAAAAATGTAATTCTTTAGTAATCGTTCGTTTTCATTCAATTTCCTCGCGTTTTACACAAACACAACAAGTAAATTGGACAGGAAGGCATTACAGCAAGAATTATTGCCTTGTATAATACCGTTCTTGCGCTTAATTTTATTTAATTCGTTTTTTAATAGCGTTATCGCCTACGAAAATCATTCGAAAGGCCCATTTAGGAAAGAACGCACCGTGAATTAATTAAAACATAATGGTCGATGTTCTACAATAATTACAAACTTTCACCCCAATTATTTCGTTTTTATTTATGCCAGCTAAAATTTTGAATAAAAAAAACTCGGCCTTTGTTAAAACCAAAAGTATTTTATTGCCACAAATCGCACGCAATTTTCATTTTCCTACAAAGTTTCGTTTATACAAAAGAAAAAAACCTATAAACAGATTTCAATTAGATGAAAAATTCAATTACATTTTATCGTTCTTCTTCGCTCGTTTCGTTCCCATCATCTTCCTCTTGCGCACTTCCTTCGACTTCTTGTGCAACAATTCGATGCTCTTGGCGTGATTGATGACCGATAACGTCAATTGTTGCATAATTTCGTCCTCTTTCCCATCAACGCTAGCGTCGTCGACGGCAATTAACTCCTCCTTATCGTCCGTAGGCATTTCCGCTTCGTAGACGTACATATTCGTGTTCTTATCGCTGTGTTTAGCTTCAATTTCTTTAACTCTCGCCCGTATCGGTCGCTCCATCGCGAACTTCGCCTTATTAAATTGTTCCTTGTTCACTTCGAAAGTGATCGACGTGAAAACGCTCTGACTCGTCGACGTTTCCGGTTCCGTCGTACCGCCACCAACGTCATCTTCGTTCGTTATCAATTCCCTTTTCTTCGTAACCGAGTTCTTATCGTCGTCGTCGTCGTCGCTCTCCAAAGTGCCGGGCTCGTAGAAATTCGAAAAGATTATCTTCGGCTCTTGCGCTTTCATCTCCGGCTTCCTTTTGCTCTTTCGCCTACGCACTTTGCGTCGAATGACCGACGACTTCTTCGGCGCGGGAACGTCGCCAAATATATCGCCAAACGGATCGGGCTTTGATTTTACTGTAGTCGGTTTTGAGGTTGTTGTTGGTATTGTAGTTATTTGTGGCGTAAGAGTTATCGATGTCGTCTCTGAAGACGTTGCATAAGAAGTTGGTATTGAAGCGGTGGTCTGCATTAAGTTAACATCCAAAATCTCCATTTCTGTGCCCAACTTTTTCGTTGTGCCATCAGTTTCCTCGTACTTTTCTGTAGTGGAACCGATCGAAGTAAATTCTTCGTTAGTCGTTCCTAAATACACTGAATCACTCGTTGGAACAATGGTGAATTTCGTTGTTGTGGCATCTTCAACTGTTGTTGGTTGCTCTTCTGTAACAGCGTAGGTCGTTTGTTTTGGAATTGGCATCGTCGACATGGGAATTGTTGTTGGAACTTCTTTAAAAGTAGTTGGAGTGTTTGTTATCGTCGTTTCGAATGTTGGCGACATGGTTCTCCTGCTTGTTGTCGATGATGGTGTGGCTGTTTCTTTTGTTGTTGTTGCTTTCGACGTTGTTCTCGATGGAATTACATATTTACTGGTTAAAATAGTCCTTGCAGTTGTTCTTCTACGTGTTGTTGAAATGGTCCTTGCGGTAGATGTTGAAATGGGCATCGTTGGAATACTTTTTGTTGCTGTTGTCGTTCTTGGCGAGCTTGCAATTTTTGAAGTCATTTTCGGCGAAGTTGTTGGTATTGAAGTAGTCGATGTTCGACCGGTTATTGTTGTTCTTCTTGTGGTAGTTTTATAAGCTGTCGGTGCTTCTGTTGTTGTTGTTGTTGTAACTGGCAAATATTCTGTCGTCGTAATTGGTTTCGTTGGTGACGGTATCTGCGGATGGTTCGTCGTGGATTTGGTCGTTGCTATCGTCGTGGTGGTTGTTGTTGTTGTGCCAAATAATTCTTCGAGCGGCGTCAACTCTTTCATTTGCGTCTCCATTCTTCCGGTTGTTACCGGCCGTTCCGTCGACGGTACCGTTTCCGGCTTTTCCGTTGTCGTCTTTGTTCTTGTGGTTGTCGCTTTTGTTGTTGTCGTTGTTGTCGCTTTCGTGATTGTTGGCGGTGGTTGTGATGATGGTGGCAATGTTGTAGCTTTTGTTATGATTGGTGGCGTTGAAGTTGTGGGAAACGTTGGTATTTTAAATGGCGTCATCGTGATCGGTATCAAATAACCAGCGGTCGTGATACCGAACGGAGTCGTTCCTCTCGTAAACGAATCGTAACCCGTATCGTAACGATTTCCTGCGGTAACGTACGTATGGTGCGGCAAAGGCGTTAAAATCGCCGGTACGTACTTGGTGACTAAACTGTCTTCGGTTACGTAATAGTTTCCGTTGCTGGCCGCAGGTTTTCCTAGAAATTTCGGCACTCGATAACCGCTGGCTGCCGTCGCCGGCGGCAAGTACGTTACGCCCACGTAATACCGATCGTCGTTCGACCCTCTCTTCTGCGTGTCCCCATGGACGAACCCTTTCGCTCCGTCATAATCCAATCTTTTGCCGTAATCGTCGCCGTAATCGATGCCCGCAATTAATTTACTACCGTCACGTGCATGTTGCTCGTTGGCCATCAGAGGCGAATCGGTTTGCATGACGAAAACGTGCCCCGGTGCACCGTAATAATCCTCGTCGCCATCGTAGTCTTCGTTCCACGCCATTAACGCGTTGCGAGGCGTTATCTTATACTCCAGCACGTACTTGTACCCGAACGAGTCGCGGTGTCGGATGCGTTTGACGGTCCACAGGGCCAGCAATCGATCGCCATTCGGTGGATTCTTGCAACAATATCTTCGTCGATCGTTCGCATCGATTCGATAGTAGAGACGTTCCTCGTGCGGCACGAGAAATAGTTGTCCTTTGGCCAAGACGGTCACGTCGCCGAAAGGTGTCACCTCGTCGTCGTCGTGACGGCCGGCGATCGGTGCGTCGTAGATCAGATGGCGTAAATCGCGGACGCGATAATACCGCTCCTTCGTTAGCGCTTGATAAGTTGCCTCGCGTAGACCGCGTTCCCAATTGAATTTCCGCGTGCGATGCGTTATCGTTGCGCACAGGTCCGATTGGAGAATCAGAATGAATTGAACGGAAAACGTCTGCAAATGAAATCGGCAGGAATTGAGAAAAAAATTGATAATCGGTAAACGTACTTACAAGAATTTCACCGTGTAACCGCATCGTCACGTTTAGGTATCATCCTTTCGATGGATAAACCGCGTCTAATGCGATTACGTTGGCTTTTACATCGTTTTCTTTTCTTTTGTTGCGTTCGGCGTCTAATTCGACGTTTTCTAACGCAACAATCTGCAAAACCCCACCGTGCTCCTTCTTCTTCGTGTTATTGTTGGTAACACAATTCCTTCCATTGTAATTACTTTCCTATTTGTGTTCGTTCTTTGTCTATATTCACGCAGCGTTTAATTTCAATTCAAATCCATTAACTTATGTGTAACAATCATATTTTCCATAACGATTACACTTTTAAAGAATTCTCTTTTCGCTGAGGGCTAATTATCGATTCGCGAATATTCAATTGACAGTGTTCACCAGTTTACTCATCGTGGAAATTCAATCGTAATTCTTCCTCTTTCTTCACGGCGTTCGATCGTAATTGAATGCGAATTTATCGCAACATTTTATCGTACATAAAACACCTTAATGTGTTTAAACTTTCGTGTCTACTTTCTAAATCAAAAAACCGTGAAGATTCTAGCGTTTCGATAAAAAAATAATAAACAAATAGGAAAAGAATAGAAAAGAAAAATGGTTCCATTTAAGTTCAAGGAATCGTTTCGTAAGACAATGGAAACTTTTTTTTTACATGAAGAAATCTGTATCAATCGACTAATTATTTCGCGATTCCGAATGAATTAACGAGTAAAAAAATCGTAAATTTAATTGAATTCGAAACAGATGCATTACGAAATCCGCGTGCTATTGACGTTGTTATCTTGCAACGATTTGCGAGGAATTAGCGCTGCTATTGCACAAAACGAAACAGGAAATTGCCATCAATTACAACTCAATTTGGAAGAAGGCGGCCGCAATTTTATGCAAGAATCGCACACAGCTTCCTCCGTCCTTTACGTTGAAACGTTTCAAAATTCAACTGGTGCAACAATACGAAATGCTCGCGCTCTTTATCGGTCCTCGATCAAGGTAAATTGCTTTTGATGTTAATTAACGCGTAACAAAGCGGGAATTGCATTTCGAATAAATTAAATTGGCGTCGAAGGTTTCTCTATTTATTGCAACAAGGAGTGTTCTTTCAGAAACTCAGACGGTAAACCGTTAATGAAAGATTACCTTGTTCGTAAAAAGAATCAGCTCTATTAACACCGTCAATTACAGACAATTCAAACGCGCTTAAGTACAAATCCGATCGCTTCCTAAACGTTAATCCGTCTTCTCCTTCTTCAATTGACTGAGCCTCGTCAGACACGAGTCTCGCCATTGCCGTCGCTCTTGCAACTTGTCGATCGGCACCGTCGCCTCTAACTGCTTCGCAATCTCGTGCACGAGCGGCCCTTCCATCTTGATCAACGTCGGATTGAACGTCTTGCTAACGGCATGAATCGTATTCGCGTACCGTTGACAGTAATTGACGAAGCCCTCCGCGTTCAAATGGGCCGTTTCCAGCGGCCCCATGAACGCGTACCGCGGGCCCAAACCGTCGGACATCACCTTATCGACGTCCGCGACGTTCACGATGCCGTCGGCGATCAGGTTCCACGTTTCGTTTAATATGGCGTATCTAAAAAAAAGAAATAAAACCGAATCGAATCACTCCGTTTTTTGGCGACCATTCATGCGTTCGCTTACTGAATGCGATTCAAGACGAAACCGTCGATCTCGCGCGACAAACTGACCGGCGACTGGCCGATCTCCTCCATGATGGCGCGCGTCCTCTTCGCCACCTCCGGATCCGTGTACGGGGCCGGCACCAATTCGACGAGCGGCACGTAATACGGCGGATTGACCGGATGCGAGACGATGGCGTTCTTTCTAAATGCCGACGACAACCGACAATAAAGAAGGAATTTAATTCATTCGTTCGCTTGTCTCACCGGTTCTTCAATTCGCTCGTGAACAACGATGGAACGAACGTCGATGTCGAACTGGAGAAGATTGTGTTCGGGCCGGACGCGGCGTCGATCGATTTCCATACGTTCTTCTTCAAGTCCAAATTCTCCGGCACGCATTCTTGCACCAACACGGCGCCTTCGACGGCTTCTCGTAAGGAAGTCGTACCTTGAAAAATCGCAAAATAAAAGGCAAAAGTTAACGTATAAATTGCGAAAGAGGAATTAATTGCTGTTCGCGATTAAACTAATTTCAAATGAAAAAAGAAAACAAAAATAACTGATAAGATTATGAGCTCGTTGCGACATTAATGGCCTTATTATTTTTGGAATGAACGTTAATTATTTCGCAAAAACGCCAACGGAAAAATGGCAACAATAAGACGTGAAGCGTAATGAAATTTAATGTGCAATTAAATTACCCTTAATACAATCAAACTGTTGTTCGGCGTTTAGCTTTCCCCTAAGTAGACCTCGTTGCTCCAAGGCTTTCAATTGCGATCGAATCTCGTCCAGCGCCGTGTCTATTTGCTTCGGCTCGATGTCGTAAATCGTTACTCGATAACCGACACTGGCGAAGAGCATGGCCCAAGAACGACCAATTAGACCGCTGTTATTTAATCAGACAATAAGCGAAATTAACGAGAGAGAAATGTGCTTTTATTAAAATCGATCGGATCAAGTATTGATGCCTTTGTTACTTTCCATTTACAACATATAATTTACCTTCCAACAATGCCAATTCTCTCACTTTTCACGGACATTTCGTTCGAGTACTATCTACTAATTAATGCTAAACTTTATTAATTCTCTATTTGCTTCCTACTGAGAGAAAAATTATAAATACGTCGCCTTTTATAATCTCTGTAAAACGCCTTTGAGTATCTAATACCACGTGATTTTGTAGTAAGAATCTGGATTCAAATTAGTATTAACGAATACAGTAGAGCAACCTTTTTATATTTACTTTACTGAACATGTAACCTCATACAATTAAATGGTATATACTTATTTGCAATCTTCGAATTGTTATCGCCTAAAATAAATAAAATGTTTTGATCTTAAGAAATCGAAGTTTAACAATTCGTTAATCTTCATAACATTTTGCCACGATAATTTGAAAAGAGATCATAATTTCTCTTTAATCTTCAATTAATGACACAGATTTAATAGGAAAACATTCTCAAATTGGTCCATCGAACAAAAATGAGATTATTATTGAATAAATGGAAAGTTACGGTCGCTGTTTACATCAAACGTTTGTTTGCATTTCGTATCGCGAATTCAAATAAAATATACCAGTTCTTCTTTTAATTAACCGAGAAATTCAATAATTATTTATCGACTAATTGTGCCTTTAGCAAAGAAATGCACCGCCAGCACGCGAAAGTACCTTCGCCAACGCTACAGATACCTGTAATAATTGAATGACGGTGACAACAATCAGAGCAACTGCTGCAGAAATTTAAAGGCAAATTAGTCTAATTAGAATAGGAATTGGTGTATTTTCAAAAATAACTCGCTTGTAACATGTGATAAGAATTGAAACGGTATAATAATTATCGCGAGGGGAACACGAACGAGTTGGACGTAAATTCTTTTGCGAACTGACAAGACAAATTGATGATGATGATGACTCATTTGATCTGTTGAAATAACAACAGAGACGTAAACAACTTAAAAAAGAATAACAGTAGTAGTAGCTTTCATAATTTACAACATTAATTAATTGTGTGCATAGTCGAAACACATGTGTAATTAACACGCACGTGCCTTAAGTGTAATAATAACAACAAAAAAGAAGTTCCAAGTCGAATGAGTATTTGTGTAGGTTATGTGAAATTATATGTTAATTTGTAAATAGGCCAAAAAAGGGATTAACAATCTACGTAGTAATGGATGAAAGACGAGTAGCGGATTATTTCGTGATCGCTGGTGTGCCGGACGATCCGGAAGATTTAGACGATTCCGAGGACGTTAATCATTTCAAAGATGGTCACAATCAAGCACCAATAACTGATATCGGTATCTATTTCCCCGAACTGGACGACGTAGAAGTGCCATCCGATTATAATGTGATTAAATACACGCCGACCGGTTTCAATGCAAATCTGAATCATGGCAGCATACGAAGCAATCAATGTTATCTCTGCTATAAAAGGGGACGTGATAAACCACCCTTGGTTGATATTGGTATTATTGATGATGCAGTTGAAATTTTCAGATAACTAAAGAAATCGTGTGTTACAGGAGTGATGTATGATGGAAAGGAAAAGTTGCTGCCAGATGCTGAAGTAATCAAAGAAAGTTTTGGAAAGAATGTTGCAAATGTTAACAATTCGAATGCATTGACTTACATCTCATTTCGAAGGGGTCAGGCAACCATGCCTTGTAATGCATTAGTGGTAACTGACATTTGTGTGGTAATTTCCAGTAAAGGTGAATCTCCACCTCATGCCTTTTGTTGCATATATAAAAATTTGAATAAGGGCATTGTTGGCAGTGATGTATTTCTCTGTTACAAAAAGTCCATGAACAGGCCCAAGTCCTTAACATATAAACCAGGTACTTTATGCAGGTACATTGATTATCAGTAGTTTAACATATTTACTGGGAATTGAGAAATACTCTTTTGCAGATATCCAATGATTGATTTACCAGATTTTCCATTTCCCAATTCTGTATCATTATTTTGCTTGCCAATGGGTGCATCCATAGAATTGTGGCCAAAAGCAGCAGAACAGCCAAAACCAGTGTTCAGTACATTTGTATTAACAGTATCTGATGCCAAACACAAGGTTTATGGTTCAGCAGTAACATTTTATGAAGAAATGTCCGCTGATAAATTATCAGAAGAACAATTAGATTACTTTGGATATGAAGAAAACGGTGATTTCACATTAAACGTTAACAAGAGTATATGTATATTATCCCATTGGCCTTTTGCTGATACATTCGAAAGTTGGTTGTTATTTTTACATGTAAGATTATTTAATGTTCCATATAGATGCTAATGTGATAATTTTCAGAATATGGCATCCAGTAGAAAGCCATTAAGCATACCCATTGAAAGATATATTGTGCAATTACTAGACGAAGTGCCATTTCCGGCGCCGAGGACGCTGGTACAATTATCTCCGAATAATACAGTTATCTTAACTCAGCCAGAAGACTTACCGCTACCGAGAAGCGCTGCAAAATTTAGTAAACTGTTGCTGAACTTGGGCCCCGAAAACAGTTTAAAATTATTGCTATTAGCGTTGACCGAACAAAAAATTCTTATACACTCATTACGTCCAGATACATTAACGTCCGTTGCCGAAGCAGTTTCGTCGTTGTTGTTCCCTTTTAAATGGCAATGTCCGTACATTCCTTTATGTCCTTTAGGTGAGCTGACTGAAGGCATATTCCATGTAAACTAATTTTAATAAATGAATTATTTTCAGGGTTAGTCGAAGTTTTAAATGCTCCATTGCCATTCTTAATTGGCGTCGATTCGAGATATTTCGGTTTGTACGAACCACCGATAGATGTTAGTTATGTGGATTTAGATACTAATGTGATTACGGTAAGTACATCACAAAATTAGTTTTATGGATTAAAAGTTGTTGTTTAATATTCAGGTTTGCGAAATACAAAGATCCACGTTACACGTTAAGCTGTTGCCTAAAAGAGCGGCTAAAACGTTAAAATCGGCTTTAGAAGATTTATACGTTAAGTTACAAAGTCACGCAAATCAAACCGTTGTGACAAATAACAATGCCACAGCCGATCAAATGGAAGTCGAACTGCAAAGAAGAAAGAGAGAGGCGAGTAACCTTTTAGACAGTACACAACTTACTAACGTTCACATTTGAAATTTTAGCAAGATTTAGACCTTCAAATACAAGAGGCCTTCTTGAAATTCATGGCGTTAACGTTGAAAGGATACCGCTCGTATCTGTTGCCCATAACTAAAGCACCGACAGTCGGTACAACGGATCCGCAAGCGTTATTTCAATTGAACGAGTTCTTGAGATCACGCGATAAAGCTTATCATAAATTCTTTCAGTTGCTCATGCACACTCAAATGTTTATCAGATTCATTGAGGAGCGTAGTTTCGTAGCGGACGGTGATCAGAGTTTGGCTTTCTTCGACGAGTGCACGGAGAAACTGAACGGCGACGATAGCGATGTACGTTTACGCCTTTTAGAACCGGACAACACTCACATCAGCGAACGAACGGTATTTTTATTACCGCCCGAATCCATACAAGGTATTCTTATACCTTTATCTTTTATAGCACAATATAATGCTTATCGTGTTCTAGATGAATCCTATACATACACTGAATTTACGCTTGACCCGTTACTACTGGGCAGCAAAATGCGTACGCATTTAACGAACATAACACAAAACTTAATAGCACCGAGTTCGCCGATGACGAGGAGAACCAAGCACGAAATCAAATCTGCACAAAAATTGGCCAGGTCCTTGTAAATTACATTGAAAAATAGACATGCCATAACTGATTTGTTGTTTTGTTACAGGAAGAGCGTGAAATCGCCGGAATCATGGGCAAAATGTTTAAGTGGTACAATTCACACGCTGTACTTCATGTCATTGCCCAGTATGCTAAGTGTGAACGTGGGTAAGGAAAAGGCAATTTTGCAACAGGCCTACGAACTGTTGGTGCGTGCCACTCAATTGAAATTGAGTTGCGACGAAGTGTGTTTCCGTCTGATGATGCAGCTATGCGGCGAACACTCGAAACCCTTGTTGGCGGTCAAACTCCTTTTGCTGATGAAGAAATCTGGTATACAGCCAAACGCTTTAACTTACGGGTATTTCAATGCGCATTGATTATTGTTGTATGGTAGTTTTATGAAATTCGATTTAGATTGTACAACCGTTGTGTGTTAGAAGCCGAATGGCCCGCTCAAGCCAGCTCTAGTCAAGTGCTGTGGAATAAATTGAGACACGTCGTTTTGGGTGCTGCTCATTTCCGTTGGGCCGCGAAACGGCAAGCAGCTAGAAAAATGTCAATATCGACTGAAGGCGGTATATTTTATTTGTTCGTCCACGAAGCATTAATAATTTCACTAATCAATGTCTAGGTTCGCATTTATTGGATAGAGCAGCGTCTCGCTCGTCTCTCGATTCCCACGAGACGGCACATTCTGAGACCGGATTATTGGAGAAACTTAATCGTTTTGTTAGCATTGTTCGAGGTGTTAATACGAGTGAAACCGTTGTAGATGGTGGTATAGTTAACGCGGAAGGTGGTACGCAAGATGCCGATGAATTTGAAACAAATTCCAATAATAAGGAAGACGTGCAAAATACGTTCACGCCCCCCGAGAGTCCGTCCGAGTACTTGCGATTGCTCTCGAGATCCGAAAGTGCGGGCGATGCGAACATCATCGATAAACTGCAGCAGAATTCCAAGAAGAATTGTTCGAGATCATTACAGTTTAGCAACGAAGAGGGCGAACAAACGGATCCGGACAAGATGTCACCAACAAAGTATATAGATCAATATCCTATTTTATAAATCATTTAGCTTTCTAATCGTTTTTAGGATATGTAGGACATTGGTAACGGAGAACGATCCGTTGGGTGCATTCGACATAAACGAGGCCCGAACTGAACAAGCATCTAAGACAAATACAATGCCACGCACGAATAATTCGATTCCGACAACGGACGAACCGGTTCTGTTCAAAACGTCCGTTCAGAGATCGGCTACATTCGAAGGTAGCCCGCCGGCTCAAAGTAAACTGCATCGGTCCGAAACAGTTCCTGCATCGTCGGTCACCTCGAGTTTAGCTAGTCTAGGTTCTACGATTAAGATAAATTTTAGGTAAATAATTAACCGTGAATTGCGCACACTAATTTGTTAGCATGCTAAGTAATTCAAAAAGGCAATCAATGAGAAGAAACAAAACAGTCGATATAGCATCAAGTTTTAGAATATTGCTAAGTTTTGTTTAAAATGAATTAGCATGTTTTGGGCATGATTGTGATGTTTATTTACATTTTATGCCGTTATTTTTTATTATTATTTTTAAAGCAATTGATCGCACGTAGCAAGTTGTGTTCTTTTTAGCCGTTATGCACCAACACGCCTATCGTTGAGAAAAGCAGACCTCAAAAAATCTCAGCTATTAATCGAAAATGCTATTAATAACTTGAGGTGCGTATAATTACGTTTTCTTTTTAACATCGATATGTTTGAACATGAACCTAATAATCACATTGTGATTGCTCTTATCTAATATCAATTGTAGTCCGAGCAGTTTAACCGGGAAGAAATCGAACGAGCTCATTCAAGGCGGCATCAGTAGCCTGAAATCGGCTGCAACGACGGTCGCGAAGAAATTGGACGAAATCAAAGAAGCCATATCGACAACATCGACGCCGGTTAAAGTATTAGCGAACGATCACCGATTGCAAACAGACTTGCTGGAAACGGAAAACGAATCGACGGACGGCAGCGAAGGCGGCGACAGACAACGTAAAATATCCGGAGAATTAAGTAACTACAAGGGCAGTCACACGAATCTAAAGGATGCAGAAGAGTTGCCGGAAAGCTTGTACGCAGTCTCTTGTGATACCGAAGGTATACTTCTGACGAACTTTATTATTTTAAGGCGTACAATATGTTTTACAGTTGATAGTGACATGGACATTATACTGACCTCGTGTTCGCAATGTCACAATTGTCTCTCGTTGGTCTACGACGAGGACATCATGGCAAACTGGTTTCCCGAAGATTCGAATTTAAACACCGTTTGCCAATCCTGCTATAAGCCCACGGTGCCATTACTAACGGTGACGATAGCGAGCAACGATTCGAAATCCGCAGAACCGTTCAGCGTGCCCTATCTGAATCCGCTCGTCTTGCGTAAGGAACTGGAGAACGTTCTAACAACAGAAGGTGACCTCAGCTTGGGCGACACGAAATTCGTCGAGGAGCATCCGATCATTTATTGGAATTTAATTTGGATATTCGAGCGTATCAACGTGACGACGCACCTGCCAAATCTGTGCTTGAAATATAACCGTAACAACGATAAAGCCGACGAGGAGAACAACGGAACCGAAGGCGGCGATAAAGGTGATCGCGTAAACGAAGATTGCGTTTTGCAACCGGTGGAGGAAGGAGCCGATCCGTTAACTCAAGAACTCGCAACACAAGGTAAACGAATTTAAAATTCGAATTTAACATTTACGCCTTTCAAATGTTTTAAACTTTTTCAAGCGATACCGAAAGTATGTCGTTGTAAGTAACATAGTTTTGTATTCGTCGCCCTAATCGGTCGCTCGTTTTCTTTTACTAATTTCTGCCGCTTTGTTTCCAACAGCGCCGGTTAACGTTAAATGCATGTGGGACGATCCGCGGTTGCACCAAGGAACGCCGTTATACAAATTGTGGACACGTAGAGAGGCGACTTCGCTGGATTCGACTAGCAGGTAAATTGAATGAATATCGTAGCAGTTGAAGTATAACGTAACTTTGAAATTACTTCATTTTCTTACTACTTCAGACTGATGCAATCTGTGGTCAGTTCGATATATTGCAATGATTTGTCGGTGCCGTTGAAGAAACTGGCATCGGAACGGCTGCAGCAACAGAGAGGCTCAAACGAAAAGTTATGTTCCATGTCCATATACAGAGAGATATTATTTTTAACGTGTAAAGCAGTGGGCAGAAGCAATATAGATTTAAATGCGTTCGATAAGCAATACGCGGCAGCATACGGTAGACAAGAGAGAACGATCACTTACAGTCCACAAGATAGACCGTTAAACATGAATTCTATATATTGCAGGCAATACTTTAAACCGCTCCATTTGCCTTGATTTTTTATCTTTTTCCTCTCTTTCTCCCTCTCTCTCTCTTCTTGCTTATGTTCGTCAAATTAATTTTTTATGCAAAATTATAAATAATCGCACCTTGTTCGTTTTCCTTCGTTTTTTTTATTTATAAGAAGTTCTCAATGAATTAATTTGATAACAATGTAATATAAAAAATCGTTGGTATATATAAGGAGTTTTCGACTTATTTCTTCCCTCGACACTTAAACTTCCTTGACCATGCCGGAAAGAAAAAGAATCGGAAAAATTAAGTTTTTAATTATTAATTTGATAGTTTAATTAAGACATAATTATCATTATTATTAAATTGCTACATGTACTTAAACGTTATTTATGTACTCACTATATGTTATTATTATAATGTGTGAAGGCCAATTTATTTTATTCTATTTGAGTTGATCGATAAAGGTTTTTAGCAGTCTTCTCAAAAAATTAATACAACGTTCAACATGGATAAGAAACTCACTACAACATAAAGGTCTGTTCAGCACAAAGGATATTTTAAACAATTTAATTTCAATGCCGTTTACATATGAAAAAAATTCAGATGCTAAGGTTTTCCCCGTTTTTAAAGTATATTAAAAAGTTTAAATTTAAGAGGACTTCTACCTGTTTGTTATTTAAGTTCGTACTTATGAATCTGTCCAGGACAAATCAAAATTTCAACGCATTTTGGCCTGTTCTTCTTAAAAAATTAATTAACTAAGTGGAGAACACACAATTCGCTAGTGGTGCTCTGCATAATAAAGTTATTTCATTATCAGCTAATAAGTTAAGTTCATTTATTTTTGATTTAGAGTTTAGAAGGGAGTAATTTAATAATGCAATAATCACAGAGACTATTTAAATTATTTATTTACACTAAAAAATATAGTCAGGTATTGCAAATATTCAAACAATATTCACGCCACATTCAAATACGAATTACACGCAAAATCCATGATTATTGTTCTCAACTATCTCATGGATGTAATCCGACAATCCACGTGGTAATTGCCCATCAAATTTACAGATCACTTCCCACGAGGAACGTGGAATTTCCTTTCCATACACTGGTTTGACCTGCTGTACATTTATTTCCGGCAGTAAGTGAGCAAAAAAAAGACATAACTTGCTTCTGGTGATGACGTCTAAGTCTGGAAACTGTCCTCATGAAAAAGAAAGCATTCATATGTGCGGCCATGGCATATCTCGTCATTTTAATGTACTTATTTTCAGTAAAGTACTATCTATTTTTGAAAACCAACCAAGAATTATGCAACGTTACTAGACAAGGGCAAGAACAAGAAAGAATAGTAGAGAACAAGAATATTAGGAGCCTTAGAAAGCTGCGAGTTATCCAGCGCGCGAAGCACTAATCGAATACGCTTCATATGAGTGGAGAGAGTCCAGGAATCCGGCAATTTATAGTTTTACATTTTTTTCTGTTGGGTTTTCACATGGACATTTGTTTGCTTTGTCTTTGTGGTTGTTGCATTATGAAATCATTCCCTTCTAAACTTTAAATCAATAATAAATGAACCTAATTTATTAGCTGATAATGGAAATAATTTAACTATGCAGAGCACCAGTTCCTTTCTGCGACCCTTTAGTGAAATGTGTTCTCCATATAGTTAGTTAATTTTGTAATGCAAATAGGCCGAAATGCTTTGAAATTTTGATTTGTCCTGAACAGGTGCATATAGTTTAAACTCAAAAGAAAAAAAAACAGGCCGAATTTCTCTTGAATTTTAAGTTTTTTAATATACTTTAAAAACAGGCAAAAGTCATTAAAATCTTAACTTTTTTAAGACACCTTAGAACAGGGCAAAATCCTTAAAATCTTAACTCTTAATATACCTTAATAACAAGACAAAATCGCCTTGAAATTTAAATTTTTAAAATATATTTTAATAATCATCGAATCGACAGACCTATGTAGTAGTAAAATCATTTATTCATGGTGGATATTTTAGCAAACGTTAAATCGGAAGATACATTAACATAAAATCAAATTTAATGTTTTTAGATCACATAGATTCTATTGATCAAAGAAAATATGAATCTAATTAGGCACTAACTTGTATTTCTCTTTTAAAGAACCATTTATTTTTTTCTTTAAAGGATCGAATCCATTAACAATTTATCCAAATTCGGCGCAGAACTTAATCCATAGTCACTCGTTTCAATGAAGTAAATATTTTTTCACTATAACGTGTTGGTATTTTATACTTTTCATTAAAAAAGAACTAAATAAGCGGAAACTACAATTACTTAATATTAACGAAAAAATATATGGAGTTGTACAATAAACTACGCAAAATAAATGGTCCATCATTTTTGTGGTTCCTGAGTTAACATTCAAAAATTTCAATTTTATCTCGTTTCTTTGATAAGAAAAATATCGGGTCTCTCTTCCGTCTTACATTAGAAAATATGCAAGTTTCATTTTAGATTTATGTTAATATAAGAAAGAGACGTAGAAGACTACTTACTACGATTACTAATTATTCATCAAAGATATTTAAGTTACAATCTTTTCAATTCTTATATGTAAATATATATACTGAAAAAATTACATCACAACTCATCATCATTATCAACTGATTACAGAATAAATACTTTATGTACAATTTTAGACATTTCCTTTGCTTTTCTGTCAAGAAGTTTGGCCAAATATTTTCTTTTCGTTTAAATTAATAATAGAACTATTTAATAAGACCGTATGTTAATGAATTCACTTAAAAATTCTTTTAAGACACTCACACTTATAAAGATGTCCATATAAATATATATAATTATTCATACATGATAAGGGCCACAATAAGATAATACCACTTTTCTCTCTTACTGTCTGACTTGCATACCATCTTAAGCAATTCCACTTAAAAAAATCACACTATTTCCTTTCACAGATTTGTGAAACAGGTGTGCGCTATTACTTAATTATGTTTTGTTGTTTTATGTATATAAGCTTTGGAAGTCAACCATCTTTTTCTTTCTTGATTCACAAAGGAGAGAAAACCAATGAATATATGTTTATTTCTTTTTTAATTTACAAAATTGTGCATCTTCTAAATGGACTGCGTCCATGTACGCTAGGGAATTTATTTGACCTCTTCCCTTTGCTTGATTTATCTTTACGTATTTCCCTTACTAAAGTATAAAATGCATCATCTACACCCATTCTTGTTTTTGCTGAAGTTTCTACAAATGGCACACCATATTGTTTGGCCACCTGAAAGTAAGACAAATAATGAATATTCGATAATTGCAAATAATTCAAAAGTGAAATCACAATTTCCTTTAAGGTACTAGTAAAATTTAAATTTTACACTAACTTAAAAAGACTAGTTTTTCTTGCTAATTACCTCTCTTGCTTGAACCATATCAACAGCCCATGCTGATAAATCACACTTATTACCAACTAATACCATTGGTACTTCTTCAGCATCTTTCACTCTCTTTATTTGTTCCCTGTATGTGCCAATATCTTCAAAGCTCTTTGCAGAATTAACAGCAAATACTAGTAAGAATCCTTCACCAGTTCTCATATACTGATCTCTCATCGCACTGTATTCTTCTTGTCCTGCTGTGTCTAATATATCTAATAAACATGTTTCACCATCAATAACAACTTGTTTTCTATACGAATCTTCAATCGTTGGGTCGTACTCGTCGACGAAGTGGTTCTGTATTAGCTGTATTGTTAAAGCTGATTTACCAACACCTCCAGCTCCAACAACGACTAATTTGTATTCAGTCATCTTGATTAATTTAAAAAACAAAGCAAGTATACCTAATTTGTTTATGTATCAATAATTGATAACAAGCCCTTTTTTATAATGCAAGGGATGCTTTTTGTGTACTATCCCAACATTACTTTGAACTTCCTAATAACCTTAATCCACTTATTATAAAATATAAATTAAATTTACCACTATCTTTCGTATCTTTCTCGATTAGATTTACTTAAACTTTAATTAATTAATTATTTAAATAGCAGCAAAACAACAAAACTATACATTCAGTTCATGAAAAAAAGTAACTTTTTGACACTCGTAGAATTTCGAATCACTTCAGCCAACACAAATTATTTAAAGCACTTTTAGGTTGAAACAAGTGTATTTTCTTTAATTCTTCATTTACGACGAAAAAACAGTTCATTTAAATGCGGTATATGTCTGTGAACCAATTAAGTAATTACTTTACACTTCAGAAAAGCGAATTTATGTAAAATGTTTGCTTCTACTAAGCTACTTCGTCTCCTATATTAACTGTCATGCAAGTTACAACTATGACGCACCCAATTTTACTAAAAAAAAGTCATGATACCAATTAGTAATTAATTATCAGTGATGATTCATTATTTTCTTACTAATAACAAGTTTGAGTTTCATACATAGATTGTTGTTCATTAACTCTGCGTTTTCTATTCAAATAACTTTATTATTCAATCTGAAAAACTAAAGAAGTAATAATACTATTTTAAATTCCTTTTCGCAAATAAACTTTAAAACAACAAAAATTACTAAATCATATGACACTGGATACACATGTCATTGTACTTTGTCACATTAAATTTGTTAGTTCTAATACTATAATAAATAAGATGTATTTAAATTAAATTAATCGAAAGAAAGGACATTTACAGATGCTTATTTATGACCGAAGGGAAGTGCGAAGTTAATTAATTAATTTATTGTAAGTATTGATGTACAAAAATGTTGATAAATAAATAGAGGATTTTCTGCTTGCAGATTGAAATGTCTTATAATAAACAAGGTCAAGAAACTACTGCAAATTACATTGATGGTTTAAAAGTAAAAATTTCGGAAAAATATAAGCCACCACCACGAATTAGTTTGATAATGACATACTCGCAAATATTATCATTAAATAAGAAAATTCAAGACAATATGCCAAAGTATGATTTTCAATTAGAGCATAAAATTACAGAAAAAATAAATGAGTACAAAAATGTGCGTAGATTAAATTTAGAAGCACGTACAGATCGTTTGGACAAAATTAAGGAGGCTAGAAAGAAATTTGAACAAGAGAAGCTTAACAATGAAGTGAATGAAACTAATGTTGTTGCATCAAGAACTGATTCCAATTGTGTACAATATGAAAATAATTCTAATGTATTAATACCAACTCAGGTTCAAAGTAGTACATTAACACCAACAGTTTCAAATAGAAATGAATATGTATGTAATTCCAAAATGAATGACAAAAGTCCATTTAATATATCGGAATTTGAAGCTGATACATCTAGCCCATTTGATAACATGGAATTGAAAACATTAAATGATATGGAAGAACTGGCAATTGTTCTTAAAGGTGAAGAAAAGGGCAGTAGTAATACTCAACAATACCCAATTACTACAAGTGCAATGTACAATAATTATGCACAATCAAATAATTCAATTGCTTCTTATTCATGCAATTTTCATCCAAATTCTGCTTATTCATACAACAGTATAACTAATGGTTACTATCATGATCCACATTCAAATAACTTCAATTATAAATTAGATTTCAGTTATGATAATGTGGAACCATGTCCAGAGAACAATTTAAAAAGTGTTCCAGATATTATGAAGGACTTACAGACTGAATTAGATAATTCGCATATTAATGATGATAGTAATAGAATTCAAAAGGCTTTATTTAATAATAAAACACTGAATCAAACTGATGCAAAGAAGTCAGCTAGTAAAGAGGATCTGGAAAATCCTTATAATGACTTAACAAAAGAGTTGCAAAGATTAACGAAAAACATAAGTTCTATGGGATTTCCTATAGACAGAGTTGCAAGAGCTTGTTCAGTATTAGGAAATGATCACAAGAAGGTAAGTTCAGAATTCTTTACATGTATTCCTTTCTAATTAATCAAATTTCTTTTATTGCAGGTTGTAGAATACCTATTGGCGATGAACGAACTGTTAGATTTGGGTTTTCCAGAAAGTAAAATAGGTAACGCATTACTACGAACAAACAACGATAGAGATAAAGCGTTAGACATTCTCGTGTTGTAGCATTTTATACTTAATTATGGCTGTGCAAAGATCATAATGCAAAATATATTTCACATATAAAATCTAATTGTTCATTTAAGTAATTTATTTATATATTTTAAAAACTGGATCTTTATCTTTTTTTTTTGTTTATAGTGAATGTTTAATATATTGTTATTGTATACTTAATAAGAATTGAAAGGCGTAAAACTTTTCCTATTATGTTTATTAAAAAAAGAAACAGAACACATGTAATTTATAATATAATTAATTTATATAAATATAATTTTATTTTGAACATAATTTTTAATTCTCAATCAATGTTTTTTTTTTCCACAATCAATTGCATATTTTCTTAAAACAAAACTAGTGCCGAAAAAGATATAACTCCTTGCAGTGGTACTTCATTTGTATGGATTTATCTTTGGTTGTTCCTAACATTAAATGTCCAAATGATTATATTAATTGATTATTCGAATCTAATAACCTTCTGCAAATGTTTGATATTTGCATTATTCATTCCATGATTGAATCAATAACAATTACTGAAAAAAAGCTTCTACAAGCTTCAACACAATAATCCAATTGAAAAATATTATTAATATAACAATATTTGTTCAAATAATAACACAATTCGTTATAACAAAACTTAAAAAGAAATGAAAATATAAAAAATATTTAAATAATAAATTTTACATCGTAATAGTTCAAGAGATGACTAGAAGATGCTTAATATAATTTACAAATATAAAATAAATATATTCTAAGCATATAAAAATCGTTATATATAGTAAAACCCTATAATAATTTGTTGCAAATAACGATTATTTGAAAAATAATAGCAAAAGAAAAATGTTTAAATAAAATTCGACTAATATATCATAATGTATAAGATTTGAGGAGAAAATTGTACAAGGAAATCATTATCAATTGCAAGGGCTCTATAACATCTAACGGATGCCAGTGTACAAACTGAGAACGGACCTCGTCTCTTTTTGCGACCGCGCCTTGCTGAATACGTTCCAGAAACGTAACGTCTCGTCGCCGGCACCCGTCACAATTGCCTCGCCGTCCGGCGATAACGCCAAATATAGCACTCGATACGAATGGCCGGTTAATTTCGCCACTTGCGTCAAACTGGGATACTTCCATACTAATATCTGGTTCTGCGAGTAACCGTGCGTCGACACTAATTCCGAACTATGCTTGGACCACGCCAAATTGCACACTTGCGAACCTGAAAACGAAAATCGTTTACCATCTAAACGTTACTGGGACAGAAATAGAAAATAGAACCAACCCGTATCGACGCATTGCATCGGTTGTCCGGTCAGCGTGTTCCAAAACCGTATGCACCGATCGGCCGTGCCGCCGCCCGAAGCCAACAGACCGTGATGATGCGGCGACCAGGCGATCGCCTTGACGGCCGCCAAATGGTCCGTATACGTTTGCACCGGCGACAACGATTGCATGTTCCACACGTACAAACGATTATCGTTACCGCCCGACGCCAGGTACTGATTGTCGGGCGACCATTTCAAACCGCACACCTCCTGCCTGTGTCCGGCCAATCTTCGCTCGATGACGGTGGCTAAAACGAAAAGCGATATACCATTTAATATATTGCGCTTCGTTAAAATCACACGTAAATATCCCTACGTGGCGTACGCGTGTCCCTTTGCAAAATTAATCGGTCCCTGCTGCCGGAACTCAACACGTCGCCGTTCCACGCCAACGCGCCGACCCGCGCCGAATGCCCTTGCAGCTTGTTCACCTGCTTATTGACGGCCACGTCCCAAACGGTCACGTAGCCGAGATGCGTGCCGACGGCGACCAAGTGGCCGCGTTCGCTCCACGCCACCGACGTCACCGAGTTACTGTCACCGGCCAGGTCGCACAGTCGCGTCACTTGGCTGGTGCACGCGGACCAAAGGTACACGCAACTGCCCAAACCGACGCTGAGCACGTTCTGCACGGACCAATCGACCAGGTTCAGGTAGAAGTCGTCCTGCAGTTCGGGCGCGTCCAGCACTTTGAACGGGATGCGGGAGATTTTCCGCGTCGCCTTGTGCGGCGATCGCAGCAATCGCTGACTGCTGTAACTTAGCGGCGACAGCGAGTAGGGGCTGCTTTGCGATTTCATCGGGGTCTTCTCTTGCTGAAACGAGAATTAAAACGCGAGCATAATTAAATTGAGGATGTTAAAGTAGATCACGGTCGAAACTGTTACTGTTTATAGTTGTTTTTGGCAAATTAAAAACTATTGTTACGACGGCTTTGAATTGATGAGGGCATTAATTATTAATGTGCGATTCTGCGACGTCGAGAATTACGCATTCATTTACGATTTTCGAAGGCAATTTCTTAATAAAAATGTAAATAAATTTGAATGACTATAGAAAGCTCGATATAATATGAAACTCTTGTAACATGAAATCCGCACATCATTGAATTTCTAAGATAAGTTATCATTTCAAAGTTCATACAATTAATAACGGAAGTACAGGTTTCAGATGATTTTTATTTCGCTATTGAATATGCTTCAATGTGCAATATAAGTGCTTAATTCCATTCTCCATTTTTTGCACGATATCTATTGTGTAAAATTACACAATTTTGCAATTTAAACAAAAAAAGTTATTATTATGACGTTAAGAATTTAATTAACGAATGCTTATTAGGAGAGATGTTCTGGGTTAGGTATTTGAACTTTATGGCTTATTTCTTTTTTTGCTTATTACCATGCACATATAACGCATGTAAAAGAAAAAGCTAACGAAGTGATAACGCATTTAATCTAATTACTCTGCACTTTTTGTTGCAATATGTAGGTTAATTAAGCAAAATAACAGAAATGTGTAAATACAGAAATATCTATTTTTAATTTCATCACGAACGTGTCGATGATAACGTTGACGCCGTTACATGCTTCTTAAAAAAAGCAATAATTTGGATTTGATTATGCTTCTATTTGCTGTGAAATATAAATCATTCACAAAGTTTTGATTTACAAAATGCCAATTGCAGCAGGAAAAATTCCATAACGAATAAAGTATCATCAAGTTGTATAAATATCAAACTAAAGTAATAGAATTTCAATTCAGCACGTGCTGATAAAAATAAACGTAAATTGTGTAATTGTACCAATATATCGGTACAAGGTTTCCTATTATCTACGAATGGAAATTGAATATATTTTCGATATTTAATATGGGAGGAATCGCAATTGAAAGAAGAGAGAACGAATAGGCACTAATCTCTCGTTTCATAAGAGATCATCGTGTTTATTTGTTTACTCCTAATTATTTGTGTAAACCAATATTTAGTTTCAAGTGTCTCTATATTATACATTATAAGTTCGAAAAGCAAAAACTAATTATCAATACAGAATGAACTGATGTACTTGAAGACTGATTGAAAGATATAGACAGAAATAATGAAAGAATGCTTAATATTTTAAGTACTCTTCAACACGAAAACTGAATAATTACGACTGAATATGATCCATTACTGTCGTCGGTTCAGGTACATTAACCCATTTGAAAGTGTTTAATTATTATTACGTTTTTTCCCCGCATATCTCTTTATAAGTATAGAGCCTAATACCACGTTTTCGATGTCTCATAAATGTGGTATATGTATATATGGAAATCCGGAAATGATATATCTTTCCTGTAATGAATATTACTTTTTTTTAACGGGTTCTTTCTTCACAATAATAATGAGTCGTTCATTATTTATGGCAAAATTAAATGCTATCAATCGTAATCGCTTCTCGACGTTGAAATTACTCATATTTATTGATGTGTAGATGCACCAAATAGATGATAAACGAAAACAATCAAGGGTAATAACAATATATACAAAAAAAGGCATAAGAATGAGTTATAAAAATGCAGCATTGACCTGTATTGTTGTTATCAACAATAATTTTAATCATTTATACAGGGTACGTTCCGACAGCGATTCTTTATCGTACGTTGGAATCAAAAGCAAACATTCGTAAATGACCAAAATCCCGATTAACATTATCTTGTCTATTGTCGTTCGTAAATGAAGATGATTGACGTGAACAAATAAGAAAGTTAAGATATTTTTTGCAGTGGAGGTCCTCCGGAAACGTGCGTTAATTTTAGCCCGTGTCTGGACGAACTTAGTACCCAAATAAAATCGTACAAAAAAAAGAACATTTTTAGAATTTTAAACCTATTCCCTGTAAAGAATTTTAAATTTAGGATAATGAGTAACTTGAAGCGACGAGTCCATAATGGAAGTTAACGTGAAGATGCCAATTGGTAGAAGAAAAAAAGAATGCGCGATTGATGATCTTTCTTACTTATATCTCTTTTGGCTCGCCCAGGATGTGTGTGAGGATTATAATTAGAATTATTCAATGAATAAATCATAACATATAGAAAAGTTCATCAATGTAAGACAATTAGCTGGCCCGCCCCTTTTACATTTATTTTCGTAAATCGCAATTAAAATATTCCGCATTAGGATTCCTTCCTACCTTTTCTCCCTGATTCAACTATTTCAATATGAAAATTACATAATTTCGTTCAAGAAAGCTAATTAAATTACAATATTTAAAGACCATAATACACAAACGAAAAATAGAAACTACACTTTAAACTTTCTTAAATTCTAGCTAACATTTAAGGGATTATTAATTTTCGAAAATGTGTAAATCACTAATTTAGACCGTCGTATAATTAACTAGGAAAACTTATGTAATTCGTTACTTCGAAGTGGTAGGGCCTGGACAAAGAAAATAATAATAAAGAACAAGAGGAAGTAACGAGTCATTATGCAATACTTTCGAATGATTCGATAGAACGGCAGGGCATAATAATTGAAATTTAAATTAAGGGACAATGGGTACCTATTTGAGCTCATTAGGAGTCCTTAGTAATCGGATTAAAAATTTATTACTCCTAAACACAGTTAATAACATTTTTAATAGTTAAGACCTTCGCTACGTTAATTAGTTTTATATTTATAAAATGATGATACCTAGCGCATTATTAATATTAAAATTTTCAATTGCAATCTTTTAATAATGCATACAGAATTCATCATCATCAACGTCCCTCCTTCTCTTCGTCTATTTTCTTTTAAATAATTTTCTACGTAGTTTAAATGAAAATAGGTAATATGGATAATTGTTTGTTTTCGATATTTACATATATTCTAATAGTAGCCACACTATTTAAATAGTAATTATAATAAATATAATTAACAAAGAATATGACCTTTTTTTCTTCTTTCCTATTGTTAACTTAAAATGAAACAGTTATTCCTTTTATTTTATTTCTGATTGCTACATGCAGTGATAAAGAAACGGCAAATAGATAAAAAAGAATGTTATTATTTGTAAATAATATTACTGTGATTTTGAATATATTTATTTAAGATATAGACTGAAATTACCATAACTGGCAATTATTAATATACCATGTGGACATGGTAATTTGCAAGGGGCGCAATTACTAGGTTGTTTATCATATTTCATAGTCTGTTGGTAAAATTATTCATAAATATTTTCAACATTAAAAGGCTTACTAAACAACCAGCAAGTAATAGACATTTGAAATGAGTTAATAATTACTGATAATTAAAAAAGAAAATATTAAAGAAACACATTTCCTTCTGAAATAGCATAATTTACATAACAGGAAAATAAATGAACTTCTCATAAAATTTAAAGCAATTAACAAAAAAAAACTTTTGACTGATAAAAATGGGAACAAATAAAAAAAGATTGTCAAAACTCACCTTTGTGGGTGTACCATATCTGAACAAGTTCTTATTTTTTAAAGGTGTACTCATCTGCCTATCATCGCACTGTGTTTTGGTGTCTTCTATGTTATCACCCAACAGTTCATTCCGAAGCAAACAAGTGTAAGCTGAGGAGTCCCTTTGAGTTTCACCACTTTCCCTGGTCTTTTTCCCATTTGATGCATTAGTCCTACTTGTATCTGGTATTATTGCAAAATTCGTTTCCCAATTATTATTAAATCGTGCTGGTATAAAACGATCATAATTTTGTGCTGTTCCAGTTGTACTTGGGATTGTATTAAACAAATTTCTAGCAACTGGTAACTTGCTTTGTCTAAATATATTCTCATCAATATCGGTCAGCATTATAATAGTCTGAAATAAATAATAACAATAACACTTGGACACTAACAATAATCGATAGTAAATAAAAATTTGATTATGATTTATGTTCATTTAATTGAACGCCAATTAGTAAAATTTATTCTAATAGAATTAAATTGACATCAAACCTCTAATAATATTCCAGTTATATTGGTTATAACTTTTACAAAATTAATTATTCGAGCACAATTTTCTTCTTAAACATTATTAAAACACAGTGTTTCCAACAACATTACTTTTCATAGAATAAAATGAGTATATCAATCCTTTACTGCAATGTATAAACTAACAAAACTGGCATTTAAATACCCTGTCACCTTACTTCATATCCATTTAAACTTGAAACGGTTATAATTAGCTACTGGCTCCATCTGTGCAATTTGATTTTGATTCAGTGATTTTTAAATTATTTTGGATATTTTTTCATATTAAAATTATGTTTGTTCTGCAAATAACTCATAACTTTAGAGTCAATTTTTATTCTACCATTATCTTATCATTTTATTATTATCACTCTTGTTACTTTGGTTGCCTAACATCGAATATTTTAAAACTAAGAAATGTTTATGTCTTATATTTGTCAAATGTCTCGCCGCTAATGTTAATTAATTATTGTAGTTGATAAGAAGAAAGGTCTTTAATTAAGGCCAATCATCTATATGACAACCGGAAAGTTAATTTCCTTTTTAGAATATACGCGCACAACTATCCGAAAATAAGAGCCAAAAAGAGTGAAATTTATTCATTTTTAATTAATGCATGCGTAAATTAATTAGTGGTAATTAAAACAATTTCTATGAGGGGTTGCACAACACAAGTAAGCACGTGTATTAGCTTTTAGGAAATTAACCAATTAGAGTTATAACTTTTTTTATGTAAATTGTAAACTAAATCCAAAGGAGTATAGTTTCTTTAATATTGAATTCGTATTTCAGTACAATTCGTGTGAAGTAATATTTGAAATTAATGTTTCTATTAAGAAGATTTAAAATGAGTAATTTGCAGCAACAAATAAGTAACTTTCTAAATAGTAATAAACAAATTAGAAGCATATCAAATGGTTCATATGAGGTAAATGTGCATATTTATATTATAATGAGCTTTGAA
The DNA here is from genome assembly GCA_963695495.1 of Hololepta plana. NCBI lineage: Eukaryota > Metazoa > Arthropoda > Insecta > Coleoptera > Histeridae > Hololepta > Hololepta plana. The sequence goes on along the minus strand of OY968834.1, from coordinate 1,532,925 downwards.
ATAGGAAATACTTTCTGTTAAGGAAGCAATAGAAGCATTAAATAATCTGCAAAGCAATGCAACTTACATACAGATGAAGAAAACACAGAAATTGCAGCCAGACTATGAATACAATTCCACTTTATTGCGGACACAAATATACTTACTGAGGTAAAAATAGCATTTAAGTCAATATTAAAAATTTCACCTTATCTAAGTTTATCCATACCTTTATTTGAAGTGTTTTATGTGTTTATTGTTCAATAGGAGTGGTATAACACTTGATGAATTGGATCATTTATCTGTTATACATATAGCAGGCACAAAAGGTAAAGGATCAACAGGTGCCTATTGTGAGAGTATATTGAGACATCATGATTATAAGACAGGATTTTACACATCCCCACATCTTGTTGAAGTGCGAGAGCGAATACAGATTAATGGGAAACCAATAGAAAAAGATGTCTTTGCAAAATATTTCTGGCATGTCTATCAAAATCTTCAAAATAATAAGGTATGAATAGATTTGACAAAAGCTGCAAGACATTGTAGATGAATCTGTTGGCAGGAAGATGAACAAGACATGCCATTATATTTCCGCTTCTTGACTGTTCTTGCATTTAATGTTTTTATAAAAGAAAAGGTGGATGTTGCTGTTGTTGAAGTTGGCATTGGTGGTGAATATGATTGTACAAATATTTTAAGGTATTTTCACATCCCTCTCATAAAATGTACTGACACTTATTAATTGAAATCAGGAAAGTTCCAATTGTTGCAATAACGTCTTTGGGAATCGATCACGTATCACTTTTAGGCAACAGCATTGAGAAAATTGCTTGGCAAAAGAGTGGAATAATGAAGAAAGATTGTAAAGCATTCACTGTTCCCCAAGATCCAAATGCTATGGATGTATTACAGCAAAGGAGCGCCGAGAAAAAAGTAAGTGTATGAAAGTTTCTGCATAATTCCTGAAATGGAAAACTTTCAGTGCACGTTGGAGATAGTTAGTGCAAGCATGGACAGAAATCCATTAAGAACTTATCAACAAGAGTTGAATATTGCGTTGGCAACAGCATTAGCAAAAAATTGGATAAATGTGTGTGGTAAGGATATCATTGAATTTCAGTGAAAGTTAATCACAATCTTGATTTTCCGCTTTTAGGTGAAGGTATCATATCTGAAGATAAATTAAATGAAGGAATCTCGAATTGTTTTTGGCCTGGTAGATATCATATAATAAAAGAAGGAGACTTTACGTTCTACTTGGACGGTGCCCATACGCCTGAAAGTATGAAAAGTTGCTGTGAATGGTTTAAGAATAAAACTTTAAATTCCGTACACGAGAAAGTTCTTGTATTTAATACGATAGGAGAAAGAAACTCAGAAAATTTACTAAAAGAATTGTACGCGTGCAATTTCGATCACGTTTACTTTGTTCCTAATTTAGTAACCGACACAAATATGAAAAAAGGTACATTCTTCTGATTAAGAAAAGAAAAACCAAACATTAAATTATTCTTTTGCCGTAGATTTTGTTAACATTAATATACCCGAAAATGTACAATTTAAACAATGTAGTACGCATAAAGAGCAATGGTTGAAACTGATAGGAGATAAAGAGGTAAGTTGTACGATTTGTCCAACAATATTGGACGTTTTATACCATCTGAACGAAATGAAGAATTGCGCGGTTTTGGTAACTGGATCGTTGCATCTGGTAGGTGGGATGTTGAGCATCTTAGGCCCGGAATTGAATTGTAAGAATATGGTTCAATGAAAGTTACACTTTTAGCCAATTAATTGTATTATATTTTTGATACGTAAACATTAATTATGTACATACGTTATTACAAAAAATATATATAAAAGAAATTTACAATTTACATTTCTAAATGATAATTATATGACACGCGAACATGAAACTTTGTTTATTATCGTTTTTCCTCCTTCTTCAAGTTCATGTTATACTCGTCTTCAAATTCGGCCTCGGTCTCCGATAGGGATCCACCCATTCGTCTCGAGTACATATGATCGGCTTGCTGTTAGTGATCGGAAATGATAGAAACAAATCAAGTGATGGTTCTGGTAATCCATTTACTCACCGTCAAGTTTCCAACGGACGGTTCGGAAGCGTAACCGTGTCCATCCTCGTACTCATCGTCGCTGGAACATTCCGAACTGGAAGAAATTTCGTCTTGCGGCCTAAAACAAACCACACGATATGGATTAACCGAGTCCTTCACATGGATTAAACGGTTATAAAATACCTGGAGATCTTGCAGACCATCTGCGCCAGATCAGTGAACGTGTACGGCGTTTGGTGTTGGTAGTCGGGTTTCGGTTTCTTCACCGTTATCGAATCGACGGTGCCCGAACGCATTTTGCCCTCGAAATACGTCTTGCCGTGTATGTAACCGACTTCGCGGATCTCGTCGAAACTGCCGAACTGCAACGTTCGATACTTATCGATCGGCGGTCTTATGTACTCGCAATAATCGCAGTTTTTCACTTCCTTCAAGAGAGAGAGAGAAAAAAAAAACAGAAGATTAAGCGAAACCGATCACGTGTTTCTTGTGAACTAAGAATTGCCTCCAATTGTCGCACGCAGCTAACGTACGCCAGACGGGATTGGATGTCCGGCAGATTCGGCACTTTCACCGGTGTCGTAAACGGATTCCATCTCTTCCAAAGCAACCACCAGCCAGACAGATCGTCGCCGTAGTTCGTTAATTCCTGATCGTCAACCGAGCCGACGTCGATGGCTAATATATAATTGGCGCCCAATCCTCGCATCACGTCCGCTAATCGATCCAATAACAACCGCAAAAAGACGAGATCGGATTAGACGGTGGGCAAAGCGGATAGTTAAAACAGAAATGCATAATTTAGAACGGACATACCTACCCGCTTACAATGAGGTGTTTCGTTTGTTGTACATTAAAATAACGAACGTATCCCGTTCATTTATATTTTGAAATATGAATCAATTACCTGGCACGTTGTTAACGTAACATCCATCGGCCAGCATGTGACCGTCGAGAGGATCGCATATCGGCGGAAATAAACCGACAACGGACATACTGCCCCGTACGTATCTCCACAAACGACCTGTTCACATAATATAATGTGCGCTCAAAGACAACATGTTTTTGCAACAATCTTTCATCATAATATCAAGCGGATTCCATCGACTTTTTTTTGTTTGTTTTTAGTTTTCTTTCTCTCAAATCAATTGTATGTGAAGCTCGTACGAGTTGTCTCTTTTCGATTGTGATTGGTTTACCTTCGGTATTTGCTTTTAGTCAGTATCGACCGTTCTTGCAGACGAAGTGGATACAAACGATGACGTTGGACTTACCTTTTGCGATTTCTCCATCGTTTCGAAACGTTCCGGGGCGGTCTGATGGATTAGACAAAAAATGTGTGTTTGAAAACTGCTCACCTGGCAAATTATTGGTATAGCCTCCGTCTAACAATAGATGACCATCGACCGGATCGCACAGCGGCGGCATATAACCGGATAGCGACATCGACGATCGAACGTAACGCCAGAGAGAGCCTGCGACACACCGCACTAAACTAATCAATCGCCTATTCCCTGTGATTTTTTTTTTGTTCGTATTTTTTACATTGTACAAAAGCTAGCAAAATACATTGGTGCAAATCCCGTTTAAAACGCAGGAGGAAATGTTAGTTTGTTTTGTTCGGATTAGAGCTAGTTGTTAGATAGATTCCGACATACATTATTGCTTTCTCGTAAACCCCCGTACACTACTGTTAAAATTTATATACATACCATAAATATTGGCCGAAAATTTGCGATTCAACGTTAATTTAACGTTAAAAATAATAATTAGCGTCGAAAGAATTTTATAATTGCGAGAAATTTGTAAGCATGAAATTAGTTTCTGCTAGACTATAATAAGTATATACATATTATTATTAGTAATAATCCTCAGGCAATTAAATGAAACATAGTCTTCAATTACAGCTAGATGCAACTGATTAACCACGTTTTGTACTAAAATTAATTACAAGTGTAATTATTTCTAATTCTAATTTCAAAATAAAAAGTTCAAATCAATATTATTTTTTATCTCTTTGATCTTGCACTATAAAAGTTAAACTTAATATCTGATTAACTAAAATAAATCGAAAACGTTGGAGAAAAGAAATGAGCGCACTGAAAAAAGGGAAGTGCAAGTAGACAAATTAAAAAAGAAAAAAATTAATTTTTTGCGTTTCAATCAAAAGGAAACCGATTTGAAATACATTCAAAATGAAAATGAGTGGACCAAATTGTGCAAACACTAGGTTAACCAATCACAATATACAAAACACCAACAATTACAATGATTTTTTTTTTGCTTCGGCATCGTCCTTGTTCTCCTGTGCTTACGACAAGAAGAATAAGAATCGCAATATTGCATATTTGATACAAGAATTAATAAGTGAATATACCAAATGAATGTTTTGAGAAAGGACAAAACAAAATTAAATGTTTAATCGTGTGAAATAAATCCACTTATTTTATATCATAACAGCAGCAATGAAAAGTCGACGGTTTTAGCTTACCGTGCGTGTGCACCCTCTTACAAGAAGCCGATATATCGGTGGTAACGGTGAAATATGGCAACCATAAATCTTCGATGTACGTTTCACCGAACGTGCTCTTAATTGTATGATTGAAATCGCGACCGCTGAACATAGAAGTCATTGGATATGTTAGGTCGAGTATTTGTCGCCACCATTGGGTCATTTTCTAAAAGAGATTAATCGCAAATTTACAAACGAAACTTTGTGATACAAGAGGTTTAAAAATAAACCTTTGCCCATTCTCTGGCTTTCTGCGTCACCGTCACGATATTTTTCTCTTGGCACCACAGCGCACCCATAAAGGCACCAATACTAACGCCACCAACCATATCTATTGGTATACCAGCTTCCTAAATTAAATAATCTCCATTTTAAACATTACCCCATACTTCTAGAATATAACTTACCTGTATAGCTTTGATCATGCCAATATGTGCGGCTCCTCTTGCGCCTCCACCGCCTAAAACCAAACCAACCGATCTGCCCGTGAGCCATCGGGCCAGTCGCGAAAAATCCGAATGTATATTCGGCTCGGAGTTGCACACTTTCGCATACAATTCGTTCTAAAATATTATCATTGAGTTAGATAACGAAGAGAACAACGAAAATTACCAGTAAATTACTATTCTGTATAAAGATCTCCTGGTGAACATTCTCTTTGGGCAAACAATGTGATGATGCGAGGAAATGTACGATCTCATGTTTAACCAAGCGACAGTGTTCTGCGGCCTACCGTCGCCTTCCTTATGCAACAAGACCAATTCCTTTTGCGTTCGTCTAGCCAAACGTTCCACTTCTTTCTCAAGCTAAAAAGAAACATGTTTCCTATTCATTCCTAGAACAGTATAAAGTACTCGTACTTTTCCTAAATTGGGCGCATTTTCCCTTAATCCGACAATCAAAATGCAATCCGCTTGTCGGACACAACGTTGCGTCCACAGGCTAAAATTCAAATCGCATTGATACAGCGAGATCTTGTGCTGATCTTCCTGTTGGGCCAGCCAGGATGTTAATCTGTATTCGTTGTTCGGATCCATTATCGTCGATCCTAATGTTTTACGTATAACATCGGACGTCAATCTTAATGTAGGACCTAAAAATTATTGACGATAATGAATTTAATGTCTTTAAAGAGTTTGCGACTTATTATCAATGATGATTAAATTACAGAAACAAACCTATTCCTTTAAGCGAATGGTACAATTCGTAACTAAAAGCTGTTAATGGCACATCGTCGGAGATTGGTACAATTGCTACGGTAGAGAAATTTGACTGTGACGGTCTGCTGTCCACCGTCGCAGAGTCCGGTCCTCTAGGAATGTTGACCGAATTCTGATACGTGCCTTAAAAATACTCGCAATATTCAACGGAGTTTTAGTTACGTGACTTTAAAATTACCTAAAATTCTATGTCCTAACAAATTAATAAGTCTCGTTACAACGATGGGAAATCTTAATTTAATTGCATTGAATAGGCCTTCGGGCAGTTTTGCCAATTCCGAATCGCGCACGGCTATGACGGTTGTGCTTCTTTTCGTTTGAGTAACCATCTCCACCTAAAACGGAGAGGCACGCCATAATGCTGAAAGCATATTGCATACTGATCAACTTTACAATTCCGACCAAGTCTCCCTTGCCGTATTCGGCCACTATCTCTTTCTTGTCGTTTGTCGTAGTTATGACCGAACGCAAACGGCCTGATAACACGATATACGTGCAATCGCTGTCGTCGTTTTGCCTATAGACCGCACGACCGGATTCCAAAAAGACCCAATCCAAGGCGAAGTCTACTTGTCTAACGAACGGCGATAAGCGACGCACGACAGTTCTAGCAATGTGTAATACGATGGCCGGTTTCTCTTTCATCAGACTAAAATGTAAAAGCAGAATTTACTGCAGGCCGTTTCAAATCGTTTTTGAATGAATTTAGTACTTGTAAAAATGATTTTTTGATATTAAACCGATTAATGTGTAATGTTTGGCACGTATCGTGAAGAAACTAGGTTCGCCAGTTAGGACGGCCAACCCGCCGACAACTTCGCCAGAATGGGCGGTGAACATGTGTACCGCTTCCGTGCCGTCCATTGTTCTTTGTGAAACGTGCAACGATCCGGATATGAGGTAAATTAAAGCGATGTCCTACAACGTAAAAGCTTCAACGTAATCAAATGCAAACAAACCCACACGCGCAATTACTACTTTGTTCGACTCCTCTTTCATTAGATGTGTACCGGACGGTAACTCCCTAAACTGTACTTTTCCCAATAAGATGTTGTCGTCCTCCAAACCCATTTCTCTCACGAAACCATCCGTTGCCATTTGTATGTAAGTCTCTTCATCCAGGTTATCCGATATTCTTCTGTCATCCTAAGAAAGAATCATACAATTATAATGTTGACAAAGAATGTTTGCGCCATTACCAAGTTGTAATCGCTGTCGTAATTAACGGGAGAACTTTTAATCTCCGCATTCGATTTGCTTCTCCTGTGCTGCGGTATAGTAACCGCTTGTGACGTGGTGCTGCCGTAAAGCGAATCGGTAGATTCCTGTTTCGTACGTGACTTTGCTGGCGATGCGGTTCTTTTAGCTTTTGAACCCTTAAAATGATTCTAAATCAGTTGATAGATTCGCATGTTACAAGAAAATTCATCTTACAGGATTCATCAGTTCGGCCGAAAGGCCTAGGTATTGATGTAAAGCTGTGAATGTAACTCGTTGCAGTCTCACCATGATGCATTGCATTACTCTTATAAATATCTCCGGGTATTCGTCGAATATCTCTTGAAACGCGATCATCGGTAACTTAACCACCGTAGTATCGACAAGTGCTTTAGCAGACACAGTCTTGTAAGGTTTCGGTTTGTTCTTTAAAGAAAATCATACCCTGATTAATTCATAGAGCTGCTAATTTAGACAACTTACAAATAATACGTCTATAAAACTAAGTAAGGACGTCACGGATTCGCCCGTTTTAACAAGCTTCAATGACAATGTTGAACCATCAGGTTGAGTTATAAAAACGTTAAGTTTACCACTTTGAACGACATAAACATTTTCATCACTATCACCTGAAATGTAAGCATACTGTTACTGAAGATCACATTAACACAAAGAGTTGTTCTTTTTCTCGAACCTATTTTAAAGAGCGTTCCACCAGCATGAATATTAAGGATTTCTGTGTGTTTACAAAGTTTCAAGAATATTGGTTTCTCAAAATGACCAAACACTCTAATGCTCTGTAACATGTACAATGCATCAGGTGGCATTCTCTCATCAGTCATCATGTCTTCTTGTAAATACTCTGCAGATGGTTCTAACACCTACAAAGGTATGCAAGGTGGTTAATTTTATACATAAAAGCATAAAACTGAAAAACCTTTAGTTGTTCAGCTTCATTTTCCTTTTTCAGTTGCAATATTTTCCTAGCAAACCTCATGACCATCTTTCTTTTTCTACCTTGACCTGTGTTTCGCACTTCTCCAGAAATAGATCTGACTTTTCTTAACATTTTTCTTCCATAAAATAATGCCTTGTCTCTCTTGCGAAACCTAGTTGTATTCTTATTTATTTTAGCTGCAAGTGCTAGAACACAGATTATACATTAGCTTTCCTTAGTATTCTAACTATAATCTTGATTGACTTACTTCTTTGATGCCATTTCATGATTATTACAGTAGTTGTTACTAATGTTATTAGCAATGTAAATATTATTATCACATATACAGACTGAAAATAATTTTGGTTAGTAAGTCAAAGAAACAGAATCTTTGTAGATCTTACATTTACCTCATATTCCCTAATGCTTTGTAAAATTTGTCCCAACCATGTCTTATCAGTTATATAACCTATTTTATCATGGAAACCGTTTATTAAGGTATTTAACTCCATTATTTATAAATGAATGACATAACAAATTTAATTTGCTTTTAAAATACTTAAGTTATTGGCCTTATTCCTTCTAGGATTGCTTTCACAAGCTCTCCGAACAATAGTGTTTACAGAGCATTATCAATAACTGTTTTTTTTATGATAAACATTATGTCACTCTGAATTATAAAAAAAAACACTTAAACCCAATATAATCTAAGTAATACACTAAAATTAAGCAGCTATTTATTGGATTTGGGTTGAATTGCTATTAATGAATGTAATCAATAGCGTAATTAAATAAATATAGAATCAAAGATAAAATGAAATAGAATTATAAGAATTATATCAGCTGTCAAATTGAAAATTCGTGAATTAGACAGCCAATTCTACACAATAGCTTCAAATAGGAAGAAAGCTAAGACATGCTTTCGTCACCGAAAATAGATAATTTCTATTTATACTTCTCATATTTTAATGTAATAATTACAAAATAATTTCAATACTAAGTTCTATAACAATTTTAATGTCTTAATTACTATTTTTGAACAAGTATTTTGTGTTATTAAAAAGTTAAAATATGGTGACATCTCCTAAAGAAGCGCCATACTAAAAATTGATGTCAACGTGGTGGGAATTACAAAATTTAAATTCAATTTGTGATTATAATTTGTGTAAACGAATTTCTTTATTAATTTACAAGAACTTTACATGACCCATGCATTTTGGTAAACAAAAAACCGGAATTTAGACAATAATATTTTGCAGCACATTAATGCATCATCATTCGTCGATGTTTATTACTTTTGCCCACATTCTATGCTTTTCAAAAGCATTAAGAAATTTGATGTGGAAAATATTTGTCTGATTATTTGCAAAGAGACATCAAGCCATGTCGAATGCGCAACAAGAATAAATTATTTTCGTAAATACAAAATAATGCAAAAATCTTACTCATAAAGGTGGGGAAAAACAAATAAGTAATTATGTAATAAAAAAATTGGTGGCAGAGAAAGACCTTGCAAATAAAATAATAAAGATGTTAAAACATGTGGATGAGACTTCATTCACATTTCGAAATCCATTAAAGTCATATCGATCTTATAAGAAAGTGAAGACGCAAACATGAAGACCGTTCTATTGTCTGTAATTGTCGTCGTCGTCTTATTTATTACACAAGGTAAATTAAATTGGATTTACATACTATATTATATTATATAATAAATCAAATATTAGCAATTAAATTAATAATTTTAAGCTTTAAACTTGAATTTCGATTCTATTCGCCGAAATGATCGATTCTAAAATTTTTAGAATTAAAATTTATCATTTTAAATGTTAAACATGCACGTAAAGTCTCTAGAAAATGTCAAGGCAAATGATGATCAGGAATCTTAACTAATTATTTAAATTCTTATTGTATTTTCGTTCGACAACAATATGAACAAAGTTTGTTGTTAGAAGGTAAGATTAATTCATTGATTATCACTTAAAATTGTCGAAACGTTGAGAAGAAAGAGTGAAAGTCGTCGAGAATGAGCGAATCCATCGCGAAAGGTCGACAGGAGTTAATTAATTTTTTTTAATTCAAAAGTCTGAAAGAAACTTGTTCTTTTTTGTAAATTGCACAATCCGGTTTGAAGACATTCGTCATTTATTCATCCTCATTACACCATTCCAATTTCAATTCACTACATCAATTCAATTGAATCTACATTTAAATAACGTTGCGCTTCTTAAAATAAAACAATTTCTTTCCAGTTCCATCGCAAAGATTCGGCCAACAATCGTACAACAACAAAAATGTGGCAGATCGTCCGGCATCGAGCGTGAGTTGCCCGGAGAAAAACGGTAGATTTCCAGTGAAAACTTGCGATGGGTGAGTAAATTGATGTGAACAAATTTCATACCCTAATGACTCACTAATTTTCGCAAACAGTTATTATTTACCGCCAACATTTTCTTTGTAAACCGTCAATAATAAGGAAATAGTAATTATTTCATTTACAAAAAGGCAATTTCCATCAAACTCCATTTTAACGCAGTTTTTTTGTCTGCTATAATAATAAATTTCAGTTACATCGAATGCGTGGACGGCGTGGGCGAAGAGAAACTGTGCCCGGACGGATTGCTATTCAATCCGGCAGCCGGCATATTCGCGTACCCGTGCCAATATCCGATCGACGTTAGTTGCGAAGGAAGATCGTCGACGCGTAAGTTATTTGCAATCCGAAAAGAAGTCGACTCAACAGGGATTTTTCCGACTTATTACAGAACAACCGCAACCGACCGACGAATGCCCGCACCAATACGGCTATTACAAATTGGGCGACTCTTCCAACTGCGGTCAATTCATGAATTGCGTCGAGGGCCGCGGTTACACGTTCGACTGTCCGGAAGGATTGGCCTTTAACGAGGAGTCTTACAGATGCGATTGGCCCGATCAAGTGCCTTCCTGCGACCCGGAATGTAATTTTCTTTTATCTTTTCAATCTAAAAAGCGGGTACGAGAAATAAGATAACTCGGACGTTTTGTAGCTTACTTAGGATTCAGCTGTCCGCCGGAAGCGAAGAGTCTGGGCGAGGAAGAGTATCGCTATTTCCGCTCTCCGAACGATTGTCAACGCTACTTCATTTGCATCAAGTCGAAACCGCGTCTGTACAATTGCGGCGAGGGTTACGCTTACAACGATATAATCGGTGCGTGCGATGGCATCGAGAACGTTACCGGCTGCGCCGTGCCACAACAACAGCAACAACAACAACATCATCAAGGTGGTAGATCGCAGAATCAAAAGAATTTCTACGGATAAACCAGCAAAATGAGTATAAATAGAATGTTTACTACGAAAGGTCGTAAGTTTTTAAATCTAAGTCATTTTCGAATAATAAAATTTTATCCATTTTTTAATCGTTTTTCTTTCGTCATCATCTTGCTCGTCTGCGGATTGGAATTTCTAGAATCGTTTAGCAGGACCGCAAATCAAGCGAGAAGTTGCAACCGTGAATATACAATTGAAGGATATAACGACTGCTTTTACTTTTATCCCCATTACTCGCCTCCACTCTCTTATGCTGTCCGGATACTAAGATGCGAAATTTTGAGCGGTTAAGAACGCGTTCTCTATCGAATTCTAACTTTACTTTTAAAATATCGATATCACACAACCTTCTCAATAGTCTCCCTCTCATCGGAGAATGGCAACGAATTCCTTCCATCCATCCATTCGAAGAACTATCGATCCAATCATCTTTCGCTGATTCTGGCACCCTCATACTAAATCGACAAATTTTAAGCGATTGAGATGCGGGCAGCTATCGAAATTCTCTGTTTTTGTTTTGATTTCCTACTCCGTCATTTTTATCTTGTAGAAAGCCCAGTAAGTGGGATAGAAATCCTTTCGTCTATCTTCATTTAATCACCTTCATTCAGTGCTGCCGTCCCGATACTAAAACGACAAATTTTAAACGATTCTCGCGTTCTCACGAGACGATTTTAATCGACCGAGTCGAGTTGATTCAATTTACTTCTCGTACTTATGATATCCTGAACCTAAAACGAAAAATTTGAAGCGGTTTTGCCACTGCGGTTTTCCTTACTTTAAGCGTTAAATTTAATAATTGCTGCATTCGGAGAGAACTGATTTTATTCGAAGATAAGGTAATTATGGTCCATTATGGAATGAAAGCGATGATGTTTTTTCTGCAAAACGGTTATTAAAAACCTGTATGTATGTGTTCGGTATCACCATTTATCATTACGTAAAACGTATGTATATCAAACGATTAAGCGTGTTTTAACGTTATCAATTTTGTGATTTAATAACAGATAACAAACGTTTACACGAGATCGACTGTGACCGCACGGAAAGTAGCTCAATTCAAGGTGTATTTGACAAGTAATTGAATTTTCTTAAAGTTAAGATTCGTTTGTTTACCCCAAACAATTCCACTAATTAATAATACATTTCGACCTTTGATTTGAAAGTAAATCTTGGTGCTTTTTGAAACAAAAGAAACGACGTTCCTATTGTATTCGAGTTCGTGTCATACCGCTGTTTGTGTCGCAAGTTAAGTAATGGTATGTGTAATAATTAATGAATTATTTCCAATTCGCGAGTGTAATTACCTTTTTTTAGGCCGTAAGAAATTTTATTATAACCTCTAAACAACTATTTAGTACAATACCCAAACGACCGAGTATTGCACTTATGAGAAATATGTCGTCGACCGATCAAAACGACGTCCTCTTCGACGAAGTAAACGACAAAGGCGTCCTAACACTAAATCGGCCGAAGCAATTGAACGCTTTAAATTTGTCAATGGTCGAGAAGATCTTGCCGGTTCTGCAGAGATGGGAAAAGGACAAAGCGATGGTGATCGTTAAAGGTAGCGGCGAGAAAGCTTTCTGTGCCGGCGGCGACGTACGCGCGGTTTGCGAGGCCGGAAAATCTGGTTCGAAATTGGGTCACGAATTCTTCAAAAAAGAATATACGATGAACGGCTTGATAGGCACCTATAATATACCTTATATCGCATTGATCGATGGTATAGTGATGGGCGGCGGCGTTGGCATGTCTGTGCACGGTCATTATCGGATTGCGACTGAACGGACGTTATTCGCAATGCCTGAAATGATAATTGGCTTATTCCCGGACGTGGGTGGATCATATTTCTTGCCTCGACTAGGCGGTAAATTAGGCACTTACTTGGCACTGACAGGCGAACGCTTAAAAGGTTCGGACGTTCTTAAAGCCGGTATAGCGACGCACTACTGTAACAGTCAAAAGATGAAAGACTTGGAAAAGGAAATACTGGCAGCGAAGAACGAACAAGAACTGAAGACCGTGTTGAACAAGTACAACGAGAAAAATTTGCCGGAATTCGCTTTAGCGCCGCATTTAGAGAAAATTAATAAAGCCTTTTCCGCGAGCAGTGTCGAAGGTATATTGAAGAATTTAAAAGAAGACGGTTCGGATTGGGCGCAAAAGACGCACGAGACGCTGTTGAAAATGTCGCCGACCAGTTTGAAGGTGGCATTGAAGGAACTCGAGTTGGGCAGCAACATGAACTTGCAAGACTGCTTACAAATGGAATATAGGATTGCGGTCGGTTGCTTATCGAATAAAGACTTTTATGAGGGTAATAAAAAACCCAACCAATTTGTAAACACGATCATCTAACAGTAATAGTTTTCAGGTGTCAGAGCGCTTCTCATTGACAAAGACCAAAAACCGTCGTGGGATCCGAAACGTATCGAGGACGTTACCGAAGAAGTAGTAGCAAAATATTTCCAAAAACTGCCAGAATCTGAAGAATTAAAAAATAAATTGTAAAGATTATCAATAGCATTGTAAAATCTGTTATTTTGTATATAAAGCATTTTATTTTAACAAGAATTCCGTACCATTTACATTAAAAAAAAACCTTTGAACAAAGGAATATGATGGAATAGTTTTGAATTGAATGATGTTGATTAGAGCATCCATATTATTTAAGTATATTGTAACAAACAAAAAACTTTGTTAACATAATTTTTGAATTGGTTCTCTGTTGCTTTGCTTCACATTACGAATTATGTTCTATTACATAGCATTTTTGGGGAGAAATATAACTTGCTTTATAAGTTCTTTTTTAGACAGAGATCTCATCTTTTGTTGTCTCTGCTTTCTTTTTGTGGTACAGTACAGCCCAACGATTATGTAGAAATAAGGAAATTCCGTGTTTTCTTTCAATGACAATGATGTTTCACAAATGATATTCCCCATGAAAAAAAATGTAATTATGCAGATTATTCTAGATTATAAAACCATCCTTAAATCAGAACCTTATTGGTAACTTTTGTATTTAAATAGAATTTTAGTTATCATATACCTAGAACAAGAAAATCCAAGAATATCTTTCATTTTCTTTCAAATAAATAAACAATATATTGATCAAAAAGAAAATTGATGAAAGCAATAATTTACTATAAGTAGATATAAAGTTACCCTTAAGGTTAAGTTTATAATCTAGTTTCTATATAAAAAAACAAAACACCATTAATTACAATGAATAACAGTCCTTAATAGATGTTATCTCATCCTCTTTCAAAAGGCTCTCACACATCTTTCTTTCAATTCAATCGATGTACTGTGCCAACCAACGGAAACCTTCGCCGTAACCTTGTCTTTTAAGTACGGAACACATGAAGAGTTCTAATGGACGTCCAGGTATATCGGATCTCGCTAGTTTACCCTAAAAAAAAATTTCTCTTTAATATATGTTTCTTCCGACGTTGATCTTGGTATAAATGTAAAACAAACCTTTCCCGTTGTTTGTCCGTACAAAGCGTAGAAGTTCCTCAGTTCATCTTCAGAAGCTGCACCTGGCAAATCGATTTTATTACCGAGTATTAATACCGGACAATTTAATAACGTTTCGTCCGTAAGCAATGAATCCAATTCATTTTTACTTTCTACAAATCTTTGTCTATCGAATGCGTCGACTAAAAAGACAATTGCATCGACTGCCGGAAAATAATCTTTCCATACTCTTCTGGCTGAAATTAGACGAAAAATGTTTAGTTTCCACATTGCTTTGATTAAATATACATGCTCAAAGATTTCAGTATTATGCACAGTTTTTGGATCATTTACAAAAGGGGCCGAAATTGAAGAGGAACGAAAACAGATGAGACAAACAGTGCAAAGAACACTCACCTTGCGTGTGGCCTCCCAGATCGAATGTCGTGAACCTCATGTTACCAATAGATAATTCTTCAGACGCTAAAAAAATGTTAATTTGCAGATTAATATTACATGAGAGTAAAAACTAAAAGTAGTGTTAAGAAGTTCTTACTGGGATGTAAAGTAGGTACATGCTGTGCTAATCGGTCATCCTTGAGCATGTGTAACAGTGTAGTTTTTCCAGCATTGTCCAAACCAAGGAATAGCAATTTACCAGATTTCTTCCATAAGCCTGCACACATGCAAGCAATTAGTATGACATGTTGAAAAAGAACTCACCTTCATTGTTATCATTTGAAGGAATTGTTGTATTATTGGAATATGGTAATGGATCAATCAGATCATCTTCTAGAAGCAACTTAATTAAAGATGCTTTGCCTGAATTAGGCAAACCCAAGAAAACATATTTTCTATTTCTTTTTATTACTCCTAACAGTAATAACAATAATGAGAACATAAGAACATATAAATTGGTATTGAATTATTGTAATTAGCATGAATGAGGGTAGATAAATTACTCACCTAAATAGCCTAAAACTCCAGTAAACCAATCCCAAATGAACATCTTTCTTTATCTGAAAATTGCAATAAAACGTAGGTTATTTATCAATAAATTAGCAATTTTTCATGCAAAACAAAAACGCAAATGATTCATTAAATCCGAACAAAGCCTAATTAATATGTTTCTCGTTAAGATAATAATTAAATTCTGTTAAGTGACCAACTGACTGACGTATGTATTTTTACAATGACAGCATGACAATAATCTTTGGATTGAAAACAGTTTTGTTACGATAAATTGGTTCTATTTTTAGTAAGTAATCTTTTTTTTATAGGAAACTTTCAAATAATACTTACTTGAATTTATATTATAATAAAACACTATTTACACGAATTAAATATAACATAAAAAAATAATTAGTTTACAACATCAAGCCGTGACAACGACTTTTTCACAACTGACGTTCGGTTAAAGAGAAGTTGTATTGGTCTTCTGACGGATGATGTGACACTTCCGGTAATGCCTACCACCAATATTCAAACCCTTCATGTCACTTTGTAAAATTAATTTTTCTATAGGTGTTTAACGCATCTTTAATTGCAAAAATAATTTTAATTATAAATAATTGAATCAATATGGAGTAAAATTCGTTGAAACTTTGAGATTTTATTTATTTCGATACGTTATAATTTTAAAACATTCCGAATATAGGCACTGTTACTGCGGTACTACGTAAGTCATTTACAGATTGCCTTGAACGTAGGCATTTTAAATTGATTTAAATCGGGCTACATATGTTCTTAATTAATTGTCAATCGAATACTTTCTAAAGAAAGGCTCCAAAATAATATTAATTTTAGATAAAGTCAATACGGTGGGAAAATATTTAAATATAATAACCGCACGCACACGAAGCCGGACCAGAAATAATCGATAATTTTCCTAATATGTTGATCGTAACGTGCATGAAAATAAGACCGTGTTTACATTCGCTTCATAGATAAACGTTGAAACTAGAAATGAAATCATGTCGAAGAATCGAAATTTAAGGCAGAAAATTCAGTTAAACAAGCACGTCGACGCGCTTAACGACGACTTGACCAAGAAACTAGTGGTAAGAAGAAAGCAACACGAAGACGACGACAGCAACGAAATGCAAGTGAAGAACAAGTGTTTAAACATGTCGAAAGCGTACAACAATCTGTTCGCCAACTTTGGCATGTCGAACGACGACCCGTTGGCAAAGAGCGTAACGTCTTCGGAGAACGATAGTTATGTATCATCGAGCACAGTGAGCTGGGAAGAGGATTACGAGCAAGCGTACACCGCAAAAGTGGCGAACGAACTCCGATTGATGGAACGCGTTCTACAACGGAAAGAACCCATACCGTCGAACTACGACGAGGATGAGTACAAACAGTGGATGGAAACGTTCCCCAACGAAAGGTGGCCAATTTTCCGTTCGTCGCTCCCGCATTAATAATTGCAATTTGTTTCAGTTTTAACTTTAGCACCATGGCCAGGAAGAACACATTGCAACGTAGCAACAAATTGACGGAGAGCAAAGCGACGCAAAAGGTCGTAACGGAAAAGGACGATTTCTTAACGTACTTCGATAACATATTGCAAATTTCCCCGATACCGACCGCGACGGCGAAGAAACCCGTCAACGTCGCGAGGAACGCGCCAACGAACAAGACCATCTCGTCGCAGTTATCTGCCAATTCCGGCAATTCGCTAGTGTGCCGGAACGCGACACCGGAATACAATTCATTACCGGTGATCACCGTCGATAATTATGTGACGAGTAGTGCGCACAATAATCCGTCCAGTGCCAAAACTAATATGGTTATAACGGGCAAGAACATTAAGAACGCGAAGAACGTCAACGGCAAACGGCCGTACGATCAAACCAGTTTCCTGCCACCGCTGAACATCGACAATCGACAAGTCGGACAAAAGGCGACGGCGTCGTCGCGGGATAAACGTTCGATCGCGTCGACGCCGCGACCGATCATCATTAGAAACGGTTCGTCGGCGATTTCGGACATTTTAAGCGCCAGAAGGATGACGCACGAGGATTTCGTGCGGAGAAGTTGCTCGTTACAATACGAACAGGCGAACGACATAAAGAGATGTTAATGTTTATATAAGGAAAAATTCTATTTTGTACAAATAAAAGTTACTTTTAATTTATATTCCTATTGTAAACGTTGCTCTAATCGAGATTACTTTTGTTTCAATCGTCGACAAAGAACTCGTTAAATTGCAACAAAATTAGCAAGTAGGTTAATATTCCGCTCAGAAACTGCAAGAAAATGTAGTCAAAATTAAAGCGCAAAAAGCGTGAACGGATGGTACCTTGAAAAACGTCGACCAATCCAGGCGGTGAGCGTGGAAGAGATCGAAATCGAATCGCACTTTATAAGTTTGCCAAAGCATCAACGCGACCTGCAGCGATACAAAGAAATCATCCTCCATCACTCTCCAATCTTCCCTAAACCGCTTACCATTTTGCGAATCTGCTTCTCATGATTATCCCTAAATTCGTACAAAACCGTTTTGATCCCATCAATTTCGCCGGTGGCCTTTGCGAAAACGTAGAAAATGAAATAGACCTCCGTCAGATTGAGCGCGATATCGTAAACGAACGCAAAGTAATCGAACAAGTACCCGATATCCGGACCGATCGCGAGATCGGTGGTGAAATAGAACAACGCGCTCAGCACGAAGAGAAACGAGATGAAGAGTTTCATCGCGATTTGCACGTCGTAATACCGGTTCAACAGGCCGCCGGCTTCGATTAAAACGCCATAAATCGTACAGCAAACGTTCAATTCGTTCGCAACTCGACGCGATTCGCGTCTGCCGTTTAACGCATCGTTAATCTTCATTTTCAGCGCCGCCAAACGTACGCGCAATTCCGTCACGACAACGAACAACTGGCATTCGACGAAGACGGTCGTCGTGTACGAACAAACGTACAGGAGCATGCAAAATCCCGGCGTCGAACGGGCCAAAGTGTCGTACGTATCGATGCCGATCATTATCAGATTCGCCGATAACGCCACGAGCAAAATGAAGCGGACGCGCGCTCTTGCGGATTCGTACGACGAAACCGGTCCGTTTTCGAGTAGATAACGGTCGTACTTGAACAATAACCGCGTGGCTTTCGTGAATTTCCGGCCGTGCACCAACGAGCCGCAGTAACATGCCAAATAGATGAAGACGTTGCAGTAGCGTTGCATCACGGCGGTGATCGCGCGTATCAGGATGTCGTATTCGCGCTCGCACGTGTTGATGCCGATCGCGAAGACGACCATTAAAATGGCGAAAGGGACGAGCGTGACGAGGATGTCGGGTAGCGTGACTTTGTAACGGCGAACGGTCTTCGCGCGTTGCCGATTCAGCGGTTTCGGCGAGTAGCTCACGATGCCGGCGATTTTGCACAAGGTGTGAATCGGTCGGAGAGCGTCGTAAACGTCTTTGGTGGCGCGTGGCATCTTGTTTGGCGATTGATTGATTGTCGGAGTTTCTAGTGCGGTTTCTTGTTGTAATATGTAGTCATACACGAGCGATTCCGTGATGAATTGAATTGATAACAAACATTTATTACGGTTGCTGGAGGTTAAAGATTAAATGCAATTTTAATAGATTGCCTTTTCGTTGAGGCTTTGAGGGAGAATATTGGATATTGGTTCGTGCAGAACAAAGAGAAACGGCTTTCAAAAGAACAAGAAAATATTTTATTTCATTTTTTACGTGTTTTTCTTTAATTTCTTTACATTAAATATTTTTAATAAACTTCTCGTTTTGCTTTGATCAAAATGAAAAATGATTGATAGAGAGAGAGAGAGAGAGAAAACGATTTGATGGAAATAAAATTGAAAACAAAATTAATAAGAATAATTGCATAAATTAATTATCAAGGAAAAACACATTCAGTATCATTTTGCTTTACTCGTTTTTTTGTTTGTTTGATATTTATATGTATTTATGTATATATATTACAATTGACTAATTAAATTAAAGACCGAACTGTCTCTCGACCTTCTTCATTTTTCGTCTTGTCCGGTTCCGTGGTGATCGTGTGTAAAAATGAGAGAAACTTCTTCTGTTCGTAACAAATTTTTAATTGCAAAATTCAAATTTAAACGCATTCATAATACTAGCAAGTTAAATGAGAATAACGTTAATGAGAGATAAGAGTGAATTCAAGAAATAACGTTCAATATTTGGCATACATTCACGCACAATTATTCTGGCCGAAAATGTAAAGTTTTGAATTTAATTTGTCGCGGTAATTAACTGAAAAACCGCTTCCTCTCATTTCCTTCGGTAATTAATTAGTTGTAAAAATTCTAAATGCCGGGAACGTTTGTTTCGTTTGTATTTTGCCGATAAAAGCTCCTTTTAAACGTAATAAACTTTTTTCTCTCAATAGAAATCAGAAAAATGTACAAGAAATAAGAAAATAAATAAGTCGAACAATTAAGAAAAGGGATTTAATGGAAGTAATTTAAGATTTAGATTAGATAAAAAAAAACGATTTGTGTTTTTGTTATTTGTTGTCTGTTTTCGATAATTTTCCATCCATTCAATGCGCATTCAATCGATCAAATTCTTTATTCGCGAAATCCCTTTCATTATCATCATCACACTATTCGTTCATTTAATAATTGGACATATTTTATTAATTTTTATAAATATCTTATACAATTTTTTTAAATTTCTTATTTATTTCTCCTTATCATTTATTCTTACATTTTCTTCACTTTCTTCGTACTTTTTTTTTGAATTTTCATATCGTTTACTATACAAAATTGATCCTAATAGAAGATGGGAGAGCCAGTAGTTACTCTTCATTTTGTTTTTCTCGTTTCCATTCTTGATTTTTGTCTTTAAGAGTACCTCTTCTCTCGATATAAAATCATTCAGTTACGTACTGTTGTACTTCAGAAGAGTACATTTAAATTAAGATTGGATTAGTAAGATGGAAATAATTGGAATCAAATCTGTCGCTCCGCAGTTTTCTCTTATAATTGTAAAGAATGAGGTTTCAATTTTGATCGTAAAAAATTTCAGTCTTTGCTCGCGATTGAAAATAATTATAAGAAATTTAAGGGAATAAAATTTTGCATTGTTTCACTATTCGCCAATCTTTCCGTACTGAAAACTAAACCAACTGATTTTAATGAAAAACAAGTTCGTCTCCATCTTACTAATCTTAACATATACTCTTTAGTTCCATTATTAAAATTCTATTATCAAATCTACTCTTCTGAAATCTACTATCATTACACAATTCAGATTAAAAAAAAAACAATAATAATTTAGCTCAAGATAAACCAACGACGAAGGTTAATTAAGGAACGCGCATATACGATTTGAAGTATCAAATTAATAAGACGAGATTAAAAATTACATACGAATAAATTAATGAGAACAAACAGTAATAAAAAAAGTAGGAACTTCCACATAATTTCTTTTCTTCTCACACTTAACAAGTCTTAACACCCTACTAACTAAGAATTAAATAATTTACTCTTTCAAAACTGGCTTAAATGATCTTAAACATTATAAAAGCAACTAAAATCATACAAATCGTGTTTCGTTACATTTTTCTTTTTTGTATTCAATCCGGTTGATCCATCTTAAGCTAAACCGCCTGCTAAACAGTTTCAATAAAATTGTGATGTATGAGTTTTCCTTCAAAACCATTATTCCTTCCCAATTAAATTATCTGGATTTCGTTTCCTTCTTCCTTTCTTGTTCAGAGGTACCTCTATTGTGATGAGTGGTTTGAAAAATAAAACCTTTTAAATTGCACACTTCGTTTCCAGAAATAAAAAAACTCTTTTCTTGTAATGTCGTAGTTTACTCTATTGTCGAGTCATTTCACTTCTGAACTGAATTCCTTTGTTGCACTCCAGAAACCGCACAAATAATGGTCCCGTTTTAATAAAAAATAATAAGAAGAAAAGGCGCACCCATCTATTTCTTTTTTTCCCAAAAATAAAAATAATGTTAATTGCAAGTCCTCTTCCATCTACTTGTTCATCATCTCTGCATTTCCGTTCGCACTTGGGTTTCATCGAAATGATATTAAAACAAAAAAAAACTGCTTTCCCTCAATCAGTTAACGTTTCCCATCTTATTATCATTTCGATAATCATATCGTATAGTTATTATTTGGAAAAGTATTAACAAACAACGCACAATCACTGTTTGCTTCATATGGTGTCTCTCGTGTTACAAAGGGGTGTGTGTATGTGTGTGGATGGCTGCCCGAACGAACGCAAAAACAAAAATTAGGGAGAGCCTGACGGGCAGCAAATACTGACTCGTAAGATTTGTTTAATCATTTCCTTCCATCAGTCAATAGTTTAATAATAATTTAAGTAAAAAATCAACCGTCATCACTGGCTCACTGCCGGCGATTTCTTATCAGAGTCCTGATTCGACGGCGTGTTACCCTGCGACGGGCCCACGACGCCCTGTCCGCCCCGGTCACCGACACCTGTCGAACCCCACGAATTCGTGCCCGGCATCGGCGAGTCCGCGTGGAAACCGTGATTATCGTGATCCAACGAGTTCGCCGCGTCGTACTGCGTGTTCTCCAGCCGCGTTATCAATCGCTCGTCCTCGTCGCCGAACTCGCCGCCCATCAGCGACGGCTCACCGACGACCATCACGTCCTACGAGAGAAACAACGGGCACGTGAAAACAAATTCATCGATTTATTTAGTTTTTTAACAGCGAATGAACGATCAATTGTACAATACCTGCGATGCCAGTGAGAAGTTCGGCCCCGGCGATCGCTTCTTGTTGGGCACCGGCGGCGCACTGTTGGCCGCCCCGCCGGAATTCGATCCTTTACGTTTCCGCCTCTTGTTTGCCGGTCGTTGAGATTCTGTGGGCGATAGAGAGAGAAATGCGTATGGTGGATTAAAAGATCAAACCGAACGAATTTCATATTTGCAAACAAACAAATATGCGTCGCGTATCAAGTGAAAACTATTGCTCTATCATTAATCAATTTCATATTTGAAACGTGCAAATAATTATTTCTTAATTATTTTAAACCGAAATTCATTCATTTTTCCTAAACTACTAGACGACTTTTCAACAACGCCGATTTAGTTTTTGTTCGTTCCTTTACGTATAGAAATTTATTTCGTTAAGATAGAAAATTAGAGAAACAAAAATTGGATAGAGAAGCAAAAATGAATGAATTTGTAGTGCAATAAAATTGGTACCTCTCTTACCCGGCGGGGCAACCATCCTTTGCCACTTTTGAAATAACGTCGTCTTCAGGCAATCCCTCGGACTCAACGCGTACGCTTTATGCCTCGACATTAGTTCTTGCATCGGTTCTAATATTACACATAGCTAAAAAAGAAAAAGAGACGACGAATAATTAACATATAGGAAAATGAATGAAATCGAAAAGGCTTTTCGTTTGCTTTCGATCAACTAACTCACTCTCAAGTAATTCAACGTCGAATTCGTGATTCCCTGCCTGGTGATGTTCTTCGCCAATTGATCTAACATATTTGGATCCTGTTGCGACGGCACGCCGACCACCGATCTCGGTATTAATTCCCTATGCGTTCTAACGGCAAAATGCCACGACTTTATCCTCATCAGATCGTCAAAGGTAAATTCTAATATAAGTCGTCCCTCTGTACACACCTAAAACAAAACGCACGAGAAAGAAAATGTTAATTTGGCGTAAAATCACGATTATAATCTCGCAATAATGAATTGTGTCATTAATTTTACCTTAGTAAACAAAGGTTTACCATGATGGGTAATCATGGTACACTGATCACAGTCTAGCGTAATACTAGTATTATGGAAGGATTCCTTTGGATGTTTCATATTATAATACAGGTCCGTGACGCCGCCTTCGAATATACTACGAAAATATCTAGGAATCAGCGTTCTTCCTATCGCTGCAAGTAGAAAAAAATATTCAATGATGAATAAAGAGTAAAACCATTAAACAAACAGTTTCAAGTTTAAGTGGATAGTTTTGAAAAGACAAAACCTTCTCGTCATTTGGCAAGTAACCAATCTATCGAGAACTATCGAGGTCTGACGCGACTCGTGTATCGAATGACGAAAACTTTTGCTTTTAGAAAACAAGTCTTTATGTCCAAGTGAACTGTTCGTCTCAATCCATTGACACTCACTGTATCGTTTGGGTCCGTCCTCTAGACAAAATGCCAACGTTAACGATGCGTCGTCCTCGAAGAACTCCGTCGCAAAAGCGTCCCACCATAAGTTATCACTTTCCTAAAAAACAGAACAAAGTTCATGTTTAACTTATTGTGAAACGATACGTTCTTCTACTTGTTATTGCTTTTTTCTCGTTTAAATTAAATAACACCGATGGAACCCAATTTACCTCCGTCCTTTGTTGTAATCTCTTATTTAATTCGTAAATTCGATAGTCCGGTTGCCCGAAGTAAGGCGTGTGCCGTCGAGGGACCGCTAGCGACCTGTAATTAAACGAGCAATTAAAATCCAATCGATTTCATTTAAGAGAAACAAACATTAAAAAAGTTACGTAGAATTACATAATTCCCCCCCACATAAACCTACATTCATCGAAGACGATGGCAAATTTTCGTTTCGTACATGTGCGAAATTAATTAGCAATCATCGCAGACGGTGACGGAGGGAAATGGTAAATCGTGCAAGAGGGAAAGTTGGATCCTTAAATAAAACGTGCGTGAAAAACGTATGGGGCGAAAGAGTGGCGCGAAGGCGACGCGAAATAGAAGAAGAGGAACGTAGCGGCAGCAGCGAAAGCTGGGAAAATAATCAACAGGTTCTCTTTTAGTAAAGTGGGGCAAAGCAAGAGCAACAACAACAACACCGCCGCCGCCGTCTTCGTCGCCGCCGCTTTTATAAGCGTGTGCGTTTGTATGTGCGATGGTCATTCGTGCAATATATAATGGTAAAACAGATAACAATCTTCTTCCTCCTTCTTCGGCCGCTTAAAGTCGACAATCGCCACTTGTTTTCCCTTCATTCTCTTCGACGGATTCGATCCATTATTCTGTTCCACCGGAAGGGAATACGTACGTTGTTATCGGTTATTACTGAAATTCTTTCAGGTAATAATTGGGGCGAACACGTTCGTTCCTCTTTTATCTATTGATTTATTGTCGGCCTAGCGAAATGACGCGATAGGAACTGTTTGTCAACACAATTTTTGTCGTTGTCTCTACATTTCGTCTCCTTTTGGAGGATCGATTGGGCAAAATTTAACGAACAACTTTTGGACGTTTCGTAATCTTTTTCTCATTGTTTTTTACCTATTAAAATACGGACTTCCCAACGGCGAGCAATAAAACGGATCGTTGTGCACGAGCGACGGTACCATCGGGCACATCGGATGCGGACCCATCCGTTGGTGATGCGGATGACCGTGATGATGATGATGAGGATGGTAATGATGATGGTGGGAGCTACCACCGTTAATAGCTCCCACCAGTTCGCCGATATTATTACAATTCGTGTTACCGTCTGATGATGGATACCGATCGACGACAATCTTAACGGGCATCAGACGCCGAACGCGCACAATTCAACGATCATCACCAAATCGCATCAATATTACGATCACCAACGGTACAACAACAAAAAGGAAGAACTTGCAACAACGTTAATCGGAATGAATGCAAAAAATCGCTTTGGCCGTATTAACGAAATGCGGAAACCGTCGATCGCAAATTCGCCCCATTCAATCGTTCCTCGTCGTCCTCTTCCTTGTCCTTCCGGACTCCTCCTTCGACCGTTTCCTGCTCCTTATTACGACGCGTCCATGAACTTGAACTGGTGCGATTATTCATTACGTGTCGCGAATTTTCGGCGAATAATAACTCGAAATATAGCGCAAAAACAAAAAAACACTTGCGCAAAGGTAACCACTTGTACGAAAGAGAGAGAAAAAATGTTGCTCGCCAAAGAGACTCTCCTTCGTAATCGTTCGTTTCTAACGGTTTATAATAACTTTACACCGGCCAGAATTCCGCATCGTTTCTACCGCTTCAAATTGAAAACTTTACGAAAAAATTCGCGTACGACGCGCGCGCGATTCGTTTTTCGCCACTTTTCTGCATCTCCGTTTCTCGCGACTTCGATTCGCGATCCCACGATTCGACGACGAGAGTCAATCATCAACAACGTACGGACAACACTTTGTGGCCATTTAATTCGCTCGTTCGTCGTCAATCGTTGCCGATCATCAGATGATGGCAACGATGATAAATGCGTTATTATTGTTGTTGTTGTTATTAAAGGAGGCCAGCCAAGAGTTTTGTACCGAATAAAACCCGACAAGCTAGAGGAGATATATTCATATTCCATGGCGCAACAATATTGATCACACACGGTCGGTGGTGGTTGTGGGTTTGGAAAGCGTCCGCGCCATACACAAAATGTCAGAGCGAGAAGGAGCGAAACGGCGAGTGGAACGGAGCGAAGACGAGGAGGCGCAAATGGATGCGAGAGAGACGGACACACCGAAAGAGACGGAGCACGAACGATATTGTAGCAGAGGATAATGCAAGAGAGAGCTTCTTCTTCTCGGCCACGCTGCCCACACGGGCCGAAATGAAAAAAACAAAACAAACAAACTAGGAGACGAATAGGAGGTCGACGACGGCAAGGAATAGATGATGATGGGGCTCGTCCGTCCCAAGTGGCGCAGAGAGAGAAAGAGAATTTTTAAGAATAAAAATTTAAAACAAAAAGAAGCAGAGAAGAGCTGGAAATAAAACCAGAAAGAGAGAGAGAGAGAGAGAGAGAAGAAACTTCTTGTTGTTGTTGGTGTTATTTTTCCTCTTCTTCACCGTCTTGCTTGACTTATAACCATTCAACCTTGAACCCGGAGAAAACGTACGTAAAGAATAGATAAAAAATGTTATGGCCTATCATCATCAGCAGCATCATCATCATCAACAACGACAATCTAAGCAATTATTCAAAAGAGCTTTCCAAGTCGTTATCAACAAGGATTTTTTTCCTCGCCGAGCGAAGCTGAAGAAAAATGTGCACCAATTATCGTAACAATTGCACGTTGAATGGAGCACGATGGAGATGACGATTTCCCCCGCATCGTCTTCCAGTTTCGGAAGTTTAAAATTCCCGTCCTTAAAGCACGCGAAACGATTTCGATATCTCGATCTCCCAGTACCTTTTACCACGCGATCGAGCCTTAAGATCTAAACAATTCTCAATATTGCGATTTGAAAGAATTAATTAGAGAATAATAATTAAAGAAATGCCTCGCAAAAATGTTACTCCTTTATACTGCCGTTCATTTAAAAAAAAAATCAACCTCACGATGATCGACCCACGTGGCTTTTTCCTTCTGCTCGCTGCCTCGTTCTCTTTAAATAACATTCTACGTTCATTTTCTATTCTTTTTTTCATTTTTCCCTTCTTTTCTTCGTCGTTCCTTTTCACTCTTCAGGCTATGTTTTATACTGTTTTCCCGAGTATATAGGAAAGAGAACCAGCTTCAGCTTCTACTTTCTTTCTTTCTTTTACCTCGCTCCTAAACACTGGGAGCAAGCAAGCAAACGAACGAACGAAGCACACGTTTTTCGATTGATTTTACTTTGTGTGCCGTTGTTAAGAGTGTACATATACAGGGTGTCTAAATAGTGCGCACCCAAACGTTTGGCTTTAGAGAAAAATGTTTCAGATAAAAAAAGTGTTCTGTCTGAAAGAACTACAACGTGGTGCACATACAGATATACCGGAAACTGCGTTACTTTAAATGGAATGATCTGTTTTTTATTACATTTTTGAATTCCTCATCGAACTTTGATTATTGAAGCCATCGGCGATTTAAATTGTTTTTTTGGAAAGTCAAGGAAAATAACACGCATCTTCGGAACTCTTTGAGATAGAGAGTTGAACTCTTTTAAATCTCTTTAAGCATGAAATGACGAAGATTTTGCACTGCTCATATGTAATTAAATTAATTATATTTATTTTATTGTGGCACTATATGCGGAAAGTGATTCCTTGTCGATCACATTAAGGTAATATTGGGTCAACTCTTGATGCTTTTCGAGTTATATGCACTTTTCTAAATTTGTATGCGATTTTTCCACGTTTTCTAATACTAACACAAGTGAAGAAAACAAATTTGACAAAATTCCATTTATTTCCGTGACAAAATTTACTTTCAGTTGGATAATTTTTTGGACTTCTGAAGAATAACTTAAAAAAAAAAAAGAAATCAAACGCAGCTATAATAGCTTTTCAGTTGTTTCTGCTTTGATTTGGATTATTACATCATTAAATGCGTGTAAATAATACACAAAATGTCAGTTAATTGGGAATAATTCGAAGACCGTCAACAATACACGCAATAATACGTGAGTGTGATTGAAAGAGAACCATTTTCCGCATTTAATGGCACAATAAAAAATATATGGTTCCGTTCGAAAATGTCAATGTTTCACAGGCCACAAATCGAAGATGGTGCCATTTTAAATTAAATCTAATTAGTGACAAATCTTCGTCATTTCATACGGCAAAGACCCAAAAAAAGCTCAAGTCTTCACCTCAATTACTTCCATAGATATATGCGATTTTCCACGACCTTCCAAAATGACATTTTTCGGAAAGTCACTGAAATAATAACTCCTGCTGCAATAAACTTCTATCAGGAATCCAAAAAAGCCATACAAATAGCAGGTAACAGTTTCCGGTAATAAATCCGGAAGTGCACCGTGTTGGAAGAGATTCTTCAGTTGCAGTCGTTCCGAAACGTTTTCCTCCAAGTCCTCCGGGCCCGCACTCTTGGGGGACACCCTGTATATAAGAGTAGAGGCAGTGTGCTGGCGTTACGAAGCGAAGGCAGCGAGAGAGCGCAAGAGAAAATCGTAGCGATAGCTCCCCTTTAAGCTTTAAAGCTTAGTAGGTAGAGCACATTTATATATACATACACACACTAGCTAGTGCACACAGTGGAAGTACAACAAAACACATGGAGAAAGAGACGGGGAGCATGTACTAGAGCAGAGTAGTTGGTATATAGATATAAAATATATACGTGTATGTGGCGGTGGTAGTTGGAGGTATTTGACGGTACGAAATTTTGAGCGGTTTTCGCAAAATTTGTGCAAAATGCGAGCGCCACCGCCGTCATCGTCATCGTCACCACCACAACCACCACCATCATCATCATCATCGTCAGCACCGGGAGGTGGAGAACGTTATCGAAGCGAGGAGGACTTCCACCTCGAAATTCGGGCATTTCTCCTTTCTGCCAATGATTTTCAATTATTTCTTTTTTCTTTGCCTCGTCTAGTTCCACTTCTTTTTCTCCTCGTCCATCAGGGCACGGGTCATTCATTCGCGTCGCTCTACTTCGTTCGTTTTTTAATTAAAACACCGAAAAGATGTGTCAATAATCCATCGTAATTCGTCCATCAACTACTTCGCCGTGGTTGTTCATCCACTTTGTTTGCCTCTTCGCCTCCTCTCGAACTTCTTCTACTTTTTGCGTTTGATCTTCTCTTTTTTTTTTGTCGTTCTTTCAGTTGATTCCTCATTTTCTCTAGCGCATTGTTGTACGCAATAAACGCAAGCAACACTTTTGCTGGTGTTGCTGCTGCTGCTGCTGGCAGGTAAAACGTAAAGAGCGCGTTTTCTCGGTGTGATCGACCGTTCCTGGCCACCGCACACACGGTAAACTTGTTTCTTCTCTCGATCTCTCTCGCTCGCTCATTTTCTTTCCTACCTCTTTTTCCTTTTTGCTTTCGGTGTCCTAGAACTCTTCTACCGTACAACACCGTTCATAGAGAAGAGATCACCGCGATCGTCATCGTGATCGCGGCACTCGAATTCAACGGAATTGTAATTGATTTAATTCAATTTGGACGTTGGAAAAGAGAAAACAAAACGAGATCGGCATTCCTTTTCATACCGTGCGTTTATTATTTCCTTTCCTCGTGTTTAGGTTTCTTTAAGAAGAACGTCATCATCATCTCGGAGGTCGTTCGGTGCAAAAAGACATCGACGCCGTTCGTTAATATTATTTTCTACGCGTCTCCTTCTTCTTCTTTTTTTTTCCTCTTTGCCTCCTGGTTTTTGTTATAACAAAAAGCTTCGCCGAAGGGCAAAAAAAGTTATATCCTTCTGCCGGTGATGGTGTAGTAGTAGTAGTAGTAATGGTGGATGGATCATAAAAAAATTGCACATATACGTCTCACTCGCTTCGCCGTGTTGGAGAGGAAAATGTAATAAAAATAGATACAAAAAAATGAAATAAAAACGAGGAGCGAGAGAGAGAGAGAGAGCAAAAGAGATGTGGATATAAAATAAAAAGGAAACATCATTTGCTCCAGCAGCAGCAGCAGTACTAGCAGAGTAGTCATGGCAACTATATTGTATAATACAGGTATAACCCAGACTAGAATTCACCTGCTGATGAACAAACACGTACAGGTGCTAGAGCGAGCGAGAGACGTCGACGTCGTTCTAGCTTCGATCAGAATTATTGTAATAAAATTTATACGAAAAAGAATTAATACACGCTTCGGTAATAAATTGGCGGACGATCTTATTGAAATCGTTTCAGCTGATGATGATGGCAGTCTTCGGCTAGAGAAGTGCATCGAGAAAGAGATAGCATTCGATTGTAGCAATTATTCTTGCTTAGAATGCGTGGCCGAGGGATACGTGAAATATTTCATATTTACGAGTGTGAGAGCGTAAAAATTATATATTTATTTTAAATAAAGCAAAATGAAGTATTTATGGAGAGGAGGAACGGCAAGCGAAAGAAAAGGACGTTGCTGCCGTTGCTACTACTAACAACTACTACCACTACAACAACTTGAAACCAGTTTCATTTTTTTCTTCGTCTTCTTTCCTTCTTTCTATGTATAACATATATATAACAGGAGAGTTTCCGTTTTCTTTTACTTATTCGATTCCAATTTTTCTTTTATAATTTTTTCTACTCGCTACTTCTTCTACATCGCGCCGCGCTCGAACTACATTTATTACACTTATAAGTAAATTTTCCGTTGGAAAACTAGAAATATTCGCGTAATCGAAGAAAACGAGAAGCAAAATAGAGTTTGTTGTAATAGTAAATTTGGCAATTTTAACACGGAGAGAGAGAGAGAGAGAGAGAGAGAGAGCGAGCGTGAAGGAATGAAAATTATTTATTTCCAACTCCCCGTAGTCAGTTTAACGTGGACAAAGAGAGAAAAATGCGTTAAAAATCGTTGCCAAGAATTTCGCTATTTTTCTTCTCCTCCTTTTTGCTTCGCCATCCTTGCCTTGTAGCGCGCAAAGGGAATCGAGGGGCAGCGGGCGAACAAAAATGCACCAGATTTCTCTTCCGGTATACAACGACGGCCTATTATGCAATTTTCTATGGGCGTCTTTTTGCTTTTCTAATTTCACTACTACCTCTTAACGTCTTCAAGATGAATTAACAAAGAGAGGTGATAATAACTGAAAAAGATTTTTTTTAAATTAAAATGCTCGAATGGCAAAAATGAGCAAAAAACCAATATGTTGGTAACAATGAAGACACAGCACTTGCCAAAACGAATCGAGAATTATTTCCTATACGCTAATGTGTTAATGGTACTGGCTCCCATCCATTTACGATCGTGAATTATAGCCAACATCAAATTCTGTTTCCTATTCAAGAAAACAGCTGCTGGAACCGTTTGAACGCACCGGGAAGATTTATGTCCAGGAAGCTCTAGGCCAAGCCCAGAAAAGAAGAACACGTCAAGTGAAATCAAACTTGAAGACGATGACGATTTGCTTTTTCGACGTCAAAGGTGTCGTTCACGTTCAATTTGTTCCTCAGGACACCGCTGCAAATGTAAGAGACGCCCTCAATTGTGGCCATTGGAAGCTCCAGCTTGATATGTGAGTCTCTTCACACTGCGTTGAAACTCAAAGATGAGAGGTTAAGACAAAATCAGCATTAGTTCTGCAGAGTATAAAAGAGATTGGAAGAGTGGCAAAAACCGCTGGGCCAAATGCAGATTAATGTTATAACTATGTTTCTTTAAATTTTAAAACATCTTTTGGATGCCCCCTCGTTCAATATGTGCAAGTGGGTACATTGTTGTGATGACGATGAGGAAGCTGGGGTAAAAGTGGGCGGCAAGAAGTTTGTTTGTTGTTTATTCGGTTGAGGAAGCGGCCGAAGCGTGGCGGAGGGCGGTCGATCGCGCTGACGAAGAGTCAACTTTTGCGTGTGCGTGCGTGCGTATTTGTATGAAGGCAACTTTCGCACCAATCTTCAAAACTTGCCGCAAAATCTCCGCAATTCATCTTCCCTGACCTATGCAAACGTTCGACCGCGCTAAAAGCCCCTTGTAAAATGGTTACTCGTCGAATAATTGGAATTCCACGATTTAATCGTTTTCTTTTAATGAAACGATATACGAAGAGATTCTTTTTTAATTTAAACCAGAAAACAGGAATTTAATGAGCTGTCTAAGAAAAAAGGTACCTTTGGTAAGCAGTGCTAATTGCAATTCAATCGCTAACCGTTTCCAGTTGTTGCAATAGATGATTGCGAGGAACGAACCAAGAATTTGTACCCGGATGGACTTTCAATCACCTCCGAACTTTATGGGAAACAACTGAAAAGAACGCACGCGAAATTGGCCGAACGTTAAGCAGCTTTGGTTAATCGAGAGCAAGTTTTGTACGAAGGAAGAAAACGCTCGTTGGAGGTTACGTTTGCGAAAAAAACGTGCCATCGATTAGAAAAGACGTGTCGAGTTCTTTGAGTTTCTCCTTCGTTTGCCTCGCGGTGCTTGATTTGACGTTGTCTTACTGCGGAAGTCGAGTATTTCCGCCTCAACTCAAGTTGTGCACAGTAGAAAAATTTGCAGCTGATGCTCGAGCAAAATTGCGTAAAAATTTGATTATTGCAAACAAAATTCTAGAGGCATTAACGATGATCATCGATTAGTAAGACTAAAAGCATCAGTTAACGAAAGACAAAATTGAAAAAGTGCGTGAATTCTTTAGGACCGTAAAAAAATCTTCAGCAAGATGCGGCTCTCGCGATGACAATACAAAAGATCCGAGTCTTTGCAATAAAACAGCCATTATTTTAGTTTTATTGCAATATCCAGCATCTGCAATTATTCCCCCCTTAATTGAATTAATTGACGCGCAAAACCGCGAATGCGAATCGAACTTCTTTGCGAATATGTGGAGCGATAAAAACACACTACTTTCGACGAGTGCGAATTCGTCAGTGTATCGAAAACACGAAATTGGTCCGAGATAAAGCAATTTTTTCCCTTGCAATTATTGCATCGCTAATTAACCCGCGCGCACACGCATTTACTTCGTTTTTTTTCGGTGCGCTTCTTTTCTAATTAACGAGTTCATAATTATTTGCGCGTCTCCTCGACTCGAATTTTCTAAATAAAAAACGTTGTAAGCGATTACAAAACGTTGTAAGCGAAGGCAATAAACAAATAAATATTCCGGTCGTAAAATGTTGCGCGGTTTAATTATAGATTTTTGCAACAAATTTAAGAATAATAAGAAGAATCCTAATAAATCATTATACGAAAAGAGAACGAACGAAGACCAGCGCAATCGTTCTCCTCGTCGTTTGTACCGTTTTGTTTCATCATTCTCTCTTTCTTTCTGCAAGAGATCAACAACAACAATAACGGCAGACCACGTGGCTATGGTAGAGGTAGCTTAAGAGATGATGCACCTGTAATTTATGTAGGTACACAATAAAGGAGAGACGCGCGGAGAGACGAGCAACCGAAGAAAAAAAAGAAGACGGAAAAGACACAGGAGGAGAGAAAGCTGGAGATGCTGGGGGGAGCCCGAAGCACAGTGGAGAGGAATAGAGGGGTGCGAACAGAAACAAAAAAAAGTCCGGGCGAGGTGGGGAGTGCGAGGAGACGAAAAGAGATACGAGATCGAGGAGACGTTAGGGGTGATGAGGAGGAAAACCGATGGGAGAACGGGGATTTAAGGGGAGAAAGTGGAAGAGCAAGAGGGAGAAGTCGTTGATACACGGGGGCGAGAGTTGGGGGGGATGAAATGTATACGTGTGTTGGTAGCTGGATGGCGCCCCCTCATCAAACAACCCCCAACTCAAACTCTCTCTCTCTCTCTCTCTCTCGCCCTCTTTCTTTTTTGTTTTCGGTCTGTGACTCGCGTCGAAGCGTTCCAGTTTCTTGTTGTACAACAACTAGATGACGATGTCGATGATGACGGTATCAAGCAACCTCCTCTCTCGCTCTCTCTCTCTCGCACTATTTTCAACACTTTTAACTTGTTCGCCCCCCTCAGTTGCGAATGTTCGATATGTTTATTGGCTCAAACTGAATGACCGAAATTCATACAAAAGAGTTGCGAGTTTTTGCGAATTTTCCTTGGAAGAAGCAAAATATCGACGCGTCGTCAACGGTACGGAGAGCATCATCGCAGAAATCGAGCAACCATTAACCGAGAGAGAGAGAGAGAGACGGAGAGTGGAAAAGGAGAAAGAATATCAGGGGCAATAATAGTGCATGGCGGGTATTACTACTACTATTAAACCACCTCGGAGATGGTTTTCACCCATGCCATCGCGGCGCAATACGGAGGGGGGCGTGCGCGACAAGCAACCCCCTCGACGAGAAAGAAAATAAAAAGAATTAAACCAAAAGAAAAAATAATAATAATAAAACAGGAGAAAAAAGAGTAAAGAGCGAGAGAGAGTAAAAAAAAAGAGAGCGACGAAGGGAGGAGGTTCGGCCGAGGGGGTTGAAAGAGAGACCGAAGCAAAAAGAAAAAGGGAGAGAAATCGACGAGGGTTGGCGCGGGGAAAGAAAGAGAGAGCAAGGGAGAACGGGGTGGATTGTCGAGGGGATGGTAGTCGGCAGAGGGGAAGAAAAGTCGTACAGGCGCCGACAAAAATATTTTACGTGAAACGCACACGCAAAAGAATTAATTCGACGAGATGACGAAAAAGAGAAAAATTGCGGAAACGGAAAAGGGTCACACGTTGTTGACGTAGAAAAACTGTTGAGGATGCAATTGTGACGTAAAAGAAACTGTCGGTCGAATTGCACGAACGTCTTTCCTGCGTTCGCTTCAAACTTTCCGTCGTTGACGAAAAGCTCCGGAGCGCTCGAGAGAAACGTTACGAAGATTAAAAGGCACAAATTACACGCTACGAAACGGACGAGCGCGGTGCCGGTGGTTTAGCGGCCGCTAACTGGTTTTCTCTCTTCACCGAGATATTAAAAAAGAGGCATATACATGCGTATATACATAATGTAAAACGATGGAATGCATCAAAGTTCGTTCTTCTACTATTTTAAGAGCTCTCTCCGTTTACTTGCTTCACTTAACTCGTAACGTAAAGAAGAAAACAAAAAGACGAGGAAACTCACCCCTGATCCAGCCTATCGACGGGATTCGGTCCGGGCATCATGCCGTGTCCGGGTCCGAGTGGTCCGCTCATCGGATGACCGGGCCCCGGTCCGAAAGGCGACCCCGGCGGCATGCCGAAACCGGGCGCCCCGAACGGCTGACCGGGCGACGCGAAATGCGGATTGCCGCCTCCGGGGCCGGGACCGCCGCCGACGTACGGCGGTCCCGACGAACCGGGCCGTCCGAAAGGCGGATGCGGCGGTCCGCCACCGCCCGCTCCGCCGCCTGCCGCCGACGGCGAGCCGAACGGACCCGCCGGTCCGGGTCCATTGTACGGCGGTCCGCCGCTGTTCTGCGGCGGCGGGAATCCGGCGTTACCGACGCCTCCGCCACCGCCGCCGCCGCCCGGACCTCCACCGCCGCCGACCGATTGCTGCGGCCCGGGGCCGGGCGTCGACGAGCCCGACGGTGCCGGCGACGCGGTGTACTGCGGCGTCGACGAACCGGGCGGCGGTTGCTGCGGCGGTCCTACTTGCTGATACGACGACGGTCCACCGCCTCCTCCACCACCGCCGCCGCCACCGCCTCCTCCACCACCGCCGCCGATACCGACGCCGGCCGGAGAACCTGCACCCGCCGGCGGACCTTGAAACGGCGACGGTCCCTGGTAGCCCGCCGGCGGACCCGTATTAAACGAATTCGTCGAGTTCGTAACGAAATTTTGGGGCTCCGAACCCGGAGGCGGTCCCTTCCAGTTCGTTGCCGGGTCCTCCAGGTTGACGGGCAACGTGATTGGTGGCGCGACACGTCTACTAAGACCTACAGATGAAATAAGAAGAAAACATGTAGAGAGCAATGGAAAAAATCGAAAAAGCGTGAAGGCTCAGCTCGGCGATAGCATAAGCGCAGTTTTTTTTTTTCACATTATTAAGGTTATGTTATGTACGTAGGTTAGGATTAGAACGTTACGAACGTAACCAGAGAAAGTAGTATATCGAGCAGCAATGGTTCGATTGAAAAATCGCTATCGAATTGAGTTTCTTTTTTGTAGGTTAGGTTAAATTCATTACATTTTGATTTCCGTTGATTGGCTCGTCCTTGTCTCATAATCTCATTTAGGTGAAATTATAACGCAATATTCGGCTCTTTAACATTTTTCCATCGTTTCATTTTCACAAAATAAATAATGAAAACGACAAGAGTGGCCGTAATAAACGAACATAATAACAGGCAAGCCGGTAACGATTGTTGTCGAAGGAAACATACAGAGAAAAAGAACTATCGAAAAACGATATTTTAACACACTACACACTCTCGTTCACCAAGATCTTTAAGTAAAAGCACATTTTTTTTTAATTAACCACCCACCACTGATAAATGTTTTTCGTAATTTTTTCTAAAATACGTGAGGCCAAAATTCTGCTATTGTATCTTGCGTTTTTTCTTTTAATTTCGATAAAAGAGAGAGAGAGGGAGATAGAAAAGACACCAACAACAGCTAGTAAACACACTTAACTGAAAGTCGAAAACTCTATCTATCTCTATAAAGCGCATGTGTTCGAGGCCCGCCATTTTTGTCACGATAAACAATAATTCCAGTTACCCAAGTTGCCGACACGCGGCTTCTTTTCAAATTCAAATTTCAAAATAATCATCGGAACATAATTCGAAAGTTACGCGTACTCGTAGTCAAGAAACACAAACATCGACAACGATCTCATAACAAATCGAATAGATCCGAGACTAAGATAAACCGTCGAAAGGTGACAGTGAAAAATTTAATAACGTTGCGAATTGTTAGAAATTAAATTAATTTTGTTCAAATTACTAGCAAAAACTAAAGCAATTAAATGAAAATAATAGCAAACGAACGTTAAAACGAATTAGAACCAACTTACGTACGTTCGTAACCTTAATACAACATAACCTCTGTCAAAAAGTTTATGCGGAAACAGTTAATAATTAAGGGATAAAAGTGAAAAACGCCTACCTTTTCAATTAATGAAAAAATACGGCTTTGCCGCTATATATACAATAAACGTGTGAAGTTGGCGATATAATTATTATTTTTATGTCAAATAGTGTCAACTATATTTCTTTTTAGGCCTCCGACAAAAATTATCTTGCGAAAAACCACTTGGCGCTGCCATTTTTCTCTCTTTTTCGTATAATTTTTGTCACTGTTTTAAATTCTCTTTTCTTTCACACCAGCGATGACGCCGTCGATCGCGATACATAAACTACGAAGACCGAGGCGTGCACATCGTACTAGTCGTAGACGTCGTCGTCGTCATCCACAGTGTTGTGTTTATTAAACAATTACCAACCATACCAACCGTGTTACACGAGAAAAAATTTAAATAAATAAAATCCACAAGCACAAGTGCATCGAGGCCCACAAAGACACTTTGAACGGGTTTTATCTATATATATTATGTAGATATATTGCACGGATCATTCAAATAAACGGAGCAGTATGCAAAAAAACTTATTCGAATGAATTTTCTAATTGAACATCGCGATTTTTTTTAAACAAACGCACACGTTATACCCGGAGCACCCTTAATTTAAATCAAACATATATATTTTTTTGTTTTCCACCTCGTATCAATCACTCGCTGGCGGTGTGGTTGCTAAGGAATCAAGTTAATTTTCTTGTTGATTATAATATGTCAAACACTGGCACACCGGAGTTCATTTTCTCTTCTACTTTTTTTTTATATATATACGAACGCTTGTCTTTCATCGCGAACTCACAGTCAGTTTTCGGTTTGTTTGTGTATGTGTGACACTCCTCCTCCTCCTCCATCACCATCACAAACGCTGTCACCTCTTTCTCTTCGACCTCCTCCTCTTCCTCCTTCGGGCACCCTTTTCGCCTCCCCCCTTCGTTCCCCTCACGTTAAAAAAATCAATAAAGTTCAAAACCTAAAGGCCCCCACCACCCACTTTCTCCTACCGTACAGTAGCCACTTCCCCTATAAATACACAGACACGTGTCTCTCTCTCTCTCTCTCTCTCCCTCACTCACTCCCGCTCATTTACTCCCCTTTACTCCCGGATCATTCGTGGAATAATGGCGATGATGGGGACGGTGGGGGGTGCGTATCATTTCTATATACCATGCGTCCAAAAAAAAACAGAGAATCCAACTTGACAACACTATCGTGCGAGCAGCAAAAAAATCATCCCCTCTCGTTGGGATTATTAAATTAACTAATCCACGGACGCAGGGAATCCGACTGTATTTTGCATTTATTCGGGCGCATTCTTGTGGACGCCGAAGGAGCCGCGATTTCGGCGACGAAGATTTGAAAATGAGCCTGTTTCAATTATACAAAAATTTAATTTTTGATAAGAAAAATCATTAATTGCAACCTGTCTAGAGCGATTATAATTATAATTATTAAACGGTATCATCTTATTTGCGACGGACTCGTTGGCAAACCGCGTTTCATATCGCTGTTGATTTTAATACAATACCAATAAACAAAGGATTGAAATTATACTCGAAATGCGTATATACTTTTTTATAACAGTATTTACAAGATTCAAGGTTTACAAGATAATACAACAAATTGGATGGGTCCGAGGGAGCAGAGAAGCGGACCTTGAGACGAATGCGCTCATAATTTTTATCACACACACACACACACACTTTCATTTACGCTCTTAAACGCTTTTTCGTTTCTCATTCTTTTCGCCACTTTCCCAGTTAGAACGTTGTCCTCTCTATCGTGTGATTTTGGCTAAATTTGAACGATTATTGCCAACAAACAACCAAAAAGATCGAATCTAATTCGAAATTTCCCTTTCGATCTCTTCGCGTTCGACGTCTACGTTTAACACGACGACCTCCTCCTCGTTATCGCTACCGGTTCTGTTCCATTTCGTCCCTTTCGCCGCTTTATCGGATTCCGATTGAACGGGATCCTTTTCCGGCGTCGACTGATTTTTCTCCGTCTGTCCATCGACGTTCTCTATCGTTCTCTCTTCGTCTCCGTTACCACCCGCATCTACGTTCGGTACGATCGCCTCGTCCACTTTCTTCGCCGATTCCGTTGTTTGCTCGTCGGATTCGTTTCGTTTAGACGTTGCGCCATCGTTTGTGTCTTCGCGTTCCGATTCGGTAGAGCTAATAACGATTTCGCTCAATTTGGGCGCGTCGTCCAAGATGACGGCGTCCGAATCGTCGTCCTCGTTGATTTGGCACGGTTTCGCACGCGTCCCCTCTTTCTTCTTGCTCTCCGCCTCGAGAGCCAATTGCGATCGTATCGCTCTAGCTCTGGCCTGGAGTTCTAACAACTCCAAGACGTTCATCAAGTCGGACGATCCCTTTGGCGACGTTTGCGATTCCGCAGCGCCGTCTCCGCCGTCCTTCTCTTTCTTGATCTTCCTCGTTTTCTCCGTCTTTACGTGTATTTTCTTCTTCTTTTTCGTCTTTTTCTCTGTCGAAAGTACAATATTTAGAAGCGATGTCGCTGTATTTCGCTTTCGAACTACCTGATTTGATTTTAATTGGCTCTCCTGCCGGATTATTGGTGGCGTCATTATCTTCGATTAGCATCAGATCTTCGTCGGTGGAGATGTCATCCAACGAGATGATATCGATCGGTTTATCGACATCGTCGTCCGGGTCCGAGGACGAGCTGTAATCCAAATTGTTCTCCCCGGAAATGATGTTTTTCAGTCGTTTGTTGGATATGCCCAATAATTCCTCCAGCAGCATCGAATTCAACTCGGAAATGTCCAGTTTCTAGTGGAGAGCAATCGACAATTATGTAAAATGCGCGTTTTAGTTTGCCCTCACCTTATAACAGTCGGGTGCCATTGATTTGATCTTCTTCGTCTTCAGTATCTTCGTGATTTGTTTCATCAATTTGATGCGATCCTCGATGTAATAAGACAATTCGTGTTCGCTATCGTTGTCGGAATCGGACGAAGAGGAAGCGGTGGAATTCGATGACGCCGTTTGCTTCGCTTTCGTCTTATCGACTTTCTTCTTTTTCAGTTTCGATGACATAATTCTTATCGCATTATTATTCAAATGTTGCACATATTTCTACACGAACGAGCGGATTGCGAATAAATTTCGAACGATAACATTTCTTCGCGAGGTTATCAATCGTAGTATACAAACTATACGATGATACATGGAAAATTAACAAACAAATCGACTGACAGCTGATAATGTGGTTATTTATCAACGAAGTTAGTCGTTAAACGTAAAATACGCACAACGTTAGTTACATTTAAAAATCCGAAAATAGACGGCAAAACGTGCAGCAACGCTACACATAGCAGGTCTCGAAAATAGACGGATTAAGAATAATTACGTTGATGTTTACGTGATATTAAGATAAACCGTGCATCTTCATTCGCAATCATTTCTAATTTTCACCGTCCAGCATACATAACCTTGTTAAATGGAAAAATTACATAATTTCGTTTACTTAACGCTGATCTTATCGTTCGGTTGCTACGTCGATTGCCTGGAGAAAGAACTAACGATCAACGTCGAACCGGGCAAAGAGGATTGCTTCTACGAGCACGTACGTGCCGGCGACGTGATCGACTTGGAGTATCAAGTGATCGACGGCGGCCACGGCGACTTGGACATCACGTTTCATCTGGTCGATGCGAACGGTCGCATCCTGAAGGCGGACTTTAAAAAGTCGGAAAACAGCCATCGAATAGAGGCGACGAATGTTGCTGGCGATTATAGATTCTGTTTCGATAACACGTTCAGTTCGTTTAACGCGAAAACGGTCTTCTTCGAGTTGATCATCGATCACGAAGGCAGCGAGGACGACGATAACGACAACGATCGTGCATGGGGCAAGTTCGAAGGTGTCGGTGCGGAAGAGGTCTACGAATTGACGGTACAAGAGATTCATGAAGTCATCAGCCGAGTGAGGAACAGTTTATCCAAATCGCGACACCTGCAGGATGTCATGAAATCGACCGAAGCCCGAGACCGTAACGTTGCCGAAGAGAATTATTTCAAAGTGAACACGTTCTCGTTGTTCCAAATCGTCATCATGATATCCGTTGGTCTCGTGCAAGTGATAATGGTCCGAAGTTTGTTCGACGATTCCTCCAAAGTGCACAAGATTTGGAAAAAGTTATTAAATTAGAAAGGAAAACTGATATTTTAACAAGTGGAAATTGAAAAACTTGGAGTGATCAATTTGAAACTCTCAAAGAAAATGGCAATACTATTTCATATCTGGCTAGAAGAAGGTTCTTTTTTCATTTATATCTTTCATAAATCATGGATGTTATTAATTTTGTTCTTTTTTATACCAAAAATGTTGTAATAACTAGTCAAATAATATGAAAAAAAGTCAAAATTGTTTCTTAACATTTCTGAAGCTTTATTTTAAGCCAGCTATTGTAACTTTCCAATCATCTTTATAGCCGGATCTCGTGTATTTTTTAACTTTCGCCTTCCTTGGAATTACTTTTGAGTCTGTGGGTGTTATTACATTCCTCTTTTGCAAACTCAAATATCTGTCCATCAAAAGGTTTCCTGCCTTTTTCATGTGCAACAAATTTCCAGCGATTTCATGAGTATCA
The DNA here is from genome assembly GCA_963695495.1 of Hololepta plana. Taxonomy (NCBI): domain Eukaryota; kingdom Metazoa; phylum Arthropoda; class Insecta; order Coleoptera; family Histeridae; genus Hololepta; species Hololepta plana. The sequence continues at coordinate 1,491,259 of OY968834.1, read as the reverse complement.
TTAAATATTTGATCCGGTTCTTCGTATTTCTTCCGTCCGATGCGATACGGTTCACTTTTTGATCTGATCTCCATTCGTTTCTTTCGCAATTCACGTAATTTTGTCAATTTTCCCTCAGCTTTACTAATTGCTTTCTCCATTTGTCTCAGTTTATAAATATCTGCAACTTTCCTCTTCTCTAATTTCAACTTTTTCAACTCAGCTTTAAGCAATAACTGTTCCTTCTTCTTTCTTTTTTGTTTCTTAGTTTTTGGTTTAGTTGAAGGTCTATTTCCACTCACAATAGAATCACCAGTTTCTTCATCATTCTCACTTTCCTCCAGCTTATTGTCGTCTGTTTTGTCAATATTGGGAAGGCCCTCAGACATTTCTGTGAACCATGAATTCTGTAAAAACAAAGTCATAAATCATTTGTAAATTCTACCAGCAGAATAATTACTTCTTTATCAATCTTATCAAGTTTCTTAAACATGGTTTTTGTGACTCGCGTCAAATGCTCTTCTGATTTGATTAACTTTTTCTCTTTCTCTCCAATTTCATTCAACAAATCTTGATGATCCTTAAAGCTGGGATTGTAGGAGGTGCCTGGATGCGGTAGTTCAATTGCAGGGAACTTATTGACGCGGTTCAATTTTTTGCGTCTTGTTAAAACTTTGTCAAATTTGCTGGTTCCACTTAATGAATGAAATTTAGTTTGTTCTGATATCCACTCATTAGTTAGGTCCCCATTTTTAGAGCCTGAAAATTTAGAGTAATAACAGGACAAATCTAATATATCATCAAATGACAAGTACCATTATCATTTACAGTATTTTTCCAAACATCTTTGGAAAATGGATCTGGTATTTTGGCCTGCTGTTTCAATACATATTTCTTCTTATCCTCTATGGATTGTTTTTCTTTAGCTTTAAGAATGCCTTTGCTTTTCCTTTCAAGATCCTTCTTTCTCAGCAAAGGATCTCTTCTTTCCTCTTTAGTTCTTACATGATTTCTGTGTAAAACATAGTAGAAAAAATCAATATTAAATTTAATTATGAGATGAAGTTATAATTGCTCAACCTCTTTTTGATTGGATCTTCTACTTTTGTGAGAGGCTGTAACAGGGAGTAGCACATTGGTAGCTTATTAGCTAAAGCTTTTCTCTTTTCAGCTTTTGTCAACCTGATGTCTGGTTTATTTGTATCAATGTGAAACAAATCAGCATTTGCAATTACATTCAGTGGCTTTCTAAAGTCAAAAAAAAGCATGAAATATGAGAATTTAAAAATCTAATTTATTTCTTTACCCCATACGCTCTTCAACACGCTTTTCTTCCAAGTACTCTTCGACATCGTTTATGTTTACGTGTTTCCTCCATGAAATCTTTTTCTTCTTCGAAACTCGTTTCTTTTTATCCATGGATTTCATTTTTTGTTGACTTGTTCAAGCTAAAATTAATTAAAATATCCACCTGATCAATTAAAACTCTTACGTTTTGCACGTCCAAAATATAACCTATCTTTTTTTATTAAAATTCAGAGATTTTAGTCTAAGAACATTTAGTTGGTATTACTGTTAATTAGCTGTTAATATTTACTGTAGCTAATATCAGTATGTTATCTTTGCCTTTTTCAAAGAAAAACTGGGCTTTATATTTGATTATATATTTTACTTTTAACAACAATTCTTAAATTAAAAAGAAGAATTTTAATAAACAGTTGAGTGAGTAACAAACTTGTACAAAATGTTAGCTTTACAGCAATATGCAAGCAGTGACGAAGAAAAGGAAGATAGCAATGACCATGAAGGACAGACAGGCAATGAACTGCACTTGAAACCTTTAGAAAATAACGAATATTCTATTCAGAAGCAGATGCAAATATGTGCAACTCCATTAGTTTTACCAACAGGATCAGATGATGGTGTTCAACATATTGATCCATCATTAAAAATAATACAACACAATCCCAAATATGAAGAGCTATTTGCACCACAGTTGGGCCCAGAAAATCCATATAGAACACAGCAAATGCAATCAGAAAGAAACATGTTATCTGGCTATGTAGAACCAGCACACATGAGTGAATTTCAATTTGAGAATCAAAGAAGAACCTTCAGCAGTTTTGGTTATGCATTGGACCCAACAATAGGAGATAACACTGCTGAAGGTGACAAGTTGGTTGGTGCAGTTGACCAGACAGAAGATAGTGATCAGAAGACTGTATTTGAATCTACAAAATTAAGGCCATTGGATAAAAGAAAGAGGAAGAAGAATAATGACCCAAGTGACATTGATGGTTTCTTAGGACCATGGGGTGGTTATGTGGATGAGCAAAGAATTACTAAACCAACAGAGGAAGAATCAGCTGAACTGGAAGAATTAGTATCTAAGAGAAATAGAAGGGGTAAAGTTGTTGAAGAGAGACCAATTGAAGAGAAGACCACATTGCACAGTAAGTTTTTAGTAAACAAATTGTCTGACTTCTTTATTTAACTATTAAAATCTTTCTTTTAGTCAAAGATCCAGTTGATTATCAAGGAAGATCATTCTTGCATGCTCCACAAGATGTTGGTGTCAATTTGAGATCTGACATGCCACCAGATAAATGTTTCTTACCAAAAGCACATGTACACACATGGTCTGGGCATTCAAAGGGCATTGCAGCCGTTCGATGGTTTCCACGTACTGCCCACCTCTTGTTATCTGCTAGCATGGATTGTCGCATTAAGGTATAATCAGCAAATGTTGGTATAAAATTCTTCATAATATTATTATTGTATTTAGTTATGGGAGGTCTACAACGAGCGAAGATGCATACGAACGTATTCTGGCCATAGGCAGGCTGTAAGAGATATTAATTTTAACAATGGAGGACACAAATTCATATCTGCTGGTAAGCATATAGTAAATTCTTGGTGGAGAATTGTTCTGATACAAATTCTGTTTAAACCCAATAGGCTATGATCGTTACATAAAATTGTGGGACACGGAAACCGGTCAAGTTGTGTCGCGTTTCAATAGTCGAAAGATACCGTATTGCGTTAAATTCAACCCTGACAAGAACAAGCAGCATCTCTTTGTTGCCGGAACATCCGATAAGAAGATAATATGTGTAAGCATTAATTTCACAAAGTTGAACATCAGTATGAAATATATTTTAACTGTATTGATTTGTAGTTTGATACAAGAACAGGCGATGTCGTTCAAGAGTACGATAGACATTTGGGTGCCGTCAATACCATAACGTTCGTCGACGATAATCGACGGTTTGTCACCACGTCGGATGACAAAAGTTTACGCGTGTGGGAATGGGACATTCCCGTTGATATGAAATATATAGCAGATCCAACAATGCACTCAATGCCGGCCGTTACGCCGGCACCGAACGGTAAATGGTTGGCGTGTCAAAGCATGGACAACAAAATTGTCATATTCTCGGCATTGAACCGTTTCAAGATGAACAGGAAGAAAACGTTTACAGGACACATGGTCGCCGGCTATGCTTGCACGTTAGATTTTTCGCCTGATATGAGGTAGATGATGGGTAGCTTTAAATGTATGTCTTCAGCATTTTTAATGTGGTGTTGTTGTTGCAGTTACTTGGTATCTGGAGATGCAGATGGAAAGTGTTACATTTGGGACTGGAAGACTACGAAATTGTACAAGAAATGGAAAGCACATGATAATGTGTGCATTAATGTTCTGTGGCATCCACATGAACCAAGCAAATTGGTTACAGCTGGATGGGATGGCTTAATTAAGTATTGGGATTAAACATTTTATGATACATTATTTGATGTATTTGTACATTCAATATTAATTATACTTGCAGAAAATAAATAATTATTAATTAATTCCAACAAAGCGTGCACAGGCGCACACGAGAATTTGTCTGCTGTCTCTTGCTGTTCTTTTTAACTTTTCGTCTCCTTCACAAAAGGGAATCGAAATCGAATTGTGTGCGTGAGACTATATGAGTTCCAAAGCGAGTTTATTGCTGTTAGGTCTCAATTTGAATGAATCTCAATGTAAAACTCACATTTAAAGTCATTAATCGCTCTTTAATGTTTACATCCATAACTAATCAATTGCAGAGCAATAGCGTCAACAAACAAAGAATTTGTAGTGAAGATTAGTGCGTATAAATTATGACGAGCTACCGAATTGCATTATTTCTCAGAATTCACAGAAAAGTTGCGTATAATTGTAAAAAGAGGTTGAACACATAATGATAATTCATCAAAAAATGCGAATTTTTGGCATATGAACTAGTTTTATCACAATAATTAATTTGAATTTTAAATCTGTAGATGTCATTCTGATGTTGTTAACTTCAAAGTTGTTTTTTAATTAGGAAGATTGATATAAAGTGAAATCACAGGTTAGATAAATTTATAGATGTTATGGAAAATGTTTTCACAAAACATTATTATGAAATTTAATGGGCGTTTTTGATAAATCTGAATGGAGAAGAAAATGAACCTGGATAATAATGATCATGAACCATCACCAAGTAAGTCCCGGAAGAGGGAAACTACGCAAAATTTCGATACGTGCCAAATGCAAATCGATAATTCCGAAAATATCTTGAAAATTATGCACAATTTGTATTTCCAAGGTTTAATGTGCGATGTTTTCTTAACTGTGGGCCAGAAAATACATTCGGCGCACAAACTGATACTGAGTGCATCCAGTGATGTTTTTCAGGTTGCTCTTGCATTCAACTTGAATAACTTACAACTAATTATTATCTTTCTTTTTGGTACTCCTAACAAATTAAACAAAAAGGCAATGCTAATGTCACCAGCATGGACAGAATGGCATGTGAGCAAACTGGAACTACAAGAACTACCAGAATGCATACCAGTTTTCCATCATTTCCTGGAATACTTTTACACTGGCAAAATAATCATAACACACACAAATGTGATGCCTATTTTAGCTTTGGCTGATAAATATATTGTGAAGGTGAGATTAAATGAAACAAAAGCGTTGATTAATCATTTTAAATCTGTCATTAATCAAGTCATATTCCAGAGTTTAGTTAGATTATGCTTAGACTACATGATTTGTCACATACCACATGCAGCTGCCCATAATGTTCTCTTCTCTTGGTTGCGATACACAGAACCTTGTGGCCATGACCAAGTTGCCAACAAATGTATCAATTACATCAAATGGAACTTTGAATCTATAGCGAACAATTCGGAATTTGGAGAAATGGATGGTGACCTGATGTTAAATATCATCAAACAAAATGATTTAGTCGTTTATAACGAGATAGTACTGTTCAATTGTATATCTAGATGGTTGGATTTACAAAAGATCCGATTGGAGCAGATGAAAGAGCCGAACGTTGACGAGAAGATGGAGAAATTAGTCTTTACAATCATGAATCATATCCGTTTTCCAATGATGACGCCGCGGGAATTGTCGGATTTGCTGTTGTCGCCGTTGATTAATAAACACAAGGAGTTCTTCATTGAGCGAATGTCGATCGGTATGAGTTTTCATTCGGGTCATATGGACAGAGTGCATCAAGTGTGTGACACTTATGACGATGGACGTCTCTTGTTTACTTCACGTTTATACACCTCTGACAGTTTTAGTGCCCTTTTGACCGTCGACAATGTCCAATCATTATCCAGTTATCATGCAAGTAGCTTTGTCTTTTCCTCGCACATATCGGTCGCAGACTGCGATTCAGATAAACTCAACGATTGGGTCGTCGACATTTATCCAAAAGGCGTATGGTTTCGGAAATGCTATTTAATTGTGTGGCAAGGTACTTTGGAAGTGCCTGAGGAGATCTTGAAAACGATACGTTTAACGTTAACGTGTAGAGATTTACGGGAAAATGAATTGAAAGTGCGGATCGGCCTGCTGTTGTACGGAAGGCAGAGCGATAAGGATCACATCAAAGATGTGATCGAGATGGTTCATTATTTTACGCCTGATAATCTCGTGCTGAATATCGACGATATCATACCGTTTCACGAATTGAATTCGTCTACGTTGCCGGTGGAAGCTGATACTGCTAGTTCTAGTCATTATTTAGTTGGCCCCAATCGAAATCAATTCAAAATTAATATTGTTATAACGCCTTTACCGCCGTAACGCTGAAAAATATTTCTTTATAGTTTTTTAAAAAAGCATCTACGACCCATAATGAGACTGACAATAATAAAATGTTAAATTGTTATGAATTATGTAAGTTTATTCGGGATTAAATAGGTGCAATATAAGAATGGTTTGGGAAATGGTTTTTAATTTGAATTTTGTGATTATGGAAGCGGACGAATTTCATTCGTGTTCTTTTCGTTCAATCTTCCGTTATGTTTTTCTTCAACTGACAGCAAGCATTTCCAATTATTTCAAAGTGGTTTGTGATTCAATAAAGATGAATTTAGGAAATGCTGCAGCAAAAATTCTACAGAGAGGTGTCGAAATGGACAACAACAAGAGATATACAGAAGCATTGGTTTGTTATCAAGAAGGAATCCAATTGTTGGTAGATATGCTAAAGGGTTAAAATTTTATTGTTTCAGTTAAATGTACTTATAAAATGTGTATGTTTTTAATTTCTGTTTAGATGCAAATGCTGATAAACGGAAATATTTACGTGATAAAACAGAAGAGTACATGAGCCGTGCTGAAACAGTTAAAGAAATTGTTAAAACATTAAAGGAGGAAGGGAATTACAATGAACAACTCAAGATTGCTGATAATTCATGTAATCACAGTTATGAGAAGATATTTGGTAGATTTCTGGATAATGAAGTCACAGAGATAAAAATTGAGGATCCATACATTAGAACATTTCATCAAGTACAAAATTTAGTACGTTTTGCTGAATTGGCAATCAAGCAATGTAAAAATTTGAAGAGTATTCATCTCCTGACAAGCAAAGATACTAATGGAAATGAGTCTAAGGAACAAGAAACATGGTTTTCTATGATACAGGGTAGCTTAAGAAAGCAGCACATAAATTTGATAATTAGCTTTTCTGAGACATTGCATGATAGGCAAGTCAGGCAAGTGTCAAGAAAATAGTATCTAAATATAATATGAAACTGCTTCTTCTCATTTTAGACTGAGCAATGGCTGGATAATTAAAATTGGAAGAGGTTTGGACTACTTCAAACCACCAGATAACAAATTTTCTGTAGGTGTATTTGATTTGGATTATAGGCCTTGCCATGAAACAATTGTTAATATTTTTCACGAGAATAACGTTAAAATTACAGATTCATGAAGTTTTTTAAATCAGATCCATTGCATAATAATCATTTTATTAATATTAAAATAATAAGTTAAATTCTTGTACAAATTAAGAAACAAATCACAATATAAACATTTCTATTTTACATTATAGGTAAAAAGTCATTAATGAAAACATTGTTAAACATAGCTTTCGTTTTGCGACGAATACGCCAGAAACGTGTCCAGCAATCTTGGTTCGATCAGTTCTTGGACGTCCTGCGTTTTAACCACTTCACAGCCGCACTTTTCAACGATTTTCCTCAAAGTGGCCTACGGAATTAAAGAAATGCGTTAACGGAATTATTACTCAATTAAGCGGTGACTTACCAGTGAAGCAACGAGCACAGCATCACTGCCGTACCTTTCTTTCTTATCACGGCACAGTTTCACCAATTTCTCAATACCTCCTTTATCCACAATAGTCTTACATACAGACTTATTGTTATTACACAATTTCGATAACGCTATTATACTTTTCTGCTGTATGCGTTTCATGACATCGTTTTCATCGTCGTTATTGTATAAGTTTGTATGCAACAGACTCAATATGAGCGTGATTGCGTCGTATTTGATAAGTTCCCGTCGTCCGCCATCGATATTCGTCATGTTGACCATTAGAATAATTAGTTGTTCGAGCAAATACACGGATATTCTCGGTCCGCGTTTCCTAACCGCCTCCAACATATATTTAATTGTATCGTTATCTAAAATGTAATGCAAACAATCTGGGAACATTGTCGTCAAATTCGCCAGGGATGCGGTGCACAATAGCAAATTTTGGCAACAATTGGTTTTGGCAACGAATCGCGTTATCGATTGCACCAATTCGCCGTTATAATTGTTCAGGCCTTTCACGTGTTGATGATTGTCCTCAATTATCCAAGGTGCGGTTATTTGCGCCAATAATGCGATACATTCCGATCGTTCCGGTTCCGGTCGAGTCTCATCGACGACGACGTCCCTCAACATCACCAAACCTTGCGATTTCGCTAACAGGCGTATGGCGGGCGCGCTGGTGCACAGTGTCGTTAACGCCCTTAAGATTAACGTTCGTACAGTCGATCCGTCGCACTTTTCGCACATTGCGATTAAATTCTCGATAGCATCCGATTGTACAAAGATCTCGATCAGTTCCTCTTGGCGCAACGCTAATGCAATTAATGCCGTGACGGCGCCTCGCACGTCCAATTCGCATTTCGGTTCGGTGAACGCGTCGACGAGCGTTTTAACTTCTTTCTCGAGCACCGTCCGTTTGTACGTTCTCCATTCGTCGTACAAATCCATCAAGATTTGCTGATGGCTCGTCTCTTTGGCGATCGCTCTTCGTAAGTCGTTGCAACGGTTTTGCACGGTCAGTGGTACTGCATTATTGGCACCGTACTTTTCAAAGAACTCTTTTATCAGTCCGGTAAGGCTTTGGGATAACGGTTGCAGGTGTTCGGTGCGCCTATGAATTAGAAATAAAAGGGCATAATTTGTTGCTAATTGGCGTGAGTCATAAAAAAGAACAAGCAAATTTAAAAGTGCGCTTATTTAATAAGCAACACGTTCTACAGTGGTGCTAATGAGAATTGCACTAGAGGACACTTTTCTAAGATAATAAATTCGAAAGTGCGCATTTTTGAAAGTACATCTAAATGAAATTACAAGAAGTGAATTTACTAATTTTCTGTTTAAGAACATTATTATTGTCAATTGACTAAGTGTACTCACGTTTTTATATTATCAAATTCCCACTCGATGGTATTGGATTGAGATAAAATTTCTCTTAAGTAGCTCATTAGCCTGGACGCTACCACATTTACTTTATCTTGTAGCTCGGCGGCGATCGATTTACACTGTAACGTTATCATGCATTCTTGCTCGTAGAATCGCTGTAACGTCTTTAACCATAAATCTACCGCCGTGCCATCTTCGGCACAAGTAACCGTGGTCGGTGGTACTCTGTAATAAAATTGATGAGCGATTTGCAATAAACGACATGAGCATTAGCATTAAATTGTTCGCATTTACCTCTCGTTTTGGTATTTCAACATCAAATTCTTCGCGAACGTTTTCTTCAACAAATTCTGATCGACGTCCTTCTTCTTGATCTTGTTGATGTCTCGAGTTTTCGGCGTCGACGTGTGTAGAGGTGCCGCCGATTCATTGAACACCAACGATTCGTCGTCTTCGTACTCGTCGACGCTTTTATTCTTAATATCGTTGCTACCACTAAACGAAGAGTTATTGCTATGATGGTATCGATTAAAATTCCTGGCGCGTTCGTTTACTTCTTCTTCGGCCGATAACAGGAATGCCGGTGCCGTGAAATTAGCCAAATCCTCCTCATCCAGGTAACGATAGGACGTCGATAATAGATTCGGTAACGACTGAACTTCTTCCGGCACCGAGGAGTTGTCGTTTAGGAACCACCACGACGTATCGCTCTGCGTCCTCTTCACGGATTTACTCAAAACGTTTCGTTTAGTTTCAACAGTAACGTTGTTGTTGTTTACAACACTTCTTGCATACTGATTATTATTGTATCCTTCTTCTTTCACTTCGACTCGTCTCTCATTCTGTTCAACGTCATCGTCTCTCGTTTCAACGTTCTTAAACAAATTACGATTGATTCGTCTATTGACGACGACATCGCCATCGACGGCCTTAAGATCGCTGCTCCTTTTCCCGTTTAAAATTGGCGTGTCGTGGATGCGATTAACGTTCGACGTGGTGCAGCTGACGGATGGAAAACGTTTACAATCTTTCGTCTGCAGAAGACCTTTCTTCTTCGGCGTGATCTTGTCCTTTACGTTACTACTCAAATTCTTCGCGTCCTCGCCGTCAATCTTGTCGCTTTTCGTCACGTCTCTTCTTATTTCGTCCGGCGTTTTTTTAATGACGATTTCGCCCCCGCTTTTGTTGCTATCGTTGCCGTTTGCAGATTTCGCTTGTTGTTTTCGTTGATTCGCCCTATTTGGCGACGACGATGACGAGGACGACGACGAGGATTCCGTATCGGAGAAACCAGAATCCTGACTGCCCGGACTCGACGACGACACTCCTTCCCAATTATTGCTGCTATTATTGGTTGTCGATTTATCGTTATTCACACCGATCGCTCCGGCAACTTCTTCTTCGTCGCGATCCTCTAGCCACCACACTTTACTCGGACTACGATGAAACTCTCCCATTTCTTATCCTGCAAAATAACGAGATAATTTAATTAACGCGGAAAGGAAGCGAAAAGTGCGTAACAAGCACGAATACGGCTTCATCGGACACCTACTTTTGCATTATTAACTTTTTAAGCTTCTCGCTGTTGTAATTATCAACCGTTATCAGTGCGAGAACGTGTTTGTATGATGAAACTGTTTATTGTTAGGTTTCGTAATTGGATTTGTTTATTCTTCGTCTTATCGCTTTCTGTTTGAGTAAATTAATTAAACAAGGTAGTATTATGGTAATACTATTACTAATGAATGATATCTGCGCGTTTCAAGTTTAAATGTTATGTACAAACAACAAAAGAATTTTCCATAAAGTGTTGCCAATAATGTATAGTTTCTTTTTTCATTTTGATAATAGCATTGTTAAGCGAACAAAAATGTCGATTAAATTGAAAACGAAGGCCGTTTCTTATTGCTTATTTGTGTTTTTTTTTGTTAAAGAAGCCATTTAATTCGATTATAATTAAAAGGTTGTGAATCATTTCCGGAGCTCACGTTAACAACTTACATTATTACTATGGAATAAACTAAACAATTCGCAAATTATGGGATTATATGTGTAATTGGCGATCAAATGAATATAAATTCATTCAAATTGATGCTGGAATAAAAAAGTTTTACCTTGATTTTGGCTTATGAATTCACATGTTTATTTCGTTTTTGATAAACGCACGTATGATTCGTTAATGAAGACGCCAACAGAATACACGGTTCATATTTTAAGGAGATAACGATTTTATTATCTCGCAATTTAATTAGCAGATACGGTGGATAGTAAATTCCGGATAGATAGTTGACCGATTTTATTGCCGTTGGAAAGGAAAAATCTAATTTTCCACTTACAAATTGATTTAGACTTTACTCATCTTCGTCTTATTGTTGTGCCATCGGACAAAGCCTAGTTCAGAATTCCTTGTTGCTTTTATTGTTAAAACGATTACCATTTAAAATGTATGAGCGTGAGAATTAAATTCCATTTCATAACAGCTGCACCTTCATTCCTTTTTCCTTTCTTATTCTTTTAGATTTTCCTATATCGTCATGTTTTCATTTTCCTTTGTAATAAAATCACGTTTAATGACCAAAAGAAAAGTGAATTTATGAAGAATTGTAGGTCAAATGATGAAGAGACAATGAAGTCTTTTGTAAGTCGTAGCCTTTCAACTAATCGCAGTTAAAATATTGGAAGCAAATTGCGATAAATTATCGTTTCGAGAGCGTATTTTGCAATGTTTGGTCTATAATAACTTGATATAAGCAAGTAAGCGTTGGCATTATTATTACAGAGCGAGTGGTGCAGCTGTTCCAACGGTTAAATCAAAGTTAAGCAGGGGTTCCCTGGCATCCCTCTTGCTCCTCTTCCATTATTATTTCAAACTTATTTTTAATAATGTACACGAAGGTACGTTAACGTTCCCTATGGGAAACGAACGACGCTTCTTGCTTCCCTTGCGAAGAAAAAGGCGTCTCACAATTTTGCTCAATTCTGCAATAACTTACGAAAAAAAAAAAAAAGATTCACTCGTGTTTGTTCATCAAATTCCTTAAATAATAATGTTTAATACGTTCAATAAGTCACCTCTAGTTCGCTTACTAATCCGCCGATGATTAATTGCGCTTAATATGCGATTGCGTCTTAATTCGTTTACCATGACTAACAATAACAATTCGCATTCTCAATTAAATCGCAATTTTTCTGCTCGAATTTGCATTTCGCTCGTCTAACTTCATTACAAACAAAAACGAACGGCAGCTGATGGATGTTATTTACGAGGGCGTTCAACAACGACACATGGTGGCTCGTTAAACGAATGCCAGACGCGTGCCCGACACGTGCACACCTGGTTCCAAGTGCGAAAAAGATTGGCGATCGGCCGCAAAAGTGCCCGCGACAATATCGATCTGATGGACTTCGATTACGGTTTAAATCGATTTTTAAGCAACCGTTCGGTTTTAAGCGGTAGCATTTTCAATTCGATACGAATTAAATAAACGTCGTTCGTCGAAAACGGTTTCGCATGCGACGATGCGGGCCACGCACGCTTAATTTCCATTTTTCCAGGTGGTGTAATGCACGCGAACGCAGAGGAATCGGTTATGGTGCGATCGAAACAAAAATCACTTGAGTTTCTCCGAAGAACGCAAACCACTTTTAAGCGACGAATTTATCGAAATCCACTTATACATCGCACCAAAATAAATTGCTTGTTGCAATTAATGGGAATCGTGAATTGGAAGTTATTTTTAAAATTAAAGTTCCTGCATTTCGCTCCTTGATCGTCGGGTATGCGTAATTTGATGTGGCACGCGTCGTTGCTTATCTTTTCGGGCCCTTCAGGAAAGAAAGGGAAAATCTATACCTTTCTCTATCTAACCGGAAGGATGTTCTACCGTCTTTTACGTATATAAAAAAAACAGTTTACGGTTTGCAACTTTACCCGAAATGGAATCCCCTTCGCTGTACGAACGATCCATATGGTCTCCTTCTATAGGTACGAGTTACATGAAAGGGCCCATCTCTTTCTCCCTCTTTAGATTACGTACGTTGAATGGCATAAATTTCTAACGGACTTTTATGAATGGAATCTTTATATCGCGAAGAAGCTTTCTTTCACCATTAAATTGGCTCGTCTCCTACATCATCATCATCGCCATAAACTTATTTATTTTTAGATAAGTGCAGATGGTATTAATACGTTTTTTTTTTTAATTTAGTAATCGTACCTTTCCAAATAATGCAAATATCGCCGATCAAAATTGCTTTTATCGTAACCCTCAACGATTGAAGTTAATCGAAATGAGAAAGTAAATTCAAGTGTTCGTTTAAAAGTTGAGCTGGAAGAACACTCAACACTCGAAGAACACTTCAAAATTTAATTAAATTAATGGCAATTGAATTAAAAGGCTTCTATTATTAACGTGATTGTTGCTGTAATGAGATGAATCAGTGTAAGTTGTTCTGCGTTAACAGAAACAGATCGTATTACATTGAGTCGCGACGAAAGCGATAAGGAAATTCTTTCAAGTCGAGGATGTATCGAATTATATAACTTTTCATTTTAAAACGAATGATTGGCAATAATTAATACTAATTTCCATTAAGAATATAAACACAACAGAAAAAGGAATAACTAAAATCGTATATCAATTAATTACAGGTGTTAGCTTTCTTGAATAACAACAATGACTCATGTTTTGTTTGAAATGCTATTGTTGTTATTAATGAGAGAAGTTATCATCAAAGACGCATATTTCATTTAGATTTATTTAATCTTATTTTACACGCGACCTTTTTAATTTGAATGTTTCCTTGCTCATCCTCAAGTAAACTAAACGCAAACGCTTCCATAATTTATTAGTTAATTACCTGCTATTATGTTAATATATTTCCTAAAGTTGGGGCCAAATTATGGGATAAGAATTTTTAGAAATCTGGCCATAAAAGTGCATTATCTCTATTTTACCATTAATAATAAAAATTTGGCAGTAAAAGTTGTACACTGAATAATTAAGGGATTATTCTTCGGTTTAGGGTTTTCCCTATTGACCATTTAATTCTTATAAATCTTTCCCAGCTAGAGCCTCGAAATCACATTCAGCCAAGCAATTTCTGTTAGCGAGATCACGATTCTAATGGCCTTCGAGCCACATAATTGAATCATCATCATTGCCGAAGATAATTAATGCAAAAGAGAACAAGAAATCGTTTACATTCTTCTTGTAGTAGTAAACAAACGTACGCGGAAAATCTGATTCATATCGAATGAATCAATCACGCTCTCATGGTTCATTGATATTTAATTTCTACTTTCAATCGAATCCGTTTTCCATTCATTCTCTTTCAATTAAAATACTTTGCGATAAGCATTTCGTCATAAATTATAATGGCAATAATCAAATTGCAACAAAAAAAAAACTGATTACATCGGCAAATTGTAATCGATGCAAGTGTGTTATAACAATACAGTCAGCAATATGTAATTTAAGACAAACAAAATTAAATCTTACCTTTGAATCTGCAAGCAGAAAAATAATTAAACAATTAAACTGCACACTTAATTAAAATCCGCAAATTGCTCAACCTATTTCATTTCTTATACGGCACTAGTAAACTTACCGCTCATGATTTGAATGAACGTATAAATAAATTAAATGCGAGCAAAAGCGCACGACAGGGAAAAACGCGTGGAGCGTTTTGGGAAATTGAACTGCGGCCATCTGAAGCACGATAGCTACAACAATCTTCAAAAAGAAAGCTGTAAATATGATCATTTTGCACAACTGTGATGGAACTTTAGCTGAAAAACGATTGGGATTCGTCAAATGATCGCATATAATTGCATTTTTTAATAGTTTTAATTAATACAAACGGAAATGAAATATATGCGTAATAAGTAATTAAGACGCAATGCAATAGATGGAGCAGCAGCGTAGGAATTAAAACTATACACCGAAAACGCAACAAGGAATACACTATGAATCTTCCATAAAAAACCATTGATAGCTATGGGGCAGGATTTTTCCTTCATTTCACACTGAATCCTTTCAAATAATGAATCAAATTGTGCATAAATGAAATCTTACGGGGCAGTCACAGCCCTTTTTTTGAGTTTCACTTTCATAATGATTGAGAAATTAAAAAGAAAGTGGTGAAAAAGTTTGATTTTGCTTAAATGGAATTTATTCAAAAAAAGGCTTCTGACAAGGGAACAAGCGATTTTTTTAATGCATTTTGGTACAAGTACTTTTTAAAATCGTTAACGACTAAGGGAGAACTGTTGCCCCAAATGAATTAAAAATTTGACCCCGTAAACTGCTGCAATCTCTGCGAATTAAAATGAAAATTGTTTCATAAGGCAATTCTGATATATTTTTTTTCTGTTGGATTATAAACGAGGAATAAATGACAAATTTGAGTAGTTTCGTGAAGAATATTTTGAGACAGTTGCTACTTTCTTTAGAGAATGGATTATGAAATGAAGACAGTGATTTAGCTAATTAAATTTTTATTACATAAATGTAAGCATTATACATTTCTTTTCGGTTGGCTTTTTCGAACTTAAATTAATCACACGTTATGTTCTTTGAAATCCCACAGATTGAACTCAATTATTCACAATTAAAGCAAGTTAAATGTCTCATTAAATTTAATGTTTTATTCGGAAAATAAGGGATGCGCACATTCGTCCGGCAAATAAGAAACAATCGGCTGAAATCGCAAGCGTTCACACGTTTTAAATTCATAAACTTCGATGTATTGTTTGTGTTATTAAAATAAGAGAGGAAAATCAAAGCGAACACTCTCATTTTTGCTTGTCATTCTCTAAACGGAATGCAAACCTTATAATATTTTATTATGTACGATTGGAGCACAGACTATAAAGTTACTTTTCACATTCAATAAATATAAGTCATATATTGTTATACAGTTGTCTCTAAAAATAAATCCGAACCCCAATCGGTATATGTTTAATGTTAATATATTGTTTAAGAAAATCTTCATAAGATTTGTTTTTATCGCCACGTCGCGTTTAACGTCCGTGACGTAAGGGATTACAGTTCATTATTAAAATGCGAGTGGATTGATTAAGATACAAAAACACAGTCATCATATTCAATTTAGGAATAATGCAAAAATGATGATAATCTCACGTAGATAACGTTTTGCGTAACGACCATTTGAAATTAACTTTGAATAATTCCTTTGCACAATCTTTTCGTATCACATCTATTTCAAATCCAATTCAAATCTATTCTTCTATTCTCTACCCGTTAACAGTAAATAGTATTCACACACATGTTTTTTTTCGTTTTCTTTAAACAAATTCAAAATTACTTTAACACAATTTCATCAACGAAAGGCTTTTATACTGAAATACAATGATTCTTAATTTAAATTATGTGTATATTTGTATTTATTATATTTAATAATATACGTATCTATATCTTTATATGTTATGTTTAGCAAGAGGCATATTTAACTAATGTCTAATCAAATTCAATATGCCTTTCAATTGCTAACACTATTACTTAATATTAAAGCCTGGACCGCAACGTTGCTCGCCCTTCAATGAGCCAGCATTTTCTAAATGTTATTTATGGTTTCAATTAATTGTCAAATAATCATACAATTCAATTAATTACCTACAATCTTATAATCCTATTTTTTCGCAATCAATCTGTTTACTAATATTTATAATCGATAATAGGAATAATGATCGTGATAACGTCTTTCATAATTTTGATTCTATCATCCACGATATGTTCACTTAATAATATTTACAATGATTAAACCTTAATTAAATTCAATTTAAGATGCTGAATACATCCTGTTTGTTATATATTATTATGTCTACTCTATAATAATTACTATGGTATCATAATATCATCCATAAATATTTATTCATTGGTTCGTATTAATTTATTTCACATTACATTTACGTCACATAACGAAGAAGACGAAGGAAATGATTATAATAAAAAAGCGAGTTAATGTTTTATTTCAAACGAAAATTTTCATTAAGAAAATATACTCTTTTTGTCTACGTTAATCGTTGAATTAATTAATCGGTTATACTAATTGGTGTTACGCTCCTCAATCAATCTGTTTCATCTAACGACCCTGCTCATCCACATCTTGCATATACTACAATTATAATGACCGCAAATAATTTCCCAAAAAAAAAAATTAATTCACCTTTGCACTTTTCGCTTGTAAAATACAAAATTTGTTCCCGAATGATAATTCCTATCCTAAAATTGCCAAACCCCCGCTAACCATCTTGTTCACCTTCTTTGGACCGATATTGTATAAGACACGAAAAGGACAAACCCGTTATGAATATATCCAGATCGACCAAGATAGCAAAACGCAAAAAACAACCGTTCCTTAACCCTGGCTCAAAGGATTCCTCGAGCTCATACATTTTGCTGTCCTCGCCCTCACGTCATACCCTCTTAATCCCATTTCCATCGCAATTATTCGAACGCTTTCAATTTAATTCGAACGCGAAATGTAATCGATCGCTCGTGATAAATTAGACGACGTGCTGCTGATTAGAGAACACAAATAAAGAAAACTCATTTCGACAAGTACATTTTAACAATGCGAACGGAAGAGTAAACACGCGCACGGAGAAAGAACGTGCGTTTGTGTGCAAAACCTGCCCGTTTAATTCGTATGTTTCGAATTTATCGTGAAGAAGAGAGGAGATCAAAGAACTTGCCTCCGTGTCGATTTAAATTTAAAACCCGTCTCCGTTCGTTGGGATCGCAACTGGAAAACCGCCGGAGAACAATATGAGAAAGCGAAAAGTAAAGCAAACACACGATCTTTTGTTTTTCGTGGGCGGTTTAAATTTGATAACGGAGCAGCAATACGATTCGTTTCTTCGTCTGGTTCTCCTCTCCTTTGTGATGGCCATTAGCTTTTGTTCAATGCAAGAAAACAAGACGTATGGTAATAATTTAAAAAGCGAAAAAATGCAACAGTTGAGAAATTGCAAATTAATAACGTTTGTCGTTATGAAATATGTCGTTATTAACGTTATTGTAGCACCTTCCGGATTTTATTTTACACACGTTGTAAATCCTTTGACATTGAAAAAATTATTAGGGCATAAAATGAAATGAAACGCCTTGTTCTGGCACCTTTTTCGTATCAACAAGTATGGCCTTATTAAACGACATCGACGACAACAACAACAACAACAGCGACAACAAAGAAAAAGGTTTAACCCACGCTTGGTGTGCTTTTGGTCTTCCTTTATATACTCCGACGGGCATTACAATTTTAAATATGGTGCCCGCAATTCGGTCGCTCTCGCATTGAAACAATTTCAATGGCCCTTTTTATTCCGGGGCTTTTCCCCGGCACAATTCACGTAGAGGAGGATGTTGAATGCGTTATAAAATTATACAACATACAACCTTTAATTTATTTGATAACGTAACGCTTACGAGGCAATTTGGTTACTTTTCTCCTCCAGTCGGTGTTATGTGTGTGCTTATACCTCATTACTTCTAATAACAATCTGTTGTTGTCGATTGAACGTAATGAGGGCAATGATTTTTTTTTAAATTGTTTTAATGGAGTTTGATTCGATCAAACCGTTCGCGTTTCCATGTCGTTAAAATTCCTCAAAATTGCACAGCTCGTGAAGCGTCGAACGATATGGCAATTTAATTTATTTTTCCGTGCAAAATTTTCCGATGTAACGAGCAAATTCAATTAAAGTCTTATTCTTATTTTTAGCGTCAATGTTTTTGTTTAAAATGATGCAATCTAATTTATTCGAAACAAGAATTTGTTTGCGTTTTATTCGTCTCGTGGAAGATAACGGGCTTTTCATTGCAGAAGTAATAATGTCAATCGGGTAAAATGTTGATTCTATTTCGTATAAATCTCTTGAATAATTGAATCGTTTCGTTGTTCTCTACGAGTCCTCTAGTTATTCGGATGGATTCCTTTTTAGTAGCAAGAAATCCTGTCATTCTAAATAACTGAATATTTGAAATTGAATGCAGATCAATTGTTTATTAATTTCATTTGCGAAATTTTTGCGAATTAATTTAAAAAAAAAGACAATTCACATGTCGTCCGTATCGAGCTAATTTAACACTAATATTTCCACATATCTAATTGACTTCATATCATATATATATTCATATAAATTTATTATTAGTACTATCATTCATTTTAATAACAATACAAATAAATTATACTCTTCATAAAATATTATTCAAAATGTAAACGAGGAACATCCAAATAATCCTTTCGGTTTTGAATTAATTCGATCGATAGTCACTTTAATTAGCGATCTCATTGAAACCGTTTACAAACGAAATTAATATTACTTGCAATTCGAAATAATATTTAATTATGAGTGTACACGCAATTTCTCGTAGATCCTATAGAGCAATTGAACAATTCTTAATTAATAACAATTATTTAATTCAAAAAAAAAAATCACTAATACACTCTTCTCTAAAACTCCTCTGTCGTCTACTACGATGGAAGCCGATTTCAAAGCGGTTTCTTCAACCGCATCCGTGTCGCTCATCAACGCAACCTCGCCATCAGCATCGACGATTCCATTCCGGTTGCCGTTTCCCTTAACGTTGATACTTCCGTGGCACGTCCCACAATTCGAAATAATCGGATCGGTCATTTTGCTATTTGTACCTACCTGGACCCAACCACGTGCAGCCAAATATCTGGCTACCGGCCAAAGCGATCACTAACAGTATAATGCAACCGAACACCGAGTAGACGACGAACAGATGTACCAAGGAGAAGACGTACAACGTGCGATGGCACCATTTGTTCGGCTCGAACAATGTGGGCGCGTATTCGGGCCATTTGATGCGCAATATCCAGTAGTTGCCCATCACGAACCAAACGATCAAGAAGAGCGTCAGGGCGAACGAGGCCACCTTCGAGCCGATCGACGATGCCGACGCGTTCATCGTGTGCACGTCGACGCGTCTCGTGTACAGTTGGTTCCACAATAGCCAAGCCATCTTCACGCAGCCCAATGTACCACCGACGACCATGTAAACGGGTATGTACGGCTCCCTGGGACAGTCACGCAGAAATTGCACGCCTGAAGTGGAAGAAGACGGAAGGGGATTAGAGTTAACACCAAAGAACGAACGATTTTCTTACCCATTATGAGCATTATCATTGGCAGCGCCGATAGACAGACCAAGACGATCGTAACCACGACTGGAAGAAAGCGAATTTGTCGTTAATAAAGTTTCTTTTTCCTCGATGAAAACGATGAACGGTGAAACGTTGAAGGCGATCGAAGATTGCAACATTTACACGTCGCCCAATAAGCGTTATGGAGCGAAATAACTCGTTCGAAATTTCCGATAAAATCCATAAACAGGAAAAGTTTAAAACCGTTAAAGCCTTAAGAGGAAAGTAGCTCGTTTTTATTTTAACTGGAAACTTTTCTCGTCTCCATTCTCCGTTTCCCCAAATGGAAACTTTTTAATCCGAAGAGGAAAAACCGAATTGCAGAAATTCGTATATTGGTAGGTGCTAAACAACTCCAAGAATTTTCTCTATGATTTAAAGTGCGTTTAAAAGTCGAACGCTAATTCTGGAATCGGACTTTTCAACGAGTGCCAAAAAACCGTTATTATGCGATTTGAATAAATGCCAAAATGAGAGGAAATTGTTTTTACGATCGTCATCAACGCGTTCGTTTCGTAAATGTTATACGCTTAAAGTTGGCAAAACTTAATCCCGCGCACAGCCTTTTAACCGGGCAATAAACGAACGGAGCGAAGAGCCAACATTTTAATTGACACCATTCCGTTTCTGGCGGATGCGCCGGGTATATACTATCGTCATTCGGTAGGAACTAAAATTATTGCACCAATAAAACGCGAATCGTAGAACGATACAGTTACTATATGAATTCACGATGTAATCGAGAAACGGGGAAGTTTATAGATTCGTATAATTTAATGCGCGATTTTGTGCAATTCGATCGCAAAAATAGTAATTCGAACAGAATTAATCCATATATAATGCAGAGGACGACTAACCTGTTTTATTGACAATGTTGAGCGCTTTGCAAATGAAATCGCACGTACTGCTCGCCTCCAAGTTGGCATCTTTCAATTGATAGGCGACCGAACCGTACGTCGTTAGCGATAGGCTCAATCCGAGACCTTGTTCGCCGTCGACGTACTTTTGCTCGGCGCACAGACGACGCTGCTCGTCGCCGGAGACCTGAAGAAGGCCCTATCAGTCAAATATTAATTTCAATTTTGTTTTTGAATAATTTGGACTATCTTTTAAAACACTACAATTCGCCTAAAGAGTTTTAGCTCTAGAGCGATTTAATCGAACAAAAAAATAAAATAAAATAAAAACGAAAAACGCCGATGACTCCGTTATTACCTGACTCACGGAACTGCTGGCGCGCCGTGATCCCGTCTCCGAGATAGCGCTGTAGCCCAGGTTAATCGCACCTTTCGAACCGGACCGATACGGCGAAACGCTACGGTTTCTGTGTTCTCCTGTAGAAGACAAAATGTGAGGATAAAACGGCCGAATTCCATGTGAAATTGAATAGTCCAGGACGATTAGGCACTTCGCTTCGGGAAAATGTAAGAACCTTCGTCACATGACTCTTGACAAAATGCCAAAAGTCCCGTCTAAACTCTTTAGCTCAACTCAGATCCGATGGCGACTTTTGAAATTTTGCCAAGAACTACTTTATGAAGAAGGTCCACACGAAAAATTTGGGCTTCCGGGATTTTTCCCGAAGATAAGGTCTTATTCTCTAATTTCCCTGGACTATTAGATATTTACCGGAACTATTGTCCGTACTGTGTCTGCGATCCATTTCGGGCGGTTCTTGAAACGTAAGCGTCAAACTGCCTCTGGGACTTTTCCGATCTATTAATGCGATTAAAGTGAAAATGGATTAGGCGACGCGTTCGATGAGATTAAAGGAAGCATTTTATTTACTTAGCTCCGGTCCGATGCTGCCCCTAGGACTGCGGTCGTAGTAATCGCCAGCTATACTGCCCCTGGGACTTGTACGGATCGACAAGGTCTCCGGCGCTGTAAACGATCAGAACATTTTCCGATTGGATCGCTCAAAATATTACACGAAGGGGGTATGATATCTGGTTAGGCTGGAAAGTCTCTAATACGCAAATAAGTTGCTAAAGTTTGCCTAAAGTTCGACGGTGATCAAACTACGAATTTTCGAAAACAGCGTGACTGAGGAAAAGGTAGAATGTGAAAAAATCGGGCTTCGATCGAGGTTTCGAGCACGACTTTTGAGGGGGTTATTGGGCAAAGACTGCTGATACGATAAAAACCATGGGTGATCACTGTCCTTCATAAGTTGCTTTCAAAAACTGGGCTGCAGAACGTGAAGGAGAAAAATCAGATTTGAGAGGTGAGGACGTGCCCTGGAAGACCAATTTATGTGGCCACTTCGGAAAATATTGATTTTGTCCGTGATATGATTTTAGAACAACCACGGGAGCATGTTATACTGTGATGCTAACTAAATTACCTAAGAACATTGTGAAAAAAACGCAGCGGAAGACTTGTTACAAGTCATTGATTGCATTGACAAAAAGTTAATAAAATTCGTTTCGAGTTGAGTCAAAGGATTATTTGTTGCCAAAACTCAAAAAAGCATTTGAAAGGAAAAGATTTTCGACAAATGACGAAGTAAGTGCCGTTGGGGAGTGATTTGCAGACCAAGTCAACGATATTTTTCTGTGAATGGCTTAGAATTACTTGATGAACGCTTTGCTAAATGCATAAGTAAGGTTGAACGGTGATCAAACTATGAATTTTCGAAAACAGCATGACTGAGGAAATGGTAGAATTTGAAGAAATCGAACTTCGATTAGTTATTGAGCATTTATTTTTGATATTGTTATTGGGCAAAGGCAATTTAGTTGATACGATAGAAACCTTGGGTGATCACTGTCCTTCATACGCTGCTTTCAAAAACTGGTTTGCCAAACGTGAAGGAGAAAAATTAGATTTGAGAGATGAGGACGTGCCCTGGAAGACCAATTTATGTGGCCACTTCCGAAAACATTGATTTTGTCCGTGATATGATTTTAGAACAATCATGGGATCTAACTCAATTACGTAAGCAAATTGTGGAGAAACTCAGCGGAAGATTTTCGTTGATTGCACTGGCAAAAAATTGATGAAATTCTTTTTGAGTTGGTTGACCCTCAGTCTCCGGATTTGGCCAAAACTCAAAGTAGCATTTGAAAGTAAAAGATTTTCGACAAATGACAAACTATGTGCCTTGAGGGGTGATTTTCATACCAAGTCAAAGATATTTCTCTTGGAATGACCGAGGATTACTTGGATGAACATTCTGCTAAACGTATACGTCTCAAGGGAGATTATGCTTCGTATGGTCGGGCTAAGTCAAAACATATCAATATCCACCTCACCTATGCTACCCCTCGGACTTCGATTCGTCTCCGGCACGATGCTGTGCCGTGGACTCTTGCACGGCATCACCTCGTCGTCGTTGCCGTTCCATTGCATCGATTCCGACGGCGTGATGCTGTGCCGCGGACCGCGACCGATCATCTCCGGCACGAGGCTGTTCCGCGGACTGCGATTGAAGTCGGGCGCCAAACTGATACGCGAACCGTGCACGTTATTGTCGGGCACGAGACTGTGCCGCGGACTCCGGTTGCTCGCGTCCGGCACCAAGCTGTTGCGCGGACTCTTGCTCACCTCCGGCACCAAACTGTTCCGCGGACTGCGATTGCTGTAGCCGTTGTCCGGCACTAAACTGTTCCGCGGACTGCGATGGTACGGATCGCCCGGCGCCAAACTGTGCCGCGGACTGCGCATCGCGCTCGGATCCGGCACGAGACTGTTCCGCGGACTGAGCATTTCCGGCGTGAGGCTCGGCCGGGGACTGCGCGCGATCGACACGTTGTCGACGTCGAAATCGTCGCGGCTCGACAGCGACGTGGACGTCGTCGTCGCCGTGTTCAGCGAGATGTCCGGTATGATGCTGTGCCGCGGGCTGCGATTGATCTCGGCGGTCAGCACGTTGCGGATGGCGCGTTCGCTGTCGACCGGCGAGACGGCGATGCTCGCGCGACGGCCCGGACTCGTCGCCGCCGAGCGGCAAGCGCGCGTCTGCGGCGACGAGGCCGCGCTACGCGACGCCCTACGTCGTCGCGACGACGTGCTTCTGTGTAACATCGCCTCCGAGGGTTGTTCGCGCCCGTTTCAATCTACTCCCCACCTACGGTTGGGCTCTTCCTCTACTGTTACATCGCAATCATTTCTGTAAGGAACGGGAAAAAGCAGTTAGAACGAATGAGAAATAAATGGTGTCGCGTTTGTGCCAATGTTTACACGTGCAAATGGTCGTCATACAATTAAAGAAAGATTGTTATTGTAAGTGCGAAGAAAGGAACATGATGGAAAAGCGCCTTCTACGAAAGGCAGATGCATAATGAACGAGCGCTCGTTTCGCATTGTTAAACGCTGAAGGATCCCGTGTAAAATAAGCGAGAATGACAGGGCGAGAGCGAGAAAAGGCCGTGTCGCAAAAATTAAACGCTAAAGAGCGTACGCCAACGAGGAGGAAATTGAATGGGGCAATAAAAAGGAAACAGAGGAGGACGAAAAAGAGTAGCGAAAGCGGGTGTTTGTGCCATAATTTCGTTTTTTATTTGCCAGTATCATATTTACAAATTAATTTTGTAATAATAGTAGTGAAATTGCGAAAGGAATTTTAATTAAAATAAGACGACGAAGAAAGGACGACGTTGGAGAGAGAGGAATAATTAAATTTGAAAGGATTCCGTTGTTCCACTGTATGCCATTGTTTTTCGCAAATGGTTGAATTGATTGTTATCATTGTTATTAGCGATATGAAAATGTTGTAAATCCAATTATCGTGGAAAGGCAATGATTCGAATTTAACCAAAAATGCAAATACGACATTATTTACCGCAATTTCGCTCTTACACTCTGTACTTTTCGCCCATTTCGCCGTGCCCCATTTACGTTTGCGTTGAAATAAATTATTAAGCATCGTCGTGATGGTATAATAATTTATGTTTCCAATTATTTCACACTCATTCACACGCTGCTTCCATTCACAAAAAAAAATTTAATAGATTTTTCACCGTCGCAGATGCGTCCAATAATTCATATCGATGATAAAGAGTATTTATTAGCGTGTTATTTAGGAAGACAGGCGAAAAAAAAAAAGGTGGAAAGAAAAAGGGAAACGAAAAATAAATCGATTGAAATGATTTCGATTAAAGGAATTAGCAAACGCCGAATCCTCCGGAGGGAATGATTTAAGCGGCAAATATTTGCGCGACCCGAAACAGTTAATGAAGAAATGGAAAATGAATTATTACGGTATGCTGAATTTCGGCGCCGGCTTTTTCGTCGCCCAATTGTCCCATTAGGACCCTAATGGTTTTACGTCGTCAATTACATAATGAGTCGGCTACCGCCGCTTTCGCAATTATTTGCTTGCAGAAAAATTACCGCATGTACCAATGCATTAATAATAAACGGCGCGAGAGTCGCGCCACGAGGATAGAGCGAGAGGCGAACGAAACTTTCGGCGAACGCGTCTCTGGAGCGTACGAAAAGAAATAGAAAAAGTTTTGTTTTACTTTCCTTTTGCCCTCCCGTTATTTTTATGAAAGATGATTTATATAATACGATAACAAAATCTCAATGGACGTATTGTCTCGGCGAAGATGCGAAAGCGTAAGAAGGAGTCGGAAAAGGGCCAAGAATAACGGTTCGCCCGATCCGTTCCTCCATCCACTCCTTGTCTCTCGCCCTCGCACCACCGTTCACTCCATCTTTATTTGATTTCGTTCCGTTCCTTTCGGATGGGAAAACGTCGAGTTTGGGGAACGGAGTCAAGTGTAAATATCGGCAAGGAAAACGCACGGCACACGTGTACCTTTGTACACGTAGTGCCAAGCAATTTGTATTCCGTAGAGATGGATGTTAACGTAGAAGATGTTGGAATTGTTGTGTTTGCTTGGAGCCAAAAGGGAAAAACGGATTCTCCTTCATTTTCCACGCGGAGATTCTCCTCAGATTATGGAGAAAAATGATGTTAATTTAATTAGCGATAACTTTTTTTCACTCTGTAACTGCTTTTCAAAGCCAATCGATTGCGTTGTTATGATTTCGTTTCGAGTCGCTATCGTAATTAACGTTTAATGAAATTTGCATAAAATATATCGCCATAAGTTTCCGTTTGGCTTGTTTAATACGAGGACTGTTTGATATATAACTTGCTTCATGTATAATAGTTGCGTTAGGGGGTAAGAAAAGATTTCGATGTAGTCATAAAATTTCATCTTTTAAATGACAAATTTAGTTTTGCAAGTAATTCCAGTTGCTTCAAAGTTCATTTCAATTTAAGTGTTTCGAGTGATGAAGAAAGTGGATAAAATTGGAGTTCGAAATGTTATTCAATTCGGAGTTTTTTGGATGGAGAAATTGCGAAGGAAATCCATAAACGAATTCTGTCCACATTGAGTGACTCATGTTCTTCCTATGAAACCGTTTGTCTTTGGACGAACGAATTTTAAACCGACACAAGAAGCATTCGAAATGCATCAAGTCCCAGTTCAAAAACGTCAGTCACGATTGTGATCAGCAATAAAGTCATTGAAATGATCCAACAGAGGCTTAAACCACTGAATTAGCTCCATCGCAGTAAGAATTTGTTCACAAAACTCCAAACTTTACTGGCGAAAGAGATTTGCCCAAAGCGATAGGCGATAGAGGTCGTAATTGAGTGTCATGAAGTTATTAAGAAATCCACTTGTGCAAAAGAATCAGAAAGCTTGAAGAAAGCTGGCACAAGCGCTTTGGACTTCGAAAGGACCAGGTTGAAAAATTAAATTGTCGCTAAAACCGAAACTGTTGTCTGCCAATTGACGCAGATAAAAACAAGTTACTTATCGAGCAACCCTCGTACGTGTGCGTCGTTTGGATGTCTTTAAACGAATGTGGTAGTAGCAATAATTCCTATTCGTTCGTTTGTTTCTCTCTTTCCGTTTCGTGTATCGTAAAATACACGTTTTATGTGGCGTAGTTGGAACGTTTACGATGCGTATAGTTTCCCGAGTCTTAAAGAAACATTACGCCGGCATTTTGTACGTTAATTTCGTGCGGAATATGGCGGAGGCGACGGTTAATGGTACGACGAACAAAAAGAAAACAAGAAGGAGAAATAAAAGCGAAATATAGTTCGGATGGAATATACATTTAGATTAACTTCCATTCTCACATCGATAACGACGCGTTGCCTTTTAAGCGTTACCCTTACCAACAATGTCAAAACATTGGAGCTTTGTACGTGAATAAATGATGATTTCCAATCTAAATGCAAAACGTATATTAAAACAATTAACTTTGCCGCATCAACATTGTAATTATAATTATTAATTTCCACGAGCTTGATTTGCTACAAGTTTAGATAATGATAATTATAAACCGCGCGCAAATAAAATAGCGGGAAACGACGTGGCAAGATGATAACGATTTTGCCACTCTTATCGATGCTCGCGTTTTGGAAGGGAGAAAAGGAAAAACAACTTCCCTTACCGGATATGCGAGAGGGAAGGGGTGGAAAATGGCCGAGGATAATAACAAACAAAAAACTATTTTTAGGTCCGTTTCCTCTACTTATTTTCGTCCCAGCGGCAATCAATCGATTACATAAATAGTGAAACGTCCAGTTTTTTTTTTTCGTTGTCATTAACACCGTTAACGAACGCTGCGTAATTATATTTTAAATCGTAATTGATTGCGAGCGTGCAAAACGAAAATTCCGCTCGCGAATCATTCCACGAATTCGTCCATCGAATGCGATGTTTCGCGTTCGGTTAATTGGATTATATCAAACATTTGATCCTTTCGTTTATCGAAATATGGCTCGATATCATTATCCGTGACCTGGCGTATACGACGACGATGATGATCACGACCGCATCGCACGCGCACAGTCAATCAATCGACGTCGATTGATTTCGCAGCGAAATAAAGTCGGTTTCGGCACTTAAACGCTAACATAAATATCGTGCTTTTGATGTTTACGTTAATCGGCGGCGGATTAAGTTTCACCTTATTGACGCTCGATATCTTGAATCGGTCTATTAATTAGTTTACCGGCAAATTGCTAATCTCCATCCATTACGCACTAATTAGCAATATAAATTGGACGAAGGTACGAATCGAAGGCAAATTCGATACTTTTCCGTTTTCTCGTTTCGGTCGCTTGCGGTTGGCAACGTTTTACAAGAGAGTTTTCTTAATTTCCTCTTTGCGCGGCCCTTCTTATCCTCTCCATCGAACGACTTGACGTTTTCAATTAATTTTGCGGTTTATCCGTCTGTAGCGAACAGCGTTCTACGTTTCTTTCCACCAAAGGGACAGTAAGGAGTGTTCACAACACGTAAGTCTAATACGTAGTAACGACGGCGATGATGGCAGTATTTCTTTAGCAGCAAATTGTCTTCACTCTGCAACCGGTTGCGAAGAGAAAAAAAAAGAGAATAGCAGAGACAGCGAGAACAAGCGAGATAGCAAAATGAACGTGTGCAAGCAAACTCATAACGCTATCAACGTTTAATTAGAAATAACGCTCGTTAGGAACGGATTCTTGCGTTTAATTAAACGATTCGCGATTAAGACCGGATACAAAACGTGAACGGAAATCTTCGCAAAAAAGACGGAATCAACTATCAACCCTCGTTAAACACTCTCGCAATCTCCTTCTCATCTTTCCACCACTTCGGTTCGTTCCTTTTTATTGTCATTTAACGTAAAACTGTCTACGTGCTATCACGAACTATCCCTTCACTATTATCATCATCAAAGAGAGAAAAAAAAAGAGCTGAAAAGTGTAATATTTATGTCATAAATCCCTAAAAATTTTTAAAAGGAGGTCTGCATCAACAAAAGGAAAATTTAAATTATAATCGTGATTTCGTTTTACTACACGAAGACGAGACGAAAAACGGTTGCATCAAGTCATAAACTGCGGTTCATTTATAGGATGCGACGAAGGAAACTACCACTTTGCATTAATGCGTAAAAGTGTCTTTTCTTCTGTCTTCATTCATCTCAATTGGATGTAAACTCTCGCAAAAGTTCTGCTCCAAACGATTCGTCCATCTGCCGCCGTGCGAGAGTGAGCGATATCGCGTCGTCTTTCGCACGAAGCGAGGCGAAAGAGACTTCCCAGAGAGCGAGAGCGGATATCCGGTTTAATTTGAAACCGTTAACCAAACGACGGCGATAAGTCTCGCTGATTTCAGGTTTCTGTTATTTACTTTTTCAGCGACAAATTTCCCCTCGTTCGCTGTCTCTCTCTTTATACTTCTCGCTCTTGTTCGTCCTCTCCTGCCGGGTTACCCAGCTGTTGTTGGTTTTCCACGCTTTCCAATCTAACACTTCTTGCCTTGTTTGTTCAGCATCACTTTTCACTTTCGTTCGTCGCCGTGTTTATTCACAGATATTATTCGGTTTAATTATAATCGAATCGCGTGGAGATTTTAGCGCATTCTTCGCCCGCTTTTACGACGATTATAATGATGATGACGTGCACCGGAATGTGGGTCGATTTCCTTCTTCTGCGCTCCTTTTTTTTGCTGCAGAAAATTAAACGCTGGAAAAGCGGAAATTAAGTCGACTTGCAATGGTATAAGTCACGCATGTTTCCCGAAAATAGAGGATTTTTATTCATCAAGTTTTGTAAAACGTTCACGCAGAGATTGAAGAGAGAGAGAAGAAGAAAAAATCGAAATTCTTTGACAACTCATTTGGACCCAAAACCATAAAAGCATATATCTGATGACACTGGCACGAGCAGCTATAAAATGCTCGGGCAAGAACGAAAAGGAGGAAAATTGATGAAAAATAAAATTGTGTAGACGACCGAAAAATATAAATAAAAATCGTGTGTGCCAGACGGGCAGGAATTTTTCGCTTCACATAAAGATCGCGGTCATTATTATCTTCTGTTGTTTTCGTGCCGTTCGCCTTATTCGTCCCCTTTTAACTTTTACGCTCGTCTCTATTGTGGCTGCCAAATGAAATCGAATTCTTGGCAATGGAAAGATTACGGTTTCTCTTATGGATTATTCGTATCAAACGCCAACGACTTGAACAGAGATAAATAAAAAAACAAGCGGGAAAAATCGAAACCGATGGCGAACGATATTCGAATGGGATGCAGGTGAGACGGATGAATTTTTAATATCTCATATGTCGTTTCGTGGCGAGGATTTGTGTAGGTGGACGTTTGAGCGAGTGAGAGAGCGAGAGACTTCAATCAGCTTCGTGGTTTATAAGAAAGGTATTAGAGGTTTCCATCGCGGATGATAAACGGTTTAGAATGTGTAGCGTCGCTACTCGGAACTTACTTTTTTATTATTTTCGCGAATGGATTTTAAACTTTAAGCGTGGAAGAAATTGAAACACCATCTGCATTATTTAAAAAGACACCAACTATTTCTTTATAAGGTTCCTTCTCGCGCAACCTTTTTATTTTTCGCTCGCTATTCTTTTAATATGCTCCATCGGAATAAAGAGGAAAAGTTTGGATTTTATATTAAATTTTATTTACTTTATTCGATATCTGCTCGTTTTCCTCCTCTTCACTCTCCATTTTCTTTTCTCTTCGACTAAATTCCACGATAGATAAAATCGTCGTTGACCTATATTATAAGCGAAACATATTTATTACTTGAGCAAATACGAGGGGGACCAGAAAAACAAACGTATGGATTTTTTTCGACAAGTTTTTCTCCCTTGGCGCCCTCGAGTAATATGCAAAAGCGATATTTATAATTTACAACATCCACGTGTAGGGGACGCATTATTTAGAAAATAGTCTGATTTCGGTGAAATATTATCCTCGGATCCGTTTTTGTTTTGGAGCTCTCTTACTCGTTTAGCATTCTTCTCCTTTTTTTTTCTATCCGTGTGCGTTTTGTATGTCGGAGGGTAAAGTAATTTATTTGCTTTATACGGGAACCTCCCCAGCCACTTGTATATACGCAATTCTTTTTTGCATTACGCCTCAAGATAACGCCACACACGTTTTTATTTTTCGCCAACCGTTTCGTTACATTATGAATGTTAGCAAAAGTGTCTCTTTTTGCCCAAGCTTTCCCTTTTTCGTTCCTTTTAAGTATCATCATTTCTAAAACGATTGCCATCATTCTCTATTTTGTTGACTTATTTTGGTGCAAGAGAGGAGATCGCAACATTTTGTATTTATTTTGGCAGCAATTTAATTTAATTGATACGTGTCGAAATGTTGTAGTCGCAAAAGAAAAAAAAAATTGATTGTTGTTTGTTATTCGGCGTGCGAACAATCAAGAACAATGACGCCGCATTCACTTTGAAAATAATATTGGATTCGGGAAATTACAATCATAGCGAAATCGATTCGCTGTGCATTTGATTAGTTTACATTTGGAATTTGAATAATAAAAATAATAATATTGCATTATATCGGATTCCCCGATATTGAGCTCGTTTGCACTACAATTGGATCCTCCTTTCGAACATTTTTCCACAAAATTTGGTACGATTCGCAATTTAAACTAAAAAAACTGCAATTATCCGTTTGTCATCGAACCTCATCAGTCATCTGAACGCACGAATTACGCCTCAAACATCGAATTCGGAAGAGTAATTAAATTTAGCCCGGCGCATCCACCTAAAAAATAATAAATGGAACGGTCTCTTCGCTGCATTATTAAAAGCCTTCGCGATTCTCTCTTCGTATTGCTCCTCCGCTTCTTTGGCGAGTTGAAATAATTTACTGTCCTCTTATTTTCTCGGCGCGTTCAAATTCATTTTTAAATATTTTATTTCATCAAGGAGAGAAGGCCGCCACAAACGTAAGAACGTGCAAGCAAATAAAATGAAACGACCAAGCAACGGCAACCGCATTTCTTCTCGTACCCTCGATGTCTTCCTCTTTTACTTTTTTATCATCTCCGTCATTTAATTCCGGTCCGTATCCAATATAGTACACACACTTTCCTTCGGGTTTTTACTACATTTTCTCGCCTTCCTCCTCGACTCCCTTGCAGGTCCACTTTCGCTTTGCGATCGAAGATGTTTTCCACTTACTTTCTTGTTTCCCTTATAGTTCTTCATGTACTCTTCGTTCTTGGCAGTGTATTAAGTTAAACGGATCATCTCTTTTTCAAGTCGTACACTTTAGTGGCCTCTTTCTCTCTCTCTCCCTCTGCAAATTTGTTGTTTGCCGAACGTACTGCTGCAGTTAAAGTTTTTATTTTATTTTGCTTTGCTAAATGATTAATGTAATTTTTATATTTGACGATTTTTATCAGCAATTTCATGGTTGTCGTTCTTATTCAATTAACTTCTTGCGTATCGTCGACAAATCTTTTACAACCGCTCGCGTCCATTGCTGAAAAATATCTCCGTCTTTGCGGTCGTTCTCTATCGAAACTAATGCAATTGGAAAGTTTGTGGAACCGTTGCTCGTTCATTTATCATTCTCGCCTGTATTTTTGCGCTCTCTTTCGTATTCAATGTTGTACGAACAGTTTCCAAACTTTTGATTTCTAATCGCTTCTCTTGCAAATGTTTACACTTTTTCGACGCAATTCCTATCGGTCCACCAACGTCAGTTCGCTTTTGGGGAGGAAAAAAGTGGCACGATAACAACGACAGCGAGCATTCCTTTCTAATAATAAAGCGTCGTCGTCATCAGTTTGCTCCTAGTGGTAGAACTATGCTCGTTTATCATCCCGCTTCGCTCATTATCTCCTCTACCCGTCGGTATTTAGTTACAGATGAATAAATTACAAATGAAAATGACGAGCGCACGTATTGCTCCGTGAAAGATGTGGATTTATAGCCGGCAACCGATCACCTACGCTGTACCCGTTATTAATCCGATCTAATTGCAACGTGACGCCGTTACAATTTGCGAAATTCTTGCGAATCGATTACGAATTATGCGCGTTTTTTTTGGTCGTTCGGATTTTGCGTTTAATAGGATTTAATGATTAATTTAAGCTGGAAAACGAGATGGTCGGGTTGTTGGGAAAATTACTGACATTCCGCGTGCGATATTAATTAGTAATAGTTAATAATGAAACGGAATTGTCAATTAATTAAAGTGTTTTGCCCAGTTTTTCTCCATTTGCTGCAGATTTTCGTTTGTGTAATTAGACGTAATTTGTTGCCGTTTCAAACGGATTTATTTACGTATGCGGTTAGCGAAAAGTTTGTAATAAATTTGCACCTCGATCCGGGTTTCTCTTTTCGTTTTTGTTGCTGTTGTACATTTTTCATTATATGTTTAACGAGAAAATCAAATGCAAAATTCATATTCATCCGCGTGCGTTGAATATTCGCAACTTTTCAGCTAAAAGTAGCGACGGGCACGAAATGTATTTAGAAGTTGGACGGATCCCATTAACGGTCGAGCAATCTTTTATTGCAGAAGGAAAATCCCGCTTAGATATTGCAAATTTTTTGCTCGCTCTTTCGATTTTTTTGCCCAGTTTTTCTTCGCGGTACTTTGTTTTAGATCATGATACATTTTCAATTAACTCTACCGCTATAAGAAAGTAAGGAGGAATAATGTTAATGGTTCACGTTAAACATGGGCTCGTCAACTTTTTTATTGCCCCCTTTTTGCGATTGGATTGAATTTGCTACTTTACGAGCGGCGTTAAAAAGTATGGGTTGGAATAATAACATTAAAGCAGCGAATTTATTAAATGTTTATATGATTTTGCTGATTTTATTAGGCAAATTGCAGCGATTTAATCGAATTAAAATGCG
The DNA here is from genome assembly GCA_963695495.1 of Hololepta plana. Taxonomy (NCBI): domain Eukaryota; kingdom Metazoa; phylum Arthropoda; class Insecta; order Coleoptera; family Histeridae; genus Hololepta; species Hololepta plana. The sequence goes on along the minus strand of OY968834.1, from coordinate 1,457,436 downwards.
ATAATATTCCAGCGCGTATTCAAATGATATTTCAAATTGATTTCGTGCGAGATTAGTTTACAAAAATTGCCTAAAGGCCAAATAAAGTTTCATGCGATGGACGTTTTGCTTCCACTATTAATTTATTTTTTTCGCAAAATTAATTTTGGCCAAAGAGAAGAATGGCAGCTGTTTAAATAGCGAAAACTTCATGGAGCGAACGGATTTGATTGTACGAGCGACTCTCGATATTTGTTAATCAATAATGAAACAACAAACAATAGAGAGCCGAGGCCCGTGTACAAAATATAAATTAATAATGGAAAAGAAGTTTGGGGACGGTGGGTCGCCGTTCGATCGATATTTTATTTTTAATAGCCACTTTTATTATTGCAAAAGTTACGATTCGCGTTTAATCTTATTAGAAGGAAGTTGCAACTAGTTTGCGAACACGGCGAATCTCCTCCACAAACTTTCTCCTTGCGTTTTCTTTTTTGCTGACAATTGCACGTATGCACTTTGGAAGCGCCTTTCGAAGCCGCGAGGAATAATAATGACGGGCGAAAAGTTTTGGAAAATAATCGAAAAAGGAAATCAAAATTTAAACGTAGTACTAATTCACTTTATTTAAACTTTCCATACTTCCTGATCTGTTGTAAGCCAGTGAAAAGAAAAAAAAAAAAAGCACAGAAAAAGGTGCAGCGAATTCGATTTGAATCGCTTGGAATGTAGCGATTATTATTAAAAAAGTTCAATTTATTCCCGACGAATAAGAAGAGAAACCGTCGTTGATATATCAGTTTCTAAACTTTGGAAGAAACAGCTTTATTCCCGCGTCACAATCACAAATTTTATTTATACTTAAATTAAGGTAAAATGATAGGTATAAGCAAAGGAAAGGGGGACGAGCGAAATCTTTTCTTAGCAAAAGTTTTTCTTACGTTTATATAACTTTTTAACTCGCACGTTTAAATAAATCTTCAGTTTGTTCGTTATGGCAGAGAGATCGATAGGCGCGTTTCGTGTACGCATATACGAACAAGTCGCATGAAAAGATTGAAACATCATTATAAAATGATTCGAATTATGCGTGTGCAAGAGAGAGAAACGTTCCATTCGGTTGGCATCAGTCAAAGGCAAACGACATGCTTTATGATAATAAATTTCTATTCGAATGTATTTTGTTAAAGTGTTGAGTTTGCTTCGTTTATAAACATTTTTTGCCGTCCTTTTGATGCCGATGTCAATTGAATCGGTGTACGGGAATTCATTCATAACGAAAAAAAAATTACAGATTTCAAATACATCTCATTTCCTATTGCAAACACTCTTTATAAACGATATGCAAGGAAAAGGGCTTTTAACAAGAAGAAACGTTCTTTATGCATATTTTTCCAAAAGGGTATTACTATTATTCGGAAAGGAATAAAAAAGGCATCCTTCAGGCCATTGGATAGCACTTTTTGCTTCGGCCGGAGACTTCCATTTCCACGTGAGCTTTTGTTGAATTGTTTATCAAGACTGATTATTTTTTTCTTTTAACAAGAGCAACTTCAACCAAATCTCTCTTCACTTTAAATTAATCATTAATATTTATTGGATCATTCCGCCGTCATATTTTTTAAAGTACTTCACCGAAATAGAGTTAATTTAATTGCGTTTTTTTTTGCTTCTTCTTTTTCATCGCGTTTGGTCGGCCGTTATTTAAATGTATCTTTCGATTGTAGTCGAAGGATAGAAAGAGCGATTGCGAGAAAACGAGAGAGAGAGAGAGAGAGGGCTAAAACAATTTCAATTTTTATTTTATGTGCCCCTGTAATTCCGTGTTTTATCTCTTAATCCACCCTTGAAATTTAGAATAGATTTATTTTTAATGAACTCTATATACGCGGCGTATCACTTTTATGTTATGCTGCTTCGGTTCGTTCTCTCGCAATATTTTCATATTTTGCGTTTCGTTCACGGCCTTGGGAAATGCTGCGAAAAAGAAATATTGGAGGATTTGCTTTTGATTAGATGGGCACGCTTGCGAAATCGATGCGGTGGTAATAATTTATAGAAGATTTAATCGAAATTAAAACGCGTAAATTCGCCATGCGAGAACAATCTAATTGAATAATATCAATGCAGCAGATGCTCGTCGTAAAATACGTTTGCTGTCGAACGCTTTGCTGCAAGCTGTTGGCCTTTTTGGCCGACGAAAATAAGAACATTTCGGTATAGGAAATATGCGAAATAAAAGACAAGCAAATAGACAGTTGTTGCCGTTGCTCAAGTTTTACTAAATGTTGCCAAATTCGTTAAGAATGATGGCGAAAAGGGAAATGAAATGAGCGAAGGAGGAAGCGAAGTTTATTTATGAAACATGCTCCCTCGTCCTTCTCTTCCTTTCGTCTGCTAATAGGCCGCTGGTTAGCGGAATGTGTCGTTTGAACATCAATTTTGCAATTTGCTTAATTTAATTGTTTCATCTTCCGTTTCTCGCTTTCGAAAAATAATTTTCCATCGACTTTAATAAACTCGAACGCATCCAACGAGTCTGGATTTATTTCAGTTTGTTGTTGTTTTCGTTCGCCATTCTCTTCTCCACTTATTGTAATTTGTCTGGAGATTTATGTATAAAATCTCGTGATATATTCCTCCACTCGTGGCATAGCATAACGTTCAAGGTCTTCCACTTCACTCGCATAAAACAACATCTATCCGAATAAATTTTCTTCGAGTGGTTCGATGGAAGGAGAACGAAAGTTTTTCCTTTTTATTGACATTTTCCGAATAACCCACTTAGTCTCGATTGCCAATTAAAAGGGGAAAGATTTGATCGTTACCAGCATTATTATCCGAAAGGGTAATTGTTCGTTACAGATTCATAAATATACATCACGATTTCTTATTCGCTTCTCTCTCATTCTACTCCAAACGTAGTTGGAAAAGAAACGCTTTATCGACAGATTGCAAATCGATTAAAAAAATAGCACGCAAAATGGTCGAACGCGAATTTCGTACCTCGCTTTTCTTTCCTCGCCATTCTTCTCGCCCTTTCCGTTAATGCATCACTAACGCTTTGTGCGAGAGTGAGCGAGAGAAACAAAATGGAAAACTTTTTAATTCGTATCGATTATTCGCTCGCCTGTTTCATCGTTATAAATGCCATCTGATCGATACAATTTTGCGCTTAATCGTTAAAATCAAGCGGGGGCCTTCCTATTGCCGAAAACCAATTGAAGAACAGCGAAACCGTTTCCAATTAGTGCGGTTAATTAAAAAACAAACGAAAAAGGAGACAGTCTTAACAAGTCTTCCCACGTTGTTTGCTCTACGTTACATTTCGCTTCTCGGAAACGTGCACAACCGATTTTCGCATTTTTTCCATTTGTAATTCCCGATGCGAACGGTCCCCGATTTCTTTCCATCTCCTGCCTAAAACATCGTTCCTGCCATTTCGGACCGTTACAAGCTCGATCGCTGATTTATTCCGCCCACTTCACGTTCGTGTAATCTTACGTTCGACGATCGTTTCAATTCTTCTTTTGGCCTCGACAATAACGACAAGGAGATAAAAAGGGATCACATATTATTTTTCTCTTTCGTTCGTTGGATGCCGCATTTCAATCGCACCCATTTTGGGGCTCGCGAAATGGAAAGTCGTCAATTAAATTTTAATAAAACCATATCTGACAAGGAGCGATTATGAAAGTTTCATATTGTTGGAATAGTTCTTTTCGGTGCCGCTGATGAGCTTGTTTAAATTGCCTTTTCGCCCACTATCTCGTCCCTTTCGCTTTTATTAATGCGACCGAAACTTTTTGCAACTTTTTCCCGTTCGATTTTTGAAAATAGAAACTCTGATTTGAAATTTAATGCGTTTTCGATGCGATGTGTTCGTCATGACAAATTATGTAGATAAGAGAGAAAAAGTGGATGATGATGATGTTGATGAAGAAGAGGGAGAGAAAAAGAGAGAAAAAATATCGTATACGCTAACTAGCGAAGCTACTTCGGTCTAATGCAACGAGACCAGTTTATAAAATTTACGATCGTATCAAATGACTGATGCTATTAGCTTATGTACATGACGTAGATTGGTTCGTAGAAGCGAGCGATACACCGGGAATTGAATTTGAATCGCTGACGATGGACGAAAACGGAATCGCGATTGATTTCTCCCTTTTTTTTCAGTCGTTCCCCTTTGGCAAAGTTTGCTCAACATTGCCGATTGTTTGTTTTTGATGTTGCGTTCTAATTCAATTCCAAGGGCCGCCCTCTAATCGCGGCAATTTTCATTTAACGTCCCCAAAGCGGTCGATTATTGTGTCGCCGTTAAATCATAATTAATTAATTCGCAACGATGTTAATTGGCGATCCAATTGGGAGGCGAATATCGTTAAGAACGTGTAATCCGCTAATTACGTAATTTGTTATTCATATTTATTGCCCTTTCTGGCAATTTTCTGCGTGCCATCTCGGACGGCTTTATGAAATTGATTTCAATGGAGAGAGCCGATGAAACGTGCGAATTGATTTTCGTACATGGAGAAAGAATGTAATAATGGCGAAACGCGAGAAAAGATTGTGTTCGAACGTAAGTTTAGCGATAAATTTATTCCATTCCATGTATTATGTACCGTTGGAATTTATTTCATGTTTATTACATGGAATTATATCCCATGCACAAGTCTATGAGATACGGGAAACTATTTCCTTCCAGCGCGTCCCTCGAATGCGACGCGAGAGCGAGAGAAGCGATGAAAAATCTTCCGGGAAAACGGCAGAGACACGCACGTTAAATATAATGAAATAGAAATGTGTAGTGGATGCGGATTGGCTTTTCACGGGGAAAGCGAACGAATTTCCAGCGGGAAAATAACCGGGAAGAAGGAAAAATCGGACGCTTGTAATGCGGGGGACGCTTATATAATAAAGTGGATGCTTATTGTTATACCTCTTTCTTCGTTTCCATTCGAAACGAGGACGTTTGCCGACGAAATATCGATTATTTCGAGCCGGACGAATTCTCCGGTCGCTGCAGTTGATCGCAACTTCGACGAGGAAAATTCGACAAACAACAGTTATTAGGCCACGTACGTTTCTTTAATTGAACAATTGCAATCGATGCTTTGCCCTGGAAATGCAATTTCTTCCCTCGATTCGTCCAACATTCTGCTGCCTCGGTTTTCGCTCTTCTTGTTGCTGTTGTAATTTTATTAAACCGGGTACCGTTGAAACCGTGCCGCCAAATATTTTACGCGAACCCACCTCGCGCAAAATATATGGCTGTCCTGATAAGTAATCTTTCCCCGGAGCCATATTTCTTATTCCTCTCGTTCCCTCGCCGATTGTCTGCTCTTAATCCTTTATCATTTTTATTTTGCAGGAGATTTGTTTCGTCCGTTTCGCGCAAATGATTGCCGTTAAATAAGAAAGGGCACAAATGGATTTTCAATTAATTTAAGCGCCATACCTCCGAATGATAATAATATACCTAATGGTGTGTGGGCAGTGGCGACGTTAGATTGTAATCCGCATAAAAATAGATTTCCGTCGTTCGAACGCTGCCTCGTTTATTTTTACGTCCGCTTTTTTTTCAATTTCTGTTCATCGATTAATTCGACGCGATAAACAAGCGACGCTCTTTTTCGTTTTGATTTTTCGGTTAGAATCAATACGGCTATATTCGGATTATCATCGAAGCGACTGCATTCACCGGTTTAAATAAATTAACGCCTCTAGAACAATATCATTAAATGCGCCAATCCCGCCAATTAAAACCCGTCCCAAAATTTTTAATTGCTAATTAACCCTTCTGGTTTGTGCGCTTTGTTTTTGCCGTTTTTAAACAGTTTAAGCTTCAGCGTTTTTATTTTATTAATCAACATTTTCGTTTACGTGTATTCCATTGAGTTCAATAACGGACGAGCCGATGAAGATTGGAAACGACGATTTGGCGAGGGGGCAAAAAGTTTTTTTCGGCAGGATAAGAGGAAGGATAACGGATATAAAACGAGCATTATCGAAAACTTTTAGCCGCACTCAGAGAGTGAGAGAGCGATAGAGGCGAAAAAATGAGAGACATTCAGAAGGTAGGAAAATCGGGTATTGGTCCAATGGAAGCTAAAGAGAATGGATTCCTAATGTATATATCAATCTTCAGCGAGGCGGAAACGTTAATAATAAACTCGCGAATCGCGGCGTTGTCTCCTCGCTATGATGGAATCGCGCTCTTTGCATCGTGTTTCGCGAACGATTGCGGTCGTTTTATTGCTTCTTAAGCCGGTCGATGCGAATGTGAAAAGGGGGCACGAGAACACGAAAGTAATGAGTAAAATTGCGGCATTAGTTAATATTCGGAAACGAGTGGCAATTGCTAACGAACCGCACTCGAGGGTTGTTATTATTCACGCAAATACTTTCCCTTATCTATTTTCAGTCCGTCGACGTTATTTTACGATTACGTGCGATTCGCAAATAATCGTTCTACCAAAAGAAGGAGCGAGTTTTTCTTGTGCGGAATTAGCACATTTCAACTATAAATAAAACCGGTTCGTTCCGCAATCGATAGAACCTTCGTCTTCCACGTACGCCGATGGGATTGTCTGTTTTCCTTTTCGCGGAAACTTGATTCGCATATTAATAACACGTGTGCAGGTAAAGTGCATTTGCGGAGCGTCGAATAAAAGATTTATGAAGACACATGCGAGTTTCGCGCACAAACTCGAGATGTCAAGTACTTGCGGGCGTTTCGTCTTCTTTGCCAAAGTGAAAAATTAACCCTGCGTCGAATACGAACGGACATCATCCATCATCTTGAACGTCCGTCGATTGGTACACTTGAAAGAAACTCACGACCAAGTAAATCCGTTGGAATTACGGGAGCAATTAAATTGTCGTTAAGAGTCCTTTCGTTAAAAGTAAACCCTTAATTGCATGTACTTGCGAACTTACTTCTCCCCGTTTCCATGCGAATTAATTCGCTCGATTTCATATTTCCTTCCTTTTATTTTTTGAAATTCGAGTCACGTCATTTACCTTCGTCTACCACGACGCCACGTCTATAATTAAAGATCGCGATGATAATTAATAATTTAAAGCAATAGCAAAGAATAATATGTATTTAAATGTCTAATAGAGAAGTTTAATTAGTCTCTCTTACACGTCGTATTTTTTTTTCTTTCGTTCCTTAATTCAGTTTCCATCCGAAGAAAGCCTATTCTTCTCGCACTTCAAGGATAATTTAAAATCTAGTTATTTATCTTTCGCGAAAAGGAAAAACTAGGACGGAAAAGGAAAGGCGCTGAAAGGGTGCAAAAACGTGCCGGGACGCGAAGGGAGGAAAAGAATTAAAGTGAAAATGGAATAAGGAAAGTAATTCTTTACGCTACCGACTCTAACGCGGGCGAACGACGAAAAGAAACGTTAATCCCTGATATGTATAAGACAACTTACATTTATTTTCATTTATATCAGAGAATGGAGATGGTAAATTTTACTCGTTCGCTGTACCTCTTTTCTTTCGCCCCATTTCTCCCCCCGTTTCTGACACGAATCAATCATTGTGCGAGAAAGATTAAGCAAAAAGGAAATGTTAGGAAATAAAACAGAGGACGTAAAAAGAAAATGATGAAAGGTGGCTCGTTAATTTCAATTCAAGCGCGTTGAATAATTTTGCACGAATTTCTGCTCCGTGCGGAAATATTCACTATCCTACCATATGATAATTTGTTTAGCTGAATTGTTTGATAATCGCGAGGCTCAATCGATAAATTATGTCGCTGATTAAATGATGGAAGAGGTCAAGGTTTCTTTTTCGTTCCAAATCTCTCGGCGGATCGCCTTCTGAGCAAGATTGAAAAGTTCGGTTTCCTTTCTTCCTTTTTCGGTGCGTGAGTATAAAGTTCATTTAACACTTTAGCTAATGGCAATAAATGGCACCCAAAGTCCTGCGTTTTATTATTAAATGGAATGGAATTCACACGGAGGTAAAATCGCACGCACCAAAAGCGAAAAAAAACTTCGTTAAGTAGTTCTCGTTTTCTGCGATTATGTACTTTACACGTAATCGCACGCAAATGTGGGCGAAGGCATTTATTAGAAATTCCATTTTTTCATCGATAAGAATCTGTAGCGTTATTATTTTACTGTTAAAGGCTGGCGTTACAGGTTCGTAAAAATCGTTATTTAGCAAAATGATTAGTTCCTGAGTGAATTATTTTCAAGTTGCTTTATACAAAAAATTCATATTGGAAAAGGTAAAACGTCGAATGAGGGCTTAATGCGAACATCAAGGCTATGAAGTCTTCCATGCCGTATTGACAGGTATAATTAAAGGGAAAGAAGGCAAGAAGCAGAGGCGCGCTTTATCTTTTTATTAATAACAACAACACTTTTGCAATAATTTGACAGGCGACGAAAACGAAGTTAACGCGCTTAAGATCACATTTTCCGCTCGCATTCCAGCGAAATGCGTAACGAAGTAAACGTCGAAGATGGAGTGGCGGAATTACAGAGAAAATCCTTTAAAATTAAATTCGTAACACTCGTTATTATATTCTTTACGATTACATTTACCTCGGATTAGAGACGAACGTGCAATGATGAAATGATTATTTTAAGTCGGCGAGAGCAAAAGAAGGCGCTAAGGAAAGTTTCGCGAGTTCTTTATAATCATTTAATTAAATTATTAATTTGCGCAGAGCAAAAGAATGGAGGCCTTCAACAGTTTTTGCAGTCGCTTCGGGAGCAAGGAAAATGGAGACAGGCGGAGGTGAGATGATGAGATGCAGATGAGAGTTGAACACTGTTAAGAATTCGAAAATTGAAATCGGAGCGGGAATACTAATTAATTAAAATTGGATTATGTACGGGAAAACGTTATTAATTAAAACGTCCGATTCTTTCCGCGTCGAATACCTATCGCAAACGGTCCCGGATTAAATTCCTCTCATAACTTCCTGTTGCACGCGTTCCAATAACTTGTCGTCGATTCTATTCTCATTGCTTTGAAACCATTCTTCACGTGTTATTATCGGCAACGACGGTACAAAATGAGCGTGACAAATTGTATAATACGGTATTATGCTTAAACGAATGCAAAGGAAAAATTGCTTTTTCTTATGGATTATTCGAACGTAGGATTACGCGAATGCTGACATTCATGCTTGATTAAACATCACGTAAATATTTATACGTGGAATTTGCGTGAATATTAAAAAAAAATGAGAGAGAGAGAGAGAGAATTTTTTAAATAATGCGAAGACGAGAAAGATGCATATAAACGAAACAAATAAATATGGGAGGCAAGTTGATCATTAAAACTTCACGCAAGGAAAAACTTCCATTAATAAATTTAATGGTCGCAATTTTGAAGAGTTGCGTTACACGGAAAGTGGATTATCAAAGAAGCACAAAAAGCAGGAAGAAACAGAGAGGAGCCGATTCCTCCCATTCCCACGTTCCGCGAAATTATATTCTTTGCCGCTTTTCACCGGATCAAATCAAATAAACAATTTTCATTTTGCTTTTTAGGGTTTTATATACATTCCAAAGGAAAAAACGGATTCTTTTCATTCTTTTCTGTTAACTTTTAACCAACGGTAACAATACATAGTCGTAGTTGTTCGTGATTACAAGATGGAAAGTATTGTAATAAACTTCGTGGAGCGAAAGCAACGAAGAAAGATTTTTGGAATTGTTCGTGTTCATCGTCTTCGCCGAACTCGAAATGTTTCGGTTTTCCTCTCTCTCTCTCTCTGAGTATCTTTAAAACATTTCCCGTGTAAGAGCTCCATGGATAATTGCATTTTCCAATTGAGCGTTTGCTTTTTCGCCGGCCTTTTTTGTTTGCGAAAACAAACATCAACTAAGCCAATTGTAATGTGGAGTTTTGCTTTTAAATAGTGTTTTACTTAACAAATTAATCCCCGCTATTCATTCCTGCCTCGTTTGCACGTGGCGACATTATTATCGATGGTTTGATGAGGTGTTTCCAAGTAATAAAAACGTAATCGATAAACGTTTTAATCGTAAAAAAATGTTGCGAATTCGCACAAAGAAGATTCGCTCTAGCAAGTTGAATGTTTTAATATCATAGTTCTCATTAAAATCTATTGTAGGAAATTTGCATGCCGTCTTACGGACCGATAAAGTATCAGATATCCGAATGTTCGCAAATTGCTAAAGTTTTATTGCGATCTATCCGCGATACACGTTGTCTTATCTGAAATGGGATCGGTGCGAGTGGAAGTTGGATTAGGTTTTGATCTAATTAAATGCCACGCGAATCGAAAGTAAATCTCTTTATCGAATCGACGATTATATTTGCGGGGAAGCAACTACCGAACTCGGAACGGTGCGTGCGAACATAATTTGCAAATTGAATTTGGCCGCGTTTTTGTTGTTTTCCAATTAAAAAAAAAAGGGAAACGCACAGATAAGAATTGAATTTTAAAACTCATTCCCTCCCGTTTAAGCGGCAAGAAAGGCACTTCGTTTACGGAACTCGAATAAAGTGCGTAACGCCCAGAAGCTAATCTACCGGAGATACTAACACAAGCTAATCTATTCAATTCTTCTTCATCATCATCATCTTCTTCGCTATACGTAGCTTTTATTCGTTTTTTCTTCGCTCGCCGAGAGTGTCGTCTTTAAACTTCATTTCGCGTGTGTATCTTATTCCGCTCGAGTAGAAGATTTTCTGTAATATTTTTCGCTGCTTCCTTTTTCTCTTCTTGCCCCGCTCTTTATACATCAGCACGTTTCGTATAGCGTTATCGTTCGTGCAGACGTCTCACTTTTTCCCCACTCGTTTTCGTCCGCCGTTTGCGAATTTTTTGCGAAAAACGAGGCACGCGAATATAAGCTTAAATAAGTGTACTTGCTAATTGCCTAAAGTGTTATTAAGATTTGCAAGTGGAATAATTTCCTTGACAAACAGAGGAGGAAAGTTTAATAAACGAAGTTGGATTTCTTTTCTCTTCCTGGTGTTGGACGAATATTTTTTTGCAGTAATGGAAACGAAAGTCGCAGATGAAATAATATAATAGTACAAACGGTTACACAAATTTGCATTAAACTTGGCGAACAGCGAATATATTAGGTTACGTTTTTATTCGCCTATTTGCTCCTGCGTTACTTTTTTGTTCTTTGCTCCTCTATTATTTTTTCTTCTTTAACGAACCCGCGGAGGAACGATCACGTAACTAAGTTCTAACTGCACGAGATGCCACGAAATGATATAACATACGACCCACTTTCCTACCGTTCCATCCTGCTCGAGAAAGTACCATTTGCTAATTGGAAATAATTGTCCTTTCTTCGTGTTTCGCGTGCTACACATACTGAACATTAATAATAACGATGAGAATAACGATAATAATAAAAGTAAATTCCAACGTCGTAATTCGCTTTTTTGTTGGTTTCCATTTGAAAAATTCATTTCTCACTTCGTTACCATTTTATTGTTGCTGTGCAATTTAACCAAAGTCGAGAAGGAATGTGCGCGTATAGCGACAATGAAAAGTTTTTTTTTTGGTGGATGCGCCGGTACAACAACAACGAACCGGCAACCTTTCATGCGGCACTCACTCGCAATCGTTGATGGTGACCGAACGAATGAATCGCACATCCAACGGTAATATGCAGAGGGAATAATCCGTCAACTACCATCACGCGGCCCTCTAAGTAAAACTATCCGAGGAACGGTTTACCACATAACAACGGACCGCGCCGAATGGAAACGGAAAGCCTCTCCTAGGAGTTGCAAATCTAAAATGTTGTCGGATTAAGTGTGTACGTCGACTAGAATAGAACGTCGTGTTTGCCGGCGTTCTGGCATCTCTTCGTCTAAAGCCTATTAAATTCCATACGTGGAATACTTGTCAAATCAATGTTATGCCACCGCGATACCTCCTACACGCATTGTTCCCCAATCCAAATTGTAAACTTGTAATCAAATGTATTCCAAGCGAATTAAAAGTGAAATGAAATACGCGGAATTAAAAAAAAAGTGCCACAAACTTTAATATGGCCCGAGATAAGCAGAAAAGTCTCAATGAACATGGGGCCGGAAATGGACGGTTTCGGCAATTCGGAACATTTTGCGATTTTTATATTTTTTACAATTTATGTACACAAAATGCAAACTATGAACAAAAAACAAAAGTAAAGTAAGTCAAATAAGAGGTCCAAAGTGCATTGTTTCCATTTCACAAAAGCCACCGCAACTTTGGACCTTAGAACTCTTTCGCCAATCATTGGCAATCAAGTATTGACTTAAATTAAATTTTTGAATGGGTTTTGGACAAACGATTTTTTCCTGATTTGATAGAAGCTCTAGAGCTGACGACTGTCCTGCAAGGACATTTTTTTAATGGTTTAGAATTACTTTATGAACGTTCGGCTAAATGTGCAACTCTTAGAGGAGGTTAACTGGAACAAATGAAGTTTCTGGCGCTTCGTGTGGTATCCGAAATACTTATCAATACCCCCTCGTATATAAAATTAAACGCCGTTCAATGATCCATCCATCCTGTTTGTTTTTTTAATTAAACTCGCTCGGCACGAAGAAGAAGAAAAAAAACTAATTTCCCGTCGAAACATTTATTAAAAACCGCCGGGAGAGCGGAGATTATTTTTGAACGCGAATCAAATTAATGCGATTTAAAAAAAGCAAACGGACGGACGAATCGGGGATGGAAGCGAAAGCAAAGAAGTTTGTTGTTTACATCGAACAATATAAGAAGATTACACGAATATATTTATTAATTTATTTGTTTGTTTGCTTGCTAGAGCTCGCTTATTATGGGGTCTGAAATTGATGTCGTTACGCGAGAATGGAGGCTGCGAATTATGTAAAGCGTTCGTTGAACAAACAGAAATTTAATTTTCGCATGTATATATGTGTGTGTGCACGCTTATTAAAATGAATTCGACGAGGAGAGTGATTATATGACGCCGTCACCGACGATGATACAGTCTTTAGATTGATAATTACATGTTAAAATTAATAAACGGGATTACGATCAATTAATTCTATAGCCGTCCAAACAATTTAGTTAATGCCATTTGTCGGTTCGTCTTTTGTGCAAGAAAGGATAAACGGTTATCCGAGAGAAACCGGATTAAGATTAAGAATTATGAAACTTGTCGCTGAACGATTTGCAATATTTTGCTGCTGATTCCTTCGTGCAATCCCCTTTTTTCTTTGTTTGTTTCTTGATGTTGGTATTTGTGTTCATTAAAAGTTTCGCGTGCGGAAAAAGGATAATGAATAAATAGTCGGTGCAAAAAAGAGGGGGATTAAAAGTTTTAACTTTCGATTTGGCGCAATTCTAATAAAGTAGCAGCGAAATAAAAATGAATGGAACCAAAGCATAGATGAACATTTTAATTTGTTGACCTGGACTGCGATAATAATTGTAATCACTCAATTAGTGCAATTTTTTTGTAACAGGCGGAAACAGAATCTGAGTACTAATTGGCAAAATAAAATTAAAAAAACTGTGAATTATGAAATGATTTTTGCATAAAGTTTCTCTTGTTAAACAAATCTATTCAATTTCATTTTAAATTCTGTAATACTAGTTTATACAAGGTGAGTTTTGCTAACTTTGGATGAATATTATGTCAGAAAACAGACGGGCCTAGTCCATTACTGTTCGATTTCATTTGAATAAAATTGGATTTTTGTTCTACCAAAAATCTAAATCTAATAGAGAAGAAAAAAGGAATTGAAAGAACCGAAATGGCAAAGAAGCGGGCGAACGTTTATCGGAAATACATATTCCGATTACAATGCGTTCCGTTTATATTTTTTTCCCCTTTCATTTTCAATTTCGCGTCAAACAAGCGTGGAAAATTTCGTTGGAAGGCACCGAACATTCTTTTGCACAAAGAGCGACCAAAAAGTATTAAAAAGCGGTGGAAAAAAAAACGGAATTGAAAATTAAAATAATCGCATCGACCGTAATCGAATGAAGAACAACCGAAACTGAGATTCGCTGAAAATGAGATCGGGACATGTTTATGAAGCGGCAGATTCCGTTTCGAGCGTATAATTCCGAACAATAAAATTAGAGCGTGGAAAGTATTTTAATGCGTTTGGGCTGAAAGGAAAACGCGAGAGGAAAAACGTCCACGATCTCGGTGCGTGCCATCAGAACCGGCTTAAAGTAGTGGAAAGAAACACGACGAGGAGTGTTTTTAATATTCCGTATGATTGCAAAAGATTTGCCAGAGAAAAATGCGAAAAAATCTTGCGTTAAAAGCGCCTAATGAATATGGATGAGAGATCGTTTTCGAACAATAACAGATTAATTCCATTTTCGATAACTTTCTTTTTTGTTTGCGCATAATTTTCTTGGCCAGTTTTAATTAATTCCCGGCTAGTTTCTTTTCGAGTGGGAGGAAATTGTCGATCGATACGTGTATAGGGGAGTGAGGCTTATAGTTTGCTAATATTGCGGCAAGGCCTTCCTAATTTCAATTTGCATATTGTTAATAATTTCAAACGGCATTAGAAGCAATTAAATTTGCAATTAATGTATAGAAGGTGACGTGGCATGAGAAGCTTTGCGAGAAATTTTAAGTTTCGTATCTTTTTCAATGGAGGAATAAACAGTTATAAAATTTATTAGACGGTTTATCGTTCGGGCTAGATTATTTTCTTGGCAAAGGAAACGCTTAATTATTTCAGCAAATAGAAAACCAAGAAGCGTCTTCCGCTTAGAGCAAGAAGATAAGACTTTAGATGACATAAATCCGTTTGGTTTTTTTCATTTTGAAAAAGACTAGTACATTTATCAATTTACGGATGGAAGAAAATTTTACACGAGAATAACGTTCGACCAAGAATTGCATCTGAAGCGTGATGATGCGCCTCGAATAAATAAACTAAAAGATTTATTACGTATAAACTGCCCTAGGAAAATCGCTGAAAAATTTAAAATTCAAGGGCAGATTCTCGTTGCTTACGCAGAAATTAACAGCGAAACATGGGAAGATGTGTTTCTCTTAAACTAAATGATTCAATTACGGCGAACGTTCGTTGCTGTTTTCTTCGACAAGATATAAGACCGGAGTCGAATAATAAGTAGAGATATTTAGGGGCAATAATTTTCGTTTAAACTCTGCCTAACTGAAAACATAAATTACACGAACGCTTAAACATATATTGCGAAACTGGAGGGATCATCATCCATTAAACCGAATCAGAAATTACGCCATTCCAAGGGAAGATAATACATCCATCTAGCGTCACTCCGACGATCATCGGCTTTAAAGTTACCCCTGGGTATAGACGGCACGATTTCCATCGGAGTCGGTGATTTCTCTTAAATAATTTATTCCGATAGAACACTTTTCACAATTGCTATTAATAATTCCATCATCTATTGGAAGTATCCCGTCCTTCACGTGACTATGGGGATTCTTCGTTTTCTCTTCCTTCACGTAACTTTTTCACTACATCAATCTTTTCGTTGTTAAAGGTCGAGGTAAGAAAATTGCACACTTTATCAATAATAACATTCGACATACTTGCAGTGATTTGGAAATGAAAGATTAAGACCACCGTCTTCTACTTCGACCTCTTTGCTTATAGATTAATTCCTGTTAAATGATTTACTATTTTACAAATTAAGGTGAAGGAAGTTGCAAAACTTTTATTTGATAATTGTTCCTGGTCCTTTGCTGATAAAATAAGATTGATGCCTTAATTAGCGAAAATTGAAAATTAATTTGCATGTACATTGCGTTTTATCTTCGTTTTGCAACATTACGCGGAGTACAGGAGAGGATTTATTTTTTGTATGCATCAAATGCTGTTTCTTGTTCGTGGAACCGAATGCAAATAGAAATCCTCGAGTTCGAAAACAAAGAAACATAAATCTCCGATTCGCGTGTGCGAATAATGGAAATGTGTGGTTAACGGTTGCTTTCGTCTTTTTTTTTGCTATTCTTCGTAACGTTTAACATTTTCTGTATCAAATCTTGGTACAACATAAACGTTTGGCTTATTAAAATGTTTGCGTTCGCTATGTTATTACATGTATAAACCTCGTTATAAATTGTTCGACGAAACCGCGTATTGTTACAAAAAGTTCCCGTTTCGATGCTTTCTTCTTTCGTTTTTCCTATGCCAATCATAACAATGGAGGTCTCCTTAAGAATGTTATATATGACAGCGTTTCCTCGTGTTATTATACTTGTTCCTCTGCCATCGCGTAATTATTAGGACAAACAAGCGGAGGAAGGAAAACGAAACGAAGAATAGGAAAATCAACGGGAGGCACCCACATAAATATCGCTGGGAGAAGGCCAATTTCGTATGGAAGAAAATGAAATGTCACCCGTTCGAAGAATGGGAAAAGTGGAGGAGAATTAATGAACGTTATATCAATAAAGCGAGCATGCAATGTTTCCCCGTAAAGAAAACGTGGAAAATTCTTGCTCGCTGCGAACGATCCAATTTCTAAGGTCAACCAATTCGAAAAGGGCATTTCATAAATCAATTATTCAACATAAACGTATTGCAATCGTCGAATTAATTTCGCTAATTCGTTCACCTTTCTTCCTGTAAGTAATTAATCACAGGAATTAGCGTAATAGCATTAGTCATAAGGGCTATTATTATTATTAAAGGATGATGCAATTAATTGGTAAAACGTTTTAATCGAATTAAATCATTTTATTGCACATGAAGTTGCCTTCAGTTAAGTGTACATTTAAAATTTAATTTATGGCACGTAAGAGGTGCGTTCATCGGGATCTACGGTACACTTCAAAAGGCCGGGGCGCGACTGGCGAAGGCGAGAGAAAACTTTGCTCGTTAATCCACGAGTCGAAGGCAAAGAAAGGGTATTCATTTTATATTGGAAACGATGATGTTAATAATTTGCGAGGGAAAACAAAAAAGTCCCACTTTCTTCCTTCGCTCTCATGGTTTTCCCGACGGTTTCAATACGTTGCCAAATCCAAATACTTGTTAATAAAAATCGCTTCTATTTACTTTTGGCCGTAAACTTTTGCGCGCAAGATTCTGATCGTCTTAAGAGCTTAATTAACAAAGATCGATGAGATTAGATTTTCTTTCTTTTGGCATTCTCGCACTAATTAAGGAGCAGAAGTACAGAGTAGCTCCGAGTTATTTTTCGTAAGGAGAGAAAGAAATCTAATTAACATTTTATAAATAACCCAAATTCCGAAGCAGTAATAAAAATAACGAATGAACCTGTAACGATGTTGTATTACAACAGCGGCGAACTTTTTTAACGTTCTGCACCAATTTCCGTTCCTTTATTATTCAATTTTTCGAATAGAAATTGTGCAAGTTACCTATTTTATTCTCCCTCGCTCGCCATTCTTCACTCCTTTTTAATCCATTTTGGGCCTTGCATAATGGAATTTGGGATGTCGTAATGTAGCTAATTGCAAAAAAGTAATACGGTTAAACTCATTTTAACTACATTTTTATGACCATAGACCGGCTTTCGTTTTTTATTATTAATAATAATAAACGATTTTTAAGTGGGTTGCATTAAAGGATTCAGCTCCTAATAAACTGGCGCTAAAATTGTTTTGGTTTAGACATCAAATAGTTATTTTATACACTTTGTAACAAGATTTGCTAATTCAAAAATGAGTTTTGGCAACATCGAAAAAGGCGAGAAAAAAGCTGGAACGAATTTGATCTCCGACTAGGAGCAGATGCAAATTATTCATGGAAGCTGGACCGAAAGTGGCACATTAAAAAGTCAGTAACACAGCAATAGAAATTCGATAAAATGGGATGAAATTGTAAATAAATTGGTAAACCCAAGGAAAAAACTTCTTGCAATATTAACCAGATTAAAAATATCCAATTAACTATTGGAAAAGAGAAATGCGACGAATGCGGATTACTCTCAACGTCATGGCAAAAATGTAAATAAAATTTGGCCGCCATAAGAAAAACTGGTAAACGATGATGATGATAGCAGATACGTCGCCTACAAGTATGTTGTTGTTGTTATACGAGGCAGTTTATCAGGAAAACAAATTTCAAAGTTCAAGAGTATTAAATTTCGCGTGCAAGTAAAGAGGCGACAGGCAAAGTAAAGAACGTGGATAAACAGGAACGAAATGAAAGTGCAGAATACGAGGGCACTGACAAAAAAAACGTAAGCGAAAATTTCGTGAGTGAAGGTTTACGAAAGGGCATTGTTTTTGTTGTGGATATGTAAATTTTTTAAATATTGATATTGTACGCTTGGGATGGAATGACAAAAGGATATGGGAAAGTGAGGAGTTTAGAGAAAATGCAAACCTATTTTATTTTGCGAAAATTGTTTTCCCTTCGTCAATACGCGAACGATAATATTGTTAAACAACCAGCGTCCACCGGGAAAATTGTCGCTGGATAACGAACTTTCTCGCTACCAGTCAAAATGTCACTTTACATTAATCAGCGTCTATTCACTTAAATATTCATAATAATTAAGGGGGCTTCAATTTAAAATGGGTTGCGAAATTGACGGAAATTCCAGTACAAACTTTGCGTTGTGCTAATGCGAATGTCGATAATATAAAGATTCCGGTGTCCAAACTTTTTCGGCGACGTTCAATTCCTTCTTCTACACATCCCTCGGTAAAAACGTTTTTCTTTTGATTAAATCTACTTCATCCAGAACGCACACGCCCGTACGAGGTAAAAGAAAAACAGGAATCCAACTTTTGCCTCGTTCGTGGCACATAAATCTGACTCGTTCCTATTTGAGAGGAAACTTTTAAAGTTAAGAGGCAAGAAAACACCATCGCAACCACCGGTAATGTGTCGTCGCGACCGAATTCGAGTCAGTTTTTCGCTGCCACTCGTCCCATCGTCTCGAAGTTAATTACACATAATCACGGGATGGAAAAGTTATCGTATAAATTTGAAAATCACGCGTTGTTACTAAAAACGAAATTGATTAAAATTTAAATGAAGTTCGTTTTCGTTTTGCGAACTGGTTAGTCGAACGACCGATTTTTGTATTAACTTTACAAAGGATTAGCAGCGCTCGTTTTTTCTTCGGGTCTACATGAATATTAACTAGAGTCGTGTGGCTGTAATCACAAAACAAACCTAACGAGTGAACGGGCTGGAGATCAGAATAAGATTAAATGTCACATTCAGGCATATCATCATCATCATCATCATTGTCACCTTGTTAAGTCATCGCACTTTTTTTTTCTGCTTCTTTGCGCCGTCGACAAAGGAACTGGTCCCAGCACGAATAATGGAATACTCGTATAATAACACTGAAATGTGTGCGTGACAATTTTCAAGTGGAACTGTTTAGAATAGACGTTCGTTCTTAGGAAATACACAATGATAACAGTAAAAATATGAAATTTCAATAACATGTCGACGAGCTGAACATCAGCTCTTCATAAATATTTCAGTATTTACACACACAGACACACACGTGAAGACCGCAAGAGAGAAAACGGAAATCGAAGGGAATTACTTTTTTAAAAAAATTATCGATCTACGTCGTTCTCTGGGAACAGATATGAATTTTTAATGGCGGTAACGATAATAGTGAAATATTGATGGCGATGAAGAATCTTCCGCTCAATCATCTCGCAGAGCACGAAGGATGAGCTGTCATTCGATAGAATTTTTTGCAGTATTGTGGCTAGATGCTTTAGTAATAATAATAAAGCGCAATCTGTTATCATCCAACTTGCATAATACACTTGACACTTTTTCAGCAAAAAATCTATATGCATTATATTTGAAGGACCGTTTTATTATTACGCTTCTTTTTCGCTATATTGCAACACCCTATTGTAAGCGTAATAATATTTGCGACGACGGCGACGCTCGATATGAATCTTATTAGAAATATGCCATTCAATGGCACCAATAATAGTAATAATATTGAATGGACCGCTGCAATGTGATAATAAAAAGAAAATCTAACACTTTCCAAGTTTCATTTATTTTCGTGCTTTTATTATTATCACGGTACAAAGCGGCGAATAGAAAATAATGAACAGCTGGTGAAGCATATCGCGAGGAAATTGTTGAATTCGTGTATGTAAATCGCAATAGATTGGCAGCAATCTCTAAATTCAATATGGAATTTATTTATTATAAATACGGACAAGTGTATTATTTCCCAGTATTCGATGGCGAAATTGCAAATCGAGTTTAAAAACCCACGAAACGTGTGCAAGAAAGCAAGTGTATACAAACATTTTAGTCTTCGCGCCAACTTTTATGTTGATAACGTTTTGTTTGGCTGAAACATCTTGAGAATCCATTACACTTATTTAACGGAATTAGTCCGTTATATTCTCCTCCGTTTCCTTTTAACTCTCATCTATATTTCTTCTTTCAGTTAATGTAATTGAGTTTTTTTGTCAAAAACTTTCTACTATCAAATGGAAACTTTGACCGTTTTCCATTTAAATAAGCCGCAATAGCATAAATATTGATGTAAAAATATAAATAGAGATGCACTCGTTTCAAACGATTTAAAAGAAGCTTCAATTGGATGATTGCAATATTTTGATGAGCTTCATAAACTTTATTGGCGAACGTTTTATTTGTGCGCAATCAAATTAACTTTTATTTGCCGAATCAATATTTATAATGAGCATCTTCAATGTAAATTTCACTGAGAATCTCCGGAGCTTTAGAACGTTTCACGAAGACATCAGTTTTATACGAAATTAGTTGCCGATTGACGAAGACGTTTTATGGACGGGTCGTAAAATATGAAAGAGATTACCATTCCATAGATGGTGAATGTAGATGGGAAAACTATAAGAAAAAGAAGCGGAGAAACAATGGCAGAATACTAAAAACTGAATGGTTAGGCACCACTGGCTTAAAGTGCCATAGGTAAGAAACTACTAGGACGGTAAATGAATGATTTATGAGCACAATCTGAAGAAGCTTTAAGTGAAGATGTGCCTTCTGCAGTAGTAGACCATCTCTTTTCTTATGAAACATTTCCTCCGTCCTTCTTTTCCGAACAGTTACCAATAAGGCCGAACAGTTTCCCGTACAATTCATTAGGCTCTTAGTCCACTTAATCACTTTAACACTTTCTGAAGACCCATAAAATGAACGTTAACAATAATTTTTACCGCCAGCAGGGGCCATTTCGTAACGTATAACATCGATTATCAATTAAAGTTAAGGCAATCCAATTTCATTTTTTATCGTTCGCTCCCTCATATTGTCGAAAGCAAACAATTTTTATAGAAGAAAAAGTGAATAATAAGAAAATGTGTATAAGGCAGGCCCTTTAAGTGAATTGACGTAGAAATGATATTTTTGAAGTAACTTTATAACGTCGTAAAAATACTTGAAATAACACTCTCCTTAAGTCTTTACATTTTTTTTTCCTTCATCCGACACCATCCAATCGATATTTAGCAATTCCCCATTTGCGCCCATTTTTCCCCTCGAGGTCGTACTAACAAGTTTAAGGAACATTGTTTTTGCCCGTTTCTTAATTAATCTTTGTGGCAGCCCTTCTTGACAACTGTTTTTTTTTTCTCGTTTGGCCACAAATTTCGCGAAACGTTGAACGATATTTCACTTGCTTATGACAAAATCATCTCGCTCACAATTGGGCGAACGTGTAGCAGATTTACATTTTTCCTTTCGCGTGCAATTTTCTTTTAATTTCGCCGTAAGATTAAAATAATATCTCTTCTTTATTTTTTCTTCGCGCCACACGAAGGAAAAAAGTTAGTGAAATAGTTATTTCCACGACACGCTGACAGTATAAGAAAATTATACAGCGAGTCTCTTGTGGTTGAGGAGAAGATTGTCTTTTAAAAGAGTAATATAATACCCAACGACTTTGCGCAAATTAAAGTGGCAAGATGATGCCGTTAAAGGCGTCTGCTTCTAGTTCGGAGATCGCAGAATACAGAAAAAATAAATAATCATTGTATACATTTTAATTAGAAAATTATACGTCTTTGTCTGGATAGCAAAGAGGATGCTTCGTTAAGAATGATTATGCAAAATAATCGTTAATTCGGAATTGGCGAATGCGATGTATTTTTGTTTCGAGGACAAAAGACTAGGAAACCGAATGCTTTCAGCAATTTACGTAAAGTGTGCAAAATGTTTTATCTGTTTGTTGGATAACGTCGTTATGAGTTGGTCCATTTTGCATGACAATAACGTCAATTAAATTCGCACGGTTGCCACAAGTATAGTTTCGAACCACTTCCCCATTCGTTTCGTTTCCTTATTTTACCCACGAAATCGTTACAATCCTCACCATTTCCTTTATCGGGTTTATTACACGTAAAACAATTGGGCCCTTATCTAGCAAATTCATTATTACAGCTACATAGACGTCATTACAATTCAATATCCCGTAATGCATCAAGAGTAACAATGTAACAATTTAATATCTAAAAGCTCAATTCCACTCGTGCAATATTCTCGGTACATAATAAAAATCGTTCAATCTTCTACTCGTGGGATAATTGAAATATTAGAGTAATAAGAGGATTTGCAGTATATAACCCCGCATAGATTAGCATATTGGCAACATTGTAACCGGAAGTCGTTAAGTTGTAAGACGTTGAACTAATTGCTCCGACGAAATTTAATTACAATAAGCGAGACGCGTTTCTGGTGGATGCGCCGGTGTGTGCGTCCGCTTATAGACCGCGAGCTCTCGAACGTTGATAATGCGATGTTATTTATGATGATTATGGGGCCGAATGATAAATGATACTCGACGGATCCGTTCTTTGTCCATTTTTCTTCGGAAAATGACACGAATAAAATATTATGTTTCCATAACGGATTTTTAATAAAGACGTAGGACTGATTATCGTCGTTGATGTATTTATTGTCGCTATCTTTTATCTCGTTTTACGTTAAAATTAAGATGTAATTGTTGTTGTCTTTGTTCAAAGGCAATAATTAAACGAATTCGAGCTGGAAATAAATCCCGTTCCAACTCGCACCACCGAGTTGCGTTTCCAAATGCTACTCCGGCTACTTTAATAATTTATATGCCATTCATTCCCAGACTACAACGTTATCCACCTAGAGAAACCGCGTAAATTCATCAAAACGCTCTTCTCGGTTAACCGTACATTTGACATTTTACCTTTCGCCCATAAAACGGATTAATTTACGTATAGATTCGAATTAGGATACAGCTATTTCGGTTAGAGATAATGGAACGACCGGTTAGAAATCGAAACGGAACGACGAACAATCGGCGAGAATTGATCGTTTTGATGAGACATTAATATAAACGCGAAGGAGGAAATGACGGAAAATTGTTTTCCCTTTTTAATAATACTTCCGCGAGAAGCGGTAACACTTCCCGGCACATCTGTCGTTTTTAATTTATGCCGTTTAACGCGCTAACCGTTAAAATGTTGGAAACGTTTTAATTAGTCGCCAATAAGATTTGGCCGACGAATGTTTCTCTCCGTCTCGCGTCTTCCTTTTTTTTGCGTGGCTCATTTATTAACGAGACCCGAATGCTAAATGCGAGCAGACGGTAAATATTTAAATAGCACTCGGTTTTATTAAACGTTACCGTATTTAATCATCCCTTCGTCGTATCATCATCATCATCATGCCAATTTCGTTTGCGAAAAAAAAAAATGAAACCAACTTCGACTCCATAAGTTTCCATAAAGGAATATTGCCTCGACTTGTACGAAACACAAATCCGATACAGATGTTAAGGTTGGCAGGAAAATAGAAGAATCGAAGGCGACAACTTATCATCATTATCGATCCGGTAGACGTAATAAAACGGAATCGAAGGAGAAGCGAGGAACAAAATCTGCCACGACAAATCGCGGTTTAACCCGGAAAGAAAAGCGGGTTTATTCTAATCGAAAAGCGAGAACAACACAAACAGAGATTATTGGCAAAATCTACCCACTAAAGTGTCGTCTCCTTCAAAGAACCGTCGAATCGTGAAAACGAATGTGCAGAACAACTGCTGTTGTCGTCGTCGTTGTTGTTGTCCTTCTTTCGCATCCGATATTTCTTGTTGTTGTTGTTGTTGAACGTAGAACTTGAATACATTAAGCAAGAACGTTGCCAAATCGATTCTTATGCCAGCGTAAAAAGTTCGAACATCACTAAAATGGAATAGTAAAAGCAAGTAGAAAAAAAAATGCGAGGTCATAATTTTTATCCGCCGCTTCCGTTTACTCGTCCTCCTGCGTGATAATTTAAAAGAATTTGCACTGGCAGCGGGAGAGATGGGTGGCCGAGGGCGAATGGTGCGAGGGTAGACTTTATGGTCGTTAGAAAAAGAAAATCAAAATAACAACAATTTGAATGCGGAACGAAAGGAGAGAGGTCGGGCTTCTTCACCGACGCGAAAGGACTCGTAAAAAATCTTTGTTTTTCGCATTTGCATGCAAAGCTTCTGTGTGATTATATTAGTTCCCTTTTTTTTTTAGCAAACGCCGTAAAAATAACATAAAGAACGTCGTCGCAA
This sequence comes from Hololepta plana, assembly GCA_963695495.1. Taxonomy (NCBI): domain Eukaryota; kingdom Metazoa; phylum Arthropoda; class Insecta; order Coleoptera; family Histeridae; genus Hololepta; species Hololepta plana. Next base: position 1,432,981 of record OY968834.1, on the reverse strand, counting down.
TTGGTTGAGCTTTACTTGATGTGTTAATAATTCGCTATAAAATTGCGACAACAACTACGCAAAGAAAATGATAGAACAACAACAGCAACAGCAGCGGCAGCAACGAAAGGGATTTGCTATTAATAAAACACAATTTAGCCCTTTTCTCTGTTTGACAAACAAACGCACTTTAGAATTAAGTGACCTCGTTAACTTATCTTGCCCTCGCATACGGCATTTTATTAAACATCATCATCATTATGAATATGAGGATTCAATTTGAGGACCCGACACACAAACGATAAGTGCGAGTGCATTAAAGTCGAGGTTCAAATGAGGGAATTTATACGGGGTGTGAGACATAATTATAAGACCAATACACTTTTGCGCATAACTTTCTTCTTCGTTTTCTCCGTTTTCAGAATGACGAAAGGCATCGAATTAATGCGATTTCAATAACTTTTTAATAATTATTTCGAAAATCGTAAGAAAATTATTGAAATAGCATTAATTCGATGCATTTGGTCATTCTGAATCTAAAAATATCGGTTCGGTCCAGATTGAGTCACGTGAAAAAAAGTTATTCACAAATTTATGTGTCACACCATATAACACGGCAAATGATGCGTTATTTAAATTTATTATTTGTTTATGATCAATCTATTTCCAGTTCTCCCCTTTCTCATAAAGGTGAGTACAATATAAATAGTTACGGAACAGGGGGAAACGCACAACCCCTATTTAACATGCCGGTAGTAATAATAATAATAATCGCTTTAGTAAATAGCAAATGAGCTTTAAATCACGTAAAATTGTGTGTTTCTGTATTTTCTAATACGTGACCCCGATTGCGAAACGTTTAATTTAATCCCATAAATAAAACAACCTAATAATAATCCCGCATATTCGAATGCCATTTACCTAAACATCCATCATCGCAGTAAACAAATAATTTCCCACGTCGAATCCGTTGTTATTATTCGTCGATGTTTGCTTTTAAATGGAAACAATTATATTTTTGCAATCTTCGAATCGATCCTGAAACGAAAAAGAACGCAAATCGCTTGACGATCATTCCAAAACCGTTCGATTGCAATTTTTCCTTGTTATTAATAATGATTCAATCGATATCAATGGAGCATTATTATCAGCAATCGATTGTTGGGTACGAGAATAGCGTAATAGAAAATAATAACGATTTTTTTTCCATAAGTTCTCAAACTCAATCTGAGGCTTACATTCCTCGCTCGCCAATCGAATTAAATATTTACTCAAAACAATTAAAATTCGGTTATTCTGACGATTGATCAATTAATTCCAATCGAAAACTAATTATCTCCATTCAATTCGAAACGTGACCGCATCGACAACAGTGCGATTCGAACGGTTCGTCTCCTAATTCAGTATTCGATTTCCAAAACAACTTTACCGAATTCGTCCACTTTCTCGATTCGCAATCGCGTCGAGGGGATCGTCTTCGTCGGATCCCTTATTCGATTGATTTTGGCAATCGGTTTTCGCTCGTTGATTCGCGTCCCCGTCCTCGCACGTTATCATTTAGCTTATTCTTGTCTGATGTCCGACCGAAAAAGGAGAAACAGTTTACCTCGGACCGTCCCCAGCGTAATAATAGCGCTGCTCATTCCGCCCGCAGTCTCCATTCAATCGAAGAGAATCTCTGTTGCATTGTTCGTCGTCGCCGTACGTTCAATTAAATCGCCATCCTCTCGGGCAAATTTTAAACGTTTCGCGGTCCCTCATGGGGCCTCGAGTTTTTGGGGTTTGTACGAAGGGAAGTTGCCTCGGGCGAATAATTTTTTGCCGACGTGTGAAATGAGACGGATGCTGGGGAAATGCGCGGAATATTGGTTGGTGCACGTGTTAGATTTATGACAATAGGAGGTTATAATCATTTTAACATGTACATGCCTCCGCGACATCGACATGCAACGGTTGCAAATAATTTGCAGCATTATCGATTGCTTATTAATTTGAAGGTGGTGATCGAATTGTTAATCGGTGCATCGAACGATCCAAAGATGAAGAGGCAATTTGAAAATTGATGGGTTCGTTCGATTTTCATTGATCCAAATCGAAGTCTCCCAGATTAACAGGAGGATTATTAAGGAAAATCACGCAACGCCACTTTTATTGCTGAACGCAACAATGTTGCAATAATTTATATGATGCTAAAAGAAACGAAACTCCAGCGAGCAAATAATAATGAAGTGTTTTAAATAAGTTACGTTTAGCTTTAAGTTTATGCGTCCGCAATATAATTTTTTTTGTCTCTTCTTGCCTAAAAGGTAGGAAATTGTTTTGCGAAGAATAAGCGCTGCATTTAAATAAATTTCGTGCATTTAACATAAGTGAGTAACGCTCGCGTTTTAGTTAGGGCACCGAGTTTGGGGGAAAAAAGAGGTGGGTTGACGCGAACGTAGACGGCAAGATACTGTTTATAAAAGTTATTAAAAATTCAATAAGTAAAGAACGAAAGTGGAGAGGACTTTTTGCCCCGTTTTCTTGTTGCTCTTTTTCGCTATTTCGCCGGCCCTAGCAAATGATAGAGACAAAGAACGAACAAAATGGAAAGAAAGAAAATAGAATTTTCCCATTTATCCCCAGGCGTATATGTCTCTATATATCCCGCTAGTAATATAAATTGTTCACCCTTATTTCTACATTAATTCCCATCTAAACAGATTGTTCGAATTATTATTGTTTTTCTTTCCCTGTCCCATTCTCCTTCCTGTTCTATTTATGTTATTAAATTTCCTGGTTATTAATAGACAGATATTTGTGTTTATAGGGAGAGAAATGGCGAAAACGCCCATGCAATTCTTTTTTTGCGATAATAACCTCATCAATAAGCGAAATACGATTGCTTTTATTGCTTTATTTCAAAATATTGTTGTTATTCTACTTTTAGCAAACTCTTTTTTGCGAAAATAATTGCATTTAACGGCCAATATTTGGTGGTAATTTATGAGGAAATTACGTTTTCCACGTGGCTGGCGGTTTTGTTTAAATTTCGAAACTGTATTATTGCATTTCACGCTGGTAAATATTTTAAACGAGCAAACGGGGTATGCGAATTATTAAAGTTCCATTATAAATACATAAATAATAATTATTTTTATAATTGAAAAATAACCAAAACCAATAACGTATCATTTCGCAATGTTCGATTCGCAGTCCACGCTAATGTTTACCCTTTGCGGCCATTACAACAAATTCGCCTTTTCTTAACGCATAGAAACAGCGGCAAAACAACCGAAACGAAGGTAAGCACATAAATCCATTTCGAATAAAGTGGATTATAAGTACTTTATAGTACGTAGTTCCTCTTATTCCGACGCAGATTTATACCATTGCCGCCACTCGAAATCGTACCATTTTATTATGCAAACGGACAAACGGCAAATGTATTCGCGTGTCTTTGGGCAAACAAATATGCAGAGCGCGATAGAAAGGCAAGAAAAACAATAGGAAATAAAGAAATCCGTGAGATTTATCTTTGGGTGGTATCCGTGCCACAAAGCATAAGTTCTTCAAACGTATTTTTTATTATTATGACACAGGATCTGCTCTTGGAAGTGTGGAAAGGAAAATTAGATTCCTTCCTTCTTCTGTTACCTTTTCTTTTCCTCCTTTGCCACCGTGTTCGCACGATCAAATATACCGGTTATGCCGTCAAATATCCGAAAGGGTTTCGTCTCTTTCTTTCATTTTCGCTTCGGCATCCATTTCCCATCGAATCGACGATAACACGAGACCGTTATCGATTATTTCGAACCGCTCGAAAATGAAAATAACTCACGCAATTCAATTTCGTTTTAATTTCTCGCTCTTTCTTTGCCACGAGTTCGCAATTTTTCGTTCTCCTTCGTCGGACCTTCTAATTCACGTCGTCGCCGATCGAAATGAGATGAGGAAAAAAGGTTACAATAAGTGGAACGATAATGATGATGATGATGGGAATGTTCCAGACATTATAAATCATTAAAATTTATGATGGCTAATCGTGAAAAATTATTCACATCACATTCTCAACAGGTAATTTGCTCTGCCATAGAAATGATGGCTGGAACAAGCGGAGGGTGAGATACGAATCTGCAGGGGCGAAACTAATTAAAAATTAATTATTTTAATTCGAAATCGGGTTGATTAGTTTAATTGTTCGGAACCGAGGTGCACTAATATTTATGTTTTTCTATAATAAAGCGCAGAAATAATTAAATTAAAAAATATATTCAATAAAATCTAAACGTTTCGGAAAACATCAAATTTACATAATTATGCAAATCATAATCAAAAAAGAAGGCCCAAACCATATAATGGAAACAAAATGAAACTCAAAAGGAATGCCAATATAAAGAAATAACCAAAATTTTATATTATGCCAATGATATTCAAGAAAGTAAGCTTAAAAAAGGGAAGACGAGGAAAGCAAAATAGCGAGTCTTGTTTTCTTTTTCTGCACAGACGCAAGTTGTATCATTTATGTAAATACATATTATACAAACGAATTCGATTCTAATTTAATGTTTGCATCAAGCACAACAAGGAAGAACGAGAGCAAATGCAAAAAAGACGAAGCGAAAGGACTCGACGTTAAAGAGCATTTATTATTATTATGGGTTTCCTCGTTTTTTCGCGAAAATAAATTATCTCAAAATAAGACCTGAAATAGCTGAAAGGGGATATCGTACGAGCGAAAACAGAAAACATAGGAAGAAGGAACGTTTTTAATTAAGAGAGATTTTATTCCGAATAAAACTTGTTTCAATTAGAGAAAAACACAACGGGCAACTTTCACGCTTCATTTGCATATTGCTACTTTTATATTACAATTATTAAAACGGCGAGGAACTAGTCTTTTTCCAGATTTTCTTCCATTGAAGACAAAAAATTTTTCTACGCTGAAAGCCACACTTTTCTTTAGCGCAAAGCACTTAAATTCGATACCTTTTCGCACAGAGACACGCAACAAAAGCAACAAAAGGAGCAAGATGAATACGACGAAGAATACAAAAAAGTGAGAATAGAATACAACTGTATGTGAATGTCGTAGAGAAAAAAGGACATTTTCCGTACAGGGCTTTTCCTCTTGTTGCAATATCCGTTGGGATACTAATATTTCACTTCTTCGTACAACCAGGACACTGCAAACTGAAAAAGAAAGGATAAGCAAATGGGATTTAAGTGACAAAAATTTCACATCGTTTTAATGTAAAATGCAACGAAATTCGGTTTGCTTTAAATAATTTCTTTTATAACCGTTTCAAAAAGTTTCTATTTTGATAATAGCCAGAAAACACTCTCTATAATTTGCCAATTACCAACTATCCAAAAATAAAAATGCATTTTCCTACACGCTACCCAACATTAATTGGAAGGGAAATTAATACGTGTACGTAAACGAAACCAGATACCCAAATTATAACGGTAACTGCAGCAAGTTTAAATTGTTAAATATGTGCATTACCAGTTTCTAATTAGCAGCATTGCCCACATCCAACGTCATCATCATCATCAACGTCATCCAGGTCATGCAGAACGATCTGAAAGCAGAAAGAAACTGGAAATAATATAACTAGCACGATATTACATTTTTTTAAATCAACGTTTACGATGGAATTTAATTTTATTTCCATTAATCCAAACTTAATTTCTTATGGTAAAAATACTTCATTCAGTTCCTTAAAGACAAGCGTTTGATAGCAGTCCGCGTGATTAATTCATAATCTGCAATAAAATACATGTGGTTATTTGCGAAATTATGATCGTTTAAACTTTACAAACCCTCATAAAGTCTCACAAGGAATCGAACTGTTGTTGACTTTTCTCTTGCGACATTCGCAAAAGTAAAGTTTTGGAGAATTTGGTCTGGCTCACAACCACAAGCAGCCAATTTTATGATCAACAACATGTTTTGCAGATTCTTTTTCAATAGATTGTTTTTTAATTGATGACTGACTAGCTGACCAACAGATCGTACCAAAAGAAGAAGAAATGATTAATTTTCGCGATACAATTCAATCGAAACGACCGGATCGTTTCGCAGAATTACCTATAACCCGACGTATAAAAACATAACGTTCTATATTATAACATCAGCGAAAGCAATTACCACTGACATATTGCAAGTGTGCAGGTATCTGTGTAGAATAGCACTCTTTTTTCCTGCCAATATCGAACGTTTTTTTATTGTTCGGGCCGGTCATCCAATTTCCGCGTGTGACAAATTGAAAAATATTGATTCCATTTATGGCCGAATGTCCATCAAACAACGATGCGCAAAAGAAGTGAACGTGACGGCAGAAACGTGCCCCGAACGTAATTAATTAACGTTAACGGCGTACAGCAGCGAATCGCCTATCAAACGGTATTTGTCATATCATTTCGGACAATAATAAAGTATCGCTAAAACTATCACGCGCGAACTGTACGATAATAAACATTGAATCGCAAACTATTTCGCACGTATCCGAATATGCCGTTTACTGCATTCGCAACTTTAAAACGAGCGGTAAACATGTTTGGGTTGTAAAATCGGGAGACTGCGGGAACGTCTGGAAAGTGATTAAACATTCAACGACGTTTCTAATTAATAAACCACGTTCGCCTCTCTGATTTATTTCAGTGCGAAATATTCGCAAACAAAAATCAGGATTAGCTTATAGAAAATTGCTTTTTTTGTATAAAAGTAGTAAATGCACGAAACGAACCGTACGGAAAAAGAAGAAAATCCGCTGTTAGTGACGTTTTAAATGGCTTTTATTTGACTTTTTTTTTGTATGTTCCCCATGAAATGGAATGAAACACACTTTCGCCGTCGGTTAAAACACATTTAAAAGCTTATAAACAAGCGGCGGCGATGTACGTTAGTTTATTTATATTTTTAATAAAAATGCTTTTAAATAATGTTTGTCATTTATTAAATGGAGCAGATTAAAAATGGAAAATATTCGCTCCCCATCCCTTCTCCGCCGCATTTCTTTTATTTCTTCCCCAGTGGGAAAGCAATTTCTTTGTGGGGCCACGTTAAAATAAACAAGTGTCGTTTAACTAAGGATTCATTAACGAGCGCTTCTTATGAAGCACTATCCATCTGGAATAAATTTAAAGTCGTAGATGTGAAAAACTAGATGCTCTCTGTTTTTTTTTTGTCAATGAATAATACGAAGTCGATCGAATTTTTCGAAATCCCATTCTACTTAATAATTTTTTCTTCCCAAACGTAATGCGATATTAGTCGTTTTACTCCTCGTGTAAACATGATTCCTTTATCTCATCTTATATAGGTGTAACGTAGAAATCTCTAATGGAAAAGGATTTAATTTGACGAACAACGTTCGACTGCCAAACGCGACGCCAACCATCGATTGTCAATGTAACGAAGATGAATGATATCAAGTCAGTGCGAGGATTTTTTCTTATGTTTAAATTGAAATTGGCCTCCGACAAAGAGAGCGAGAGAAAAGTTGATGATACGAATGCGAGGGAAATTAAGCGCAACCGTATCGTGTTCAATCCGTTTCATGTCTCACTTGTACGGTTTACACGAGTAAATTGTCCTTTTTGAGAAACCGTTATTTGCTTTGGCAACGGTGTCACATCCGCCGTTCGACTTTCTCCAACCAAATCCACCTCTTTGTCCCGTGAAAACGTACGCTTCTTCAAATTGCGCCCCGCATTTGCATTTATTCCTCGTCCCTCTGGGTCTGCAACGGTAATATTAAAACAAAAAGCAAAAAGACGCGTAACTAAAAAATGATAAATTTTGTTGTGCTATTCGTTATTGTTTGGAGAGAGCCCCAAATTTATATTTAATAGTCTGAAACTTTCGTTCACGTATCTAAGTTTTTCACATATATTACGGGAACGTCCACGCTGTCTTCTTTTAAAATATTAAAATGTCTGCCATTTATTAAATAATCTTTAAAAATCTTCAACAATCTTCAAAATCTAGAATTACTAGTTGCTCAAGTTTAGCTTTTCTGTTTGTTGTAAAGAGAAGCAAAATTATTTATTATGATTATTTTAGGAAGCACTACTCGTTTATATGCCAAAAATTCGCATTTTTGAATGAGTATTTGTTTTGTGTTCAACTTCGTTTTACAATTTTACTCATTCTTTCTTCCCTAAAAATATTTATTTGTTCAAGCAATTGGTCCGTAATTGATTTATTATGGATGTAAGATCGATCAATAAATGCTTAATTTACATTGAGATTCATTCATTTTTGGATACTTTTTTTTTCCTCAATTTTTGCATTTTTGCGCTAATTGCAATCAACTCATTTTGGAGCTCTTAAAGTGATTAACTATGCAAATGAATATCAAAGATCGATTAATAAATGTTTAATTGTGAGTTTTACATTGAGATTCATTCATTTTTTGAGACTTTTGAAATCTACAAATTGTAGAATCAAAAGATGAAAGTAAACGAGAGGAGCATGAAGATGTTGAAACTTTCTTTCAATTGCTGTTGTTCAATCGATAGCCTTTAGACATCGAGTAAGTACCATGTACCTTAAGTAACAAACAAAAAGGTAAAATTTTACGACAGAGACTTTACAATTTCCTTCCATCTGTGCAATTGCAAAAATACTTTTATGACATCCTTTACTATTTTCTATAAAATTAAATCCACCGCGATACACAGATTCGTATATGTGATTTATAAGTTTGTAAAAATGCGAAACAAATCAAAACGAAATTGGTGCATTTCGCTAAATTATTCCTCGCAAAATATTACAATAAAATATTTAAGATAACATTATTTGAAGCGAAACAAATTGCAATTTTTCGAATTTGATTAGAAATAAAAAGCGATTCGATACATTAATTATGCAGAAAAGTTTCGAAAAGTGGAATGAAACATGATTCCTTAAGAATTGATATAACTTGAGAAATAAATAGTCTCGATACCGTTTCGTGACGATAAAACGATTATGTAATAGTTCCCTGACCCAAGCAGATATAAACGATAATTTGATGTGAGAAAGCGTGAGACAGAGACAAGGCGAAAAAAGGAGGGCAACTTCTTGTTGTTATTATGCTCGTTATTATCATGCATAAGTAATCCAGTTCTCTACGTTTAAGTCAGTTCGCTTCCTCGCCGTAGTTTATGACAATTTTCAGTCCATCAATCGATAAAAAACCAATTACAACTTTCTTTTAAGCTGCTCGTTATTTCTGCTATAACGAGTCCAGATAGAAAAAGAACATAAATAATTGTATTAGTTCGTATGGCAGTCAAATGAAATGTTAATTGTTCTCGTTTTGCCTAACGATGCAATAATTCCCTGAAGAAAAAAATAATCGCACAAAGACGCTCATTTAATTAAGTCCATTCTATTATAATCCTCAATATCGCCTCTCTTCATCCCGTGCTTTAACACGAACTGAACTTGTGAGACGCTCAACTTCTTCGCTGGTTCCAATCTGTTTGTTCTCTCATTATAGAAACCCTTTACTGTTAAACCCTTCAACCCTGACACCTTCACGCAACTTTGTCGCCTGGCTCGCCACGTAAGACGCCCCTTAAATCCCCTTAAATCAATTGCTAACACTTTGAGAAATTTAAATCTCCTCGAGTGTCCATTATGCAAGAGATTAATTTCGTTTTCCCCCTCAATTAGATCTACCGCCGACGGGCGAAAAGATTTAAAAATTCCATTCCTACTCATTACGTTAATAATTAAGAGGCGATGGTGTCAAAAGATTATCCGCGACGGAGGAAAAAGTAAAAGAGTATAAACCACTTGATAAAACCGTTTGAACTCGAATCCAATGCCTGGCGGCTCTTTCGCTAATTGTAAGTGGTAAAGGAACGGCGGCCTTTAAAGGAACGAGACAAAAAGCGGGAGGAAATAAAAGAAATGAAAGAGGAAGTTAAAGGTTAAACCGTAGAGTGTTCGCATTCGAGTGGAGTGATGAAGATAACGAGAGTAGCAGATGACACTCTGAGGGCGAAAACATCTAATTGTGCGTGAAATTTACACCCAGAATTTTTTCTTTTTGCAACTTCCATTCAAACCACTTTTCTTCCTTTGCCACTTTTCCCACTTTGCTGCGAGCAATTCCACGGGGAATCGTTATAATTTCGTGATTAAAAACGTTTTTCTTCCATCGCATTGCATTTAATCGATGGAAAAAGAAGGAAAAGAACCTTCGTTCGCATTCGAACGATTTCTGTGTGTCTATTAAGAAGCTCTTTTGTAGAAAATTTAGGTAAATACAGAAAGAGCGAGAGATAATATTTAATAATAAAATGCGAATTTTAATCTAGACGAGTGGATAGAAAAGAAAGCAAAATGAGAGGAGCAAAAAAAGAGGACGGACATTCAACAACAAACGAAAACGAAGGGACTTTCCAATTCAGATTTTCATTCTTTTTTTAAAGGATTGCGAAAACGCTGTCCGTGAGAGTACAAATAAGAAAAGCTATTCTTCTTTTATGTTTTCCTTTATGCTTCGCTCCGTATAAGAAAGTTTCAATTTCAGAAAAAGAATCCAATCTCTATTTTCCTTTGTTATCAAACTGGATAAATGGCAAAATACGTTAAAATGTCTATTTATTAATTATTAAGAAACGTATATGCATAAAACAGATGCAAGTCTCAGCAAAGAGAGAGCGAGAGCGAGATTTTCACAATAAAGCGCAGATTTTTACGTACGGTTAATGCGAATCGCAAATAAAAACATTTGCCAACTACACATCCCAGGAAAACGATCTTCTGATGGAATCTCCTCCGTTAAAGTCCTTTATTTCCCGACGTAAAGCTTCCCTCGTTCTGTTTTCTTTTGTTTATTTGCAAAGTAGTTGCAAATAAATAGACTGCATTCTCTGCACAATATAAAACGATATATTTGTATGTGTGCGTGCTTTCGTTTTGTATCTTTTCCTTTTATTCGCTGCCTCTTTCTATTACAGATTTTCCTTTTGTACTATTTCTGAAATTGAAAGCGAACATGTACAACACTTTTCTTTCAGCGATTAATTAATTCAAATGGATGTTGACTGTGCGCGTATGAAGTAATTGAATTGATTCGAAGCCATTAAAATATTCAAAAACGTGATATAGTATTTCTCTCCCTCGCTGCGAATGTTTCCTACTTGTCGCGTCCACCACTAAACTGAATAATTGTCAGCTGAACGTTTTATTTATTATTTATGGCCTTCATAAAAATTGATAACTGTTAATCGATAGTTAATTCATTTACGTTGTCCATAGTAGGTAATAATGATAATATCTTCGTAATGGCGGTTATGTTGGCGATGACGATTGCAAACGTCGTATTATTATCACCGAGCGAATCGACTTTGAGATATTAATATTAAAGGAAATAAGAGGAACGTCCTTGATGAGGATTCTTAGGTTATATCTTTCAATGCCGTCGGACCGTCCACTCCCAAGAAGATCGGCACAACGTTATTTGCACACTTTCCATTTATTTTTTCTCTCTTTCGCTTATCCGATTTCCGAAACAAAACGTTAAATATATCGATCCACTCGTTCTATCATCAAATAAACAATTTGCTACGTCCCGTTTACCAAACGAATTTTATTAAAAGAAATAAATGGCCAACATTTTATTTGCTTTTCCCATCTCGGCCATCAGTTTGCAAAATAACTAATTTGCAGTAAGACCGCGCCGTACAAAATATAAAAATAAAATAAAAAAACATGTTTCCCTTTCTCTTCTGCGTCGACCGATGTTTTTCTCTTGTTGTCGTATGCCACAACTTAATTATCCACTCGGTTTCCAACTTGATAACAGCAATAATCTGCTTTCAGTTTGAAAAAATAAGTTGAATCTTTTTTCCCTTCGCAGAAAACAACATGACTGGGATGGGAAATAAAAAAATTAATTTAATTAACCGGCGCATCCACCAGAAACGCGACGTGCGGGCGTCACATTTCTGGGAAACTTACTAATCTCCAAATTGCAACTAGCAAAAAGTGAATAATTAATGTGTAAGTGAACAATGGATTTTTGCTCGTCATTGTCTGAAATTATCGCTTGTTTCTTTTTGCGAGTGAAAATTACGAAGTTTTGCGCGGATACATTGTCTCGCGACACTTGAGAAATACGTTTATATTTTCTAATTCGAACACTATCCAAGTGTAGCTGTGAGACAGCAGTTGAAGCGGTAAACTTTACGACTTTAAATTTGCATCCGTATGAAAAAGGTCCTTCCTCCTTTTTCTTTTTATCACGTATAATATGAGATGGCACAATTTATTACGTGCAAAATGGATACGCGAATTATGTGTGTGTGTATCTTTTACAGCACCGAGGGAGTGGAAAAATTGCAATATAACAATGTGCCCATAAAATAAAAATCTAATGCAATTTATACGTACACGTTTCTATAAATTTGTCCCCAAATGGTGCTTCTTCATCAATCTCTTTTAGTGTTTCGTTCGGTTTAAAGTTGGCAGACAATATGGTAAATCAAGCGATATAATAAACTATTATTTCCATGCAATCTATTGTATTGCTGCTCTACTTTATCGAATAGCTTTTCCCTGTCCCATCGCAAACACTGATGAGAAAAGATCGAATCAATTCGAATATAATAAAGTTTAATTAACGAAGAATTCGCTTCACTATCGTGTATAGCAACATCGTTAACGTTATGCTTCCGTTCAAATAATCTTATCGGCAATTTAAATATCGTGCAAGAAATGCAAATAATTAACTAAAAACGACAAAACATTCGACTTACACCTTTCTCTTCCCCCAGCCGAACGACCGTTTCTGTGGCACCGCCACTTAATTTAAATCGGATTTAATTGATTAATTATCATTAATCACAAGTTCACGATGATTACAAACAACAATAAACAAAAAATCAACAGCTAAAGCTACCCCTACAAAAAGTCTTTGTTATATTATACTCAACCGATTGTTCCAATCGGAACGTGCTTAATAATTAACGTTCGTTCCTATTGTTTCGCCGTATCGCAAACAAAAAGTCATATGCAAAAATCGGTTTTGCCGAGAGACGCGCGCGTCCACTCGCCGAAACGATCGGTTTCGTACTGGAAAAGGAGTCGCGTCGCAAACCGACGACGACGCTCCGACGCTTTCGTCGATGTTCCTGACTTAAGAACGACGTCGTCGTGCTTCGGTTTTTAATTGTAATACATTTGCACGATCGCGAAGAATTGCGCACGGGTGCAACACTTCTTTGCTAAATGTTAGATGCAGCTTGGCTGACACAACAACAAAAAACTTGGCGAAATTAGTGAAAATTAACCGCAAGCAAGTGATTAATTAGATTCTGCACGGCGAGCATTTCGCTTCTTGTAGAAGGTTTTCGTGTTTAAGCGTGATAAGAATTCGGATTATTGCCGTTTCCAATTGGCATTAAGTTTTCGTTGTCATTTGCAATCAAAAATTTTGTTTCATTGTTGAGCAACAACATCTCTATGACCCATGATTTATTTCTGCGTATAATTGCTATAATTCCACGTAATGTCAACATAATAAATTTCGAACAATAATAAAATGCTTTTCGTCCTAAAATGTTTCAAAACTAATACGCCCAAATTAATTGATGGAACCGATAATAGGATTAGCTCTACGTGTTCAAATGAGTTTTACCTGTAATGGACGTTTACATAAAATAACGTTCGAAATCACCATCATTGATACGCAGCTGTAATAATAATACGATGATGACGATTCGATCCATTAATTTTTGCGCTGTTGCACTCCGTTATTATGGAGACAAAACGGTTTCAGCTAAATATAATATTTGCAAAACGGCAAGTTTACGTATCTACATTTCAATCTCGTGCATGTTCTCGTATAAAACACTTCATATTGAATTAAATATTATTTTCCTGAAATTGCCAATTACTGCATTGGTTTGTATTCTCGGCCAACAATAGCGAAATGCAGTTTGTGTAGCAGCTATTCAAATGCTGCTACACAAAAGGAATGGATAATAAGCGGCTAATTGTTCCTTTATAAATGAAACTTATTTATGCCGCAACTACATATTTGTGTCTACAAAAAAGAACTAAATTAAATAGACAATTACAATTGATTTAAAACTATTGATCCATTATGTTAACGAATTTACTGAAAATGAGTACAACAATTCGATAACTTTCGTCAAACTTCACTGGACGTGCAAACTCAGAACGTAAAGGATGTGTGTAGCAAATGCACTTCTAACTTCGAGCACTAAGAAATTGCGGTCGTTAGGTACAAGTAAAAAATATATTGAATGGCAAAAAGTTTTCTTCGTCACTTTAACAAAATCGAAGAAAAAGAATCAATTGAATTGAAAAATTAAATCGAAAAGCAACGTTTGTCTCTGTGCAATTAATAACAAAATTATAATTGGCAAACCTCATTTAACATCGAACGCTAATACCGATAATGATGTTATTATCCTTGGTATTAGCGAAAATTGATAATAGACGTAAATCTCTAATTAATGTAATATAATTGCGATGGAAATTTACCTGTCGAATATATATTAATTTACAATTTCCACTTTGTAATTTCGAATTTAGTTGTGCGAGAAAGATCTCTTATAAAATTGCGAGCAATTCGTGAACATTAATTCAAACAAAAGGAAAGCACGAAGGAAAAGGTGGAATGGCAAAAGTGCAAATGAATGCCATAAATTTGCAATCGATGGTAATTAGTTTCAAGGAATAAATGGTTCTAAGGACATTTTTCAATTTGGAAATTTGTTTTATTCGTTCAGGCAGGGATATAAATGATTCAGAATCACCCTTCGTTAACATAATAATTAACACTCATTTATAGATACCTCCTGCTGATTCAATTAATTCCCAAGACGGTTTTGTTCATTGTAATATTATCAAAATATCCAGGTAGTTCCTTGAAATTTAAATCTCTATCTTTCTTTCAGTTCCAGTGATAAAAGTGCAACAATGAAATGCAGGTAAAGCAATAAATTTATTTAAATATTGGGATAAATCCATAAATAAATCGATTACTTGAATATATTTTACATTAATAAACCGTTTTATCCATGTAATAATGTCAATTGTTAGTGTATCTAAAATAGGAAAGTTACAGGACAAGTCTATGGGCCCAAGAGAGCAATCTTTTATTTTTATTTCTACGCAACGTAACAGGCAAACATTAAAAATGCAATGAATTGCCCTTTTCCACAAATAAATATATTGATCCTAAATAGAGAGGAAAATAAGGATTTCATTGTGCTTCGTAAAAAGATGTAAATTATCAACAGATAATAAACTGCAAATCGTCCTTTTGTCATGTTTGACTCTTTATTTAAGGTTGAGAGCACAATTTATTAAAACTATCCAGCAATTGAGCATTTACATATTGTCCTTAAAATATGAGAATGAAAAGAAGGACGGAAAAGGCAACGAAACAGAGAAAATGGATGGAAAGTTTATTTTGCATTCATACGACGATATCACCATAATTCCTTTTTGTTACACTACGTAGAAAGCGTTTTATGCTTTTGGCATTTAAAGGATTCCATCCAATTTTCTGAGTATATGTATATATGTGGAAGACAGAGTACGTTAACCGTATAAATGTTTTTCTTTCTGGTGCTAGCGTTTAACCGAATTGAGTAAGATTATTGTTTTTGAGTGAAGGAAAACCTTCATTTCATTATTGTTATTATCATCATTAAACTCTTTCTCCTTTCCCATTTAATTTGTTTTTCTTTTGAAACGAAAAATAAACCACTAATTTTGAACGAATAAGGATTAGATAGGAATCCAACCGATCGCTATTTACGCAATAGACTTAATTTGCCAAATTTATTTATGCAAATGGGAAAACAGTCCCTCGAAATATGACCAAATGGTCAAATAAACAAAAGGTAACTCAACGAAGTAAACTGACTAAAAATATTTCGTTCTTTTAACTTTACATGTCGTTCTCGTTCGTTTGCAAGAAAAATGCGATGGCATAAAATACGCCAAAGATAAAAAAGAAATGCGGCGAAATGTTAAACTCTTCTGTTGAGATTAAATGGACTTGCTTAATGCGACCTTTGACGAGGGTTCTCCTCTATTGACCGAAAACTACCGGCGACATTATTTTCTATGTATATTAAAGACTTTCTGAGACTGTTTTAATCCATGCATAAGTTTGATCAACACGTATAGCAATAGCAAGATATAAAATTTCATATTAAATAAATAACTTGTGTAATGTTTTAATGAATTTTTATTAATTAATTGCAATAACAAAACATAAAATTGAATACATAAATAGATTTATAACTTATATTGAAAATTAAATAATATCATCAGCATCTTAATATCAGACATCTTCTAGAGTTCCTTTGCAATGTGAACAAGTTGCATGTGTGCTTTGTAAATGTTTCTGCCCCTGTGAGAAAATTGCAGCTTCCATTAAGCTATTACAAAACAGATCTTGCTTACTTAGCACAATGTGCTCTTGCAATAACTAAAAGAAATAAAAATCATATCATGAATTAGTAAACGATCATAAATTGTCATTCTTACCTTCAAAGCTGCTGCTTCTGCTCTTGTAGAATTATTGAGATTCAAAATTAATTTTTGATGTTCTTCATAATCAATTTGTGAATTGAGTAAATTAGCAAATATGTTGGCACTTAATAAATTATTTGTGTTGGCTAGTTCTACAATATTACTGCTAGTCAGGGCCACATTGGTATCACATTTCAAATGCATGCTTATTTCATTGAGATTGAAATAAGTATTTAACAAATGTTGTCTTGCTTTTGCTCTGTCCTCTAACAAAGACTTGATATTTGCCTGTAGGTCATTAATATGTATACTTAAGGCTGATTTCCATCTTGCCAATTCTTCAACCATTAAACTACAATTTCATCAAAATATTAATTTACATTCTTATAACATTAAATTAATATGCATACCTGGATGCTAGAAATTTACTCCTCCAAACTTCACATTGGCCTGATAACCATTCAGTTTGTTCTTGATGTGAAGTCAAGTGATTAGCTGAATTTAATAAAGCTCTAGCTAACTGTAACTTGTCCTGGGTTAAATGCTGTACACGTGTTTCTAAATCTTCTCCAACAGCAGCAACTAAGAGTGTTTTCAATTCACTGTTCACCTGCAATTGAATAACATTTACTTTATCTGCTATCAATTAATGATATACCTACTTGAGCCTGAAACTTGACTTGATTCTCTAAATGTGCATTAGTCTCTTTAAGATTTTTGATATCTGTCTCATAAGATTGTTTGGCTTTCTCCCATTCAGTTTTTGTTATTAAAGGCTCATTAGTGACAAAAGCCTCCACTTTGGCCTTCTCCATCATTTGTATTCTCATATGAGACATTTGTGTCACCAAGTCCTGTATGTCCACATTATTCTTATCACGCTTTGTTATGACTTTCACAACATTTTTCTTTTGTATTATAGGCTCCATGGCACATTTGTATGGTTCAAATGGTACAAATTTAGGTTCCTTTGGCTTCCATATTAAATATTTGGTTTTCTTCACTTTAGGCACATACTTTGGCACAATTGGTATAATTTTGCCTGTGGGTACATCTACTTTATGTGCTTTTAATATCTTTGTACTTGGTTTTATGTTTAACTTTTTTATAATACATTCTGCTGTAGTCTTTTCAGATAAAATACAACTTCCATCAGATACACTTTCCATTCCATCACCTAATGTTCTCTCGTTTCTACCAAACATGATTTTGTACTCTTAAATGACTAAGCTTTACTTGATTTATTTAAAAAACAGAAACTAGTTTCATTTGACTCTTTTGCCTAAAAAAAAATGATAGAATTATTATAACAGTATGTTATCTCAGTTTACAATAATGTCAACACGTATTTAATTACATACACATATGTGAGCAACGTTGAACTGGAAAAGTACGTGGTATTTAAATCAAAACAAGATATATCTGTGTCAAATGCATTTGCAGACATAACAATTCGTTAAAACGTGCTAGACATTATAAAATATATGTCATTGTGTGTAAACAAAAGAATATAATAGTGCAGGAACAAACTGACGCTTACGTTCTTAAGAAGATTAATTAACTTAAGTGATATTTTTTTAATAATATATGGTAATTTCATGTTTAGAAAGATTCAATTGAATTAAGATTTATTTAAATTGAGCGGCTTTTCGTTTCTCAGTCGGTAATTCCTGCGTACTACCGGAATGCTTCGTGATTGGCCGAAATAGACAACGGTAAATTACCCACAAGGCAACACCTATACATTACCACGCGCGTTTTCCGGCGTCCTCTTCTCGGTGAAGTATTGTCGTGTGCAGATCATTTGAGTGCTTATCGAGAAAGGTTTTTTCTTTTAAATTATTATTTAGTTTTTAAGATAGTCTCTATTTATAAACATATATATTACGTAAATATATATAGAACTAAATAAAGAAAATGGCAAACAGTCAAGACTGCCAAATGGAAAACGGTGAAGATTTTTCACAAGACGTTCGAACAGAGAACGAAAATTTCGTTCAAGATGAACAAACGCAGCAACAGCAGCAAGTAAATGGACAAAACGGCGGTGGTGATGCGCCCCCGATCGATAGCGGTAGTGCGGATGCCCCTGGCAGAGACGACGATAGGTACGTTTTTTCCATTCAAATTTCTAGCATTAGAGAAAAGAAAATATAACGAATTTATTCATGGTTTTTATTTTACGTAATTATTATTATAGAGAGATTGATAAGTTTTTTTTTACATATAGTATTATACTTGAAAGTTTTCTTTTTTTTTTTCAAATGATTTCTCACATGAAAATTTTAATCCAGGTACATCGTAGATATGTTTACAATAAATCGTGTAAATGTTTAATGAAAATCATTTTATAGCATTAATTAAACGATTAATGGTGATTATTATTAGAATATAGGTTCGATAATATTATTTTTTTGCTCGATTTTGCTCTCTATTAAGCGTTACCGTACGTGCACCGGAGAAAATGGCGACGGCTCTTTTAATAACTTTTAACAAAAATACCGCTTGGGTTATCGCATTTATTATTGTTATTATATTGTTATGATTGCGATATGAGAAATCAACCACCACATTTATTTGACGTGCTTATTATGATTAATTAATAAAAATTGTAAGTTTTTAGTTTTTAATTTAACGAATCAAACGAGATAAAGCATCATTTCCTATTTCAGCATTATATTACATGACTTTTTATTTTTCTTTTGAAAATTACCACTTATATATATATCTTGTTATTTTTCTTTAATTACAGAAAACAAATTCATAATTGACGATTCATAATCGAACGAAAATGAATAGAAAGTAAATGAGAGACGTTCACGCTCTTTGTGTAAAAAATTGTAAATATACGCATAAAGAAAAACACTATACTGTAACAATTAAAATAAAAATAATTGTGGGCGGTGTAGGCTGGCAGGCTTTCAAACGATGTTTATACATTAACAATGCTTCCTTTCCTCCAGGTATCAGCCATTGGTGTAAGAGAAGATCATGGACAGGACTTCTGCTTCCAGAACCCATGGTATTTATTCCTGGGCACGACAATCTGCCATAAATAATTAGTAACATTCTCGTTACAATTCACAATTTTTATGGCCACGGAAATATTAAGGCCTTCGTTTTTATTCCCCTTTTCTAATCAAAGATAAAATGAAAGCAAAAGCATAAGAAAGCAAAACTAGAGAAAAACACGCTAAAATTGTTTTTTATTTTTATACATAGATTTGTCTCGTTAAATTTTGTTTAAATGTAAATTTTGCAGATCACTTTTAAACTTCAGACTTTTGACATTGCAGATCCATTTGATTGAACTAGGATCGGTTCAGTTTGTTTGCTGCTCTATTATTACATATACATTTAATAATAAACATCGTTTTATATTATTTTTTCTCTTTCTATCTCTCTCTTTTTTGTTATTATTAAAATAGTAATTGTTAATTCTTAATATTGATAAAACGGTCTTAGTAATGCTTCTATCACCGGTCTTGGTCTATTATCAAACTAAATAATTTTTATTTTGTCCACAGAAAGTTATTTGTTGGTGGTTTAAGCTGGGAAACTACAGATAGTAAGTTCTATTACATAATTCGATTGTTGGATGCGTTTTCTACTCAATTCCTATTTTCATTTGCAGAGGAGCTTAGAGATCATTTTGGCGCGTATGGTGAAATCGAAAGCATTAACGTTAAAACTGATGCTACCACGGGCAGATCGAGGGGCTTTGCTTTTATCGTGTTTAACAATGCAGAAGCTATCGATAAGGTAGCCGCCGTTGGCGATCACATTATAAATAACAAGAAAGTTGATCCGAAGAAGGCAAAGGCCAGGCATGGCAAGATATTTGTAGGTGGTCTATCTAACGAATTAACAGACGATGACATTAAAAATTATTTTAATCAATTTGGAACTGTAAGTCGAGGAGCTACCCTCCAAACGAATTCACGAAAATTAACGGGCGACAATTTCTCTGTTTCGTTGTAGATCGTTGAAGTGGAGATGCCGTTTGATAAGACAAAGAATCAAAGGAAAGGATTTTGTTTCATCACCTTCGACTCTGAACAAGTTGTCAATGAACTGTTAAAAACGCCAAAACAAACGATAAAAGACAAAGAAGTAAGTTCAGTAAGATGAATCTGCGGTTATGTCCAAAATATCTTTATCTTTGAGCCACGCCAGCGAATCAAAAATAATTTCTCGATCTTGAGACGCAATTCATTATATCGGATTTATTTAACAGGTTGACGTTAAAAAGGCGACGCCGAAACCGGACGCGATGACCGGCATGAGAGGCGGCAGAATGAGCCGAGGCGGTAGCCGCGGCCGAGGTAGAGGCGGCTACGGCAGCGGCCAGAACTGGGGCAATCAGAGCTATGGAACCTACGGGAGCTACGGCCAAGGATACGGGGGCGGTTATGACGGTTACGGGGGCGGGTACGATTACTATGGTGGAGGATATGGCGGTTATGGAGGATATGACTACACAAACTATGGCAACTATGGTAAATACTCTTACAGGCATTAAGTTTTAACAAACAGCAAAGTATGAAAAGAGTAAAAAAGAAACAAACAACAACAAAAAAATAGAAATTGAAACACAAAATTATCATTATTATTATTATTCGTTGGCGTTCAGTAGTACCGTATGTTTGGTCTTCATAATGTTCTTGACTGGCCACCGTCTGTTGGTTGCTGCATGCCAACGTAGTTATAATAGTTTACTATTTTAAAGACCGTCACAGCAAAGAGGAACCTTAAATCAAACAGAATCAAAATTGCCATCAGCAGAGTATTTGCACATATTTTATATATATAAAGCAAGTATATATTTAAAAAGAGTATATATATATATATTTATAAATCTATATAGATAAGAACAAATATTTTGTTCCTATTTTGCATGTTCAAATCTTTATATATGGAAATACATTGTGAAATACAATACTAAAATGAAAAAAAGCTTGAATAAAGCATCTGTTGAAACCAATTTCATAATGTGTTTTCCATTTATTAACCTTTTACAATCAAATAATTGAACTGAATGAATAATATCCCATTATTATAATGAATTAACGTAAAAGCGATTAATGAGCATGTTAGATAGAATGTCGGAAGAATAATTATTGTACATAATTTTCTCTTTTAATCTGTCTCGATGTGTTCTCGATTCACTTTCTCGATTGTTGTGTAAGAAACTTCTTTGGAACCAATTTTTTTTTGTAATTCATTATAATAGAACTCATTTTATTTCTTATACGGAAACAGATTATGGCTACGGTAACTATGATGGTGGCTATGGTGGCGGACGCAGTGGCCAACGTGGCAAAGGTATCGGAAATTTCTTAAATGTGTAGAAACCAAATTAAAAAGAAAAAAGAAACTTAAGCTCAGAAAAAAAGCATACAAAGAAAGAAAATGACACCAATTCTTCTCGCTAGAAAACGATTACACAAAAGTAATTCTTTAGTTACGCAATTATCGCCTGATGCTCAGAGAACTTTTTGTTTTATTATTTTGCCCATCCGATACAAGAGAAACAGTTTTTTGGTTGTGTAATTTTTACAATTATTGTTGTGTTAAGTGTTTTGAATCGGCAGACAACAGGCGATTATTATTTGCAAATATTTTGTTATGCTTGTGTTTAGTTAAATTTGATCGTCTTTAAATAATTTGATGATTATATTTCATTCTGCTTTTCTTTCAGGTTCCGGCAGTAGCAGTGGTTACACAGGTGGCAAACAAAGAGGCGGTGGAGGCGGCGGTAGAAATCAAAGGCATCAGCCGTATTAGTTTAGTTAATATGTGATTAATATTAGGTTTGTATTTTAATTTCGTTCGTTTTCTTTACCATGACACCTTTTGATTAATTTGAGTTAACATGATGATACAATTTACCAGTTCTGCTTCTGACTGAAGTTGAAGATACTCTACCACACACTGAAGTTAACAAATGCACAGATTGTTAGCTTGAAATCTTTGCATGGAAGATGAACATTTTAAAATTCATGTATTTTTCTGTTTTAGGTTTCATCATCTCATTTTCAAGTCTTATCAAAATATGGATTAAATCACTGAATCATTCCATTCGACAATTCAACATTATAATTCAAACAAAATGTATCTGCAATTATTATTACATATAGTAAGGTTAAAATTTAACCATGTATAATATTTATATGATTAATGTATTAATTTAAGATTTCTTACATTAATTTTCTGACTTTTTTTTGATATTTTTTATTATTTCGTAAATAAGATACATTTATAATTTATGCTCATCTACTATCGCGCCTCCTTTTATGAAGAGATACTGAAAATGCTTTTTTGTTTGTCCCTTACATGCTATTGTTTCAGTTATAACAAATAATAATGATAAGTTTTATGTATTTTGTAATTTTTCAAGTACAAGGGCTATTGTACTTTCCTGTTGAAAATTAAAAACATGGAATATAAGAAAAGCATGATTAATAATAATGATAATAAACGAATGAAGAAGTAATTGTGTACATAAACGGCTGTTTTATTTAATATTAATTTTTTTAAGGAATAAACATTAAATTGTAACTTTGAATCTTCCTGTATTTATATGAAAGATAAGTAATTATGTAATATGACAGAAAATACAAATTTAAGTAATAATTTAATATTGTGAGTTTTTCATTTAAACCTAATCCATCCATTGAATAATAAAATTCCAGTTTAAGATTTCAATTGAGAGTTTTAAATAATGTCGGACGATAGTCGTTCTCGATTAAAATGTTATTGAATTGTTGAATTTTTTGCAATTCCTAAAATATCGAGTTTTGTAGCGTCAATTTAAAGGATTGGAGCATTTTAAATTCCTCGTATTTGTAGCCACAGTTAAATGGAAATTTCTGTTAGGTGTTGCGGTATCTTTCATCGTGCTGCTTGCGAGACGAGAATTTTCTTTCGGATAAAGGGGCCTTTTTTCGCAAAGTAGGAATTTTTTTTTTGAAACGGCCATATTTACAAACGAGGGAATTCCGGCCAATCCATCGTGAGCGAATTGAAACGTTTGCGCCGTGAACGTTTTGTAATCTCGAAGACGTCAATTTTCCGGGTTTCGAGATTAAATTATTACGACGAACAGCGCTGCGGACGGCCCGAAAGCGCAATTAGAAAAGGATTTTGTGAAGTTTACACCCGTGCGTGTGCTTTGCGGCTTTTCTAGTTTCAGTTTTTCTATTAAATACAGCGTTTAATTCCAAATCAAATTTTTCAACCGTTCGTTATAGTGCTTTCATGTTTTTCAGTCTCTTTTGACGTTTATTAGTTAACAGACAAGGGTACGTATTTTTTTTTCACTGCACGCACTATATAGCCATTTGACGTTGGTGTTGATAACCCGGGCTTTATTTTACCTTGCGAATCTTTAACACGGGTTTTCGTTTACGTTTTGAAGGTGTTTTCTAAGATATACGCATCAATTTAATATCATTTTCACTTGGGTTATGCGCTATTCGAGTCGCATTTCTTCGATATCCGATTAAAAGCGACTGGCAAAAGATAACAATTTCCCATGTGGTTGTAACGAACCGTCGTCTCCTTTGTTGCAAAACATTACATGCGAGAGTCTGTTGCTTAAACGCACGTTTCAAATTAATAAGAGGCGCAATAGCTTTCGTTTCATTTCGGAATTTTTAATTTTCTTTTATTTACAGCCTACAAACAAACGACAGACTAAACCTTCACAATTATCGGCAATTCTACGAATTTCACATAAACTTGAATCGCATACTTGTTAACCATAGGAATGGTCATGGAGGCTCCCCCATCTCCGGATAGCGTTGGACGTGAATTCGTCCGACAATATTACACCTTGTTGAACAAGGCACCGACTCATTTGCACAGGTAATCGAGATAATACATGGCACCGAGTCCACGCATTCATACTACAACATGTGTAATATGAATTTCAGGTTTTATAATAACCAATCGTCCTTTGTCCATGGTGGTCTGGATCCGCCGAACCGCGAGACCAGCCCGATGATTGGTCAGAAGCAAATCCATCAGAAGATACAGCAATTGAATTTCCGCGATTGTCATGCGAAAATTACGCAGGTCGACGCCCAAGCCACGTTGGGTAGCGGCGTAGTCGTTCAAGTCACCGGCGAGCTATCAAACGCTGGCCAGCCGATGCGACGATTCACGCAGACGTTCGTTCTGGCTGCACAAAGTCCGAAGAAGTACTATGTGCACAACGATATATTCCGTTATCAAGTATGAATCCTTGCTGAGCTAATGTTTACAAATGTTGTGTAATGTTCGTTTGCATAGGATGAGATCATCTCCGATGAAGAATTGGAGCCGGAGAATCGTTCTGACGTCGATGAAGAGATTAATCAAGAAAGGCCGAATATCAGCGAGATGCCACCGATAGCCCAACAACCGATGCCGTATTACAATCCGACTGCGGCACCGCCAATTCAAGGCACTTTGCCGCCCGTTCACCATCAAACGGTTCAACCGCCCCACGTTATGCCGCCTCAACCGGCTCCGGTTATCAACGGTTCCGTTCATCCGGAAGAGTTGAACGTCATACCGGGTATTCGCTTTGCAAATTGCACGTGGAGGTCTGCTTAACAAAATGGTTTCGTTCAGGTCCGCAAATGGTCGCCGCCGGTCAAGGTCCAAATATCGGTGCTCCGTTGGCGGGCATGCCGCCCCAACCACCGATGACCAATACGATGCCACTGGAGGACACTCAGCCACAACAACCTATCATAGAAGACGCGGTTGTTGCCCCCGAACCTGGACAAAATGAAAATGCTTTCGTTGAGATGACGTCGCAAGTTGAACCGGAACAGTCGGATATTATCTCTGAAACACGTGAGATCTACGCCATATAAGATGTTGTCATTCATATCGATCGTGGAAAAACATTCACTTTTAGCTTTGTCAAACGAACCGAAGACCTATGCCAATTTATTAAAAACCGGAGGTTCCACCACTTATGCTGCCGCGTCGCAAATTAACGCATGTAACGTTCCTCCTAAACCGTCGTCTCCCGTAAGCTTTGTTTTCATGCGTAATTCTTTGCAATAATTGAAACGATGCATATGTTGTAGCCACTGGCAAATAGATTCGACCGCGACATGCAAAACTCCAATGCGAACACACAGAATCATCGCAATAACATCAATCGAAATCCACGTCCTGCGGCTCGCATGACCCGCCAAGATTCAGGCAGAGGAGGTCCCGGTAAATACGGCAACGATGATGGCACCTTTGGTAAAGAATACGCTCATGTCTTCAGCTATATGATGCCAATAAAAAATTATATTTCAATTGTAGAGGACCGTAGAAGATCACAGAACAGTAACGCGTTCGGCGACAGTTATCAATTATTCTTGGGCAATTTGCCTCACCACATTACGGAGCACGATTTACAGGAGATATTCTCGCAGTATGGCACGATCGTCGACTTGAAGATTCACAATAAGGCGAACATCAAGGGACCGTTACAAGCCAGATGTCCGCCGTATTACGGTTTCATAACGTATGAGAATCAGCAAGCGGTTGCCGATTGTCTTGCGGCCAAGGTACGTGACCCTTTTCTGTTTTCAATTCGCATACAGATCCAGTTGGTCGGATGCAGGATTATCTTAACTACTTCGGTATTTCTCTAACGTTGCATCACGAGCAAATCACGTTTTGGTGTTCGTAATCAATCGTTCAAATTTTTAGCCGATCTACTTTCCGAAAAACGACAAAATCAACGGAATCATGCTAAACGTCGAGGAGAAGAAAACAAAGGATCGATCGTCCTACGGTGGCAGCGGTCGCATCAGCATGGACAACAACGGTGGTCAAAGGACCAGGGATAACAACGGTCCGCGGCGAGGCGGTGGCGGACAGGGCGGTCCACCGCGCGGCGGCGGTTCCGGTAACATGTCCGGTTCTGGCAACAGACCGAACAATTTCTCGCGGGGTGGTGGCGGCGGCGGTCAGACATCCCGTGTACCGACCAATTCGTACAACAATCGTCGCTAGCCCCGTATGTCTACTACTACTGCTGCTCCTATGACCCTATTGATTTACACAACGTACACCGTCGTCTGTTGCTCTAATAAACCTAGACCTAGAGATCTATCTATGCAGACGACCAAAACTTTTATATTATTCTAGTTTCGAGTGAACAGTTAGTGTGTGGGACATGTACAGTGTTCTGATTGATATAAAAAGAGAAGACAAAAATAATAGTCTAACGAGAATGTAGCTGTTTCTTTTCTTTTTTTTTTTTATCAACTGATTTTCTCCGTTTCGTCTTATTATTTTCACTTTAATTTGTGCCTGTATTTGAGTAATTATTTAGCTTAATTATTCGTTTTTTTTTAAAGAATTTCCTATTTTTTGTCCTCTATATATATATTTTAAAAATATATACTTAACCGATTATAAAAGCGGAAAATGGTTAATTAATACATTGGCTGTGTTTACAACATAGATTTAGAAAGGAAGAAAAACCAATTGATATGATAGGACACAAATTGATTGTACACCTGCATTATAAATTCTCAATTAAGGGCACA
Organism: Hololepta plana; assembly: GCA_963695495.1. NCBI lineage: Eukaryota > Metazoa > Arthropoda > Insecta > Coleoptera > Histeridae > Hololepta > Hololepta plana. Next base: position 1,405,948 of record OY968834.1, on the reverse strand, counting down.
AATACTCGACTTTTTTTTAATTCGAAATGATTTTTCACGACTGAAAGAATATGAACTACTGCTATTTTTTCCCCGGAACGGTCCTTAATCATTTTGAGTGTAATATTATTTTGTTTTATGCAGATAATGTTATAATTATATATTAACAAGTTTGGTTTAAATCAATGAACGTTAGAAATTCTTAACATAATTATTTTATAATTCTCTTTTCTATTATTATACTACTATCAATAATTTGATGATTGTAGTTGTTGCAAAAGTGAAACAATTTAACCACTGTACGTGCCTGTATTTATTTTTTTTTGTAATATAAGTCTTTTATACCAATATTAATATTTTTTTTATAAGTAATTATTATATAAACACTATGAATGTATGATGTAATATGAAAGAAAACAGAAAAAAATGGAGAAGCTCAGTGGTTAGACTTGTTTACCTTTTTACTTTCTTTTTAAAGGAAAAAATACAAAAATGTGTAATGTATTAGCAGCTAGAGCTCTATAATATAAATATATATTAAAAAAATTAACAATTGTAATAAGTAATTGTGTGGCCGAACCTGTGAACATGAAAATTATTTCATTTCAATTTAAAAAGAAAAGAGATTATTTGGTTTACAGATATTTGAGGAAACTTTTAAGAAAATGATAACTTAAAAAGAAACGAAGAATAAACTTAACATGAAAAAGACACAATACATGGTACTGAAAGGAAGATTCAATGATTATGATACTAATTTATAAATAATAATTCAAAGGAAATTGTTACGTTTACTTTTAGTTTGCACTTGAATTTTTTTGGGCATTAATTGTGTAATTATTGATTATATTTCAATATATTAATGAATAATTAGTCGACTGATGCAAAATAAAGTTCTAGTTGCAAGTTGAATTTAAATGGAACGATAATAATAATAATGATTAAAATAATAATACGCATTATTAAGGCTGAAACTATGTTTCTTTGATAATAAATACAATTTGCAATTAAAGTGTGTGAGAGTTTTTTCTTTAATTTTAAATATGTGTATCGTACTTTTTTAAGAAACTGTTCGTTTTCACATATTCTTTTTACATAGTACTTTTAAGATAACAATTCGTACTTTTTATATGATTTCTTTTCAATTCGTTGTTGTCCGATAAGAATTTACAAATGAAAAAGAAACAGTGTTGATTAATTAATTGCAGCTTAAATCGTAACGATGTCAATGGGAACATGTTAACATGCAATTGTACACACCTCTGTTTAATTAATTGTAGCGTTTTAAATGAAAATTGATTAATTCAAACAGAAAATAAGGAATTTATTCTCTTGTGATAAGTAATATTTATATGCTGACTGTCCATGGTTTCTTTTTTCAATTATTCTTATGCCAAACAAATTCTGATTATTTGGATTATTTTCTACCAACATTTTAATTACACGATTAGTATTATTATTAATTTGAAATAATATGAATTTATTTACTGTAATTGTGAAATTGTTAAAAAAAGATGAACGAAATAGTCCTGATTAAAATGAAATCTTGTTACACAATAATGATGGTTTTATTTTACAAATTACATCCCCAAGTTCAAAATTAAACTTTCAGTTGAATGAGAATATGATTAATTCCAATTTTTTATCTGTAATAGTATTAAATTAGGTCATGAAATAAAATGAAGAGCATTTCAACAATAAAAGCAATAGAAATGTGAAGACGAGCCGACATTAATAATTGTTTTCAATTAATTTGCGGTCGCATCGCATTTGAGCGATGCTTAATCATTAAAAAAACACTGTTATTTTAAAGAAGTGGAGGAGGTAAAGGAAGGAGAAGGCCAACTGTTTACATTACTTCTTACATCATTCGAATAGATGCGTATGAAGAGAAGGAACGATTTCAGTTTAGTTTGTTGGAATCTCTTCTTGTAAATTAACGCGTTTCCACCGAGGGGAAGATTTCGTTAATAATCGGTTAAAATTAATTGTAAGTTGTTTTGATTTTCCTACAATTAACTTTAATTAACACCTTACTAACAATTGTATTGGATTTTGTTTAAAAACCAAAGAGAAATCTTTCTGAAGATAAACTTCAACAGGGTGTTGTTACTGTTAACTTAAGCTCTCTCTCGGTTTGATTATACTTATTACCGACCAGTTATTGGTAAAAAAAACTCCAATTTTAACGAATAATTCTTCTTAAAAATAGAAAGCTTCGTTCCAAATTTGCAAGATAACAAAAAGTCCGTGACCCGTGGTCCTTTCTGTAATTGGGTAAACGATAGTCAATTAAATGAAGATAATCTTTGTACTTTATAACATATCCCGTTAATTTGGTTTTAACGTACGCGACCGAAGGGATCAAATAATGTTTTGATGGAAAAACGAAACCAGCGTGTCGTTTGCAAAATTTTTGCTTTGTCTTGAATGTAGGAAATTCGTGGAAATAAATCTGTCGTGGGACGGTATCGCGTTCATTTATCATTAATTTCATTTTGTAATGAAGCATTCATCCGCACAATTATCAGCAGGAAGTCTACTAGATAGTAATTATAAGCTGCTAATCTATTTTATTTTTGAACAGTGATACCCTAATTACGTAATAGTTCAATGAAAAAAATTAACAATTTGCGCAATTTTCTTTTCAAAATACTAAGACGCGTGTTAATTTGCTATCAAATACTCTTTACAGTCGCTTTATATTAATAGTTTTATAGGGTTTAAAAGTACGTAAGGTCCATTTCGTTGCGGTAACAATGGAAGTAATAAACATTCAACCTCAATAATAATTTGAAGGATTTGCGAACTAGGAAAAATTCATATGCAGTAATTGGCAAATCTATTTCTGTACGATTTTATGGCCATATGCTCTAAACAGCCAAACAAAAAATAAATAAATGGGAACCTTTTATTAACGCAGTGCATGACATCATTGCTTATTCCTACACATTATGCAAATAAATCTGGATCTCGATTTAGCCAACGTTCTTTAATTTACACGAATCAAGGGAATACAACTGATTTTCGATAATGCTACATTAGTTAATTGATGAGGATAAAGCTTAAGTAGATTCATTATTATTAGATAATTGCGTACAGAAAGAAGAAGTGCCGATGATGATAATTTTTGTTGGTCGTATGATGCAATAGGATAATTAAAAGGATGCGAATGATAAAGTGATGATGGAAATAATTAACGATTGAAGCAGATGCTTCTATAAATAAACGATATTTAATAATAATAACAGTTTCGTTTATGGTACTTTAATTAACTAAACTCATAAATTCTGCTCACATCTTACATATATAAATGATTGGAATCGTGCTTTTCTTTAATGGTTTATTCATCCAATAAACGCATTAATATGCTAATTACAAATTTGAATTTCAAGAAAAGATACGACGGGAATTAGATTATTATTTAATCATTAGCTATCATTAATAGAAAATACCTCCTTCAGTTCTAAAACGCAAAGTCAATAGCAATATTGATGTTTTCGCAATTATTATACTGTTTTCGATCGACATTCACATGACGATGATGATGATAATATCCTCGCCACTCTCGGCATCGATTTTTCTGCTCGTGCACTTTCTCTTGCTCTCTTCCAACAAGAGTAAATTCTTGCACGAAGATTTGGCGCACGTCTCTTGATGTTTCCCATTGTTCGAATGAATGCAGCATTATTCATTTTGCAAATGCGTTTGGATTGTGTCTTCGTAAAACAATAAGAATTTTATTGCAAGAAAGCCACACAAAGGATTTGATTTTAATTGATAAGAACGATCGTTGAACACTTCTTTATTCGTAATTAATGCATTAACAAGCAATATAAACTGCTTCCATTAACGATCCTTCGTCGGTGGACGAAAAGCATGTGAAATAACAAACGTTTCCGGTGCGGTTAGTCTTACATTAGTTTACGGCAGTTAGCATTTACTACCAGTTGCTATTCATTAAGTTTCATTACAACGAATCCCTTTTTCTCGTTTATCTGATCATCCGCAGCGGCACTGCTACCAATAGACGGCAGGAGTCAATGTACTTAAAGTAAAACACGCACATATAATCATTCTTCGGTTAATGTTAATTTAACCGTGAAATAATTCTCCATCGTCTTCGCCTTTTGCCTTTCAGTTAACCAAAAATGAAGATTTACTACGTAACGCTCTTGCTCGTGTTAGTCGTCGCCTTCCAGTGCGCCTCGGCCGAGAAACCGGTAAGTAACGTGAACTCGTTTTGTTCGCCTTTATTATTCATTTTTTTTCGCTGAATCGTTACCGCACATCGAATTACAGAAGAAGCACAAGAAAGCGACGGCGGCAACGTTAAAGAAACCGGAAACGAAGCCTGTCGAGCCGGCGGGCGAGAACCTCGACGTGGACGACGAAGAAGTGATCGATAATAGAGCACCAACGACCGGTAATCGATTTTCATTTGGGTCAATCGGTTTAAATTAGATTATAGACGAGAAAATGAACGAGCGATAAATAAATAAATGAGCGAGATACGCGAAAAAAAAAAAGTAGGTCGCCGCGCGGAATCGTTGAGTAATAACGTTCGTTGAAGTCGTCTCTCTTACAATTAAGTTGAAACCAATCCGTCGTTCGATTGATCTAATTTATTGATCGAACGAGAATGCCGTAGGCGAATCCAAATACATTTCGTTTCCGATTCAACTAAACGACTCTCAACTCGCTCCACTTCTTGTACAGATCCATGTTTGGGCGTGCACTGCGGTGCCGGTCGCGTTTGCGAGCCGGACGACGAGTTCGAGCCGCAGTGCGTCTGTGTGCCGAGCTGCCCGATCGAGACGGAGTCGCGGCGTAAAGCGTGCTCGAACCATAACGAGACGTGGCCGTCGGACTGTTCGATCTATCAGCAACGCTGCTGGTGCGACAAGGGCGATTCCCGTTGCCGCGGCGAAAACTACAAGCACATCCACATCGAGTACTACGGCGAGTGCAGAGACATGCCGGTAATGTTTGCCTCCCTTTCGGTTTCCTTCGACGGCTACCGTTCGCATCCACGTTACAGATGTGCACCGAGGAGGAAATGTCCGACTTCCCGCGTCGTATGCGCGACTGGCTCTTCAACATAATGCGCGATCTCGCCGATCGCAGGGAACTGCCCAAACATTATCTGAAATTGGAGCGCGAGGCCGAGACGAATTTGACGATGCGCTGGGCGAACGCGGCCGTTTGGAAGTGGTGCGATTTGGACGGACATCCGCACGATAGGTAGCTTTCGTTCGCCATAATTTCTGCGGAGAATATTGCAATTATTTGCTTCCGTAGAGCCGTGTCGCGTCACGAACTGTTCCCGATCCGTGCCCCATTGATGTCGTTGGAACACTGCATCGCTCCGTTCCTGAACGCTTGCGACGCGGACGACGACCACAAGATCACGTTGAAGGAGTGGGCGATGTGCTTGCAACTGGATAAGGAGGACATCGAGGACAAGTGCGACGAGCTGGTCGATGACGATGATTTGGAGGCGAATTAATTTGCCGCCGATGTAATGCGAGCAATGAAATCTTGTTTATTACTACAAGTTTAACGATGGTGCTAAATAATTTTATAATTTTAGATATTGTTGTAATAATAACTGACTCTTTTTTCTTCTGTATAATAGTTTCTTGCAGTTTCTGTTTTATTAATGTACTTTCATTGATAAAAGAGAACGAATTCGACGTCACACTGCCGCTACTTTATTATTATCATTGTATTAAAGTAATTGATAATTAAAAATCGTTTAAATGCTTTTTAATTGCTCTCAATATGCAGGAGCATGTTTTATTGGCAATTCAATTAAGGTCGTTTTTGAACTTTGGAACAACTGAATCGTTGCTTTTCGTTGTTCTACCCAAAGATTGCTGAAGATTTTTGCTAATTTCCCCAATTATTGCGACATACCTAAAATATACATGTTTGCTTAGAATTCCAAGGTTCGTTCGAAAGATTGCAAAGTTCTACTACCCACACTAGCTACGAGAAAACCTAAGATAATTTATATTTGTTTGGTAAATAGCAGAAAAGAATCTTCTAGAATTTAAATTCCAAGCCGTTACATTTCATTCACCAAAAGAGTTTAACGTATGTAAAAGAAATCGTATACTTTTAAGCTTTTGTTAGTTACCGAAACAATACTGGGAATTGAATGGATTATTTAGTGACTCGCATATTTCGTTTGAATCTTGTATGATGCTTTAAATTCGTCTCTAATTAACGATGCTGAATTTGAATATTGCATAATTTGGTGCAATTTCTGTTTGAAGAGGAATCGTAATTGCAATCGTCAACGAGCATCTTTGGAAATTTCGTGCATTATCTCCTGCCGCAATCGTTTAAATTCAAATTGGTTTTTCGATATTAACCGTTAGAAAAATTTTCCCTCCAAATATTTAATGTTCCATCGTTATTCTAAAAATTAAAGAAAGTGAGCGTTGGGTGATCGATACCGCCATGTTACGATAATATCGCGATTCCTGGCGGTGATTGGCCCGGAACGAGCACGTGACCGATGAACGCAAGCGCTCTTCATTTCGTTGCTAGTTTGGCGCGCGTTAACTTTATTTGGTGAACGTTGTTTGTGGCGTACAGATCCAATTTTTTTCCAAGTGCAATAATTATCTTAAATTGAAGACCACACTAATAAGAACTAAATAATGGTACGATAAGTTTTAAACGAAATTTACGTGTGTCTCTTACGAATTACTTTCGCGTGTATCAAAGCAAAAAAAAATCGCAATTTAATTTCGATTGTTTAATTTTCATTCTCTATGTGCAGGCTGGCGGCAAAGCAGGGAAAGATTCTGGTAAAGCCAAAGCAAAAGCTGTCTCCAGATCGGCTCGTGCTGGGTTACAGGTAATTTAAAAAAATGCTATTAATATTGCGAAATGGGGAATCGTTCGGAAAGCGTTACTCTGTGTATATTTTAAGTTAAGGTTATAACCTGACATTAAGTTTGAAATGTATTTCTAGTTTCCGGTGGGCAGAATCCATCGACACTTAAAGAATCGTACGACGAGCCACGGCCGTGTTGGGGCCACGGCAGCTGTTTATTCTGCGGCTATATTAGAATATTTAACAGCAGAGGTGAGAGAATGAACTTTTTCTAATGGACGCCATGTTTGTTTTGGTTACTAACAAGGTTATACATTTGAAAATGTTAAATAAGTGCTATTTAGTTGTGAAATTAAGCTATTGTGAATGTTGTTTTATGTATTTCTTTCGTTAATTCACTTTTAATTGTGTTCTACCATTTATATTCACATAATTTGTATAAATTGTGTAAGATACGTTTGTTGCTCATTTCTTATGTACATTCTGTTGTAATCATATTTCAATCTGCTCTGCTCTTTTAGGTACTTGAATTAGCAGGAAATGCGTCTAAGGATTTAAAAGTGAAACGTATTACACCTCGTCACTTACAACTTGCCATTCGTGGTGATGAAGAATTGGACAGTTTAATCAAAGCTACAATTGCTGGTGGTGGTGTCATACCACACATTCACAAATCATTGATTGGCAAAAAGGGTGCACATTCACAACCAATTTAGATAATGGCTTAAGGATAGATTAACAGATGGAAGAGAGAAAAGAATGTTAATGTGTACAAACTATAGACACTTTAATAATATTAATATTGCTGGAGAATGAAAAATGGAGAAAGCCACTTGTTTAATTGTAATGTGTAAATAATGTGTTTTAATATTATATCCACATTACATCAAAGTTAAATTCGTTCTTTTCCTAGATTACTAAGTATAAAAATTAAATATATATACACAACATAATTAAACATTGTTTATTTTTTAAAATTTAAAAAACTAAAAAAAAATTAAGAAATATATGATAATTAGTTTATAAGTTTTAAAGTATAAATTTTGAAACTTGTGTTGAATGTGCCTTGAAATTAGTTATTTTTTCATTAATACTTTCTAAATGCTCAAGTGCGTTTAGGGTCAATTTTGTAGCTTGTAAAATAAATGATGTTTCAACTTTCTTATGAATGCTATATGCATTTCCATGTTTTGTGTTCTTTTTAATTTTAATTAATGTAAAATAAAGTAAAGGATAATTTCTTAAGTATTGTATTTTTATTTCTGTAATGTAAACCACTTAATAATGATTATGATAATCGTTATCTTCAGGCTTCTTTAAGAATTTCTAGTCTCATCCAGTTGATAGACATTATTATTGTTTCATTTGTGTTTGTTTATAACAATTACACGGCCACGAAGGCGCATTGTTTACAAGATACTTAACTTTGATAAATATTTAACACACGTTCCTAACACGTAATTATTTTTTTGCAAAGAGGATAACTGAAAATATATTACGAACATTTGCCAAGTGCTAAGATATAATTTTTACATTTCGCTTGCAAAGATTATAATCAACCATGGGACGTCAGAATGAGTTGGGATTAGTCATACAAAACGCATCTTTTCTATAATTATCTCTAAACATTTTCAGATGACTATATTTTAATTGATTCCGTTTATTAAATGCAAGGTTCTTTAATTAAGGTAAACCAAATGTCCGTCAATTAAAGAATACTCCTACACGAATTTATGGTGTACATCTTAATCATTTTAGTAATGTTCCTCTTTACGTTTGATTGGCAGCGGTAAATTCTGCTGTTCATAGATTACAGAAAGACGATTTAATACTAATCGCAGGTATTCGTCAAATAACATACTGTACATAAATTGATTAATAGATATCAGGTAGAGCGTGGATTTAATCTTGTTAAGGCGAAACCTTACGCGTGTTCTAATAAGGTATCGTTTTCTTCCAGTTCGAAGAATCGTCATATACATCCGTTGCTGCCGGAATGCGGTCGGTTCTTTTGAATTAAAAAGAAATTATCATGGTAAGTAGCACAAATATATCGCTAATTAATTCTTAAGTTATACCATTTTCTCATTTCTTTTCAGAACGTTTTCCATTTCATACATTTCGGTTACGCTTTGGTCGTTACCACTTTCATACTTATCATCTGGGTGCATCTAAACGAAACGAAGACCGTCGAAGACGTCGATTATCCGCCGTGTAACTTTAATCCATTATGTACGTGCTCGAAAGGCATGCCAGATCTGGGAATCGTCCGGTGCAAAGACGTCCATTTATCGCACGTACCTCAAACAATTAACAGTTCGAAAGTGTTCATGTTGCACATGGAAAACAACGGTTTGCGACATATCGAACCGTATTTCTTCCAAAATACAGGTGACGAATCGTATTTAATCGCAAGAAGTGCGTGAATCTACACATTCTTTCCTTTAGGTTTATACAAGCTGACAATCAGCAGGAATCCGATTCATTTCGTGCCGAACGACATATTCAACGGTTTGGAGCGATCCCTGTGGGAATTGGATTTGAGCGATAACGATTTATTGAAGCTACCGCATCGCGCTTTAAGATATTTGCAAAAATTGCGCTATTTGAATCTTCGAGGTTCGCGATTTGCCAATATTACATACGCAAACGGACGATTTACTTGTTTTAGATAACTGCATATCGGAAATAAAGCCGGATTATTGGCGAGGTTTGGAGAGTTCGTTAGAAACGTTGATTCTCGCTTACAATTCCATCAATTTCCTTCCGAGCGACGCGTTTTCCGGCCTGTCGATGCTCGAGACCCTGGATTTACGGGGAAACAATTTGCGGGAAATCGATCCGACCGTGTTCAGAGATGGTATGGGTAAATTGAACAAAGTCCTATTGGGCGACAATCAACTCGTCGACGTGCCGTATCAGTCGCTCTCGTTTTTGAAAGCGTTGAAATATTTGGACTTGAGCTACAATTGCATCGGCAGAATGCATCCGGACGATAAAGAGTTGAAAACGGACGTTGTCCTTGCGTTGGACGAGCTACACTTGGATTATAATCAAATTAAGGAACTGGAATCGGGAGCGTTCCTCTATTTCGATTTGGTCAACAAAACTTGGCTCGATGGAAATCCTATTGAAAGCATTGAAGTAAAAATTAATCAACGTTTTAGTTCATTTGCAGTTTAATATGTGACTTATTCTCGAATTTTAGGAGAACGCATTTAGGCAAGCCAGAATAAGGGAATTGTACATTAGAAGATGCGGATTGACGCACATCACACCGTTAGCGTTCAACGGTTTAGAAAATTATTTGCAAATATTGGATCTATCCGGAAACAATATAACATCATTATCGAGCGACATTTTCCATCATTTCAACGCAATGCGAACGCTGTATTTGAAAGACAACAAAATCATCGATTTGAATCCGATCGAATTGTTCACCGGATTTCAATTTACCTTGTACAAATTGGACTTTAGCGGAACGGAAAACGAGATGATTTCGTTGCAGGAATTAAGAAGGCACGTGCTTCGCATCGCATCGGTAAACATTCTAACAGATAAAGTTGATTGCTTTTCTACAGATTACGTCAACTACGTTATTTGTCTCTATCGCGTTTAACGCATTCGCACATCGGGCCGGACGACTTCTTGGAATTCGGCATCGATCTGGAGGAGTTGCGAATCAATTCGGCCGGATTGCAAACGATCAAGAGGCACGCATTTCAAAATGTGCACGGCATTAGGCGTTTAGACTTCTCGGACAACAGTATCGCCACAATTGAAGACGAAGCATTCGATGATGTTTGCACTATTGTTCAACGCCGCCAGCTTGAAACCAATATTTTATTGTTGTAGATAAACCATTCGTTGGTCTCATTGCATATGTCGCATGGGTTGGCAGCTTCTTACCAAACGGTGTCGACAACAATATTTCGCGGCTTGTCCAATTTGCAAGAGCTCGACATGAGCAATAACAGGATTAGAAATTTGCCAGACACTTGTTTTCACTTTTTAAAGAAGTTGCGCAAACTGGAGATGCAGGATAACATAATCGATGAACTGCATAAAGGAACGTTTCAGGTTTAGTTTTAACTTTCGCATTAAAGTTTTCAGGGAAAATGTGTCCCCGATTCGGCTTTCAGGGCGACATCCATTCGGATTTACGAGACATTTACTTCTCGTTTAACAACATACGAATCGTGCATCAGCACACGTTCTCCGATTTGATGTCGCTGGAGCAATTGCATTTGGACGATAATCGCATAGAGAGTTTGGAGAGACACGCCTTTATGAATTTGGAGAACTTGAAAAGGCTAAACTTGAAAGGGAACAAAATATCCACGGTGTCGTACGAGGCGTTTCAGAATTTGCCCGAGCTCGAAGACTTGGACATGTCCTACAACGGTTTAACGTCCTTCGAGTTTACCATGTTCGATCAGGTCGGAACGCTCGGCATGTTCCAATTGAACGTTAGTCACAATCACATCAAGAATTTGGTGTACAATTTGGCGCAAAGTTACGGCCGAGAAAGTGGTATATTTAACAATAGGTACTTGTTATTATTCACCAATTCAAGTTTGCTTATTTTGCACAGAATTGGTCGGTATACATTCCAACATCAAGATCCTCGACTTATCGTACAATAATATCAGTAAAATCAGCAAGCAATATTTCAAACCGGCTCTAATGTCGCTCACGCATCTCTATCTGAATCATAACAATCTATTGAATGCCACGAGGGATATGTTCGGAAACTTACCACACATGCAACTGCTGGATTTGTCTTACAATCAAATCGTCGAAATCGATTATAACACCTTTAGAGATGCGAAGCAATTACAAGTAGAAACGAAAAAGAGATTTGTTTCCGTCAACTAATAATATCTTGTAGATCCTGCTCGTTACACACAATATGCTAACGGAACTGCCGCACGAATTGTTCAAGTACGCAACGTTCTTGCGGATCGTCGACTTTTCGCATAACAAATTGCGGTTCGTGCCGGACAATTTCTTCCGCGACGACGGATTAGAGTACTTGGACCTGTCGCATAATCAATTGAGCCGATTCCCAATCAGCGGCATTTCGTTTGCGGCCGGCGAAACGCTGAGCGAACTGGACCTATCGTGGAATAGCATATCGTCCATTTCGCACGGCGATCAATTTTCAAGATTTAAGGTTTGCATTCGCTCAATTATTACTTAACACTTACGTTCGATTTGTGATTTTAGAGCCTCACCCGTTTAGATCTCTCCTATAACCGATTGGTTCAATTGGATGCCGGAACGTTCAGTTCGTTCCGTCGACTATCGCACCTGGACCTGAGTCACAATTCGCAATTGGTTCTCGAACGTGACGGCAAGAGTTTCGAGGGGATCGAAGACACTTTGAACTATTTGTACTTGGATAACGTCTCCCTCACATATGTAATTATTGTAACTTTTATGGCTGCATCGTTTAATCAATTAATTTTCGTCGTAGATACCGGAATTTCCGTTACCGAATCTCCTTTCTTTATCGTTGGCTTATAATTCACTACCGACGATAGCACCTGAATTGGCGTCCAATATGAGCTCGCTGAGGATATTGAATTTAGATTATAACGATTTAACAGCTGTTCCGATAGTAACGCATTCGTTAACGAAATTGAAACACTTGTCGCTGGCAGAAAATCCGATTACCGTGCTGAGTAACACCAGCTTGCTGGGGGTGGCCGATCATTTGGAGGAACTGGACATTAGGAATTTGGAACTGGACACGTTCGAAGTATTAACGTGATTTCTAATAATTGAAAGCTGATCGATTAATGCGAGCGAACGTTTTTCAGACCGGAGCCTTTTGCAAATTGTACGCGTTGCGCACGTTGCAGATGAGCACGTATGAAAAAGTTAAAAATTTCAACGTGCCGAAATTGTTGATGAAAAGTAACGGATTGAGGAATTTAGAAGTGCACGTCCGCACCGATACCAGTCTGGACAAAGAAATGGAAGGACTGTTGCCGTATAAAGTGAAGAATCTAACATTTAGCGGGTTGATGTTGAAGAAAGTCGCTGACGATTTACTGGATGTATAAATATGCATTTTTTCTAGCATTTTAGCTTCTGTAATTGAAAATTTTTATTTTAGGGCGTGCGAACTCCGTATGTGAACGTTATATTCCGGAATACTAGTTTATCGCAAATACAAAATGAGTTATTCGACGATACCGGCTACGCATACAACATATCAATGGAACTATACGACAACAGGGACTTGCAGTCTTTGGGCAATCCATCAACCGGCGGACGGCCGAATCTTATCGATAGGACGTTCTTAATTGACTTAAAAATGCAACGGAACAAGTGGAATTGCGATTGCAATTTGGGGTGAATAGTTTAGAAGGAAACTGGTTTTTCCTCGTTTCGCGATAACGTGCGAAAAAGCACCTTTTTCTTATTTCTTGTTTTGCAGATGGATAGAAGTTTGGCAAAGGAAACGGCGCCAGTATTTGTGTGCGGACGAATCGTACAAACAAACCGGATACAAGTCGTTTTCGTATAATTGTCGACATCCGCAAGACGATCTACGTAATTCGCAATGTGCGAACAAGAACAACGGCAGCATGATCGAAATCTTAAAGACGGACATCGAATGCGGCTGGAGTGCGGCCTCCTCTCGAAACGACTATCTCGTTTTAATCGCGCTCGCCATTATCTTAAACCGTTTCGCGTTTTAGAAAGCATGCAATTAGCATTGATTATTTATTTAGCAATCGAAACTCTATGTGTATTGCGTAACGTGTAGTTGTTCTGTATGTAAATTGTCGCAAATTGATCATGTGTTTGTAATGAATTGATTATGGCACCAGACATACTTGAAGCTTACTTTAATTATTGGCGATAATCATCAGTGATCACAAATTCGTGGCTCAAATCGTGCGCTGTTCCAAGCCAAGGATAAAATAATGAAACGCGTTCGGTTTAATCCATACAATAATTTATTCGGACAATTAAATGCCATTTTAAATTTAATTTGCTACAATGTACACAACTTTCATTTTGTTCAATTTGTTAATTTTTCTTCGCGAAACCTTACGTTTAGCTTACTTACCTCCCTGAGCAACGCAACTAATTGATCCGCACGTATTTACATAATTTACAAACAAAAAGTATAAATTAGTTAGAAAATTTAATGCAACTAAAGACACTAAATTACCACGATGACAGATGCGTTGGAACGCTAAACAATTTACAAGGTTTAAGTAACTGAAACAAAAACTCTTTGGTTTTCTTTGAAAACGAGTAAACAATTACGAACTGATCGATTATTTCGACTGAATTAAAAGTGGTAGTCTAATTAATCTAATTAGATTCCCTGCTGTTCTCACTACTGCCCGGCATCGTGCTATTATCGTTCTGATTCAAACCGTTGTTGTTCGGCGAATTGCTGCGGCCGTTCAACGGATTCGTGCCGCCGCCGCCGTCCGTTGCCGACGACGGGATCAGACCCTCTTTCATCCGTTTCTTCTGCTTCATGCGACGGTTCTGGAACCAGATCTTCACCTGCGTCTCGTTCAATTGCAGCGCGGACGCGATCTCGATGCGGCGCGCCCGCGTCAAGTACTTGTTGAAATGGAACTCCTTCTCCAGCTCGGTCAGTTGTTTGTTCGTGAAATTCGTGCGGCCGGTGTTCAAACAGTTCAGGCCCAGCATCGTGGAATTCGAGCCCAAGCACGACGTCCTGTTGGCCGGATTGTTCGCGTCCAACGGCGTCGGGACCGTTATCGTCGTGCCGCTCGTCACCGACGACAGATCGGTCATGTTTGGCGGTGGGATTTTCGGGGCTGAAAGAGAAACGATTCGTAAAATGATTAGTTTCCTCTGTTTGCGCCAGCATTCGGGGCAAGTTTCGTTCTCGTGAAACGTCAATCGATTTGAAGTTGTGGGAGACCGCGTGGCAGCGAGGAGTTGCTTAACGCATCGGTTTTGGATTACGCCGTTCAATTTTTGTAATGGAAGAAGCATGTTTTTTTCATCCTTCTCGAGTTAATAAATTAAATTTTCTTACTGTATACATAAAATGTTTATTTACTTTATCCACGGAGCCGTAAAAAAGTGTATTTTACATGGAATAATGAGGAAAAAATTCCTTCGCGTTTTTCTTTTGTAATACGGCGAAAGTAATTGTTTGCAATAGACGCGAAGCGAAAGACAAGATGGAAATTGAGGCAAATAGTGATGATGATGATGATGATGATAATAGTAGGACGCCACTTTCTGAATATAACTTTTCAAATTTACGTCCTGAAAACGTGGGGAGAACGTTGTAGAAGAAGATGAATTGGAGATAAATTAAATTAAACGAGATGTGAGCGTGAATGGAAGGCTGCCGTTAATAAGCAGTCCGATCTGTCTTCTTTTATTAGTTTCTTTTTGCGCGAGCTTAATTTCTTTTCTTCTTCCTTCGGTTACCGTTATTTACTATTTCACTTATTTGATTTCGCCTCCATTTCAGCCACTAATTTCGGGCTAAACTTTGCCTCTCTTTCGCACACATCCATCGAACTAATTAGAACCGTTTTCAATGGCAATATGTTGCAAACAACGAAACGGCACGATTTTCTTTTAAAATTCGATTAATCCCCCGGTCGGTGTTTTAGTCCGTGCTTGACCAGCTGCCCGTTAGTAAATGTGTACATCTATTTAAGCCTTTTAGGGGAACCGAAATCCCTTAATATTACGAACGCTGCCATTGAGGAATACTTGTGTAATGTTACAAATCGACGACCGGTTGGGCTGTTGGCGAAATGAAGAGTGTCGATGAGGTTTCGAAACGTTTTCGCATTTCCTCCCGATTCTTTTCGTCTTTAATGCACGTATATATTTATGGGCGATATGCATATAACATGGGGGCAAAGAAGGGAAACGTTGGGCGATCTTATCGTCGATTTGACATGGAACGTACTGACACTTGCGGTCGACTTCCGGTCGGACTTATCCGCGAGTAACGCCAGTTCATCTACTTACAAAGCTAATACACTCGTACGAAAACTAACTAACTAACTAACTGGAATTTATTTATTTATTATAACATGCATATTGCATTTAGATAACATTATTAACTTTCGTTGTGTGCTACGTAGTGCTACAATCAGTTCGCCTTTTTTTTTGTCGTTTCGCCTGCAATTTTTCCCTTTTCATTACGTTCGCTTCAAATAATTCCCGTCTCCTAATAACAAATTGTGCTTCGTAATGGCGTTATTAATATTTGCGAAAAAAAAAATGAGCAGAATTTTCCCGTTTCTTTTTTTCATCGTTCTATATACTTTATCGTTTAAACATTTTTATATCTTTAAATTCATTTTCCTTCCTGCTTTCTTTCACATTTTCCCCTCATACACACACACACCGTTCGTTATCGATAAAAGCTACTTTGCACGAATTCCTTGTCGTCGTACTACTTTTCCTTTACGTAAACGAATGCTTTTTTTATGATAGATTTAATATAATAAATTACATTTTTATATTAACATGATTACCACAAAGAACATTTTGTTTGATCTCGAAGCATTACCATTTTGGTTGTACGGGTTTCGATTTCCAAGAAGGAATATTATTGAAACGTTAAGAGAGGACTGATTAACAATGAAAATAGTAATAATAACGAAACATATTCAGCGAAGAACCTTTTTCCATCCAGCAGCAGTCTGCAAACGCGTTCCATGTAATTCAGTTAACATCGAGTCCCTTCGGGGACTACGTGATCAATCCTGACACGACAGTTCAACACATCCGCATTCACGCATTTAACAATTTCTTCTTCGACCATCTTTTCTCGGCCTTTTTCTTTCCCTTCATAAAAGTACCTTTCATTTGACTACTTTACAGCACCTTTCAGCTTCCATATAATAACAAGCGAGCACGTTCGATTATAGCCCGCTTCTTTCCTCTTAACAGTAGTTTCAATGTAAAATGCGAAAAGTATTTGCAAGAAAAAGAAAACATTGAACGGTGCGTGGAAAAGCTTTTAGTCCACACGAATTTCATCGAGAAAAGGGAAATCGATAAGCACGAGCGCGTTAACAATTCGCTAATTTTTTTCTGTTTAAATAAGAGTACATACTTAAATCGTCGGAGGAGAGTAGAGGAATAACCATTGCTGAAAAAAAGAAAAGATTGTTGTAGTATTTTTTTTTCAACCGTTAAATTAGCAAAACAAATGGACTGAGTATTCGCGCAATGTTTATGCAAATGAAATGTCATTAATATTGCCCTCCCCCAACTTGTAGGGCCGCCAGTCTTCGACGGCGAAATAGGCTTCTAATAGCTTGTTGTTCCTCGTAAATTAGTTATGGTACAATTTGATAGCACATAACTAAATGTTAATTATATGACAAACTGATTAGTTTTCCGTAGGGGCATCACCGACGGGGGCCGCAGAACACGCGAATACGCTAACGCAGCACGCACAAATTTTATCACGAATATGCTGCCAAACGATGACCGGTAGAAATGGAAGAGAAATAATTTTCTGTTCCCTCAAAATACCATCGATTAATGCTAATGAAAAGTCAATTAGCAAGGAGTCGCGAAAACGCATCCTTTTCGACCCGACACAAACGCGAATTAATTATTTTGCCATCGGCTTGGATTCATTCGCAATCTAAAAGGATATTTGAAACGGAATTCACGTTTATCACGGCGTGTAAGCATCTTGTAAGTTACGAGTGCGGTTTGATGAATAACTTGTTTTGATCTACATTAAATGGCAGACAACAATTTCGCTTTTAAAGAGTAAGTTTTCAATCTGGTTCTTTCAAAGACGAAAGCACTTGTGCCGGCGTTCCACAAGTTTCCTGATTCTTTTGCAGAAGTTTCTTGAGAACTTCACAGCACTCAATCACGCTCTCTATCACCTGTTACTTTGAGCAAATCTCTTTCGGCCAGTGATGTTTGGAGTTTCGTGAACAAATTCTTATTGCGATGGAGCTAATTCAGTGGTTCATTTCAATGACTTTATTGCTGATCACAATTGTGACTGCAGTTTTTGAACCTCTAGGTCATTGATGCATTTCGAATGCTTCTTGTGCCGGTTTAAAGCTCGTTTGCCCAAAGATAAACGGTTTCATAGGAAGAACAAGAGTCGCCCAATGTGGACAGAATTCGTTCATGGATTTCCTTCGCAGTTTCTCCATCCAAAAAACGCAGAACTGGATAACATTTCGAATTCCAATTTTGTCAACTTTCTTCATCACTGGAAACACTTTAATTGAAATGAAGTTTTAAACAACTCACTATCGCCAGAATTACTTGCAAAATTGATTTTGTCATTTAAAAAGATGAAATTTTATGACAACATCTTTTCTTATCCGCTGCTATAACTATACGAAGCAAGTGATATATCAAACCGCCCCCGTATAAGAAGACGTGAATCGAGAGGCTGAGGAATAATTCTCGGTGTAGGTAAACCGCGAGGATATCGCCTATTTTATAATAATACGCATATTACACGTCATGTTGCGGTCCGTCATCTATAATTACCGATGTAGCGTGTACTTAACACCGGCCTGTCACAACAGATTAATGAATGTATCCCCAGACTCCGTCTCTCTTGCCCATCTTCACCGACAGCAACAACAACAACAACATTATCAGCCGAGGCCGAGAGTCCTCTTTACCTTTCGATTATTTTTTTTTTCGCTGGTTGCCGTCGTTGTTTTACTTTCCATCGAAAAAAAAAAGAGGAATGGTAAAACAGAAAAAAAGCGAGGGATCCAGAGTTTCTAGAGCGAGAGAAGGAAAAAACCAGGCCGTTTTCCCTCCTCCGGCCGGAGTCGCTCTTATCAATTTTGCGCGAGTGTTTGTATTATTTTTTTTCGCCTCCTGAGTGACGGAATTCAATTAAAAGTTTATCGCCGAGAGACGCCTCTTTGCAACACTTCTTCGCCTTTTTGTGCGGTCATTATTTTCCCTCGTTCGCCACTGTTTGCCAAATTTATAATTCAATTAATTAGTCAACTTCGTAATGGATTATTAGCTAGTTTGTTGCAAGTACACGTTTTTGCTGCTCCTTTCGGTTTGACTTTTTAACTTCGCCTTTCTTCTGGTAGTTGATCGACTTTTTCCAGGTAAACGTGGAGACGTTATCGGCGCAGAAGACGAGGAGGAGGAGGAGGAAGAATGTCATCTGATATTGTCGCACAATTTTTCGGATATCGCTTTCCTTGTACCTGTTGGTTTTCAATTTTTCTTTTTTAATATTTTGAATGGCAGGTAAGACAATTGTCTTAATAGTAAACCGAGGCGATTGTTCCACTTGATAATGAGGATCCGTTGATTCATTAATAACTATTCTTATCGGCAAAGGGGAAGATCGATTTTCGTGGTATGGCGAAAAGTCGATTAAAAAAAGTGATTGCTTTCGCGCAACGTATACCTTCGTTTACCTTATATTATAATAAAAGGTGGGAATATTAATACGTTTTTAAATTGATTCCGCTCGGCTTTCGGTAGATAGATAGGTAGATAGGTAGCAGGCAGGTATTTAGATTTATAGCATAGGAATAATA
The DNA here is from genome assembly GCA_963695495.1 of Hololepta plana. Lineage (NCBI taxonomy): Eukaryota > Metazoa > Arthropoda > Insecta > Coleoptera > Histeridae > Hololepta > Hololepta plana. The sequence goes on along the minus strand of OY968834.1, from coordinate 1,386,574 downwards.
ATGATTACGATGATAACTTCATAATAAACCATTTCCATAGTGTGAAGTGTGTGCTTATGCAGTATGAGGTAACGTGGACAGAAAAAAAGTTGGGTAAACACAGCTGATCGCACGGTAAACATTGAAGGTATATAGATCTTTTGCGGTTGACGAAGGGCATCAACACCATCATCATCATCATCGTCGCTGCTCTCCACGATCTCTTAGCTGGGCAACCGAGAGCAAAAAAAATATTGGACCGAAAAACGGCAAAAGTCAAATATTATTCGACGTTACCGTTCGTAGGGAATCGATTCATTAAAACCGCTTTTATTTATGGATTAAAAAGCGAAGGGCCGTTTCGAATTTCCTCACGTGATTACGTGTTGTGTAAACAAACACAAGTTTTTATTGTCCCTTAAATTTATGGACGGCCCCGAAAGGAATTACGTTATATTAGCGACGTTAGCAGCGAAGAATTGCCTAATAATTTTACCAAGAAACTATAAGTATATAAAAATATTATTAACAATTTATTAAATTATTTTATCGTGAAAGCAGAGCGAGAAATGTTTGATGGAAACGTGCGTCATTTCTACAATTTCCTTCGGTGTGTGTGTGTGTGTGTGTGCGTTCTTTTTTATTTTGGGGGACTTTCAACTTTATTATTTTTTTCTCCCTTTTCTCTTTAGTTTTTCCTAATATAAGGTCTCTTTCGAAAGCTTTTAGTCCGTGCTCTACCAACACGTTATCGAATCGCGTGGATCTCGAGGAAAGAAAAACCGGTTAGATCTCATCAAAGTGGCCTTTCAAATTTTTGACATCAACCCCCGCACAAACACACACACACACTTTTTTATCATTATTATTTACATATAATTTCTCTACTTTCCCTTTAATACAACTTTCTTGCCGCTTTTATTTTCTTTTTCACCAGCGAGGGCTAAATAATATTTTGTGAGTTGGGCAAAATCTTCCACGTGAAAATGTAACAACATGCGATTGATTCGATTCTTTTTTCATTTTGAAGACCATTTTGCAATGGAAGAAGTATAGAAAAACATTTTTGGTTTTCAATGAACGAAATTGAAGTAACGTTCATTAAAGGGTCGCAATTTCGTTGTGCAGTTACTTAATCCTAAATTAATCCGTCGTTCGTTATGTACTTAATAAACGCCACGATCAATTTACACGTAATTGAGTGGGACCATTAATTTCGACGGTGAGTACTTTGTAAGGGGGTAGGTTTGCATTAATTTTAAAATACGTATATATAAACTCTTTAGCCGCGGCTCTCGGAAATTTATGGGACACTTGTTGATTTTAAACGGTTCAAGCAATTTATTACGTTCACGCCGACTGACTTCGGCCCGCTTTAAATAAACGTTTTGTCCGAATGGAACGAAAGCTTCAAAAAAAGAACTAATTAATTGAGTCATAAATTGTCATAAATGAATTAAGATAATAAGTTTGTGTGTACAATCATATCTGATTTTTTCGCGACTATTTGTTTAAGCTACGCAAATAGTGATTAGTTCGTAAAGCAAACATATTATTTGCACAAAATAATAATATAGAGTTTTTTTTATTTTCTTTCCGTCACATAAATCCAAGCACATTCCGTTTCATATTTCGACCAGTCGAAGTTCGTCAATTTTTACTATTATAATCCACATATGCGTATCTTATCACTTGATCCCCTCTATTATTAATCCCAAATCATGACAAACAGAAAATTTATTGATTGCAACGTTCGCGAAAATTTTATGGGAAACTTGGGACCAATTTTTTAAAGATGAACTAGTTCGTGTGCTAAAAATTCACATTTTTTAATGAATTATCGTTTTGTATTAATTTTTTTTTGTGAAATAAACAATAAAGATCGATTAATTAGAGTCTAAATGTGAGTTTTATATTGAGATTCATTAATTTTTTTAGACTTTCCCCTTCTCTATTTTTGCATTTTTGCACCAATTGCAATAAACTCATTTTGGAACTTCTAAAGTGATTAATACTGAAAATAAATATTAAAGATCGATTAATTAATGCTTAAGTGTGAGTTTTGTATTAGAATTAATGAAATTTCAATGAAAAACTGATACTTATTTGAGATATTTACGAGAATTTAACGCGATGTTGATAATTTATGACACTTGATCGAAATGAAGGAAAAAGAAAGCAGTTTTTGAGCCATTTCCTTCCTTCAACTCGCCGTAGTTCATCACGCAATTACATGTTCGGTAGAAAACTCAAAGTTGCACGCAATTCCTTCAATTTTGTCTACGCGTACCAGCGAAACGAAATTGACCCTACTTTCTAAGTCACTTTTTTCTATGCTTGGTTCTTAAAATTTTTCTGACACCAATAGAAAGTTATATGACTAACAATTCTCAATTGAAAAATATCCATCGGAGAGTGAGAGAATGAGAAATTGAGGTTGTTTCGGACTCAATCAATGAGTTTTTTTTTAAATACATTTTCGACTCGTTTCCAGTTCTTGTTGTTGTTCTTGTTGTTTTTTTTTCTCTCGTTTGGTGACGATCATCATCATTGTCGATCCAGTCCACTCTCTTTTTTTTGTCTCTTCCGAATCAGATGTGTCGTAAAAATCGTGTAGGAACGATCACCAAACTTCAAATTTGGTTCTTTTCTTTCAAATTAACTTTGTCATATTTAATTAAAATTATCTTGTTTGTGTTATTTTCCACTCTTTTTTTTCGTTCTTCTTTTCTCTTTCGTTCATGTTCATCCTTATCCACTTTATTATAACACAACTGGTTTCGAATAACACTGATACACATTTCTAAAGGTATCTTGTTACTTTCTATCAACAATAATTGTCGATGGGAATTTTTGAGGACATTCTTGGAATTAATTAATTTTTTCGGCGTCGTTAATTGTGCGTTTTAATTAAAACGAATCTTCGATTTGTTTAATTTTCCGATTATTTTCGTAACGGAAGAGTTTAACGTTTTATTTATACGAAACGTTCTTCGGACGACATTAAGTTTATTTTTAAAACACCCCGATGTAAATATTAATCATCCCGTATTACAATTAATTTGGAACTTGTTACAAATCAATCTTAATCCGTGCCGTTAATGCTGTTAAGCCACTATCAAAATTCGTCGAAATAAATGTGGTGCAGTATCTTTGAAAGTTATTGAAACAGGAAAGAGAAGTTAAAAAGAAGCGAATTGGATGGAATTAGAAGATGGAATTAGTGCAAGAAAAATGTTAATCTTGAGGGTTTTATAAGCGTCTCTCGATGCGAGATTTACGCGTCACAAATTTGGGTGAAAATTAATTAATTCGCTTTTATAGGTCGTCACCTCATTAATCTCCGATACCAAATTGTTAAGGCATTTAATTTATGTTAATTGATACAGTTTTTTCTTTTTGAGAGCGAACGCTAGAAATGTCGTTTCAACGAGTTTCTATGAAACGTAAAAGTTAATATGTATAATGTAATGCGGGCATTAAAGCGAAATTGGTAATTTACGTGGCTTTTAATTAATAACGAGAGAAAACGAAAACAGTTAATTAAGCTTTGCAGTATTAAATTTTCCCATTAGATAAATAATAACTTAATTGCAGAAAAAAAGTGAGCGAGCAAAGAGAAATACCAACAAATTATCAATTTGCCCTAATTCATTGTTATCCTTTCTTTCTTGTTGTTGTTGTTGATGTTGCTATTGTTGTTTAATAATGATTGTTGCATGTTGATATTTAATTACAATCAACTTCATTTTCATTATCTCCTACAATTAGATGGAAGTATTATTATTAAATAATAAAAAACGTTAGAATTTAGACCTAATAGTACTTTCCATTTCTGGGGGGCGCATTAATTAACCAATTTTCCTGCTTCTTCTACTATTTTCTCCCCATCGTTTCCTTAAATGCTCTTCCCATATTAGGACTATTTAAATTGCCATGCGGCCCACATGTAATCGCGAGCATGCGACCTAAAAGTGTACTCGATGGAAACGGCTAAGACACCATCAACTTCTGCTGATGATAGTAATAATGCTCGAAAGGGTCAAGTGTACCGAAGTAACTTCTTATCGACGACCGAGATCTCCGTACGTTTTTTTTTCAAACATCGCATGTTTAATCGATTTTACTAAATGAATTTGCACGAAGGAATAGCGAAAAATTGGAGCGAATAGAGGGCGAAGACTGAAGAAATTGCTGTCGCCGAGTTCGCTAAATAAATCATTCGCTATTACGAATTAATAAATGGCACCAATCGTGCTTCTACCCCGAATATTAATGATGCACAGTCGCTGAAGACTTGCTTCAGTAATGGTGGCCGGTTGCAAATTTGGAGATTTCATTGCGAATAATGACGTACCTGCCGGTTTGGGAACGTTCCTCTTCACTTGCATCCATTTATACGTGGGTATCACAGGTTGAGGTTGAGGAACAGAAGATACGCTATGGACACCGTGCTGCTGCTGCTGATGCTGCTGCTGCTGCTGATGGTGATGGTGCTGATGCTGCAGTTGTTGGTGATGATGAATGGACAGTCTGTCGATGTCGTTCTGCAGGGTTTCCTCTTTAAAGCGATGATGGTGATGCTGCTGCTGCTGCTGCTGCTGTTGGTACTCCATACAAGAAGAATTGTTGGTGGGTGTGTGTGGATGATGGACGTACGTCGCCGCTGCCGTCGTCTCCGCGTCCACTTGAGCCAAATACTTGTTCTCGTGCACGTAGCCGACGCTGTGATGGTGATGCTCGATTTCCTGCCGGACCATCACCTCCTGCGGCCGCTGGTAACCGTCGCCGTAGACCGGCTGATGGTGCAGGTTGACGGGATAAGGGGCGGCGTTCGGCGTCGCGCCGTAATCCAGATTCGTGTAACTGAGTCCGGTCTCCGTGCTGATGATGGCGTTCTCTTGCGGCACATGCTGCTGCTGTTGCTGCTGCTGCTGATGGTAATAATTCAAGTCTTGCGGCGACGGCGGCGTGTCGGCGGCGTCGCCGTAAACGTACGACGCGTCATCGTACGATTGCGGATACGCCGAAGGGCCGTAATGGTGAACGGCCGACGACGGTACTTGCGGTACGTGATGGTGATGATGATGATGGTGATGCGCGTTCTGCGGCTCGCTCGCGTAATTGTAATAATTGTCCGACGAGTACGAGGACGCGTTATTGTGACCGTGACCGTACATGCCAACGTCCATCATCATCATTGTCACTGCGAAACGGCACTAGGATCGAACGTAACCAGAAGCACTTTCAACACGATTTCTTCACTTGCGGCGGAAAGAACCCAAAAAATGAAAAAAGAAAACCGAGGAACTAAGCAAACGTCATGCGGAATGCGACGTCCGAAGTCACGTTCGAACGGTTGCGGCCGGCGTCAAAGTGAGCGCGTTCGTCCGTGGCTCTCGTGTCCGAGCGTCAAGTCTGCTGGCGGTTAATCGGACGGTAGGCAATATACGGCGCGGCGAAAGAAAGAGACCGGGCGAGGTGGAGGCGTGTCCCGGTTCTCGTTCGTGCGTCCTGCGCGCGTAACCGGTCCGCGTCCAATAAGCGAGTTGGTCCTTCGAAGGATACAGCGATGCTGGATGCGGGATTGGCCTGGATACAGCCATCATTGTACGGTTAAACTCCTTTTGTTCCGCTCACGGCTTGCCATTCTTGCGTTTAACATTTCAATCGGTCTAACAGACGATGGGAAAGAATTAAACAAAACAACGATAGACGTATGGAACTGTCATGCTACCGTTTGCTGCTGCTGCTGCTGCTGCTTTCGTGACACGATCCAGCGGAAACGTCGTCTTCGTCTTTTCCCTGCTGCCTCGCTCACTCCACCATCGTTGCTCCCTCGCTCTTTCACTTACCATCTGCAAATAATTCAAACGTCGCACGATTGTTATCAACTAATACCGTGTGCGCGTAAATATGCAAATAATTGCGTTTCAATGACGAACTGCAACAAGACACGCGTAATGAATAAGTTATCGCGTGAATTTCACTTTGAATGGATTTTCTGCCGATTTGTGTCGGCTATAAAAGGAAACGTTGCAATTATGTTTGCGCCTCTTCCATCGGTGACGATTTTGTACCTATTTTTAGGCGTTATAAAGGCGATAAAGTCTCGACGATAAGTCAATTAGATGTCGTAGGTAAGACAGATAATGGCAAATCCTCGAAAGGTAGATTACGTTGTGTCGCGCATTAAAACAAACGTAGATAACGTGCTAATTTCATTTCGATTCGATCGTTATCGATCGTTTGTAATACAACGCTCTTGTTGATTTTGCACGAAGGTCTTCGACAACATTCGAAGACGATGACGTCTGCAATTGGATCGAATGCATTTTAAAAGAGGAAAACGGAGACAACGATGATCGTCAAATATTTACGATGTAGTGCAATACGAACAATATTTGTTTAAGATAATGATAAGAGCGTGGTGCCTTTTAAAGTTGAGCCAGCGAAATCTGTTTAGGCAACAAATTGGTGCGAAACTTTGACGGAAGTTTTCTGGGTGCCAAATTAAACTTTGCAGACTATCATCATATAAAGCTTTTTTCTGTATTTTTTTTTGTCTGAAATATTCAATCTATTTACCAAGTTGGATGCCATCGAGTTAAAGTTCAAGTATTTTTAACAAACTGCAAACATTCTTCAGATAAGCGACATTCTCTTCCATTGCCGGTTAATTTCATTTAATCTTCACAGTTACACCAATTCGTAATTAAGCAAGAATTGCTGACAAACTTCTACTGCAGACGATAAAGACTGAAGAATTCAGAATTAAGACACAAAACAACTTGTAGCAGAAATGATTTTTGAAATAAGAGGAAGTATGTTGTGTGTTATTAAGGTATGGAGGCGATGGTGGAGAGGATGCTTGAATAAAAATTCTTTTTCGAATGCGCAGCAGGGACGCATATCAATGTCAACGGGATGGTACGTCGTACGATTTTTATGAAAGAGAATAATAATAATATCGTTTTAAGTTGAAAATAATATTTGTTAAATGTAAAAGCAAAATAAATAATAAACGTGAAATGTTTAAAATGTTTCAAACAGGTAAGCGGGCTTTAACAAATAGTAATGATGATGATAGTGGAAAGGCTGATGTTATTTTGACTGACACAAGTCAGGAGGAAACAAATAGTTGTGGGTTTAACGTTTACATACCGGCGAGAACGAAATGTTATTTCGTGAAATGGGACAAAAGAGAAACAAGGAGAACGAAAGAGATATCTACCTACTAAACGCTTTTGAATGGCGATCGACAATGAGGACGAACAGACGAACGCTAAAATCTTAATTCCACGACAAGGCGAAATAATCTCTCCCAAAAAGGATTTTCGTGAATGAACCCAAACAACGCTTTGTTCTAACACAAAAGAAACGTAACAGAGACGTCTCACTCGTTTACAGCCTCCAAGCAATTTCGTTTGCGTACTTTTTGCTTGCTCCACGCTTTTGTTATTAATTAATTTCTGCGAACAAACAAAAAACTCATCCACCATATTCTGCGAGCGTGGAAAATAAATTAGCTGTCAGTAGTTTGTCTCATTATGGCACGTAATGTGTTGATAATGATACGTCCACGTATTGAATGCGAGTGGAAAAAAAAAACGGCGAGAGAGAGATGATATCTGAAATAATTCAGTTACAAATTTTAATATTAATATGAAAATTATTATACACGCGGAATATAGGTACAAAATAATAGCGATAATAATAAGCGAAATGACATTGATGTATCGGAAACGCAAAAACGACGTGTATCGAGAGCGGCAGCAGCACCAACAGCGACGACCCAACAGATCTGCGTGTGTTTTAAATGTATGTCCCGAGAAAGAACAGTTTTTTTGTTCCTCAACATCGTCACCACCACACGCGCAGAATATTTACAACGACTTGCTCCTCTCGTTGGACATATTTACCATTAAAAAGGAGCAAGAAACGTCCAAGAGAAAAGCGCTCGAAAGCTTAATTCATCAACCACATTGCACCAAAATCCCCTTAAGAAAAGTTTTGATTCTTGGGCAACAATTTTCTTTTGATTTCCACCACCGACGCTTCCCTCCAATCGCACGGAAAGTGCATTAACCCCGTTTACCTCGTACCTGTTTCCATAAATGATAACGATGTATGTAAATGTTAAACATGTATGGTACTCATTAATAATTGACGTGTTAAATGTATGGACGTAAGGAACCGATAACTCGTTCAGTCAACACTTTAAGATCAGATACGTGTCCCTTCACGTGTCTTTGACTCATTCTCTTGTAGGCTCGTTATAATATTATTATAGAATACGCCACGACCGCATCGCCTCGCCATTGTCACCATACGAAGAGAGACGTGTCGTCGTTTTATGGCGACCGATTTATCTGATCTATAACGACGTCAATATTATCTTCTCACGGTTAAATGGTCCGCAAAAGGAGCTCGACGACGAAGTGGCCGAGAACGTCGTGCAAAGGAGAAGAGAAGAATTATAATTTCGCTCTTGGGACTATAACGTATGAAATCATATCGTTGGTCGAGGATGACTAGTGGAAAACTACGTCTAATAGATGAAGACAAAGGTTGATTAATTGTTTTCTGTGCGAGAGCATTACATGCAAACATTTTGAAGACACTCAAAGTTTGAAGGTGCTTCGAAACAATGAAAGTCGAAGAATTCGTTGCTGGAAAAAGAATTCAATTACTTACACGCATTTAAAGTCGTAATTAATAAGAGTACGCTCGGTTGGATTGAATTAAACGTACGGTCAGTTGTGAAGAATGCATCAAATCAGATATCCAGCGTCAGAGAGGAAAAAGCGATTTGGTAGAAGTAGAAAAGAAGAAAAAATGAACGCAGAAAGACGTGACCCGGGCTTCCAGCTGGTCCAGTCAGTTTTATTGCATCCGTTTATTATATTATTATTATTATAATGAAGCATAAAAACGTACACTTACGATCGTAAAACGAGCTGAAGAGGACAGCAAATCCACGAAACGAAAGGGAGACAGAGGAGAAGTTTAAAGTTTACAAAAACACTAATCGCGATGGAAGAAGAAACAAATTCCATATCGAATAGTAATAAAATAAGTAAAAACTCGCTATAAACTAGAGAGACAGACTAGAACAGAAGACGACGAAGACTTCTCTTGGGACCGACTCCACTGACAAGAACATCTCTTCGGTTGGAACTAGCAACAGCAGTTAGCTGTCACTTGTCACCCCGTTTCACTGTCACCAATTTCCAGGCAATGCGTATGGCGAAGAAGGGAAAGGAGTAAAAACGAGAAAATATGTCGGGCATTCACGAATTGGCGTTCGATTTTCAACAAGCAACCAACGAGATTAGGAAACACGATGGGATTTTGTGTGTTTTCGTTAAGCAAAAACGTTCTCTAAACAGAATAATTTCGATTAGTCACATCGAATATCTTGGGCTTTCTTCTTTGCAGCATCGAATCGACGCTTTTTGCGAGGCTGAAATGAACGGACAGAAGATAATTTCGTAAGATCGTCGCGTTTCTCGTCTTGATTCGCGTCCCGACGTGGTATGACGGGCAAATTAGCATATTATCGCCTCCCGACGAGTCTAAAGCGGGAGAAACGGCGGGAGGCCGACACTCTCTCAAGAGGAACACCCAGGCTGTCTGAAACGTTGCTGCTGTCACGGTTAGGTGAAGATTACGGCCGCTAATTAGCATCTTAAATGTATACCAATTATTTTATTTACCTTCGCTAAATTATTCATTATAACCGTGAATTTATGCGTTGCTTCAAATTTTCTTCTTGAAAATTAAAGAACGAGGGATTCACTGGTTGGAGTTAGGTGGGATTTTCAAAAGAAAAGGTTTATTCGAGATTTTAAACACTTTCTAATCATTAATTGTTTGAAACAATTCAAACATGGACTTTTTTTGTAGAAGCTCTGCGTGCAAAATTGTTTTTATAAGCATAAAAGTGGACTTGCATTTCCTATTGTTTACATAATGAAAGAAATAGAAAATTGTAAATATTTTTATGGTTTCAAATGATGGTTTCCATAGGTTATTTTTCTCTCTTGCACAAATTTCAAACCAGCAGTTCTTGAGACAATGAATCGAACTTTTCCGACCCTACGCTTGAGAATTTGAATCAGTTTCTTAGTTTAATATTCACATTTACTGAAAGAGTTTCCACGATTTTATCATTTCAACTGAGAAGCATTATAATCCGTGGATTTGTTTGTTTGAAACTATAAAATCGTTTTACAATTTCTCGTTTGTTCCCTTTTTATATCTGAGCCACAGAAACGACAAAATAAGAAGAATTTGCACACGTCGTTATTGCAATTTTTAAATAATTAAAAACCCATTTACAAGAAGTATTCTCAATTTCCGTATATTATATTTAGGACTTGGATTAGTCCGGGATATTGGCAGAATTACCCGGACTATGTGAGGCATTCCTGTACTTTTATTTGATAGATAATAGTAAATATCTTAATGCAATAAAGTTATTAATCCCAGCTTTTTACAGAATTTTCCTTTAAGCCTAAAACAAATATTCCTCTGCACGAATTTCAACCAAACGAAATCTGAACGATCGCTGCCATTAAAAAACGTCGCTCGTTATCGGGGCCCGCATCTACCACAATCAATACCGACTTATTAAATTATCTAATTGTTAACGTATCAATGAAAATTCTCGTGACCGAAAGCGAAAGTTAAACCGTTTAAACTCGTCCACTTATCTCCGTGGATTAATTTATCAATGGGAGCGAGCGAGTTTGAACCGATTCCGTCACTAAATTAATTTATCTTATCGTCGCACATCAACAAAAGATTCGTTCCGAAGGAATGGCGAGTAATATAGAGATTGAATGATAAAGAACGACCCGTACCGCGTTACGTGACTGATTAACCCATCAAGAAGTGATAACACGTGGTTTACACTTGGGCTTACCGTAATTCGCACCCCCCCGTTTTAATGCGACGTCAAAGGATTAAATTTAACTCGAAGAAAAAAAACTTGTTGTACGTGATTCGCTCGTTGATTGATTAGAATTTATGAACGTGGCGAAACGTGTTGCTTAAACTGTTCCTCGCCAATTCATCGGGCTTTTCCTTTCGAGAGCACTGGAAATCGAAGACTGTCGAACTTGCCGTTAAAAATGGTTGCCGATCGTGTAAGAAGCGAGGGATCGATCGAATTAGCCGTCCTTTTAAAGAATGGTTGATCCGGGCTCAAGCGAAGAAGGAGCATCGACGTGCCGTAAAACGTGGAATCGGTAATTCGATATTGGCGAGGAATGAAATAAGACGAGGGAGATATTCGTGCGTTTCTCTTTTCTTCGTTGCCGGTAGTCGTTGGACGTACATACGTATAGGAGGAGAGACGTCGTTGTGTTGTAAAGTGTGGTGGCGTTGGATCTTGGAAAGTACGACTACAACGGAGCGAGCTTGCTAATGGGCAGTGACGGCGGAGTTGATGGATCGGTAGAAAGAAACCCCCTCGACAAACGTGCACACACACACACACACACTTAAGCAAACATCGGCGTCGGAGTCGAAACGAGCTCGCAGCGCTTCATGCAGATTAACACCGGAAGCCGCACTTTGCGAGTATCGCCATGATGATCGCAAATGGAAACGTCTTCTGCGCGAAAGGAATTGGCATTCATTTCTATGTGGTAATCGGTTGATGTTAGAAAAGAATCATTGGCAAATGGAATTAATTAACGAATATTCTAGTCAGATGGATATCGATGCATAGGAATACTATAGAAATGTTCATAATCTAATATTATTAACGGCCCTATTAATCACCGCACGAAAGACAACCGACAAGTTGGACGTGACCGAGAACGCATGTCGCTTTCGTCCCGAACAGAAGGGTAAAGACAGTTTGACACCTCTTTCGTTATTATTATTGACGCTTTAATTCCGCTTGCGTACACGAATTGAGAGAGACAGAGAAGGAAAATGAAACAAGAGTGACTTTGATAGCAATATTGCTATCGATGATTCCGAAATAAAGTTTCTCTCGTACAATCTGAGACGAGAAGTTCGAAAAAGACAATTTGTTCTCATGCTGCAGGTGCCACGTATTGTCGATAGTTTCGTTTTGAGATTATCTAGCTTTTTCCCAATTGTTTCTTTTTTGTTGAAAGTTAATTTTTCTTGAGGTGTTTTCCTTTTCTCGAATTCTAGATAACTTCATTTCTGTTCGGGTCCAAAACATGTACACGCTCGTGTTTGTTTACTGTAATTAATCATTCGTTTCAAAACTGTATATGTAACCTTCGTCGATCTTTAGATTAGGAATTAATGAAGTTGCTTTGTTGTTGTTGTAGTAGTTAGAATTCACAAGTTGCTAATTTGCATTAAAGCGAATGGTAATCGACTTTGCAACGGCGTAACGTTATTGTTGCCTTTTATTTTCTCTTAAAAAGGAAACAATTCGTACTTTTACTTCTACGTTATTATACAGAAATGCAGACGTTGGTTGCAACGATCGAGAAATATTTTACCGAAACGTGTTAATTTAAGGGAGAAAAGTTAAGAAAACAAAGTTTCAGTCAGAGAAATTTCTAGACAAAGGATATCCAATTAATGGATTAAATCTTGAAAAAATCTTCACAAGACGAAGAAGATAAGCTTTTGAAAGCAATTGGCTCGTTACTTATCGCTGCAGGATAAGAAGGGATAAAGGAACGTTGCGTTGATTCGAGCTCGCTTCCCGTATGCAAATCAATCAGAACTTATCAGAATTTTATTTACGTAAAGCTCCCTCATTTCTATAAAGCTTTTTTTAAAACTTCATTCACGTACCGCAATTACCATATGAAAAGTGATAGCGTATCACTTTACCAAGATTGAGAATCGTACGAAGAAAATGTATGGGAGCGAATTATGAAAGGATTTGGAAAAATTAATATTAACGAAGTGGAAACGGTTAACGTGTCTCGCTGGCCGTTTTCCTTTTCTTATTTCGTCGAGAGACCCGAAAATTAACATTTTCCAAGTGGCGATCAGTGATTTACATAAAACCGCTTGAATATATATGTTGCACGTCGTTAGTGTATAACAGGGAGACGTTAATAATTTGTTATTTCCTCAATTCTAATATTATTTAATTATAAAATACTAATTACGACCGATGAAAAATCGTGCGGGCGAAAGAAACGGAGAAACTCGGAGCGAGTGGCCGAATTTTAATTAAATCTCGCTAATAATAATGTTACGTTCCCGTATTGCTAAGCGAAGGAGGAAGAAGAAGGGAAAAAAAGATGGGAGAGGAGGAAAGGAAGCGAAAAAGAAAAATTAAGGGAGACTCTCGCATAGAACAAAATAAACGCGACAAGCTGCACGCTGGTATATTACGGGGTGTTTGGGGCAGTTGAACAGAAGGGCGGTCGGTTGGCGATGGTCGATGGTGACGGTGGTTTGGGTAGCCCGGCGGCTCTGACAAGCCATGATGGATCGGGGCCGTTGCTTTGCTAAAAACCTTTCCACTTAGACTGTGACAACATCTATATATAAGCGCGTGTATTGGGCACGTTGGAGGAACACAAGAACCGTCGGGATCGCGGAGCTGGAATATAATTTTCCCTCATTTTTATTATTAGTATTATCATTATTATTGTTGCATTGCTCATAGTCTTTCACCTACGTCCTTCTTATGTTGAAGATGTTATGGACGCAACAGGAAATCTGGGGAATGAATGGAAAAAATACTTCGAAAATTTCCTCCGGGATGATTCGCTTCTGAAACGAATCTCGCCCGCTAGTTCTTGCGTTTTGTTTGTCCGCACGATTCCTGGCCGGGGAAACTTCAATAAGCGAACGGTCACATTCTGTTGACGAATTTTTTCCAATGATCCCAAAATAAAGACTGTCTTATACATTCTATTCTCATATGGTTTTTTCCATCTCTCGCCCTCATTGTAGTCTGAATGGATTCGAAATGCGAATGCCGTCGAAAGCTCTTTTTCCAAAGATTTGATCATTAACGTTTGCCGGACTGAAAGAAAATGGGAAATTTCGGAGACAATATCGCGTCTATTTAATTGGAAGTTCGTTTCGGTCTTTGCATAGTTTAATCGAAAATTATTTACCCTTATTCCCTATTCCAAATTGGCCATTCGTAGAACGTAGAATCCGACATACGGTAGGGGCTCGAACTTCTTCGTCGACTCTCTCTCTCTCTCTCTCTTTTATTTTATTTCTGGGTATTATTCCGAAAAATAATCCGTGAACCACTCCGTCATTGGCCTGTCGAACGATCAATGAGCACAATCAGTAAAATGCCGACACGACTACGGCTCCATTTCCATAATATTTGACATCTGTCCGTTTCTTTTAACTTTTCAGCTACTACATTTCAGTTTATTTTTGTATGGAATTCGTTTTATTTTCCTTCCATTTTTTTTGCTCTTGGGCGGATATCGTGCTTTTTCGATAGAAATCCACACCGACACTCTAATACGTCATCCATAACAATAGATATGGTGCAAATTTAACATGGGAAACGATGCAAGACATCCAGGGAGGAATCTGTTGAAATGGGAACAGCTCAATTACTTATTCAAACATTATGCCTCTATTCGAGGCGGAGAATTTTTTTGTCATTGCTCACGTTTCATTATTTGGACACTTTGAGGAATTTATCTCGGAAGCACAAGAATTTGCATTTCAATTATTTGAAAATGTTGAATTGACCTTTATTTAAATTGATCTGTGCTTAAAGCTTCCGCAAAATACCAAAAATTCTATCAATTTGGGTTGAATTGATTAAAGGATCTTTTTTCAGGATTCAGGATAATTTCTAAGATTCAATGCTGCGCGTACCATCTACTAGAGGATCAAGGAGAAGGCAAAGAAAGCGAATGGAAACTATAACGTTTAGCAAACTGTTATTAGAGTTATACTATTTCAATAAACAAAAACTTTTACAGGAATCTTGAAAAATGTTTGCAATGATGTATGGAATTTATTATTTGTTGAAAGGAATCCTCTTATGGCAGCAAACTACTAGCTTGCTGAATTTCCAGTTGTCGCTTTCTTCCAACAGATGTCCGAAGCTCAGAATGCTCGAAATTCAATTTAAATTTTCCTGTGCTTTAAATGAAAGAATTCCTTTTCGTTTTCTTAAACTTGCTGAAATTTCATAAAACTTACGCTCGCAAAGATATTGCTATTTGATTCAAAAATAGCGAATCTTCGTCGTTCGTTGAAGACGAATCTCTTTCAGTAAGAGCGCGTTTAATTAAAGGAAAATCTAACTTTAGGGGAGATTCGTTTGATGGGAATAGATATCGCATTCGAACGTGTAGTCGATTTAGTTTCCAAACGATGATGATGTTGATGAAGACGATACGTTATGCCACTATTATTACTATCATTACTATTATAATAATATACGGTATGTAAATAATGTTTTTGGCAACCCCCCGATGTCTAATACAAGCATAATGCCGTACGTATATGGGAAGTTTATCAGTAATCAGCTGATTCGGCGCCACCGTGGGGGCGGCAAGCGAAGGAAAAAAAAAACTAAGTGGAAGAAGAGGGATCACCGTGGATCCGGGGCTAGAGAGAGAACGAGAGTTTAGGGATGACTCACTCAACCCGAACGGTAATCCATCACTGTCAGACACCTTATTTCCAATATATATGTATATATAGATATATATAGCATTCTATGATTTTCAATATATGTATATATATATATTTCCCTTTTTAGAGTTTAACGTATAAATGTATCATTACACTTTTAAGTCTTTTGCTTGCCTCGAAAGAAAAAAAAAACGAACAGAAGGTGATAGAAGAGCGCGAGAAAAAAGGAAAGAGCGAGCAATTTGAATGGGAATTATGAAAGAGAAAAAGTTTGTGTTTGATGAAAGAAGGAAGAAAATTCGAACTGAAGTAATATTGAAACGTTTCTCGTCTTTTATTTTTGAATTAACGTTATAATTAAGAACAAGTTTCCTGTGTCTTTTTTGTTTGTCGGAATTATTTGCAAATAACATGTTAATGGTTTTGCATTTTCTTTCCTCACTTAATAATCATCTTTGCATTTCGCGTTATTAATCATCAGTTTGTAATGAAAGAATAATAGCACAAATAATAAACGTATTAATAAGCTAATTCGTATATTTTATTTTTTATTTTATTCAGATACTGAATTCAAAATGCTAAAGTGTATGAATTGTTGTGTCCTATAACTGTACAATAATAATAATGATGATGATAAAATTAATTAATTCGTTAATTAAAAATTACATTTAATTCAGCTGCGAGAATGTATTTACATATAACAATGAATCACTATTCAAATTTAATTAATAATAATCCTCAATTTCTTTTTTAAATTTATTTAGTCTTACTAAGTTGTACATACATTTACATTAAAAACTAAATAGGATTTGCGAATTAGTTTTTCATCTTCTTCATGCTTAATTTTCTTTGCATTAAGTTTACTTATAGTAATAGTCGATGTGCACAGCAGAACAAAAATTGTTTCCTTTTTCGTTATTTGAAAGGATGGTTTCTATTTTTGAATTGTGTTATGTGAAAACGAAAATAAAATTGGTTTTTGAAGAAAACCGTCCTTGATAAGAAAAAAGCAATTATTATTACTATTGTTGTTAAAAAGAAACAATAAGGAGAAGGGAATTAATCCGTTTCTCGGAACTTGTTAGAAAATGGAGTATTAGAGTTAATAGCGGATAATGGTGGACAGGAAAAGGTCAAGGAATCGTAACTTTTTTTTCTCTTCTCATATGTGCTTGGAGGATGGATGGTTGATGCGTTTCGGAGACGTTCTTTGATGCACCAAAGATTTAATTGTCTCTATTATTTATTATGATCCTTTATTTGTTGCTTTCTGTTATGCGTTCCAAGAGACTTTAACAAAAACAGCAAAAGAATTGTCTTTAATCCTTTCTGGTACAACGAAAATGTAATACAATTAAGTAATAACGATTTTTCTTATAAACGAAATCGTCGGATCGTTAGTTTTTGTGTTGGAGTTCGAAGATTGTCTAGTACAATTTACATTTGCTATTATTATCAATAATAATTATAAGATCGAATCGTCGCGTTCGTTATGCAATTAAATTATTTACAAAATAAAAATATACGTATTTCAAGAAGAATTCAATTCGTTTTAACGAATACGCTTAAGAGTTTAACAGGCTATATCACAACCTTCGAGACGCTAAAAAAAAAAAGGTTCAACGTGTTAGATTCTTTCCTTCGTGGACCCTGTTAAACTGTTAATGCCAACAAATAACTCGCAACATATCAAATATATTGCAAACGCCATATAAAGGGAACGGAAACAGAAACAAACAAAAAAAAAATACAAAAGTAAGAAATAACCAACAAACGTTACGCCGCCTCCGCCGCACTTGAACTTCACGGGCGGCCAAAGGGATTAGAAATAATCAACAATTTACGCGTACAATCAATCACTGCTCGTACGAGAGTCGTAAAGACAATAAGTAAAATAAACCATTAATCGCAATATAACCTATACAAGTCGACGAAGACGACTCAACAAACGTCCGCGTGACGCCGGCAGCGATCGATCGTGCCGCCGTCGCATCAAATCTGATAGTACTCCGGCGTGTAGTCGTTCGCCAGGTTGCTCAAGAAGTTAAAGTCCGACGAACTGTTACTGTTCTCGCCCGTCACCGTCACCGTCGACGGCGGGCACGCGACTTGCGTCTGGCCGTCGCCGCCGCCGCCCGTCGGCGCCGGATAGAACTGCTGGAAACTGTTGTACGTCTCGCTCGAGTCCGTCTGCACGCTCGTCGGCGGCGTCATGATCGCCGCGGTGCTGTTCGCGTAGACGTCCGGCGGCGCACCGCCCAGGTACGCGGCGTCGGTCGTCGACGCGGTGTAAGCGGCCGCCTCGTAGTAACCGCCCTTCGCCACGTAGTCGCCCTCGACTTTGTGCATCTGATGCATCGCCTCGTTGTAATACGGTTGTTGCTGTTGTTGATGTTGCTGTTGCTGTTGTTGTTGTTGTTGGTCGTGGCCCATGTGGATGGCGCTGTTGTGCATGTGCGCGCCCATGTTGTCGGCGCCGTCGGTCGGGTACATGCTCGCGGCCGGATACCCGTAGTGATTGTACGATTGGTCCGATTGGTAACCCTGCACGTACGCCGCCGGCTGATTGTTGTTCATGTTGTAGGCGTCGGTCTTGTTGTAATTGTAGTATTGGTTCGCATACGCGTGGTGGTAGGATTGTCGGTTGGCGCCGTTGTTGTTGTTGTTACGCAGCCTCCCGGCGCTCATTTCCGCCGATCGCGCTTGATTCCGTATCGTGTACGGTTGCCCGCTGTCGTTCAGCGACGGATGATCCGGATTGTAAATGTCCCCAGTCGCGTAGCCGGCCTGCACTTGATGATACTGCTTGTTATGTCTGCTGTCGCTCCGACTGCTGTTGTTGTAGATCTGATTGTTCATCTGATATTGGTTTTGGAACTGGTGCGTCGTCGTCGTCGTCGCGGTCGTCGTCGTGCCGCGCGCCGCGAACGGCGGCACGCTGTTGTTGTTGTTGTTCGATAGGTTTTGTATCGTGACCGTGGCCGAGGCGACGGCCGTCGCCGTCGTGGGCGACGCACGCTGCAAATGCGGATAGATCATGGTGCCGGCGTTGTTGGGGTTGTTGGTCGCGGCGAGAGCTAGCGTTGGCGTGGCGCCGACGGCGCCCGTCGGCGGCGTCAGATTCTTCGCGCCCGCTTTGCCGTCGATCGCGTCCTTCTGGTTCGGCGACACCTTGCACGTCGAGACCTTCCTGCCGTCGCCGCTCGCGCTCGGCGAGTTCCGTCGCGTCTCCGACTTCGTCGCGGCGCCCGTCGCCGCGAGCGACTTCTTCAGCCGGGGCGACGTTTGCGCGCTTCCGTTGTCCTCGTTCGATCGCGAATCGTCCTCCGCCATCATCTTATCGAACGAACCGGAACTCGTCACACTACTCGCCCCGTTACTGTTTGTATTGAAACTTGTGTTATTGTTATTATTGTTATTGGTCGCACTAGGTGTATTATTATTGTTTCCACGTGACGTTCCTAAATCCGGCACGTCCTCGTGCGAACCGCATAAACCGACTGTAGGCATTTCACAGCCTTGACAGCTTTTCTTTGACATTTCATCATCTAAAAATTTATCAGACATTTTAACACTCTTGCCACCGTCACTAGTTATAGAGTCTTTATCATCACCGTCTTCACCTTGTTTCCCAATCGTCTGACGTTTATGCTTCATCCGCCGATTCTGGAACCAGACTTTTACCTGAAACGTGAATTTCGCAAAATCAATACACGTGGCACACGATTAATGCTCGTCGGACGAGTGAAGATATCACGGCGGAACGTACTTGTCTCTCGGTGAGATCTAGCGAAGCGGCGATTTCTATCCTCCTCGGTCGGCACAGGTATTTGTTGAAATGGAACTCTTTCTCTAACTCTAACAATTGCGTGTTCGTGTATGCGGTACGTAGACGGCGTGGCAAACCGTTTTCTGGAATTAATAACGAGGAGCAGTTTTAGTTTTCGATAAATGGTACGTGTCGAAGAGATTGTGTGATTGGCTCTACGTGAATGTGGTTCCGTTGCTTCGTGTCGTCGTACGCACGATTTTCTGATTGCGAATTGTTCTCGTCTACGTTCTCGGGAATTGAGCGAATAATTTGTGCAACGATCTCGACGGTTTCCCTTTTAATCATAACGTTTCGGTTACCTATGTTTTATTATTGTATCACGTGTGGCGTGTGTAGGGGTAATAAGACCGAAAGTGCATTAAACTATTCCCATCATATTTTCCTTATGGTCTGCGCGTTTCTTTCCTTATTTCTTTTCCACGTTTTTTTGCTCGAAATTAATAGGATCATTTTTTTTTTGGTTTGTACAAGGGAAAAAAGGGCGACGGGAAAGTTATTCCCAATTGAATTCAGTCACAGTACAAACAGAAATTATTCAATTTTAATCAAATAAATTGTAATGCTTGTCGATTATCATTCGATCGAATAAATGCGCAATAGACGAATTACGTGAAACGAATTGCATGTTGTTAATAATTTGGCGTGTTGTGCCAATAACAATCATAATAATGGTAAATAAATTAAAATTTGTTAATGTCGCTTTAATTAAATTTTAATAGTAACATTTGCGTCGAGTAGTTTCTTACGGTTTAGAAAAAGGGTCCAACACACGAATTAGATGTTTCCAATTTCCGAACTAGATGGATCTATATCAAGGTATTTGTTGGAAATTAGTTTCGAAAGGGAGATGGAAATAAAGGACGTAATGCTTTCAATATAATTATCATTGATCCGACCAATAATGGATGGAATTCTCTTTGCCCTGCACCACCGCCTTTTGCTCCAATAAATTTTTCATTAAATTTACGGCAACAATCATCATTATTATTCTGATGATTTTTAATTACAATTCTGCTTCATGAAAGTATTGTTATTACATAATAATTATTTAATATTTGTTCAGCGACAATTTTATAGCGTTTGATCACGAATAATAGCGAGTAGTTTATGCGAAATGAAAAAATAAAATAATAATTTCAAGGCTCCCCAAAATTGTCCGTTTAATAATTAGACGTAATTTCCGATTATTATCGGTCAATTTTTGCTAAAGAATAACGACAATTATACGAGCGACAACAACAAAGTTTATTTACGCATAATTTGTTTGCAATTTTCTAATAGCAAAATTGCTAAATCTGTGTTATTTTATTTGCGTTTCGTTTAACGAGAGAATAGCCGCAAACCGTGTGTAGATATGTTTGTTGTTTTGCACGGTTTATTACAATGGCATTTTCTCGGATTTGTGCAAAATACATTGTGCGTTCCATAAGCCAAAAGATCATGCTCCTCATCTATTTGACTAATCGTCATAATCACTCACGTTTCTTCGGCGAAACAGAAATTTATTTAAATTGTTCTCAATCTATTACGATTACGGCGTTTCCGCGTGCAAAAATATACATTTTCCACGTGTAAAAGGAAGTAATAATAACGACATTTTAAATGCACTTTAGTCGAGCAGTAAAATTTCCAAAATTCCGCAGAAAAACGTACTTTCATATGAAGAAGTCATAAAAAGGAGGGCGAACGAAGAAAAAATTTATAGGAGTTGAAGGATGAAAAGGAAGAAAAAGAGAAGTAAACGTTGAAATGGATCCTAAATCGGGTAATATTTCTTTTGACAAATGGAGCCGTGGACTTTCTCATAACGTCAGAAGAAGAAAGAGCAGTCAGCCGGCTAGCAATGATTTTGATATGAAAGCTAAGGAGATGTGCATGGTACGAGGAAAAGAAGGGCAACTTTATACGCGGAAAAAGAATGATGTATTGTAATAGTAGTAGTAAGTAGTAGTAGCAGAGAGCGTAGGAGAATATTTGAATGTTATGGATTATGAAATGTGTTCGTTCTTCGTACAAATGCTGCAAATGAAATAGCATCTGTTTCCTTATTACTATCTACTTATACGCGTCTATGCATGTGTATGCTCTACGTATAACATAATATTGGATAAACTCAAATTGCATACATATTTCTATTGTGTGTGTCTTCTTACGTTTTCCCCCTTTTTCATCGATGTTTAATGAAAAGGAGAAACCCCTTTGCCATCTTCAACCGAATACCAGGAACCATTAGCGTATCAACAAACTAAGAAAATCCCCAACATCCTCATCACTCATCTAATTATTATTCCTCCTATTGTTTTTTCTTTATTTGTTTGGCAGGCCCATTTTTTGTTGTTCTCCTCCGGTATTATTCTAACCGGTGCCACGACATTTGAAAGATGTGATATTTTAAGACATGCCACGTACTAATTCTCGTATTTCCTTCTCTCTCCCACTCTCGACTTTTGGCATTTCGTATCAGTCTCAGCGACATTTCAGTAGCACGGCAAAAAAAACTTGAAAATTACCGTAAAATATTTTAATAAACTATATTTTAGAAAAAAAAAATTACAACTTTCAACAACAAACTGAAAGCGTCGAAGAGAAAAAGATGGAACGCAGCGATTCTGGTTGCCTTTTTTACATTGTATTATATTTATTATTAGAGTTCATTGGCTCTAACTTTATTCCTATAATAATAATAATAGTACAACGTTATTATTGACGTGAAACATCATACACGATTCCCACCAATAATAATAACATCAAACAACAACAACGGCCATAGCAAAGAAAGAAGAAAGAACGAACCAACAACAACAACCGACTGGCTTGGATGGACTTGCATTCGTACAAAATTGTATATAATTACGTATTTCCAGTTGTATTTTATTTTTATGAAAAAGGAAAAAGATTATGATGGTGTACAAGCGTATACGTATACGTCATAGGGCATATCGTGAGATGCATATCACGGTTTCGCTTCTTTCTTTCAACTTCGAAACGCTAAAAGTGAGACGAAACAATACGAAGAACAAACTACAAACAGAAACGAACGGAAAAGAAAACAACAACAACAACACACGAGGCCCCGACGAATTCGACGCTTTATTTGCTATTTAACCAAAAGATCAACATTATTATTACCGATATCGTTTCAGTTTTCAGCCGGTAAATAATACACCGTTTTCAGTGTTGGATGTTACGAAGAGAAATTGTCGAGAAACAACAACAACAACAACAGAAAATAAAAATGATTTACCTTCTCGCATGCAACAGCAATTTATTGGATCGATGCTCTAGAATAATAACGCTAACTGCAAACAGCCGAAGAAAAAAAAATTTGTTGTGGAAGGGAACCTAAGAGAATAATAACAGAGGGATTTTTTTATCCGCTTTATTTTACATATCGTTTTAATGATTTTTTTTTCATCCACGTTCGTTGTACTGTGATTAAATGACAAACTAAAATTTCTGAAGCAATTCGCGTTTGCAGCTTAAGAAATTGCGTTGGTGTCCTTTTGAATTGGCAAATCGTTAATGACAAATGATCAATTTCACCGTACGATTGCAACATTTTGAAATGAGCGAGAAATTGGCGTCGGCAATTTATTTATAACCACTCTTTTGACAATTTTTTTTCTCTCGACTCTTCTTCATCAACACCGCCTCCTCCACGAACTCTAAAAGTATTTCAAACATAACGGCCAAAACTAATGTAATCAACGTCACGTATCCACCGTCTAATCTGTCATCTTCCACTCCAACTTGCGCTCATCTTATTGGATCACTTTTCTGCATATGTTTACTTTACTCAACTCTATTTACTAGAAAACAACGGAGCAAACCATCTCTCGTTCTTTTTGTCCCTCTTCATTTCTCCGTCTTTCTCGTCAACGCACAAATTCGTGTTGCATTAAGAAAAAAAGTATCGGCAGAAGAAGAGAGGAGGGCAAAAAAGAAATGATCTCTTACGATAATTAATTTGTCGAACCGACTCTCAGCTCTTCTCGGTAACAGTAATCGATCTATTTTACTCGACCGTCTTCGCTCGTCTCCCCCCTTTTCGAGCCACCCTTAAAAAACGTACCCTACCATTTGCTATTCATTCAAGGAGCGCGCGAGGGCGAGAGGATCGGATTTAATATTTATGCAACTAGAACGTGAAACGAATGGGATTTGTTAAAGAGAGAATCGTTCATTTACGACTGTTTAAACACTTTTCCCAACTATTTATATAATCCGGATCGAGTAAAACCGCCTCGATCCGGATCGCGTCCGGACTACCGCATTCGTTCGTCGTTCCTCGTTCCGGTGTCTTCCGGGCGATCGATGTTTGTTAATCGAGACGTATTAATTAGCGGTTAATCGAAACGGCTTCATCAATGGGAAATTGTTCGAAACTCTCGGGCGCGGAACGTATCGGGATCGATCGATCGCGGATCCTTTAAGGATAATATGCGAAGGGATGGACTTTTTTCATAACTTCCATATTCCACCCACCCCTTCTGCCGACGTTTACGTGCGTTTTACGAACAGAAAAAATTATTGAAACCGGAAGCTTCGGCCCCGACCTCTCTCTCTCTCTCTTTCTTTCGCTCCCCCATCGCCCTTTCCCTCGAAAAAGCCCTCGCACAAAGTGGGTCGCGAAATTTTCCGAAAAAAAAAACGAAACCCTCTCGCTCTCCCTCTCTCTAATTCGCATTCACCCTATATAACACATATATATTTAGGGTTTGTTTGCGTGATTGACGTATTCCTCATCAGTATTCCGGGCTCGTGATTGGACAGACGGAGCTGTCAATCAAAAAGTTTTGTATGCGCCTCCCTTCTTGTAGGGTGTACGGCGGCCGTAGTTTGGTTAGGCGAGGGAGGCCGTCGAGGATCCTCGCTCCGTTTCTCGCTCGGTTTCTTCGACAACCCTCCCGAGCGACCAAAAAATGAATACCAAAAAAAGGAAAGAAATAGGAAGCCGAAGAATTCGTATGCAACAACCCCCTGAACCACCCGCCGAAGTAGTCAGTCAGTCCGCACGATACAACGACGTGTATTGGAATATTTGCTTTTCTTTTTTTCATTATAATTCTTCGTTTTCGCCGTCGTCGTCGCTTACCGATTTTAATACGCGGCATAAAAATTAAATGGAAATGTCGGAGTTCTTCCGATGGGTGGATTGGCGGTTGGAGTCGGTGGCGGTGACGATTCTTTACGTTTGCTCCCTTTTGCTTTCGAATAGAGCCGTAGAATGCGAGGAGAGACGAACGAGAGGACGAGGGAGCCGTGCCAGCGAGGAATCATAACGTGATAAAAAAAGAAAACGGGGAGGACGCGGGGCGGAATAGACGGCGGAGGAAAATTCAATTGAAATTTTTTTTAAACGATTTTTAAAACCGATTCACTTCTCTCGCCCGTCCTCTCGCTCCCGCGGTTCGAGAAACGGAGAAAATGTCCCGTTCCATCAGCTGTATTTTTTTTTGCGGCTCCTTCTTCGGCACTACTTCAAATCTATTCCATGCGTCCTCTCCGTGGATGCGTAATAACAGCGTTGAACGTTATTTATTCAACGGACGGATGATGATAAACCGGCTTTATGTATCTCTTGCGCGTGAAAGGGAGATGGCTACGAGAGAAGGGTCTTCCGGCAACGTTTACATCCGGCCACTATTTCGTCCTCTCGCTGTCATCATACTTGCTTTTCTCTTTTTTTGTTGTTGTTCATACCCGTTCTAATCATAAATATTTATATGCGCCTTTCTTCTCTTCTCGCGATGCAATTCGCAATCTTTGACCGTTGACAAAGTCGCCTTAATCATCGAACGTAATGTTCGCGCAATTAAAGTAACGGCACGAACTAAACGAGATGCGTAATGTATTTTTAATAGGCGACCCTTTGCAACGCGAGTTTAGGGTTAATTGAAAGAGAGATTGTTATGCAGGTAGGGATCTCGGATCGGAATTGAGCAACCTTCGTCCCGTTGCCGTTTCTTTTCTGCCGAAAGAAAATTGTAATCATTATAAGGGAATCAGTAGTAGAAATTCCGATGCGAATCGAAGAGAGAGAGAGCAAATTATTAGCGCAAGAAATGGTTTAGCAGCAGCAAGAAAGAAAAAACGAGGAAAGAAATGAACGCAGGAAGCGACGAGCAAGTGTAGGGAGAGAGCGCAGCGCATTCACCATTATTATTACCATTGCCGCCGCTATCGTCATTATCTTTGCGACTTTTTCTCCACCATCGAGGAGCTCCCACTTTTTTATCGTTTAGTTAAAAGGGAATTGTAAAACATACATATACACGAAAAGGAAAAATGTATAAAACGTACAGGGGACCAGAAAGACCGAATAAAACGATTCTCGATGTAAAAGTTTCGAAACCATTAAAGATTCGCCGAGCAAAAAAAAAAACGACAGCGCGCATACTAAAAGAATGAGATAGAGGACGGAATGAAACGGGGCACGAAAGAAGAAACGCGCGCTGGCGAAAGAAGTAAAAAAGCGGGCGAGGGGGTGGAGGATGGGCGAAAGGAGGAAACAAATTTCTTGATAATTTGAATATGTGGCTGAAGAAGTAAATCTTTCGGGTACAAGATGTTTTTATCGTTCGCTCCGCCGCCGCCGTCGTCGGCGTCGCCCGCCGTTTGTCTCCTTCTCGCTCGCTCATTGCTCCATCCATTCGCGAGGAGGACCGGCGAGATGGGGGAGAGCCGAAACGGCACGGAACGGAGCCCCCCGTGCATGTAGATTAAAATCCCGACCGCAACAACGTAACGCCACCGCGAAAGCTAAATATAATGCTGCGGCACGGCTCCATCCCTCTCCGACTACCGCTTCTTCCGTCTTCACTCATTGTTATAAATCTCCGGCAGGTCCGCTTCTTCAGCCACGACGCGATAATAACGTTTAACGAAACTCTTGCTCCGTATAACTTGCCAACGTGATTCCCTTCCCTCAACGCTTGTTTCGCCACGGTTTTGCTTTAATTCATAATGCACCGAAGCAATTTCCTTTGAATCCATTTTTTGGCCGTCGTCGTTCTAAGCGCAGAAGAAGTCGTTGCCGCCGCTATTATTGAAACAAACGGACCTTACGCGGGCCTCTATTGAAATATATAAAACCCTTTATCTAAAGTTTCGAATGGGTCAAGAGAATAAAGTACTTTCGCCACGTTAAAGTTGTCACATCACGGTAACGGTCAGATAAGGACCGACGCCGACGTAATAATAATAATAATAATAACGACGTTGGTAATAATGATAATAATATGGTGCGAACTGTGAAGTAAGGGATCTACCACAAGAACGACCATCTAGATTATGCATGCTAATAGAATGACCGCTGACCGCTCCGGTGGCGACGCCACCCTCGAAGGTGCGGGGGCGAAGCGAACATTCTCTCCTACCATTGCGCCATTCTTCTTCTTTCGGCCACCTTCATCTTCTCCTTCCGGTTGCGGCAAAAACAAGCGGAGCGTTTCCTCTCTTTTTGCAATGTTATCGCACGGTCCCTTACTTTTGCACACGTATACATCGCATCGTTTCGCGCTGTGCAAAACGAAAAGATCCGGTCTGCGTCGATAACAACAAAACGCTCGTAATGTACAAGTAATCGTCGGGAGTTTGCGAATTGGACAATTAAACGGCGAAATAATCGCTCGCAGATAGATTAGGGCGTCGATAATTGTTTTTCGAATGCGAAAAGAGAGCGAGAGCGAGAGAGAGAGAGAGAGCGGGAGAGAGAGAGAGGGCGGATAATGGCGTTAATTAATAACACACTCGACTTTATTAACCGGATTTGAATATCGGTTCCAGATAAACGAATTGATATCGATGGGAGATTCGCAAGCGGCAGAGGAAAGCGAATAAAATCGCGCTTTTCGACTTAATCGATTGTACGGATTGCGTATTATTCCGCGATGTGTACGAGCAACGCGATAAAGCGAGAGGGCACGACTGAGCGCCGCGCCATAAATCGCAATCCGGCAACGGTCCCTGTCAACGGCTTACTCGCAAATTGCTACTTGGCGAATAATATATCGTACGCGAATCTCTCCATTATATATCATTATGACGATGTGCCCGGGCGCAAATCAACAAAACTTGTTGTAAAATGGTAAGACTGCAAATTTAACCCCTCTCGAATACGACCACTCGAAACACGAATCGAATTAACTAATTTTCATAATTACACGATTTTCGAATTAAATATCGCCCCGTTATTTTATTTATTATTCGGCTAAAACTTGAGGGCGTAGCGCAAAGTACGTAGAGAGATGATAAATTTGCCGGGCCGACATCATCGTCGTCGGCGTCGTCGTCAAGTGTGCCGGAGCGAAAGGGAGCCTCTTTGGTAGGGGACGAAAAATATGATCGTGGACGGGCAGAGAAGGAAAGAGCGATGTAATAACGAAAGGGATGATGATGTGGAGGATAGTGACGTTGTTTGCTGGCAGAGGCTGACAAGAAGAGCGACAAGAGCGACGGCGGCGGTCGAGGGAGCCGCAGGGTAAAGCGGCCGTGACTTAATAGATAGGAAAAACGTACGTATACATGTACGGTGTATAGGAGAAGAGATAGCGAGAGGGCGCAAAAACCGCCATCGCATCTACTGCTCGCAAACTTTTTACGTGCATTTTTCCACGAAGCGAGATCTTCCTTACATTCATTTTTTTTTCCTTCTTCGCATCGCCCGCTCATCTCGATCGTTTTCTTTCTTCTTCCTCATTTCTGCCCTCGAGCAATCCGTCCCTTTCCGGCTACGTGCCGTTCTGCCATTTTTTTCTCCTCTCGTCAAAAAGTCCAGTCTCACTGCCCGGATTCGGCGGGAGCTAGGAAACGATGGCGGTTGTTGGGAAATTCCTTTCGGTTCCGGACGAGATTTTTCGTCTGCGTTGCTTTCGTCCGAAAACGTTTCCCCCCCCCCCCCCTCCCCCCCCGCGAGTCACTTGTACGGAATCTTTGTACGCATTTCGTGTAGTAAATTCCGTTTGCGTTAAACGATTAATAATACGATTTTCCACGGAGAAAAAAGAGAAGGAAGACGAAAAGAAAAGGAGGTCGATGTTATCTCCAATAATGAAAACTCTCAACAACAAGCGTTTTTTCTTCTTGCGCCCTCGAACGTTATTGTTTAGCCTCCAAACGTTGATTAATGACATTATCTCGGCTACATCTTCATTTTTGCCGGTCGCGTACGTACAAGACTAATGAAAATGGTACGAGCAAGATTATTGGCCACAGTCTCTTCCTCTTATGCAATTTCCGTTTGAAAACGTCGTTTTTTTTCGGGGACGTATTTGAAAATGCTTATTGCCCTGCCCCATATTTGCTGTTTATACATTTTTTTCATCGTTTAATTCTTTGATTAATCATTCGCAGCATAATAAAATCCGGCTCGGCCCTTCGCCTATCGATGGCAAAATGCACGCTTCCCTCGCCTCCTCGGCAGACAGTTAAGGGACGGTTATATAGATATCTCGTGCTGTGGAGATGATAGTATTATTAATAGTGGGTGTCTGGTTCGATGTAGTTTATGTATGTATGCGCTATAAGCGGGTTGATGTGCAAGTCATTCTACGTCACTCTTTTTGGCTCCCGTTTGTTCCCATTGATCGATACACGCGGCCCGACATTCAGTGTCATCATCGCATTACATTTTTTTTCCCTTCCATTCGCGTTCCTTCCTCGTCCTTCCCGTTCGTTCTTGCTGTCGATGATGACGAAGACGATTTTCTTCGTCAGCCATAAGAGATTTAGTACTAGCGGGTGTCGTGGCGGTTGGCGAACGAAAGAGGAGGGCGAAGGACGGATCTTGCTGTGTATGGTACGACGATGACGAAGAAAATGAGCTACAACGGGAAAATTATTTACATTTCTTAACTCGCCTTCTTCGACTAACAATTTCTTTTTTCCGGTCTCGCTCTTTACTTTCGTTGCCGCTATTACTACACACTGTAAAGCGTTAGATGATGAATGAATCGCGAACTAGATGCACACTGAGCAACTAATCATACACTATCAATACTAATTATAAATGAGCGATTAATTTTAAACACCTTGAAAGCCAATAATTAACATTTTTTAGTGAAGTGTTAATGCGGGGATACCGTACGGAATAATTAATGAATCACAAGTTGGATATGATCCCGATCTTTATTATTATTCTTCAACGTCCATCCACCACTCACTCAACGTAACCATTATTATTGCTGTTACTCGTCAAAATTATTAATCTCTCCTACGTTTCACTTCTTCGCAAGTTTCTCCCAGCGCTAGAGGTTAAATCGCTCTTCTACGTTTATTATCGAACACTAAAAGTAAAAAAAAAAGCGAAAAGAGAAGAATGAAAATATTTAAAACTAATCGCGCCATAAACGTAAACACATAGTAAAAGTAAATGAACCTTACACAAGTGGGTAGTAAACCGTTTGCCCTCCTCCTCTTCCTTCGCTTTTTTGTCTCTATTCGAGGGGTGTTCTTTATGGCCCTTTCCTTTCACTTATAACTTAAAACAAACTGCCCTAATGTAGGAGTAGCGTAGCGAGAAAATCTGTTCCGATTCTTCGTTTTTGGGCATTCGAAACGAAAAACTTGCGCTACTGTACAGTGTTTGTGTGTTTGCTTATTTATTATATTAAATGGTGTCGGATAAACGCTTGTCAAAATCGTGAGTGTGCAGGATCCCGGGCGCAGAGCCGGAGGTGAGAGTTCGCGGCGAGTTGGGAATGCTGCCGGTCACTGTGGGATCAATTCATTATACCCGAGAGGGTCGGAATTGCATCGTCATCCAGCTCGTCCGATACGTTAGGATAAACAGGAACCGAACAAAATAAAAATGAAAATGAAACTGTGGAAGGGCGGAAGCGCAATAATAAAAAAGTTGTTGGTAAAGAGTTTCTTTCACTTTGGTCGCTGGCCATCTAAGCGGGTCTCATAAGACGTGTGGGCGATTTTGCACGTATTCGCGATCAGCGATTTGCTCTAATCACTTTTCGAAAAAGGAATATTAATGAACGATTCGAGAACTAGTAAACTTTTGCGTTGTTGCACTGTAAAGTCTTTAAACGTTTCGCTTTTTTCTTCTTCGACGATAAAGAACAAAGTGAGTGTAAAGTACATTTAAATGTCAACAGGTTTTTCGTTAAATTTTGATAGGAAATAACATTTTGTTATTATTATCGTGATTGATGACCAAGAAATACCATAATTACGAGGCATTCTTAGAAGTATTGGAAAGTTGAAATCAATTAGCTAAAGACATATTTGTGTGTACCTAGGTACATGTATGTACGCGTTTAATATTTTCAGTTTTCTCTCTCTTCGTCTTCGAAAGTGCCACGGCGTGTTCGAGCACGAAACGTGTACGGCGAAATATTTTATTAACATTTTGCTGGTTACACAACCACCGCATAAAAGAAGAGCAAGAACGTAATCTTCTAATTACCGATTTTAATTAATCATCGCGATCCCTTCAATAACTTCCTCTTTATGTAATACGCATCGCAAGAGCTTCCAACGTTCAATCGACCGTAGAAACTCACCTACCGACGAGAATTGAATACATTGTGTTTAAAAATGGCATTTCTTGTTGCTTTCGCATTCTCCTTTAACGGAACGCTGCTTCGAAATTATTGCCTCGCGCCATAATCAGCACAAGTCATTAAGTTCCCACTGTTTATTCATAATTCCTGAACGGAATTACGCCGCATATAAAATATTTAAGGGAACAGAAAAACGAAGCGAGATAGAGGACACGAAGGAAATAGACGAGCGAAATAAAAATGTAGGAACGCGGGGCTGGCGAATCTTTCCTTTAACTTTCGGCCACCCCTCGCTCCGGAAGACGGCAAAACCTCCGCGAATATGCAAAAGAGGCGGCAGTAGCTGCGGCGGTGGTAGTGGAGGGCGATGGGTAATTAACTGCAATATTTTCTGCTCGCTTTTTTCGCAGTCGTTTCGCCGAGAGATACGGGCGAAAACTTTAAGAAATGTCAGCGATCCAATAAAACGCCACGGTACATCAAATTCATCGTGCAGCGTTCTATTTTAGCGATTCTTTCGGACCATCTTGCTGCGTTCCGATCGGGCGATGGAGTTAAGGAGAAAAGCAACCCAATTAGATGGCATAATGATGATTGCGCGATGGTAAAGTGGATGAGGAACGGTGCAAAAGGTTCGGTCTCGGAGGAGCTGTTAATATGCAGGAGACGACGAAGTAGAAGAATATAAACGCGAAAAGAAACGAAACAAAAACATAAACGTTAATCCACTATCAGGCAGTTTTCAAGGATTATTTGTCAATATTACCCCACCGAAAGTTGGCTTTAGAAAAAGAGTGCTCCCACACCGACGGCCCTTAATGAATCCAGCATAATAAAACCCCATTTAAAAGTCATTTCTCTACTCCACTTATTTAGTGCTCGCTCTCTTTCCATCTCGCGCTTTTAGCTCCTTGCACCCCAACCCAGCAGAAACTTATAAAATAGAGAGTAGATAACGAAAACGAGGAGTATTTAAAAATAATCGAGATAACAATAATGGCCGAGCGAAGAAACAAGAAGTGGCAAAAGTGGCTGCTTAACTTTTATATTCCAACAAGTTAATAAAACTCGATATAAACGTGATACTAAAACCGTTATTGCGCTTCGAACGGTTCCATTTTTGCAACCCGGAAAGCTCGCCGAGCGTCTTCCAATGTTTCCGTTATTGAACATCGCAGTCCGTTTATCGATCATTTAAATTTCGAAAACGCACTCTCTCGAGCCACTAGCCTACTTCCTAGATGACCCTTTTTGTAAGAGAATGCATCTCTATTCAGCAAATTGCACGAGGGAAATGAGTAATTAGAGAAATTTATTGCTCAACTGCGACAATTTGCCCGATTTATTGCAAGAATCGTAACCGGCCAGAAGAAATTAATTAATTATGCATCGGATGCGCGTTATTAAAGAAGCGACTCCGTGCGTTATCTAAGCAAATATGATTGATCGATCGTTGCTGTAAGCACGAACTGGATGACTGGTCACCGTTCTGCCGGCCTTTGGTCTCGTTTGCTACCGCATGACTCGGCGAAAGTGTTAGCGTTAACAATGAGTGATAAAAGACGCTTTAAGACTGCTTAAACTATCTTTGACCTGCCGAAGAGTTTTGAAAATTCGCGTGTGAAAGATGTTAAAAGAAAGAATTAAATCATTTCGTCGAACGAACCTCTAGCAACAATCTGCGTCGTTTAGCACCGATTGCGTAGTGAATGTCGAGCGAAATAAATCGCGACGGACTTTGAATGATGCCGCCTAATTTCCTAAATCATAAATCTAATATAAACGTTTCGGGTTGACCGTGTCTTCGCAGGAAATTTGTCAAAAGACGAGAAAACGTATCCGTGTCATCCTGCTCTGCCACACAAAAATGTACACGGAGAAGTATGACGTTTCCGTTATAAATGATGCGAAGAGGAATTCAATTTTATTCCGCGAAATTAAATCGGCTTCAGATGGAAGAAGTTGAAGATGATGGCAATAAAAGAGACGGGGACGATCGAAAGAACTGTTCGAAATGATGCGATAGGATAATTCTGTCTATAATACTTTACCGTCCTCCGCCAGCGAGGACCAACTTCCTCGTCCACTTACTCCTTGGGCTTCACCCTTTCATAATTAAAAAAAGGCAACGTTATAATGTGTACGAGGGAGACGAGCGCTTTCGAAGCTATGCGTCGAAGATGGAATTAGAAATGAAAAATGCGACGTAGCAGCAGCAGCATCTGTTTCTATCTGTGTGTATTTATTCGCGAGAGGGGTGGCGAATTGGCAAAAACACAAACGGGGGCGAAGGGGTGCGCGAGGGTAGGTCAATGATGTCGATATGATGACGCGTCACCTTGCGGCTACAGATTGATTTATGACGGTTCGTGCGGATTAATTAACGGGGGGAAAACGCGCGGACACGACGCCGAAATCCGGGACGCCGCCGCCGCCGCCGCCGTCCTCTTCGAATGATACACGTGGAACGACTTTGCTAACTACCATTACGACGACGTAATCCGCTAATATTGCACAACGTTTTCGCTGAAAAAGAGAAGGGCAACACGGCGAAAGAGTCCGTCCATCCATCTTTCGGGAAGGAGACGACGCGGAACCGAAGGAGAAAGACAAGCGATGGGGATAAAAACCGTCGTGTCCCATAATTGTTTCTTGCACGTTACCGATTCAATCATCAATCACCGATGTAAGGACGATCTTTGCCGTTCTCTCGAAACAATCCACGGCGCGAGGAGGAGCGTCCTCCCGTCGAGAGCGGCCTCTGTTGCACTTTTCCTCGCCACTCACGTCCTGTTTTTATCCTCTCTCTGGATTGTCATTAACGAAATGCAGTTTAATTCTTCGCTTCTTTTCTTCTTGCTCCTCCAACTACACGGAGTGTTTCTTACCATCGCCACACACCGTTAGCTCGTATAATTCTACCTTCACTGGATGTCATTATTAGTTTTTTTTTTGTGCTGCCGTTTCCTCAAGTTGAAGGAAAAGAGAGAGAAAAAAATTAGCAACTCTCTTGTTCCGTACGAGCAAAACGAGAAAATGTCAGATTAAATTCCATTTAAGTTGCATTACGTCGAAACACGAACAGGATCCGGATTATTAATTTCTTCTTCGTATCACTCAAAGGCTTCTCGTACGAATGGTTCGGTGAGATATTTGGCGTGAAATTTGAAATTTATCGGGCAGGTGTTCGGTGTTTTATCAGGGAAAAAAAACCTCCAAGTCGCATTGTTGCCAATGATGATGGTAATTATGTCGGTGATGTTAACGAATGAACGTTTATAAATCTCTCTTTACGTTTGACGATTATTCGAGTTGTGACATTTAATTCAATGGCGTTTTAATTAAAGTTAAATCGAAATTAAAAAAAGAATGCTATTAATTAATAGCCCTGTGCATTATATTGCGATCTGTATTGCTTCATGTGCGAGTGCGAGGGAGACGGATTTCTTCTTCGGTTTTTCTTCGTTTCTGATCTATCGCAACGGACACACCGATGGCATTGATGGATAAACGCTTCTTTTGGCGGTCCCTTAATGAAGTTTGTAAATTGTTTCGGGTCTGCTCTACAATTATTTAGGGTACGAAAAGACGATGTATAGAGACGTGTAAAAATCGACGTAAATAATATCTTACAAATAAAGAAAATGGTCAAAGAACGGCGAAAGAAGTAAATGCGAGACAAGAAGAAGAGAAATTATTTTGTTTTCGAAAATAGTAGATCGCTTTCTTGTTGTTGGTGGGAGTGAATTGTTTTATTCAATTGACTAATTAGGGGTATTTTGTTGTTTCGAGTTGTAGGGACAAGGGAAAACCTGTTTGTTTCAATGTTATTAATAATCAGTTTCGCCTGAATAACACTTTCGAAAATTTAATTGCCTTTCTCTAAGGCATTGTTTCGGCTTTAGTCCTACGTGTTCGATCAAATTTCCCTTCGACAACAACAATTACAAGTTTATAAAAATAAAATTCTTCAACGTGTTCAACGGTTTCGTATTGCCTCTTTCTGCATTTGCTACTTTTGATATTCTCCCGAAGATAGTTTCAGTTTCCAGGAACACAAAAAAACGGGAGTCACAATACCATGATTCTTATTAATCATCAAACATCGTTCGTAAGAAGAACAATTTCCAGAAGCAATCTTTCCAATCTTTAACACGCCCGAATTTTGTGAAACAATAACATTTTGATTCCCTATCGCGAAAGGAAAACCATCATTTTTACAAGGCGAACGAAATTAAATTTAAGACAACGTCGATTATTAATTACACGCCTTGAGTTTACATCGAATCGCACGAAAAGATTGTGCCTCAACCGGATTCAAACCAGAATGATGAAGAGAATCAGTCTGATTGCGATAATTTCCATTATTATTGTTGTTGCTATTAAGGCATCCGACCAATTGCGTGAATTTGAACGGGCAGCCTCAATCTGCTTTCGATTTCAAGGTGAACAACAATTTACTGACAAACAAATCTACGGAAAAAAGTGATTTTCTCTATTTATTTTCATTTATTTATAATAAATGCAATTATTTGCGGCGGCCTCAAAATGGAAGCGCGTTTTTTGTTCGATTTGCAGGGAAAATGCAATTTTCCGAATCAATTACATACTAGAGACAATAATTGGCAAAAAGGACAGAGCGCAAAGGGATATTAATCCTTACGTTTGTTCGAACGTTTTGTAATTTTAATTTTATTGTACGGATTAGTTGTTTGTCAGCATAGGTTATAGAATGCTGAAAGAACACGTTTCGTGCATGCATACGTGTGCGTTGTAATTAATTTTCAGTAAACGTCGAATTTAATTTTAATATTAACCAAAGTTAAATCCGTTCGTTTAAATCGGGGCAGATTAAGAGACTTCCTGGATTGTATATGAGAGTATGTTCTAATGGAAAATGCGTACTCGCAGCTACAAAACTAACTTTTCAATAAATAACTTTTTTCCCCGTCTCTTCGCTACAAAATCGGCCCTCGTGGTATTTTTTTCTTCCTTCGTTTTATAATAATACATAATACGTTATTTCGCGTTGGCGAAACTTTCCTTCCGTCGAACAGAATTTGAAATTAGAAGAATATCTCTCTCTTCCACCCACGTTTCCACTCATTGCCATTGAGTTTTATAATAATACTGTTAGGCGGACGAGTTTGAAGAACAACGAAGATGTAAAAAGCGTCGAAACGAGAGACGGATAATTTCGCCGGAAGCATTATCGTCGTCGTCGCCGCCGTGTTACTCTCATCCAGATGGAGGTAAATGAAGAAGGATAGGCCGAGATATGGGAACAACGACAACCAATGAGTAGTAGTTGGAGAAGGGATTACGGTGGAGTTATCTCTAATTTGAGACGGATTTACTGTCCTGGGAATCCTTTAAATTGGATCCTGTTCCCCGTGTGCATTTTTTTTTCTATCCCGTCTTTCCTTTTTTTGCTCTCTCTCTCTCCTCCTCCTCCTCCACTGTCTTTGTCTCTCTTCCTCCGTCGACAGGTTACATTTTACCCCGTGGAAAAACCATTTAAATCCGTTTTGCTCACGGTTCTGCGTAATTCTCTCTCGCTTTTCCTCCGTCTTTCGTTAGGTATTGAAAGGGAACAATAGGACGATCGGTGAGCGATTTTTTTGCGAAATTTATATTTCGCATCCTACAAATCGAATCAATTAAATTCAATCGTGTCCGTTCCGTTTTTAATAACGCCATCACGTCCGAATATCGAATCGTCGATCGAAAATGATGTTGCTCTTGCGCTCGTTTCGTATTATTATTACTGTCAATTTCACATGGACCTAATCATCTTTAATTCGCCTCCATAAAGAAGACGCGAATTAACGCTAGCGGTAAATCTAATAATTCCCATGTAACTAATTTCGCGTTAGATGCAATAGAACAATAAGGTGAAATTCTCACACACGAAGATGTCATCATCATCATCATCTAAAACAACAACAATATCGAGGAGCGAGAGAACGAAATAATTTGTTTCCAGTTGAAAATGGCTTGTAACAATCGCGGGACGAATGCAAAAGAAAGGGAGAGAATTGGAAAGAAGTGTAACACTTTTGCGGACGTTGTCATTCGCAAAGAAACGATATCCATCTGCGGATAATTTGGCACAACAAATGGAACATTAAAAGCCGCATTCAAACTTTTTGTCGAAATCTATTACAATAATCGCAATTACGTTCGCGTTTCTGGGATGAGGACGTTCACACAGATACGTCGAAATTCATTATTATTATTATTTTTTAATTATCCCATTGTCTTTGAGCCGTTCGTTTAAACAATTATCGCTACCAATTTTTTTTCCGTTTCGTTTAAATCTCTTGCATTCACATTTCGGGGTTATCTCGCGAGTGCAGACGACGTCCTTGAATGCGGCAACATCGAAATGAGTTTGAATCGTAAACAAATCCCCGAACACCTCTATGGACGTTTAATTAGGTATCGCAAACCTTTCGAAGCGAAGAGCACAAAATAACCGTTTACCAACTCTTCGCCGATGCTCGTGATGATGATGATGAACGTTTGGCTATTAATCTCGCGGCTTCGACGCCCGCTTGAGGTTCTTCATTAACTTTCGGCGTTAGGGAGCATCGAGTGGCGAGGAGCGAGCAAACGGATCGTTCGCTCGTCCTAATCAAATATTAATCAAGTGCGAGTAAATTGGACGCCGTCGATCGGCCGTTAACAAATGAATCGATCGAGTCGTCCGAAGAGTGGCCGCCGCCGCAACCGCAACCTGATGATGCCGATGGCGGAGGAGGAGGAAGACGTATCGCAGAGATATATTATATTGTTATTGGGTTGCGGCCGGCCAGAAAACGGTCCGTAAACGGTTTACACGGGTGCTCGGGAACGGGCCCATAATTCACCGGGACCGTCGGGACGCCGCGTGTTAACAGGATTCCCCGCTGGTTTCGAGACCTCGGGGTCCCGCAGCGATGTTTAACGTTTTGTTATGTGAGTCACAAGGGTGTGTTGGTGTGTGCGTGTGTGTGACACTAGCTAATACATAAACCTAACGCACAAGCACAAAGACAGAGGGAAACACGGATTCACATGTATTTACGGCACACGTAGCATTATTATTATTATTATCACTATTATTATAACAACATCCAGCGAAAACCTGTGGATTCGCACATTCCGCTCTTCCCGTCTATTAGCTCCCGTATTTATGTATGGATATGTATGTGTTTCGCTGGTCGTAAATCGTTATACGATCCTTGCCACGTACTGCCGTCCCGTTCGCCTTTTATTCGTTCCCTCTTTGCGCTCCTCTAGCGTTTAAATCGCCGTTTATATAAGGCCGCCACTCGTTTCATTTTCGATTTGCTTAGATGCGGCAATTATTCGTCGCCGATTCGTCATCGGGTTAATTAAATTGTTATAATTAACTGGCGGGGAAACGCGCAAGAACAATTGATCGGATTAAGTTTGGCGGAATCTCGTTTGTTTATTTTTCCACGGTATCAATTAACGTCAGCACGTGGCTAATTGGGAATGATGAGGAAAAAGAAAATGCGATTAGGAGGAAATTAATTAAGCGTGAAATTATTGTGAAATAATGAACTTGAAAGTGAAATAGTTGTGGAGATGGATGTAATTAGTTAATTAAATAACATTAATATCCGATTTGATTTGGAGCAAAAAAGAACCGAAGCGGTCTAATTGCAAATGTTTAATTTTAATTAATCGAATCAAATGCGGACGGTTTGCACGAGCGATATTTATTAATAGCGAAATTATTTTCGCATTGTTCTCCAACAATAATTAGCCGTTATTATGCAAGGATTAAATTTTTTCTGGACGTAGGCTTGCCACTAATTTCGATTCAATTATAATCAGCTCGTCTAATTACCGACAGTAACAATTTGTTTTCGGTTAAAGGAAGGTTTCAAGAACTTTGCGTTAAAACGTGAGATTTCTACCTTCGCATACGGGCAAAATTGAAAGTCACAATTTGCAAGAAGAGGTTCAATTTAGAAGAAGTGCAGAAAGTGGATGTAAATGGCCTTTTAATTAAGAGCACTTAATTGCTTTTGCTCTACATATCGTTGAGAATCGTATTCATGAATGGCACTGGAGTATTAAATTCGTTGATGATTGTAAAGCTTTCGAGCGAAAGATGGTTTTCCTGCCTTTAGGCAATGAAAAGCGCGAACGTATCGAAAATGGATGGTAGCAATTGTCTACAGATTCTCCACTTATTCATTATCTAACATTAATTATAATGAAATAAATGAGCGTTTTGGGCTGGAAACAAAACGAAAACGTACGATAAATTCGTGGCAGCATTAAATAGAGACGGAGGATTTTGTGTGTGTGTGTGTTGGATTAAAAAGTGCGTGCAGATATGTCAACGCCTACCTCCCAGTGAGTTGCATGTCAAAGTGCAGTAATCGTCTTAATGTCTTTTTGCGATGTAACATGGTGTACAACTGTTATGGCGTATTAACGACACGAAGCGGTTTCTTTTTCATGCAACTTCGCTCGTTTCCAATTCTTTTTGTAATTATTACTACGTCTTTCCCGTTTTGCCATTCGAGTTCCTCCCGTTTTCCCCCTCGATATCGGGACTCATTACAGGGCAAGTTTTGAGACCTCACGAAGGGTTTATTTTGCGATGATGCCAAGAAGTAAATCTTGGCGTTTGGATTGATTCGCAATTTGATCGAACCAATCAAGAAAATCGCACGTATCCAAACGAAGAACCACATTCTTTTCTCGCTCTGAAAGCGCGCGCGCGCGTGTGTGTGTTAGTTCAAAATTCGTGTACGTTTGTTAAAAAAAGTAACTGAAAAATTAAAAAAAGGGCGATTACTAACTTAATTTACCTTGTTGACTGTTTTTCCGCGTCGTCTTCTTCTCCTTCATCCACGGGTACTCGGGCACATTAACACCGGGCGAGGGTAATCCGTGGGGCACGTCCACGGTCTGGTAGGCGGCGCCGGGCGGCGTGTGCTGCGGACTCATCGGCGGCCCGTGCGTCATGTCGCCGGCGATGTGCGGTAACGCCGTCATGAACTCGGCCATCGACGGCTGACTGTTAATGAACCCGGTCTCGGTGCCGCAGCCCGCCTCCAACGGCAGGCCGCCGCCGACGCCGCCGACGCCGCCGCCGGCATGCGGTGCACCGGAGGACACGGCGGGCAACCAGAAGCCGCCGGCCCCGGCACCGACGCCCGGCACCTCCGGCGTCGTCGATCTCGTTTTGACCACCACGAAATCGTCCTCCTCCAAGTGTCCCGCCGGCATCCGAATCGGATGTTTAATTCGCATCTGAGTCGCGCCGAACGATTAACGGTACCATATCACAGATTGTTAACAATGAAATCACTTCGATTTTTATCGATGCAATCCTCCTCGTCCGGGTCACTTTACTACGGAATTCGATCACTCCAAAGTGTTACTATCGTTAAATTATTGCACTGTAACTTCTTCTTTTGCGATCGCGCCAATTACGAACTATTTTTGCTTGTCGTCGCTTTCGTCCTCGGCGCCGTCCGCTGTCGAGAGGCCGCCGCTTCTCTCGCTTTGTCACGACAGTCCACCAGGAAACGTTCGTTACGTGTACTCTGGGTAGTTACACTGTTGTTGTTAGCAGTGATGGTTGTTTTTGTTTCTTTCCCATTCAGAGGATGATGGCCGATCACGTGGACGCGCGCAAACCAATGGCTGTTGCTTTAACCCTCTCCGAGAAGGCGGTGCGCCCGGACGACTCCGGGAAGGCGGTCCTAAAAAGCTAGCGTGACGAGAGAGTACACCAAGGCAATTATGTACACGAATGCCGAAAATAGAAAAAAGAAAACGAAGAACACAAATCGAACGAAGAGGGGGAGAGAGATGGCGAGGAAGGAAGACGAAGAGAGAAAAATGAGAAACGCGGAGAAGGAAAAAATATGGAAACACACACACACACACACAAATAAAGAAACACAAAAGAATTATCCTTGTTCCTTCGTAAACGTATCGAGCGCGTTTCGATTCTATCGCGCGACTCTTTGCTCCATTTTTTCTTCTACTACACATAAACGTGCAGAAGTTGCGGCAAATTTCTGCTTCTTCTTGGCGGCGATTGTGCAAAGCAAATTGCGACAAAAACGAGGAAAAAGCGACGCACGACGAGCCTCAAACTTGGTGTGAACCGCGTGGACGACGATACGCCGTTAAATACCAAACAAGGGGGAACCGGCGCTAAAGAAGAGGCGAACGAAGAAGAAGAAGAAGAATGTATCCCGACTCTTGGTACTTGATGACATACGACGCGCGCCTCTCGGAAAACGCAAACATGCACGTTTGGTGGGGCCAAAGAGGAAGCAACAAACAGAAAATGATTTGTTTCCTCCTTTTTCGGTAGCCAAAACGAATGGACGCAAGAAGGAAGATTGGTTCGCGAGGATAATCTGTAGCAGGGATTCTGAAGATGAAGGAATAATTTGCAATTTCCATTTTCTTCCCGCAGATCATTATCGTTAATCTCTCTTGTTAATGTTGAGTTAGTCAAAATCGCCCAACACCAGTTCCGAATCGAAATTTAAATTGACGATATTTGACTGGGGATTTATTTATTAAATCATCATTCGACGATGAAGTGTTAATTACAACGGCAATAATCCATTCTTCACTAATTAACGGAATCGAATTCGTTTTCGATGGTTTCTATCTCCAAGCGTTTTTTCTTAATTTTAAATGCAACTATTACTAGTTGATTCTTATCGCTATTCTTTTGCAATTAGCTTTCCTTTTTGTGCGTGCAAAAGTTAAGATCGCTTAAAGAGCGGTTTTGTCATTTTACAAGTCAAATTAATTTAATTTTAGATTAGATTTCGAAAATGGATGGCGAAGAAGAATGTGGCACCGGCGACAAGAAAAGTGAAAGAGCGACTCGCAATTTTCCTTTTTCACTTCGGTCAAATAATACTTTTCAAGTCTAGACGTTTTAATAATGGCAGAAAGAAGGGCGGTAATAATTAGGCATTATTATATAAAAAGAAAAAGGGCAAATTTCACTGTCTCCGCGCCTTTACGATAGGATTTGTTGTTGCCGTTATTTGCATAATTTTCGAAAATAATTTCGACTTATTTCTTCTTTTAAATCACGATAATCCGTCTTTTGGTAAAACCCAATTTTGCCATTATTATTCTAATGTACGGTAGCCATGATATTGTTATTTGTGTATAAACATTATTCTTAAGCCTTTTGCTCTTTGTGCTTCGAAGAGAACGTAAAATTACCTGTAGGGAATGAAGAAGGCTAAACGTTTCACGTAATTCAGACAAGTGCATACTTTTCGAAATCCGATTTCCTATCTAACGACGATAACGAGAAATTAAAAGGCGAATTAATTTTCCCTTTCTTAACGCAGCACCTGCATAATTTTGAAGATCCTTTATTTCTGTAGGATAATTATACTTAAATATTTTCATTTATTAAAATTAACTTAACGCAGTGCATGTGTAGAGGCATTAAAAATTACTTTTTTTTTTCACCGGTCGATTCTGATTGTTATGCATGCGTCCACCATTTGATAGAGCAACAATCTTTTCCCTTCGGTTGCCTTTTTATTCGTTTCGTATTCGTGAAGGAACCCGGTTATTATGAAATTAAAGTTTCCATGCACCGATAAAATGAAATAATAAACTTACGTGGAGCGGATTGAACGGAATTAAATATTCCGTCCAGTTCTCTAGTTGCTTTTTTAACCGAAAGAAATGAACGTACGAGAGAAAAAAAGTAGTTATAAATAAAACGAACGAAACGAAATTAAAGTGTAACATGCTCATGATAGGTACGTATTATTTTTTCCCGTTCCTTCGTCCAAACTAGCTCGTTCCCAATTTCTAAACTTAATCTTCTCTCCTTCTATATTTAACCGTCTCTCTTCCACCATCATCCTCCACTTTCATTTCTTTTTCCTCTGTTGATTCTCGCTGAAGTTGTTTGTACACACATACGTTCTTCTTTCCAATCTTTTTCGTCGTTTTTGTTGTTATATTCTTGATTTTATAATCGAATCCGTCAAAAGCACGTATCCGCATGGTCTTGAAACTAATACGGTTTTTTGAACATTCATAATCGTCGTACAAAACCCGTATATATATATGTGTGTGTGTATATATACTGCCATAGAAGTTTTGCCCCGCGGCCTTGTTATTAGACATCATTAATCAAGCGCTCGGTCAGGAAATGAGTCAACCCTTCGGCCCTTCAACTCGCCACATTCGGGCAGTTTACATACTTACACACTCTTGGACATTCTGCGGTCATGATGAGGACGACGATGATGATGATGATGGTGGTGGCACATTGGTGGCGGCTGTTTTCTTCAAGAGGAATAAGACACATGGCTTCATATTATTATTCTTAAGGTTGTTGTTGTTGTTGTTGCTTTTGTTACCATTTTCATAATTTAATGCTGACGAAAATGTGCGCTCGTCTACGGTTCGGAGACTCGTTTTCATTTAAGAAAACCCGCTCGGGAAATTAATGATCTTTCCATTCAACGATTGTCGACCACTGGACAATGAGGAGTCAATTTTAACCAGACGCCGATCGATATAATGAAATCAATCGTGACGTGCGAGTTGGCAAGCATTTTTGGCAAATC
The DNA here is from genome assembly GCA_963695495.1 of Hololepta plana. Classification (NCBI taxonomy): domain Eukaryota; kingdom Metazoa; phylum Arthropoda; class Insecta; order Coleoptera; family Histeridae; genus Hololepta; species Hololepta plana. Next base: position 1,343,051 of record OY968834.1, on the reverse strand, counting down.
GACGTAAATCCGATGGGATTAATAAATTAATTATTCGTAGACGTTAGGAAACGCATTCGGTTTCTTTTAGTTCTGGTCGATCTCTTCATCTGCACGGTTTACCAATTACTATTCAGGCAAATTCTATCCAGTTTCCGTTTTCGGAAATTTCTATTAATCAAATAAAACCCAAGAGACGACTTCTTTTTTATTTCGACTTATTAAGATTGCCTCGTTGTTAATTCCCTTTTATTATAATTAATTACATTTCATTTTCTTTCCACGTTTCTTTTTCGTTGCTGTATGTTGATGATTATTATTAAAATGAAATGACATGAAAAAGGGGAAAAAGGAACGACAATAAAGCGGCAAGTGAAAGATATAAATAGAAAAAAGAAATAAGCATAAATACGAAAATACGACTTTGTTCTTCCACTTCTTTTTAATTCCTTATCGATATTATCTAAAGACTAATTATATAGAAGAATGCTAGACATGTTTTAATAATGTTTATTACCAAAAACACGACCACTTTCTACTGCGAGCATTAAGTAGTATTCTGCGGCGAAAAAGGGACGGTTTTCGACGTTAATTAGTTTAAGCTTACCTCAGGAATTGGATTTAAAAAACCGTTCGATTCGTTTTGATCATTTTATTACTAAATAAAAGTTTCGAATTAAGAAGGAAACGGAAAATTAAATAATGATAATACGGGACAAATGACGATGACTTTAAAATTTCAACAGACTAAACGTTAAAAAAACAGAGCGAGAGAGAGAAAGAGAGCGAAAGAGAAACACTGATGATGACGGTTAAAAAGCGGGAGGATCGTCATAATATAATGATTCGTTGTAAAAGGGTTTTCTAAATTAGCAGTTGATGATGATGATGATGATGCCAACTACAAACTGGCATTAGTGAAGTCGTTCAGTCATTCTTCGTTGTTCATGCCGCGAGTTTTAGTTTTGTTTATTGCTTAAAAATTAGGTGCAACACCAGAAGATTTCGAAATAAATCATCATCGAACGGCGCGAGAATTATTAATAATAATTGAAACGTTGGGCGAACGCGTCGATAGGAAAAAGGAAGAGGAATGATGCAGCAGCGGCAATGGAAGATAAAGAGGAAGTATCCTTTAACGTCTTTCCAACTGATTTCACACGATCGATCAAATCAAAACCTAACGTCAAATTGAAACTAATCGCCTAACAATGAAAGCAAAAGGAGCCGAACGAATTCTAGCTGCTCGGTTTTTTTTTACTATTTTTATATTTTATTTCTTAATCAATGGACAATTATAACGACAACAACGAATAATATGAGGATATAAAAAGGGCAGTGAATAAAAAGACATCGAGCAAAAAGCGCGAAAAGAGAGGCGATAGTGACAGAAATCGGTAAACAATAATAACGTAATAAATCTTTAGTGCACACTGACGGCAGTAAGAAAAGAGGAGAATCTCCATCCTCTAACTTACATTATTATGTTATTGAATGGATGACGAAGAAGAAGATACTTCGCTCTACTTGCCGCTCGTGTATGTATGTTTTGCATGTTTTAACGCTTGTACAAAACGTATTCGTCGTCGTTCTTCTTCTTCTTCTGCTTCCCCATTTCTGCATCTCTTTTGCTTAGAACCTAACCGGGCGAGGACATCCCCGATGATGGATTATCCTGGATGATGATGTCGGGATGTTGTTCCGATGTGACGGAAATACAAAATACGCATACAAGGTAAATGAAATACAAAACAAAAAATAAGATTTACAATTTGATATTGTCACGAAAATGCTGCTCAGGTAAATTCCGGCCAATCTCTCTCCATCAAAAAATAAAATGTTAATTGAACTTGATTAACGATTATCGTGTCGGATTAAATGGCGTTAAATCTGTTTTAAGGTTGTAACACTTCTTCTTTTTTTTTGTTGAAGAGCATTCAATTAGCTCAACTTCCAAGAAGCGTTACGTTGCGTTTTGATGGAAATGTGCAAAAACAATCTTAATGATTGTTATTATGCAACCTTGACACTATTTGTTTAAGAATCAAGACAAAAAATAATAATAAAACGCTTCTGTCTTTACAATGCTAAAGAGCGTTTTGCGCGTGTTTAATTGCTTAATTAATATCGTCATCTCGTTCTACGATTAGTAACGTGAAAGTGAACGAGAGAGACGGTTATTAATATTATTTTTATATAAAGAGCAATTCATTTTGTTTATTATTATGAGTGTCGTGTTTATTAATTCCTTTGATGTGACTTTTCGTTTAGAATTTTAAATGAAACAGGAATGAATGGAATCGCGGACGACGAAGATGAAGCAGGAAAAAATAAAGAATAAATCACCTTTAATAATGAAAAGTTTAAATTGGAGAGCTTCATGAATACAATCAATCACGGGATTACAGCTAATAAAAACCGTTTCGCTTTTGCAGTCGTCGACGATTTCCACGTTTCGTCTTCTGCTCCTTGCTTCTTCTGCTCTTTGTATTGAAGAGCAGATGGACGGAGGAACGAAAATAAGCAACTCTTTATTATTTAGTAGCGATAATAGTCCTTGAAAAGTTATAAAATAGAACCTGAAGCAAATCCATTTTCAGTTCGGCGCCGCGTTTTTCAGTTTCAGAACAATTTTTCTTTTCGTCCCGGAGATTCGTTAGAACATCTGTCGCACCTCAAATCATTTTTTCTCCCTCTCTCCTTTTCTTCATTTCGGGATCTGTCAATTGAGCGGAACAGAGATGGAAGAGGAAGAAAGACTGTGAATTAATCGCAACGGATCTCTCTTTGGCAAGTTTATTTAGAATCGAGTTGTGATTTTAACTCCGAACATCATCTAATATGCAAATATCTTTGAAGAAGTTCGTTCCGCATCCATGTTTAGTATATGGAGAGAATAGACAACAGATGGCCACTATGAAGTATAAAGAGCAGCATAGGAAAGTTTCGGTATAGTTTTGAAGGAATTGCGATGATGACGAAGAGTCCTTTCTTAGTTGAATACTTAATTAAATTACTCTTGGTACGTCACTCTTCTTATGCTCGGCACAAACGGCGTCGGAGAGTAAGAAAAAAGCGAGCAAGAGATACAAAATACGTCGGAGTGAGAGTGAGCTTCTATAATTTTCCATTTACTTTGAAATTGAATTTCGTCCTTTTTTGCTCTCTCTCTCTCTCTCTCTCTCTCTCGCTTTTAGTCCTTCGTTCTCTATTAAATAAACAAAAAAAGAAATGGGAAAGATCGCGATGGGCGGAATAAAGAGGGACAGAAGCTCCTTCGCCAACGTTCAATCTTGATCGATATCCTTCTACGAAATTAAACTTTTCCTATTTACGTTTTACTTTCTTTCCCGTCTTCTTTAATTTCGAGTTGGGAATTAAAACGAAACTATTTAAAATCAAATGGTAATTTAGTACGAAGCATCATATAATATTTATTAGGTAATCGAATTGGAAAAGCGGACGCGTCCTTTCATTTTCCATTACTTGGCGTTCACTTCTTTTTCGTTATAACGGAAACGCTTCAAGAAGAATATTTAAAAAGTAACGGTTTGCCCAATGGACTCGAGAAATAAATGCAGGAAACGTAGAATTACGGACAATCAACATCAGTGACCCATTGGAAGTATCAACATCTCTCGAATGCGCATTAAAACGTAATCATTATTATCGAACATTTTTTCCCATTTCTTTTTACCAATTTTTCTGTTGCGGCGTTTCCTGTAACTTCAACTCAAAAAAAAAGCGAAAAGAACCACCAAATGTCGTTTCTATTCGCACCACACTTTTTTCGAATCGATTAATAATCGCAATTGCCTCACATATCCGGCCATCCTTTCTCGAACGACGAGACCAACGAAGCTTTTCAATAAAAAGGCCGGCAAATTCGAAATTTCACGGCCATAATATAATCAAACCTTAGTTACCTGCTGTTTCGTACGTTCGCACACGATTAATCTTGTTATTTCCTTCGTTTTCTTTTTTACCCATCCATCCTAATCGAACGTCAAAACGAATTATTGCCCGAGTTTGATTAAGTTGCAGCGAAATTAGATCGAGACGAGGCGACGGAATTATTGCACCTCGCGTCACCAGGCGTGCATTTTATAATCCTTGCAACATCTGTTGTTTGCAGTTGAGGCCAAATCGGGTCGTTGCGGACGTTGGTCATTATAGAAAAATAACGTGGCTAGGGGTAAGTTGTTGCTGTTGTTGTTGTTGCTGTTGCTAGAACTAACTACGGTTTTCGCATTCTGAACGACCACCGCCACGATTCGCCGCAATTGCAAATCTAAAAACGTGCACGGGATACGCAGCGGTTCGCGTTCTAACAAGGAACAAAAGAAACGCAACTTTGCGATTACAAAAGAGTTAACGCTCTTTCGATTATCTGTTTTATTATTAATTGGGCAATAATTAATTGGTAGAGAAGTGGGGGCGGCATTGGCGAGAGGGCGAGAAAGAGGGAAAATATTGCGAAATCGTAAATGTGCCGCATAAATAACTTTGCACATTCATTTAAGTTTATTCGTAGGAAAATTTAGTGTAACAAAAGCGAAGCGCCGGTGGTCAAAGTGTGTCCAGCACACATGCAGTAAATGTGAGAATATTAATGTCTTGGAGCACCGCGTTCTTACCACCCTTTTACTATCCCTGACCAGGGACGTAGATCACGTTATAATAAAACCCCCATCGCTCGCTCTCTCCGTCTCCCGCGTTCTCGCATCCCCAAACCGTGGACTTAAAACTTGCACCCCGTTTCGGCCACCCGATTTTATTGCTTAACCAAATATAAATTAAATTAACTACTGCTTCAGTAAGCAATTAAGAATTTAGAGGGAGTTTTAGTGCGGCGAAATAAAAGGCGATTTAAGGTGACTTTTATTTATTTTTATTTCTACACGAATCGCTTCTTTCTCTCCTCTTATTTCTGTTGTTTTTTCAGTTGCGAAAGACTTTTTTTTTTAATATACAAATTCGCCATTTGCAGTTTACGTTCGTCCCCGCTCGTTTTTTTGTCTTAAAAAATAATGGTTAACGTTTGGAATTTTAAAACGTAAATCGCAAGGATTTAGTTCGCCCCTTCTCCCTCGCAGTTTATAAAGCACTCACTTGCTTAAAACACCAAAAGCAGCACACTGCTAAAGGTAAACGTATCTACCTCTTTTACATGCAACGAGAAAAAATTAATTCCTCCGTTAATCTATTGTTTCTCTTAATGAAAACTAATTATTTACTTTTCCTCTTCTGCGGCTCTTAGCAAGACGAGCAGTTTGCAAATCGCTTCGTCGGCAGAAAAAATCATAGCGATCGCTTAAAAAAGATTAATATCGCCCATCAGCCGGAATATTACAGAACCGATTATTTTCGTTTAATGAAAAATTGAAGTCAGTCCGTCTCTTATAATTAAAACTGTGGGTCTGTGGCGTGCGTTCTTTTTAATTTTTTAATAAGCTGAAGGTAGCCAGTCGATCGAGGCACTCGAAGGCACCGTCCGTCGCTGTACAAGAAATGGTTCCGTCAAATCGCCTATTATTATCATCAGCATCATTGATGGAGAAGAAGCGAGTATTTTTCAGGAAGAAAAAAAAACGAAACGTGGGCGTATTCGTATGTTCCGGTGATCGATAGTTTCTATGCGAGAGCGACATATTTCTGTTGCCACATAATTTCAGATGGAAAATTGGTTGCTCTTCGCCGAGAGAGACGGGGAGAGAAAAGACAGCCGAACCGCAACAATTAATTTTTTTAAGACGCGCGGCAGGTAGACGAATTCCGTTGATTGCGTTCGAGCGAAAATAATGAACGTGCTCGATATTAATTAATTGCTGTTAATGATATTAATCGATTGCAGCGATTGTTTTTGCACGACGTTGGCGGCTAGTTTGTTGAACGTAGAACGTGGGGTTACCGTTGTTTAAGAACCACGCGTTTCTCATATATTTTGGGGGGCCGGTGGTTCCGAGTTAATTGCGAAACTATGAGAACAAGAACAACGACGACAACATGTGGGGACATTCGTAAGTGCGGAGAATCAGGTAGGGCCGAAGAGCGAGCGAGAAGGAGCACAATAAAATATACATACGTACTTAAAATTTACATAAGCAGCACGTAGAGCGAGAGAGAGAGAGAGCGAGGATACGAGTGGATATTAGCGTAAAATAAAAGCATCTGCTAATGTTCATGGCTTTTAATTAAATTTAGTCCAAAAGTTGCTCCTCTCTCTTGTCCCTTTTTATTATTAGTAATTCATTTTATTCGTTTTTTTTGCATCTCGTTCCGGCTTTCTTTCCATTATTGTTATTATTCTTTTTAATACAACTTTCGGTACGTTCTCGCGCTTTGTTCCTTTTTTTCCGTGCCAACGCTACGTATGCGTCGAAATAAATTAGGTACATTAAAAACATTAGATTATAATTATTTTTATGTAAATGAAAGAATCTGACCAAAACATTACGGCACCAGCGCGACGGAAAAAGGAATTACGCCGAAAGAGAATAAAACTAAAACGATGATTATAATAATGATAATAAAAAAACGTATATTAATTTAATTAATTTCGTTTTCGGCTGATAATTAGCAAGCGATTGCGCTCAAGCTCTTAAATTTACGTCGCGTTGAGAACGAAGAAAAAGTAATTTACAGCAAACAAACGAAAAAAAAAAATGGGCAAAGGGGTATGAGTCGAGTTAATAACAATAAGGGCCCAACCCAAAAGATTAAATTTATTAATATCGTATATATAGAGTGCGTGGCGAGGGGCACATCTCGTCTTAGCCGTCTCATCGCCGATGGTGTTTGATTTGCTTAAGAGCTTCAATTTTAATGTAACGGCGAGGAAATTAAAATTTTACCGGAAAACCTATTCCGCTAATGAGATTATAAGAAGAAGACGGACGAGAAGGCGGCATTTTCGTTGCTATATGACGCAGAGAAAAGAGTGTGGCGCATTAAAAGGAAGTAGGTGTTGCTGCTCGATTTGTATTAAATAATCAAATTAATTAAACAACTTCTCGTTCTAACACTTAAACCTGATTATCTTCCAGTAACTAATAAGAGGACGAGGTTCGTTCGCCTTTAAAATTTCCCGAGTCTATGGGTGGAGAACGAAGAAAGAATAAAGTGAATGCGGAGTGTGAGTGAACGAATGAGAAGATGATATTTAAGATTGTTTTATTCATTGCGGAGCTCATCTTGGGGGCTTAAAGGGAACTTAACGCTCTGCGAGACACAAGCAATTAGCTGCATAATTTTATGGCTCTCCCGCACAATGCGAGGAGGGAACTCATGTCCGTCCGTAAGCGAAACCATCTACGCATACAGCGACTGGCTACCGAATCGTTACTAACCATTTGATCTTGCTTTTAGTTAATAGCAACTGTAAGATTTAAAAAAAAATATATCGAGCAAGTTTTTCAACAAGAATATGTTAATGAAAGCGAAGTGAATCCCAATGGTAAAGTGTGGAAGAGGGGTCAAAGATTTTCGACCAAATGTCCACGTCATAGTGGTCTCGACGGAACTGCTTATCTGGACAAGAATTACCTTTTTAACCCGAGGCAAACTAAGAAGAAGTGACCGGAGGGTCCATCGAGTTGGGCGTTTTTCCGAAAAGAAGATTGAACGCTCCCCTAGGAATCGTACCGGAATTGCTTCGAATGACTTGCATTGTATTTAACCGGAAGCGTAACTAAAAAGGCAATCGATCGGTATTTTGTTTTCGTCGTTTCTTTTTCTTCCGTTGTCTTCCGTTTCTTGTCGTCCCTCTTGCGAATCGACGTAATTATCTTATTAATTAAACGGCAATCATCAGTTAACGTTAGACATTAGCGATGTCGGTGTTGGTTATTAAACAAATTGAACAACAATAGTATTAGTGATTCTCGTTGCTGTTGTTGTTGATGTTCAAACACCGAATTAGATGTGTTATGATAATAAAACGTAATCGATCAATGCCAGGTGGCGACGGCAAGAAAGTGTTAGGAGTGACAAAGTTACAATTATGCCGCAACAATAAAAAACGCCAACGAACGTGTTAAATTCATTCATTTCGTGTTTTCTTTTTCTTTTTTCATTCTCTCACTTCTTTTTCGCCTAACGTGTGAAAACGTGAAACACGTACGAAAATTTCTACATCTAATTAGAAGAAAAGAAAGTTAATTAGTCAACGTCAACTGCCACGTGCAATTAAGTTGAATTAGGCGAAGCAAAGAGGAAGGCGACGATGATGTTAATTGTAATCGGTCCGAAACGATGGACTCTTCCCGCGTCGAGTGAACCGGACAAATTGTATTGTTCGCTCTTTTCAAATCCTCCACATGTATGACATTAATTCCAACATTTGTCCATACATATTTAATAATGTCTATTGGAAAACTGAGCGACAGAGGGAAAAAGAGAGAGTGAGGCAATAATAAATGTGCGCAAAGGCGTATTTATGTTAATACAAAAGTTGGTTCACGTTGACAGTGACAGTGGACTCGAAATGAAGAGAAAGACCGCCCAAGTCACGTATTATCCATCGCTTTGCCTTTCGCATCATACACATACGACCGACACAGATCGACCGACCGACCAACCAACAAACGTTATCCAACCGAAGAAGAGGAAGAAGAAATGGAATAAACTCAACCTGTAATTATTGGAAACCATGAGCCGTGTAACTTGTAAAAAGCAACAACGACGGGGAGACAATCGTGCAACGATGCACTTGCATTTTCTACGCGCTCGACTACAATGAAACGTACCGTCGAAGGCGCAAAATAATTCTTTTTCCACGAAGATTATATTATACTAATTACACGCCGCGGAATGTTTAAATCGTTATAAAAAAAACATTTAGATAATTGTACAACGAACTAAAGGGAAAACAAGACGAAAACACCAGATGGAGTGGCTCGAAAATCGAAAGGAAAAAGCGCAGACATGCAAATGAGACGGATGCCGCGCAATTAGGCTTCAAGCGAGATTGACAACGTTGTGTTTCTTTCGGGTCCACCACCGTTTCTTCGCCGACAATCTTCCATCTTTCGTGCATCTTCCTCGTCGTACGTGCGGCGGCTAAAAGGACGAGACGCACCCAATCATCAAACTCCCATCTGACATCAATTTGGCGGGGCCGTCCGCGCTTCCAGCTACGATTTTAGAGTCTTCGGAGACGTGAAACGGCGAAAGGAGCGCGAGCGAGAAGGGCAACGAAGGAAGAAAAGAAAAAAAAAGTAAAAACGGTCCCTGCGTTTATAACATTCGAAACCGCTCATTTTCTTTTATACCAAACTACCAATAATAATTTTTCTCCATCAAAAACTATAAATATCCAATTTGATATGATCGCGCCGGTCGGCCAATGGGAACCTGAACGTCGTAGAAGGAGCGGAATAATAATGTTGGAAACGGAGCGCACGAAGAAAAAAAGGGGAAGAAATTGGTATAAAGTAGAATAAAATAACACACGCACCGTTATTAAGGGCTATTATGTGTTATTGCGGCCTTTAGAAACAAAACGGAATGAAAAAAAGTTTATATAAAAACGGAACGCTCGTGCATGGAACGAACCCCATTGCGACGCGACTATCTCGGATGCCTGATCTAAAGAACGGCGAGACTAAACGCGACCAACCCATCATCATTATTATTATTATGTGTTACGTCGAAACGCGACGCTATTCTTTGTGCGATACGTACAAGGCGATCGCTTTTAATCTATCGCCTTCGCCACTTCATCGGCCACTTAATCCGATCGGGTTCCGTGTAAATGCCAGATGGAGGCGCGTTTGCTGTTTGTTTTAATCACGAAACGGCGAATGGAAATTTATATTTCGCGAAAGGAAAATTGCTGCATAGGTTTAGCATCAGATCGAACTCGATTCGCGAAGCAGGAACAATTCGACGAAGTTTTCAAACAAAATGTCTCTCGCTTTACGTGCTACATTTCGAGTTGCGAACAAACAAGCCACCGATATCTTATTTGCAAAATAATTGATATGCTAAAAATTCACTGCTCTTGCATTTTTGCACTAATTGCAATAAACTCAAATTTGGAACTCTTAAAGTGATCAACTATGGAGATAAACATTAAAGATCGATTAACTAGAATTTAAATGTGAATTTTACATTGAGATTCGTTAATTTTTTGAAAATTATTTTTTTCCTACATTTTTGCATATCTAGAGAAGGGTCCCCCCTTCTCTACTTTTGCATTTTTGCACTTATTGCAATAAACTAATTTTGGAACTCTTAAAGTGATCAACTAAGGAGATAAACGTCAAAGATCGATTAATTAGAGTTTAAATGTGAATTTTACATTGAGGTTCATTATTTTTTTGAGAATTACTTTTTCCTCGGTTTTTGCATTCCTATAGAAGGGGTTCTCTTCGTTTGCATTTTTGCACTAATTGCAATAAACTCATTTTGGAACTCAGTCGCTTCCACACACCCAATTCGCGTTCTTGTGCTGCACGATTTTCGATTCCCATTTGTGCGAGGATTCTTCGTGAATGCGAAACTCGAGGAGACCAAAAATTTAAAAGAAATTCGCGTGTATTAATATGTGGCCGAACGCAAATTGCGAATTTTAAGTGCTTTGTACGATTTTCAATAACATTTTCTGGACTTGCTTTTATCTAAACCCTTAAAAACGTTCCTAATTTCGCATAATGCTTCGGTTTTCGAATAATTCGGTTCGCAAATAACGTTCTGGAATGAAATTCGGGAAGCAAACTTTGCTGCATAAGATTAATAACAATTCGATAGTACGAGGTTCGTCCAATCGATCCGTTGACGACGATTTAAACGTGGGGCAAAGAGGAAAAAACGGAGGAATCAAAAGCAGTTAATAAAACAATAAAATTCGTACGCATTAAATTACCGATCTTTTTTCGCGTTATTTTAATGCGCTCCATATTCTAATCTCTCGCTCTCTCTCTGTCGGTTTCGGCGGTTTGTTCGTATTAAAGTCGCGTTAGGAGTTGAAACGGCGGTAGTGTACCGACTATCGCGAACAGAACGAATTTCCCTGTTCCCCAAAAGGAAAAAGGGCGAGAGCAAAAGAAAAGGCGAAAAAAAAATTAGCAGGAAAATCTCTCTCCTCTCTCTCTCTCTCTCTCTTTCGCTCGTCCCGTTTACTACTACAATGACAGCTGGTTTGTTTGCAGGCTATTCCGTTAAAGATACGGCCCAAAGTTCTCTCTCTCTCGCTCTCGCATGCGTTTTCTATCTTTCCACCGTCTATTTCGCCTCTTCCGCTAGATATATGGAACACAATAAAAGCTCCACCTGAAGACATTATGCAAAATCAATTCCTCTCTTGCTTCTACTTCTTATTCTAATATTTTTGCCCCCGCCGCTCGTTCCCGTCTTCCCATGCAGAAAAAAGGGGACTTCTTTGTTCAAAACTACGACCACCCTCTCTCTATATATAAACTCTCTTCTTCGTCGACGATATCTGGAGTGGAAAGTGGAGTAAATAAGTACGTTGTGTGTGTATGTGTGAGAAAGAGAAAGAGGAAGCGTGGAGATTGTGTTGAATGGCGTAGAAGAAAAAGAGGATTACGTGGTGAAAAAGGAGCGAATTTCTTGCAGAGGTAGTAGAAGTAGTAACATAAAATTATCGCTATATTATAGTTTAAGCACGATAATTGCAATATTTTCCTCTGCGCTCTTGCTTTTCTTTTTGCGCGATTTCCTTTTCGTTCCTTCGCGTTTTCCCGTCTCTGCGAAATAACAAAAAAAAATAGCAATGTTAAATAATAAAACAATGTAGGAACATAATGATATGTATGAGGTATATATTGTTAGTAATTATTTGTTATTATGTAAATTGTTGCTTTGCAAAATAACAGACTGAGTGCATTCTTACTATTATAAGTTTCTTTTTTTCATAATAACATTACGTCCATGATTGTGTTCTTGGAATCGAGGCAAAAACTTTATTATTTCGTATCATACATTTATAAAGAGAAAAATGCAAGTTTTAATGCTCGATGCCAGCGCGTACGACTTATTAATGAAATCGTATTGCGTCTGCAGAAGGAAAAGGAGACATTCGCGAAAAGAATCGTTGCAAATAAGCGGCCGCAATTTAATATAATTTCCTCGATTATTAATCATTTCTTTAAACACTCATTAATTACAACGAGACAATATAAATAATAATCGAAAAAAGAATCGATTCCTTTTCTACCACTTTCTAATCGTATCTCCAGCATACATAAATTCCGTTCAATTCGTCATTATGCAAACGTCCTCCGAGTAATAAAATGCAAACTTCGAGAGCAATCGAGTGGGAGGACGAAAAAGGAGAACTAGTTGCCAATGTACGAATTATTTCCGTTTCGCAATAGTAAATGAAATAAACGATCCTAAATTATTCCTTTGTTTGGCATCGTGTGTATCAAAAACTCTCCCGAGTCTTTGCACTTTTCCTTTACCGCCAGCCAAGTAAACAGAGGCGAAACTCTCAAACTTTCGACATTCGAATTGCAAATATAATGGCCCGAGAAGAAGCCTTCCCGTGCGTCGTGTCTCGACGAAGACGTTGTCGATGGTAGCAATGGTAATAATAGAACGGGTGCAGAGAGTAGTTGTGTGCGGAAAGAAAAGGGATACGAGGTAGGAGGAGGAATGGTAAATAAAGAAGTTTAGAAGAAGAAAAAAAAAAAACCAAACGCAGAAAGGAAATGGATAAACTCCGCGGTGAGAGATAAAGAGGAGCAGGGAAATGAAGTGTGTTGCTGCTGCTGGTGGTGGGTGCGCTTCGCCAACAATAAACTTATCTCTTTTCTGTTCCTCGCTTATTTTTCCTCGTTTCCTTTTTTCTTCCGCATTCGACTGGAGACTTTTCCTCCTCGTGCTCGCACGTTAAGCAAAATACATCATTTGTATGTGCAGATACCTTGCTCGTATGAATTCAAATCGTGCACAAATACTTTTTGGATATCTTTGAACAGGTAGATGATTCTGTTACACTATAACGTGTTTATACCTATCTCTCTCCTTTTCCTCCTCTTCCTTTTCGCAGTACGAATTGTACGAATATTATTGCTCCTATCTTCACGGCGATATCTGTGCATTTCGGTGCGAGCTTTCCACTATAATATGATATCGCTACAACCGATTGTGTGTCTCTGTGTGTATGCGCCCAGACGCTTTAACTTCGCCGTATAAGCAAATAAAAGATATGATTAATGGATTGTGTTTACATCTAAACGTTTTGCCATCTGGAAATTTCCGATAAGATTTCGCTCACTCACCTGCACCCACCTTCTACCAACAACAACAACTCACATGCACACGCGAAACCATCAAATGTATCTTTATTACACATTCAAAGGACGGGAAGATTCGAGCCAGCGGAAAGGAGACACCGAAGAGGTTGAATAATCGAAACAAATGAAAGCAAAAGTCGGGGACCGCCTCTTGCCGCACAATCTCTGGAAGCTTCGGATCGCTGCACGTTCGTTCGCGAAGAGGGAAAACAACGAAGGGCAAAGTGAATTCCAATCAAAGAATAGGCGTAACGTGCAAAAGCGGGATTTTTCTTCATTGTCTCAACAATGGGGGACCTATTTCGAGGATTTGCAAAATGCAACGATTTCCAGCTAATAAGTGTGACCGACTGCGCGGAAGGGACGAGGAAGAAAGAGGCAATCGCAGTGTTAGTGCATTATTTCAGTCGGGGCTCCGTTTAGATGCTTATTAAGTCGGCAAACGCCAAGGGATTACTTCGTTTGATATATGGCCTTTGTTTTCTCTTTTTGAACGTTTGGTTCGATTATATTGTATAAATCGATTAAATTAATTACCAAAAGTAAAAAACTAAAATATTAAAATGTACGACCGTAAACCCTGAATTTGGTCGAGTAAAAGAAAATAAGTTGCGTGTCCCGCAATTTTCGTCTTATTTGAACCTAATCAATATAAGTGGATTATGATGGGTTAAAATTATGTGAAATGGAATTGGAGAAAAGGAGGAAACGAAAGAGCGGGCAAAACGAATCGAATAAAAGCAAAGATATGATAATGACAAAATGAAAATTAGATTGAGCGATATATCGTAAGTAGTAAAGTAGATTGATTCGAATGAACGATCCGCATAATAATAATCATAAATGTTAATAAAAGGTTAATAATTGTTTGCTTATTGGTCATCGTCCGGTCATCCATCAAAAACCACCTGTATATAATGATGGTAATAATAATAAAACGCGTGCTGGCCGTTTATTGCCGGCGAAATCCACTCCTGGACATGTTGACTGAAGAGATGATCTATGACTCGATTTCTGCCACTCGTAACTAAACGCTTGACAAATATTGTTACACAGAAGAATTATGTATCGATAAATCTCTGTAATAGTTATCTTACACGAATTACTGTCAATTTCTTAGGTTCATAAATTTCCAAAGTGTGTATATGTTATATTATACACTCCTGTTCCTATATATACGGTCTTAAGAAATAATAATAATACCGTAGGAGCAACGGCTGAGGCGAGACGGAAAGACCGAAAACGGAATGGTGTTAAAAGGAAACCCCGGCAGAGAGAAATTGATTTACGATCGTTCGAAGGCGAAACGATCCGTTCGGGCAAACTTCTATCATTTTAATTTGCCTAATAGTTAAACACAGGTGAATTCTTCCACTTCTTCTTCTTCTTTCGTTCAACGTTTACCTCTCTTTTTGCAGACCGTCCGGACGGAAGAAGGAAAGAGAAAGGGCGCGGAAAACGTCGATACAACAATGGATCGAACCATCCCTCGGTGGATCATAATGCAACGTAATCGCATTCATTCAATTATGATACGTGAAAAATTCGTTTAACAATACAACAACAACAACAAAACGACAGAAAAAGAGATAAAGTGAAATGAGGCTAATATTGGGTAAATCGATGGACGGGAAGACAAGGAAGAACAAGAGGGGGGAAGAGGGAAGACCAGCGAAAGAGATGTTTTATTTGTTTTGCAAAAGATTTTGAAAGCCTTTTATTCGTTGGCCCCATCGTTTTTTTGCGCTAAAAACGATTAATTCGAATAAACGTTTCAGTTTGTATTCTTTTTTCGCTTAATAATAATAATAAGCGTGGAGGCCCGTGCGTAAATGTAATTAATTCATTATTGTGTATCCTGTAGGAGTCAGAGGTTAGTAGACGCGATGGAATAATAATAATGATAGTAATTGAGGCATAAAGAATTACCCACGATGAACTTGGCACTTCTTTTGTGCGGCCGAAACGGATCTTTCGTTCCTGTTTATTTATTTACCCATCGGTTTATATATCACGAACATTTTTTCAGCACAATGAAAAACTGAGGCGAAAAATGGGCCGGGAAAAATTGATATTGACAATGTATTATACAGCAAAGAAATAAATGCAATTCGAAATGTGGAACAGTTTTGATTTCACAGTAATGCTTCTCGTTTCGTTAATAATTAATAAATAGCGGCTAAACCAAAATTAATGCGTTACATTAGGATGTTTGGTGTACGAAATTACACGAAAGTCGGCTATAATGAAGCCATAACGCTTAATAAAGAAACGTTTTATTGTTATTATCATTGGGAACTAAAGATTTGTTGGATTAAAACATTAAAATAGATGTTTCGCTTTGTTATTGTTATTTTTGTACGACAAATAATACGAATAATGATTTCGAATATTATAATACTGATTATGTTCGAATTGTGATAATATCCATTTCCATTGGGGCCTTACACGTTTCTCTAATGAATTGTATGTGTACAATCTATTAACGAAATGCTTTTATGTATTTATTATTAGTTATTGTAACTTTTTTGTCATTATTATTGTTATTATCTCTTTAATTTTAATGATAGAATCATATCTACGCTAAAGTAAAAGGAATCGAATTGAAATGAAATTGTATTATTTATCAATTCTATCGCAATCGTAAACTGTGTACGAAACATTAATATCCTAACCCAAATACAAGTATGAATTGATTTCTCAAGAACCGTATGAGCGAATGTATTAGTCCACCAAATTTCATATGGTGATTAAATAATTCTTGCCATTTAACAATCATCTGCCTTCTCCTCGTTGTCGTGCTACCATTAAAGAAATCGCGTGGCAAGTTACAATTTCTTAATTATTCGTAAATTCTCGATTCTTACATTAAGAAAAGGTGCGAGCCTTTACATGAGAACCTTTAATGGGATTTAAATGTAGATATGCCTCAGATAGATAGATTAGTTGGTGGTTAATGTAATTTATAAATTAATTACTTTTTACTAAATTAGAAGACGAAAAAAAGCCGAAAGAAAAACGTGTACGACTTTTATGTGATTTTGATTAAAAATTAACTATTCATGGAGTGGCCACCGTTCGCTTTTCCGAAGTAATCCTTTATCCTTTTCCATATATTGTTGTTGTCGGTGCTGTAGGCCAATTTTATTATTATAACATTGCGTTGCTCCCTTCATTCTTTTTATTCGTAATTTCGGAAGATTGATTGATAAACTGGCCGAGAAATAAAAAAAAAAGAAGCGAATGAAATGGAACGAGTGTAGGCAATATTAATGATAAACACGTGAACTCCAAATTACCGGCACCGTTTTGCATACGAGATCAAAAATGCCTTCGGGGATGTCCCAGTTGTCCACTTCAATGTACGCATAAAAATCTATTGCAGCCATCGTATAAAGAACTTGTACCATTTTTTTGCGCTCTTCTTTCCCAGATACTCTTGTCCACGGACTCATACATTATGTACGGCATTATTTAGATTTATTACGCCGATATAGGAAGTAATAAAAGATTATGAACACGTTTCAATTTATCTTTTTTACTTCACCTATATTATATTCAAATTTATTTTCTATTCCGCGCCGAAAATAATTCGCTATTTATTTTTTATTCCACGCCTTTCAAAAATGTATTATAACTCAATAAAGCATTTTTTGATCTCTTTTGATTGGATAAATTAAATTCTTTGGAGAAAAGGAAGAGGAATGAAATTAATAACAACGTACGAGGCTAACGTTTGTTGACAGTGATTGACCATATGAAAGGGAACGTATGGGAGGCAATTTAACTGAATTACAGGATATGCACAAACGATGATAGGCAAAACGACAGTGACTAGCAGCGTACCAACTAATTTCTTTTCGTTCGTTTTATTTTATTTTTTCAAATTTTTAATATTAACGTTATTGCATACCTCTCTTCTAAATTGCAAAACTACCATAAACGTAAGGCTTTATTAAATTACAATCTCATTATTATGCTCAAAATAGACGGATCATAAATCAAACGGCGTTTCTTTACATTTTATTCTGCGTAAAATTAACACATTCGATAAATGTCAAGGGAGTGAATCCATTCTAGATGTGATATTTTACGTACAATTAATTCTAGATCTAATTAGAAAAGGATAATAGTAATTAAAGTAGCCTCTTTCGTTTCCTTATTTCCATTCTTCACCAACCACGTTAAAACAGCATTTACACTTTCGTCTCAGATTTAATCGTCTTCAGGCTATTTCGTTTACGATTTTAAACTAGGATTAAATTAAAACAAAGATTAGAAACTGACGATGGTACTTCAAAAAGAGTCCATGTTCGTTGCAACTCATTAAAATATTTCTCAAGGTACTGAAAATAATAATAATGGACAAATTGATAAATTGTAATACGACTTCTTTATTAATTAAACCACGTCTCCTATATATAGTTAGTTCATTATTAATTATAATTGCCGTAACATTCAGAACCGGTTGCAGCTTTCAATTTAAGTCGTCGTTGTTATCATCGTCTTCTTCGTTTTCGCTCTTTTGCCTATCGCCGTTGATGAGTCGAAGAGCGAATTCGCGTTTCGTACTTTTATTTCTAATAATATGCTCCAAAGTAATATTACTTGTACCGTATGTGTGCATAAAAATCAAACGCATATATCAACGTGACGTACATTTTGTAAATTACATTTTGCATAGATCCGATTATTATTATGGATAAAGTATATATGAAGAACGGCAATAAGAGGACGAAGAGCAACGACAGCAGCAACAGCAGCAGCACCAACATCATCATAGAAGCAATAAAAAATGGTATAGGAAAATCTTGTAATTAATGACGTGAACTACTCAATGGTTTCTACAAGGTACGTAACATAAATATAAAGTCAGGTGCACCAACTGCACCACTTGGGCTACTGCTATGCCCTCCGCTACATGGGCTTTGGGTCTAAATAACCATCAATAATATAATTTCTTTCGCTTTTTTTTTTAATCTTCTTTCCGTTCATCTTCTTCTTCTAGGCGTTGACTTCGGATGGCATGTAATTACAAACGACGTTGCCGGAAACTCTCAAATCCTAGCCGAGGGTGGGAAACCTTTTCCTTCGTCTTTCTGTTACAATTCCAGCGTGTCTTTCGGATTGTTTTTCTGTTAACATTCGTTGTTGTTGCTTTTTGCTGGTCGCCGTTGTTGTCCTTTCCATTTGTCGCCATTTTACATTTCGTATAAAAGTCCTTGTTTCTTGTGAAACATGCACAAGAAGAAAATAGCGTACAAAACGACTTAAAGGATCGCTATTTGACAAACCGTTTTTCGGTGGAGCAGCATTTTTCATTCGCGACATCGTCCAACCGTTACGTCGTTGTTGTTCAACATATCCTTTACATTTCGTCTCTCCATTTCTATTACTTAATCACTCGCTTTGCTTTATTTTTCATCGTATTGTTATTTCATTTTCTTTCTTCCCATTCTCGATCGTTCCTTTTTAATTTCGTATCATAATTTATTTCAAGATTTAGTTCCTCGTATGTCAACCGGTTGGAGAAATGATTTTGATTAGTCATGCGTCAAGGAAAAGCATAAGACTAATAACGCTGTCGGAGAACCGCATTATACTTGCTGCCGGACATTCTAATTTAATAAGTAAATTGATAATAATATTTCTATTTTACCATATTCTTTCTTGTTCCGTCGACCTTTTTATACGTTTATAATAATAGCGCAAGGGGAACTTTTTTTTTCAATGTACAACGGGATAATAAATAATGAAAAGGCTTCGGATGACATTCACATACCAGGGAATTTGTCTAAATCTTCGTCGAATATCTTTATTACCTTGTAAACATTTCGTTTCTTTAAGATGGCATTTAGTTTAAAGAAATGTTATAATATTAATAACAAAAGAGAATAGTGAATATGTGAAAAATGTGTAATTTTCTTCGATTCGATGCCGTCATATTTGGAGAGACATAAAGATGACGAATTCTTTTCTATATATCTATATATATGCGACAAGCTGTCACTGGAAATGGAAAGACGAAAGAGTTTTAAGTAGTTGGTGGAAGTTTTTGAGGCCCTGTCGCGCGTATAAACATTTTGAGTGGCACAAAATAATGAAACTGTATCAATATTGTCCCAAGAGGGAGGATATTTCTCTGCAACTTTCTATAACGAATATTACTTTCTACTTCTTTTATTTTAAGTAAATGCTTTGTTTTTTCCCCGTTCGTTTTGTTCTATCTTTTGCCATACAGAAATTTTTCATGCTGAAAATTGTTTAAAGTAAGTTCAACACGAAAACCTTTGCCCCCGCGATTGAAAAATCAAACAGTTTTTCAAAGGAGCGATTGTTGTATGTGTTGGAGTAAGGAAGAAGTGTTTAGAAAAAGGAGAAAGCTCCCGGATCATTTTTCAAATCGCTGGCGGCCCTCCATACCAAAATACATTTTCATTCAGAGTGTCCGCGTAAGATTTGATAGTGGCAACGGATGGAAAATAAAAACCGGATGAACGTGTGTCCTTTTCTATACGTTTCTAAAAAGAAATATTTAAGATAAAGATGGTTAGAAGACAGCAACAACTTTATACAGCATGTGTGTGTGTGTGTGTAAAGTGGAAACGGGTCGCCTGAAATCGTGCACATGCTGAGAGATAGGGAGGAAGGCAAGAAAAAGGAAGGAGACGGAGCTGAAAGGAGGACAAACCACAAGAAAAATCGTCTTTATAAAGATGATAAAAAGCGCGTCTTTGCATGTTATGCGACAAACAGGACAGAGACGTTCGTCTGCGTTTGTTAAAATGTCGTCGACTAGAAAGACGACGTCGATTCCGAACGTTGAGCATTATAAATGAAACGAGCTTTTGTACATTGCACAACATACGCTTCTCTATTTTGCTGCTTTTTTCTTTATTTCGCCGGGGAAAAAAACAGCAACAACAACATTTGAATCACATGCAATGTATCGCGTGACGTGCCTTTATGTTCGTTACATGAATGCAGAGAGAGCGGAGGTTTGCGAAAAAAAAATCGAGCAAAAATTGGACGTCATACATTTCGAAATTTTGTTTTGTTCGTCCATCTCCAGCCGTAGAAAAAGCTTCGATGATTGGCATTCCGCGGGGTACGCAGAACGAAAAAAATATTGGCAAATATGTGCGAGCAAAAAAATTGGAGAGAGAGAGAGAGAGAGAGCGAGGGAGGAGATTCAGCTCGGGCCTCGATTTTTTTTTAACATCGGCTGCATATGAATGAGACTTTTCCAATTAAATCGCGATTTAGAATTCAAACAGAACTGGTATCTGCACGCAGGAAACTCTACTAGCTGCCAGGCATCAGTAGCAAGCAGCAGCAGCAGGAGGAAAGCGGTTACAGCAGCAATGTGGTGGTAGTAGCAGCAGCGGAATCACGGTAACAACAGTCACAGCTGTGCAGCCGGAACATCCAGAGAGACGTACACGTTGTTGAGTTGCGGGATATACGCAAAATTATGCGATTTATTTTAATAAATTTCAATATTTATTCGAGCGCCACAAATCAGAACCGCGCATAGAGAGAAGGCGAGAGCGACCAGATGCCGATTCTGGAGGAATTTAATGCAAAAAGAAAAAGAAATTAGAGGAAAATCGCGTAAAAAGTAAAGGAGAGGAAAAAATACGGTATCCCGAAACGAAACCGACCAAACTCATTAAAAATTAATAAAGCCCCCCGGCCACGTTGTTCCCGCCGCCGCTGCCCTATAGCGCATTTACATATTCACGGCTACGTTTTCGTTGCAAAATAGTTTTTTCTTCGCATTTCTTCCTCCGGCTCGCAGGGAAAAAACTGCAGCCAAAACCAACCCTTTCCGTCAAAATTATGCCGCCGTTCTGCCCTCGTTGCTCTCTGCCCAACAAAAAGTAATTAATTCCACACAGAAACGATTCGAGACCCAGCCGGCGAAAAAGAAAACAAAAAACCTTCGCCAAAACCGTTCTAACTTTTATGCAACACAACACTTCTACCTTGCAATTATCCATTCTTTAAACGAATCGAAGGCAATTCATTGGCGATGGAGACGAGGAAAAAAAATGCCGAAACCGCAGTGAGAAGTAGAGGAACGAGAAAAGAGAAAAAGACCTTTTTTCAGTAAAATAGTAGCTTCAATACGATCGGTCCGGGGGACAAGACAAATCGAATGTCAGCCGCTAATAAGTATCTAGCAATGTAGCCGGACAAATGTATTTCCTTGCACTATACGCCTTAAGAAGGGAATAAAGAAACGCACAGAGCAGGAAGGGCGAAGGAGAGAGAAGATCCAACGCTGAAACGAGAAAAGAAGAAGAGGAAGACTGCCCGTACTTTGTAATTTGTATCGCTAAAGGTAATTATAAGGACTGTTGTGTACGAGCGTTTTGTATAAGAACAAAGTGTCGGGACTGCATGCAGCATCGTGGATTCGTTCGGTGATGGAAGACCGTAACCGGCAAACGGAACGTTTTATGAATGTGCCTCATATATTAGAGCCGATTCCTTTTGTTTCTCCTCCGCCGCTTTTTCTTCGAGCGACTCCGTGCAAAAACAAAGGTGCAAAGTATCGCTCAAACGCGAAAAGAACAGGATTTGCTAATTGCTATTAGTTGCAATGATTGTCGATCTTTAGAGTTCTTCAAGTCAATTTAAATTAAAGGATTCTTCTTAAAGTGTAAGTATTCTCGCGAGGAATCGAAATATTGATTTTAAAGCACTTAAAGAGCGGCGCGTTGATGGGGAAGAATAATATCATTCCTTCGCTTATTTTTATTTTTTTTCGGTTGGCGTTCGATAGAAAGGTACGAATAATAATAATTTATCTCGTCGACGAATGGTGAATGGGGGAAAAAGTAAATATCTGATGTATATACGTTATTATTATCATCAGGCATCATCGTTTTCCAACCGTACGAACGTCACTGGCGGCGGAAGTAGAGGAATCGAAATGAGTAAATAAAAAAGAGAACGCAAAATCGGACTCGCTGGTAACAATTTTCTTCTTTCGCTTAATGCTTAAAGAACTTGCCGTTCGAGTCATTACTTGTAAGATGCAGATAACGGGCGAATAGGAAGCGCGCAAAGAGTGGTGATGATGATGCCGATGATAATAAGACGAGAGGAGAAATAGTCCGAGAGGCAGGGGCAAAAAAGTTTAACACGTAAACCTGATAACCGGCATCTTTATCGTCGTTCTATAAATTTTAATAAGGTCCTTATTATTGAAATAAACTTAAAATTTTACGATCTAATAATAACGACGGAGGAGCGAGCGAAGGCGAAGAAGGAGCTTGACGCGCGATACATGTCTAATGATCGCACTTAAAACGTCTCTCTATCTAAATAAATAATAAAATCAGATCGAGAAGCGTTAAATATTCACAATAAAACGTACTTTTACGTGGCGTAATTAGATGCGAAACGTAATAATGATAACAATAAGCGTTGCGTCCTATTGATTCCCCGAGAAATATTCTTCGGCTACAATGTAAACTTTACCAAAATTGGATTGAACGAAGAGGCGAGCAGTAATAAAGATATTGTAATCAGTTGGGTTACTTGCTTTTACAGCCGAATCTCAAGATAAATGGCGCGCGGTACGTAAATGATTAAGCATTAACTAGTTTCTCCTGCGAATTTTTAGCAAAACGAAATAATAAGCCGCTTAATTTTTCGCACTTTTAAAATTTATTCCTTCCTCGAAAGCTCCCTCGCCCTATCTCGCCCATACGTTGATCTAGTGCGAAAGCCTCGCAATAAAATGCAGCCGCTGTTTGTTGTTTTAATAGATTCTAAAAGTCGAACGAAAGAAATTCGAAACGAAAGGGAAGAAGAGAGAGTCTCCTCTCGTCGTTTTTATGCAATTCGGTTCAATTAAACGGGCGAAAAAAAAACCATTCGAACCGTTAATTCCTACATAGATATTTCTCTTTATTATTTATATTTCGTTTTATGGTACACGCCACCCCTCGAAATATATTTTTTGCGTTTTAGTTTTCTTTGCTCCGTTTCGCTTGTTCGCGGGGTGGATGGCTGGCGGGTTAAAGAGAAGAAAAGAACGTTTTACCAACAATAAATTTGTAAAGTCACAAACATATCGCGTAGTAATTTATAGACAAGTCTAATATACATTTTTTTTAAGTGCCTTTATTATTTTTTTACATATATGAATCGTATTTATCGTTAATACGATTCCCGCCGTTTCTCTCTTTCTCGTTGCTCGCCCGAAGTTGGAAGGAAATTTTCATTTTCCAGTTGATTAACGTATAATATTAATCTTGTATGCAAATACGTGGCAGCGAGTACAAGAAATTATACGTTGCTGACATTTCTTTCTCGTGTTCGTCGCCGTTATGAAAATGTTTTTTCTGGCGTGGCACGAAAATAAAAAAAGGGTCTAACAAGAATATTAATGATACGTCCCCAAAAAATACTAACAACATTCTGATACCGAACTTTTTTTGTTTATTAAAAGGTTCCCGAGTGAAAAGCGGAAATAGTTCGAAGGATGAAACGAAAGTTTTGTTTAACCAATAAACTAATAATGAACGACGAAACTTTTTCATTTGAATCGTTATCGAATAGTCGAGAAATATTGTACAATTTCTAAAAGTGAAGAACGAAAAACGAAGCGAAAGGGAAAAATTATTACGTTTAGCCTGTGAGAATTTGTAACGCGAACAAGGGTGGCGTAAAAGTGGTAACTTTTCGTTAAATAATTTCCTGCTACGCTGGCATCCTCATTGATCATACATTTTCCGTTTCCAGTATATTTACCAGTGCCGTTATCGCGTCCCCGTTATCACAAACACCTATTAACCGCTCTTCGCCTGCACTTGTCATTGATCCCGATTCAGAAATGCTGCCGGCGAGATAGAGAGTTTTGCTGCTCATTACTCACACCCCTCGCGAATAAAATACCGCCACTATCGCCATCCCAAGCACACACACACACACACACACACAATTTGGCCTCCTCTTCGTCTCCCTCATTTCGAGTGCCATCGAACGCTCCTCGCCTCCGCCAGTTTCTTCTCCGCCACGTATTTAACACGATGGGTTCCGCATCCACCCGCGACTCAGCCCCCGCGCCAACCAACCCCGTCGACGACGCCTTTTGCTTATCTCCTTTCATGATTATATTACGACACCTAACCCAACATAACTAAGCGAAATTTATATAATAGCGGCCTCTCGTTGCGAAAACATCTCTATGTGTCAGGGCAAGTTAAGGAGTAAGCAGCGTCTTAGGCGTCGAGATAAAGGGAAAATGATATTTTTACAATCAATTAAAAATAATCGCTCGAAGAGGATTATTCGAGAACAGGAAACGCTTTCGATTATTTTTTTAAAATTTTTTAATCGTGACATTCCTCCTTCTCTTCCTTTAACGCCGTTTCCTTTTGCTCGTCTCGTGCACAAAGTGAGGTAATTTGGTTGCCAAATTAAAATTATCTCTCAACGCTCGCACGAAAATAAACCGTTTAACTCGTTTAGGCGAGTGGACTCAGTTGTCAAATACACAACGCTGACGTTAATTGCCACCGGGCCAAAGAAAAACCAGGAATGCACCGACAACAAGACGAAAGAGAGATAAAGCGCTCCTATCAAAACAATAAAGCGAAAGCAAAATAAGAAAGACGACGTCGTAAGCGAACGTGGAACTCGTTCTAATTCGAAATGATTTGGAAAGAGCGCACAAGAAGCGCTTTTTTTAGTAGTTGACGCAAACAATTTTTGGGTTTACCATTCTGAATACGAGAAATCTACAAAAGGAATCGAATGAGCGATCTGACAAAGCAATATTATTCGATATTAAATGGCGCAACCAAGTGAAGAAGTCGCGTCTATCATTGTTACAAGTTCATAATACTCTCGTCACTGTATTGCGGTTGCCGTTGTTGTACGTTTTTGCCGAATGAGACGCTCTCGAATATCAATTAACCGAAATTCCAAAAGGCAGCGCTGTTCAATTGTTTGTCGAAAGCGAAAGCCCCGCTCGACAGTTGAATATGAAGATAACAGCGTTAAGGGCGCAATGTGTATAATGCGTGTGTGCGGGGGCGAGCAAGGGGAAGAAACATAACTAACTATGAGCCCTTTTAACACTCACAATTATACACAGAGAGAGAGAGAGAGAGAGAGAGGATCAACGCTAAACAACCAACAAGTTGGGGCAACCCGAGGAAAGGCTGCAAGAAGAGCAATCCATCACCGTTTTACGTCGCTCGGTCGTTGTTGTTGCCGCTGTTGCTGTAACGTACAGTGACAAGCCACTGATTGCTTCTTATTGGATGGTTAACACGAACGCCACTGATCTCGCGATCCGTGTAACTCTTCGTCGTGCGATTCGAAGGACTCTTCCGCTATCGCACGCACATTCCCATTGCGTTTTATTTATAACAAACTTACCGTCTGATTGCACAAAATGTCGGCGATTAAATTGTACAAATATTATTAAAGTAATTAATGGTAGCTTAATCGTAATTTTTTTCCATTTGCGTTAAGTGAAAAGTTTCTTTTGTTGTCGCTTATTACTTTTATTCGAATTTCCACGCGATAATTGACAATGTGTTTATATTGTTTTATGTATTCAAGTAATGTATGTGTACGGCCACGGGCACGAGAGGGGCGCGATGGTGCAAAACTCGAATATTTCCCGTTTGGAATTTTAATATGTTCCCGATTTCGTAAAACTCTTAAAACAAGTGGCAGCTGCTTGTGATGTCTGGAGATGAATTTTATTTCAATATTTGATAGTTTTCGTGCCTTAGCAGCATCTCCACCGAGCCAACCCTCTTTGCATTCGTTCTCTCTCCCCGTTTCTCTGTCTGTGTGTGTGTGTGTGTCTACGCGACTCTTTCCGTCCATGTTGAAAAGAATCTGTAGCATATATCTCCGGGAACCGATTTTATATAGTATAAAACCATATCGTTCCTTCGAACGTTTTCCTTTTTTTTTACTCACTCCTTCTGTTTTTTTTTTTTCGGTCTTCTATATGCAAAGCATTGCAAAGCTATAACTTTACTGGAAATAAAAGAAAGAGAGAGAGAGAGAGAGAGTAAAGAAAAACATCGAAAACACTTCAAACTTTTCCACGGAAACCTCCGCGTTTGGGGAAGGAAGAAAAAAGAAAAGAGGACGAAGAAGAGGAAGCAAAGAGAGAAATAAAGCGGAAGAAAGTGGAGAGAGATGGGAAAATGCATGGAAAAAATAAAGGAGGAAATAAACTGTCAGCTGCCGAGAATTATTCTGATTATGCTAATTCTTTTTCTTTTGCACCGCTCTGGTATTATATGCTACTGCTGCACCAACCACCATATATATATGTCTACACCGCAGTTTAAATAGCGGTAATTTATTTCGTGGAAAAAGGGGTTCCTTGTTTTCCCGTGCAATTTCGACTTCGTTAATCTATTATTAAAACCGCATTGTAAACCAACCATTCATTTCTTTTTATTCGCGATACTTCTTATTGCTCTCCTATTCCTACCATTTAAAATAAACAGCAATTCGTTTTAGTCCCACAAGAAACTAAAAAAAAAATATATAGGAAAATGCTATTTTATTTTAAGATCTTCGTTTACTTCTTATTAAACCATCTCGGTTTCGGTTGGCTTTTAAGTTTCGCTAGCGAAAGCCGTTGCCGAACGTCACTACTGTCAGTTTAAAATTTCGCACAAGATGGATGTGCGGGGTGAATGGCAAATCGTGTTGCATACGACCGCCCTGGTTAAAGGGTGCTCTCCGCAGAATAGGGGTTGGAATCGCTTATTCTTTTTTTACTTCCCTTACATACGTACGTACGCACGCTTCTATCTCCTCCACTTCCTGCCAAAATTCATACAGTTATTCATACATTGCCTATAAAATCTTTGGCATAAATCCCGATCCTCTGCTTCTTTTTTCGTTTTCTTCCGCGTTTATAACAATTTTTCCACCTGATTTTATGGCAAAATGTACAAAAAATAGGCTTATTATTTTTGCAATTTCAATTGTACGCTTTTTCTATTATGACGAAATATCATTGCCTCGCGTCCTTCTGGACATTTACTTATTCCTTTCTGGATCATCTATGATTATTTTACAGCATAAATATGTTAATTTCGCGCAAGAGACATAAATTCTACATCGGGATTGATATGAATAGATCCGGATAAAGGAAATGAATTCCTTCCATTCGTCGGTATCGTCGGTTCCTTTTCATAAAGTATCTTTAAATTTTCGACGGTGCCCATTGTAAAACCGAATAAATAAACGGCGCTCCGACGTTCCGCTGGATAAGTCAATAAGGGATAAACGTCAAACGTCGATGGTGGATGAAGAGAGAGTGCGACGGTTATGGAGCGGCGGGGGAAAGAGGAAGACATCGATGGGGTAGAGCGTATAATAAGTAGGCAGGGAGAATTTAGTTTCGATGTTTGCGTCCTTTATGAATAAAACAAAAGTCTTAACAGAACCATTCGATTTCCACGATAAAAGATATTCGCCGTCGTCTTCGGCGGGATCGATTTTATTCTATCTGCCGCTCCTTTACGATCCGATAAATTGTCCTCAGGAGCGAACGGAGGGAAAAAACAATCGAACAACGATAAGAAGATGCAGATGATGGAGCGCGTGCAAAAATATAATTCTTTGTGTTATATTAAATGTACTAAATGTTTCGCACTCGATTGGGCTCATACGGTTTTTGCTAGATGCAACAGGCGGCCAGTTCTAACTTTATACGGCCATATTCTCACGTTTCGCTCCCCCGGGACAACGACGAGAAGACGGAGGCATTACAAGATTGTTGTTGCTATAATCCCTGGAGAGCTTTAAAACATTTTCACTTTGAAGTCTGCGGTTCCGGTCGCTCCTCTACAACGGCACGCTGCGGTTTTGCTCTGTAGAGATCAGCGAGCCACATTTACAAACTTATTATTATTACGACAGAAAACATTTAAATTCTCGCCGTCTCTCCTTGTTCCACACGTTCGCTCATTGTTCGAAGTAAATTACTAAGTACAATATGGTTTTGCATCGTGTTACCGTGAAAATTATTACCATTAGCATAATCAACGTCGTTGTTTAATCGTTCTCTTAATTAGCCTTAAATTTCCGTATATTTAATTAACGATGGTCCAGTAAGTAAATGTTCGCCTTCATAAAAAGACGCGTCTTTAACATCGAACTCAACTCATTTGAATTGACCTTCAGTTTTGCCGTTGAAAAGGAAAAGAAAGCTACCTGGTGAAAGCTGTTGCGAAAAGTGTGGACAATGGCGATGGCAGGTAATAGATTTGTGCAATATTTGCGAAAGAAGTAATAAATCATTGCATCCTGACGGATTTGCGTAATTTTTGCAAAATATTCAAGTCAGATTTGGCAATTCTCTCCTTATCTCTTAAAAGGATTAGCAGCTTCTAAGCAATTAGGTTTATTACCTGCACTAAAGGCTTAAACCCTTTCGAAATCTATACAAATTGATCCACTTGACCAACGTTTTATGGCTTTAATCCCGACAGGATTTTATTCAAAAAGGAAATTATTTTCTATGGAGAAATTAAAACGTTTCATTTATTCAAAAAGCAACAAAAAGTGTCGTAATTTAAAAACGTTAATATAGACGACTTCATTATCGGTAACTTCAAAATTACCGATGGCAATCTGAATTTCAATTTGAATTATTTATTAGGATTTAATGGTATCAATTTCGACAAAAATTAAACGATCACAATCCACTTTCATGCGGACCGCGATAAAAATCGTGTCCAGCATTCGGCACTCGAACGCAATGATTTTTATTGACAAAATCGACAAAAAAAAAGGAGAACCAAACAAAGAATATACCAGCGGCCCCTCTTTAAATTACTCTCGATTTAATGCATTTATTAGCTTAGGCCGCCGAAATCGATACCATTATTGATTATAAATATCACCAATCCAATTGTGTATTTGTTTTTAATTAAATAAACTCGCCGTGTTTGCATACGAATGGATTTAACGATTGGATTTATTAATAATGTCGGCATTAAATTTAGACGCGATTGCACGAACGAACGAAAAAGAAAAACGATAAAAACGGGATCGCGTTTAATGAATACGAAACGGAATGGCGCCGAATAATTCGGAATGGATGGATAATAATGTAAAGACAAACATGTGATTGTTGAATATGTCAATCATCGCACAAGTGGGGTTACTGGCTAGCCATCCATCCATCCATCCATCGAGCCATCCGTCCCTTCGGCATTATACTACATCCTTGTTATGTGACGAGAGGTTGACAGTTTTCAGTAGAACATGTCGCCCCAATAGCAGCCATCATTCTGCCATCGTGCTCGCGTTTAACGCATGAAACCAAGTTCGGGATCGTTCTTGGAATTAGAGCGAAACCGCAAAAAGAAAACCGCAAAGGGACAAATTTTAAATGGTCGTATGTAGACTAGGACGAAGAGGTGGCGGAGGGAACGAGTTCGTTAGAACGCTCGAAAAGTTTCGTTTGATTCGTTTGGCCATTTTATAATCGCGCACTTATAATAGTTGGTCTAAAACTAAAAAGGAAAATGAGAACATGCGATACGGCCAGTTTCCAAAGTCTCGTGGCGTGACAACGCTTCGATGCCGTGTTAGAACCGAAATGGCGGCATCCATTATTACAATTACCGGGAAATTGATTTAACTGCTCTCTAATAATAATGAAAGACCTACGAAAAGTAAAAAAAGGAGGAACAGAACAACACAAAAAGACTGACCGTTCGGGTTCCGTTCGGGGGCGCGCATTAAAAAGTCCTTCGTTTGGCAGCCCGTCCTATTAATAAGAGCTGGAACTTTTTCATTTTCACCCCAACGCAATGGCTATTTATTCAAGCAACGCGGTAAATTATATCGTTAATAATTAAATCTTCCCACTAAACTTAAATATTCAACGGCTTTTAAAGAATCGAAGTAATAGCTAATCATGGGAACGAATGCGTGCGTAACTCGATGGAAAATCTGTAATTCGAGGATGGAGCCAAAGCCTCGCATTTCCCCTTTCCATTTATCGATAACGATAACGAAGAATTACAAGGCGACATTAGCAGACTTTTAAGAGGAAGGGCGCTGGTCCCTCCACATGCGTTTGCTCGAAGACGCGTTTCGCATTATCAGTTTGTAGGAAAGTGGACGAAGAGATGGACGAAAATTCGAGAAATTAATTTATTATTTACAAATATACACAATTTAAAACAAATAAAACTTATAAAATAAAACAATCACTGGTTAAAAAAATAAAACTTTCCGCAAACTTACAAATTAAAATCGGGTGATTGGTAGGAGAACGCGACCGGGGACTGCGACGAACCGGAGGAATGCGAGCAGCCCGACGAGGAGGACGCCGCCGGCGAGCGATGCCATTCCTGTTGTCGCGTCGCACCGTCGAAAAAGTCGTGGCCAGTTTGCGCGTCTTGTGCACGATGGAAACTGGCCAAATCGACTGGCATCGGCACGAGGTTCGCGCGGTGCTGGAAAACGTGCGACTCGCCGGCACTCGACGACGACGGCACGCGTGCATCCCCGCGCCCCCGATCGCCGTGGAACTCTTCGGGCCGACCGTGGACGACGGCGTCGAAGCTGGTCCCGCTTTGTAACAATTGGGCCATCATCTTCTTGTGCTTCTGTCGCCGATTGTGGAACCACGTTCGAACGCGCCTCTCGCTCACATCCAACAGGATCGCGAGCACGTGTTTCTGGTCGCTCGTTGGATAGACGCTGTACGCGAAGAATTCCTCCAGGTGCAACAATTGGTACGGCGTGTACGTGCGTCGTACGCGCGATTTCATCATCCTGGACTCGAATACTGCGGGAAGAGGAAGAAGATCGTTTTTAATCAGTTTTAATGTGTTATTCGTCGTTTTAGTCATTTTAATAAAAACCAATTTTACTTACTTCTGCACGATTCTTCGATCTCCCTGTATATTTCCTTGAAGCGAGCCGTTGCGTTGTTATCGATGAACGTGGACGGCGAATTGATTGGGAAATTGATGCCCGCGTCTCCGTTTAAAATCTCTTGCAAGTCGGACCAGAAATAAGACGGATTCTAAAGGCGAGCAAACAAACGGAAAATTAATATCAACCGGGAAGAAAAAATCGAAAATTGATTAAAGAATTACCTGAGAACCACTGGCTCCTACACCTGCGTCACGTTCTTGTTGCTGATACATTTCTGTCGTTGTCAAAGCGTGACTTGCTGCGTCTTAAGGTAATCACCGAATGAAAGGGTTTTGCAAGACGTTGTCTATTTATACCAATTTTGCATAAATCCTACTATTCTAATCAATTATTTCGGTCAATTATCGAGACAGGTAAAAATTATCCCCCACCCTCGCCGTACAATTGCATTATCCTTTTGCGTTCGTGTTTCCGGTGGTAACTTACAGCGATCGCGTTAATTGTCGAAAACGAAAATTATGTTTTACAATTTATGAAAAATATTTGTGGCAAGTCTAGAAATTTCGATGTTTGCAAAATATACATAACACGTTGGCGAGCAAACGATACCTTATCTTGGTAACGTTTCTTTCAACTTCAAAGAGCAACCAGATAGCTATTGCCTTTTAACTTTTGACTCGAATTTGTAATTCCTTTTTTAAACTAGAATAAAATTTTCTCAAAATCAAAGGCAAATGAAAATTATTTGCTGTCTTCTGGTCTTATTAAAAATCAATTGATTAAAAAATTTATTTCTCTCATATATAATTAAAAAGCTGTTTTATCAAATCGATCAACTTTTATCATTTTTTTTTTTTAGTTCTGTCAATACAAACATTTTGAATAAGTTTCGGCATTTTATATTTCCATTGCGATGAATTGTGGCTTTTACCGATCGCAAATCAATTTATATTTTGCAATAATGTTATTAATCGAAGTGTAAACCCGTTTTCAATATAATACAGACTAC
The DNA here is from genome assembly GCA_963695495.1 of Hololepta plana. Lineage (NCBI taxonomy): Eukaryota > Metazoa > Arthropoda > Insecta > Coleoptera > Histeridae > Hololepta > Hololepta plana. The sequence continues at coordinate 1,310,891 of OY968834.1, read as the reverse complement.
AGCATTGTCATTTTGCGAAAATCAATGCCATTGTTGAATTTAAAAGAGAGTAAAAAATAACGAATTTCATATGAATTTGCAATAAAATTACAGTTCGCAAAGTGATTAACAGACAAGTCAATTTTGGATATGACGAGAAAAAAGGATTGTCGAAAGCGAAACAAGTTTCGAATCCAAAAGGTTTTATGTTAAATAATGCTGGCATTATTTATCTCTTTATACAATATACCACTCCAGACGGAATCTTAAATCTCATTATTATTACAGACGAATCCTTTCCATTGATAATCAAGTACGACACAATAAAGTCTCCAGCGAGTAGACAATTTTTGCAATAATCCTTCGCTAGTGAAAATTAAAATAATAACGCAGATTTCAATAATTTTGTAATACGATTACAATTGGCAAATTATCTACTTAAAAAAAGCAACCTGAAAACTGAACACAAGAAGCTAGCTTTGCAGAAACGAAAATGGAAAATATATTTTGCAAAATTCGTATAATTCGAGTAACTTATTTCCCGAGATGTTGTACATAAAGAAGTTTGAAATGTTCGGCTCGGAGAAATCGCGGAAGGACGACGCCAGTGCGATTCGCGTCACTTCCTGTCGGATAACATCTGCAGGAGACTCCGGGAAATGAAAATACTACTGTTTAATTTAGATAAAGGCCATATGTTGACACTTTATAACGTCCCATTAATAAAAAAAAAAAGATTTTCCTCGAATTTTCTTTTTGCTTAAGTTTTGCAATTCTCGTTTTTCTCTTTTAATCAATAATAGAAAAGGATTTCGATTAAAAGTTAACAGATTCCTGTAAAACTATTTATTGTTGTTTGCTATTCCTCAGACTTCGAGTTTTTATCCAAAAATTATAAATTCAAAATTGTCGGTTTCTAAATTCGGACAACATATTTTCTTATGCGAATAGAAGAACCTTTCCTTTAATAATTGGTCCGCTGGTATAAGAAACAGGCAACAGTGATAATAAGAGCGAAGGAAAACGTTTTCGTACGATCATAAATCTTTATTATACGAAAAAAAGACAAAGTGCAAATGTAACTTCTTCGACTATTTAAGGTTGCCTTTTATTGATACTTATCCCTATCGTAACAAACGCCATAAAAGAACTTAATAACATCGACAAGTTCATAATCGTAACGATAATAGCGATTGTAATAATAAGTAACCGCCATAATAATTACTATTACGTCGGAATATAATTCGACAACCGTACGAATCAAGTTGCAAACATGTCTCTCTTCTTTTTCAACGACAAACGCTAATTATTTAACCTGATTTACCTGTACGAATAAACAAAAGCCCGGGGGTATGGAAGGGAAAATAAAGTGAAAGGGTCGACGAGAACAAGGACGACGGCGAAAAGGAAAAGGGGATGCGCGATACAAGTGACGTCACTCATCCCCTTTAATAGCAACCCCAAGATGATGTATGGCGGCGGTTAGAGGATCGCGCGGCGGCCATCACTCAAATCAATTTACCCTTCTTCCAATATCACAGTCTCTTCGAGAGCGACACGAAGACGATCGCAAACAACGACGGTCCCATAATTGTTTGTCATCTTGTATATTTGACTATTGTCCGATTTTTTTCCCTTTCTTCGCCGTGAATTGTTAATAATCTCTTGATGCTTCCGTGCAGCTTAATCCCGTTTTATTGCGGGGGATTAACAATTTTCCGAAGACGAAATTCGAATGTAATTTCGATAAATCATAAAGCAGGTCAACAGTCTGTTGACGACGTCGCTCTCTTTGAATAACAATCCTATTAAAATCGTTTAAGAACAATTTTTATTGCTGATTACCTCCATGTCTTTCGACGGTTCTTGCAAAACTAGAAGATTCGGCGTTTCGTCGAATCACTTATTTATTGATGCCTAAAGAATATTCGAGTTCGTGAAGTTTTTCACAAACAAAGAACAAAGCCAAACGACGATTCGTTCGAAACTCGAAAAAGTAGTTTAACGATCTCGCTTAAATTGCACGTATTACAACTATTTGTTTCGACCAAGTTTTATATTACATATACGTTCGACGCGGTTGAGAAATTTGGCGCCGGTGCGTCTCCGCTTTCGGTAAATAACCGAATTTACCGCCGAGGATCGTTCTTATTGTTCATAAGCGAACGTCCCACGCCGTCCTCGTCGAAAAGAATCGTTCGGCGAGTAAAAAGGACGAATGCGAAAGAAACACAACAGAAGGAGGCCTTCGCCAGCGAATCGGCGCCGTCAGAAGGTTCCACTTTAAGCGACATCGAATTAAGTTGATTGCGAATAATTTTCGCGAAATGCGTCTATTCCATAGACGAAATTCGCGCCGATGCGTCCGTTCGTTCGCACGTTCTCGCACATCGTGATTAAAACGTTTTAATTCTTGTGAGTGCAAGTACGAGAGAGAGAGACAGGGCGCGAATTCAAGTTGTTGTTATTGCAGTCAACTTCCAATAAATGTGTGTGTATAAAGGGAAAATAAGAGTACGGAATGTCCTGTACAAGGGAGCGAGAGAGAGGGCCAAGGGAACGGTTTAGGGATGATAGAGAGAGGGAAAAACGACGACGGGAACGACGACGGGAACGGTGGCTGACGGCGTGTCGGTCTGTGCGACAGCTGTGTGCCGAGCGATTGTCTCAGGATGATTGATGATGGAGGACGGCTGCAGAGGCCCAGCCACCCTTAATTCTCGGGGTTCCAGCCCGCTTCGTCGCTGCTACACAACTCTCGCTCTCGCTCTCTCTCTCTCTCTCTCGCGCGCGCTCTATCTCTCGTACACCCAAACACACATTCCCCAGATATGTATTCGTGAACCAGAAGAACTGTACCCGAAAGCGTTGCGGAATAGCAAAATGTTACGTGTTTCGCTTTATACGTTATTCAATAGGCGAACTGCGTCCGTCCGTCCGACACCTTAAAAAGAAAAAGCTCGATCCACTCGTCTAAACACAAGCACTGTTATCGCCGTCGGGAAGCTCTGCAATCGAAGCGAAGAGCGAATGTGATTCCTCTGTTCGTAAGCAGAACAAAATTTTGCGCACTTTGGTTGCAGTTAATCAATGTAAGAAGCAGGAAAAGAATGAAAGGAAAAGAGCGAACGAAGGAAAGGATAATCTATTCGGAAATTCAAATAAGCTGCAATTATTTCCCGCGAAAGAAATCTCGAGCACATATTTAAATCAGTTTATGTAAAAAAGTTTACCCCCGAATGGCAAAAGGAGGACGAAGAAAAAATGTAACCACGGATTCTCTGCGCGAAACTTCTTGAATACGAAATATTACTAGAGCAAAGATTGTTTCTCTTTTGCCGTCTCCTCCGTTTAAAATACGAAATTAAGTATATTAATGAGAATCACGTTAAGGAAAACGTAGATGCGAGTCGTACGAAATGAATGAAAAGAAACAGGTTACTACGACGTCTTTGTGATGAATACAGAAGAAGATGACTTGAATAGATTGAAAATTGTTGATGGTTGAATGAATAATATTCATAAAGGATAAGAAAGATTCATCGCGATGACCGCTTTATATGTGTGGATGTATAAGTCCTTTCAACAACGGCGAAACTGAAAAAGAAATGTTAAAAGCATCACGATCGAGTTGTTCCTTTACTTTCTATCGTTTCCTTTCTCTTCATCTGGCTTAAAGAATAATTATCGCCCTTTCTTTCCACATATAAAATGGATTATTTCACGCCTATATCGCTCTTATTGTATCTGTATTATTATGAATAATTTCCATTTTATCACGCTGCCAGTGAATTAATGGACACGAATCTGTTTCGTTTCTTCATATACGATTCATTTAATTTCATTTCAAATGAGAAAATATTATGTTACAATCATTTTTTTTCCGGCTAGAATCTAGATTGATCCTCTTTTTTTGCCAGGATCTTTTTTGAATTTAATTATGTTTAGATTTACTAAACCTCACTTAAGAAGTGTTAAGACTTAAGTGGACTTTATGCAAACTTTTGTGGATGCAATTTTATGATCCAATCAAAACTTGTCCTCTCACTTAGAGTTAATGTTTCACTAAATTATCAATCTCTCCTGCAAAAAAAAAAGATACCTAAGGCTTCAATTTGTTCTGAATAGTCCACGAGTTTCGGATTCATTCTGCGCGCATTTAATTAAAGGATTAACTTAATTTTACCTGATGCTGATCAGAAGGAATTTTCTTGTTTTCGCCGTACGTTGGTGTTAAATACGCGTCCCTTTAAGTTGTATACAATGGAGAAGTTAAATATACAGGGCAAAAAAAAAGCACGAAACTGAGGAGTGCGAGAGAGTAAAAAGGTTGCGGCAAAAGCAATAAATTTTCCACTCTTGACAATCATTCGGTGATCCCTTTTATATTATTTGAGCTACCGGAGTTTTGCAGGGATCAGTACGCTTTCATCGACTTTAAGGGCAACTTCATATATTATCGTCGTTTCATTTTGAACGCGTTTCCGTATAAACGTAATTTTCAATCTACTGTGCTTAATTCGGTATTAATTAACTAATCACAATTTGCACTAATTAAATTGTATGGTGTTAATTGTTTAAGATGTTTTGGGTTAATCGTTGTGTTAGTTATGGTAAGATTTATAGCGATAAGATTAATTTTGGCAGGAGAATCCATTTCCTTCCGAATAGTTTTGATAGGATCCACTCTTTGTAGATGCAAACTCGAAAGTTAATATTGAGAATGTGGTCTAGTCATTAAAAATGCTGAAACTATTTCTCTTGCTGGTAAAATCGTTTTGCGATACCAATTTGAGTTAATGGCAGAATAATGAAGAAAAGATGAGTCGTTCTATTCAAATAATCAACGGCTAAGTGTAACGATACAAATATCATAAACGTGAATAATTAATGCGACTTGGTGCAATTTTTATTTCGAGCTGTTGGTATATATTTTTTTGTTATTAGAAGATAAATTATTTGCCATCATCAATATGGTAAATATTTAGCTTTCCGTCTTGAACAAATATTTACAAAGCCTCTTTTGCCTTCGTTCCCACGAAACGGTCATCCACAACATGCTGTCACCTTTTGTGAAGTTCACGAAGTTACGAGATGATGAGCACGTTAAGAGATGGCAGCAGCTACTGGGGAAGGACTTTCTTTCATAATGGAAGAGTTTTAAATTGGAGTTTGTTCTAAAAATGATTATTGAAAAATTCTCTTTTATTCGATTCGTGTCTCTCTTCCTTTTTGATTCGATTTCTTCTTTAAATTATTGGATAATATAATAATTCATTTCAATTTTCTTCTTATTTTAATAAATTTCTTCGTCTTTCTCATACACGATAAACTAAAATACGAAGGCATTTATAAAAGAAAAGAGCGAAAAAAAAATAAATATATTACATTTTGCGAGCAACAAACAATATTGAAATTCAACCGCTTCAAAGAGTTCCAATAAAATGCAAATGGTGTTCCATCATGATACACGATGATGGTAGTAGCGTATATACAACATACACAATATGCATATATACGTATAAATATGGGGAAGGCATCTAGGAAAATATCAAATGGCAGAGAGAAAAATTGATATTTATGTTTTCATAAAATAGTATAAAAAGACGAAGAAGCAAGAGAGTTTTGCATAAACCTTTTCCATTATATCCACATTTTTCTCATTTTTCAAACAAGCCTCTTGAAATGGTGCACTAATTTCCATAATATAATAATTATAACAATCTAACGTGTGTGAAAGTTAATTTCTTAATAAGTTAAAGAAACTTTAAGTGCGAAAGGAATAGATTGTATTAAAGCTCGGAGGACGCCGTTTAGTTTGTTTATAAAAAAAACTCAAAACCGGATACAAAGGCGCACATTTCAACAAGTTCCAGTTGAAAATTCAAGTAGAGAATTTAGCTGAGCGTGTATTGATCCCGAGGATTATGGCCGAATTCGTAACTGTTTTGAAGTGGCGAAAGAGAGGGTTCTCATTCGACGTAAACTCCCTTTCTTTCCACATCGTCGCGTCTCTTTCACTCCTCACCATTCGCTTCGTGCCGCTTCGTCTGTAGCTGTATGTGTGGGCCAAAACGTATAATTTAAATACACATGCAGGATTTGCCATGGTACCCTCATTTCCATTTTTCCTTTTGTTACCATTCTTTCCTTATATTGCAACCCTATGGTCTAATAAATGGGAGGATGGGAAAGTATTATTCAATAATCGTATGATTCGACGATCTTTTAAGGTCCGCAAAAATATGCGACTTTTAAACTTTTGTTTCTCGTCGAATTCGAATTAATTTTCGGAAAGGAAAAGTTTGCGATTTACACGTGTAATTTGCAATTTGGTTTGTTTCGCAAATTGGACGCTTTTTCTCTTAATAGAAAGCGATTTTTTTTTAAAAAGCTCCCGAAGCAAAAATCTAATTGAATAAAATTTAAATCTGAAAACTGAAGATTAGACAGCGTCGTCTCCGGCTATTTATTTGCAAAAAAAATAATTAATTTAATTTATTTATTTCAGACGATGATATGGCACAATTCGTGGCGAATTGCAACGTGAAAAAGAAACTGCTCCTGTTGTCGCACATTTCAACAATATCGATGATGATGATAATAATACGAGAGTAACTTGGATGTGAAATAATAATGATGATAATAATGGAGAGAACCGTTGGGGGTGCACGGGAGTATAAGGGAGAAAAACGCACACAAACACACACACGCACAGACACACAAACTACCACCGAAATCCGTTTTTCTCTTGGCCTCCCCCTTCAGAATCCCGGTTGCTCGGAGAGACGCTCTAGGGGCGTCGGCGTCGGCCAGTATTCCAACACTGTCACTATCATGACACGCCGATAATTGTTATGGATTCGTCGATGTAAAATTCGCGATAAGAGAATTTAAAGAAAACAACAACGAATAAGACGTAATTGAAGTTGAAATAAAAAAATATATAATTCATTTCGATTGGTGTAAACTTCGCAATTTCTCCATATTCTTGTTGTCACATTGAATTTAATTAAATTGTGAACGATAACGTGTATTTATTTTCAGCTTTATCAATCGGAAGACGAATTGGACTGTTGAGTAAAAAAAAATAAGATGGCATAATTTCCGGTGAGATAAATTTAAGAAAGAAAATGCATGATTTGAACGTAGTTGATAAAATGGGAATGGATTGATTGTCTTCTACGGATGATTATAAATAGATTTGGTTGGATGAACACCATAACCGAAAATAATAATAATAATGTTTAGTGGTTTTCGTTTTAAATAGAGGATCCTTATTTTGTTGTATTATTATTTCTCTTTGTGAAAAATTTGTAGTAATTATAGTTCAATTTGTTTAGTTTTTAAAAATCGATTTTCAAAAGGACGAGAGCGAAATTAAGGGCATCGGTACGAAAGCATTTTTGCATGGTGATTATCTGTAGTTTGGCATGATTTGTCATCATTTACTGGATTATTTCAGCTGTCACGGTGGTTCTTTGCTCCTTTGCTCTCTTAATGTGAACCAAAAAATTAAAAGGAAAGAAAAGAATAAAAAGATCTATCCCAATATACGTACAGGTATACAAAAGAAGAAGAAACGTTCCTCACAGCTTTGGATATCTAAAGGGAAAAAAGTCGACGTTTCTTTTTTAATTCTTCTCTCACATTTTCTTCGTATACGTTTCATATTATAAAATAAAACTGGGAAAAGAAAAGGAACGAAAGGAAGGAAAAATAAATGAAAATAACACAGAAATCCATCCTTGTTTCTTTCTCTCTCTTTCATTCTCTCTCAATCTCTTTATTTTTGTTTTCGTACAATTACTTTTGTTTGAAGCTCTCTTAAAACGCAGGCACCTGCTGTCAAACTATAAGAAAGATCATTTTTCTGTGTCCGATGGGTTCACGTGTCTTAAAAGACGTACCGTTCGTATATGTACACACGCCGCCAGACCGGACCAATTTATATACGAGCAAAAGAGAACGGTTCGACTGAAGCGAACGAATCTTTTTCACGTTCTCTCTCCATTCCGAACTCACTTTATCCGGCATTAAATGGGATTACCGAAGCAGACGTCCGCGTATCGGTGAAGAAGAGCGAATAAACGTGAAGAAGGAATCAAGTGAAAGGGTGTTGCATTGAATGGCCCCAAAGAGAAAACGATCGCGATGGACTGAACGTCGTTTCTGCGAACGATCGCAACAATGTGCGTTTAAACATTAATCATCGTGCCATCGCTCCACGTGCGTTATTTCTTCTTTTGCAATTTACTCGCCATTCCGCGCTATTCTTTTGCATAAATATTCCGGAAAAAAAAAACCGTAGAATATTCAAATCATTCGTAGCACGGCGATGTGACAATCTTTAGCATGCGCAAAAGTAACGATTAAAATCGTTTTGAAAAAGAAATGCCTCCGCCATCTCTCCCAGCGCCGTCCTTATTCGTTCCATTCGCTCCCATTCCGTTCGTTTTAATTAAACTTTAACTCTTAAAGTCTGCTCGGAATTGCAGACTTCCTGATATACATTTTTATTTATTAATACACCTCCTCTACAACCACCCATTCCATCTTTCTCCATTCTTCTTTGCGACCCCCTCAAAAGTTTCCGTAACAATTTTAAATTGAGCGAAGAGACCGAATTTTCTTTTAATTAACTTTTTCTCGTCGCTCTACGCCCCTTTAGGTCGGAATAAAACGTCGTCGCTTCAGCGAGAGATTTTCGAAATAAACTAGGCACATCCGTGATCTACCCTGTAGATCCGGGCTTTTGTAGCATTGCCTCTTTCCTTTTAAGATCAGAAGCTCGTTTCTACAGGTATCTTACGGATGGAAGACCGCTCGCCCAATGAAAAATCTCTTTACCGTTCGATTAATTAGCAAAAGAAGAAGAATGGATTAAAAAATTCATATTTTGCAGGTTTTTAATTGGATCGAACAAACTGGAATTGGATTCGACATGAAAGCAAGTAGTAACAAGAGAAGAAGAAGAAAAATAGTGAGGTATTCGCGTGTTGCCATCAGATAATTAGCGTCGGCATGTCCCGGTGAACGCCTACATCGCACCCGTGCCTCTTATCGGGGTCTTTATCTCATCGGTTGGATTTACATCCGAACGTATACACGCACGTTCGAGAGCGAGACAAAGAAAATGGGGAAAACGTGGGACGGGGAAACCGGCGGCGGCAAAAGGAGCAAAAGGAAAACTGTAAGCTGAGTGCTTTTTAATGGTACCCGCACTCTTAGAAACTTTAAATTGCTCCATACGTTTTAGGTTTGCAAATTTTGTTTTGTAATAATCAATCTAATAATGAATGCAATGTAATTTATTATCAGTTGCTGATTAGCCTAATGGAAATTAATAATTGGATAACGTAACTTGGAATTGTCGTCAGCGAATGAAGATGGTTTTTATTAATATACCCTTTTATACTTGAGTAAAAGTTTAATCTGCGACAGCATTTTTATTTCATATTGTAGCCCGTATAATTCAACAAATTAAAATCAATAGAAAACAATAATTGTTAATAAATGTTAATTATTAGATCATTTGTGAAATAGTATCTTCTTTTCGCACTAGTTCACAAAGTTTCCAGATGCATATAACCAGTATTTAATATTCAGTACTTGTTAACAAATCAATTAAGAAGAATTGTATATGTTAATCCATTAGTTTGAATTTTGTTATCAATTATACATTTATTCAAAAACCTTTTTGCAAAGGTGAGTTATCAGTCGGTTTAAACCCATTAAAATAATTAAGTTTTATATGAGCTTTTGGTAAAGTTTAAATTAAAATGAACTCATTTAAATAGATAATAAAATAATTTCATGCAACGTTATGAAAACGTTTGCAATAGAGGTAATCGTATTCTAAACTTAATTGTTAATTATCGTTTAAATCTGTACAAATTGATTTCGTGAAAAGGATTAAAAAGGATAACTAAAGAGCGCGCAAGTGTTAAAATGTTAAACTTCAAACTTTCACGATAGCCGAATAGATGTCGCGCCGTGTAATTTTTGGAAATAATTTCGCCTCCAAAATATGAATGAAGGATCGTTCTTGTTGGTAACATAAGTTACTATTCTAAATTGTATTAAATTTTTGAAATTGATTAAACAGATTAGATTTGGTTTATCCATTTCGATTTTAGATTGTTTTTAAAAATGATTGCCTCTATGGGGCAAGTTAATTATGCCGAATTATTGCTCAAAATTTTGGATATAATTGTAACAAAAATTAATAAAGTAAAATTAACTTTCCATCATCAATCTATATTGTAGCTGTAAGTCTTTTTATCTATAGTTTTTGCTTATTCTTGAAGCATCAAAATTCGATTTTTATATTCAAAGCTCAAAAGCTCACCGATAGACATTTAGTTGTATTTTCCACCCAAAGATTCCTCTGTCCTGCAAAACTATAAAATTGTTTATTTCGGAAATCGCCAATCTCTTCATTCCCACCCAAATCGAAATCAAATAACCGCTTCGTTATTGATAGATTCATCAAACACTAATTATTATGTCAAACGTGTTATAAATTACGCATTATGTTGTAGATGTTAACTAAAAATAGTTATAATGGAAATCAATCGTTTTTAATATAAACGTAACGTTGTGCCTCAGCCGATCCACACACGAAAAAAAATGCATTTATTTATTATTAATGAGCAATTTTAATGTTCCTCTCATGTCCCAAGCCAATTTCGTATTAATTACCAAACGATTAGCGCTTGGGAAGAAAAGCGTAAAACAAAATCTACGCGATGGCAAACCATTTCTTCGCCACGCTACTTATTGTGTTACATTGCACATTTATAAACGCACACAAACAGAAGTTATTAATATAATTGAGATGACATTCGTAATCCCGTCGTTTACAATTAAACGACATGCCTGTAGAACCGACAACTGATCGAAATCTTCCATTGTAATCTATTTGGTTCTTTCGTTTATTCCTTCATCTTATCTTCATCCGTATCAATTCCATCGATCACACTTCAAGAGATATTATAACACCTTCGCTCTTTTCCACGAGTCATTCTCTTACCTCTGCTCAGCTCATGTGGCGTTGCCTCCCTTTTTTCGTCTCAATTTCTTAAGGAGAACGATACAAATTATTGTCGGAATGTAAATTGATTACGATTAAATGCTGTTGAGACAAATTCGAGTAATTAATTGATAAAACGAACGATTCGTTATTTATTCCGTTGGTAGAATTCAATTTCGTCCGGTGGCTGTTTTACGATCGTCGTACGAGATCCCCGGGTTAAAGGTGATGATGACTTGCTTTTAATGAAAGCTGCCGGCACGCAGTATGATGTGGCAGCCAGCCGCAGCAGCAGCAATATTTAATGACAGAAGGTTTCCTTTTTCATCGTGGTTTATTCATTTTAACCGGCGCCGTACAATTTTTTAAGGAAACAAACACTGATCGAATCGATACATTTTGCAAAGTCTAATCAGAAAAACGGTTTAATTACTTTCACCTTCGCGCGAAACGATTTGAGCGTCGCCACTGTCAATAACACTCTTTTCTTTCGCGTTATCGATTGGAACCGGTTTTGGTAACCTTTAGATTCGGTAATTAAAATGCTGTTGTCGTAAGATAACGATTGTCGTAGGGATTCGATTCCCTCGTAACTAATCGAGTTTCCTTCCACGTTTGGGACCACTATTGAAGAAACGAGACACCGAGAAAATAAGAGGAAAGAAGTCTGTTTAACAAGCAATCAATTAAAGATATGACCGTGGAGAGTGGCTACTGGTCTCTAGCCCATTCCGTGTCATCGTCGTTGGTTAATTCGGACGCATTTTTTTACTCTTCGGACCGTCGTTGCCTCTGCCCAAAAGCAACATTTTGCCCACGCACTCGTACCTCATTCACTACACTTTTCTCTTCGTGCACTGCGTCTCTTCCTTCCTATCATACATCGACTGTCAGTTAATCACGGTGTGGTCTTGGCCGTTCACGTGTATCATTATCAATATTGAAATGAGGTGATCGCAGGTACGTTTATATAACCGAGAGAGAGAGGGAGAGAGAAATTGTCGCTGCTCGTCGTTTCGTGGCAGCTGACGGGCCCACCTGGACGTTAGCTTGACACCGTAGCTGTCGCACCCACGCCGTTATTACCGTATAAAAAACGAAGAAGTAAATAAAACGCCACCGTCGCCGAAAACAACCATCGTCGAACGGTTCCTTCTGCTGACTCACGTCGATTATTATTTGGACGGTGGCGGTAGAGGGTTGTTATTGTAACAATAAAGTTGTTATTATTGCCGCATTTCGAAAGGGGACGGTCCAGTTTGGTTCTGCTTTTTTTTTTTTGCAAAACATCCACCGGGAAAGTTTACGAACGATCGACGCTGTTTTTGACGTTTTGCACTTGGTGCAATAACAAATTCGATTTCGTTCGGTTCGATTCGATCTTAGTAACAGGACGTGGAAAAGGATCCGTTACAAGCATCAAGGACCAATTCCGTTTGTTCGTCACGTTCTCTTATCTTGTGCTTAAGCAACGTTAAGCGACACTCCCACATCGCGATGAATTCATCGTCCGAAATAGGCAACGAGCTTTGCTTTTTTCGTTCTTGTATATTAAAATCCTTTTTCGTTAACCAAGTGGATTCCACGATAATTTTATGATTTTGATATTGGAAAAATTAATTTATACCTACGTGAAGTGTCATAACAATCGTCTGCCGTACCTATGAACATATTGTTCTTCGCAGTAATTTTACGTTTGCTCTTTCACTATACACTTCCTCGTTTATTTTTGTTTTTTCTATAATAAAATATTATTCACCGTGTAAATAGATACTTGGACGTGTTCTCTGTTAATGGTGTAACTGTATAATGCAGGAGATAACGTAAGAGAAAAGAGAATAAGACAAATTGTATTGTGTGGTACGATAGTGTTACTCAACAATACGAATAACATGTAAAGAGCCACTGTTATAAATAAATAAACAAATTTGGTCAACAAAGAAATAAAGAAAATAAAATGAAACAGGAAAAATTTCGACGAAAATTAATTGATTTCCATCTAGAAGTAATAATTTATTGACGGAGCGACGAAGAACGAAAAAATATGCAAATGATCGTCTCATAGCGGCAATTAAAGTAATTAAAATTGCAACGATAATTATACATTTCAATATATAAATTACAAGAATGGCAAATAAATAATTATCAATCAAATGCAACGTGGCAGCTCGAGGTGTAGCAATGATAATTTATTCGCGTAGACGGACGAGAAAAAGAAAATTAGTATGCGGAAATGATTACAATTGGCGGACTCGGACATCGGTGCAATTGAAATTATTTTGCAAATTCAGCAAACGACTGCAACGCCATCAAACTCTATAATAATTTTTAAAAAAACAACAGTATTTAACAGCGGAAAGTTCTTTATTTCGACGATAGCAATTTTTCTCCTTATTATTACTATTGCGATTATTTGAAGAAAGGGAGGGCTGTTCTTAATGCCCCAATGATCAAATATATCTGACAACTGAAAGGCTGCGGAAACGAAATGAAAAATGGCACTAATATTTTATCGAGAGATCAGATGGCGCCTTGCATACGAACCTAAGGATAATGAGACCAGTTCGAGGGCGAGATAGAGAGAGAGAGAGATCCTTTTTTAAACCCTTCTTATTCTTACTCATCTTTTCTCACTGTTCTTCTAATATATTTTTTACTTTCGAATCGTGATCGTGACGTAGCCTTGTTATACTCTTTCTTTTAAAATGCGATAGGGTGAAAAATCCCGAATTTTTTTGCATGCTCTTCATAACTTTGCATTATAAAATTAAAAAGGATCCCGCAGAAGGGACGACAAAGGGAGTGTAAACGAAGGAGAGAGAAAGAGAGAGAGAGACGTACTGTGTACACTGTAAACAACGTTTCATGAATACATTCAATCGAATATTAATATTTATCATGAATTTAATCATCTAACCATTATAAAGCTATTAATCAATTAAACATCAACGTTTTTCGCTAATCCTCCGTATTATGCTTCGTCTCGGGGAAAACGAATTATAAAATGATAGAGAACGAGGTTTTCAATAATTTCCAATTTAATAACAATACAAATTGCTAACGTGTGTGGATTTATGTAGGTCGTGAATAATTTAAAAAGGTAAAAACAAAATAAAACATGGAATAAAATGCGAAATTTGCATATTATCTGCGAAAGATACATACAACTACCTCCTTCCACTTAAACAACAACAATAACATCGACCACAACAAAAATTGTAAAGGTTTATTGCATCTATCTCATTTTCTTTTTGTCTGAAATGGTCGGTTGTCAGTTAGTAACTGGGATCATTTCTCAACCCTAGCCTATTCTTAGACAAGATGATCATAAATTACTGACAACTCAAAACTCAAGGTGCAACAGGAGACGCATGTCCTTTTCTTCAGAAGGAAAGAAAGAAAAAGCAGCGAGAGAGAGAGAGAAAAAGGCAACATTTGCAACTTCTCTTTTCACTAGTTACTCGCTACTATACTAACTAGGTCATAAAGCCACTTATGCGAATACAATTCGTGTTCATTTTATTTATTTTTCATTTTCGAAAAAAAAAAGCCCATTTCTCGGCATTCTTTTAGGGCGCACAGATTCATTTATTATATTTGTCATATAAGAACGTGTACATTCGTAGACTTTTTACCATTATCTCTCTATTTTTCCATACTTTTAGTTTGTTTACATTCGATTCCCGTCGACTTCCGTTACTTTATGTAACGTGAAATCTATTAATTTTCCAAACTGCAATAGGAGCAGATGGAAATCGTTTCCTTTGCCAATTTCTATTCCAATTATATCGTTTGGACAGGAAGAATAATCCAAAGGAACCGATCTCATTTCTACGCACAAGTTCTTTTGTTCGGTTCGATAAATCCTCAATGGTTGCTGTTGCTATTGTTTTTAAATTTCGAAATTGGGAAACGATGTTAACTAAGAGGATTCGTTACGTAAGTGGATCAAACGAATCCGTAATCCTAACGAATAAATAATAGGAGAAACAATCAATTCGAGTAGATAAGCGTGTGGGATCCTCCGAAATGAAAAATGAATCATTCCTTTTTAGAATAAATTGGATTTACGTTTGGGTGACACAAAAGGAAAAGCAGGGCGAGGTATGACAAAATGTTCATTTTGTTCCAAAACCTATTCGCCTAAGCGCATACGAAAAAAAAATTGCATAAACCTCATTCCCCCCTTCGTACATATCCTAAAAAGAAGTCTCAAGATATGAATAACGGTAGAATGTAAACGAAATTTTAAAACCATTTGAAAATGCACTGATAATGCGGATGAGAAAGATCCATTTTGCACGAGGAGAAATTCCTTTTGGATGGAGGAAAAGAAATAAAAGAGTATCGAGCGAGGATATACAGTGCGATCAAACAAACTTGGTACCGTAAGTTTTAGTGTATTTCCCGTCGTTAGTGTGGCTTACAATTTCTACGTTAAATTTTACTTTATTTATCTTACCAAGAGTTTCTTCCCAAAAGATGATGTTAATTGATACTTAAGAATTTCTAACTTAGTTTAATTGAAATATAAAATAAAGGAGCAGTAATTTCGAAACTGTTGCCAACTTAATCACAATTCGCGGCAACTTCAAACTCTTCTCTATCATCGCGGATCGCTCAATACTTATGTGCACATATAAAGGCGTTGATGGGATGAAGAGGGTGGTAATCCAACCCTAAAGCTGTCACTAGGACTCGTTTCGCTGATACGAACGATCCCCCCCGTTTTTGAACGATCTTCACTTTTCCCCTCGACTCAAAAAACGAAAGCAAAAACGAGCGAAGGCAAAAATGCATAAACCTCTCCTTGCGAAAAAAGAAAACATTTTTAGCGACAACGGCATCGAGTAATTGTTATTAACTTTAAGCGTGAATTGAGTGCGGATTGAGTGAGGAACGTGAGGTAAAAGAAAAGTCTCCTTCTTCCATTTCGGATATTGTTCTGATCATTATTTCTTGTACGTGTTACATACACTAGCCTAGGATAAGCGCAAGAACTACAAAACCGTGTGACAAGACCCGTGGTTTTGTAACAATCACGTTATAATTAATTATGCTTTAATGATGTTGGTGTTAAACTGGGACCGTTGAAAGTGACAAAAATAGACAGTTACACTCGAGGCAGTCGAATATCTGGACGGATATTTATTTTAACGGCGCAGCGATAGATAGACAACGTTCGTTAGCTGCACACAGCGGAGGAAACCGTTCGCGAAGAGAAAAAAATTGTTACGTTACTTGTCGTGGTAACGCCATGGTTTGGGCTCATTTTTCATTACGTTAGAAGCGACAGAATGGAAAAAGAGCTAAACTCCGAAACGAGTGTTCGTTTCGGGCTGGAATTAATCAATTCCTCTTTACTTAATAACGAGTAATCGCCTCTTCCGAAATCTTTCGATCGCTGTTTTGACCATTGCTTGACGTAATTAGAAGCCCCGAGAAACGGTTACACCTTTTTATTCTTCTCCCATCATCGGCTGGCCGCCTTCGCATCGAAGAAGAACGTGTGTGTGTGTGTGTGTGCGAACGATGCGAACAAATTAAAACTTCTTGTTGATTATTGGGGAACGGCGATGGCGGTGGTACGTACACACTTTTCTCGCAGAGCGAAAGAGAGTCGGCGAAGAAGATGAGGAGACGAGGGCCGTGCGGCGGATCCGTATATTTAGGTTGATGCTGTTGCCAGCACTGCCGGCTGCGAGGTCCATGATTAATGATTGCACGTCATCCCGTTCCTAACCGTGGAGCTTTAGACATGTCTCTCTGGGCCCCTTTCAATGCTCCCGCTCGCTCTTTCTCTCCGGCCTCTTCCTATTCCTCCTCGCTCGATCGCTCGCTCGCTCGCTCTCTCTCTCGCTTCGGCCGCCCTTTGCATCGTTGTGCCCCAAACGCGCTGCACACGATATTTAGATTCGTATATAAAGGACGGATGTACTGTGTTTTTGATTATCGCCCGTTTTTGGCCTGAAAGACTTCGAATAAAGAAACACGACGACCGGCGACGACGACGATGACGATGACGGCAAAGAGAAAATTTCACTCTTCTGTCTCTTCTGTTGTTGCTTTTCCTCTCCAATACACTCTTATTCTTTTTTCCTTTCGCTATTATCTCAAATTTATTTTATTATAAACACAGGAGAACACACGCAGAAAAAGAACACACAGAGAGAGAGAGAGAGAAAGAAACGAGTTGTCATTCTCGTAGTTTAATTTATTAAAAGAAAATTGGTGGAAAGAGTCTTTTTTTTCTGACAATTTCTGTATTCATCTTCGGGCAGTCGGAGAAAATAGAGCTTTTCGAGAAAAGGAAATATTTGAGGGGACAGTGCCGCCTCTTATTGATGATAAATGAACTGTAAAACAATTAAATTGCTTCCTGTTCGGATTTGGTACGTTCATGAAGTAGGAGACGAGGAAAACGCAAAGAATTCCAGTTTGCTGCTGCGGTGTGTTGCGTTTGAAAATGTTCATATTAATCAAAATCAAGGAATAATCGTTGTTAGTCGAGGATTTTCTTTAAAAATAGACGGGTTTCTTTCCTTTTTGAAACGCTAGATTAGAATCTTGCCTCACGAAGAAAACGTTCATTTTTTTCCCTCGTCGGCCGAATAGAAATGAAATTGCATGTCTCGGTTACCTATTACTACTAGTTTACCAGTTTCGGTATAATATTACATCAAACGGAGGAATAATAATAATCAAAGTCGAGAGCTGAACGAAAAAATATCCGATGACAATGAGATGGATTAAAAGAGCTGCTATGAAAATCGTGTGTGTAGAAACGTAACTTTTTTCCTTTTTCCTTCGGCTTCATTCTATTTTCATTGCAGTTTTTTTGGTCGTATTATTAAACAAAAAACGAATGAAACGTAAACGATACGCTCGCTCATAAAGCAGCAAAAACTGTATTTTATACTTACACTACCCACTACAACTAACCTACCAAAGTGAATTAATCACAATTACACGTAATGACAGACGGATTGATTACATTGTACCGAGTGTTTTATAAATCATTTCCCTTTAACTCGATTTCGCTCGCTCTCTCTCCCTCCACGATTTCATTTCACTTGCTTTGAAATCTGTAACGTATAATTTTGCATTTATATACAATTAACATAATTTCCATCTCCATATTCGCTCGTAAAATGAATATTTTAATAAAAGGAACGTTTATTAATGGCGTTCGCCTCCTTTATACTCGCTCGCATCCTAACAAACCTATCGCAAAGAAAAACAACGAGAAATAGGATTTCGAAAAGAAAATATTAACAAACTGAAACAAAAAAAAGACGCACTTTCGTTTACATTGCACGCTATTCATCAAAAAGCCCGTTTCGAGCGTACGTTCGCGGTGTGTAATTAAACTTTACCTGCATTACAATTATTATGACTCTCGCGAATTATTTCACGTGCACTTCCTTCCTTTCACCGCGTCCATATAAATCATAGCGCGATTCTGTCTAAGATTCGCAATTTGCATCACAAAGGGCTCCACCCACACCATTCCTTTTCTTTTTTAATACTCGAGAATAACCGACGAACGTAGAAATTAAAATTTAATTTTTCATCGACCAAAACGAGGGAAAATCGGTGGGAATGAGGGAAAGCGAGACAATTCATAATGGAAGGAGAGAGTGGAAAAGAGCGTACGTTATTAGAATTCAACGGTTGTCCGGCTCCGTGTCCCTCCTGAGCCAGTGGTAGGTGATTGCCTGCCAATCTTCTTCTTCTTCTTCTTCCATCGTTTGTACCCTACTCAAATTCCTCCAACTATAATAACGTCTTCCATAAGGTTATTTTTATGGGAGCACTTCTTTTAGTTAATCAACGCACCACTTTTACCATTTGCCTCATTCCGATCCAATCAACCATCTCGCTCACGTCCGTCGCTTTCTTTCGATGGCGTTAGAAATGACGGAGGAACGAGACAGGGAGGGAATTGGATTAGCACGGTCGGCAACGAAAGACTTTTATTAAATAACCTATTACTTACACGGGTTTTCTCCTCGTCGGCTTCGAGTTTTCGATCGCTAAACAGCTCTTTGTTCGCTTAATGAATTGTTTATTGCTGCTCCTTCGGTCTGGGCGCATTAAGTGGAAATTAATAGAAAGTCCTTTCAAGAAAATGCGTACCATCATGCGTGTTGATAATCAATCGAGGCGAGCCGGCGAGAATCAATCACGCAATCGGTTTATGCGAAAATTCCATCCTTGCACCATCGCTGCCAATTATTATCGATACGATAAAAGAAATTAATTGCGAATTATCCCTGTACGGTAGATGTACGTGTAAATGCGTTATTATCAATGTTGTAGGTATTAGTTTTACTTAATGGCAGAACATTAATAATATCGAGTGTGAAATTATTATGTAGAAGAACCTAGGAATCTCTCTCTCTCTCTCTCTCTCTCTCTCTCGCTCGCTCGCTTTCTCTATCTCTTCGTCGACAATTTACCGAGGGGCTTGACGGGCAACACTGGCGTGGATATTATAAAGCGGAAATTGAAAAGCAGACATTGAGCCGACGATTTCCGTGTACGTAGAAATTCATGCGGTCGACGACAACGACGACTACGACGGACGGCGGACTTTGGCTCACAAAAGGTTTAGCTATTAGTTTCTCGATTAAAAGTCCGCATAAATTTTCCCATGATCGTCGCCTTATTACCCCCATCAGAAATTGCGAAGTTTCAAAGAGAAAATCAAACCGATCCGATCAGCTCGACCAGACGGATCGCAAGACAATAATATTGAATTCGGTTGATGAATTCCGTTTCAGGATTTTTCAGAAAATAATGGTAATAACAAAATAAGGACGAAGCAACCTTCGGTAATCTCTAAATATAAATTCTCTTTTCTCTCGGGTATCGATTAGAGGAATAACAAATTGTTAAAAAATTTATAAGTTCTTGTAATACGCCTTCGAATTCTTTTCGCTTCAAAGGCAACAACAACAACAACAACGGCAGCAGCAACAACAAGAACAACGACGACGGTAAACCTTCAAATAAACTTAGGTGTAATTAATTATTATTTAGGGTAGACGCTTTTTACGAAATTATAACAACAAAAAATGGATTTTTTTTGTATGGAGCAGGTGCACGAAGAAGCTTATTTGACTCTTTTGCGAAAAAAAAAACAACGGCAAGAGATCATTGTTATCATTCGCATAATATAAACAGTAATAATTTGATGATTATTTCGTGCAAAAAAAATACGCAGAGAACGGTATGTACATTATGAAAAAAGTATGATGGCACGGTAGAATATGAAGGAGAGAATTTTAGGTGTAGCGCACGGGAACATCAGAATGACGTCCCTGTTCCTATCAATCATCGTTAAAATTGTCTCTCTCTCTCTCTCTTCCTCTACATATATATCCTTCGCTCTGATGGTGATGGTCCGATGTTAATTTAATGCAATTACAAGTTAATTCGGATCTCGAATCTTTGTGGGCGCATCTGTTACTGTAAAATACTAATCTAAAATCTACCAACCTTATTAATGATAATAATAATGATTGAGCTGAAAAGGATAAGGAGAAGAGGATGGAGATGGAGTTTGAAAACAAAATTAAATCGTAATAATCAAAGTCGTTCGAAAAGAAGTTTGGTCGGTTCGATTTCGCATTAAATCGTTAAATTTTTCGCCTTCCTTCTTTCGTCTGGTTCGTCTTCTTTTCCCTCATTGTCTTCGATCGAAATGCGGTTATGGAAAAATTCCTCTTTTAATTTTCTAAACCAGCCACCAAAGAGAGCAAAATGAGAATCGTTTTTTTTTGCCCCGATCCCGGCGCATTATTTTTATTATTGGAAGGTTTCAAAGTGTAGATGAAAACACAAGGGTCGATTTTTTCGCCGTCTCTTTTTATCTTTTTACTTCTTTCTTCTTTGCTCGGAAGAGATGAGATCATGTTTTCAATTTGCCGGTGTCCTGCTGTTTTGACCAGGGTTTCAGGCTACGTACAATATAATGTATATTATGTACGAGGAACGATGGGAGGCGAACGAGGGTTAGGGAGAGAGACGGAATGAAGAAATTGTAAACGGCAGTTCTTCGACTGCCAAAAACCGAACGAACCGACGAATAACACGAGACTCCTTTTTCTTCGTATGTTTCTATATGCTCGATGGGTTCTCGACCATTACTTCGTCGGTTATTAAAATGGCTGCTGGAAATTAACGCATAAAAACATTTGGTAAAGGAGAAGAAACTTGACTGAGAGGCAAAAGAAACGGTTAATAGTCGATTAAGTTTCTTCGAAATTAATCAATCTCCTCGACCCTTCTTCCAATTCGGTGCGTGTAATTAACCCGTTTTGCGTATTCGCTAATTAAACGATGGGTCGATTCGTTATTGCCCCCCGTTTAAAATTGAATCAATCAAATTTCTTCTTGCACCGAAAACGGTAAGAACTATAAACGAAAGAAAAAGAAATGAATTAGGACTTCCTTTTATGGAAACAATTATTCAAAGTTAATATAATCGAAAGTGATTCTATTAGGTCAGGAAATATTGCCAAGTCATACTTTGACTTGGAAAGAGAAGAAGAAGAAAAAACGGTTTATACACACAAAACCCACGTAACGTTGGCTTATACACGGAGATTGATTGTAAACAGTGCCGGCATTACAAGTTTAAATTTGTATATACCCAATGGTCAATGTCAATAACATCTCTTGTAAATATTACAGTGTTATTCAATGAATGTGCACTCGATTCTTTTATCTGATACAGACATTAAACGCGACCATTTAGAAGGCAATTAATAAAAATTGTTTAACGTGAATTGCATCTCCACTTTCCTTTTTCTTCGTCAATCCTTTAATCCCCAACACCATTATCGACGATGAAGATCAGTCTAATTTTCAAAGAAACTTCGTTCCATTCCAATCCACTCGCTTGTGAACGTTAATAATTTAATATCGTTCGTTTCCTTAACGAACGATATAAGTTTGATTAAACTGCTTTTTATTAAAGAGAAGAATTGTTGGTTTATTAACAGAGAAAGCAACAGAACAAGTGGCCGAATAAATATAAATGAGGGATAAAGATGGGAGTGGAATTGGTAAAGAGACGTATTCACAACCCACACGACCTAGACATAATTGGTCGGCATGCAGACGTATATCAAAGAGTCTCCGGGTGAATATATAGATCCGACCGTGGCTGAGACTGCACGAATAAAAATGAACGTTACAAAAACCGAACGGACGGACGGACGGACGGACTGAACCCGACTTGCGAACGGTCGAATAAATCGAAAAAAGAATTTAAATTGAACTGTTTTTCGATTTAATTTCGTTCCTCGTTTTTGCTCATTATTAAAAGGAAAGGAGGTGGGCACCAGCTTAACAACGTTATTTCACGAAACGTTCGAGACCGAGAAGATGGTTGTTCGATATAATTTATCTTTTTCGTTCTTCGACTGAAACCATTTTCGAAACGGTAACCGAAAATAAAAATCGAAATAAACGAGATGAACCGGAATGAAACACATCTGAAATTCGATTATTAAAGATTTTCGCTTTGCCCATCGACAAGTCGAAATTAAATGCCAAGAAACTTACGTAGTTACATAGCAAAAGGATCGATCGGCTAAAAAACAAAATTCTAGAGAGAAATAAGTGGAGAATCGACCCTCGACTCACTACAATTTTTGCACAATCTAAAATAAGGGGGAACCGAAAAAAAAATGTATAATGGTAAGAGGAGGAAGTCGCACATGCTTCGCTGAACTATTTTTACAGAAACAGGACCTTTCACGTAAGGGATTCGTATAGTAACCAACCCAAACGCAGGGAAAAAAAGATTGAAATGGCGGTACGCTGAGGCCACGAACAAAGAGGAAAAGGTTCCAATGCGCGCTCGTTCCTCTTTTCGTTTAATTTTTTTTTTTTGTAAGGGTTTTAGACGTATTTTTGGTCCGATGAATCTATAACGTTATACGGGCATCATGCGGTGAACGGCACGACGACCGAAAAGCTTATTATAAATTTCGTTCTGTTCTTTTTACGCTTTTATTCACTACGAAATTCGACGGTGAATAAAATGGACTGAAACAATAACTGGAGTTCCCATTTTCTCATTTAGTTTGTTGCTGTTGCTGCTGTCTTCACCAACCACAACAAATTGCTTTTTGCTCCTTTCTTTCGATTAAAGAAAAAAAAACGAGAAGTTATTTAAAAAAAACCAATCGTAATAATGCATGCTAATTTATTAATTAACATACATATTCTTGAATGGGTACTAATTAAAAAAAATAGTGTTAACATAATGGGAACGTAATTTTCTATTATTTTTTCTTTCATCATTATTATTTATTATTACTTCTTGGTGAGAAGAACAATTAATAATACATAAGTTGTTTAATATGTCTTCTCTGTTGAATGAATTCATTAAGTATTCTGTTTCGGACCATTTTTTTTCCCTCTCTTTCAGAAGAACTGCAGGTTCCAACAGCAGACATGCATAGGTAAATAACAACTACAACGTGTAGCTATAAAGAAAAAAGAAATGATTACCTTACGTCTAATAAGAATTTTTAATTACTTCTTCTATCGCCTTTCACCATTGTCCATGCTAACAAAAGCATTGTCCAATACGACCAGATAAAGTTACATTGATATGAAATATGATTTATGCATATACGTTTCTTAGACTTTTTCTTGCGAACACAACAATATTTTGCGGTAAATTAAAGCGTGAACATTGCGTCTTTAACAAAGGAAATAATAATAATAAACGTTTTGACAAATTTTCTTCGTCTACGCCCTCAAACATTTACCGGACAAACGAAACGACGTAGAGAGGAAGGAGACGATTTGTTAAGAGGCTTTACGACAATTAACAAGGATTTCAACCGTATCCATACGAATGATAATACTAATAATACAGTAGTGACCATTTGTGTCGTTTGACCGGTAGTACCAGTGGACAATAAACGAGCTCCGACGAAGAAAAGGGTTGTAAACTAAACACCAAGTGCTCCCAAAGGATTTGTCACGGCCTTTACTTTTATTTAGACGACGTGTAAGTATTTTATACCGTTTCGCATACCGTGACACGTCTTTCAAATATTAATGACCGAAGCTGGAGGAATTATTTAAAAGGAACAACTCCCTCGTGGATATGCGTATACGTCTATACCTCTCTCGGCCCGTCAAAGTTGCAATTTTATGAAAATTCATTTTTCATACGGCGTTCTTTGAACTCACTTGATTGGAACCGCCAAAGAAAATTCTACCTTTCAAAATCATGGTTTTCTTCTTTGCAAAAATCTTCATCGTCGATTCTTTAACTAGGAGACGAATGTAACTAAAAGTGAGATTAGTTTATTGACCATAATGCTAGAGTTATTTAGTTTAATAATGATAGCATTTTAATGAAATAAAATGAACCTAACTAATAGATTCCTTTTTATTGTTTCCCTCCAAGATTAAATGGATAAATAGGAATTTTCATTAAAAAATAATGCAGCGTTTGATGAGCGACATGAGGGAAGAAAAAATAGAAATGAACTAAATGCAATTTAATGTTAGTTGCACAAAGTGGAATTATATGAAAGAAGCATATAAAAAGAGCATTATGTACGTTATCTGATATGAAAATCAAATAACTGCTCCTGCCATAATAATAAAAAGTAAAATTAATTTTATGGTATTTTTTCTACTGTATTTCACAAAGTATTTTCTGTAATAATAATCGTAGAGTCTGAAACAAATTGTTGAACATTTAGATTAGCATAAAAAATTCCTTTCTTTTATTATTGTTAATAGATTCCAATATCAATCGTAAAGGCAAATCATTCATCAAAAAGAAACGTTAATAATCGTGTTTGATTAGAATGGAAATAAAACTGATGAAATCGCATAATGAAGAATTAATAGCTTTCAGGAGTTACAATAGAAGCATATTAAAATGGCGTATTATATTAGTTTTCTCCTGCTACTGCTTATTAAAGAGATTAGCTAACCAGAAATCTGCCCGAATCCTTTTAAATCCTACGAAAGTAGCGAACGAAAATTTCGATGTGCGTGAAACCATAAGAAACGTGAAAAAAAACATCGTTTTAAATAGAAGTATACATATTTTTATTTTCTAAATTTGAAATTTATGTACAGACTAATACGGTTTCTCTTAAGTCTACGAATGTTCTTCGATCAATCAATAATAATAATTTTATTTCAATATTCTCTTGATCACACTGGGACAAAATTAATTCTCGTTATTATTTTCATCCCTTACAAATTACACGCACAATATATCAACGAACAGAATTTACAAAATAATTATAATAATTAATAAATAGCAATTTTATTTTATAAACAATTCATGTAAATGTTAAATCCTAAAAGAAATCAACCACAATGATAATAATAGTACATGACCATAAACATAAAACAAATTTTTAACCAGTCTAATAGCGGCTTGAAGAAATTAGCGAAACAAACCCTGAGAAACTACTTATTCGAAGAAAATTACGGGGAAAGAAACAAATTAAAGAAATTTAATTAGTGTCTATATGTTATCAACGACTCCCTTTATTACTTATTCAAATGTGTTAAGGCTCTTAGTATTGTATTATTATTAGGCTGTGTTTATTTTATAGAAATAATAAATTGGTAACAATAATAATCAAAGAAGAATGAAAAAAGAACAAGAGGAATACGAAAGCTTAACTTAAACGAAAATAACTATATTCAATATACATAAATAGCAATAAAAATAGAATGGCACGATAGGATTATTACAACATTTTATAATAATAATATTTTTCGTCATTAATCTACACAATTCCTTTTATAAAAATACTTGCATTTATCGTTAGTTCCATTTTCGCAATTCAATCGAACGAAAAAACTTTTGCGGGGGACGAAATCAAACGCGAACATTGAGAAAAATTGCAATAACATTTAATAATCATACTTTATTTACTTGTCTGCTATATTCACTGCGGATCAAAACAAATAAGAAAAAAACAAAATAAACAAGGTTAGAAGAATCATTATTTTTGTGCAATTTACGTTTGTTTTGCAAATATATTTTACACGAGACGATCACGAATTATGTCCTCGTTTCATACACATAAACTCATTTCATATCGTTATTATATTGTCGGCGTTTCAGGTCGTAAATTAATTTACGTATTAATTTTAAAACTTCACAGTTAATCGACGGACAGAAAATCGAACGGTTCGTCCCTCGTTCGTCGTCCACATTCCCGACGCAGACGGACCGATTAAAGGGCCGTCAGCCCGTAATCGGACTTGATCGCCGGTTGCGGCACGCCGTTCT
This sequence comes from Hololepta plana, assembly GCA_963695495.1. Classification (NCBI taxonomy): domain Eukaryota; kingdom Metazoa; phylum Arthropoda; class Insecta; order Coleoptera; family Histeridae; genus Hololepta; species Hololepta plana. The sequence continues at coordinate 1,284,573 of OY968834.1, read as the reverse complement.
GCGTCGGGCCGCAACCGGGCGACGGCGCCAGCGGCGTCAACGCGTTGCCCATCGTCGCCGCCATCCCGTGGAGTCCCGGGTCCGTGTGCATCACCATCCCGGGATGATGCAAACTCGACGGCGTCATCGGGTGCGCGTGCGAATGCCCGATCGGATGATGTTGCCCCGTCAACGACATGTCCAACATGTTATCGCCTAAACCGTCCAAGTCGACGTTTCCGCCGGTCGCCGCGTTCGTCGTGCCGCGACCGCTGCCGTTATTGTTGTTGTTGTTCTTGCGCTTGTCGTTATTGTTCGCCGGCGACGCGTTCTGATTGCCCTTCGCCGCACCGCCCCGCACTTTGCCGCCCTTCGTCGCCGCGGCCGACGGCGTCGCCGACGCGGCGGACGTCGTCGTCGTCGTGGTCGTCACGCCGGCCGGATTCGTTTTCCGGCGCACGTTCTTCGTGTTCGGCAACTTGTTGTCCTTCTTCCACTTCATGCGACGGTTCTGGAACCAGATCTTGATCTGGCGCTCCGACAGGACCAGCGTGTGGGCGATCTCGATGCGTCGCCGTCGCGTCAAGTAGCGGTTGTAGTGGAACTCCTTTTCCAATTCCAGAATCTGGTGGCGCGTGTACGCCGTCCGTTGCCGTTTCGGTTCCATGCCGGGCGTGAACGAGCCGTTCGCTGGAACGAGAAGAAAAACGGAAGAATAAACCGGATTCGTGAATTGCTGTTACGATCTGGCGTTAATTAAATTAGAGACGTTTTCATCGCGAGAAATGGATGGACTTGAAAGAGTTCGTATTCCATTCGCTTCTATGTCGATCATTCGGACGGTAGTGTGTTGTAGCATTGAGGAATGCTCGGAGAACGATTTTCAAAGGAATCAATTGACGATGATGCGGATTCAGCATTATTAAACAGTTCACGTGAATCGCTTAATTAACGCGGTTGTTACTGGCCGACTCTTTCACTTAAATAACAAACACGACGGGCCTTAATGGCAAACAACCGTGAATGCAGTCTTGATTGAGGGCGAAAATAATTCGGCAGTCGTTTCAACCGTCCGACCGACTTTAACGAACAATCGTTCCTCTACGTTACAATAAACGAATCAAACGAATCGGTGTTTATGCGACTTAAATACGGCCAAAGAACACGATCGTCGCGGTCCGTCCGTCCGTCCGTCCGTCGGTGGAAAAATTCACTCTCAAAGGCCAGCCCGAAGTCGCCTGTTAGCGGTTATGCTTCATTGTCTGCATGATGATGCGGCACATTATATCGAAACAAACAATTGTGCACCGCCATCGACTTTCGGCTCACGGTTCGTCGTAGCAAGGTCAGGATTGTTATTTACAACAACAACAACTACAGATCATGATCATGATGATTAGGCAGATCGGAGAAAACAATAATTGTTGTTCTAAATAAAACCAGTCCAACAATAATGGATTAATTTAGTATAAACATAAACATTTGGGAAAAAAATCAGATTCCTTTGCGGACAACATCGAAAATATAAGAACATTTTAAATTCGTGAAAAGTGTATATAACGATCGATAATTCCCCGTAAAATTATTAATTAATGAGAAGCACGCAATTTAAAATTGATAATAAATTAAACCGTTCGCCTCATTTTGTGCGTTTTCTTTTTGTTGCTCTCGATGATATTAATGTATTAATTACAAATGATAAAGTACGACGATACGACATAATTACGGCGACGTTATGCGGCGTAATTAACATATTTGATGGACGCGATAATATTTTTCGTTTCGATAACGCAAAAAAGTTGGTTTAAATGAATTGAAATACACGTACAACATCCACAGGTATTCGGTAAAGGAGTTAAACGGAAACGTTGTACATGCCAAACGAAATGATACGACAAAATGTAATGAGAAAGCCAGGCGGAGAGAGAGGCCGAAAGACTTAACGTTAATTAACTCTAAATCAATTAAGAAAGCAATAAGAAACGAACGAGAAAGAGGACAAACCGATGACTTTTATTTGTTCCATTTAATTTTTTAATAAACGTTGAGTTTATTAATACTGCTACGCGTTCGACGACGAAAGAGAATAAATAATTCTTCATCTTCGTATTAAATCACCGTTTTCTTTTGCATCTCTTTTCCTTTTTTTATCGTCATAATATATACATTCGGTACGAAGGATAATGGATGTTTGTGTGGCGAACGTGAACGCACAAATCACAACATTCCGGCATTCTCCGGCTATTTCTGAGTGATGCCGGACCACCGCAATCGGACGTCTGTCCGCTGACCCACGTCTAAAAACAAGAGCTTCACGATAATAATAATGATGATGATGATGGCGATAATAATAAAAAGGAACGACTTCAGATTTCCACTATTCGATAATTCGACGACATCGCCTCTTTGTTTCTCCTTGATTCTTATACCTCGGCCTTGTTCCGTAAAAATAAAATGATTCCCGGAATTAAAATAATTAATATTGGAGCGATGAATGAATGGAGATATGGCGAAGAAAATAATAATAACACGATTACCGTTTTGCATAGCATTAACTTTTGGACTACCTTTTTTTCTCTGTATTTAAATATTTATTTAATCGAATCGAATCGAATTGAATAATGCCGATAATTAAGATTATTGAAAAGCAATGGGCATTAAGCACACAATAATTATATCTTTGGGGAAAATTAGTTTCTGCTTAAAAGCAATAAGCAAATGTAATAAATAAACTATTACCATTTGTGCACAAATAGAAATAAATTTACCATCATCATAAATTCGAATCATTAGGTGTTTATCTTTGCTATTTATCCAACAGTAATGATTGCTTTTCCAGCTTAGTCCCTAATGAAACTACTGCCATCATTATAAAATATATTATCCATCAGATTAAAGGAGACAAATTTTTCATTGCGTATGATATCAGTGATAACAGAAAATCTGCTAAATCCATTTAGAAAAATTAAAAATAGCAAAAAGGTCCTTGAAATAGCTATTTAAGGAATATAAATTCTGGAATAGCTTTTAAATTAGGTGAAGAGTTTGGAGACGAAGCTAATCCTTAGCTATTACATTAGAAGCCCATTATAGAGAGTAACGAATAATATTAACGAGGAAACGGAAATTTATTATAAAATTTGTTTTCGTGCATTCACCGTTTGTAATCGTGACTCTATTTAGAACGATCTGCAAAGAACCGTTTCTTCTCTCGCTTCGCTCTGTGGAAACAATAAAATTATCGACTGAAAGAAATTTAAAAAGAATTAGTCGTGATCGGTAGGCGAGAAAAATGAACTATTCAAACTTATGGCATAAATGCATAGAAACAAAATTAAATAGAATATCGTCTTATAGCACTTAATTATCATCATTACAACTTGTATTAAGCATTGTTGTAAATTGGCTATTCAGCGAACAATTTTCCGCTATAGGCTTACTTTTAATGCTTAGAGATATTAATTTAACGAAACGTTTCGTAAATGTATTACCTACATTTGGCTAAACAGTAATTGCACAATCATTATCTTGTTTAACCGTACGAATCGTGCAATTTTGCATAATAACATAATATCGGATTGATGCGGACTTTTAATGATTTACTTTGAAAAATAAACGTACATAATTTAATACATGAATGAACACTTGTACTATAACGATTGTTAAATAGCCGAAGAAACAAGAACACCCAGCTTAACATCGATTGTTATTGCAGCAAAAGACGATGCTGGCGGTTAAATGAAATAATATTCGCATTTACGTATCGTAATGCTCATATTTTCTCATTTGCATCGCTTTATTCCGTTCTCCTATCTGACTGAAGTCGCAAAATAATGGAAGCATGCATAGTCGAAACCGCAAATGATGAATGGAGATAATTGCATCAAACATATTACGGATATAAATAAAAGTCAGTGAGAAAGTCTTTAGGAGACTCTTGTAAATTTTACACACCTATCCATCTAACTCGAAGAGAATCCTTCATTCTCCTTCGCATAACAATAGGAAGACGTATCAGTCGACAATCACCTGTTCGACAGCGCACTCTTAAACGCGAGTGAATGGAGAAAGACGCGGGGTGAAAGAGACGAAAACGAATTGGGGACGAGATGAATTGTAGGTAACTGAATATTCGATGTAATCCCGTTAAAACCGTACGGCGAAAGATCCCCTTTTAAATACAAACAAATCATTAAATAAATTACATCTCATTAATCTAAAGGACGGACGGAGAGAGCTTGATGTCGGTGTGACGACGATGGTGGCGGCTGCTACGAAGTCCGCTTTAATGGTAAACTAAAAAGCATTAAATGTCCAAAGAAACCCTCGGCGACAATGAACGACTCGTCTTCTTCGCACGTTGAACATTGTATCCCTGGAGATGCACGAAAGAGAGACGACGAAAGTGGAGAAGAAGGCGAAGAGGAGATTTTACAAATTGCCGGTCATTTACAAATAACAGATAATAAATTCAAGCCACTCGATCTATTGTACAAAAGTCCTTCTTCTTTTTCTTCTTGTGCGTCGTCGTCGTCGTTGTTGTTGTTGTTGTTTGGCTTGAGACAACGGAAACATAGGTAAAATATTGTGATAGTCTACGGTGCGCGACGGATTGTGATGGTCAATCAAGTGAAGTGGATATTAATAATAATGTGTATAAGAGGAGGAGGAAAATGTTGGAAAAAAACACGAGATAAAACGAACGAGAGAAAAAGAATGTTAAAAAGTTTTGAACGACGTGAAAGAATCTGATCTATTGAGAAATTTTAACGATTTGATTGACATGAAATTCCATTGACAGACACATTATTTCTTTTTAATGTAATTTAATAGCGTTTTTTTTTCTGCCTCCTCAAAGACACAAAAGACACATCGAAAGGAAAGGAATATTCATTCTTATGCTTTGATGGACAATATTCGAAAAAATAAATTCAAGAAGAAAAGGCGAGAGTTTCGATGTTCTTACAGAACAATACCAAAATTGGATCATGTGAGAATTTTCAACGTGGTATAACATTAAGGAAATTAATATCGATTTAACAAAAAGTGTAAAATAATTTTCGGTTTATTTGCGCGATAGCAAAGAATTAAGTTTTGCCAATTCTCAATTAGAATTTCTCGTTATTATCATCATTTCCTTGTATAAAGGGATAATTATAATTCCCAGCCAGTCAGACTATATTTGGTATTATTATAGTTAACTGTATCACACAAGTATATGGGACTAATTGAAGCAAGATGTTGATGACTTGCCACTTTGTACATTTAATTAACGGAGAAAAACGATTTTAATCAATAGGGACGTTTTAACGAAAATCATGTTCTCTTATTTTACTCCTTAAATACATTCAATTTGCCCACAAGGAAATTCATGCTGGACGCAATGATTCTTAGAAATCAATTATGATCACTTGCTTATCATCCATTTCTTTTCTCATTTTACCCAAAGAAGTTTATTTAAACAGCAAAAAGAAATGCAGCACGAACAAGACTTTCCTCAATTATCTACTTATAAGGAACCTGTTAATTGAACCTTGGAATACATAAAAACCTCTTCCTTTAACAACCTGAATTAAGCCTTTGGTTTACTTTTTCAAGTAAAAGACGTTTCGCTTCGAAGCAATTCATATTTATTGGTTGCTCTTTGGTATATAATTGCAAATAAACAATAAACTAAAATTGCCGTAAGATTCAGTTAAAATGTCGCTCTGCTCCTCTTTCAATTTTTTCGTGTAGTTCAACTTTATAAATAACATCCACTTTCTGGCAATTTATCACGTGCTTATGTATAATCTGATCGTTAGGCGAAAACACGAAAAAAGTTACGAACTCATTGATTTTTATGTTTCTTTTTCGACTTCTGGAGAGAAAACGTAGGAAACCAATAACGCCGATCGAATAAATTATTTATAAAGTAATTCGCACGGTCAGATGCACGAAATTATATTTGCAAAGGGCGGAAGCGGTGAATGGCAAAAGAAAAAGTTGATCGTACTCGAAACATTTGCATCTAATTCACCAATGACATTTTGTAAACGCAATAAAGAAGAAGAGCATGGTCAATTTGAATTGATAATTACATAATTCAGTTTACAAATAAACGTTTCATTCTTTAAGGAACTGTGTAAATTATAAGTATGGAATCAGATTAATACTTACACTGAAACTCTTGTCCTTCCGTAATATTTCTCAAGTGCGACCATCTCTTCTCTTCGTGATCGGAATTAATTTAAAACAAAGAAAGAAACAGAAATTTCAATCATTATGGAAATGCGAAATTAATCGTTTTCTTCACACATATGATTCTAATCCCTTTATCTTTCATAACACTGAAGGCCTTGGCCGTAAAAGAAACAAGCAGAGACAATAAGGCAGTACTTTCTTTTTTTCAATGAACGATTGGATTTTATTTGTAAAATCGCTACACGAATCTTAAAGTAGCCGTTCATTAACAATTCATTAAAGTAATTAGTCAAATGGCTAATTAGCCATAATTAGTACAAAAACGTAATTTAAATAATGCTAAATATTTTAGTTGTTGCCGTTCGCGTTATTAATGCTATCATTATCAATATTAATAAGGAAAGTTTAGGTAGTAATTACTGGCATTCGTCCATTACATTTTTCAAATCGTTTTTAATCAGTAGCCAGGAATCGGGAAAGCATTCCTCGTAAACGATACAGCATTATTAAAAACATTTACGAAAGAATTAAGTTAATTAGTTTGTGCGCCAATTAAAGCTCTTTCTTTCTGATTATTACGAACTTTATTATTACGAAGCAGGCCCTTTTATGGTGTTAAGCGACAAGAAGCGTTTCGCGCCGAAAAAGAAGGCAATTATTACTTGACGTCCGTTGCGTTTTCGACAATTCGCCATTAACCGCAATGCCACAGCACTTTTCAATGATCGGTCAATAAGAACGTCGTGCAGATAACGATTAAAACAAAACTTGAAATTAAACGGGAAAATACGAACAAAAGGTAACAAAATGCCATTAATAAACGTGCGAGTAGTCGGAGATTTCGATAAGATACCGATAAACGGAAAGAATGCAATTAAGTAATGATACTCGAAACGTTCGATATGAACGAAGGGGCATCGATGAACGATCCGGTCGAAAACGAAAAACAAAAAGCAAACGACCGCGACGACCCATCCATCTATTCGCCACCGGTCTGTCTCTCGCCGATTCGACGACCGCAGCCACAATCGGAACCCATCAGCGATCACTTACCGACACCGGCGACGTGGATCTTCTTCATCCACGGATAGATCACGCGGTCGCCGTTCTCGTCCTCCTCCTCGTCGTCCTCCATCGACGGCGACCCGTCCCGGTCGAGGTCGTCGAGGTCGTCCTGCTCGTCGGACGCGTTGTCTTCCAGTCGCAGACCGAGCTCCTGTAGCGCGTGGCCCGGCGGCGACCCGCGCGAGTCCCCGTGGCCCGTCGTCGACCCCGGACTACACGCACTGCCGCTGTTCACCACGATCACGTCACTCGGTTGCGTCGTGACGGCGCTCGGCGCTATGTCCGCCAAATTCTGCAGTATGTTGTTCGACGACGTGACCGGCGGCTGCTGGTGGCACGCCGTGACCAGCGACTCGTGATCCTGGTGCTGCTGCTGCTGCTGCTGTAGCGTGATCGGCGGTCGTATCTGATGCGTGTGAATGTTGCTGGTGTGATGGTGCGATGGATGGATTTGCGCGTGATGGTGATGATGGTAGTAGTTTGTGTAGCTGCCGTAGCCGCCGTTGGCGATGGGCACGGACGTCGGGCCGCCATAGGACGGCGTCGTCGGCTGGTGATGGTGGTTGTGATGATGGTAACCGTACTGCAGGTGATGGTGTTGCGGCTGGTTGATGTGGTGGTTGCCGAAGAAGTCGGCGGCCGCGCCGCCAGCAGCGCCCGTCGACGACGACGACGGTATGTAATTGCTCTGGCTGTACTCTTCGCTCGGCGGGAACTTCGGGTCGACGACGACGCCGGCGGCACCGAGATGCTGCGGCTGCTGATGATGGTAGCTCGACGGTAGAGCGGCGCCGGGGACCGGGTTCATCAAAAACGAGCTCATCGTCTCATTAATTCTCTCGGTCTATCTCCGTGCACCGGAGTGAAGAGGATGAAGAACAGCGGCACACACGCGCGCACTCACACACACTTTCTCGGCTAGTTCGAGTCTCGGATGCGTTTGGGTGTCGATGGTGGGGAGCTCCGGTAGACCGGAGTCGCACGGATTCTCTCTCGCTCTCTCTCTCTCTCTCTCGCTTTCGCGCGCTCTCGCTCTCTCTCTCTCCACGTTTAAGCTCCTCCTGCTTTATGCAATTAACAGTTCTCGGAACCAATGGCGGTTCTTTACATCAACGACCATGATGGATGAACATCGCTATTATTGCGCCCCCTGACGAAAAAGCTCCGGTCTCTTCAAACGTACGCACACACTGTAACACGCGATCTAATAAACACACGAACTTTAATGTTGTTTTGTTTGGAGCTTTTCGGTCACGCTGCTTTGCCGAAATTATAAGCAATTGACCGCTGAAACGAAGCACATGCCGAGTTAATCGATCGGATAATTTCGCGAATAATTAAGTCTAAATGGAACACAACACACCTAAAGAGAGTCTCTCTTCCACAGTAATTTAGCATAAAAAATCGATGCGAAAATATTTTTATAACGTAAAACCATAGGCAAAAGTAAAGCACAAAGTCACACGGGCCCAAAATCCGGTTATTCTTCGAAACGAGGAACACCACCGCCGAATAACGTGGTCGCGTTACGACTGGAGGTGGTTTTTGGCGAAGAGCAATGATGTTTTCGAAAGACCGTTCTTCACCAAAGTCACTCCTCCCATTTCGTGCTTCTCTCGCTCGCTCAGTTCGACTCTCCTTGTTCGTTTCGCGTGTGTGTGCCTGCGACGACGGCGTTTCTCCCAAGCAGTTACATTGTTGGTCCCGTGGGAGGAACGGAGAGAACGAACGAGAAACAACAACACTCTTCGGCGCCGTCATCAATGCGCGCCACTCGAGAAATGGAAATCACTGGGGATTTTTCGGGCCGATAAAGTGAGAGAAAAAAAATTCTGTTTTAAAGTGGCGAGAAGAGGAGAAAGAGCAAATGATAAGTGCCTGAAAATCTTCGATTCCTCCTTATTTTCCTTTATCAAACGAATTATTTTCATTTTTGATCAGCTGCATTTTCTTTATTGATTAAGTTTGCGAGAAAAAATCGCAACAAACATGGTTGAAAATAATGATCCTATTATGAAATTGCTCGGTGCACATGTACGCGAATTGATAAGGATCTGTTGTTGTTAATAATAAATTGCTTTGGGCTCGTTTAATTGCCTGCGTTGTTGCAAAAATCTATTTTTGCATCGGAATAATGCACATTTAATAACGTTAATTAAAAATCTGTACGTTAACTAATTAGATGGTGCACGTTTAGATTCTTCTTTTTTTTTTCTTAATCGGTTCTCACTAGGAAACAGAAACTGCGCTGGCTTCGCGAGTTCAATTAGAGGGAATTAAATTGCGAGGAAAGGAAATGCTTCACGGTGAAATTGCGCGCTTTTCTTTTTGTTCCACGCAGGTAATTGAGTCTCATTAGCCGTGGTATTAATCAAACGGTAATAATGATTGTTGGTCGGACAAATTGCACGATGTTCTTCTATACGAGGGGCCGATTTCGTTGGCTACTTCTGCGAAAGGAAGAGAAAGAATTTGCGGCGATATGATTCCCGAAATCCATTGATTAATGCAATTTCGGGTCTGTCGCATTGATTGATTGAGCAGACGTTTGGAGCTAAATTAATGCAACCCGGCGTCCTTTCGATATTTATAGGATTTGATGCTGAGTAAAAATAAAACTAGTTTATTGTATAGTTGCATATTCATTCAATAAAATTATATAAAGAAAATTGTTTAGTATGATACGATGAAGGAAGAAATAATCTCTTGTATCTCGTGCATTCCATGCACGCATTCTACATACGAAACCCCATTCGGCTAACAAACTAATTACCGAATGATTGTGCAGAATTTTTAATTTAATGTAAACATCATCCTAATTGAATCAGACCAATCTTATTCATTCACTTTACTACAAGTCTTCATCTCCTTTATCTTTCATGCCTCAATGAATGGTACACTACAGATAATGACATAAAAGAAAATTATTTTATAATAATTGCAAAAACGTTTGTTCCAGTCTTCATCGTTTACTTTTTAGAAATTTTCTTGGAGCGATTGGAAATTAGAACGATTCTAGGAAATTCGAAATCATAATAAGATGATTGATTCGTACGTTACGTAACATTCGGATTCAATTAATTTCTTCTTCTTCTCATTTCCATTTTCTATGCAAATTCCCATTTAAATTCCATATTTAAATTTATGCACATACATATTTATGTTCAATCAGGAAATTCATGAATTGCGTTAGGACATGTTTGGCTGTAACGCAAAGAACTGAAGCCATTAAAGTAAATGCGACGTGAAAGAAGAAAACGACAAATACCGAGTAAGAATTGATGATGTTAGGAAATGATTGATTCTATTTGTAATGTCCAGTAATAATCGTCAATTGGGAATTATTGGATTGACAATAATAATAGCAATAAATACAAAAATAACCGAAGAGAGCGCTTGGATTCTCTAATAACAACAGCTTAGTCGTTAAATAATATAAACATTAAAACGCTCTTTTTTCTTATTTCTCTTATTTACTCGTCCCACTATTATCGTCGTTTATACGAAGACATTATATATAACACTAATAAACGTTTCACGTACTAATTTCCTGGTTTTAACAATATCGTCAATGTCGCATTCGGTTCAGTTATTCCCTTTACGCCATCTAATCGTCCTTCATTCATTCATTACACACAATATTCCTGGTTAAGCGGTGATAGTAATAGTTCCACTAAAACGATCCGTTTTCCCTTAAACACGTCTCAATTCCTGGAACAAGACGTTCTCCACTCCGCAATCTAGTTATAATGTAAAACGTTTCAATCCTTTTCGTTTATTTCTTGAACTTGATTTTACCGTAAAACGTTAAGAACAACGCTCGAAATAAATGTAAGGTACCGAGAGTGTAATTAAAACATTTCGAACAACTCGTTGTAATCGTTTGTTACCTTCAGGCCTTCACTTAATATCAAAGTGATAATTATTAGTTAGACGGTTCCTTAAACATATGATTACGATTTTAGAGATCCGCAGGTGTTTGCTGTACCACTTAAGTGCGATTTCTGGCGTACACGAGTCAAGAGTTTAAGTATGAAGTGTTGATGAGATTCTTCCAAATCATCTTGTTGCGAGGCTAATTCTTCTCGTCTCGTTGCCGAAAAGCAAAGAAGAAGTTTCGAAAATAATCGTTTCTTACACTTTTCGAAACGCTTCCATCTTCCAGAACGATCGCTTCAAATTAAATCTGATTATAATTAACCGATGAAGAAAGCGTCGAAATCGTCCGGTCTCGATGACCGTCCGTTTTCATCAGAACACTTTTATTGGTTAGTAAATGGAAAACCGTTTTCACCATTCAGTTTCCATTAAACTCGGGACCTCCTTACAAGAAAAAATTGTTGGAGAAAGCGCAGAGGGAAACTTTCCATTGTCACATTTACTTCTAAAGTTGATAAATATCTAGCGAATAACCAATAAAATAAAGTGCAAAAACACCTCAACTCCCAAAAAAAATTTATAATCATTAGAAGCAAATCATATTGAGACTGATGAACCACTTGACACTCTCTCCTTCTCCATCATCAACATCATCCTCGTCCGATTCTCCTTCGCCTTGTCCTATGATTTATCGTTCTTTTTAGTCGATGGCGTATTGGTAAACTTATTCCAATCCAAAAATAATTCTGCTTTTATCCGTTAATTTCGCGTTTTCTTTTGCTAACAATTTATACGCATTTTGCATTTATTCACCTTTACCCCGGTACACACCTGTTAAAATATTGCAATTTTACACGTCCCTTCCTTATAATTCATCAATTCGAGCCCGTTTGTTTCGCTCGTTCAATTTCAATAATTACAGCTTTTTCCTCTCTTTTTCGTCTTCCTTCTCACTGCGGGTTCGTCCCGAAATTAATTGCGTCAGATGTGTTAATTAACCGAAATGAAAAACTCACACGCAGGTACCGGTGTAATAAGGGCCTTACATCAAATTTCAATTCTCGCAACGCATAGAATTAGATGCGTCGTTGCCAAAGAATTAATTAAAGGAATCCCTCAATTAATTTTAATGCAATAGCCTTGAGTCGAGATTACATACTCACCTCTTGCATTCATTCCTTAATTATGCCCATTTGACTGTAATTAACCGTTAATTATGCTAACGTACGGCACAGAGCACGATTTCGATTAAAACTTTCAAATCGGTAAGACTCAATCAAGTCGGTGAAAAGGGAAAAGGAACGAGCGAGACGTACGGCATTATTATTACCACCATCATCATCATCATCAGTCGAAGAGACGGTTTGGATATATTTTACCGGAAATTGTCCATTCATCAGGCATCGAACGTACATTAACCATTGACATGAAAACAAAACTCAATTTGCAACATGTAAATGTAATGCGAGATCGAACAATTTGCATATATATGAAGGTAATAATATTGAAGCAACAACAAAAAAGCGAATCTCGCATCATTCAGTGGAACGCACCGACAAGTATACACGAGACGTCGCTTAAAAACATCAGCTGACCCGTGTGTGATGCGACTAAAAATAAAGGTCGCCCAACATTTGCATGTAATAATAAACGCGAGAAGAAATGAGCTTTTACGAATGCGTCTTGTAAGTACGATTGATCACTGTCAATGTACAGTTATCGATATCGCGTGTGTTAGATGACTTCGGGGGTTTTAACATTCCGTTTTATGCGCTCTTTTGGTCATCAACATCGTCCTCTGCCTATAACGCAAAAAGGGTCAAGTGGCGAAGACTTGGCCGTTTGCAGAAATCCGACGACCTAATAGACGAATACGTTTAAACTTTTTCATCGCTTGTTACCATCGTCGGTATTCGAGTATAGTAATTACTCCGAACGTCTGGTAAGTTTGTAAATTAAAACCGTACGTAATTGGTGAGAGTTTAACAAGCGTCGAAGATATTAGAGAGCTTTCGAACAATGGCGTTCGGTAGCGAAATTCGTCTTAATTTCGAGCAAAATCGATTACTGCTACCTGAACACGTAACACCATTATTCTTACATCTAATTAAATTAATTTCGAATTTGTCTAACGCGGCAATTAAGTACAAAAATTTACGAATGGCAGGACGAAAAAGGAAAAAGCGGAGTTGAAATGAAAGAAACAAAAACGTTTTCGAACGAGCCCGAGGTTAATTTAGATTGGAGTTTTAATTAGAAATTACGGGATATTATGTTACTCCTCCTCCTCCTCGTTGTTGTTGCTTTGCTTCATAATTAATCATTTCACACGATCTATAAAAATAATGATTATGAATTCTTTCCACTGGAACAATCAAACGAAATAACCGTTCAAACGTAAAAAGTAGCAAATGTGCGTTGATGTTAAATGAGGTTTAATTGAGTTTTGAAAAAAAAATCGATTTTGAATAATTTCGATGGTGGTAGTGCAATAGATAAATATGCGGGAAGCGAATTTGTTTTAAAATCCGCATCGAATTGCAATGGCAATATACCCACTGATTAAATATAATACTTGATGATGATGATGATGGTGGCTTTCTGGTATGGTATACAGCAGTCAATCCAATTACCTTTTGGACAGTTAACTCTTTTAAAATTATGAAAACCATTAAGCAAAGTCAATTGAGTATTTGCAAGATCATTACTTATATTCAAACTGCATTCTTTATTATGCCGCATATATCATCAACAACTGCACATGTAGGTATACGTGGCATTTTGCAAAAGGTATTCTTATGGCCTTTTTTTCTGTCTTCTTTTTCCTGACCTTCACCCAATAAGTTTAGCAACAGTATTCTTTCGCAGATGCTAGGCATTTCAATGGTAATTGTCGCATGCTATTTTAATAGTACAATGGTTAGAAGTTATATCCCGAAAGAAATCCATCCAACTTACATCGAGACCCAACGAGCTGGAAACTCAACGGACTTTTTCTAAATCGAGTGGAGTGGAATCAGGATCGATACGAGCAAGTGAAAAACACCGAAAACTACGCGAAAATCGATGGAAAACTAAGAGAAAAAGCGCAATTAAGGCAAAAAAATGATGCGAATTTAAGAGATTAAAAGTGCGATAACTTTAAAACGGCTGGACCGATTGGGCCGTAATTTGCACACGAATTAGTCTTCATCTGACCCTACAAACGGTGCGAGTTTCAGTCAATTCAGGGAGATGAAGGAAAATGCGAAAAATCACAAAAATCCAAAGGGCCTTGCCTTTTTTGCAAAAGCAGCAAAAATCGACTTTTTCTAAATCGAGTGGAATTGAATCAGGATCGATACGAGCAAGTTAAAAACTAAGAGAAAAAGCGAAATATGCTTAATTATTACGTCTGCCGTCGCATATTTGTTTCGGTGTCGTTTTCCATTTAATTTTTGGCAGGAAATAAAACTGTAGAAGAGATCGTACGATGGCACGTTTTTGGTTCGATTATATTTACCATGGACCTGCTAGAAAAATAACGTCGAACATTCGGACGAAAGGAACGAACGGACGGAAGCAGCAACAGCAGCCAGCGAACGCGGTACGTCCCACGAAAGCACCAGAAGCAAGCGGAGACGTAAAATATTCAACAGCACATCGCAAAAGTGTTCGAAAAACCAGAAACTAACGTCCTAAGAATCAGGGCATCATTTATCAACAGAGAGAGAGTTTCCTCTCTCTCTCTCTCGCTCTCTCTCTCTCTCTCTCTGCGTGTGTGTGTGTCGTGTGGTCCGGCGACTCCCACCATATTGAATATCGGCCACCGCCTGACATTTACAAATGAATAATAATTGTGTCCTTTTACTTTCGACAATGGACCGACGCGGCTTTCTGCGTCCTGGTAGATCTGTCACTCACTCGTTCGCTCACGAACCGAACTATTTGGCTATATTATAGTGACTTATTTTTAGTTTCTTTTTTATAGCCATTCTTCCACCACGTTTTCTTCTTCTTCTTCTTCGTCAATCCGAAAGTTTGACACCGTCAGGTAAAGAGAAAAAAAAAACGGTGCACGTACGATATTTTGAGAGAGCGAGGGCGAGGAGTGTTTGTATGAATGAAAGGAACGGGGTGATAAATTGATGAACCTGTCTAATTATTATTAAAATAGATTTTTATTGTTATTACTTCGGTTTTTTTTTTAATTCTACGTACATTTGCTTGCTTTTGATTTATAATCCACGTCTTCGGACGTAGGTGTAAGTGTTACAACATTTTCCATTTGCGTAAGAAATAAACAATGAAATACGATATACAACAATGAGCAAGAACCGGTATCTACAATTGGAATTATCAAGGCGTGAAATTGCAAGTATGCACTTAAACGATCTTCCATCAGTAATAACGAGAAAAAGAGTGGCGAAAACACTTTTGTGCCGCAAAATATTATATAACCAATCAAAATTCGAACGGCTAACAACAGTAACTCCATTTAATTAAAATTCCCGCACGTGAAGGATATGTTATTGAGGAGGAGCGAGAAAAGTCGGTTGCCTTTCGTACCAGGAACTTATTTCACAAGCCTACCTTTGTATGGGGCCTAATTGTAACTCACCTGGCCAAACTCACAAAAAAGGCTAAACCAAACTAACGTGCATTCGTTGTTGCATCGTGAAACTGAAAATTCCTTTACCTACACCGAATGACTTGCAGAAGAGCGTCTTCTGGGAGTTTCGATATTCGTACATAAACAATTTGCAACGGCGGTTCTACGATCAATAATAGCTTTTAGATATCGATAACCAAACATATATTCACTGTTTTCGTAAATGTACGATAGGAATCAACTTCTCGATTTTTGTGTTCAATCGGCATGTTTTGGTAAACAAGCATTAAGACCGTGAAACTAATCCATCATATTTACGTTGATACAAAATGTTCGGTTTCATTTATCCTAAAATCTCCGAGTATAAAGTATGAGAGATGCGGAAAACGAACGAGAAAGGAATTTTAAAAAAGGGAAGAAGTTTTACTGTGCCAAATTTCCTCTGTGCCAAACAGGAGACGTTCCACATTAATTCGCGTCTTATGTGAGTGTAAAAATAATAGTTAATTGGCAATTATTCGAATATCTTGACGTGTGTTTGCAAAATTGCATGTGTAAAAGTTAGGCATTGGACAGAAATAAATGGTGATTTCATTCTAATTTATATTGTCTTTGCCAGCCATTGTATCAGGGTTTGTTTGGTTTATATTCAGCTAGAATATTACAAAATCTTGATCGATTTCTTTTCCTTTCAATTAATTCGCTGCTCTCTCTTTGCCAAGCGTAGAAATGGAATTTTTTTAAAGTCCTACCGTTCTTCGGTATCGCACAAAGCTCCTCATCATACGTGCGTTCGTTTCGAAACGATATCCCCGAATTTGTATTATTAATCATTGTCGATGTCTTTTCTCTTAGTGAATACTAACAAGGAAACCTACATGTTAATTGTACGGGGATAAGAAAATAAATGAAATGAAGAGAACGAACAATAAACTTTTTTCAAGGCAGAGAGAGAGAGAGAGAGAGAGAAACGAAATCTGGGCATACATTTAAATAAATAAATTTTTATTGCATTTATTAGACGGCAAAGAAGCAGTAGTAGAAATAAATAATAAATCATTTTATGAAACGAATGAATACAATATACATAAGATAAATATGATGGTAACTTTATGCTTCTGTATCTCTCTACCGTTTCTTCGAGTTTCTCTCTTGCGGTATGACTCTAATATTGATATAATGAAAAAGAATGAATCGTAAATAAAAGTCAGTCATGAAATTTAAACTATTACGGCTACCACACTTCCATCATTATAATATTTACTAGTACTACCTGTTTTACCCATAGAGTTAAAGAGCAGAAGAGGACAATTTGTGACGGACGATATTGGGGGCACACAGACAATTTGCATATTTCAAAAAAGTCAATAGTAATATGGCACAACCAATCCCTTTCTTTTCATCAATTTCCAACTCTTTCTTCCATTCTTCAGTTCATCCTTAAACCATTTTTATGCTTCCGTTTATTCTATTCAAAGTTTGTACAAAAATAAGTTTTGCGTTGAAGGAAAACCAAAAGCTCTTGGACCAGTTTTAAGTATGGTGCGTTACGTCCAGTAATATCAATTACCTCCTATGGTCCTAAACGTAATACGATTATCTTCGTAAGATAGTATTATTTTTTTCATTGTTGCTGTTGTTGTGATATAATAAAAGAACGAGTTGAAATATTAAACCGACTTTTAATATCATCAGCAGAGATGAAAGCGAAGGAAAGAAGAAGAAGAAGAAAAAATGAGGGGAAACGGAGAAGAAGCTGCTCGCTTCATCTCGCTAGCAGTGGATGCTGCGAGAGAGTAACATAGATTAATTATCATTGTACATATCTGATGAAAAAGTATACAGCTTTCAGCAAAGTTTATTTCTTCTCTTCTATTTTTTTTGCCGTCCTCCTCTTTCAATATAGTTCTGTTTTGTTTTTCTTTAATATAAGAGAAGAATGCGTGCGCGTTTGGTGTTATCCTCATTCAGTTTTCATGCACAGATGTACGAAGAAAATTAAATGAAGAGAACCCAGTCGAAAATGATTGCGAAAAGTTTTCTCTCTTTTCTCTTTCTCCCTCTTTCTGCTCGGCGTTTAATCGTTGACATCATTAAATGAAAACGCAACGATTAAATGGAATTTTAATAGTCCCCCACGACCCTTCGTTCACCATCCATCCCGATTGATTCCTTTAAACGGCAATTAATTCGTTGACATTACAATCTAATTCCTTTTTGTTTAGGGGTTTGTACGTGAAGGAGAAAAGAAGCGTCTGAAAAGAAAAATCGGGGCGATGTATAAGTCGAATGGAAAAGAGAAGAAATAATAAAATCAATGCTGTGTTTAAGTAGAAAATATCAGAATGTAATCATTCAAAGTCAATCAATCAAAGACGGAGGAAGGAAGGAAACTCAAGATGGCTGCTCTGTCGATCTTATGTATATATATCTATATATAACGAGGTAAATGAGACGTTTGCTTATCAAACAGGAACTCGTCTCCTTAGATAAAGTACTTTGGCAAAACTTCCAGCAATTTACTCGGCCGCGACATGCTCCAATGAACTGATTATGATTGATAAAGAAAATCGCTAAGATGAGTAGGATGAAAAGGATACGAAGAAGAAGAGGAAGGAGAGGGAGAGGAGGAAAGAGTTCTTATAATTGTGTTGTTAACTATACTTTATTTTTGTACATCTTAATAAATTAAATTCAAACTTTTCAACTCACACGAAAGTTTTAATTGGAAATGGGAAAAGTAAATGAATTAATCAAACTTTTGCAGCTTTTTCGCTGATGCCGTTGTATGTAAACACGGTAAAGCTCCGGTAGTCCGAATCTCCACAAATCCGGATCTTGTTTTAGTTTGGATAAATTATTTTAAAAACCTTAACGTTATTTGCTGTCCTTTGAAAATACGTGTATTTGTAATATTTGTTGCAATATTTTTTTTATTATTTGCTACACTTATACTTCAGTTGGTTAGAGAACGAAATTTGAACATTGTACCCCAATTTCCCTGAAAACCTGAAAATATCAATATCGTAATTAACCTAGAGAATACGAAACTGGGGAACGAAAGGGGCAACGGGAAGGTATGATTGACACGAAACGTCAGCTGTTGAACGAGGCCGCAAAGTAACGTTTTTTGAGAAAAGACGACGAAGGAAAGACAACGAAGTAAAGCATCGATTCTCATTCTTCGATGAAATTAACATGACAAGAACTGTCTTATTTTCCTTTATTACAATTTGATTCTTTTTAAACTTCTTTTCTTTTTTCGGTAATATTTTCTCCTTTTTCTGTATAATTTTTATTCAGTTTTATATAAAATCAATACTTTATTGATGAAAATTGGCAAAAAAATACATCAAACGCTGGTTCGTCTGAAATGGTTGTAGAAATTTTTAAATTGTCAATGTCTAACGATGGCTGCTTCCAATCCACAGATTGGTCCACCCTCTTTTTTTAAACGAAAATGTGTGTGTGTGTGTATGCGTATAGATGTGAAAAAGAAAAGAAACCCTCCCAAGAACCCTCTTATGAACGAGTCCAATGGTATATAAGCTCCCTTCCTTTTGCATTTTGCACGCTCCAACAAACTTTGCTTTTCGAATCTATTCGTTACACTAAACGGAAAAAAGGAGAGAAAAATGGTAATGATAAAAAAGAGAAAATTGCAAATTACAATTTTTTTCTGCTCTCTCTTTCATTCTCTCGAAGCTATCCATCCATAGATCATTTTTTATGCCAGCGTGACATTAGTATGGAGAAAAAAATGTATTAGGTATATTTCTATTTTTCCTTTGCCTTCAGCATAAAGGTGGAAAAAATATATTCACCTTTCCATATGTTATTTTACGTATTCCGCCAATTCCATTTTTTGCCACTCTGCCTTTTGAAGAATATTAAGTAACGTAAATGAAGTAAGAGGAGGGAAATAATAAAAAAGAAATAATAATGGCGCGTAAGAGGAGAGGAATAGACTTTAATAATAACAACAATTTTCCCAAATAGAAAGTTTATTGTGAATATGTTAATAAAATTTAGGGAACAGATCAATCATGTTTGATGTTTATATTTATAGTACATGTCCGGCTTTTCATGTTTATGTATATGACTTTTACTATGTGTGTGTGTGTACGTTGTCATTTCTTACCCTTAATCGACACTATATAACAATAATAAAATAAGAATATTACAATGATATTATAGACAAATAGTGATTTATTGCCAAACATTTTGCACTTTAATATTTTACTAGCGACTTTTTTTTCCTAGAGAATAACGTTATTTTGGCTACAATAAAGTTTAATAGCAACAATAATAAATAGATGTACGTAAGCAAGAGTAATAATGATAAAAATAAATCCCATTTAATTATTCACGAGCATTTAATTTCGAATGTATGGCAAGTAAATGTAATTTCTTACAATATTTCTTTTCGTTTTCAGTTTTAACGTAACAAACGCTCGGTAATATATTGCGGTTTAATACACAAATCGCGTGAACAATAAATTATTTTCACGTCTCCCATGTTATAATACATCACAATATTTTCTTCTGCAGTTTTTACTCCTTTTTCTGCCTACTTTCTACTTCTCCCTTATACTCCTTCTTCCAGGTGAGAAACGTTTGAATTTTCTTTTTTCTCTTCGAAATAATTTTGCATAACTCTATTAGAATGCCCACAATATACGCCCACGCACAGCGTGTATTGTTGGCCTTTCATAAATATTCCACATTTTGATTGAGTAAAATTATTTCCGTTTCGTTAGAACCCGTTACGATTCTATAATAAACCAATTTTCGAATCTATTATTTATACCGCAATAGAGAATTATTATTGTTACTTTTTTCTGATTTGAATTACTTTATTTCCCTCTAATTGGCTTATTATACCGTAACATAACATTAACATTCGATATTTTTATGAAGATATTTAGCCGCTATGCATGAAACATCGCTCGTTTAACAGTTCTTAACAATTAAACTTTTTTAGTGCAGCATTTGTTTTTAGATCTGATCTTGCAAAAAAATACGAGGACGGTCGTCTTATTAATTCAATTCGATCGCAATCTGAAATTAAGAAGTGTAAGCTTGATGAACTCGCATCAATGCGATACGTACGTTTGAGTGATTGCAGCATTATTATGCTTGTAGTATGCCAAAAATAATTACCTCCACGAGAATCCACTCGAATTCCGCCATTTAATCTAGATTAATCTTCGACCGTTCGCAAAGAAATCCCTTTTCAATGGAATGCCATCAGAGCAGAAGCGGTCCTCCTCTTCTTTTCCTTCGTCTTGTTGCTCTTAAAAGTCAACATAGCGATTTATAAACGTAAAAGCTTAACTTTATCTTTCAGTTGTTGATACATATATATAATGTTATCGATGCAATTTCGCTTCTCTTCTTGCTGTCGCTCTCGTTCTCCTTTCATATCTGCGTTATAAGGAGATATCGCATGACGGCGAAATGCATGTTTGCACACTGTCAGAAGTAAGTAGTCGTCGATATACACGTGAGCCGTAGACACTTTTTCTACTCGTACATCGATACGACGAGGAAATGCAATACACGACGAGGCGTGCGATTTTGCCTCATAAGAATGACGCGGCAACAATAATTCATTTCGTATGTTGATGCCATACGACTGACCCGCCGATGACGGTCTTAAATGACTCGGCCGTTATAATAACACCACTACTTACACATAACTACTGCTTTACAACTACCACCACAAATCGCCTTATCTTGATGCATAGATTATTTAACCTTTTATATATGTTTATACCTCTCATGCGGCAATAAAAGTATGTCCTTTAATAAACGTCGACCTGTCAACACCTTGCGTTCGATTGTTATTAAGGCCTTTTTCTTCTTCTGCATTTATTTAATCTCAATCGTTACCAAACGAAATCCGAGGGAAAATCAAAAATGAATTGATTGTCCATTTTAATTTCGCACGATGAAATTGATAAAAGGGCCGCTCCTACCATCGTCGTCATATCAAACAGCCAACAGGCACTACCACCATCATCGTGCACTGTAACGTTTGTGTAATATCGTTGGGCAAATTGAAAATTCCTGTAAACTTTCCTGTGCCCTCTCGTAAAATATCCATTATTAAATTAATAAAGCATCGCATATTGATTTTATAATGTGTTATTCTTGTTCGGGGCTTTTTTAATATCGGAATGAGTTTTAATAAAAGGAAAAAGCATCTCCTTTTTTGCCCTTTCATAAAATGCGTTATTACTTAAATCTAATGAAAACCCAGATGGAAAATATGAGTTTGTGTTTGATTTTGGCGATTAAGTAATTTCCTCAATTGCATTAAACCATTAATTTTTTTCTCGTTTTCGATTCAATCAATTACTTTTCCAAGCGTTCGCGCTGTCACTTTCCACCGATACCATTTGTTCTGGTTTAATTAAATGCAGTGTAGGTAAACACTTTTCGTAATTGGATAATGTGTCCAAGCACAAGCATTTCTTTCATACTGGTGCAAACGTTCTTCCAATGCCTCGGTATAAAATGACTGGGCGTGATGACATGTCGGTTGTCACAATAAAAATAAATTCATCATCATTGCATATGCCTACAAAATACAACAACAACAACAGAAAGAGACAAGAACTACTACTAGTGGCAGTTGGTATTAGAATATCCAAAAATGTGTACGTGATTGTGACATTTCACTCAACGTTATTAAAAGTTTTGTCGCTTTCTCGCCCTTTTTTCTCGGGAATTTTAGTGTTGGCTTTTATTATTATTATTGCTCTTAGACGACTGGAAGAGCTCCAATGCAGAACAATAAATATGGGATGGAGGAAAGTTGAAATATGAGATTAAAATGTCAAAAAGTCGTACATACATATATGTGTTGTTGGTGTGTTAAAAGGAATGAATGATTAATGTTTTCTATGTTGTTAATTATTTGGTAGCAAATAATCATCACAAAAAGTATAAACAGTTTTTAATAAATTTTCTTAAACTTCCCTGCCATTCAGTAAACTTCCCTACCGTTCAAAAGGAATGGCAAAATTGTGATATTGAAGAGAGGAACCGAGGCGTTTTCTGAAACGAGGGAGGAAAATTGATCAGGCCGGATGAAAAACGCTTTTAATTTAATTATCATATTCAATCCAACGTTAATTGCGAGTTACTTAATAAAGAAAACGTCAATGTTTCGGCATAAATTGAAAACCCAACAATTTAATTAAGATAAAACAAAAATCTCATTCCCCAAATGTTCTGCCACGTCATCAGATGGAGATGGCGAGGCAGAAGAAGAAGTAGAAGGAGTAATAGTAAGTACTAGAGACGAAGAATAAGAAGAAGAAGAAGAACAAGAATAAGAATCCTTTATTCGAGAGTTCATCGCCGGATCAGCTCCTCGCAGCGGAGATGTTGCAATTTTCTGAGAGCTCCCCGGAGTTCTTTGGGGCGAGGGGGCCGCGGACTGTGGGGCTCTTTCCGACACGTCACTCACTCCGAAACTTAGCCATGATTAATGATCGCTTAGCGGCGCACAGCTTCAAACAACAAAGTTTTCCCAGAGAAAGAAGAAGACGAGAGAGAGAGAGAGAAAAAAAATTATTGTATATAAGAAACGAACGTTCGGAAGGAGTCTTTTCTGTATCTACCCTTCAAGATTACGCTGTGTGCCCTCCAGCCTGCTAGTCTCGCTTGACAGTCCTTTCTCTCTCTTTCTTTTCTCCATTCGTTTCTCCCTTTTTTTTCACTGCGCTTTTTTCCATTTTCTCTTTCTTTATACTCAACAGCATTTTCTCTATTTTAAATGTCTACTTTAATCCGTTATTGTTTTAGTGCTTTCGTTCATTATTCGCTAAATTTTTGTAATCGCCTGCGTTGTTAATAACGTGTAAGTGCAGGTAATATAATTTGCAATTATCGTTGACGATATACGTGCTGAAAGTTTCTGGATACTCTGTTATATCGCACGTATGAAATTGCGAATTTAAAGCGCCCCTGCCATTTCGTCCATTTATTATTACACACGAACGCACACAACGTATATCGAAAAAAGAGAACCAGATTTCTTACGATCCTTCTTCCATTTCCGTTTTCTTTCCCTCTTGTTATCCCTGCCACTTCTTTCTTCTTAATATAGTTAATAACTCGCTTCTTTTATCCGCATCATTTTTATTTGTCATTATTATAATGCACGCAACCAGGTCCCTTCAGTCTTTCATTTTGCGTTATTAATTTTTCCTTTTCCTTCTGCTCGCTCTCGAACATCTGTTTCTAATTTTGCTCTTCTTTTAAACGAAACGGCCACCATTTCGAAACACGTACGCGAAAGTTAAATGAACGTCTTGGACTTTATCCAAAAAACCTAATGGTTTTACGTAACGCCCGGCCCATTGAAGTTTACAACTTCAATTGAACGTTGGAGGAAAATGGAAAAATCGTACGTGAGACTCGCATTTATTCATCATCCGCTCGTATTCTTGTATTATCCTTCTAATGAAGGTACGCCGCAAACTGAAAGCTTTCCCACTGCCAACTACCGCGAGACAAACGTACTATGCGGTGTCAGTTAAACGTTTCCTCCGAAGAGACAGCTTTCTGCTCGGAAACGGAAGAGTCTTTGTATTATATCCAGTGACGAGCGTGGGGCTGTCAGTTAATCCGGCGTACGGATCCCGGCTAGAGGCTTAACCGGGAACGCGACGCCGTTGGAAATTGGCCGAAGTAAAACAATAAAGGTAAGAATTACGATTCGAATTCCGGGTCGCTTTTTATTTATCGGTCGCGTCCGTTTTTTTAATCGCCCTCTTGTCGCTTAATTTCTTTATAATGCGAGAATTGAAACGAATTAACAATGAAGAAACGGGAATAAAAGGAACGCGATTCAAGCACAAAAAAAAGGAGAAAATTGTTGCTTCGTGCCGTACATTTAATCTTTGCCTACCTGGTATTGAAAGTGGAGAGAAAGAGAGGCGCACCTCGAACAAAACCACGTGAAGATACACTGCGTTTGGGACGCGACGATGCAGAGGCCGGAGATTTTCATGTCACTTTTGAATCTTGGACCGCCAATCATTAATCTTGTGTCCGGGGACGCTTATCTAAAAGTTCACTTTTGAAACGAGACGAGCGAAAAGGACGAAGAAAGAAAGCGAGAGAGATGTTTAAGAATGAATCGAAGTGAAAGGGATGATGGTGCTTTTGAGGTGGGACGCGAAAGGAAAAAGGCAACAGGGACGGGAAGTTTTATAAAAGTTAATTAATTGAAAAGAGATATATACATACACGCATTTCGTTTTACAAAGAAAGGCAGCCTTTTAAACGGTACGGTTCGCTTTGTTGGAGAAATTAATTTTGAAGAAAGGGAAAAGCCATCACGTGTTCACGTCCATTCGATGGATTATCCACGGGGAACTGTATCAGAATACGGCTTCAATAATAAGACAACAATAGTGCCCTTTTTATTCGTCTCCGTCGAGAGAAAAGGCCTTTTATAGTTCTTTTATTTCTCATCTTCTTAGTTAAATTGAAACAAGATGAACGTATTATATTAACGTTATTACCGGGACCGGTTTATAGAAGCGGGATAACGTGCCTCTGTTGCTGATCCATCGGTTCCTGCATTAATTACCGACTCGTTCTTAGACGCGTAATTGCACATCGGTCGTAATTGGTCCTCGCTGCGGAGCGATTGCAAGCGGCCAATTAATAGAAAGTTGGAAATGATTATTCGATTTGATGCCGTTTGATTATTTGCGATTTAAGAACGAAGCGGATAGACCTCCAGTAGGATCGCTAGAAATGATCATTACCTAGGAATATAAAATAATAGAAGGAAAGCAATTCGCTTTGTTACTTTTGTTATTATTACGGTAGATTAAAAACGGCACATAACAAGGAGTGATTAATGATCGCGCGAAATAAAACTACAAATTAATTAGAATGGATATTCTTATGCGCCAGTTTCTTTTCTTCTTGTTGCCCGTTATTAATTAAAAAATAAAGGAATCGCATTGTTAAGTTACCCTAAAAGGTTGCAAAAAAGATTAAAAATGATAATTGCACACACGTTGCATCAAGAAGGAAAGAGTGAGAGATTGAGAGCGAGAGGCGATATGAGTAATTAGCACATTTGTATACAGAAAGCGTCCTTCAATTTCGGATAGTTAACATTTAAATTAGTTGCCAATTAAAGAAATGGCTGTGTCCGAGTCCAATGCAAGACAGAAGCCGGTGTAATTATTGACTAATGATTTCATTAGATTTTTAAATTTCGACCCGTTAACTCTTTAGCATTTTCCATTTAATGTCGTTCGCATTCAACGTGTTTCCATTTAAAGAAAATCCTCATTAATCAATATCCGTATTCGATACGTTCGCCTTCGTCTGTCTCTGCAACGTGTCATTTAAGAATCCGTTTTCTTTGTAACGTGCAGGTGATAAAGTTAATTTAGGATCGCAATTAACGCAACAATTAAATCTGTTTGTTCGTTATCTCATTACGGTTGCCAAATTATTGTTATCAATTATTAATTACAAGTCAACGTTGACTTATGTGGGACAAGAATCGTTTATTAAAGTCACACGTGAAGGAAAGGCTTTGCAATCTTTTATCGGTGATTAGTTCCAAAGATTCGAGTTGGAATTCCGCTCGTTGTGCAAGAGATGCTTAAAATATCTTTAGGAATGATCTAATTAACATAAATTTAACATACGACGTTTCAGATTTGTCGCAAATTCCAAATTGCGTACAATTGTAGAAGGACAATTCAAATATCGTCGCTCGTGTGTGTATAATATTCCAATTAAAATTCAAATATCCTACAACTGTTATTATACCTTTTCAATACGATTATTATTAGATCTATTAAAACTTTACAAGTGCCAAAGTTATTTGCAGAACCCTCAACAGTTTGGTATAATTACATTACTTCGTACAATTTATGTAATACCCTCACGATAGAACTTATTAATCGTCTGGCAAATTAATTGCATATTATAAATTTCGTACTCGGCTAATTTATGTTCTAAGCATAAATATAACGGAAATGACTTTAGTTTGCAAGAAATTGATTAAATCAGAAATACGAAGACTTCTTCAATCAACAGCTATCTACGAATAATCAATATCAATAATTTCGATATTAATTACAAATCTTCGAGGTGTAATTTATTGAAAACGTTAATAACTCGCTTTAAGCGCAAACTTTATGCGCTTTCTGAAGTTACTTTCGACTTTACGCAATTTTAATACAAAATCAAAGCGTCATAGGCAACCAAAATGACAGCATAGAAATTTGCGCTATTTTCATTTAACAATGAATTTATAAACTAAATAACATTTTTAATTGAATTTAAATGCGTTCGATTCTGCTTTTATGCGTCGATGGTTTCCTTCGATAACAACGTCGAAACTCTCCATTTTAGCAGACTCACTCCAACAATACCAAATGGCTTCGTTTGCGAATCTTATCTCCCGAATTTTCCGGTTTTCCTTTAAATTGACCATTGAAATCTACAAAAGAAAACGCTTAAAAGCAATGGATTTTTTTATTAATCAACTATTACATATACAATTACTTCATGATGTTACATTTAATAACGTGACCAACATAGAAACAAAATATCGAACTCACTTTCACATAATATATTAATCTTGTCACGTTTCTTTGTATGCACCACACAAACCTCTCTAGAACCGAATTTGTCGCCTGATTTCAAACAAATTCGGATCTACAGGGTAGATGTAGAGCATTAACGTGAAGCGTCGTTTAATTTAATCACATACTTAATTACAGTCTCGATCTGAAACAGAAAAAGAAAGATTAATTGTTGGAATTGACTTTTAATGTGGACTAACGCTTAGTATTCCATAGAATTCCGATTTCAAATGCAAATCCTCCAGTTTGTTATGACTTATACGAAGCGTGAAGCGAAATTAAAAGAATGTAATTAAACTGGGAACAATACGAGATGAAGTTTATAAGGAACGAACGAAGCAATCGTTCCAGCTTGGTAAATTATGCAGCGTTATTGCTCTTGCAGCGGCAGCGAATGGATTGCATTTTGCACGTTATTTATACATAATTTTACAGCCGAGTACTGGATTTCCGATTCTTAAATTGCATTACGTTCGCTTGCAAGTTTACTTAATTTGATTTATCGGCTAGAAATGCAGGGACCAACTGAAAAGTAACTGAAAAGAAAAGTATTACCTCACTTTAAAGCGAATTCGTTTAGTTGTTTTCGTTCAAATTGCCTTCAAACTTATTCTTATCGTCTTTGCTTTCGTTCTTCATTTCTCAACGGACGAACAGGAAAAGATTCAATCGATTCATTTGCATCGAATTATTCGCCTGAAACCAAACAATTAAAATTAACTGACATTAATATTAATTAATCGATACGTGCGATTAATACACATGTTAATTGTATTACGTATCGTGAATTTAGAAAAATTGCAGTTAATAGTAAACAAATTTATACGCCGCAACACGAAAATTATTATTACCTTGGAGGCTGTAATTTAATATGCATTTAATATTCTAATTAAGTTAAGGCAAACTGCATAATTAAGCCCCATAAACTCCGAATGTGCGGCGCTATTTTTATTTAAAAAGTTTATAAACAATAATAAATATGCGGCGACGTCGTATTTTGCAATAGAAATTTATTCATATTTCGCATCGTAGCCATAATTAAAGGAAAATTGTAATTAAGCTCGAGGCTTTGTAAAAATTCGATTAGTGCCGTCACTTTCTCACCTCTTATGGATTCGTGCGGTCACGATAAAAAAAATTAAAATTATTTATTTAACCAACACATTTTAATAAAGTCAAGAAATGCGACTTAATTAACGAACTCGTAAGTGAATTACGTCACGCTTCGGCCCATCGTACCAACGAAGTTGTACTTTGGAAAATGAATAATAATAAAATAAAAGTTTTATAATCCATTTAAATTAGGCTTAATAAGGAAATAAACGAATGCTTCTGCTTTTATTAATCCACATCACCAACATAATCACGAGGAATGCGTGTGCGTATGTTGGTATTATTAATGTCGCCGTGTGGAATATTTTATTTAATTCATTTCAGCTCCTCTTTTTTCTTTAATAAAGCCTTTGGACGAGAAGAAGAATCGTAATTTCTTCCTACAATTTCCTCGAGAATAACATCCAAACGCACATGTGAGTGTGAAATTTGAGTTAAATTGTTTATGGCAAACACATGGACTTTCCGTCTGCTGGTTGAACTTGACTTCTTTTTCCGGAAAAAAAAAGTTTCATTTTACGATACTCACAGCGAGTTTAATTAACTAAGGTTAACGTTCCCTTCTAATAATCGCTTGATGAAATCCCATGCATCCTGAGTCGGCGTTCCTAAAAAACAAAGAGAGAATTTTAGCTGAAATTATGGGCAAGTTTTTAATGAAGAATAGCAGCTTTACGAAGTAAAACTTTTAGAATAGGAAACTTATCAAATTGCTTCTTTATTATTTATACTGACACATCCAGCACCCGAAGGAGGGTGATTGGTGGCATTGCGAGTGAATAGTGTCGATTGAACGTTCAACGTTTTCAACGCGTTATAAACTTGATTGGAAGCGGTTTTTTTGTTCCTATTTTTGATACGTCGTCCCCCTATAAATTCGATTTTTTTTGGTCCCCCTTTTTTGGATACTATACCACTCTATTTTCGTTACGTTCCACCCTTTTATAATACACAATAATACTGTCAGAAGCATGTCACATACGCTTGTTCAATTATATGGGAACACATGGCAATTCGTTCGGATGAAATATCTACGGCCTCTCATCATCATCATCATCTCTCGCCCTCGCCGTTTGCTCGTCCAATCGTTGGAATTCGTTTGCGCGAGATGGATGCGATCAGGTACCATTTGGAATTTCCTTTTTCTTTCGCTCCCTCGCAATGAAATTTAATAAAACATCCGGTAGAAACGGTAGAAGACTCCGGCGTGTGATTGAATCAAGCGAAAAGGAAATAAGTTTATTAAAATTTTAATCAAATGCGAACCGTTCTCCAAAATAACCTAAACTTCGCCTTTAATGGTTACTTTTTTAGGAAAAGAGTGCGGATTTTCTAAGCTTTAATAGTTTAAATTTATTCGCTGAGAATTTGTATGAGCGCCTCGATAAAAGATTTTATAAATTCTCGCTGGAACGGCGACCAAAAAAGGACAACAGAGACAAAAAAAGCGAAACTTATCGTCTAACTTCTTTCGCAAAAGGAAAACGGTGAAATAGTCACGAAGTCGTTGCAAACTAACGGAAACCTGCTGTAGGGCTTTTAGTAACTTGTCACATATTAACTACCAGCGTTCGGCAAACGTTTGGGGAACCGGTGGAAAATTTATGAAAGAGTTTCTATTACAGATAACGCCACTTAATGTATTTCGATTTTTTATACATTTTCGAAATAGCAAAAAGTTCCGATATAAATGGAATATTGATTGGTTCTTTTCATTCTGGAGTCGGCGAAGAGAACGAAATAAAAAAGCGGCGACGCTAAAGCGGCTGGAAAGATGTTGATGGCGGCATTACGTGTGTGTATGTGTGTCTGACGGCTGTGGTAAAAGAATAAGAAAAACCAGTGAAATGTATGTAACGTATAAATGCGAGTGTCAGTAAGTAGTAGAGTACACCCATAATAAATGTAACGTATTACTGTAATAAAACTAAAGTCCAATTTATTGTTGGTACATCAGAAATTTTAGTTTTATATGCTACACGTTCGCTTTTTTATTTTTTTGATGTGTTTTTAACATCCTCTTGCATGAGAAACGGGAATGACAACTAAAGACAAACAGCGAGACATTATTATCGGAAGCGCACCATCAATCCGCGATTGCTTTTTGTCAAATCGCACGCAATTTTTCAACCGAACGAATCGCTAAAATACGCTTCCAGCCAAACAAAAGGAGCAACAACAATCAGCTCGAACGGTAAATGCAAATATGCCCCGCACAAGCGTATTTTTTTTTTAATAATCGAATTATTTTATTTTGCAATACGAGTTGTATTTGCAAAAATTGATTTTCTCATTATTACGAACTGACCCACTTCTGACACCTAATTTAAATTTGAAACGAAATTTCAATCCATCCATGGGGTGTCTCAATTCTTCGCCCGAATATGACGATATTGTCTATAATTAAACGGTGAACGCATGTGAAGGAAGGTCGTCTTTCATTCCTTTTTCGAAATAATTACGTCATCAAATTAAGCGATAGTTTTCCGTTTCTCGAAGCGCATGAAGAAGAGACAACGTTACTCACTTAATATGTGTCGAACATTAATCGAGCGATGATGTTGTTCGCCGCCTATTTAAAATGCAATTAACGAGTCGTTTACGAAAGAGAAAAAACTGTGTCCGCTGAACGATTATTAATTGACTAAGTTCTCGATTATTAATTCGATGAAAATAACTTTTTTTTTTATTTTCCCGCTAGTCAGCCACTCCGTTTCATTTCACCTAGCACAATTTCGCACAATTTCGCTCGTCTAAATTGTTCGGTACATTTAGTCGCGGAAATTGAACGGGTGAAATTAAACGCGATTATTTTTAATAAAATAATCAGCGTAGAAACGAGACGAAAAGAGACTTCGTCTATATATAGATATACGTGTACAATATAAAAGGGGGAGAAAACAGATTGACGTTGGACGTTTTATTTTATTTTCTGGGCGAGGGTATTATTTCGTTTGTATAATAGAAGAGTAAAAGTGTGATAGAGAGAGAGAGAGAGGGAGAGAAAGTTGGAACCCCTATTTCCATCCCATTCGTATTTTATTCTGCTATTTTACTTATACCACCCCTATACATATAAAGTTGGAGAGTAACCATTTTCTCTCTCATCTACCCCCTAGCGTTTGCTCTCCTCTCTTTATTTTTTTCCCTCTTCTGCTTCTTCTTACATCATCCACTTTCTCTCTTGTGCCTCTGAAACACTTCCCAGCCCCTATTTTCACTTCGACCGTCAACGGTAGTTCGCTTTGAAAGGGTATTTAGTTTGTATTTTATTATGATTAGAGCTGGTGAAAGTTCCTTTGAAGCCTCGAGAAAGACAATTTCATTTGATAATAATAATAATAGTGATGATAGAGGAAACATGAACTGTTATATAAAGTTTTTGTTTTAATTAATACGAACGTAATTAACCTAAAACGCGTATACGTATAGTATATGTAAATTTATTGTAATAAAAACTGAAATGTTTTATTCACGGTCGATCCCTCGCACGTCGCCGCCCTCCTTTACATTATTTGCCTTCTTCCCCCAACTTGAAGGTTGGAAAATTTTACAACAATTCAAAATGAAATAAAAGAGAGTGGCAAAATATAAGGAAAGATTTTCTTTCAAAAACCAGGCATCGAACAAATTTCCATTCCATTTTTTTGTAAGAATGATGTATGCGAGTAAATCACCTATGCAATGGGAATGTTATCTTGCGAATTACAAAAATGCCAATAATTAGATACAAATCAAAAATTCAATGTAAAAGTTAATGTGAAGTCATTGTTTATCAGAAACAAATAAACATTTCAATCGCTAGTACAACAAGTATGTAATTAAAAGCTGCTATACAAAATGTGTATCGAATGACTTTAAATTTGGAAATTAATTATTAACAAATCGATATTTGTTATTTGCGAATTTGTACGTTTTAATGAAATATTGTTCAAAGAGTATTTTTAGAATCCCGTGGAGAGACGTGGCGCATTTTTTTTTAATGAACGTTTAACAAGTTCCCATGCAGGCAACAATAAAAAATAACGCGAGAGAGACATATTAATAATTCCAAATTTTTATTCTGGCGTTGGCTTTGTTGTTGCATTGTTGTTGTTATCGACACAAAAGTTTGTTAACAACTTTTCGCATTTATCAAAAACTATTACAATAATTCATACGTCGTCGTTATTTATTCCATTTCTATCGGAAATATTTGATTATTTATCAAAAAAATTCACAACAAATTTCGCAAATAATAAAAAAAAATTAATATAAATAATGTTCGTTGCAAATTATTCGCAACGTTATCGTAAAAATAATTGAAACGTTTTACAGGATTCCCAGCGTGTACGACATCCAAAAAGGAAAAGGGAGGAAAAATATGACCGTCACGCTGTAAAGTAGACGTTGCAAAATAAATAACGCAAAGGCTCGACGGAATTACGGTATTTCGCCAATTCTTTTTTACGACTAATCTCGCGAAAGAAGGATTCCGCCGGTATTATTGCTAATTTACGAACGAACGGGCTTTCTTCCTCTTTTTGGAATAATAAATTAGGACAATTTTTAACGCGAATTTGTCGACCAAGCTTAATTGCAGACGGTAATAATAAAATTCCACGCCAATGCCACGTTTTAATAAAGTTTAATTAACAACAGGCTAGAATTAATTAAGCCATTAGTACTCGTGGAATTAATGATAACAATGAACTTGGTGCATGTAGCGAGACATTGAACGGGCGAAATGATTGCACGCAAAAGAGTGATGCCATTTATTAAGATGGTTAATTCTAATTGATGGAACGAGACGAAATCGAAACGTGCGTGGCAGGAATGGCAAGTGGAGCGGAATTTGACTAAAGGATGACGCCGCACTGGACGAAGAATAAGAGGCAGAGGAATGACGACAGAAAAACAAAAGAGAGCGTAACTGGTTACCTTTAATTAGATCGAAACGTGTGCAGTCCACGTGTTGTCCGACGGCGTCGTCGTCGTCCTCGTCGCGAAACGCAGCGGAGGCCGTGCGTGTCCGTCGTGGACCTGCAGGAAGCGATGGACGCGATGCACTTGAAAAAAATCTCCTCGCTACTTTCGATTTCCTCCGCGTTCATTTTCCTCCTCCTTGCTCTCTCCTCTCTCTCTCTTGCCGTGTGCGTGCCCGTCGTCCGGCGACGAGATCGCGCATCATCTCTCGCCGGTGCCGGTGCGACAGGGCGACGACGTTACGGGTGATCCCGTGCCCTGTGACAGCAGGTTGTGACACGGTCGCGGGACGCGTTTTCGGGAACGGTTTTTCGGTTGGTTCGCTGGGTGGGGATTAGATTCTCGGGCCCCTCGATGCCTCGATCGATCCGACGACTCACGCCCTGTTTTTCCCGCTCACCCCCAAAACGGCCGTCGGGATGATGATGCGCGCACTCGACGAAGCCGTTCTCTCTCCGTCTCTCATACGCTCTTCGACGAACATTTCGCTCGCTCGCTCGCTCGCTCGCCATCTCCCTTTCATCTCACCATCTTTCTCTGTGGTCCTCCCGCACACACACACGGACACGGACACGCTCTTTCGCGTCGTCGTTCGAGGCGCCGCCGTTGTCCCGTGCCCGTCGTATAATGTGCTACTAGCATCTCCCAGGTCCTTGGAGCTCTCTAATCTGAAGGGCCCTCCGAGGATTCCCCGGCTCTTGCTTTCTTCCATCCCCGCACATACATACAAATACCCACACACAGGCGTACGTACGTACACGCATTTCAACGATTTCCTCATACTGCGGAAGCGTTATCATTGTACCATATAACGACCAGTTCCATCTATCTCTATCTCTCTCGTTCACTCGCTCGTCCTTGTTCGTTTCCTTCCTCCCGCCGTCTTCTTCTTCGTCGTTCACAATGTAACGCGGTGGGATAGGGGTATCCTGAAATAACATAATTTGATAACATTTTCCCGAATCTTTAATTAACCGCCGCTTTCGAGGTGGAGGGTGTCGCGATGGGAGCAAGCGCTCTCTCTCTCTCTCTCTCGATTCCACTTCCAGTGCGAACCGTTTATGAACGGGATCCTATTTTGCCGAAAGAGGATTATTATAAGCTCAAATCTTTCGATTTTCACGGTTTAGCGTCGTTAATTAATCGAAATGGCTCGACGATTTTTTGCCCTTGCCGAAAATTTAATTAATTAAATTCCTCGAAAGTCCAATCTTCGCGCGGACGTTTCCCTTTCTTTCTTCCTTTCTTCCTTCCTCTTCGTCGTTTTATCTGTCCGCATATATATATGGTTTCTTTTTTAAATTAAAACTGGAGCGATAAATTTCTGCGCTTGAATATTTTAGAAATTCAGTGAGCGAGCGCGGATTAATGCGAAAAGCTTCGCAGTTTATTAAAATTCATTTAGCAATTGCAATATGATTCATGCCGCACAATACGCGCGTATAAGTGTGTATTAAATTAACTGTAACGCTGTTATTTCATAAGAGTGCTACTAGCAATAACGCGGTGGAGAATTGAAAATTAATTGTCTCGAAATTTAATGAACTCTATATCGTCCTTCGTCATCTTCTTCTTCGTCTCCTTTTCAATCCCATATTTGTTTTCCAGCCTCGGCACACTTGGCACCGGTCCAAATAATTCCTCCTACGAAAACACGATCCTTTCAAAAATTTATTTCTCTCAACATTTTTCAAGATTTATCTGTGGCGAAATCGTTGTAATTCATTCTGCCTTTAAGTTTAGTTGAAGTACACACACCCACCCACTCCTATTTGGTCCTCTTTTATTATTATTTTTTCAGTCGTCCATTTCGTTATTCAACACCTTACGGCTCCTTTCAATTTGCATGGAAATGGTCGTTAGGTCAATAAAAAAAAAACGCTGAAATCCTTTTGCTATAGGAAAGAGTGAAAGATTGGAACATTATCTATTCCGTTTGTCGTTCGCGATTATTATTAAATGTAGCAAGTTGGATCGCAAATCTTGCCAATTCCACGTCCGTGTTTCTCTCTTTCGCCGTTTCATTTTTTCGTCTTGGTTCTCTCCGATTCAGCATTTCTCGGATTCTTGAACGGTCAGCCCAGGGAGCCATAAAACCAGTTTCTTTTTCGTCTGGTCTACTTCCCGTTCGCTAGGGTCGTCTACATATATACCTACATTTTTATAGGACCGACTTCTTCACGTGGTCGATTAGAAAAAGACCTCTCCTTTAAAATAAATTCTTCCCTTTCTTTTTATCGCGGTCCTCCCCGTTCGGCTGAGAGCAAACGCGATTTCTGTATTACTCCCGCGCCACTTATTTACCATCGATCCTATACAATTTCCGATTTCGTTCTGTAGCAGAAAAAAAAGAGCGGAAAGAAAAAAATATTAGGCAAAAATCTTTACAGCGAACCATTTTTATTTCAGAGTCGAATCGTTTTCCACGGTCTCGCATAAATCGAATTGAATACAAATTCGGTTCTTTTCCCTTTTCCCCCTTTTTTCATGATAAGCTGCTACATCTGTCTAAAAAATTCTATTTCAAATACATACAAGTAAGGGAAGTTTAAATAAAATTGCAGATAATTCGACTGTATTAAATAATAAAAGCCTTTAATGTGATTTTATAGAAAACAGCTTAACTAAATTGAGCCATTTGGAAACCATTAAACCGCTACCACTAAAAAGTTATAAATTTATACTCCACCGACACAGAGAGAGAGAGGCAAAGAAAGAACCAAAAGCAAATGAATATCATGAAATTATACTCTTGTCGAGGACTTTATAACAAGTTCGCTCATCTTTTAACGATACATCCAGTTAATTTGGTTTGGCCCACACAAAAGGAAAAAAAAACGAGAAGCAAATCGTAAATTAAAATGTGAGAGCAAAAAGATGAAATGGTGAGACCGTATAAGATACTAAAGAGATGATGTAAAAGTTTCACTCGTCGCTGTTTTCTTTTTTTTAATATAAAGTGGTTCCTATCCCAAAAGAATAATCAAGGTATATAGAAGAGGCGGCCGAAAGAAATGTTGCTACATCTACCAACTGAAGAGAGACGAGAAGCACAAAAAATACGTTACGGAGTATCCTTAATGCTTATGCACATATTTTAAGCGAAACTTTTCACTCTCGGTGAAAAAAATGGAAGCGCTTTTGATATAATATTATAAAGGAAGAAAAGACACTGGAGAGAGATTGTTACATTTATGAAAACACATTTTCGTGGGTGTTGGAAAATGTACAAAGAGGGAGATATAATAAAAGCGACTTTTGCCTAAACTAGCGTAGATGGAATTATTCGAGCAAAATAAAGAATAAACTTGCAACGTTGCTTTTAATAGAGTGTAAGTGAAAGTGTTCATCGCGGCGACCGTTTCGAGCTTTTTACTTTTGTGTCGGGAAGAAAGGCTCGTAAAAATCGCCATAAAAGATCCTCGTGTATATTAGCTTTAAATCGCGTTTTAGGCGAGCGCTCATTCATCGACGGTTACCTCGCCTCTTCCACTTCGTACGTGTCAAATGGTGCTAATAATTCCTAACAAGGAATAATTTAATTAATGGCCAGTAAAATGACAGTAACGTCTTGTTACGTTGGAGAATTTAATGCATTTCCATATATCATCATCATCGCGATCGTCGTCGTTGTTGCACTCGACGTAACTCGAAGAGACGATTTCCATAAACGTCGATAATAAATTTTATTAATATCGGTTTATCGTCCATGTATATGCGAGCCGTACTTTTACAATTTGACGACTCGAAAACGTAATAAATTTACTCTTAAAGCCAATAAAGTACTCGGCAATTCTTATTTCCTTCGTTTTCATTGCTACTTATTCAGCTATTTACTTTCATAAAACTTTTTAATACAACCCATGATGGTTGTAAACTTTAAAAAGAAGAATTGACGAGGAGAAGAGCTGCAAGTGGCAGTTGCACGGAAATAAAACCGTTGCAAGTCGATATTAACAAGTGGTTGTTTGTTTTAGTCTAGAACGGCATGCAAAGAGTTAAAGAGGAAGAACGACTTTAAATGATAATGCGAATAAATCCAATCAATTTGCACACCTTCAAAGCAATAAACGCATTAGTTTAAGTCAACGTATTTATTATTACCGACAATGGACGGCGAGGGCACAATGAAACTGAGACGAACTTTTATTATGACCGAGCGTTACTCGGAACTTGAATCGTTAACTTTTTAGTGAAAGGTGTGCATAATACTAATAATAATAAAGTTTAACAACACAAAACAAATTACTTGTTTAACTGTAAATAAAGCATTAAGCCATTTTTACCTGGGATTAAAGGTATTATCTTCTAGTTGCGAACAAAAAACTTAAATCCAACTTCTGCCATATCATCTGGTTAAGGTATTATCATTATTATCCGGTCTTAAGGAAGGAGTTTGAGTTATTCGGAAAAAAGAAAAGAGGAAAATAGGTAAAACGCTTCCTCATACAAAGCATTGTCGTCATTACGATTGCTCGTGCTAAGGAAGAAAGCGAACGAGAAATTGCAATAATGAAATATTTACGTTTATCCATTCGCTGGATAGTTAATTGCATAATTATAAATAATGGGATTCTGTTTGATTATTAATGGCGTTAAATAACGGATTTAATTTAAATTGTTACCATTGAGTGACCACCTGAAGCTTAAATTACGATTTACTGGTTAAATACGTAACAATTTATCGATTGAACTGATAAAATAAATATTATTCGTTCTTCATGGAACGCACATTAGATGAGAATTTCGCAATATAATAATTGGATTAATGCAATAAAACGATCGTTAAATAGAATTACGAGTTTCGCTTCCCAGTTCAATAAATTCATAAATCTGCGTTCGTTCGATTCAAAAGCATTATTTTATTCAGAAAACATCAACCGAACAAGAGACGCTCATTAAATTTAGGTCAAGCACGTGTCGACGAATTATATTAATTTCCCTAAACATAAAACGAACGAAATGACTTTCCTCGCTTTTGATTAAAAAGTTGAATTGACTTTTGAAGAAACTTTCAAACTCGTGTGTTTTATGCGGGGCAATAAAAGTGGACGGGAAATTCAGTACGAGAAAAAATAAGCATAAAATCCGATTTGAGTGAATAAAATATCGAAAGCAAGGCTTCACAATCCCAAGGAGAGAGAAAATGACTGTCGTTTTCGATAAACTTTCATAACACTTTGCATGGACGAAACAAATAAAAGTAATCGTCATCGTACCTTGGATTCGGTACTGCGAGAAGTAAGACGACGATGATGACTCGAGAGAAATGCGACGAAGATGGGAATCGAAAATTGTGTTTACTGTTTACAATGGCTCAGTGGAGTAGAGCGTTTACCGTAACGCGATGTCATTAATCTTGATGTCTGTTAGGGTAGGTCGGCAGAACTGCTACACGGCTATGTGCTGTATCATGGTGCCAAGAGAAAACGTCGTTTGCTTCTTTTTCCTCGCGCTATTATCATCATTACTCGTCCGATCATTGTTGTACGCACTCGCTCATTTACCGATCCCCAGAAACTTAATACCTCCAGCAACGGCTTAATTGTTTTCATATTTAATTCAACGTTATCCTCTTTGTTGCCGGGAAACTTGACGGCGCGGCAAAATGTCTCTCTCTAGTCGAATAAATAAATTGGGGCATAAATTTTACTTCTTTGTCAACAACAACAGCGGTAGCTGAAGAGAAAATGCTGCCGAAAGAAAAAATATCTTACTTTATTAAACTGATAAAATATCTCGTAAAGAAAAAGGAAAGAAGCGGACGCCTACATATATTTCGTCTTCCTTCTCTTCCTCTTTTCCTTATTTCATGTCGTTTCGCCGGTCTTTAGGGAGACCTAAATTCATGAGATTTCAGCAGAGTAGATGAAAGTGGGTCGCAGATTAAAGAAGTTTTAAATCTGAAGGATTATAATAACAAGAAAAAAGAATGACAAAAGTTTTTTTTTTGTTCTTCTTATAGACAATCTTTGAAGAAATATATTATTATATATGCCGAAAAGTTGCAAATGTACGCAGTTATGGAGTAACGGTCGATGGAAGAATACGAGAAGAAGAAAATGATAATAAATGCGATACTTAACCCAAATATTTAATCATATTATTCATAGTGCCATCGACGAGGACGAAGATCGGCTTCTTCCAAAAAAAAAACCATCTTGGGTACGACGGAAATAAGAAATAAATAGAGGCCAACGAAATAACTTATTTATTGCGGATTGGCAAGCATTTCTGCGAGGATTACAAGGCCTCTCTTCCGCAATTCATTTACATCCTTCGCTAACACGAACAAAAAAAGAAACTTTATCTCTTAACAGTATTTTGTAGGAGCGAAGCTAGAAGGAGACCGTTTAATTAACGGAACTGCATTAACAGACGACGTCATGTAACGATCCGTTTTCTTTTATTACATCGTTTACCGTATTTAACATTAACGAGTTGATATGCCAAAAAATCGCATTTTTCCACAAATTGCAATAAACTCACTTTGGAGCTCTTAAAGCGGTTAACTATGGAAAGAAACATTAGAGATCGATTAGCTATTGTCCAAATATGAATTTTATGTTGAGATTAATTTTTTTTTTGGGAATTTGTTTTTCTCCAATTTTTGCATTTCTATGGAATCTCTACTTTTGCGTATTTGCAGAAATTGCAAGAAACTCATTTTGAAGCTCTCAAAGTGATTGACTCTGCTCGTGTGTCAGACACGACGCGCCAAGTGTTTTATTAGCGTTAATTAACGACAACCATCATCATCACGATAATCAGGATGATGATCGTTAATTTGCATAATTAATTTGAACGCCGTAAATTTCGTGGGTGTTAACAAATAATAATGTAATTGTCGTTAATTTACATTAAATTGCAAAATACGGCGACGATTAGATCAGTGTTTCCTCCTTTTGGACAATACAAAAATGTCAGAATTCATGCCATCAACACGGGATTAAGCGGGATTATAAGAGCGCGTTAGGAAGCATTAATCAACTAATACCGATTTATGTGTGCACGATTATAATCACGAGTAAATCGGTTAGTAGAGCAAAACCGAAAACTACGGAAAAAGTTATTCAATTACATATAAAAGTCCGCTCCTACTGTTACTTGTTTATCTTCGCCCAAAACTCAACGTGAAGGTGTAAAAAGGCCGTCGTAGAGATTACATAAAGAAGTTTCCGCGCGTATGTTAATTGAGTTCCTTTCGATCCTTTATTTTTTTGTCCATACTAGAAATTTCACTCTCATTTACCCGTAACGAATGTTAATTAGCTTACAACGCACGAATGATATTAACCCCGATATAAAATAGCAGCGCGTGAGACTGTAAAAAAAAACGGAACGAGACGAAACGTTATTCAGCAAATAAATTGGCAATAAATCTACATTTTGTACTCGTTATAATAATTCATTTCTGCTGCAAACGAATTATCGTATCGGCGAAATAACGTAACGTAAGTAAGCAATTAAAAACAATGAGAATATTAATGGATTTCGTATTCCGGTACGTACATTTGAACAAAACGAGGAAACAGGAAATATAAAGTTTATTGATAGTGTCATGTTTTATTAAAATATAAATTAAAAACAGGCGCTATTCAGTTTTCCTAATCCCTTCGCTCTAATTATGCCCATAAGCTTCTTATCAAACATTAAGTGAAGGATAAAGCAAAACTGTAGAAAGTCCTCTAAGAAGCTTATCGAACGATTCTACACGCGATTTGCATTCGATAATGCAAATCAGACATTTGAATTCACTTTTAAAAAATCGAATACAATCCAAACTCCTACATTTGATTATTCCCAGAGCAGGAAACGGGGCAGGTTAATTTATTAGGAATAAAATGACGTTAGCAATATACTAACCAATCGTAAGAACGTTATTACGACTTTGCAAAAATAAATGACCGCAATCGCGATTAAATGTCGTCAAGTGTGTGTATACATTGTGACCTTTTTGCGAACGAATTGAAAAAGCGCTAATTTAATCGATCGTTTTCGTTAAGCCGCTTTAAATTGTCGACGACAGTCACTTTCAGATGAAAATTAAATGCTGCTAAGCCTCATTGTTGTCCTACACGAACGTACGTTCAAATCTAATCGAGGACGGTGAGTGTTGTGTAGAAATATAGAAATGTTTTATGATTTCATTTTCTAGCAAAAAAAATATTGAAACTGTTACCTATTGACAATAAATAACGCTAATTGCAAAACAACGCTACGGGATTAGTAGCAAGGACAATTAATTCTATCAAAATAATTTTATTATTAATGAAAAAGGAACGAAAAATGAGATACTCGTTAAAAGCAAACGTTTACGACATTCCAGGTTTATGTTATTGCTCCTTTCGTCTCACTCTCGCTTTCGCCGGCTCATTTCGTCTCGCTAGAAACGATGATTCTACCTAACTAACTAACAACGTCTGGATGCCAACAAACGTATCCCCGAAAGGCCTATTAAAACGAGCAAAAAAAAATAATTAAATAAACCGAGCAATAATAAAGCGACGTCGTTCTTAACCAGTTAATTGCAATAAATATTTGCTCGATTACGTAATGCCGGGAAAAGCGCACGATGTTGATGATGATGCTGTGGATACGCGAGAAGAAGACGCGTTTTCATACAAACTATTGCATTATTTTGCACGAAAAAAAAACGAGCGAGAAGAATAATGAATAACGATAAAAATTACAAGGCGCACCTTCGCTTCTTTCGAAAATCTCGTCGAATCGTCACGGCGATGAAGCAATTTTGTAGCTTTAGTGGCGACTTCAAGCCACTTAATTCCACTAATCTTTCGAATGCATCGAATAGAAAGTGTTTTGCCACAACTTTTAGACACCCATTTAAAATTTTATGCAGCATTAATTTTTTCTCTTTTCGAATAACTCGTTTGCGAAGGCGATTCCGGATTTTCAAGGTTAAGATGAGGAGATGAAAGGGAAAGAGCGAGCGAAATAGCATGCGAAAACTGACGTCACCGATTTTTGTAGTTTGATGCAGCCAGCATTTGATTGAATCGAAGGGGAATAGAAACGATTCGCCAGCGACATTGAAAAAGAAAAAACGAGAGTGACGAAAACAAAGAAGCAGGCAACTTTTTCGGCGGAATCGCAGCCACGAGCGTGCGAGGCATTTCTTGGCCGTGAACGAGACTTTCGCTCTCCGAATAATCAGAGTTTGGTGATACGTTAAACGCGAGCGAAAAGGGGACGATCATCCCGACGCCGATGATGGCGGTTGCGATCGATCCGTTTCACGGTGCGAGTAAGTGAAAGGGGCGCTTTTCGCAATATACGCGATGTTTGTTTAGGCAACGACAAAAAAAAATTATTTAAATGGCCATCTGTTCCTCGAAAAGAAATCGGGCACTCTTCCCTTTTGAGGCGTATTGATTACCACCGGCCATCGAACGCATGCGTTTCGTTTTATTTGCACCCTATATAAATTTTCCCTTCTCGCTCCCTCGCCTTTGTGCGTTTTCTTCTTCTCCTTCTTCATCATCGCCGTCGTGGTCGTTGTCGTCGTCGCCGGCGTGTTCGCAAATGAAAATGGCGCCAACAGGCAGAGAT
Organism: Hololepta plana; assembly: GCA_963695495.1. Lineage (NCBI taxonomy): Eukaryota > Metazoa > Arthropoda > Insecta > Coleoptera > Histeridae > Hololepta > Hololepta plana. The sequence goes on along the minus strand of OY968834.1, from coordinate 1,241,583 downwards.
CGATCGGTTTGAAAGAGGAAGCGAACAATCCGAATTCGCTATCGTCGGTGAGTCGAATTAAAGTGCTAATCAAATTCTGTTCGAATCGTTAATTGCAGGCGATTATTAGGCTAATTAAATGATCTATTAACGATCGCAATTTGCAATTCTAATTACGTTCGAATTCGTTATAATGTTCCTTCCTTTCGTTCGGCTTGTGTTTATTAACGTATGAAATTATTCGCTAGTTAACGCTCGCATTATTATAATAAGTTATAACATCTGCGTCCGTTTGCGTTTTATGTACTCCGGACGCCGTGCTTTTAATGTTCGTTTCAAAAATGTTCCTCCCGTTATTTAAGGGTACGAACGAATATATTGCGAGCGTGAAACTTTCGCGAGCCGAACAACGGCAAGACACGTCTCGATTAATTGCAATTAAATTGGAATTATTACAAAGAAAACCGAACGCGGCGATATATTACTTATATTGAAAAGCAAACTTACCACACGACGTCTCCACTCACGTTTAAAGTTCGAACGATTCGCAATTTAATTAAAAGTCGGCAATCATTTGAGTGCATCGCAATTTTCATCAAGAGAAATTGCGGGTGATAATAACTGATTTAAAGAGAGCAACGATGATTATAATGTTATGGTGACGGTAAAAATAGAAGGAATCGTGCACCACTTCCACTTTTCACGACGTACCAGTGCCAACTGTCGGGTACCGAGGTCCCTGCTGTTGCTCCTAGCTGCTGCTGCTGCTGCTCGTACGCTGCCGAGAAAGCCATTAACATAAATTATGATTGGAGACAGTTAATATTGGGTCATAAACCTTGCTGGGTTGTCACCCCTAAGGGGGGACCCGTACAATTCGCCCCTTCTTTGTGTCTGTCTCTCTGTGTGCGTCCGTATTGCAATTACATTTTCGGTACTAAGGTTCGGTGTGAAAGTTTCTCTATTGAAGGAAGGTCCTCTCTCGCTTTCTCTCTCTCTCTCGCTTTCTCTTTCGCCACTTTTATTCAGTTTTCTCCGTCGTTCCACGTAATAGTTTGCCTTTTATCTTATTAACAGTATATATAACGAGAGCGAAGGCCGGAGAAGAGAGAAGAAAATTATTATAAAAGCGTGACTGTGCGTGACTTTCAGGAAGATTCTCTGCTGTTTAGGCTTTTTTTTTCGTCTCTTTGACTATTGCCAATAGGGAGTGTGGAGGACGAATTACTTTTTTTCCCGCTATTATTCTTGATTCTTTATTTATCTTCGGCGAGAAAATATCTTTCTCTAGGTTTTATGAGGGTAGGATTCGTTCGTTCAGATAAATAAAGATTTTTTTCACGCTTTTTGAAAGGGCTTCTGCTGGAAATTATTGTAAAGCACGAATGATTAAAATAGTTTATTGGTGCGAATCATAGTACGAAACGGTTTTGCTATTTTTGATTTCAGGATGAATCCTGTCCGAAAGTAATTTGCAATCGAACGAGCAGGCATTCGTATAGGAATTATTCTGCTACATGAATAGAAACGCTTATTAGAACGGATAGACAGTGGCGTGCGTCCCTTTCGACGCTTCGGACCGCTCCCGTAAGTTGTATTCATTGTTTAAACAAGTCCGCTGATAATTACCGAAAACCAGCTAATGGCTAAAATCCTTTGAAGGCTTTATGCATGCCAATTCAATAATTTTCGTTTTGGCCTGTTTAAATCGTAGCCGTAAGCCACTGCATCCAATCGTTTTAACGTATTCCATCTAAAGGCGACGTTTCGTTTTGCGTTTCCTTCTCTATTTATTTATCCCCATATTCGTATTACAATATCATCAGTATGTATGAGAGATTGTTGAATAAAATCGCTTTTTTATCCACTCGGCAATTGTAAAGTTTATTCAAATAATTCTGCATATTTATATCGCACTTGCAATTTATATGCACGATTACCTTCAATTTGTATTCCACTTATTTTAATAATATTATCGTTTCGCTTTCCTAATAGACTGCCAATACTCTAACAATTGTAGTTTGCCATTTTTCATCTGCGCGAAACTAATTCAGTTATTATCCTATACAAATACGATCTTTTTATTAGTCTTTCGGTTTGGCGATGATAATAAATTAATGTTAGTTAGTTAGTTTTATTATTATTAGTAGAGTTTCATGTCTGCTACGCTTTGGATATATCTGTTCTAATAAATTTATTGTTATAATGGCTAACGACTTTACTTCGCTCGCATAAATATTACCTAAAACTACTTTAACCGAAAGATATTAAAGATTATTAATTTTACAAGTATGCTAAATATGGCGTGTGTTTCAAAATGAAACTTTCCAACGAGTTAAATCTAGAAATATTATTCGGATTCATTATAAGTTTAGATGTAATACTTAACAAGGAAAGGAAAAAGAATCTTAATTAATAACTTAATGAAAAATCCTTATCTCGAAACGGACTCGAAGAAAGAATTAATCTTATTGCCAGAAGTTTATTTCCATTTTATCACCTGAAAATTGCAACTTATTTTGCAAAAGTTTCCAAACGGTTATTGAGCAAGAACAATTATTAATCCCGGATAAAAAGGCAAGAACAACAACAAGGAAAGGTGTCGTAATAAGACGTCTATGAAGGTGCGCAATTTCGAGAGTACGTCTGAATTAATTATATAAGAAACAATTATCCTTTCCTCCCCGCACCTCTCGCAGTTCCTTACCAATTTTTTTCCTTTAATAAAACTTCAACAATAACAGTTTCTTTTTATTAGGTAGAAAACGTAACGAAATAAGTGCCGGAAACAAGGACAAACGGTCGGATTTCCATCATGATAAAATGGCTTTTAATCTTGGAGATATACTGCTGCCGCTACGGCGTTACGCAGAAAGAACAGAAAAGCCGGAGGAAGGATAAGAGAGATGGAGAGACCGAATGGAGGCTGCGTGTTTATATGAGAAAAAGGGCAAACTTCTGACAAACATCGCGTCAAAATGGGAACTCGCTGCCCAATGTGCAGCTGTCAGTTTGAATGATCCTCGGTCTGTTCGTTGTATTTGAGATGCTGCCACATATACGAAGGGTTCCTGAACGACGCCTTTTTTACAATGGCTGGTTCCTTTTAATAACTCTTTGGTTTCCATCAAAAGTTCCGCGCAACGTTCCAGGTAATTATTCCTTTTCTACTTACCTTAATTATTTCGTCGCAATTAATTAGCAAGACTGCATTTGAACGGTGAAGCAAGAAGGATTTTAGTTGCTGTTCGAAGTAAGCCACCATCTGTCGAATGTATGCTGCACTACTGTTTCCAAAATGGCGAATTCCGGTGAAATTCCGGGTAGCCTAACATGATACGCCGAAGAGGACTGCAATTGTTATGTAGTCGCTGCGTCCTCTGCATTCGACTAGACCGTGAAGAACTAATACCAAGTTTTCAAATTCAAACTATGCAAAGTCTAATTCTGATCTGATGGTTCCTTGAGAAGCTAAAATCGGAAGCTGAAAATTTATGAATAGTTTTGCCCTAATATAAATAAAACTCTCCACTAGATATACGCACGTCTTAGAGGATGCACGAATCAACGGTATAATCATTTCCTTCTGTATTTTATTCTATTTTTCTAGGGAAACGGAATGGGCCTTCGAACGCGGAGCGAAGAACGTTTTCTCTTCGCGAAATGAGAATCCGTATTAGGCGATAAACATCATTGGAATGTAACGTTTAAAAGAGGAACAAATAGTTTATCGCATCCTTTTCCTGTTGGTTTATGTAACCCAGATTTACATTAAGCCACGTACGTATGCATACCAATAAATATATTGCAATAACGTCCAACTTAATGCTTTCTTTTAGTTGCGGTCGCCGTCAGAAGAAGATGAAGAAAAAAGGGAAGAAACGCACGCATCTTTGTATGCAAATCGCCTTCGCCAACGGACGCGTATCTTATCTCGCTGGCGATGCCCGTACGATGGGACGAGTCCGGGAAGATTGACAAAGACAGTTTTAAACTTTATTTTGACATCTGACCACCAACCGTTTGATGCTTTTCCGTTTCAATCCGCTCGACGTCCAACGTTATTTGCATGCTACATCGTCGTTCGATAATTTTATATATTTTCTTTTTGCTTTCTCGGGAAAATATTGCTTGTGCACGTTTAAGTCGAACGTTTCTCTTTGCGTTTATTTAATACCACGTTTGCATTCAAATACAAACATTACGAGGAAAGAGTGCCATAAACTTTAAGCACAGTTATTCCAAGAGTATTACATCATAAATAGATACTGTAATTATGCGATTAGAAATGTATAAAGTGCAATAATCATTAGAGAAGGCATTACGTTTTGATGTGTAATAATGTCAGTGACGATGAAGAATAATTTGAATTTGAAGCATTTAATATGCACCAATAACGACATCAAATCGAAAACGAAGTATTATTGTGGCAGTGTATTACAGTCAGGACGATTTAAATTATAACGAGGATAATCTAATTTAATGCTTTTGATGAATATTAAATGAATGTAACCAGGAAAATCCAATTGATTTTTCATTTAACGCGCTTGTTAATAATTCAAGAACGTAACGTAGAATCACTTCAATAAGGAACAAAAACCAAAATATTTCATCAATGGACTCAAATCGAAATTATTTATTAATTCCAATACGATTTATTCAATTGCATAGTTTAGATTTGGTTGGAGGTTGGAGTTTCGTTCGCGTAATGGACCATTCTCTAATTTCTGTTGCTTTGTGCGCGAAGAGAATTAATGTCAGAATTGAATCTTATCATTATAATCCAATCAAATACCAGTTAGACGTTTCAACGTCTAATTAACTTTATATTGTACCCTACGAAGATACGTGCATATGATTTTTAAATAAAATTAAAACTCATGATAAATTATGCTCACAAAATCTGAATGGTAATAATAAAAGTTGTAGTTACGAGTTTTGAAAGAGCGACGACTCTGTCTCCTTCATACGTGGCACAAGAGACAAAAGACCTTTAACGGCAGTAAAGCAAATAAGAGAACCTGTAAACCGGGTTGTTCTGTTTATATAGAACGGAGATTAATGATTTGTGCCGGATGACATTTGATTATGAATTAAATTCTATTTAAACGTTCCGTACGACGATGATGATGTACAACGATTACGGGCTGATTATATCAATCTTCCAACTTCGAAATTCAATTTTAATTGCTAATTTTTGGTACGTATCTTGACATGTTATCAACGTCTAGCCAAACGAAAGGATGAAGATGAAGAAAAAAAAGCAGTGGTAATAACAAACGACGTACCATCATCATCATCAGTTCAAATTATAATAAACGTTTGCTACCGTTTTATTATAATTAATAATAAGGGATCATCTCGACTAATTAATTAACATTCTTTACGGTAGCTGATTTTATATCAAAGTAGAAGATGTACCAGCAGCACCAACAGCAGTTGACTTTGTTGTGATGGTACTCTGATTTAAAAGACACAATATCCGACGACACATCTAATGAAGAAGCTGAAGAAATGTTAAAACAAATTCTTACTGTTACTTATCATTATTATAACTGTTCGTTTTCTTCTATTGTCGCATTAAAAAGTTGTTGTTGCCGTTAAATGATAACGTTTGAACGAAAGGAATTGAATTAAAAAAATCATTATCATTAAAACATAAACAACCGTTTTCTTTCGCGATAAACGCAAACGATTTATTTATGAAAAGTTGCGGCGTGTTTGATCAAGGAAGTTTTAATCAATTAATTAATATGAAGTCCATCAATTAAATGTGTCATAATAACGTTTATGTGCCGTAACCGAAATGAATCAAAGAATAGTTCAATTTCGTAAAAGATACAGACAAAAATCTAAAAATAATGTCTGACGACATTCAAATGAAAAGCGATTTCGGTGTCCATGAACTTGTATCTCCTTATAAAGTTTTAATGCCACTGAAACTCTTGGGCTAACAAGTGCTAAAGTTTCTTGATAAAATTGCAAACTATTAGGAAAGTGACGGATGGTGATTAATTAAAAAGAATTGATTTTTTTTCAATTATTATTATCTTTCTTTTCGTTTTAATAATTATCTTTATTTGCGTGGACAATTACAACAGTAAATATTTAAGGATTCTTCTCGTAATCTAAAACTGTATAGACAGCACTCTCACACATACAATAATCGTAATAATAATAATAATTACCGGAGACATAAATTAATAAAATAAACAATCAACCTTGAGCTAACTAATTAATTTTCTTCTTATATGCACAGTATAATACAAAGAGAAATTAAAAATTAACAAATGTCCTCTTACTATTAGCATTTAACTCCTTAATTACAGTTAAAAACTCCTCAGTACGGTTGATTTAATAAAATGAAAGATTTACAAATGATAATAATAATAATACTTTGCTCTTTATATCGATTTCAATGTTATTATTATCTTAGTCATCAATTTACAATCAATTTTTTTAACCTGCAACATGTGAAGCAATTTTTATTTTCGTATTCGCCATGAGGATTCAATGTATTTATTGTACCATCATCAGCAATTAAGCATGCAAATAAATAGTTTAATGTCCTTTGAAACTCATTGCAGAAGCGTGGTTTCACAAAAATTAAATCGAGACCTTTACAATCTTCTAAATTAACATTAATAAACAGCAACAAAAAGTACATGATTTTAAACAATTCAAAAATAAACATCCATTCCAATTACTTTTAAGTCTAGTAATATTTGCTTTAGCCAGGTTTTCCTTTACAATGATTTAATTAGAATTGTGCTGAAAAACATTAACAGCGATCTGGCTGAAAAACTACTCTCTCCCACTTTTATTCTTACATACTGTTGATATTGAACGTAGGATGGCGTTTCCCAAACGATAAAAAGGTCTATACAGAGCACATTTCTTTGACATCGAATCGTTTGGAATCTGTTAGATTTCTGTATTAAGGAATGGTCAATTGATATAACAGCAAACTAACAAATTACAATCTTTTTTATTAATTAAAAATAAGCTAATTTTAACAAACGTTGATTATTTTATAATCAAAATCACATGTTGCATTGTATTTCTCGTCATCTCTATCCAATTAAGCAATAAATTTATCGAAAGTGTTCGAAATACGTACGAGGTTCTTTTTCCTTTCTATTTATACATCATTATCATCATGGTGAGCCACAATTTTAAGTTCTTTTTGCATCCATTATTTACAATATATTAATTAATAATACTAAACGATTTTTCAGGTCAAAATTAAAAGTAGAAACAAAAACGAACTTATAAGTAAGTCTATCGTCATCTCGTCAACGTATTTACAATAACTTAAATTAAATAAAAGGAAAAGTTCTCGTTACTCGTCGCTTCTTTTTCAAAACCTACAATATAATAATAATAATATAATATTTATAATAATTTTTGTTTAAATTATTTACACTATTCACTCTAAGTCTACTATTTAAATCACACGTTTTATTTTATTTTCTTTTCCATTATTATTATTGTTAATTTTAATTAATCGTTATTATTCATCCCAAATTTCAATTTCTTTTACTATTCTTATAATGAGCATAATATACAATACGTCTCTTTTATTTTCCTCTTTCAGCCATTAAATAATTTTTTACAGAAAAAAAAGAAAGAATGAAATTTTTCATACATACAACGAATTTTCCAACCCATTTACAACGTTCTTGTCCGTCGTTTAAATACATCATCTATTATAGTTATTCATAATTAATAATATTATTTATTAAGAGTCAAATTAAATATTGCACTTTGACATCGTCATCGGAACGGCAAAATAGATGTCAATTCAAAAATAGAAACTTGTTCGTCTTCATTTAGATCTCGTCTCTCGCCATTTAAATTACATTCGTTTGTCGTCCTTTATTCAAGAAATTCTTAACTTTCAAGTGTTTTTCAGTTATAAAACTTTACAGTGCCAAGACACCGGCGCGACCGATTCGAAACGGTTACTTTAGGAGATGTAACAACGTCCGTTGTTGTTGGCACAGGATGTTCGCTTTTTTTTTAAGAGCTCGCGATGCGTCGCCACGTTTCACACGACGAAGAAGATTTTTTCTCTTTTCCGTAACTTTAATTCTCGTCATTCGAAAACCGTTGTCGTTTGTTTCGTTTGAATCTTCTCTTTCTTTCAGTTTAAACCGATGTCGACGATGAGACGTCGCGTCATCGCGAGCCGGAGACTGCAAGTAAATATCCGAAGAGGTACCCCTTTTTTTTTGTCCTTCAGTGATTACATTACGAAGGACCGCAGTCTCCGTTATAGGTGGCCCAGGGCTAGCTGTACGGGCTACCGCAAGCGTACAAACCGCGTTGCATGGGTCCCATTCCTCCCATCCCCATGGCTTGATGGAATGCATAACCTTCGTCTTGTAACGACGCCAAGTGGAAATCTGTAACATTAAATTACGATACAGATGAGGCCGTTCTCTTGAAAATCAGCTATCGATTCCGTAAATAAATCAATAAATCTAAGAAAACTCTGTTACTTTGATGGGGATGAGAGGTTAATTGCTTGATGCCGCAAAATTTGTTATTTGCAATTAGATGATTTATAGAATAATGATTAATTGGATTAATAGCGGTTACAGTGCTAACGGCTGGCCATAAAGGAAAAACGAAATTTCCTCTATGCGCAAGCAAATGATTGTTAATTTGCAAAATATTATTATCGTTATTATTCTCTTATCGTAAACTTTTATGGCAAATTAATTAATAAGCAATCGGTGAAATAAATAAATAATCAATCAATTCAATGCTCGTTTCTTTTAAATTATTTTTTAATTGTTATTTTATTATTATTGTGAATAAGAAAACGAAACAAATTTTAATTAAACTTATATTATTATTACTATTATGATTACAGGCTATATTGTATTATTATTATTATTATTATAAATACATCTCTACTCTATTTTAATATATTTAAATTCTATAAATAAATATACTTTTTTTATATATATCTTAACATTTATAAAATGAAATTGATTGTTCAGTCCCATTACTCCTTATTAATCTCTTCATTGTTTATAAATTTCTTTCACATTTATTTAATAATAATTAAATTATTATTTTAATATTATTATTGTTATAGTTATTGATTATAATTGTGCAAAATTAAATAAAAAAACAATTACGTTATAAACAGGTATGTCTCATTTATAATGAACACCATTTTCCACAAGAATTAATCTCTTCACTGATCCAAACACTCTATATGAATAACATATATACTTACAACAAATAAATCACATTTAAAATGCATCGTACTAAATGAAAATAAAAACGAGAAAACGAAGCAACAATTATCTAACCAAATAATTAAAAAGCATAAAGAGAGTACGAAAGATTCGTTTTGTATCTATCAGCGGGTTAATCATTTCAGTTAAATTAATCTAAATTCGTCCCTGTGTGTTTCCGAATTTGTTCTTATAATTTTTTTTCGTTAATTACTGAGTTTCAATCATTTTTATTATTTTTTTTTTCGTTAATTTACAATTATTTACATACAGTTATTAGTAAATAGATCATTCTAATTAGTAATTAATAAATAACATGCAACAATTAACTCGAAGAAGCTAACGACTACTTAAAACGAAACAAACGGCAACGGAAGAGTTGAAAAGAACCAACAACGCTTTAAACACAATCTCGATTAGGAAACGAAGAATTAAATTAAAGAAAAATAAAAATAAAATACCTATGTTTTTTTCTCTTATATCTGTTTGAAATAACTGAAATCACAAAACACATCGTCCTAAGTGGCTAGATGAGCAAATTGGCTAGGATGCAAGTCAAACTGATAAGGGTGTCCGTATGGGTTCATATGGTATGGAACGATATTCATACTGGCCATTTTGTGCTCCTTCTTCCACTTCATCCGTCTATTTTGGAACCAGATCTTGATCTGTCGTTCCGTTAAGCATAAAGCGTGTGCAATTTCGATGCGACGACGCCGAGTCAGGTACCGATTGAAGTGAAATTCCTTTTCTAATTCGAGCGTCTGATATCGCGTGTACGAGGTCCTTTGTCTTTTTGTCTCGCCGTTTGCATTCACCGTGCCTGCGAAAGAAAATAATAGACGGTTAGTTTATCGGAAAAAAAAAGAAAACATTTGCGATAATCGGCAAGATGGAAAATGGCAATAACAGCACAGCGAGTGCGTTTAATTATGAAATGTGGAGTATGAAATGGCGAGTGCTACTTTATTTAGCGATGGATAGATTTTGATGGATCCTTATCTGTAAATAATGTGATTAATAACGGTGCCTTTCTACTTAGCGATAATTATTCTTCTTCCAATTCGTATTTGTTTAAACAACTACAATTATTATGAACAATAATTGCCTTTTTGTCTGCGAGCTCCTTAATTCATTAACTAACCTTTGACAAGATATCGTTTAATTGACGACTTACTTAACGCACACACATTTCGTGATTAATTACGGTAATTTCTCAATAAAATTCATTTAATAATCATAATTTATTAGCGTAAAATGATCAATTTATATCGGGACATTAATTAATAAATGTTCCACTTCAATTTGCAAAGAGCAACAACAACTTTTCCACGAACAAAAAAGAACGTCAATTTGTTTTCGAAATAGCATAATTGTAATTAATTAGCACCTTTTTCTTATTCATTAGAAAAATTCTTTCGCAATAGCTGCCGCCAGACTTCCGGAACCCTCCACTTTCTCGAATTTGTTGTTAAGCAGTTGGTAAATTTCGACGTTATGTGTCGTCTTGAGAAAATTGCATTTTTAATTCACCACAATTTCTCGAAAGTAAACGGTTAGTAATTTAGAAGGTCGCCTAAGGAGTTGCTAGATGCTTATCGCGTATTCATGAATGAACGGATATTACACGATTTGGTGTCATTCAAGTCAACCGTTTCATTATCAGAAAATAATAAACATTAGTGCGAAAAAGGATGTGATTTAATTTAAATAATAAAAGGACGGCGGTGGGGTTTGATTGATGAGTTTCTTAGTGGAAATCGTCAAATTTAAAAGTCTTTAATGTGTTTTGCTGAAAGTAAAATCTTGGCCCGTTCGTTTTCGTACTAGATTGATTGTTATTTGCCACATGCTTTAAAAGTGGATATTTATCTTCCTGCGAGAGTTTTCGCACTCAAATAAATTTTGCGTCGGAACGAATTAGTCAAAACACCAGGATCATGAATAGCACTCATTATGACTCTTCACGTTTTTATTGTTATTATTTCCTTTTGGTGCTTATTTCGTTACATCTTTTTAATACCGTTCTAATGACACCTATTGAAACCGATCGTGCAGATAATAATAATAATTCTTTCGTTAGCGCGTTAACCGTTTCATTCACGGATCCCTTTTAATATTATTAATTTATTGATATATTTGTTATCAAGTAGTGATTTCTGTAACTCCCTAAATAAAAAGATGAAACATTATTATAATGGGAAATAAATATTTCTGGACGTCGAAACATCAAACGAAACGCTTTATTATGCCGTAATTTATTCGCATTTGAAGTTTTTCTTACTCTGCATCTTTATTCATTTAACTTTCCCGTAACGAAGTGCGCTTTTTTTTATGTTGATACATTCGACTTTGTAGTGTTCGCTCTTCGATGGAAAAATGACGAGAACTCAAAGGAGCCTATAAATTTCTCGGACACTCAAAACATTTATTAAATAAAAAGAGCCACCCACACGAACCGTTACTCTATTTTAAGTATCGAGGTGCAATCCCAATTATAACCATTGCTTTGCAATATTCGAATAATAAGATGTAATTGAATCAGCAAAAAGAAATATTTGCGTAGAAGGAACGGCGATACAAACGTTTCGCAACTAAACGGACGCGGCCAAGTGACACGGACGGCCGTAATTCAGTGCGAACAGAGCAAAGGTGTTTCGTAGGAACGTCTTCTTCTCCTTCTTCCTCCTCCTCCTCCTCGAGGAAACCGCATTCTGCCACTGAATAAATCAGCAGTTGGCGGCAAGCCAATGATCTATTGCTCTTATGCTGCGAACATAACTAAATCCCGAACTGCAGTGGACAATGAAGATCAAGCGTTCCTTTATAGTGACATTCGCCAGCTTCTTATTGATACGAGAATACGTCCATCTCTATTTATTTTTAGTTTATCTTTTTAGACGCGCATTGTTCTCCGAAACTCGGGCAGAATTTTTCCCGTTCCACGTCTCTCGCGAAATGTTTATCCCGTTCGATTTTGTAATACATCTGAATGCGGTTAATTAACAAGAACGCCGTATAAATTTTAATACAAATAAGCGATTATTCAAGGGAATCATTTGAAACGCCGACCATAAATCTTTTCCGTTTAAAATGAATGAACAACGTCCGATGAACGTATGTTAACAGTTTGGTTACAAATGGTTAATAAAAACAATCTTGAGATGGAGAGCGAGAGGCAGATTAAAAGAGATACTCGACGCCCACGCGTATGAAGTTGTAAGTGATGAGAAACGATGTCTTCCTTCTTCGTACGATTAACCCTTAAACTAATATCTACCAATGGAAACATTGTATGTACGCACGATAGAAGAGGCCCCGAAGAAACGAACGTTGCTCCTGCGGCGACGTCTTTGCGTTCGTAATTTATAGAGTCCGCTCTTTATTTATACATCTGTTTCAAGAAGAACCATCATAATTCATTCGATAACAGGTGATGGAAGAAGGAGCGGGTAATTGGGTCAAAGGGAGCAAAAATCGCAAACATACGCCGCCACTTTAAGACAATAACCTTAACTTTTCGATTGTTCGTTAACAATTAATAATTCGTAACAATTCCAAGCCCACGTAAATTGTTCGTCAAGTAGCATGCAATTAAAGCGAATTATTACAAATCGTCATTCGCACATATTTATTTAATTCTACTTTTCCGTCGTTTATATAGGGCAAAAAGTGATTTTAACAAAGTTCTCGCCATTTGTCTCTCTTCCTTCGTGCGTACACACGAGCGGTATTAAAAATAAAATGCCAATCAGCGTCAGATATTTGAGTCGAGTAGTCGAGGATCAACAGCGACAGCGTCTGGAACGATCCGGGAAAGGAAAACATGGAGAATATGTCAGATGGTGTTACTTAACGTGGAATGCCAGAAGTGACAGGCAAATGGGAGGGAAACGGGAGAAGGAGCGAAGCGAGGAGCCATGAATGCCACGAAAGCTTAAGGGCACCACCAGCAGCAGCAACAACAAATAAAAGGGACTTTGTTCAATAACATTTTCGGAGAGCGGTTAAAAGCGAGGGACGAAAAGAGGAAAACAAACGTTCCCCATCCTTCGTCCTCTTTCAGTGAGCGTGCATTTTATTATTAAGTTCGGCGTGCGAGTTTGTTGCACAAACATTTTCATTCCAATTATTTATTTTTTAAAGATTAATATTAGATCGTTTATTAAAATTTTTTTCGCTGCGAATGTCAAGAAAACTAAGCGATTAATCGCATCGATTTGACTTTTCAAACGATGTTTAAAGCGATTCTGATTTTTTTCGCGACGCGCGTCCGTGAGAATTGTATATTTGGTCGAAAAGTCGAATGGCAAAGCGCGATTTGACGGAGGAAGTCGGGCAAACGATATCGTTTTTCGCCTTTTTTTTTTATTTCGAATACGTTTCTATACCGAAATGTTAAATATACACAAGAAAAAAGAAACTAATATAATCGGTCTGTTTTAATCCGAAACGCATAAGAATCCAGTGCCATAAATCTCGTTGTGACCTCGTAAATTACAAACAGTTGTAGTTTAAATATTCCAGATTATAAATAACTGGATGGTGGATGGGATAGCAAGGAGGAGAGTTCGTCTTAGACGGAATGGTCGCCGTTAACGAAAAAGCATTTTCTAATACCTGCATATTAAACGTGCATGTAAAGTTTCGCAGACACAGACGGTTTCTTCGTTTTTTTTTACACTCGACCGCGTGTCATTTTGCATCTCCTGTCTGTTGTTGGTCAGTTTTGTTTGCTTGCTCGCTCTCTTTTCTTGTTGCCGTAACGGCATCTTCGCCTTGCGAAACATAAAAATTAATCAATTTCTAATTATACGACACGGTCCCATAAATATTATTGCCCCGTGGTAGCTGAGTAGTAGTCGGGGCTCTCTGAGAGACGGGCCGATTATTGTTTCGTTGTGTGGAGCTTACTATTCGAAAAAGCGAAAGAATCCATGGCATTTTTAATGGCTTGTTAACTCAGAATTTTTATAATATACGTTACGCTTTGTGTACACAAAAATCGCGGCTTCGATTATTTATTGCTCGGAGATACCGCGAGGGACTCTTAGAGAGATAATTTAAGACTACTTAAAAATACCGAAAAAACTCAAAAGACCCCACACCTCCATTTGTTACGAGCGGCAACTATCTGAACGACGCCGTAGATTTATAACCGGATGCCAGCGTGCAACACAACCCTGTCATTCACGTGAAAAGGGACACTACTACTACTATTATTACTATCATCATTATAACCACTGCACTTCATTGTATTAACAAGAAAATGAGACCAGCGAGCAACCTTGAAATGAAATCATAACGATCCATTATCATCTCTCCCATTCGTCATACGGCGCAAATCGGTATATGCAAATTTCGAAAACACTTAGAGGAAAGTGAAAAGGACGAAAGTCTTCTACGAGGCCCCCCATTTTGCGTGTCGCATTTTTAATTGTACGTGGAAGCACCCTTCTCCCCCTTTTCTCTCGATCGTTCCATTTTGGCGAAGCTTTTTATCTAAGGGCACGTAAAACTTCTCCCATTTTTCTCCTTCTTCTCCTGAACAATAATTTATGAATAGAGTTACATTTACAAATGATGATGGTATTATTGGTGCCATGAAAAGGAAGAATACACCTTGGACGTCACTTACTAATTGAAAAATATGTTACGAAGAAAGGTGTATGCTAATTTCTATTCATTTCGACTAAACGGCCAAACGATTTGTAACCTTTTAATAACGATTATTTAGAACGTAAATTATTGTCGTGCGAAAAGAGGAGCGAAAGGAAAAGGGAAACTGTTGCCGTTATTACCAACAATCATTATCTGCCGAAGGTCTTTTGCCCTCGAAGAGAAAAACGATTTGTTCTTGCAGAGGTGCGTTCATAAGCGAATTTTCTTTTTCGAACACTTTTTTCCTCCAACATTTGCATATTAAATAGAGCAATATCGTACATATTTGATTAAGAGCCAATAAGAAGAAATTCAATTATTCACCGTGACAAATAAATTACTTGCGCTTACGATTTATTATTAAAATTATATTTATTCTTGGCAAATACAAGTAAATAAAATTAATAATATCAAAATTAAAATTTATGAACTTCGCGTATAACGTTTAGAACAAAGATTTTCGTTTAAAACGTCACGAAAGGAGAATTATTAAATTCCTCTCGAATAAAATGGGAATGGAGACAAACACATTATTATTTTTTTTTTTCATCTCTGGACTCCACTTGTAATTTATAAGCAATTGTTGTTAGTTCCTGTATTTATTGTAGAATATGGGATATAGGTCGACGCAATAAATTAAAAAGAAGGAATAAACCGAAAATTAATACGTTTTTAAAATGTTCGAAACGGAGAAAAAAATCTTCCTGTCGAAAACTATAATTGCCTTCCATCCACTATAAACCGTCATTCGTCGCATGTATTAGAACGAGGAAAAAAAATGCAATCTATTTAAAATTAATTTCAAAAAGCCAACGGTGTGAGAGAGATTCGTTATCTGGCTAAATGCCTAACGTTGACAATAGTATTAAAGTTGTTATTAAAATAAAATTAAATTAAGAGAAGCGCCTCTTAAAGCGTCCATCTTAAATAACCGTTTCGTTTTGGCGACGAGTTCAACGGAGAAAACGAAAATATTATGATTATCTTAAATCCATTAATCATGCAATTAGCACTTTCAGAAAACAAATAGATAGTAATTAAAACGTAAATTGAATCGCATTAACTCCAAGTGGAATTCAATCTGCTCGTTTTCGACGTGTTCGGGGGGCTCGTTTCATTTCGCTGTTGAAGGTTCACTTTATTTTTATTCCGTACACAAAAATTCGTGGACGAAGAAAAAAATGTTGGCATTTGAGTTAGACACACATATGCACATATTAAATGATTTATAATGGGCAATTACCAAAAATAAACTACCAAAATACACGTTGGAATATATTTACTATGATTTTTTCGAAAACAAACATTATTTTACTCACAAATTTTGATCAATTATTTAACATCGCCCATCTCGTTGCACATTGATTTAAAGTATAATAAATAATGCCGGAAGATAATGAAATTTAATGTGGCACATTTTGTGAAAGGGGCCTCCGACCAGAAAACCGTTTTCAACACACTAATCGATTAATATCAGGAGCGATATCCCCGAAAAAGGGAACGACTTTAAGACCGGTTACATTTAGGAAATAGTGCATGCATCACGATGCAATTGTACGTTCTTGCAAATGCATTACGTGTTCGAGAAACAATTCCCCTTACTTTGTTCCTTGTCCGCACCTATACATTTCCCGACAACAGATACGCTCTATCGCTTACTCATACGTGGCACAAAGATATGCTCGCAATCTAATGAATTAGCCGACTAAATAATTATAACGCGACGCCATTCGTTATAATGATTTGTGTGACTCCTATTCGAATACGAACCGAGGAAAAAAAAGAACAATTCGTATTAGCGAACCTTTAAAACTGACGATTGTTGGTTGTTAATCAAATCAAGGATTTATTCAAAGTGGATTTTCTAATTGTTAGTTGTTTAACATTCCGCAATCTTTAATTAATACGAAAGTTTCATAAGGTCGCCTTAAAGGCGAATGATGTTCAGATAATGATCGTCTGCAAAGTTATTTTTGTGAGGGCGGCGAAAATGGTATCTGTCGTTTTGATAATAGCGAATGCGAAAAAAAAAATTCGAATGGGGTGTAGCGTAGGGAGAGTCGGATCATTTATTTTCTATTAATCATCCATTGAATTGAAAATCCGGCGCGTTATATTCATTTTAAATTCGAGTGTAAGTGTTTGTATATCCACAATGAATCCGTTGGGATTTTAAACGTTTTCACATACACGCTCCATAAGAGAGTAATGGCAGTAGTAGCAGTCAGAATGCAATGTGAATTGCATTATTGGGATTTAGATTATTATTTATTTTCTCATTCCTTTTTCCAATTTCTATTCGAAATCGATTAAAAATTGAAATTTGATTTATAACAATGAAAATTAAAAACGGAAACGAAACAGAGAAAAGCAATGAATTTATTATTATTATTATTTTATTAAATTTTTATTGGATCGAATGTATTGTGCAGTCGTACAAGAAACTCATATCGAAACAATTAAATTTTATATTATCACATGCACAAGAACGGCTCTGCTGTTAAGCCATTTTTGTTCGAGTTGCTATATTACAAACGTTCGAAATAAATAATATTAAAATTATTATTTATTTTTGCACTTAATTATATTACCTCGACGTTCATCGTTTTGTGTTTAGAATATATGCATTACGATGTAGCGATTTGTTTGTGTACAAAATAAAACGACTTTTTGAAACGGATTATAAAGTTAGTTAATTAGAATTTCATGCCGTTTCAAATAAAGTTATCGTTTATAAGTTTTTAATTAAACACATTTCAGTACTATTGTTTTCGATGAACGACACTTACTTATTATATTCTTTGTTCAATCTCGCTCCCTCTTTCGAATTGTACTCGCGATGATTGATTCTCACTCTCTTTTTCATCGCTATTATTACCGAGATATTATTATTAATGCGAAAACGTGAAATGAGATTCGTAGATTTGCTCAATATAAATAAATGCGATGGGATAATATGCTCTCCGGGCAAACAGGATCATTCGCAGCCACCACTTTTTCTAATTCCTTCTCTCCGTCTTCGATGTTTTTCTCTTGCAATTCAGTTTTCTCCTTCTATACGTGCCACTACTACCGCCACGTTTGTATACTATTTGGATCGAATAAGAGACTGCTTCGATAATTTTTCTAACCATTTATAACTGTCTGTCTATTTCCTTTTCCGATGCTCCTTCAAACTATGGGCAACGGAATCCTTCTCTCCCTTTCACGATCCTCTTTCCCGTTTTCTTATTTACTCAACTTGTACTCCGTAAACTCACTTTGCAGCAAAACGAGAGAAAAAATAATAAGAGAACGTGTATGTGTATAACGAAAGGGGAGCGAACTTTGAATAATGTTACGAATATTTTAAATAAGAAAAAAACGATTGAGATAATACAGAGAAGAGGGAGCAGCGATTCTTATCCACTTCTCTCCCCGTTTATTCCTTTTTTTTGGTATCTATCTCTTATAGATTATCAGCATTTAAAGGTGCAATAACATCAAAGAGACTTTAATGTTACGTATGCAGGGAGTTCTTGAGATTAAGCGTGTTCAAATGGAAAAGAAATCCAATAAAAATGGATGATTTATACATGGAAATCGCTTTCTAATCAATATATCAATTACTCTTATGCATTTATTGAAAGCAATTAATTATAGTTAATTCTAATTATTACGAGTTTAATAATTATTGGATTACGTTGCACGCACCAGATTAGAATTTTATTTCCCTTTCTTTGCTTCCATAATATCTTTTTAATATCCTTAGTCAGTTTCAAGCTAATAAATACAAAACGTACCCCCTTCACCTAGCACTTCGACTACAAACTATCCTATCTATAATAGGTACGCGTATAATTTGTACCTGATAAATTGCAATCATTAAAACGTCATTAAATAAATGTATATTTAAATGAGTATTATTAAATGATAGCAATTAATTCAAATAGGAATTATAGACATTATCTCTCTCTCTCACACACTCCATTTTTTCACTCATTTCGAAATACGAGAAAAAAATTGTTTCCTTTAATTACTTTCTCATTAATTAATTTTCAAGTCCAGTGCAAAAATATGCTTTTTTCTCATGGCGAAACAACAGGAAAGATCTCACAATTGATTTATCGAGTAATGAAAATAACTACTTCATGGATCAAAATTCACACCCCAGTCGATTTTTGAATCGTAGGGCGAATGTTTTCGATTGAGAGTTTTGCGTTAGCACATGTACATTATCGTAACTATTGCTGCCATCTTAAGAAGGGTCAACGGACAGATAGACATTCTGTCATCTCGCTGGTGACATGTGAAAGACAAGCTTTTCTTAAGAAACTCACTCGGAAAAAGTGTAGCACACAGTTGCGCCATTCATATCTCTTGATATGCATGTGTATGAAATATTGTGTATGTTTTTTTTTTGTGAATATGAAACTGAAATAAAAGTATTATTTCGTTAGGAAGGCGGAGATGTGAAATGAGAAAACCGAGGCTCGTTTCTGTGATTGAAATCGTTTCAAATGTTATAATATGGTTAAATGCATACAATAAAATTAATCATAATAAAAACGTCTATTGATAATTGAAATGTTAACGTTGCAAGAAGATCAATGCATTTTTAATTGCGAACACATAAAAGTTGCAAGTAATTCGCGTTGTTTTAAATATAAACGATGATATCATATAAAACGTTGTTTTAATGTAAATAGTAATGATTGAGACGTAACTCTTCTTCGTTTTGTTCGCGAATCTAATTCCTTGACGTTTTTTGCGATAAGATAGATGTGTTATAGTGAAGATTAACATGAAAAATTAAAAATTGATTAGCGATAAATCGAAAATTTGCACTGAACAACCAAATTGCCTTGATATAATCGTCTTTTTAATTTAATAACGCTCAATGCCATTACGGCATCGCCTAAAATATAACGATAAACGCATTGCAGCAATAGTTGTTACACAAACATTGTACAATTACTTTTTCTTATTTCGTTCACAAGAGAAAATATGTTCTTCGCCTAGTAAAAACCGTAACATCTTGACAAAACACACCCACATTAGCGTATAAATAACTCAAAAATAGTCATTCGGCTTCCTCGATCCAACGACAAATTTACATGATTTGCATTCTTAACTTTAAATCCTCTTCCCTCATTCCATCATAGATCTTTCTGCTCTCGAACGCCACGTGGGTTTCAATGAAGAACAAAGAAAGGGAAAGGATCGCTTATTTCTGTTTGGTATTTTAAAGATAACGCAACAACAATGAAACAGAAATTATGACCAGTTTAGAGAATTCGAGGTGGATTTTGAACATCAAACGGAATGATGAAAACGTCCTTTCATGTTTTCTTTTGGCCAACTTTAATGGAGTTTCAAACGTTTTTCGCTTGAAGATTCTTCATGTATAAATACTTATTATTTGAAGTGAAAAAGTAATAAAGATGAATGTGTTCCGGCTTTTGGCTTTAAAAGTTATTTCCTCACGAAGAACAAATCGTTTCTTACTCTACTACAAATATTAATTGATTATTATTAACAACGGTTAATTTATTTAAGAAAAACCGTCAATCGTCGGATGTATTTTGATTTTGTCCATTACTATTTTTGACACGATAAAATGTTCGAAACAAGACGCACTGTGCATTCCCATATATTAAATATGCATTGTTAATTGTAATTTATTGCCCCCATATTTAATAACGAACTAATCTAACTATCACCTAATATGAAACACAATATCCTGCAAGTCCAGGTGTTTTGCATTCGTCATCCCGCAACCTGTTACTACTTCTTCGTTTGACGTATTAACAGCATCGAGAACAACGTAAAAATTACCCATATATAAGAAAGGAAATATTATAATTTTACTATGCTTGAACAGCAAGCGAAATATTTGATTGCCTGTTGTTGTTGTTCGATTGCTAGCACACACCTATTTTATTAATTAAAAATTGAACTTCACATCAACAATCATTTTGCAAACGATTCAGGTAAACGTTTAATTACATCCATCAAATGATTATTATTCTCGTTCAAATCTGATGTTAACTTTTGAGGCCTCTTCTCTGGGACAAAATTCGTGAAAAGCTCGACAATTTGACGAGAGACAACGCGAGGGAGAGAGAATTAATTTAATGCCAACGCGCAAGAAGTAGCTCTCGATGCGTTGGCGTCTACGCGAGGGGTGTAATTAATTTCATATTCAATTCAAGTCGAGGGGCGTATAAAACGCGTACCAGCAACGACGAAATGGCATTCAGATTCCGCGGATTTTAATTGAATAGAGCGTCATTCTCTTGTAAGTGGCGAATATTTGATGCAAATGCATGTCATTGGAATGGTGCCATATATGAAAGAAGAAAACGTGAACGACGGCAACAACTATAACTAGTTTAATAATAATTAATTCCCGTGCAACGACATCGAGATAATTTCTTTTAACCAAACTGCTTTCGAGTAACTAACGCACTAAAAATATATCTTCGGTTTCGAATCTAAACGAGTAAATTATAAAGATGAGAGCTTAGCAAACAAAGACGAGGATTTCGATCGGAATGATTCAAATTGAAAGTGCGTCAGAAGATCAGAAAACGCGGTGTTATTGTAGTTGCTTGTGAAGAACGTCAACAAAAAAGAAAATGTAATAGGTATATAATTCGATAATTAATCAAGTTCAGCTGCTCAAGGAAGGGAGATGTGAAACAATGCCCGAAGCGCACGTTGCCGGAAATATCCCACAACTTCGACGGTATCAATAATAAAAATAATATATTAAACTTCGTCGTTATTATTTCTGGTGAACTATAAAGGAAGACTTGCACATTTTAATCCGGTGTGTGGCCGCTTTGACGATTAAATTAATTATCATTCCACGTAACAATTATTGCGATCGGGAAGAAAAACGATCAATAACTGGAATCGTCATAACCGTCTATTCTTATCGCAATTAAATTGTAGGAAATCGTAGCTTCCAGAACCTATTTATAGACGGTGTGGGCTCAATTAAAATCAAATAATCTCATCCATCAATCGGCCTAATAAACAGATCGAATGAACTAAAACAAACTCCTCCGACTCTAATAATAACTATAACGCAAACAAACATCTTTATCTTAATGGCAAAAGAACAACACTAACATCACCACCACCAGCAGCAAGTACGAAGAAGAACGTCAACTACTAATACAACATACACACATCCACGCATCGGAACATTAAACCGACAAGTCAATCAATCACACGTGTATCGCCTCTTTTTTCTTTGATAAATACGCATCGATTGTCTACAAGTAAAAGTTCGTGCCGTTGAATCGATGGCAAAAGTCGAATGAAGAACTGCAGAAAGAGTGGAAGTGAGAGATCAAAAAAAAAAAAAGAGAAAATAATGGCCAAACAATACGCAGGGCGATTTATTTTGTTATTTTCGCCAAATGGCAACAACAACGACAGTGACGGCGGAATTGACGAAAGGGAAAGCGTTTTTTTTTGTAGTCGCGTTTCATTGAATTGATAATGAAAAGGTATTAATTTTTTCTTGTTATTGATTGGCGATGTGTAACAATCAATTTCCGTTTGAGCTACTTCCGTTTCGGGCAGGCTTTGCGGCAAAGAAATAATTCCGGGATTTGCGATTAATCGGCGAGAAGAGCGGACGTCGAAATTCTCTTCTGCTCACTATTAAAACGGTCATAAATTATCAATAATATCGCTTATACCTTCTCAGTTTGCTGCTTTCTTTATAGTTTTAATGCAGACAATAAATAATTATAATCCTTCGCTGCATTATTATTATTGTTGTTATTAAAAGATCGTATTTCCCCGCTGATACTCTTTGTTTTAACTCAAGAGAGAGACCGCGAAGTAAAGCAAAGAGCACAAAAGAAAAGTGAATGAGCGAACTCGAGTCTAGAATGATTTATGATTTATTTCGTGTTGTCGGTCTGGTAGGTCTTCAGTGTTATCGTACTAGATGGACATTCTTTAACGCGGGTTAAATATGGTCAATTAATAATTGTAATATGTAATAGGAGAAGTTGGACGACAGCAAAAACATGACGATTCGTTTTTTTTTCCCTATAACAATAACAGCAACAACGTTTATCTTGTTATTGTTATTATTGTACCATTATTTTTACAATAAAGATGATAACAGTAAACTAAAGAAGCAGTCATTACTCTGGCGTTATAATTAGGCGAATGGTTCATTAACAACGCTTCACCATGGCGAAAAATGTACTAATACATCGTTCGAAAATCATTATCAAGTAGTTTAGAGTTAAAAGGCAATCGATCATAATATCGGTTCAATCGTATTAAGGAATTGGAAATTACGAACACCCGTCGGTCAAATGAAAAACGAAGAATCCGTTTCCCGCAAGTACTTTACAATATGGCATGTCCTCGTTAGTGTTACATATATCACCTTTAAATGCAACGAAAAAAATTCTAATAGAAATTAAACGAGGCAAATGATAAATGAACGGGGCAATTAATTTCAATTGCGGTTTTTGCCCTACACATAACACCGTTAGATTATTACAACATTATAATACACTTCGATACGAAATGAGCGAGGAAAAAGAAGCCTTGCACAATATAATGTGATGTTTGCAATCGCAGGATTAGCAATAAAACACACGTTTCTGCACGCTTATGTGGATTAATTCCTAATAAAGAACGGCTCGCTTTGAGAACTTTCAGAATGCGAATTAAAAGTCTTCCAAGTTTGCATTTGCGACTTTTTTTTTTTTAATTTTTGCTGCTCGTAAAACTATGTGACTCAACTTGGTACGTTGGATATAATTTACACCTACCGTAAATTATATGTGGTACGTTCCCATTTATTTTTGAGAAATATTTTCAACGTTTAAATAACACGAGAATTATTATAATTTATTACATCTGCTAACAAGCGAGACTAGCCGGAGAAAATGCCTTTTTCGCTCGATGGAAGCAGAAATGGAAACAGATCGATGGACGTTTTTTTAATCGAGATTAATTTATTAGTAACTATACAACTTGCTACTCATTCGATACAAAAAAAAATCTCGACGACTAATTAACGGTTACGTATCAAACGATTCCAATTGAATTTATTACGTGGTAGAGCGAACGTGTTGAGGAAACTCGATTACAACCCGATTAGTTCCGTATTATTCAAATCTATAACGGCAGCGAACAAAAAAAGAACGATAGACCGAAGATTATTATTATTCGAAGTAACAGAAATTGACTCCAACAGGTGTATATATTTCGCCACCGCCAAACGTCTGCACAATCGAATATAAACCCTGTTGGGTAATAATGCGGGCAGGAGCAATGGCTTGTGACCCTACGGCCATAAATATCCCGATGACTCCTCGGGATTGCGCCGCTCTTATGTTCTTAAGGGAACAACACATGCTCTTTTGGCATGGTGATATATATTTATGGCGACCAGGAGCGAGCGAGCGAGATACAAATAGATGTGGATAGAGATGTGTAATACATTATTACACATCTTATTAGACGATTAAAGAACTACCATTATAAAGTCATTATTAGCGATTATAGAAATTAAGTGGATGATCTTTGTGCTGTTTATTTAAAAAAAATCTATTTATAAAGTCGTTTCGTTATTGATAGAGCAACCTTTCTTTCAATGCATGCCCTAATAATTATGCAAATTGTCATGCTTTTTCGCCTGTTTATCAATCAATGTCCTCGCTGAAAGGTTTGTTTTTGCATTTCTCAAGTTCTAACGTATGATGCGATAAGTTGCGATAAAATTCAATGAATCGCAAATTTAGAAAATGCAATTCGCAATTTTTGCAGTTTTCTTTTCCTATTCCATTTTACCTTTAGCGGCAAATTTCTTTTGTTTAGCAGTATGTTAATGAAACAATTAATCCCATAGCGTTTTACAAATGACTATTATTTGCATCTTAATCATTTCAACGACACCACGATATTCCATTCTTTTCTTCGAGTTCGTGCCTTTTTCCTTTTTACGAAAACTAATTGGCAATTTATTATTAAAATTCATCGTACATTATGAACACCCCTCCGCCTCCCATGTTTTTATTCCTTTCTTCATAGACGTTATTATTACATTTAAATAATATTAATATTAATTAAAAAATAATTATATAACTTGAATAGTGTAAGGGTAGTGGTGAATTGTATGTAAATTTTTGTAAAAATTAAAATAAATTAAGAAAGTGTAGATAAAAATTTATTCATACCTGTCTGTTAATGCGGTAGATTGCAGATTATTTTTTGTTAAAGTTTTTGAAATTTAGAACCAACAAATTAATTTTTTTCTCGAGCAAAGTAATAAATTAGATAGAAAAAAATTCGATTTATTGGTTGCTACTCATACTTTCCAAAATTTCTCAACAAATTTTGACTTAAAAGCATCGAATTTTTCTTCTAAACCGGCTTGGCAACAACAACTTACGCAGATCTGCAATCAAAAGAATAAGGCCTTTTAGAAGGTTACAATTTTTAATTACAAAAAAAAAATATAAAAAATTTTGTAATAACAAGTATTAATTTCGGTTCAACAGCATGATATCATAATCGTAATAATAGATTCCGTTTTGGAATGCGTTCCAGCGAACGTTGCAACTTCCGCAAACATAATAAACGTGGAAAATTCGCCCTTTTATTTCGCACCAACTTTAAACGCTTCAGAAATCGCTATCGCAATTAATTGCCTCCCATTTCGTTCGCTTTAACACCCGAACGTTATTATTAACATAATCATTGGATCATTGATGATCACGATGATCAAGATGAAGTACTTGAAGTCATGTTATTAGAAAACCGGCCTCCTAAAGGTTAACTCTTTAGTATCCCCAACATCGTTTGCTACATATCCATCATTTTGTAATTCGCGTCAATAATCGTGCGCATTTATTTATGATTTTCTGTAACATCTTTTTTGCTATAGAAAAGCTTGAATACTTTCTTATCCATTTAAGCAAAAATGCTTGCAATTGCAGTTTTAACTTCATAGAAACTTTACTGTTAGAATCAGAGTATTAATACTATAAAAGGGGGCTCAATGTACAAATAAAAAACCATAATGCGAACGACTAGGGAACTGAACATATGGTTGATTTTAAAACCATAACAATGTTTCTTTTTTTTGCAAGCAATAGGAACCCGAAGTAAAACTTGATATTTTTTATCGTACCTACATTTGTATTTGAACCACATACGCGTAGAAACCCCACGATTATTATTTATTATCCCTTTCCCTTTAATAGCTCACACACAATAAGGTATGTGCTCTAACAAAAAAAATGTGGGAAGTCGAAAAGAAATTGTAAAATGTATGGTATGCACAATGCAATTGATATCGATTAATATTGGTATTATTGAATATGCATTTCTATTGTAACTAATAACAAAATGTGTGTAAAGGAATAATAATTGTGAACGAAACGCAATAAAATCGTACGATACGCCCTTGTGCGGTTGGACAAGAAAAAAAAATGGTAGCAGTAACACCAATTCACATGGAGTTGATTCAAAATTTATAACGCAATTTATTATATTTCACTTTTTCCCCTATACTTTTTCTATTCTTCCACTTTTTAAATTAAATGTCATTTAAATTGAATTAGTTTAATATTAGTGAAGGGTTGATGTGTAGGTCATTAAGGTATCGTGGCAATTGTTAGCAAGCAATTTATGCGTGTAGGATATTTATAAGCTCGAAAATGACGCCAAAGGTGTTCAAATTATTTCTTTTATTGCTACATTGTTGTTGGTAAATGTGGATGTAATGCAATTTAGCATTCGAGTTTCACTAATTCGCAATTAAAAAAAGAAATTCCCTCGTGAGCGATTAATTATAAATCATACTTGTCAATTGTATAATTCGAACGATAAGAATTTATTAATTTTTTTTTCGCAAATTTTATCCCCTTATCGACAATTATTAATGAGTTTTTAAAGGAAACGTAAAAATTTTATACCTTCAATTTTAACGAAAGTGGGCGTATTTAATAATTTTCGTGTCCGCAATCGATTGTCGAATGCAATTTCTTTTTTCTTCGCGAGTATAAAATTAAAAAAGGATTATTTTCGCTACATTGTTACATGAAATTACTTACAAATAATAACGTGTCTTGTGTAACAATAATAATGATTTTTTCGGTTTGCTTCTCTGATTATTAAACAATAATGTTAAGAGGTATAAATACAAGAGAGACGAAGCGATCAATTCATGTTCTGCATATGGTGCGAGCGTATGAAGGAGAGGAAACGAAGTGGTAGGTAGGCCATAACAAAAACACATTTAACACTTAATTTAAATGGCAGCGAAACAATAATTTCCATTGCGACCATTTTTCCTATTCGAATTTTACCGAGAGAATAAAATTTGTCACGTGCAATAAAAACGTAGAAAACCAATATAATTCGCGTGCAAACGAGCTCGCTGCCGAACAACTTAATTTAGACGTAAAAATTCTCGCTCTCGTGGCAATAATAATCGTTGTTGAAGGCGAGATGCCGGCCAATAACATAATGATATATTCGAGTACCTTCAAGCACCGGTTCTTCTTCTTCGTCTTGCATTTACATCGTTGGTAACCGTTTAAAACAATACAACTCGAAGAAAAAAGCACTTGGAATAAACCCTAGATATTCGTTACGCCCCTACAAGATATTCCACGACTACGAGTAGGAAGGATCGCGAATAAGAAGGTAAACAGAAAAGGAACAATCGTGTTGCTATAAATCTAAGTGGAATGTTAAAGGAATCCCTCTTTTCTTTGCTCGCATTATTTGAAATTGCTTTGCACATCATAACTTTTCTCCTCTTTCTTCGACAACATAAATTGAACGCAATAACAATGGCAAAATACGCGTACCCTTCCTCTATTTATATGTTTATTCGACTTTCGCCCCTCATTCTATTAACCTTAATACACGCGTATATATCATCTTCTTCGCCTAATAAACAGGTAATAGTAATAATAAGGCACAGTTGAACTGGTGCAAAGTCTAAGTACGCAACGGAATGAAATTTATGGGCGCTAGTTGAAGTGTCTTGTGGCTTTCGCCTTTTTATTTTTACGCTATAGAATTATTTGTATCGCAAACCCACGAAATAAATCAAATCGAATCAAAATCTTGTCGTCTTCCTTTTTGCCGGCTCGGAAATTTATGATGATCAAGATGTAACCGTTTCGAGGGGGTCTTCTTCTTCTTCCCTTTGATTTCTCGAGTTCCTTTACAACCCATAAACAGCTATTAAACGCTATTAAACATGTGTCTCTGCTCGTTGCGCTCGCAATTTATGTGATGTCGCTAATTTTCGGCGACTTTAATGTAAAAATTGATTTCTAAAACGGAACCGATTGCTTAAAGAGGTAGAGGCCGTGAGGTTCGACTGATAAGTTGCAGATTTATAAATGCCTCTTTGCCAGACGTATAATTTATATATTCAAAGGATATGTTGGACCTTTTCGTACTCATCTTTTTTTCTTAATATCCATCTTGCTTACTCGCTGCCATCTCGAAAGCAGCAAGAAAATTACAAAGTCTGCACGCGGATTGGAAATTTGCATTTTACATCTTAATTAATAAAATAAAAGAGAAGTCGTTGTTGTTGTTGTTGTGGACGACGATGATGACGATGATTGGGATATGAAGAGAACGAAAGAGATAGAAGTGAGGGACCGCTTTTGCTCGCTCAGTTGATTTCTTTTGCCTCCTTTGGTTCACCCGCCCATCTGTTTACCAACACTATGCAATGAGTGGATGATTATCCAGTCTGTTGATCGTATATACATATTTTTGTATATCTTATTATAATATTCTCCTCTTTTTTAATACGTATAAATAATAATAAGAAATGAGTAACAACGTGAAAGAAAGAAGATAACGCGGAACGAGACGAAGAGAAAGTGCAAGATAATAACTTATAAATTGATCAAGTTTAAAAATTACCATCTTAATCTTAAGTTCAACCCGGAGGGCTTGCAGTAAATAAATGCGGGATGCCGTTTTCGTACTCTTACTCGTACTACTATTATTATCATTACAGCTTTCTTGCAGTCCTTCCACTCGGCTCCTCTTATTATTACTTTGTTTCGCAATAATTGCATCGATTGCAGATCGAAAATTGCAATGAAGACGTAAATTTAAACCGTCAGCAGAGCGACCATAATCGTTGGCGCTTTTTAATCACGAAGTCTCCATCGTCGCCTTTTCTTTTATAAGAACCAAACGGCATCTTTTTTAATCTCGCGTTAAAACAAAGGATTGTTTGATCTTTAAATTGGAAATTATTAGATTATAGCCGAGTAGGAAAAATGCCTCTTTTTCTTCTACGCGTGTGTGTATACGAGAACCTGAAACGTCGCCAAGAGAAGAAAGGTCATAAATCAGATGTCAGCGGAACCTCTGGGGTTCTCTTTGGGCCAGAGTTGAAAAAAAATTAAATAATAAGAACAACAACGTCGTACACAAATTCGTAAGCAAGCGGTCACTTCCCGCCAGACAATTCCGGTCTTTTACGTTAATTCTCTCTCTTTCTTTTTGGGCGTAGATGAGCGAACAAATGTGCGACGGTCAAAATTACCGAAAACAAAAAATTGCTCAATTTTCACGAAAAAAAAATTGCGCTGAACATTATGCGGAAGAACAACAACACATGTTTAACAGGGGAAACCGTTTCTTTTTTTTTTTGGTGTTCTGGTAGATGCAGAAAGCTATAATAATAATAATGAAAAAGTAGTAGTCGTAAGCAAGGTTAGGCTAGGCCGGTTTACCGGTTAATTATACGTTTTAGAAATTACATTTTAATGAGCGCACAGGTTCGCTTTTTTTTCTTTTCGTAGTATGGCCAATTGAAAAAGGCTAAACTCTTTATTCTCTCTTTATTCGCTTTTCACTAATGAAATTGAACTGACCCTTTACAATAAGCGGCTTCCTACATAGATAAACAAAAGTGGCTCCGGGGCTTAAGGATTTCTCCTACTCGCGTTCATTTTTTTCGTTGCTGTACAATTAAATAACTCTGCCTCATTAGCATTATTTATTCTAATGATTGCATGGAATTGAAGGCGTTAATAAGATTAATTAACGTTGGAAAAGTTAACACGTTATCATATCCAACCCAAAAAGAAAAAACGAATAAGCGTGACGAAGGCGTTGATTTTGAGGCCCGCAAAAAAGCGAATTTTTTCACGGGGCGCTTTAAGCGGAATGAATTAGCTCGAAATTACGATGAATAATGAACGATTTCGTTTTACAAATATGGGACTACGGGATAAAATGCAAATTAAAAAAAAAGCCAGTTCGTTAACCTTTTAAACAAACAAATAATACATCGGTGTTAGCATTAAACCGAGAGTGGAGAGTATTATGATTTATTGATCGAATGATTGATCGGTTATTGTAAATTTTTTGAATCAATTAATAACTTTACTACTACTACTACTACGATCACCACGTCGAGAGGCAGGTGTTTGAATGGGTTATTATTATTAATAATTTTACGGAAGCGGCAGCATCTCCTAGTTAACGAAATCGAAGAAGAATAAGACGAAACATTCTCCGGACCGTTCGGAAAAAAGGGACCCCTTTTGCGAACTTGAATGCTCGCATCAAAAGGCCGGGAGGGTAGCGTTTATTACTCTCGTCAAATCACGATAGAAATCTGGGCAATTGATTTAATGCGATTCGACTACAGCAATTTTCGGCCGGTTAACGTGGCTGCCGGATGATTTGTACGCGAAATAATGCACTCGAATTTAGATCTGCGGAGGGAGCTCCCCGAAACGATTTAAACCCTCCGCGTTCGCGTTCGTGGCATTAAAGTATTAAATTTTATTTATAAGTGTGTGTGCGCGCAAAGTTTATTGTTTGCGTTCGTGTTTATAGGCTATAATTCCTGCAATAATATCATTGATGTTTCCTCTATAATTGGGTGCTACCACCGTTTAGGTTATCGTTTATGGTATCACCGCACGTAGCGGAAGCGAATCGACTTATTCTAGGCCAATTTTTCCGCCACAGAGCGGCAAAAGCTCGAACGTCCCGAAATAAATTTAATTAATTTCAGGTGGCGATTGATCGCGGGAGGATTTATTATCGACCGCATCGAACGGAATTTTAATAACATTATTCTTATCCTACACATTATTACTTCTTATTAGTCATGTGACTATTTTTTTTTAACAAAACTAGGTTCCACGTAACGAAAAAAGAACGAGACTCGCTCCTTTTATTCTTATAGGAATAACTTGGAATATTAATCACCCAAAAAAAGCAACAACTTACGGTGACATATTCGAATGATTTATAACATCGAGGTTCCTTTTTCTTTGTTTTCTATCCTAAACGTAACAGTTACATGGGACGTACGAAACAAAAAAAAATGAATTCATTCAACTCTTCTCCTCCATCATCTTTCGCCCGGACTCTCTCGCAGTCCATGCGAATCAAAGTTTTACGCCTACGCACTACGCTTTTTACCCGATCGGACAAAAGACTCGCTACTTACTTTGTCCCAAGTGAACTCGCTTCATCCACGGATAGATCTGCGGCGGATTCGGATTGTTGCCCGACTTCGAATTGTTATTGTTCGCATTCGACTTCTCGTTGCTCGACGTCGAACTGGTGCTCGACGCTGGCGACGACAGGTTTTGCGACGCGGCCGACGACGAGGCCGCCTTCCCCTGCGGCGACGTGTTCACCGACAGCGGCGACGTGAGGCCGGAACTCTTCGACGCGATCGTCACGCCGCCGCCGCCGCCGTTGTTCGTCGTCGTCGTCGCCGCCGTCTGATTGCTCGGCGTCGTGCTACGCGTCGGCGGCGCCCCGGTCGTGCTCAAGTCTTGCGGCGACGCGACGCTCGCGGACGACGCGGAATCCGCGTACTTGCAACTGGCCGCCGGATTCAACATGCCCGGACTTTGAGCGCCGCCCGCGCCGCCGCCCGGACTCGCGTGATGCAAGTGCGACGTGGCGGTCGCCGCGGCGCTCGACAATCGCTGCGGCTGCAATTGCGTGTAGTCGCCCATCGTCGGCTGTAATCCGTGGCCGGGCGCGGGCGTCGCGTACGGGTGCTGCGGATATTGCGGGCCGACCTGCGGCGGCGAGTAGCATGCCGGTGGGTAGGCCGATGCCGTCGCCGTGGCGGCGTTCGGGTTGTAGTAATCGGTGCCGGGCGTCGCAGCTGCTTGATGGGCCTGATCAGCTGTCGGTCTGGCCTGTTGCCCGTAGCACTGGGCCAAAGAGTTGACAAACTGATAGGAACTCATTGCGGGAAACACTTTGTCTTCGTTCTGTTAATTGACTGCGCGACAATTCGATCGGAATCGTCGAGGATCTTACATCGCACAACGGGAACAACGCACGATTGTCAACAAACACTTTCTACTCGGAGTCGAGTTGCGGTTATTTTTTTTTTTTTTTACGAACACAATCGAACACAAAAACACGCGGATTATTATTGCCAATTGTAAACGTCAACGATCGAGTCCACCGGCAGCAAGTCGCTCGATTACCTCGTTAATCTTTGTTCTTGACGATGATTGTCTTAAGACATTTTTAATCGCTTCAGAACGAACCACTCGATCATGCATACATATTACAAACAAATATCTTGTCTTTTAATGCGGCGAAACTGTTATGCGTTATGCGATTCCTTCAACACTGATCGACCGTATCACGTGCAGGCTTATATGATAGTGATAGGTATTAAATTCGCGTCGAGACGGTTGCGTTGCGGCGCCACGACTGCTCCATGCCACACGTTGATTGGGTTTAGTAGCGTGTGTATGCGTTTCGGACGAGAGAGGATACGCGATTCCAATCGGAGGAAAAGGAGAGAGAGAGCGACGCCGAGGTAGAGAGGAACGGAGAGAGCGCGCGAGGGAGATTAAAGTTCCACTACGGGTTTTTCAGTTGGGGATAAACACGAACGGATCGAACAGAGAGACGTCGACGCTAATGGCAAACGGTGCGGACGAAGACGAGGCATAACGTCGGTGGTGGGGCCTCGTCGCGCCGGAATGCCGTGCCGTTTTCAGCGTGGTATCACGGTGAGAACGCAAGCGTGAGGCGGAGCCATCGGAACGGCCGAAAGGCGGTTCTCCGTGCGAAGGAGCACCAAATTGATAATTTGTTTGTGAATTGTTTAAGATTCGATGCTCAGCCGAGTGCCGTGCGGACGGAGCGACGCTGGGAAAATTCTTTTATTCGCCTGCGGACGTATCGCACTCGGCGAATCCGTCGATGTTCGAGCGATCGTCTTGCGGACGAGGAAGCAAATTTTGATTGGGTTCTCGTGGTTGTTCTTTCAATCCGATGCCGAGTGATTTTGTTGGATCGATTAATCCATGCAGCAGGCGATTGGTATTAATTAACTGGCGTAGGTTCAAAAATCTTAATAATAGTAAGAGTTAAAGGTAGCTTGCTCGTTTTTTTTTCTCCCGTAATTTAATAAGCGGTCCACCTTTATGGCAATTGATGAAAGCCATAAATTTTCGGGGCCGTTCAACAAAGTAATTTATGATTACTTAAAAGTGGCGAAGAATACCGAGTGTTAAAATCACATTATGTCCTATTATTGTTGTTTGTTTGGCGTGCAACTAACAAACCGACGAACCCCTTCTTTCTGTTTCGACGAGTATAAATCTTATTGTTGGTAAAGATGTTACGTTTGGAAATTAATAGTCTTACATAATATGTAACGGTGGTAGATCAACAGCGGAATCGCCCTTCGTTTCGTTTTAATGATGGTAACAATTCCCTTTTTTAAAGGAGAGTGAGAGAGAGAGAGAGAGAGATAAAGGAGGGACACTTTTCATTCCTGTTTTATATTCAAATTGTCAATTTAGTGCTAATTATTTAATTTATTATATGAAGGGCGATTTGTAGAGAAATTCGTCTCTCTCTCTCTCTCTCTCTCTCAATTTGAATCCAATTTGAAAATTTTCTGATTATTATTAACGGTATGAAAATTAATTCGAAATCGTTAAGCTCTCGAGGAGGAAAGGAAAAAGTAAGAAGGCAAATTTGCGTTTTCTACCTTGATAATATAGACATTAAACTTAATCTAGTATAATTTGTATTAAACACAAACCATACTATTTTTTCTACTCTTTCCACCAATAATTTCATACTACGTGCAAGAATAAATTTTTTATTCATGACAAAATTTATATATATATTTGTAATTATAATAAAATATAAAAATTGCAATTACGTAATTTTATAGCGACTAGCTAACGTACAAAAGGAAAGAAACTTGGAGAGGAAGAAGAAGAAGGATTCATTAAAAAAGTTTTAATAAATTTCATAAAATTACCCATAAATATTATGTGCATGTGGATGTTGCATATATAAAATCGCAATCGATGCAATTTAATATTATTAAATTAATTTAGCTGCAGTTTTTCCTTTTTATTTTCGTCCCTCGCCCATCACGTCATTTTCCTTTTGCTAGTTTCCTCCGCGCCACATTATGGCTAGCATAATAATAAATCGAAAGCAGTTAAAAAAAAGTAACATGGCAAAAATTATATTTGCAAATTTCGTTCGTTATTATTACGGCACGTTGTTAATTTGCAATCAATTTATAAACCTCTTGAAATCGCTTATTGCTTCTCATCTTTTTAAAATTATTCAAATCTACATTCTCGTCATCATCATTACTTTCTACTAGTTCAAATGAATAGTTATCAGTCATGTTAAACATGGTTGCCTTTTTTCGTTTTCCTAGTTTTTTGCTACCGGTTACTTTTTGCGGGGCAAAGAGAAAGATGGTGAATATGTGCGGTTTTTGGCAAGCTAACGAAAATGGTTCCGGAGCAGCAAGTGAACGTCATTACTCATGCATCCCTCTTCTGTTTCCTACATTTCTGACATCCCTTAAATATCGACGTGTATTACTTTTATACTGTATTTATTACGTTATGGAATAACGCACACACGGTATAATACCTTTCCTACAAAGATATTCCCTCGATGTTTTTTTTTTCTTTCATTACGTACACCTTTTCGCTTTTCTATTACTGCTAAATTTCGAATTTGTACTATTTGCAATGGAATTGCGAACAGAGGTTCATTCGAATATTAGATTATGCACACACATGCTACATGTAATAATAAGAAGAGTAGGAAAGGCAAAAAGGAAAAACGTGCGATAACTAAATCTAGCGGAAAACTTCGAATTTACATTCCTTCTCCTATATCGAGGAAATTGCTTTTTCTCCTTTCCGCTTGCTTTTTTTTCAAGGCACTCACATGAGTAGTCTTAGGAAAAATTAAAATTAAATAATATTTGTAGAGTTCACCTTAATTTTTTTTTAACAATTGCCGTTTAAGTTTCGTATGCAATTCTCTTTATTGAGTAAAATAATTAAATTATCGCGATAGAGAATCGCACGAAAGTGAACTGAAGCTTATTATAGCCCTCCTCCCATAATCATCATCATCGCATTCTTTTTTGTTTTACGCATTGTTTAATGTTTTTTGAAACACCGACCGTACTCAGAGATATCCATCGACCCTGATGCAAAATGCAGCAGATACGCCAATCATTTCGAGCGTTACTTGTTTTCACACATAATTAGTAAATGATAATGTAGAAATTATGCTGTCCATCTTTGTCCATCGCCTTTATTATACCATTATTTCTTCCCCTTTCTCATTTAAGAATCCATCGCTGCTGCGAGTGTCATTAAAGTTAAGACACTCGTACGTCTGCTTCTCATTTCGTGTTGTTATCACCAGAAGAATCGAGATAAAAATGAAGCAAATTTGCTCTTCTTTTTGCACCATAATCTCGCTGATTTAATTTTAATATTCATACGGTACAACGTGAGGATGCGTGAAATCGTAACTGGCAAGAATCGCTCGTATGTCATTTATTTTCGTATAAATTATGAATTACGCTGGCCATTCTCGTCGTTATTGCCAGTGGTAGGAAATGTTGAAGAGGCGTCTACGTTTGCAGCTTCAAGTTTTACCGTTCAATTGATGCAAATGAGTAACTTTTTCGCGCTGATATGCTGATTAATTAAGCGATAAGGATTCGGATCTCGCTTACCTTCGAATGAAAAGCGCATTAATTTTTAATTGATAAGTGGCTCGAAGGAAAGTGACCAGGAATTGCGTTTAAAGGAGAGACCTCTCGGCAGCAGCTTGTGAGGATTTTTTAAATTAATTGTAAAATGTTTGTTTTTTTAAATTTATTGTAAAAATTAAATCGTTACAAAACCATTATTTTCCCCAATAAACATCAACTTCTTTTCCTTCATGTAATCAAACGCCACATAATTAATTAATGATTATAACAGCTGCTTATCCGTTCTCGGTCGCCCTTCTAATCTAATAGAAAATGATTCATTATTCATTTACTCTTTGAAACGACTGGAAGAAAAAGCGAGACGAAAAGCAACAAAGGTGCAGAAAGAATTATAAGCGCACGCTGTTGATGGATAACAAACGTATAAACGATACGGCTACGGATTTGATGGGAATAAGTCATCTCCTCGTTATTGCCGGCACTTTGTCTTCACCATTTCCTCATCCGAACGCGGGTCGAACCGTCGAACCAACTCGACGCGACCGAACGGATCGATTCGATCGCCTCGTCGTCGAGATTCCGTGCGTCGTCTCCCATCAGGATCGCGTTCGACGAGTCGAACGGACGAATTCCGGCCGCAAAAGCGTCCACCAACCAGGCAGCATCGACAGCATCTATACAGAGTGCAAACAGACGGGAGAGACGGGGAGAAGAGCGAAATTAAGTAAAGTAAAACGTGAAGTAAGAGTTCGAAAATGGCAGATCCATCTTGTGTTTGACAGGGTGGCCGGGTAATCCATCAGGTCCCTGTCCCGACCGTTTTCCATCCATCCATCCATCCATCGGAGAGCGACCCACCCCCATTCGCCGTCCCATCCCCCGCGTTCTGCTCTTCTTTGTCCGACCCCAGGGCGCGCGACCCTCCTGTCAGTGTTAGTGGAACACGTCACCGAACCTATTATGTACCGATACGCACACACAGACACACGGGGTGAGAGAGAAATACAACGACACCCCTTCGGTTGTGTACCAGTATTATTCTGTTGGCGATGGCAGTGCTGCATATATTGTCGAGGTCCGCGTGCCGCACATCTGCCCTAATGGAAGTGCCCTGTATTTCCCAAAAAATAATATCACGCAGACTTCCTCTTTCGCACCAAACTCGCTCTGCGTCCCCGTTGCCGCGCCATCGACGGATTCCTATCGACGAACCAAAAATTAAAGAAGGTGACAAAGTCTTCGTAATCCGTTTGAATTAATGGGCGAGCAGCTCGCAGGAAATGATTAATTTTAATTAAATTCTAATTGTTAATCGCGTATCGTTATTAAATTATGATTTCCATTCGAACGTTTGTTTAGGATTTTATATTTAGTACGATTATAAATTATGCCACGTCGCATACCAGCGTTTGGTCCATTAATAATTTTTCCCGTTCTTCTTCATCTGTTTCACGTTTCTTCCGAACGTATTTATCTATCCTTAGCATATGTAGAACAGAAAAACCACTTTCAAAAAGAAAAAGGACCGTGCGATAAAGAGGATAATAAGTCAAAAAATTGTTTCCCATAATCACGTGTCTTACGTACGCAGCTATTGTTCGTCGAAAGTAAATTATCTCCAGCCACGGATTAACGTATTTGAAATAAAATGAATTAAAAGCGAACGGTATTTAAATACAAGGAAGAAAAAAGATCGAGCGGCGAGGAGAGAGAGATGCGAATTCCGCTCGCAAACACGTCTTTTCAATTTGATTAAAATTTTCAAACTTATTTTGCACTTAAACGAACGTTTTTGCGGTCCAACGTAATCGGTTCGGTTGAAGTTTTGATTGATTTTAAATTGGTTAGCGTTCGATTTTATCGTTTCGAACTTGGCGAAACTTTCCACTAACTAGTTACGTACCATTACTACCCAGTAACACACGGCCCCCTCCCCGTATACAGTCGAATAGTTTTCGGTTAATTCTTTAATTCTCCCAAACACATTTTTTGTAATCATTAATCCGCCTGAATTATCGTTATTAATCACGTCGATGATGGAGACAACGAAAACCGTTTCGATAATGATGGGGAGAAAATTAAACGCAAAAAGACATTAAACAAGATAAATACACTATCGAAAATGTCACGATATTCCTCGCGAGATGATAAATCGAACGGTGGACAGTGCACCATACATTCACTTCGTCCATTCACTGCGCTCCGGCCAAAGCTCTTTCTCTTACACGTAACACACACACATCGGATGGTGCACGTAAGCAGCAACAACACAGACACGACATTTAAGGGCTCAATAACGATGATTAAGCTACCTCCGATCTCGCATATTCGCCCCCTTTGTCCGAACTTCTCGGGGTAGAGACAAGAAGAAAGGCACGAAGGAGAGGGAAAGAGGAAAAATGAGAAACGGTGTTTACTAAATGGAGATCGTTGGTTATCGAATCATCGGAGATCATCGCTTTCGCCGTTTTATTGCTCGCACTCGTCTGCTAGTTTATCGCGTTTCCTCAGCATTGTTCTCAACATCTGAAAATAGAAAAATAAAGTGCGTTACCAATTGATAAGGACGAAGTGTTATTGTAGAGGAATTGAGTGATAGCAGTAAATAGAGAAAGGGCGAAGTTGCTAAAGGGATTTCGACCGACGACCATTTTTGAGGGTGGATTACTTTTTTGACGAATATGACGTTTCTATTCACAAATTTCCAACCATTTTCGTTCCATCCGCTTCCAAACGATTGGTTGAAATGTTGAAAAGTATTCAGCAACAATTTTGCTAGAATCGTCACAATGCACGCAAATCGATGGCTCAGAGAAAAAAATTATAAAACATATTTTAGTGAAAAAGAAAAATCGTAATAACATCCATCAGATATCAGCATATAAGCATGTCGTACTCTTGCATTTAATCTGCCATCAGTTCGGACGGTATCATAAATTACAAGTGTCAGTTTACGATGTTGGGGATCTCGCTTTTTCTCCGTGTGTCCGGTCGCGTTTCGGGACACCGTTCCTACATATAACGATGATAATACTAGTGTCCTGCCGTACAAGTCCTCGTTTTTTCTTTAAACATTTTCGTCCGCTCATTCACTCCTTCTTGTCCTTCACCATTCTTTTATTACGACGCGTTATCGGCCACCGCA
Organism: Hololepta plana; assembly: GCA_963695495.1. Lineage (NCBI taxonomy): Eukaryota > Metazoa > Arthropoda > Insecta > Coleoptera > Histeridae > Hololepta > Hololepta plana. Next base: position 1,202,522 of record OY968834.1, on the reverse strand, counting down.
TCGCTCTATTTCGTTTGGCCTAAATTAATTATTTAGCTTCTTGCTTTTAATTACTACCCAACTACTGCGGCCGCATGTCTCTCTACTAAAACGCTATTATTATTGTTATTCTTTCAATTTAAAAAAAAAAAGGAAAAGTTATTAACAAATTAATTAAACGTCGCTCACACACAAACCACGGAATTAAAATTCGCTTCTTAATCAATCCTTTGTTATGATTATCAGTTGCGTTTGTGCATTTTGATTGTTGGCGTTATTTATTAATTTAACCGCTTCAATAAGAATAATGTAAGACGCAATTAATTGTTTGTTGTTTGCGAATAAATTAATTGCAGTATAAACAACTTTTGTTCCATTCGAATTGTTTAATTATAAGTTACTTTAGGATTTCATCGAAATGGGAACTTAAAAAAAAACAGTTAAGCACCGTCCAAAGAGAACAATTCGATGATTTCAGTTTAGTTTGTCGACTTTTCCATTAACAAACAATAAACGCTAGTCGATGCCGAATTCCATAAAAGAACGCTTAAAATATACCTGTACACGTGTTTTTGTATGGCTACCGATACCTTGTTTTCCTCTTTTCTGTTATTTAACGTTACATAACTGAAGAATTAGCTTTGAGCTAAATTCTACCGTGGCTTCTTTCCCATTAATTAATTCGATTAAGTATTTATCATTAGCTTAATTGGCATTTATTGCTATTCGATGGGAATGCGTTAGCGCTTACGTAATAGTGGACAAATTGGATTTGTTAATTGACTTTATAATAATTTGGTGATATTAGAAGCTGCGCGATTAATTGCGTTCATTTTTGATCAGTGGATTGTGCGAAACTATTGTGCAACGCTTAAACTAGACAAAAATCGTGCCTTATTGCAAATAACACATATCATCAACCTACGTACCTCTTTTCCTACTTGATGTTACAACTTTCTCGCACGTTCACCAGCCGTTGGCATACATTCGAATTGAATTCGTCAAATTTGTTTAGAAAAACGCTATTGACATTCATCGCAAAAATTACACGTTTACTTTTAAAATAGAGATTTAGAAAATGGCAAAATGAGAGGGAACTCGATGGTAAACGCTCTTGTTCAGCCATATTTCTCCCTGTAACATAATAGAGGGATGGACATGCGCATATTCCGATCGGTTACATCTGCAACTTTCTAACCTGGGGTAACTTTTCGGATGCTACCCCTCTGTTATTGTTATATAATTTTTCAACAATCGTAAATAAACGCCAGAATAAAACTTTCGTTTACGTTACAGCGATACTATGTGGTTGAATTTTTAACGCAATTTTTTTGATAGCAAAACTAGAATTATTTTTAAAAAGGAAAGAATATTAATTTTCGTTTCTCATTTGCTGGAGGGCCATCGAATTTTTCAAATCCGCTACGAGCCGTCAAAATATTTGCAAACAACAACTTTTTGTTTGTGGGGCAAAATAAAGAAAACGCATCGTCACGTCACGGTTAATAAGGGATGACTTATGGGTAAAGGATGAGAGAGCCTTCTTAAAATATCCATCGCTTATAATTTTATTACGAAACTAAAATGAACTAAACGTATGTACAAATTGATAATAATCCGAGATAGTAATATAATAAATAAAATCTTAATCTAATGACTTAAAAATGTGTCTCCCGCACGTTTTGATTGTAGCTCGATGGATGGTTGATTACTCTTTGGCCCTTTATCATTTGACGATTATCGCATTAAACGGCGCCTTCATTAAGAACGACCGTTATTATGTACAAATCACAGCGATTGGTGACCGTAGATTGGCAAAATACCGTTCGGTTGGACGTTAATTACGAGATGCACGGCGGCCCGGCAACGTTCCTGTATTGGCCCATCGCGTGCCGTAGCATGTCGCCGTCGTCATCGAAAGCGTTCGTAACCGATGCGGCTGTTGAAGTCTCCGCGAGTGTCGCCGCCGCGCCGGGATTCAAATTGTACATGGCCTTCAAATCGAGCGACGGCGACGCATTCGATTGCAAATTCCGGTTCATGTTCACGTCCTCGCCGAGAAATTCTTGCGCCATCGCGTTGCCGTATTTGGTGTCCTTCTTCGCCTTCATTCGCCGATTCTGGAACCAAATCTTCACCTGCCGCTCGGTCAGGCACAAACTGCTCGCGATCTCGATGCGTCGCTTCCGGCTCAGGTATTTGTTGAAGTGAAACTCCTTCTCCAGCTCCAACGTTTGAAACTTGGTGTACGTTTGTCGCGTGCGTTTGTTTCCCTGCGTCGACGTGTCTATAATTGAATTCGATTAATTAGTCGCCGATTGATGGGCGATTCGTTTCGCTCTTACCTTGAACGTTACTCGTCTTCATCCACGGATAGAAGCCGTTGGCTTCGTCGGCGTTCGTCAAGTTGCTCTGATGGCTGTCGCGGCTGTCCGGCGAGTATTGATAATCCATCTTCGGATTGTTCATCTTCTGGCCGACGAATTCGTGGCAATTCGCGTCGTAATTGGCGGCGTTGAACTCGCACTTTTCCTCCTTCGGTTTGCTCAAGAGCGCTCGCAACGTCGGCGAGTCGGTCGTGTCCGGCTTAATCGGTTCTTTCGCGCGTTCCGCAGCACTTTGCGGATTGTAAATCACTTCGCTACAACTGTCAAATCGATTCAAATATTCGCCCTTGCCGGCCGCTTCGTTCGCCGTCAATTGCGGTGCCATCGACGGTTCGGGTTTTGGCACGAATTGCTCTTGCACGTACGTTTGATTGGCGTATTGCTGATATCGTCCCTCTTCGCACTTAACATTGTAATCGGCGTACGCGTTATTGTAGTTGTTGCGATTGTAGAATGCAGCACTAGCTTGATGGTGATGATGAGGATGATGGTTGTATTCGCTTTGATTGTAATAATCGTTGGTGTTGAAATAATTCGCGTTCTTGTAGAACTGTTGATGACCGTTCCAATAATCACAAGTCGGCGACACGCTCATTTTGTTGTGTTATCACTTGCGAATCTACGGCGAATCTTATCCTTGAGGCACGGCGACCACCACGGAATGGAGCGACCTTGTCAAATGTATCGCGCAAAATGGATGAATTGTCCGAGATCATGAAAACCGTACTGGGCACGTTCGAATAAATGTTAAATATTGTCAACTATTCCCCCAAACGCTAACAGTATAAGGGCAAATGGTGGTAGGGGTTTAAGACCCCATAAGGTTTGTCGCCAAAAAATCTTTTATTCTGCCAGCTGCTCAATGAATTGTCGGTACCCACCCCCACCCCCAATCATCATCAATACGTCTATGTACTGCAGTGAATATTCGCCATCTCTCTCGCTATTGCCCTTTTCGTTCTTCTTTCCCTCTCATCTTAGTCCGTTCGAAGGCCACGGTCGTATTGTCGATACCGATGATACAATGGGCAACAATAAAATCGCGCAAAAGCCCTACTGTTGCCAATATATCAATATCCCGCAAATCTAGACTACGGTTCATGTACGTGTACCGAGTTAATCCGTGCTGATTAAATTCAATTGCAAAGGGGTGGCTTCGCCTTTTTCATTTTGCCCCTCTATCGCACGCCGTTTCGTTCCTGGCTCGCTTTTAATTGACTTTGTAAGAGGTAAGCGTCTGTAAATTCGTCTTAATGATCGGTGCACGTTTACCATCTAACGTTTCGTTTTAGTATTCGTTTACGATGTTTTTTTTTGAGACGAAGAAGAACAGTTGTAAAGTACGGAAGATCATAAAACTGCGTTTCAGGTAGGAGCAGTTATACCTCACAGAGAGCCAGATCGAAATAGAAGATGCCGAAGAATGGAAATGTGGGTCAACGGCGACGTGTTCTTGGAAGGTATTCGATTTTTACAATTCGTCCGCCTCATCTACCGTAATAATGAACGCAATGATAATCGTGTAAACGTGAAAAAAGTACATTTTTTTTTCTTGTTTGCAATATGTTTTTTAAAAGTTTTATATTCATATTGTTAAAGCTAGATTCGTAACCAATTGTTGGGCCATTCATTCGAAATAGCCGTAGCGCAATAATATTCCCTTCTTTCGACGAACGTCAACGAAGGGAGGGAGGCTACTTTAAAATTATTAGCATAAATTTTGAGTGTTGTTGTCAAAATATTGAAATATGCACGTTATTGAATAGATAATTTTCGCACAATAGCATTTATCTATAATAATGGAAATATTTGTGTAAACTTTAAAGGATTATCTTGTCCGTTTTGGGTGGATTACCAGAATTTTGGGCGTCACATTGCCATTGTGCTTCTAAAAGGATTAAAACTTATTGTTAGCCGAAGAGTAATTTCTAAGCAGTAAGTCGGTTTCGAAATCATCGGGTATAATGGCAAAAATGGGAAAACTTCAAACAATTTGTCTACGCTTTTCGCCCCTTTTTGCCATAAATTTCGCCGCGAAATCAATCGATTTTTGCAACTTTTGATATAAAAATAAATATTTGTATAAGTAAGGAACCCTCAATAAGATCGATAATAATAATTCTATTTGCAACAGCAACGAAACAAAGGAACGCGAGGAAAAAATCATCCCCTTTCATAGGGACGTGCAATTTTCATTTTTTTTCTTCCCTGGACAACAATGGGTGCGTGTGTATCGCACACACACATAAATACTAATACCATTGAATGTAATAATGAGATTCAGCGAACGATAAACCTAAAGCGGGAACCAATCAGTATTGATGCCCGATATATACATCCATTGTTGCCGACTCGTTTTTGGGGTGGTTTTTTCCCTATCGGTCCTCGCCTTTGTATTCGATCATATTCAGCGACTGAGCGAGATGATTCAATGAAGGGATGGATTCGGATACGAAAAAGAGTGGCAATGGAACTTTCTTTTAGTCTTTCGCAAAAAAAAAACGAATTAAAGTCGTGGCAATTAATGGTTATCAATCTTTGCTTTTCAATTAATATTTAAATAAGATATTAAAAAAAAATTGATTAATTGGTTCGGATCACATCGAATCTGTTCGATGAGGAACAATTTGCGGTTTCTCGTGCGGAGAGAGAGAGAGAGGGCAAAAAAGACATGTTTATTAATAGATGAGTAGATGGGTGACGGCGAAGGGGTGTAAATTGCGTTTATGTGCGTGCATTTTTGTATGTACATCGGGATCATTAATAATCGGTCCGTGGTCAAGAAAATTACATATTTTATCCACGAGCTGTCACGACGTCGTTACTCATCATCCGCTCCGTGGTGCATCAATCGATGCTTCCTTCTTCTGGATACCGTTTAATTACAGGGTTCCAGTTTTCGCGTTACAATTTTTGCTCTTGTAAACTTTGTACAAATTAATTAAAAAACATCTGCTTTTTTGTACGAGCTTTGCGTTAGAATCAATTCGATGATTGCGAATAAGTTCGATACGAAATGATGGCGAGAAAAAGTTATTATTAGACGCGACATTATTGCTCTATTATGTTACGTGTGCGTAATAATAACACTTGATGTTTCTAATAGACGATGAGTGGCCATTACGCGGTTATTGTTATTGTTATTTTCGGAGGAGGAAAAATGTTTGGTATTTCATATAATAATGATGAATGCGAAATGGCAACGATAAATAAGTCGGAAGTTTAATGATGCGAGAAAGTAAACCGTAAAATTCCACACGAATCGTACGCTTACGTACACGGAACGTATTGCCCTCGCAATAACAGATCATTATATCGCTCTTTGCAATATTACATTTACGACAATAATAACCGTATTATCCACGCATTAACGTTATTGAGTTAAAATCCAATCAATATAATCGCTCTTGAAATTGTCGCTTAAAAATTAAGAAACTCCCGGAAGAACGGATTTTTGACGGGCTAACGTCATCGAATGAACCGGAACGAATCAGTTTGCCGGACTTTTGAGTCGTGTGCGTGTAAAGTCGCCCTCTTCGCCTCTCCATCGGCCAACCGTTGTTCCGTCCCCAATTGCTTCTCTTTTCAATTCTTTTTTTGTTTTTCTTTCGCTTCTTGTTCCGTTGTTGCATCCGACCCCATGACGTCTGTTGCACATGAAGAATGACACACGCACCCACGCATAAACGGTTCGTCCAATGTCCAGATCCGGCTATTCTTAGTCGAAAAGAGGAAAATACGAGAGAAGATTGCAGCTGCGTCCATGGTTATGATCATCGTCTACGTATACGGACCATCATCAATTCAATTACGGTTATGATGCACGATATCGCGTTAGTCATTGGCATCGGGCGAAGAAGTCAATCTTCCGTTTTCTTTTTCATTCTCTCATTTCGGTCGGTTCCTTTTTGATTTCGTTTTCTGTCGACGGGGCCAATTAAAGCGTTAAAATGCATTTTTATTGCCTGCATAGGTAGTCGTTGTAGTACTAACAGGCACTAAGTAGTCAATAATATTTAAAATTGAAATTTATTATCTGTTCAGTTTCGTGAAAGGAATGCAATAAAAGTGGACGTTTATTGATGTTTACAAATTTTTGTATTTTATGACCGTCATAAACAACTAAGCAAATACTTCACGGTTTTACGGCTCCGCTCCCCGTTGCCCCGCTCCTTCCCAACTGTTAAAGAAGACAGTTAACTTTCCGTTTCGAATTACTACTACATTCACCGTAATTTTCTACGGTACGTACAACAAACACATCAACAAACAAACACATTTCGGGCGAATCCTCTTGTCTATTTTGTTCCTCATTATCAATGGGACGTTGTCCTTCACGATTAGCCCAAATGGAATCGTTGAGTCACATCGCATCCCTGCGAAATCTGACTTGAAGTCTTTTACGTCTTACCAATTGCTGCACGAAAAACGAAAAATTGTTCGAAAAATCATACGAGCAACAACTTCGATTCTCGATTCGGATTAGAAGTTAGATGCCCTATCTGGGATTCCGATTGTTTAACAATGTCAATTATGTTGTACTTTGATCTGTTTGTTAAATGGAACACGAGTTCGGCCTCTCTTTCTCCTCCTCATTGTTTCCACAACTGCGATCATCGAAGATGAAGAAGAGGACCCACCAGGGAGCTGTCACAATGTTATTCCGGCGAAAGTCTCCTCTCCTTCTTCTTCTTCTTCTTCGTCTTCATCTTCCCACAGTTCGTCTACTCATCGTCGTCTCCTCGTGTATACGCGAGTTCGACCCCCAAAAGTGTCTCTAATGACTGCAATATTCGAATCGTAAAGCTATTTGTAACAACCCATCGTTGCGGCATCTCGTTATAACTTTAAATTAAACGAGGTTTGTTGTGAGGTTTCGTCTTTCTGTAATTCTGCAAAAATTAAATAATTGACAAACTAAATATGCTAAGACGAGCATTAATTAGAGCGATCGTTTCTTTTTTCCTTTTGGTCCGGCAGAAAACGTGGCATCGCAATAGACGAGAGAAAGAGAGAGAGAGAGAGAGAGAGAGAGAGAGAGAGATAAATCTATTCAAATTAATCATACAATAAGGACAAGAATCAGATAAGGCCTTTCTTTCTTATTATTATTATTACCATAAATATTAAAATGTATCAGTCTCATTTTCGAACCGGAGAAAAAGGAACGGAAACTTACACAACGACCATTTCGCCTCTGTATTTTTTGGGGTCTTCCTCTCCTCTGTCCGTGCGTCTTTTTATTGTTGTTCGGCTTAGGAGCAAACCTCATGTTGTAATATTTATCTTCGATAATAGAACGTAACAATGTGAAACGTTTATTAAGTCAACGTACATACGTAGATGCGTATTACCAATAAGGATATCACTTTTTGGTAATAATTCATTTTTTTTAAATCTCTCTCTTTCTCTCTCCGGCCCGCTTCTGTTACAACGGCTGCTGTTGTGGCCGGATAGATGCCACCGTAAGATTTTTGTAATATTTATATTTTAATGGGACCACACAAATTAATCACACCCAAATAATCTGTGGCAGCAGCAAGAAGTTACATGCGACCAATAATATGAAGTCCACAATTTCTTTTCTTCTGCTTCTCGTTTTAAATCTTGATACGTAGTCGTCCTCGCTAAAGATACGTCGTTCAAGTTGTGATAGCAGTCGCTCATTTCATTTACTGGTATAATATCCATTTAAATTGCAAATGATAATAGCAATAACAAAAATAATTTCCAATTTAAAATTGCCCGTATTGTTTCTTGTTTTTTTAGGAGCGAAGAAATCGAACGCGAGTTAAATATCGTTGGAAATCGTCGCATTTAAATTAAAATATTTATTTATTTAATACAAAACACTCTCATGATTGAATTATAAGTTTTATGCGAATGTGTAGGTAGAGCAATGCAAATCTGTACGTAACTTGTACGCAAATGAAACGTGAAATTAAATAAACTTAAAACAAAAACAAAGTGAGAGGGAGTAAAGTTTCTTATGGTTAAGAATAATAAGAAGAGGAGAATAAAAATGCGGAATAAGAGGAGAAGTATGAATAATAAGATTCGTCGATCTAGTGATTTTATGGTAGATTTTAAGCTAATCAATTATCCATTTTGCACGACGGTAGGGCCAATCCAATTAACATGGAAAAAAGTCCGCAACGGACGGAACAACACTGGCGAACAAGCAAATGGGAAAAATCGGGGACGTTTGCTTATTCCACGTTTGCTCGTATTAGATTGGTTTTTATGGGTTACGTCCTACTGCTCATTCAAAGAGGAAGACCATGTGTTTCGTGCCCATGTGAAATGTTAAAGGGGGTATTTTCTGCAAGTAATCCTAAACACAAGAACCGGGCGGCCATCGTTTCGGTCTTGTCATTCATCACCATATCAGCGTTCGGGTTTTTAGCGTTTAACAAATTTGGTCCTACACGGAAGACGTGTAGCAATGGCGTGCGACGATCCTGCTGCTGCCGATGATGATGATGATGATGATGAGTGTGCGAATATGAGTAATGAAGTAAAGATGCCGCCTTTGGAGATTTGGAAGATTACCATTCACTACGCATTTGTTCCTTTGCATTGCTAAATAAACAAGCAAAAGGCGAGAATTTAATCAAACTGAGAGAAAGTTATATGCACGTAAATTGTGGTCGATTTTTTTGAAAAGCTTAAAAAAAAGTGTATCGCACACATTATCATTAATGGTTTCCCGAATCGTGGGCACGTTTCATTTAATTCCCCTCTTCCCCCGTGCGTATTCATTCGTTTCCAATAAGCGTCATCATTGTGCGGCGTCCGTTCTATGAGTCAAATTTGGAGCGTGTGATAGTAGCAGCAGTAGTATTAACCGAAATCTAAACTATTTATCTCTATAGAATTCCTTTCATGTCTCATTTTTTCCTCTCTCCTACTAGTCCCATTATTATTATGAAAAAAGTCGATATTCGTATGGCGCGGCATGGAAAGGCGAAAAAAGCGCAAAAGGAAAAAGAACAGAGAGCAGCCTCAAACACGAAATTAACACATCATAGTACATTTCACACAGTAGAAAAATCAATCCAATAATAAATGACAAAAACCGTCCATCCATACCACTGGGTTATTGTCGGGGGCGAGCGTTTCTGCGAAAGAGGGAAGAGGCGATCTGGCGATGGTGGTGGTGGTGGTTGCTGCTGCTGCTGCTGCCGTTGCCGCTGTTTTCATAAGAGCCGGGGCGCAAGAGGGACGCGGACGGAGAGGAAAACAACCCGACTGTTGACGTTGATGGATTATATTCCGTACAAATGCCAAATTGTGAAAAGAAGAGTAGACGAGTGAAAGAGCGAGCGAGAGAGCGAAAGAGAGAGAGAGAGAGAGAGAGAGAGAGCGATGGAGCGCATACCGGAGTGTTGTAGACCCGATCCCGGACTAGGGTTAGATCAATTATCGGTGAATAAATCGAGCCGTGAACCAACCAACCGCCCATCCACCCACCGATCCAGCCGACTACCCTCCATTCTCCAAGATCTTGACTACACTGCAAGTAAATATTGTTTAATGGTTTTTGCAAAGTTTAATTTGATTCTTTATTGAAAACTACTTCCAAACTCGCCCCCTTTTCACGATCATTCCGCGAAAGAAAAACTAATTTTCCTCATTCTGACGTCGCTCAAACGAAAAACTTTCTCTTTTCATCCCTCTACCCCCCCCCCCTCTCTCTGTCACTCTCTTTCTCCATGTGTACGGCTCGGTGAAAGAATGCGAAATTCATTCTTTCATTGGGAAAATTATAAACATTTTCTTGCGGACGCCCTCACCGAAAATAGCAAAACAAAACATAAGTATTTGAGAGAGAGAGAGAGAGACGGAAAATCAATTTGAAAACACACATGCAAACATTTAAATACAAGGCACACGTTATTTACATTCGAATGCGGTAACACGAAGCGGAGGAATTCGTTTTAGTGCGGAAATCTAAAATTCTGAAATGGTTTTAAAACTCTTCAAACTCCAGAAAGAACACAATATATATTATAATACAATATCCGCCACTTTTTCCTCCCTCTCTCTCTCTCTCTCTCTCTCTATGTGTGTGTAGTACAAGTTCAATTTGCATACAACTGCCTGTTCCTGTCAGTCAGTCAACTCGAGCTGTATTCCATTCCGTTTCGCGAAGGAAAAACAAAGAGGAAGAATGAAAAACGGGAAGGAACAAGTCGACGCGCATTTTGCAAAATTAATAATAGACTAACTTTTCCAAGCAGTGAGAGTGTTCGACGAGAAAAGCTTCTATATAAACGAGATCAAAGCAAAGTTCTAAATTCGGCTTTCACTTTCCACGTCTTCGGCGATATCATTATTATTTCCCTCGCTGCATCAAAAATTATATTGTATGCTCGTGATACGATCTTTCTGGGTACGGCCGAGAGAATAGCAGCAGCAGCAGTATATAACATATAATAATATTGGAGCCTTTACATCTATGGATTGACAGCCGTGCTAGTCTCTGGTGATTAACGAGATGTTCCGTAAAATGACGGCTTGGGAACGTTATTTTTTTCTTCCTCGTCCTCCACTTCTTTCATTTCGTCGTGTTCTTTCTTCATTTAAAGCCGACTAGGAAAGGAGGAGAAGCAAACAAAAAAGCATTGTCAAAAATCAATAAACTCTCTTATAGATTTCGTCTACAATTAATTTCCGTTGTTGCTGTTGTTGGAGCAAAATTTTCGATAATAATTACACGGCTCACAGCGGCTTGTTAATGTTTAATATGACTCGTTGTTCTAGTTCGGTTTGTCTGAAGCAATAACGAACGAATCCAGGCCCATCAATTGTAAACATCGATAATTTGACGTCGAGAGTTTAAAACTTGACGAGCGTCTAATGAGTTTCTTGCTGCTTCGGCCAGAAAAATGTTTCGCCGCTTTCCTCCTTTATCGCGCAAAGCTTAACGCGAATGCCAAGAAACGCAAAATCAAAATTATTTTAATTCGTTGCGGTACGCGCAGTCAAATATTGTTTTTATACGCTTCCTTGCGTCTCTTTGTTTCTTTAAGAATACGCGATGATTTAACAGCAGTAAGACAGAGAGGACGGTTGATTGTTTAAGGATTTATTACCTTTGTATACATGCCATCGAATGTATAAACGTACAAAGTGAGGGATGCTCCTCGCTTTTCTTTAAAGGTCTCCCTTTCTCGCTCGTTCCCTTCGCCTCTTTCTCTCTTCCTTCTTCTTCGCCCGTCTCTTTCTGGTAACTGTTTACCGCTTAAAAAGCGATATACGTGTAACGTGAAAGAGAGCGTTTTTTTATTCGTTCTGTTTCTTTATATTAAGCTTATAGTTCTGGTTGCTTGCTTGTATTCTACAAGTCATATATGCGCCTTAATATACCGCGGCACTTTTATCATACAGGATTAATTGCTTCCTAATTCTCGACGACGTTTATTACCCCGGCCCCAAAGATTTATTTACATCTTCACGCCGTAAGAATTTATATTTCGTGAAAGTGGTAGTGGTAATAGTATGGTACCGATTAATTTATATCTACCCATCTCTCTCGCGCTTATTATCATCACCACTCTCAGAGCTTAATATCAACTAGTGTTTTATTCCTCTTTCGAATGCCGTTTTCCTCTTATTGGTTTTCTACGAATTTGCCAAACACAAGCAAAAAGAAAACCGTCTAGTTGCAACTCGGTAATTAATTATCCTGCTGACCGATACGTATCTTTCGCTTTCTTCCCTTTTTGTTAATTACTACTTACACCTTGCCCTTCATTACGCAGCTAATCAATTTATGCGAAAACAATACTGCAAATCAGTGAAAAATATTCGCTTCTATTTTTTTTTGCCTTTTAATTGGGTCTCAGGCACGCATATCGTCATCTTCTGCGTCGACGGTCACTCGAACGTCCGCAGCGAAAGATTCGCATACGAATGCAATTCAGAGTGCAGATTATTATTACGATATCGGGCGAGTGGGCAATTAATCATTTCGCGAAAACCAAGTGGAATTATAATAGATAACGCGTACGAGAGAACACCTGCTAATTAACATTTGTACTTGATACAATTCAGCTACCTCGTGTACGAACGAATAGCTTCTTCGTTGCCATTTGCAAATACAGTAGAAGCAAACATTTTAGGGCACAAAATCATAACTAGCAGGATGAAAACGTGTTCGCAAAGTTATTTTTGCTTGTATAATACTTTTATGCGGTTTTTTAATGTATTGCATATCAATTTATAGTTTAATAAAATAGCTATAAAAACTTATAAGAAATAATTTGGACGCTCTGTAAATGAAAAATTGACGCAGCCACTTGTTCGACCATTAACAAAATATCGTAGGTGAAATTTTAAACTAGTTTAAACTGTATTTTCGGGTCGTAATTATTTCATTTGCTACAATTGTGTGCTAGTAAGTTTGCCTTTACTATAGCTGCGGTAATCGTATGGGATTATCGCTATTGTTATAGTAATATGTGGAACGCAATTAGAAAAATGTTAATGGTGATTTCGCACGATTAATCATAGTTACTTTACGATTATGAGATAATTGGCACCTAAGACGTATGCGCGTTGCTTGCAATTATTAATGTGGCGAACGTTTTTATTTGAGGAAAGCGTTGAACGCGGACCGCACGAATGCGCGGTATCCGTTCTTGTTGCGTTCTTCGCGATGATGATGGTTGCGATGATAGTTGAAATAAGTTGGAAATTACAATTAGAGAGAGCCACGTTGGCCATTAATCATTTCGGTGCGTTGGTCTCGGCGAAAAGAGCCGTTTTTTATTTTACATATTTTTTTTTTGGTATCGATATCGAGTTCTCGTTCCACACGTATCGAAATATAAAATAATTCGGTTAAAAGGAAAATTGATTTTATAATAACGAAGCAGCGCAATAAATTTTACATTATAAGGACTACCAACCGTAGAAATTAAATTTTATGTGTTTCAATTAAACGAGCGTACGAGTTTATTTAAATTGCAATACGCTACACGTATAGAAGAAATAAATATACGATTCACTTCTTCTCGAAAGTTTAATCATTCTTTTCTTGTTCCTCTCGCGCGTCCACACGACGTTCTCTCATGGACGGAATAATAATATGGAGAATATTAAACTGCTACTGGATAAAATTAATTAAAGCTGAAATAATATTACAAGTAATTTCATGGTTCTATTATTATTATAATATAAACCCGATGAAGAAGAATGGCGAGCGAAAGAAAAAATCGAATTATATAATAATAAAACGTGTATTGGATAAATTGTAGGATCATGTTAAAATTTATGACGCTTAACTATGACCAGCAATAACAACGAGAAGAATTACAAACGAACATTGTTGTCGTAGTGTCGTATCGAGCGGAAGGCTATCGATTAAAATTTGTTCTAACCGAAGAACAAAGTGGAAACGAAGTAAAAGTTAAAAAAGAAAGTGAAAGAAAAGGAAATCGACGAATATTTGGCATAACTGGTCACCATTGTTGCATCGGGCGTATGCCAACGAGGCCAACATGTCATTTACACGATTCATTACTAACGTTTGGCTCGGTCGTCGTGGCCGATGCCATGCTCGACTGGTCCCCGTTCCGACCACGATATACTCATTTTTTTCTTCGCCTCTCAGCTCCTTCCTCTCCTTCAACATTGTTAGTCCGTAGAAAAAGGCCGTAACTGAAGTGAAACTAATTAAAAGTCCTTTTCGATCACTGGCCGGACATCACCAAAACTCTACTGCCTCGCGACGAAAATAAAAAAAGGAGAAAACCATACGAAATATCGCCGGTCAACTTCACATCCACGCGCGCTCCTTAATTGAAGACTTCTTTAACTTAATTTTTTTAAATTCGTTATTATCGCCTCTCACTCTATAATTCTTCATATGACGGAATCCGCTCGAATCGAACGAATCGCGATGATAAAGTTAAAAAATAAAATAAAAAAATCCGGAGCCGATTTTATTTAAGAAAATCAGCCGAAGAAAGCTCAGGCAATTCAATTGCGCCTTGATCACGAATGATTGACACCTGAATGTGCGCCTCGCTCACGGTCTGTGTCGACGTCGTTGGCGCTAACTTTTCGAGAAGAGACACATTAGCATTCCATTAGTCAGTCGGAATAATAATACGCTTTAGACACATGTGTATTATACGTGTACATACGGTTCGTGTTATTAAGAGCAAACGTTTGAATTAAGCCATAAACCAACGCGAGTGAGGCTTTTCATTAAGACCCATTCATCGGTGGACGTTTGTGAGGAAGAAAAAAAGCGAGGAATCCGAATGAAAAACGGCATCGAATTCGCGTCACGCGTTTTGATTCGATGTTCGTTGGTGGTTTGACGATCCACGAGGCGAGTGATAATTTTGCTGAATCCTTCAAAAAAATTATTGTCGCAAAACGGTCGACGCGCTTCCGGCACACGCGAATTTCTCATTACCGCCACCCGTTTCGCATTCTATTTGCATTTAATGTCTTACGAGAGTGGACAAACGCCATTGTTGTCTATGCGATAAATTTGAAGAGACAATATTGGGAACAACTGCATATGTTTTAATTGTTATAAAGAACTTTCTGCGCTAAAACTTTAATTTATGAGGATGTTGAATAAGTTATCGCTAGTTTCCAGCACACGATTTTACCAGACTTACATGTGCGTGGATTAAGTTGATAACGCATTTATAATTAAATACTGTAAGCAAGTTTGAAATTCAGTACGTTTCAGTTTGCGGAAATGTGAACAAGTTTCCTTCTCATAGTCTAAAACATGTCAAATTTTAACAAAGAAGAGCATTTGCAGGGAATGTTACTGCACTACTTTATTTTCGAAAAATCTGCAGCTGAAACGCACTGAACTCTTGTTGAGGTTTTCAGCGTGAGCTGAAGCTGAAAATATGGCAAAAAGTAGTGGCTAGCGATGGACAATACTGTGAAGGACGTGTCCTTTATATATTTTTTAGAAGAAAGCATTAATTTTCACCAAAAAACAGCGAGAACTTATTCAACATCCATATAGATTGTTTTTCTCGACTAATACAATGCAGTTAAATGGACTGCATATAGAAAAGCGTTTATTAATACGTTGTACCAACATAATAATAAATTCGCAATGATTTATTATCCGTTTTCAGTCGAGGTGCATTTTAGATGGATCGATTTTAATGGTGATGTAATAAATAATCAGGAAACGGTCACAGGTTGTTTAATATTATCAAGTAGCGACTTTTCTGCTTCTTATTATCCCACTCTCACATTCAGTCGCGAGAAAAAACGATTACTTCGCTGACCGTAGCTGATTGGATAAAATTGATCGCTCTGGAAATTAATTTGCAGAAACCAATTCGCTTCCTTTTAATTCGTTTGCAAATCGTCCGATTAACGTTCCAAGTACGACGTTTTATAATGAAATCAAGGAAATCGTTGCTTTCGTTGGACTCGATCAAAACATTTTGTAAACGTGAAAACTATAACATCTTGCTGAGGGAAAGAAACGAAACGAAATTAAATAAACGTGCGTTTTATAACGGATGAACATAAATTTGAATGGATGAGTCGTATCGTGAGCAACAACGGCACATTCATCATTGCGGTCGCGACGATAGGACGATTACCGCATCGAAGAAACTTTTTTCCATAACGCAATTTAAAGTTACGGTCGGCACAACTGATCTTGATTCTAGCCGAGCAAAAAGCGGCCCGAAACGGTGGAAGGAAAAATTAAAACGAAATTGTGTACTTGTACGAAATACTTCCACCGGTGTTACGGACCATAAACATTTGCTTATGTTTCTATTAAGTAAACAGATTCGAGATGAAGAAGCAGGAGCCGTTAATGAAGACGTTCCACTGGGGAGGAATAGAAAAAACAACGCAAAGAAAATAATTAAAGATTATTAATAAAGAGCCAAACGAAATAAATCTAAAGGACGTTCTAAAGGATCGAACGCTTTTTTTGCACCGGAAACAAGATTAATTAACAAGCGCACGGATTATTACAACTTAATAATAAACATCCTTTCGCCGTTGGCCCTTTATTACGCTTGCTTTCGAGGATTTGCCATAACAAGAATTATTTATCCGCTTCGATTTTGTCCTTTGCGAAACTGCAAAAACTGCGTCTAATTGCGATTTATAAAATAGTTTTGTAGCGTTTAAGGACGAAGTAAGTGAACGATTCTAATTAAACGCACTTAATCGACCAATTAAGCGAACGCATCTCATTAAAATAATCCAATCGAGTTTGAAATTGTGTCTTTTTTAAACAAGTATTTCCTTCGCCGTTTCTCTAAACTCTAAAGGATGCTAATATTTTCTTTCAATAATTTTTTTACTACAAGCGTCACAATGGCTCGGTTTTGTCGACGTGATCCTCTTTAAAATCGAATTTTACACGATGATTGCATTTCGCTTGAGACAAAGCAAGTAGTCATAACCGGCGAGATGATTGGATTTCAATGAGCGACGATGACGTTGCTCTTATCGAAGATTGACGCAGTTTAATGCATTTTTTTAGAGCGAATAATTTTAATCACTGTGAGAAAGAAGCGTCTTTCGAGAACCGTTGATCGTATTGACTTGATAGTGATTTTCTGGTTAAGAATTTCACGATAATTAACAAATATTCCTCGCCCGTCTCGTTGATTCCATTTTATTGTCGGCGGGCGACGAAACCTCGTCTTCCGCCGAAAGAAGAAACGATCGTGGGATCTGAAAGGAGGAAAAAATCGTTCGAACAACATTGCGGGATTCGGGAATCGGCGGGAATAAGCGGAAAGAAATTCAATTGATCTTGTCCGGCTGCGTCGGTGATGGTGATCCATCTTCGTCAAAGGCGTCCGGACGGGCGCCGCCGTATTTGGGCGTCTTGTCGGGGCCTCGTCTCTCCTTCTCTCTCTCTCTCTCTCTCTTTTATCTCACTCTCGCATTCTTGTTCTCGATCCTTCTCCTATTGAGATATTATGAATTTATTATCATAAGTTGCTGCTGATGGATAAATATTTACTCCTCAAGATAACGGCGCAAACATTTCACTTTGCGTCATACATTATTAATAAGCCTCAAGTGTTTGTGCGGCACTAATTAAGACCGACGCTTTGCACTGAAAGATCATTGGGGTGCCCCAATTAACGAACATCATCCAGTTTCCTTCTGCATGGAGGAGTTCTAAGAGATTTTAATCGGTCTTGAAATAAAAAAGTAGCCATACAAAAAGCTGTTTTGTTCTTTTCATTTCGAAACATTCAACGCATAAAAGACACGCGAAGAGGAGGATGCGGATCCCTTTTCATAGGATCCATAGCATCAAAAATAAACCGTACGGAATGGATGATTATCTGATGAAGGAAATACAATCTTCTTTGGAACCCTTTTTCTAAGTTAAAGATACTTTTTCTTTGCACTCATACGGTCTAAAATTAAACCGCCTTTCATTCTTTCCGCGACAAAGAATGAAGGAAGAGGAATGTGAGAACAAAAAGTGCGTGTGTGTGAGAGAGAGAGAGAGTTAAAGAATGTAAATCTCTCGAATAGTTTTATGTGTGTTTGTGTGTTAATTGCTGAAATAATTATGTGCGATTAAAATTGCTGACAGGAAAATTAATGGGGCTACTTAGGACACGTTTACACCACCCTGTGGCACCGTTAGGTACTACCTACGCAGTCATAATGTTATGACCATCTGTCGGTTAGAGTCGTAACTTTGCGTTGGATACAATTCTTCAGGGGGTTGTTGTCTGAAATCGTTCGCATCCTACATCCCGGGTCCTGAAAAACGAAAAAGGAAAATTATGAATGGCAGCAAACGTAGATTGATTAACGTCGCATTAACGAACGATTTAAACGGTTTCGCTCCTCAATCGTCTAACGCTAATTTAGATTGATCGCCGCACATTAAAGAAACAAGTCCACGGGCTAACATCGATCGAGCGATCGATCAATCAGTCGACCAATCAATCAACATACGAATAGTGCGCGAATAAAATCCGTAATTGATTTAAATGCGCAAAGAAAATAATGAGCTAAAAACCCGGAAATAATTAATGCCATGAATAAAATATTGAAGGCACGTCTTAATGTTAAAGAGCTGAGACTAATTAATACGGTTTAGTTAACTGATGACAATTAGCATTAAAGATACCAATTAAAATTCGATTATGACGCATTAAAAAAAAACTAGAAGAAGAAACCGATTGGAGCATTATAAATTGTAATAGGAGAAAACGTTTACTAATTTGATTTTATTACGCATCACAATGCTAATGGCATTAGAACGGTTAAATTCAGATTACAAATGCGAATTCATTTAGATCCGAGTTGCGATAACAGCTCCCGACATCTGGCGTAAACAGATCGAAAAATTCGCTAGGGGTTGCTACCACTTTTACAGCGAAATCGATAAATTTGAGCGAGTGGCGTTTTTGCGACATTCGCAAGAAGAAATGGCAAGAGATTTGCAATTGACCCGCCAAAATACGTATATGCAATTATTTTTTTCTTGAGCAAAAGTAATTTTGTAATAATTGTCGTTAGATTGTTTGCTGAAAAGAATTTAATAATAAGAATTATGCCTTCGAAACGCGTTATTATTTGATCCGCATGTAGAAGTGGTGAATGATTGAATTTTAATGTTAGGGTTATTGGAACAAAAATAAATCCTGGTCCGTGGGTTATTTAGTTTGAAATTTATATTTAATTTAGAGCGCAATTTATTTATTTCTTCTTCGCCAAGCAGTTTGAGCGGATTTTAATGTCTTTTCAAACGCCGACCAGAAACTAATTATAAACTACACCCTCTAATGCGTATCAATCAAAACATTTCGGCTTTCTCTGTAATTTAAATCAATTTTAGGCGTTAGATGATTATATAGAAGGATTATTGTCATTCCTTTTTGCAAGAAAACCAAAACAATAAACAAATGGAAAGTCTAAAGAACAGGGAGCCTCTTCGTTTAGTGGTGGTGTGAACGGTGTGTCCACTAGATGGTCGCTAATGGAGCGTAAGTAACTAGCATTAAAATAAACCGAGAGCGTGTTAGAGTCGAAAGTTTCGTCGATTAATTAAGCTTAACACCTTCCATTCAAATATTAATTACTCGACAAGAGTCAGCAGATTTAAGACAAAGGAATAAATGAAAATGATTATTAATCAATTAGTGTGGGTGCCGCGGGAATGACAAATGGCCCGTGATGTGAAAGAAGGTGTTTGTTATTATTATGATTTTCAATTATACGATCGCAGTTGTTTAAGAAATAATTTATCGACTATAAAGAGGAACATAATGAATAATTTTTTTTCTCGTTTTCATCTCGGATCTATTTTCTTTTTCTTCTGCTCCTATTAATTTAACGAGATCCTTCCACACTTCCATTCGAGCGTTCGCGATCGTTAAAGCAAGAAACAAACGTAACATAATAACGCTCGATATGATTAATTTATAATGTAAATGTAAAAAACATGTTAATTCTCGAAATGTAAATGAATCATGCCATTATTATTACTATTATTCTTATTCTTGTTATGCCCATATGTGTGTGTGTGTGTGTGTGCGTGGAGAAAAAGGAATGAAGGTGGTTTATCGTTCTCGCTTGTTCGGCCAAACTCTCTCTTGGTTCCTCATTCCACGCGAAATTAAAATAAAAACTTTTTAATTAATTAGCCGGAACGAGAGTTTGTTTAGGGGCGAGAGAAAGAGGAAAATCATTTTGCCTTCCTTTTTGAAACGCGATTATTAGTCCCCTTAAACTGATGCACCGTCATTATCCGTTGCGACGAAGGTGCGTTTGTACTTACCCGAAATTGAATCGAATTTCTTCGGCGTTCCTTTTTTGCATCCCCGCCGAAAAATATGATCGTGTAAAAGGAGGCGTTAAATGAACGATCAGTTTTAATGACGATATGAATCTGGTGCAGTTGTTAAAATAGATTACCGTTCTCGTTCAAAACTGTAACGAGACTTTTAACGAGGTAATCTAAGCGTAACACACACAAAGAAGGAGAGGGAACCGCAATGTAGAAAAAGATACCAACCCTTGTGCTCCGAAAGACTAATCGCCATCATCTTTGCTCATAATAATAGCACTTTCTAACGCAACTTTTCGACCGTTTAAGAAAATCGCGAATCATTATTAATATTACCGCCCGCGACGAAGACGTGGAGGGAGGAAGCGTTTCGCGAGCGATCATCCTTTTCCAACCGTTTCAGCCACTCACATTTTCGCGTCTCCCATTTTCAGCTACGACATTCGTATGTAACAACGCTTAAAGAAGAGCGCCTTCGAACGTTAATCGCTGCAAACATTAACATTAATTGCGACCGCTAATTGACGTTTCGCGGTCGAAACGGGAAAAACGGAGCGCCTTTACTTTGTGAGTAATTATTGTTGATGTTAAATCTCTTGGAATCGATTCGATGGTTCCGCGACTTTCTTGAAATTAAAGCAGGAATTCGTGCCGGTTCGGTCTGAATTTTTTGTTCGTTAATCACCAGATTATGATCGTCAAATTACGTTTAAATTCAAGGTAAACGTAACAAAAGCCCGAGGATTCATTACTATTTGCAGCAGCGAGACGATGATGATGGCGTTGGTTGGTCGCTTAGTTGGTGGCGGTCGCATTGGTGGCGTCGTTTTCCCATTCAAACTCGTCCACGGTTTTGCCAGCTCTCTCTCTCTCTCTCGCAACGTTTCCTTCTCTCTCCCTCGTTTTTGTTACAATTTTTTTCCTTTTCTTTTCCTTCATCATCATCATCCTGCCTCCTGCCTCCGTTTTCCCCGCCGTTGTTTTCAATCTTCTTTGCAGTGAACGTTGATAAATACGCTACAATTTTTCTTGGTCGCTTCTCGCATCTTTCTAAAACGCGCGAGCGAGCTAAAATAGTATCCTAAACCTTCTTTTTCCTCTCTCTTTTTTGTCGTTTTTTTTTGTGTTCAACTCCAACATCCTTTTTTTCCCTTCCATATAATCTTCTCTTGCTTTCGTGATGCTTTTTTTCTTCGCCTTCTCTTTTGCTTCGGCGTCGGTTCTTTGTGCTCCCATTCCTTTTTTCCTTCCTTTCGGGTTTCGTTTCATTATTAGATGCTTTCAAATTGTTTCGGGGTAGATGAACCGTTGATTAAATACTGTGTCTAATTGCAAAATTACCGCACACAACGCCAACGAGGTTTCGTTTCCTCGCGGAGAAAATAATAATTACAATCGACGTTGTTTTAATAGGAAAAGTGAGATATTCGTAATTTCTTCATCGTCTTTCTTGTTCTAATTCATATTTTCGTTATGTTTAAAGCTCATGTCACTTCCAATGATATTATTACAGAATAAAATCGATCAAACGTTGATGGAGAGCTACTCATCAAATCTTTTTTAACTCTTCATCCCTCCAACCCTTACGTTATTTGGCCAAAAATCTTGCCAAATTTCGTATGAAATTGGCCAAAGCCTGGACCTCGTTGGCACAGATTTCCGCTTTCTAGATGACAAGGGGCGACCTCATGGAGGCAGTGTTAAGAAAACTTGGACATTTCATATTTTCGGCTTCCCTCGATGTCTCCAGGTCACAATTCCATTGAGTCCATGTGGGATGCGTTCCAAAGAACGGTTTTCAACCAGCACTTGCAAACATTCAACGTTCAGCTCTTCAACTCCCTCTATGGCATGAAAATCTTCGAAATTCATGCCTGAAAGGTGCAGACAGGTGGTTTAATTTTATTTTCAAAACATATTTAATTCATTTTTCCGTGGCCAAAAATCAGTTTGTTCCCCATAATTATGATTGCGGTTTGTACAAAACTATTCATTTTTGCGTAGTATAATATACGAAAGTCGGCGTTCTAGCGGTTAAGACGGATGGTTCGCTTAATGAAATAAGGTTCGTTATCGAGGGTGATGGTGACGGTTGTTCGGGACTCGGGATTAGAATTTAATAGAGCGGGAATTTTGGAGAAAATAGCGAAACGTAATCGAGTAAGTACGACGATGAGGCGATTTAATTTATAAACGCCGTTTCCGATACCAGGCGGAAAGATTTTGCACGGTTGGATCATAAATCAAAACGCACCGACAATAACAAACAAACGATTCTTCCTTTCGTACTTTTCATTCTTCGCTTCTGCATCTACCAGTTATCGGTGCGTTGAATTGTGAGTATGAGAAGAGGGCATCAACCACAATTTCGTAACACCGGCATTATTATAATTTTATTAATGGTTACCGGTAGGTATTTATTATGATGATGATCGTCATCATCATATCTTTGTCGTTGATGTTGTCGCTGCTCATTCGGTGTGTATAGTTTTCGCTCTTTCCGCACGAAATTGTAATATTTATATATGCAAAACATTACAACGGGACATTTGTCAAGAAACTTTCATTTTCCAGTACAAATACCGCGGCACCCCGTGACACTAACTTATGACGGGCATTTTTCTTTTCGTTGCTCGCCCCGTCTCTTTCGCTCGCTCACCAACGAAAACACGATGTGACGGATCTTCTCTTAGACAATAGTATGCACCACGTATAAAAACTTATCCGTTCCAGAGTTACTCGCTTTCTATTCTTTACTCGTCGTTTATTTCTCTCTCACTCTTGTCTCAAAGCTCCTTCTTTGGTTGTTCTTAAAAAAAGAAGATGAAACGCACAATACAATACGAATTATAAATTATACATTGAGATAATCAATGACAGTAGATGAGAAGTGGAAGAAAGATGAATAAAAAGTGGCGAGGAGGGAAAGCAAAAGAAGAATCGTGGATGACAATAAGATATGTTAATACCACCAGAATATGTAACAAAAGCAATTTATCCTTGTTAGTTATTTTTATTATTGCTCTTAATAGTTTTCATAATCCCATTTATCTAAACTAACAATAAAATAATGATACGTCCAGCAATAACAAAAAGAAAATAAGCGTGACGATGGTGCAAGAACGACGATGACGCAGAAGGGTAAAAACCGTTCTTTAACAAACTCAACAACTAATTTCGCTCTTTCACGTTGTTATTGAAAAATATGATTATTTAACTCGTTTCGGCGAAGAGAGAGAGAGAGAAATGGTGGACGTCATTACAATTTCCTAACTCGCGTTTATTATTACGTGCTTTAATAATTTTTAATGGCTCCACACACATACACACACAGTCTTTCACTTTTTCCTCTTACATTTTACACATGTTATAATCTCATTATTATATGCAAATTTCCTTATCTCAGACATATTTCACTCATACGGTCACTAAATGCTGAAGATAATTTAAAACGTGGCTTAAGTATTAAATCTTTTCCTTTTAAGTGGACGCAGGTTAGGTTTATGACTAACGCTTATGCGCTAGAAAATGCAAACTCTTTAAAATCATTTAGTCGTTCGAAACTTTAAGATGCTTACATGTTGAAATTACTTTAGTGCCAAGCAAATTACGTTATTGTTGAGATTTCATCTAGATTCGGAGTTTTTCCCTTTCCATTTGAATAAAAGAAGATTGTCAATATGTTTGCTGTGCTACTTTTTATAATTATAATAGCAAAATTGCACAAGACATAAGGTATGGAAATCAGCAAACATTCGTTTGTTTCGTCTCATTCCATCTACGTCTTTTCTCATTCTATTTTATCTTTTCCACTCGGAATATAAATAAAATCGAATTAATATTTGTTTTCGTTCGAGAAATCCATTTACATTTCATTAGAAAATGAAAATAAATTGCTTCGTTAATTTGTAATAAACCGACTGTTTATTATTACAATTCTCGTATGTGGGGTTACATTCGTATATACAACTTATTATTCATTCAATAATCTACTAATGCTAAGTGATAATTAATTAATGCTCATTCCACAATCCAATTTAATAATAGACTGTATATGTAGATTAAGAATATCGTTATGCCCATTTTTATTCACCGTTTCCTTCTCTCTCTCCCTCTCGTTCTTGCTTATGGCCCATTTTAACAACGGTATTTTCTAATGGCCATTTTTCAAATTAATTTGAAACGTACAAATAAATGCACCATTAATTCGAGACGGTAAAGGTCAGATACTTTAAGGAACTTAAATGTACATTACAGAAATTGGGTTCTACGTTATGGAAGAAAGTTTTGACTTACTGTGACCGAATTTCCCTAGACTTCCTTTAAAGTAACGTATAAAAAAACTGAAGAGTTTGATTCTGGGGTGATTTGAACGACTTTCTCCTGAAGACCCTGTATTTTTTTAAGGGAAAAAGCTGGAGCTTTCCGCATTTGCCAGTTAAATGTGACAAAAATGGAAAAGGGCGAAAAAAATCGATCTTCGGGTACCTAGGTAAATGACCACGTGAAATTACCTGTCATTAACGAAGAATACGGTTGCGGACGAGGAAAAAACGGACCGGATCTGTTGAAGAGCGCGAGTTCTGATTGGTTTTTAAATTGATGGTAGCTCCCTACCTGTAATGAGTCGAAGGCGTGGCCCTACATCATTTACACCGCACAGTCCGGAGTCCGGGACGGCTGACCGGACTGTGCCCACATTCACATACCAATCTGCGTTACTGTTAAGTTCGTCGTTTTTCGTATTTAATCGCTTCTCAATATACCAGTTGGAAGCCATTAGAAGACCATTAAACAACGTTGGGTCTATTGTTCGGGCTCCTCTCTTCCATTTCTTTTCGCTTGCTATTTCCTTTTTCTACACGTGACAACCACAAGCAGTCTCGTTCGGCTGTTTGTTTGTTTTTTTGGTACAGGATAAATGTCGTTGCTGTTAGTTGCCTTTAATCTCTTGGAAGTAGATCAATTTTCAGATGGACGTTCGCATGAACCCTTAACATTCCATTCGAACGAAACTGGTTTGTGTCTTCAAGAGGAATCTCCGAAAACCACTAAACGCTTAAAGGTCCTTAACACCAAACTGGATACACATTTATAATGGCCTCTCTCGTCTCGGTATTCGTTTTTTTTTTAAATCAAATTATATTATGATTTATGGAAACCGTGCGAGATTTCGTTGTGTACTCGTTAACATTATTTGTTTATTGTTAAGTGTATTTGTTTAACAATTAAACGTGGTGATATGTTTTCCTGAAAAAGAAGGACGAACAACGAAAAGTAAAACTGAAATCCTAAAAATCCGCACGCTATTCCTTCATTAAAATACGTATTCTATCCAGAAATAATGAACCGTCGCATTCTTTTTATTATTTAGTTTTTCCCATTCCGGGCCATTTATTAATAATTCGTTTATTTTACGTTTAATACAAATTGCTCCTGTTATTTGAAAAGCACGAATCTAGCAATTCACATGGTCTAAGTTTATTGTATTATACATTTTTTTCTTCAGCAAGCAATTCTGCAACAAATAAAACTTACGAGAAAGGCATTGACAGGAAGCAGAAATTGTGCACGGAATCAAATTTGATCAAATACAATTGTCGATCAAGCTTACTTTCCATTTAATCGATTTTTAATTAGGCCAATTCCTCTAATTGCCGTTGCTTCCTTTAAAAAGAAAATTATTAGATAATAAACAAAAAGCTTTTTCCTATTCCATTCGAATATTGCGATAGGATGCCGATCAGAACAAAATTCTTCTTGAAGTATGTTGCCTAAGCTGCAATTCTTGCATAGTTTTCGTTTGGAATTAAATTAATGGGAAGTTGGTAGAGAAGAATTGCGTATAAAAAGAAATCATAAGAAAGGCAATTGCGAGTAAAATGAAGTAGACGCGGAGTCGTGTAGCAAAATTCCTTTTTTTGCCAATACGTTTATAAGCTTTTCTTTCATTTGATTTCATTTCATGTCTACTACTGCTAGCATAAGAAAACGTACACACACACATTCATTCGAGAATAATAAATAAACGTACGCAAAGAAACGAACTAATTAACGATTTCCAGAATCAAGTATAACTGGTAGCACATAACGTAATAACGTGGACATTTTTCAACCGGCTACTTGTTACTTCATTAGCAAGGGAAACGGCGCGGCGTTAAGCCCCGATGCAAAAGGATACAACAAACGCCGTCGAGGTAAAAACGACAAGGAATAATGGTCGTCCGACTGTTGCGGACTCGTTTTATATTTTTACCTTTTAATTCTCTCTCGTTCGCATTGTACGTATCTCGCTATTTTTATTTAAAAAAAAAACGAACTCTTTCTCTTCCAACATACAGCTTCTTCTACAGTTTCTTATCCTTCAACTTCTTCTCCAGAATAATAAAAAAAAGCTTGGTATTACGGTCTTTTCTACCATTAATTAATCGTTCTTGTTCTCGCCAAACAAGCAAAGCGGTCACTTTATATTCTTCACTTCAATTATTATGCGTTTCGTTTTCTGCTTCACATACCTCTTCCCTTATAAAATGCTATGCATAAGATCGTCTCGAGCGAAATTGGTGGAATTGTTCGTGACGTTTTAGAACGTAAATCAAAATCTGTCAATTCCGTTCGATTTTGTCTTTCCTTTCATCTTCGCAAAGGAAACCACTTTTACCCAGTTGCGTAAACGGTGACCACTAAATGACAAGGAGAAAGTTTCTGCCTTACAAGAAATAAATAATATATCCATCTGGCATTTAAATAATAGAAAGGAAATTTGCATAATACCGAGCCGTTCTTCGCTTGTCATAATTTGCATTGTTCGGATTCCTACTGGTCGGTTTCGAATTGTCATGGAATAATTTTTGCGTAACGTAGGTCCTATTCGATACGCCCTCGAAATTTGGCTTTTATTCGCACTATCTGCTCGTTTTTGTGCAATTTTCCTCCGCATTTAGGTCAACATGTGTATATCGGAGAGTGGAAGAGGAAGAAAAGTCAAGAGGACTAAAGTTGTGGCCATAAATCTTTGCGGTGAGTGGACGACAACGGGAAAAATAAAAGGGAAAAAGTTACAACTTCCCTCTTCTTATAAACAATAGATCTATATGTACGTTTATAAAGAAGTTTTGATCATACTCGAACAACTAGTTCCAATGTGCGGCCGCAAGAATCGACGAAAGTTCGATGGAAATGGGTCGGCCGAGATTTTTTCGAAAAACATCATAAAGTAGCAATAAAAGAAGAAGAAGACGAATAAAAGAAGTAATCGTTTAAATAAAGCATTGAAGTTCGTAATCGACAAACTATTTGGTTTTACGCGAGTACGTTATTATTATATTATACCTTCGTATGGAGAGACCGAGAATAGTTTTGTTTCCCAAGGCAACAGTCTCCTTAATCTCCGATCTCGTCTCGACAGAATGCCCTAATCAGAGTTGCAACATCGCGCAATAACCGCTCTCAACGTTCGCTTAATGGATTTATAATCCTCCCGGACCCGAAGTAAAGTCTTGGAGCTGCCGGGCACGGCCGCGTTAGGGAGCGCGGCCGAAGAAAGATGATTCCGGCGAAGACGCAGACGCATAAAGATGCCACAATAATTTATCAGCGCGGCGAAGACGACGACGCCACTCTCACATCATCAACTTGTTATTTCGGTTATAATTACGTTAAATTGAACTTTAAATTGATTAACATCCATTATTATATTTCGCGAACGGCGATTTATATCATCCACTCGTCATTCGTTTCTTTTAGCGCTCCTCCAAGTGTAAATAATTAATTTATTTCGCGTTCCGTTTCGTTTTTCCTTTCCTTTTTAATGACTAATTAAAAGTAGTTAGCAAAGGGATTTAGATGGAGCGGGCGAAAGAAGGACGGAGAACGCGAAACGTTTTGTTTGATAATTTTCCACCAGATGGAAATTTACTTTAATCTACCACAATCATAAATTTCATTTGTTACGGTCGAGTGGTGGCTTTTAATACACGAAACACCGACATAATTTATAGAAAAAAAGTAAGCAAGAAAAAAGGGAAGAAAGAAATAGGGTAGAAACAACTTAATAAGAATTTTCACTACGTTTAAATTAACACTACATGCATGTCGCACAAGAAAGAAGTGCCGTAAAGAAATGGATTTTTCGTTCCGATTAAAAGTAAAACGCGGGGGAAACTTTGACTTTTAATTAATACTAAAAAAACACACACTTGGTGCGTTTTCCGGTGTCTCTTTCTGCCTTTTTTTTGTCTATTTGTCGTCTTCTGCAATCTCGCGTTCATGAAGAAGGAAGAATCGTCGCACAAAAGAGAATCGAAAACAATCTAGGACAAGAATCGACTGATTTCCAAATTGAGTTTTTTGCAATTAGTGCAAAAATGCAAAAGTAGATAAGGGGGACCCTTCTCTAGATAGGCAAACCTTGAGGCAAAACAGTCTCAAAAATTAATGAATCTCAATGAAAAATTCACATTTTAAGTGATCTTCAATGTTTATTTCCATAATAAATCAATTACGGAGCAATGTTTACTGAAGATTGGTGCAGATATTTCTCAAAATCCACGAAAACAATTACGAGGTAGGACACAAAACTAAAATTCATCCAAAATTGCGAATTTTTGGCGTATGAACTAGTCAAATATTGTATATATATCTTCTTCATAAACTTATTCTCCTTCCTTTCCATTTCAATCGCCACGATTCCGTTTATATTTATCTATCGCTTTCCCGCCTAGTCCACGGGCTTAAGTAGGCAAAAGGGGCGGAAAAGCAATCAAATAAATGTACAATTGTAGTAAGGGGATGAATGTTAAAGTCACAATCGTCGAAATAATAAATTACGCAAAGAAGTAAACTGGTGGAAAGGAAAACGAAAATGGCTGGTGGATGATGATGATGATGATGTCAGTGTCAAAATTTCACTTTTATTTTCCCTCCTTCCAAACGTTATTATCATTGTATTATCGCACCAAGATTAATTAATGCAAATTAGATGCATTAATTAATATTATTCCTCGCACGGCGCAATTAATCATGAATTTTTGTTCTTGCGATTACTTTATTCCCCTCGTTGACGATGTTTCCTTCTATTTTCTTTTTGTAATAATTAAAAGCGATCTATTTTCCTTTAGTGCATTCAGTAACCTTGGAGGAATCAATTCAATTTTCTTCATCGAAATTAATGCTAATAAAAGTTTTTGTTTTTGCTGTTGTACGTAATGAAATTTTAATTAACGTTCATTAAAGCTGAGCCGCAATGAGAAGCAGATTGAGTTAATTGAATATGAAAATTTTTTAAATCCACATACACGCATACGTGGTCGTTTTTTAATGCAATTTTTATCTGCAATAATTAAACCAAAAAAAAAACAAGAAGAATAACACACTCTCATGGGAAATGCAACTGACTTATATTTCAAGCGAGCAACATTCTTGCAGACTCACATTTTTCCATAACGGCAATAATAATTGAAAATGATTTCTATTGTAAACTTAATGAAATCGGATTAAATTAAGAGATTATTAACGTTGCCATTGCGTCAAAGAAATAGATTACTTCTGGCGTAGGGATTATTTAAATGCGAAATAAAACGGCAAACAACTACTAAGTCTAATATACCGCTTAGAAATTTTAATAGGAAATAATGAAAGAGATGCAATAGCGATGGTGGCGGTAATATAACGATGGTTTCTTTTTTGAAACAGGTAGGATGAAAAGAATGGAAGGAACGCATGCGTTTTGATCGTGAACCTTCCGGTTCTTCGGGCATGAAAAGAGTAAACGAACAGGAAGGAATAATTGATGGAACTCCATAGTTCAAGATAGAAGAACAACGCTTATACGTTAGCTCCTCGAGATATACGTTTATACACAACATATCGACTGAAATGTTAGATCTGTATAATTCATGGCGAACTTTTTGATAGACTGACAATGGAATAAAAGATTACCCAACAACGATTTCCATTTTTATTATCCCTCACACTCTCGCGCCTTCTCATAAATATCGAATCGCAAAAAAGAACCGCAACACAAGCAATATTAATAAACGCCATTCGATTAAATGATTGCAATCCAAACGAAAATATGCGACGATAATTAATACAATTTACTCGAACGGCCCATAAATGTACAAACAGGAATCCGTTTGCGGTACATTGCAGTCGTTATCAAACGTAAACACGACATTCGCTCTTTTTCTAATGCGCGAATTAATTGCAATTAAATTCGTACGAGCCTCGTTAAGCCTATGCTAATGAGGAATGAACGTCAGACATTCAATTCTACCTCGCATCCGTTTATCTCCATCTGCCGCTATCTTTATGGCGCTTTAATTAGCCATCGCAAATTGTTTCATCATCCATCCACCTCCATCAAATGTTTACCTCGTCGATAACGCACTTTCTTACCAAAAAAAGGAGTAACGCGCAAGTAATAATAGCAGCGATGTTTACTCGTTAAGAAAACTCTTTAAGCATAAATCATAAATTAAAATAGAGAGAGAACTCTGCCTACGCGTACGTGTATTTTATTTAAATAACCCATGCACACACACACACGCACGTGGTGTGGCACCGAAAAATCCGGCGTTTGTTTGAAGTGGAGGAAGACGAAGATGAAGAAGAGGATCCGTTATCGGCGCGTAATCTGAACGGGAGGAAAAGAGACGCGAGAAAGAATCGCGGGGGCGCGGGCGGCGGCGGCGGGGACACGAAGAGTTTCGCTACGGCGTATATAGTAGATAGTACTCTCTGTGGCCGACCCCGGGTAGGATGACAAATACCCTTCAATCCGTCACTGCCAGGCCGCGGCCCGCTCGGAATTGAATGCGAGATGCAGAGACTCGGAGAGAAAAGCTTTGTAATATCGGCCGCGTTCAGACTGTGAGCGCGCCGCGTCGCCGGTCGTCGCCGCACGGTCACGTTCTGACGGCGATACCCCAAAGGAGTGGCGTTTTCGACGGCGGCGGCGGCAACGGGGGAGCAGGATGGCGAGAGCCGACGTGGAAGAAGAAGAAGAAGTAGCGGTAGTAGCAGTGAAGAGTGGGGGGGGGGGGGGCGAACTCTATAGGAAATTACATAAACGCGGTAGAGACAAATACAAATGTCCTCTTTGTAGTGGAGTTTCGGGGCATCCGCCGCCGCCGCCGCCACCGCCGCCGCCATCACCAGAAGCGTTCATCAGTAGGTGCCATTGCTCTTGAACTGACGGAATCCGCGAACATTCATTACCCATTCAGTAACCAATGGAACAGATGATTACCAACGTCTCGGACTCGCTGCTAGACAAATGAAGATTGATCGATTCGAATAATTACCAATTTTGACCGAGCTTTCTATTGAAATCCTGCTGGCGTCGGTTATGGGGAAGAGGGAAAGTGAGAGAGGCGACGGGACGGAGAACACGCTGATTTCAATTCCAGATAGAAAGCATAACAAACATGATTACGGTGCCATACCGCAGAAACCAATTTCGAATTACACGTATCTAATTTACGAATTGAATTTCAGATAAGAAATCCGTCCGTGCGTATGTAAATGCGGTTTCATTTTTGTTTTACTTCGTTTTTTTTTTAAGTAACCATCGAGAGTTTTCAGTGGAATTATATGGGATTAAGACGTCAACTAATCAGAATCATCGAAAATTCAAATAAGCCCAGCTTGTCCTATCAATCTTAGTCCGGATTATAGGAATTTCATATCGTTGGCATTTCCTCGGGCCACAAAGGAAAGCGTAATGCAAGAACGAGCAATAAAAAATCGTCGCAGCGGGCGGTTCGCTCTTTTTCCTTTCCGTGTGCTGGTAACGGCAATTTGTTAAACGACTAATTCACAAGTTAATTAAATCCGAATTTCAAGACAAATTTCGCGCCACGAATTTCGAGTTTCCCTCTATGCCGTCTCGTTTCATTGTTCGTGTGAAAATATCGCTTTAGAATGGGTCCCAAAGAATAAATCTAACAGCGATCAGATAATTTGATTAATGTGCGAATCGGCGATGTTTATTTTCACGAAATTCTTCATCGTCATTCGCCCATTTGTAACAGCATTGTGTGCAATGATTTCCGCTTAAGGAAAAGCGATTGTTATTAGAGAGATTTAATAAATTGATATTTCGCTATGGCAGAGACACGAGCAACAAAAAAATCGCACGAAAAATTTTTCATTTAATTCCGTTAAACGCGCAAAGATGACGACGACGACGACGTAGACGAATCTTCCCGGAATTCCTCGCCGAAATTTATGGAATAAAAACAGTGTTAAATGATCCCCTGGCAAAAAATGGAATAAAACCAGCGATCATTGTTCCTACACGTTCCGTTCTTCGCGGAATCTCCAAGTTTATGCGTATATACGGGGCGGCGGCATAAATGGGGAGCCGGCAAGATGGAGCGCGGGAGGAAGGCCCGGCCTCGAATATAATTTTCCTTTATCCCCGATCCTTTCTCTCCTTCACGTATGTATAAAAATATATATATATGCGTTCATATGGATGGCTTTTCCATCTAGCCCGTATGTTAAATGAAGCAAACGGAATGAGCTGCGCGCTTATCCATCTTCGGCGGCGGCGCCCCCACCGAGTTCCAGAAAACACCGCCGAGAAACGCACTTAATCAAAGCGCCGTGCCGCCTCAAAACAAATGCGATTTTTCTCTCGTCTTTTCTATACATATATATATATATACAAAAGGATTTCTTCTTGTTCTTTTCGCTCCTTCTTTTTCGCCTTCGCTTTCTCGTTGGTTGAATGATGGAAACTTGGAGGCTGCTGCTGCTGCTTGCTACCACCACAGTTGTAATAACACGGTTATAGAACTGAAACGCAACACACAAGAAGAAACTGCCACGCCGACGTTATTTTGCCACTTAATGCTCTAACTGCGAAGCCGCACTTAATGCTCGATGCCGATTTATCATCGGTCTCTTCTTCTGCGTTCATTATTAAAAACCGAACGCAGGCACCAAAAGCTTAACATTAAGAATATAGCAAATGTTGTGTCTTTCAAAAGAAGTCCAACAATAATGTCCCAACCATCCTTATATGCTGCTCCCTGCCATATAAGTGTCCGAAATTCCGGCCACATAAGCCTTTCCCTTTGTTTATTTCTTATTAGGATGTTGAATAAGTTCTCGCTGTTTTCCAACAAACCAGACTTACCTCTTTGAAATTCACCAGGTTTTGATTTACTGACGTGTAAACAAGTTCTTTTTCATGGTGTTAATCATGTCGAATTTTGTAGCAAAAATGAGTATTTGCGGCGAATTTTATTGCACTAATTTATTTAAAAAAAGCTGCAGCTGAAGCACACTGAATTCTTGTTGAGTCTTTGGACGACCATACTCTGTCGAAAGCATGCTGAGAGTGATTCAAGCGCTTCAAAAATAAAGTTTTTGACATTGAAGTTCAGTTTGAAGGCGAAGAATGACGACTCATGTCAAACGCAAGCTAAACTTCATGAATCATTAGGAGTTTGCACACAAGTTTGCAAACGTTTCAAAATAAAAACCGAAACGTTCAAATGCACAAACAAACTACTCGTACATTTATGCTCTTCTTCTTGCTGTTATTGTTGTTGTTGGCCTCATATTTGGAGTTGCAACATTTTTCCAGTGGCCCCCGAGGACAAACGTCTCTTCTACGTGACGCGGCGTCTTTAATCGCCCGTTTAATATTTCGTGCTCTTATTCGTGCGTTTTCTCATTTTTTTTTCCTGCATTGCGAAATCAAGACCAAAAAAAAATAAATCGACACGATAAGTGCCATCGACCACGAGAACAATCTTAAGACGGAATAATACGAACATAATTTTTTAATAAAGCGACTATCGATTAATTTTAATCGCTCAAACTTTTCGCCATTAAGTCGTTTTGCATTAAACTCGCCAATTGCGCATAGTGGATGATAATGAATTGAATATTCATCGGCGATACCGAAGGCGATGACGGTACGTTTATGAGATCGAACGAGAGATTGATCTTTTAGATAACGATGCGATTATTGGACAAACGAAGACGCCGCGACAACAAAGATGTGCCGTGCAAAGAAGAAAATGGTGCTTAATGATGTTGACGAAAGTGGCCTTCGCAGCGAAATTGTCAGGTTCGAAATGGAAGAGCGAACGCGAAAAGAGAGAAAAATGGCCCATTAATACGAGAACGGCGTTGAACGGTCGCATCACTTTTTTCCCCTTGCATTACATTTTAAACCGTTTTAGTAATTTCCATGAAATTACATACATCAGCGGAGAGAACGGCCGAGTGTGAGCGAGTCGGCCGTTGTGGCCAGGTTTTCTTTAAAATGCGAAGAAAGAAAAAACGCCTCCATGCGTAAACTACCATCTTCGTTGATTATGATTGCATGCGAACCGTTATTTGGTCCAGACGATTTTTCTTTACTTTGCACGTGCTAATTTTAAGGCGTCGATTTGCAATAATGCAATCCGAGCGAGAACGCGGCCATAATGGCAAATGCGATTTCAAATTTCGCGTGCAATAATTAATTAAATTAATAGAATGTTAATTAATAACGATAGAATTCAATTGCGCGTGACGGCGAGGAAAAATTAATGAAATCAATAATTAAAACGATTATTTTTACTTGTTGCCGTAATGGCAAAATATTTAATTTCAATTGTGTTGATATTAAATTGTTTATCGATGGCAATTACAATATCATCGTTCTAATTGGATTTGGCGCAAAAACGTTGATGCAACTAATATTAGCAGTTTGTCGGTGATAATTGTTTTGATTATTGAATGAAAGAAACTAATTTTTGGGGGTCACATTTAAGGTGGATAAAAATGAGGACTTATTTAGACGTGTGATGTGGTCTCATATAGCAGCAGCCAGTGGTAGCCCAGTAGTAGTGTATAATAGTGGCAGTAGCAGTAGTAGCAATAGTGTATTA
The DNA here is from genome assembly GCA_963695495.1 of Hololepta plana. NCBI lineage: Eukaryota > Metazoa > Arthropoda > Insecta > Coleoptera > Histeridae > Hololepta > Hololepta plana. Next base: position 1,167,468 of record OY968834.1, on the reverse strand, counting down.
AGTGTTATAAATGAAACTCGTTTAACATTATAATTTATTTTAATAGCTCGTAATAAATATTAAAACGGTTACTCGTAATAGTAATAATATTATTATTATTTCCATTAAAAAAATTGACATAAAAGCACGTCGAAACGGAGAGATCCGGATGCATTTCTAACGATTGGGAACGATTCTTATTAAATCAACAAAAGGAAAACGATTTTATTAAAAATTAATAATTGTTATTTGACCCGGTAATTTATTCCAGAGTCCCTCACTCTCGCTCTCTGTATTTACATTTCTTTTTAATGGCTTCCAATTTAATACCTTACGACTATAATATTTTATTTCGAGAGGCGAATAAATGGATTTCGTTTTTAATGTTCGTCATCGTTCGAATCAATTCCTTCGGCGACTCGCGCCACTTCATCGCATTATTCAAAATTCCCTAATCAATACGCATTCCCTCATTATTTTTCCCGTATTCCATTCTCGTTTCCATTACATAATATCTTTCGTTCGTGTGTACGACTCTCCCTCTTATTCTTCCGATTCGTGATAATGTTATACATGTTTTTGTGGCCTCGTTCGGACTTTGGCTTTCGGGGCTTAATAAGCGACGGGTATACTATTAAAATCCCATCACGGTCCGACCGCCATTAGTACGAATAAACCAAGTCCACTCATTGGGGAGAGAAAGAGTATGAGCGAGGCACACGAACTAGTCGTATATGTGTGTGGGACTTTAATGTCTAATGATATTAAACCACTTATGGCCGAATGAGAAAATAATAGGTGTTGTTCTTTCTTTATTATTTATTTCGCTCTCTCCTTCTCTCACTCCTTCGTACGTTTCTATTTTCTCCATTTCGTTACCTCGCGAGTTTCATATTTATCATGGAAATAATTTATTTGACGAGAAAAATGTACAACGTCTAATAAAAGAAGTCGTTGCCAGAACTAACGCGAATACAAGCTCGAATTAATTCGAAATAATCATCGTCCTCGTCATGAGCATCATCATCATCAGCGCGCTTTATATTTGTCTGGAGGAATCCTAAATAAGACAACGAAAAAAGTGAATTACAAACCTTGTAGCAGGAAGAGCGAGTCGTAACTGAAACCGAACTGCGTATAAATTTGATGATAATATGAAATGAATTCGAGGGCAGCGCTAAAAGTCGATTTTCATCATGAATAATTTAAGTGCTCAAGTTTCTGTATCTTAATTATAGAAGGCGAATTTCCACTTTAGATATTCATTACACGTTCGTTAAACCCGGTTGATGATTACGTTTTGCGTTCGCCAGTGCAAAAACGCATCAATCATCTTTCTTCATGCGGCCCCCGGTTTTAATACAAACACACACACACACACACACACACACAGGGTAAGAGAGAGAGAGAGAGAGCGAGAGAGAAGACATTGGAGTCAGCTGTATACGTTTATTAATTAACGCCATACTTCTATACAATAATAATGGTGGCTGTATAGCGAAATGAGCGAGAGACGCCGAGATTGAAAGTGTTTGTTGCGCGAGCGAAGGAAAAAAGTGTGCGGATTTTGCCTTGTTTCTGTTTGACTGCCATCGGTAATTAAAAGAACCGAACTTGGCAAGGCGTCAAACGATTAATAATCGCGTTGTTTCTATTATTTATAATGCCCTGTCTAATATTTGTAGCGGTACATTGTTAACGACGGTATAAAAGCAAAAGTAATAATGGTATTAATAAAAAGGAGAGTTGGAAGGAAAAAAGTTGCGGAGGAATATGAAAGAGTTCCTTCTGCGCGCTTCTATACGTTTCTTACTCGCTTATTCTTATTATTAAACTATTCAATTAATTTTAATAAATATATAAGAGACTCGAAGTAAGAAACTATTCCAACATGGAAGGATGCAATTATATTTCGCAGCTGCTGGTGCACTAATAGCAGCAGTAGGTACGGTTGGTATCGCGGATTTGTTTTGGAGTAATTGAAAAAAGCTGCTTTATTTTCGTTTACGGATAGAAAAAGAGTGCGCTTTCCATTTCTCCATTGCGAACGTCGGTAAAGGATGTTTAGTGAAATTTTCATCTGAGAGAAGACCGCAAAACGAAAGTTTTTCACTCCTTTTTGCGACCCCCTCGATCTCATTAATCAAGTCCTTTACACAAACACACACACACACACACACACACGCATACACATATACACGTAGCAACAATAAAAAGAGGAAGAAGAAAGGAGATAAAGAGGAGACTAAAACGGCACACATACACACCAAAAGGGGCAAAAGAAGAATGCCGCAAGAAGTGGAAGAGAGAGACGAGGAATAGATAAAGAGTGTGTTTTTATTAATTGCCATTCCGGTTGAACACTAAGAAAAACACGGGGACTTTATAGACGAAACACGGCAAAAGCACAAACATACTTAGTTTGAAGGCTTAATGCAATCTACATCATCATTAATCTACATAAATTCTCTTGTACCTCGTGTACCACACTCGAGAGTACTTTTATACGTTTCGTGTACGATTTAAAATGAAGATGTAGACACGGAGACAAATGAAAAATGACAATGGGAAATAAGACAATAAATTAAGCGAGAGATTGATGCAGACGGTAACGCGGTATGGACCGGGACTAATTCAAGAATTGCCTCCGAAGATGATCGTTTCCTTTGTACTCTTCTCCATCGTTTTGTTCTGCGGAGGGCACGGGAAAGAAAAAGGGTTCGTTTTATATCGGTTTTATTACAACTTGGACTGGTGCTTGAGGAGGTAGATCTTAGGAATTGCTCTCGAACGGAAATTCTTGTGGTTCCAACCACGCACATACGAAATAGAATGACCGAGAGAGAGAGAGAGAGAGAGAGAGTGAAGGACTTTAATTTAAATTAATAAGCTGAAGGATATAAAATGCCGATGATGGAGAAGGTAAAAGTAAATTTCTTTGATACACAGTTATCGTCTAAATTTAGAATCTTGTGTTATGTCTTCATTCCGTCCGACAAAAACACACGCAGGTTTTCGAGTCCGTTTCCAGCAGTTTATCACTTACTTGTTCTCGTCTGACGTCCGATTAATATCGTGGCATGCCCAGCCTTGAATCGACCAGTGTTGATTTCTAGAGAAAATCAATCTTGTATTTCCAGGTTCGGTGTAATCATTTTTTAAATTACCAGATACACACACACACACACACACACACACAGTTTTATAAGATGCAACAAACGAATGGGATCCTTTTTCTCGATCAACATCTAACAAACGTCTTATTTCTCTTTTCTTTGTCATCTATAATCCCGCTGCATACGATTTAATAAAAACGTAATTTATGCAGTCGTTGGATTAAAGGATCGGTGAAAGCAAAGGTTTCGTTCGATTGAATTTAAAGTTTCGAACGATTGAGTTTTTAACTAGTTTTAAGAAAATTCTGTTTGAAAGAAAGAGTGATATTCCTCGAGGTTAATTTGTAAAAAGAGAAAATCAATTACGAAATAATGAAGATGTTGCCACAAATAGGCATTAATCACTTGGAAAAGTAATCTCTCGGAGAGCGTGATTAAATCAAATTGCATACTGTGTTAGAAGCTACGAAAAAAAAATTAATTCGGACGTGGAGATTGCCATTAGGAATTAGTCGACTGATTTGATACATCAATAACCATTAATTAACGACAAACGGCGGTTATTCTACGTACCCAAATAAAAACTCTAATCAGAATATTTCATTTTGATTCATCGACAACAATAAAATCCAAGTACAAATGAGTACATGACATGTTTATTACGGCGAACTAATTATTACATGTTTGTTGTTTTTAGGATTTTTTGCTCTCGTGTGCGTGGAAAAAAGGTACGAAAAGACATAAGAAAAAGTTTAATAGTTACAAATCTGCTGAAAATAATTTACTAAGAATTGTGAAATTGATGGTAAAGGAAAACGCGCAAAAAGAAACGATGATGATGATGATGATGGAGGATACACAAAACAAATAATCGCGAAAAAAGTGAGGTAGTTATATTTACTCTAAAGTGTCAGAACAGGTGTAAGTTTATTATAAATTAGATTTGTAGAAATTTAACGAAACACGTTACCATTTCTTTTTCCAAGTTTCCACACTTTATTTCTCGTTTCGGCCCCGCTTTTCTTTTTCTCCTAATCTAGTGGTATTACATTTTTCTTCTTTCGTCTACGAAAGAAATGTAATTTTTTTATGGACGATTAAATAAGGTCGCTGTTTCGTTATTGTCCTTATTCCCATTGTGCTGCTGTATAAACAGAGAGAGAGAGAGAGAGATTTTCGTTTTGTAATTGCAAAGGTTTCGAAACCGTTCCGTATGGAAGATGCTGGATGTTGTTGTACTCTCGTGTGACGTTGCTGCCGGTTTTGAAATACCTGAGCACATGTTATCCTCTGATTTATGCTCGAATATTTTTAACCAGACCAGAGCGACATTTTAAAATAATACACATGCCACCAACGAAATTTTTGTAATCATAAATATAATAATGCATATTAATGAGCGGTCGTTTGTCATCTTCCACATGGTAAATACGGTTTGTATGTGGCTATGGTACGTAGGTATGACGATGATCTAACAACAAACTAAATGATAAAATACAACTCCACGATTGGATTGATGAATTTGGCGAAATTCCGCTGGGAAGGTTATCGAAATAATAAAAATAATTGCGTTTTAATAATAAAACTTCTTCCCATGCGATACTGGATGGTACCAGCTGGTACGTACCCGAAAATTATAAACCAACAAACTTCGAGGAAGAATGTTTTCAACATTTTATCTAAACAATTTTGTCCGAAAAGCATTTCTCCTTCGACTAAGAGAAAAGAAAAATATTTAACGCATGCTATCTAACCCATTTAGACAACCATATTAATTGCTACGTCCCTTTTTATATAAACACCATTAAGGTTTCGGTCACGAAGAGATTATGACGATGTCGACGACGACGACGACGACGACAACAACAGCGGAGGATGATGATGGAGACGTTAGAATTTGAGTGCGTTGATAAACGGTTGCACGAAATCCTTCAAGGTTTAACCTAATTATTGCTTCAAATTCGAGACGAGAAACAAAGTTGTGAATAAGGAGCGTTTTAATTGAACCTGATAAATAAGTAATGCAAACGATTAAAATTAATTTCCACTTTTGCTATTTCGCATTAAAAAAAGCGATTTGCACAACAATTCAGTAATTATATCGATAATTACTTCGAATATTAAACGACATTGATCGCGTACACGGTGTTGTGCGAAATTTCGCCGGCTCAATTATAAGCCGATAATGTTGTTAACGTACCGCTATTTCCCTTATTTTTTTTTCGCGAGTTTTGAACTTAATTCGTACGCGACACGATATTGTGCCTTGGCAACAATCACTTCTCCTAATCAAACGCCTAAGTAATTACAATGACGAAGGAAATGTGAAGAAGTGGACGTGAAATTCGAAATCGTGAATCGCAAAGCGAGCTGCATTGTTCGAACGCACTTGTAGAAAATGAAAAATCGTCGTGAGATAATAGGCTAAAGCGTTACTTTCGTATAAATTACCCAACTTTTTCTCATTTCCAATTCCTTTTAACATCGCAGTCATAATCTAACCGGCGCGATTAAAACAATGAGAAATGAAGTGCATAATTTTTTGTTTATTGCGAGCCGCCCACAAGTTTCACGCTCATTAAAACGCACAAAATGAGATTAACAACGAGCAGAAATAATCTATAAAATTGAAATCGTTTTGATTCGAATCTTAACGATTTTTTGTTTCGTGTTAGGCCGATTAATTTGCAGTTAGTTTTCGAGTTCTCTAATAAAGTCTCCTCCTTTTAACTTAGCCACAATTGGGAAGCAATTAATTGAATAACTATCTATTTTTAGCTAATAAATAGATAATCGAGTACATTTTAATGATCGTAAAAAAGCGCACACTAACTTGTGGCGTTCGTTAATAATACTTAATTATAGCCTGCGTATAAGTCAAGGTTCGGCCAAGTTACATGTACTTGGATTATTTTTGTTAGCTAATCATATCCAAAACATAGTATTACCCAATTATTTTGCACAATTATTATGTAACGTAAGGACGTGTAACCTTCGTTGAATGGAAGTCCAAACAATTTTTTAATCGATTGCGCGAAATGTAATAAAACTGGCGGAAGATCGAATGAAAACGGGTATTTGAAAAAGGTTTAGAGTGCGTTTGTACGACGATGATGATGATCAAGAAAGAAAGCTGCGGAATTATAAATGGAGCGGTGTCCCAACAAACGCAAGATAAATGTCCGTCAAATGAGAAAATGCGAACGAAATGAATGGGTAATGAATAGGAAACGGTTTAAACTGCGGAGGAACGCTTTATATTCGCTCACCGCTCCTACAACTGTCGACGACGAGCGCGATGGAGGAGGCGAAATAGACGATGCGTTCGCTCCTTCTTTCATCCGGTACTTTTGCCTTCGATCTCTCGCTCTCGCCACTTTGTTCCGCTTCGTCTCTATCTAATTCAATTCAACAACAGTAACAAACGAACGGCAGATGAATGAGTGATAAGTGGAAACGTAATTATATTTTATTGTTTCGCCCAAAACGCCGCATCGGCTTTAAATAAAAGGGGACCGTTTAATCATAGAAACGCATACTTTTAATGCAATAAAAGCCCCATTTGTTATTAAATTATCGTTCGCGCTCCTTCTAACCTTCCTTCTCTCTCTTCCGTCGCCGTTTCGACACTCTCGTTCGCCCATTTCGCACGATTCTCACCTTTTGAATGATACTAATACAACATCAAAATGCGAAACAATGCTTAGAAGTTTCTGTCTCTCTCCTTTCTCGTCTCCTCTCGCGCGACTCATCTTTTATTAAAAGGAAATACGTTTGCAATAACGTGATGTTTGGAGTACGAGACGGCGGAATTATTATTATTGAAGCGTCGGACTTTTGCTGCTCTCCATTTTTGCTAAACGGATTAATGGTACGTGTCGTAAATTTAAATGCAGAAAACGATTACGAGTTTTCTTTTAAAGATTCGAAGCACGCGTCGAAGGGACTTTCTGTTTTATGTAGATACAATTTCATATAAGAATTTCCATAAAGTAAGAAATAAGGCACGAGGAGGCAGCAAGACGAAAGGAATCAATTGCCACGACCAGACCTAGAATTCTTGGCATTGCGGGCGAATAAAAGGTAATTTTTTTTAAATAATGATAATTCAACGGGGGCGTAGGTTAACTCGCGCGAAAATGAAAAATGCCACCTACAGCGTCGTATTCCACTTTCCCTCCTCCCCGGGGGTATTACATTCGGAGCCATTATAACAATTATATTTCGCCATAATCCCCATTGCTTTTTCGGTCACCGTTTTCCTGGACGATGACTAAGTGGACTTACTTGTTCGTCGGACGAAGAAAAATGATGATACCACATTGAGGAGTTCCCCAGGTCTCCGAGCAATCCCTCCGTCTCGGCTCGACGGTGGTATCCATGAAAATTTTGCTTTCTTCTTCGCTGCTCTCTAACATTTATGTCTCTCTCTCTCTCTCTCTCTCCGTCTGAGCGTGTACGTTTTCCTTCTTTTCGCCTCCTCTCTTTACTCTCGGTAGATTTCCGAACTTAAATAGAATACGAATGCGTCTTACATTTCTTGTCAGTTTCATATTAATCAAAACTTTTTCTTCACTTCCTTCTTCTTCGTCGTCTCGTACCATCTTTCCCATTTTCTTTTCGTTTTTTCTTCCGATGCTTTTCTCTCGCCAAAGTTATCCAATGTTTTCTTTTCTTCCTCGCCTACCCTCCGTTCTCTCCTCCTTTTTTTTTAAATAGTCACGGGATCGTAATGTATAAATAACAAATAACAAGGCGATGGGAAAATAATTTTTTTTCATCTTCTCCTTTCTTTTTGCTTCGGGTTTTCATTTATTTTCTCTTTTCGCTCGTCTTCCTTTCTCTCTGGATGTATTTTATAAATGATCTATCCCCATTGAAAAATAACCGGCAGAAGAAGTAGTAACGTTGAAAAAAGAAAAAAATCGGTAGAGGGTTAAATAAAAATAAGATGTCGAAAAGAAAGGAAAGGAAATTAATTGCCCTCATTTGGAATTCATTTAAGTAAATGAACTTCTTTTTTTCCTCCGCTTTCTACTTCTCGTCCCTTTCCACTCTGCCTCCACTCCGCCCTTCATCTTCATATTATCATTACTACCATTGCCATTACCAACTTATAGCTTAGAGAATCAATCTTTGTTCTATCGCCCTGATTACACGTTACCATTACGAATGGTATATCGAATCGAATGGATTATCATAAGTTCCTTATCTAACACAATTAAAATGCGTTTAAAGCGTAAACGACGAGAGGAACGCGTACACGATATTATAAAAGAAAGCCCAGAAATAATTTATTAGTACTCATCAGTAGCGAACGGGCACAAAAGGTGTGGTTGTAAATAATGTTCACACTCAATATTTTGGCTCTCGTCCACTTAACAAACGCAAGAGAAGGACGGCGAGCAATAATAATAATGCCGTTCGTATGGTCCTCTATTAATTTCAATTTTATCTCATGCATTATATTCATTTCATTCTGTTTCTTTCTGTTATTTGAACAAGTTGTGTTGCTTCTTGAAATTTTATCGCTTTTCGCGCGGGGGTGATCATCGGTCGTTTGTAAGCCAACCATTAAAAATACGGCTACCGGTTCTTAATTTCAACTCTCTCTCTCGCGCGCTCTTTATTAGTATATTTTATTCTCGTAATCGTCTTATTCGGCTCGCTTTATTTTATTCTTTTGCTTTTGTTTCCACTTTATTCATTCCACCCGACTACCGCTACCATACTCGACTTGGTGATTACTGCATTATTGATGAGGCAATAAGGAGACATCGCTACCGAATGATAGTCTCACATGTTAATTACTATAATGGAGCCGATGAGTCGAAACGGGCAGCACAGAAAAAGGACGTCCAACGAACTGGAATAATCATTTTTCTTCAAACTATTTATTTCGTCGACGGCGTCGACGTTGCTTTTATCCGCTTGTTTTTTAACATTCCTTTTTCTTTGCTCTCTCCTTTCGCTCGCTCGTCCCCTTTCTGTCCATTTATACGCCGTTAATTCTTCGATTTCAACTCTTGTACGCTTATTTCGTATTGGATTAAAAACAAGAACGAACGCTGCCAGTGTACGTAGGTTGGGTTAAATTACGTTTTACAATCAAACATTGAAATCGATATTTATTTCAGTTAGCCATTACTCCTTCGATTATTGTTGAAATCTAATTATTCCCCGTTTTTTTTCCCTACTTCCAATTCCGTTTCTTTGCGAGGATATTTCGCCGTACAAAAGGAAGCGCTTTGTCAACGTTCATCTTTCTCCTTTGAAACGCCATTATCCTTCACCGGCACAAAGGATTAATATTCGAGGAATCAAATGAAAGGAACAGGTAAACGCAAATTTTCATTATCATCACTATCCCTTTCTTCCATCCGAAGGTTAGACATTTGCATAAAATTAGATTAGCATCAGTCCAAGGTTACCCATCATTGTCGCTTCCTCGGAGGACCGGCGATGGGAATTGAATGGAAGAATGAAACGTTCTGTCGCTCGTTTTAAGGGTTCTTCTGGCGAAAATAGACGCTTTGAAGCAGATTAATGACGGTGTAATTAATAAATATCGAGCACGAGAATGGATATTTGGGGAGTTAACAATGACTAGCGACAAAATTTGTCTCACGTACATAAACTGCAAGAAGTATTGTGAATTCAATGGTTCCGACCTTGACTAGTTTACCTGTGCCAGATGAATAATATTTATTTATAAACTCCCGTAAGACGTATTGTTGAGGAAGAAGGCCCGCTTTAAACATTGATTAATTTGGATTTACGCAATGCTCACGCGGAACCTTTTAAGATTCTTCGTCAAACATTTTGAAACGGAGTAGAAAAAAGAACGTGCCACGGAATCGACATGGAAATCTTTTCGGTGTTAATAGGATTCTTGAATTAACAGTCCGTTAAGGAATTTTAAACATTCACAAACGTTTGAATATTTCACCGGCGCTGTATCGGGTAGTAGAAGGGTCGAATGATTGAGGTGTAAATTATTAATGCCGGAGATCGTGTGCGGCTATTTTAATATTCAATTACATTCTTTAATTGAATTAAATCGTGCAACGTTGCTCGTACAAAATTAAATATCATCCAAAGAGATTATCGTTGTCCGTGGACGCATAATGAAATCGGATACGATTCCGAAGACAAAAAAAAGCGGTTTACAAACAAATCCTGTCTCGTCCAGCTTACACCGGGGTTATCGGGATGATAATCTAATAAAGGAATCCTTTTCCTCGAACCCCGACGAGACAAAAAAGAACCAACCAAAAAACGGGAATGCATGAATGAGAGAGTCGGGAATGAACGCAAAAAAAAACGTGAGCGCATAGAAGGGCGACGGGAGAGGAAGAAGAAGAACAGGCAAAATTCAAAACAACTCGTAAATCAAATGGACGTTACGTACATATTTTCAAGATAGGGCAATCAGTGATTCAATCGTAGGAATTCTAATTGGTATGGGGGTGGCATAGTAGACGTGTGTCGCAATCTCTCTCTCTCTCTCTCTCTCACTCTCTCGCACTTTTCTACCACCCCCGTTTCGTCAACATCGTCCCCCCGCGCACAAGCTCGCTCCGGAATCCGCACCTCTATAAGCAGCCAAACGCCCGCCCGCACGCCCCTCGCCCCGTTTTCGAAGCCGCCCGAATGGGACGACGGGTTAGGGGATGTGTAATCCATCAAGACCGTCGAGCTTGGAGCAACCCCCCCACGATTCACCCACCCTCGGTCAAAAAGGCTCACCCATACACATATCTCTCTCTCTTTCTCGCGTTCTTCATATCTACCATTTTATCTATCTGTCTCTCTCTCTCTCTCTCGCGATGTGTTTCTATGCTTTTGCCCCGGTCTCTTTCAATTCATCCCTCTTCCTCGCGCCCTGACGCGCGATCATTTTTCTCCGAGGTTCGTTCCATCATCGCGTCACATCCGTTCCATCCCCTTTTTGGGAACGCGCGCGCGACGTTGCCAAATGGAACGTCGAATTTTATTTATGGGCCTCTCCAGGATCCGTTTCTGTAATTAATGATTGGACGGATATCATAGCGGCTTCTGTTTCTACGTCGTAATCGAATACGAACCGGCCGGTATATGACTATGACTCGGTTTCGATCCCTTTCTCGCTCTCTCTTTCGCCACGACTTTTTGGTCTCTCTCTCTCTCGCTGTTTTAAGTTCGCTCTTGTTTGCGGTATTGATGGATCGGAGTAATTTGTATGTGGCACAATGCGATGCGTATGATGGAAGTGCGGTCATTATCTTGTATCGCTTTTTTTTTACGGAACCAAGGTGCCCGCTTTTTTCGCTTTGTCCTCCGGTGGTATTGTTCTTGCTCGCTGCTTCTGATGACTACTTATTACAACGTCGTACGAAATTTTCCTTTATTCCTTCGTAATTGTATCTAAATGATTAATTATTTTCTATACGTATCAATTTTTAATGGACTTAATGTGTTGGTGTGCATTTAAATTGGCCACTACAATATGATTCGATAATTTATTGACCGTAATGGACGAAACGTATCGACTAGTGGAATATTTATTATTTATCATGCACTTTCTTGTTGATTTCTGTCTTTTTTTACGTTTTCTCTTTGCTCTCTCTTTCTCTCTCTCTCTCTGGCGGTCATAACAGAGGATTTATTGATTATTGGATGGGCTTCACTGATAAATAATAAAAAACGCATTAGACGTATTGGTTTTATGTGGAAGCATGAACGAATTTTTCACGTTCCACCCTCTGAAAATATATATACATAGACAAGTTTCCACTTTATGAATAATGAAAATAAAATTCAGGTCGAAACAATACATCAACTTTTAGAGGTTGTCACGGCATGAATGGCGGCACAATATCTTTTATTCTCGTCGGTTGCATTAATTCCATTCGGTCTCTCTCGTTTCGTCTCTCCAATCCATTATTCCAAAGTTTTTGTCTTCCGTTATCAATTCTTCACCATGATTTCAATTTAAATTTTCAGTTTCGGAACATAATACTTGTCACGTGAATTCCACGTAATAAAAGCTAGTGAAAGGATATGGAGAGAAAGAGAGAGAGAGAGAGAGGAGGAAAAAAACTGGATTTGTATATCTATATTGCGTGGTATTTGAAAGAAGAATTGAATGGAGAGTGGCAACGGCGGCGCGCTATTAATAAAATGGGTTTATGGTACAAGAGACGGAGAGACGTCGCGCAGAAGAGATGGACAACGTGAGAGAACGATTGTTTGTTGCGGTGCAAACGAGTTGTTTTATGTCGAGCAAGAAGGAAAACCGGCGGTATTGTAACAACAACAACAACAATGGTCGATTATATATTTTTTTTGTTAATTACCTAATGACATTTATTAAGGATGTAGCGAACGGAGGCTAACAAAACCAGATCGCGTAGAAATGAATAGATTGCGATAATATATATTAAAAGGGGAGGCGAAAGCGAGAGAGAGAGAGAGAGAAAGCGGAGAGAATGGTAGCGAGCGAGTGAATTACGGGGTGAGCGGCATTGTTCGGGCCGGTGCTGCGGACGGGGATTGACGAGAGGGCATTATCACCGGCATCCATCACCGTAGTCCCTGTATCGATGCGTCGCTTCCCACAGGAAGGCCTCCCCACGAAACACGCAGCAGCGGCAAGAGAGAGAGAGAGAGAAAAAATTGCGAAAGGAACTCGGCATGTTTGCGAGCTTTTTGATCCCCACTTCCGCCTGCGAAAAGCATTTCTTGCACTTTGCTTTTCCTTTTTTCCTTTTTCTTTTTTTCGTCTCCTTCGTCTTTCTCCTTTTGCGTTTGGCTCCGTTTTTCCGTTTCCCATCCTCTCGTCGATCTCGCATTTTTCATCTTTCCTAGTTTCAGCCGTGACGTATGTCATGTCTCGAGGCCCTCTGACTAATGCCCGCGCGATTCTTCAATGTTGCGAATGTTCGTTCGGCGAGCGAAACGTATAAAATGGAAATTAATAATCGCCTCTGACAAAACGTTTCTTTCGCTCTTTTTCTTTTTTTTTTTCTTGCTTGTCTTCTTGCGGTAGAAGATAGAATTATTCTTATCAAATGTCACGTGCATATACGCATTCGTCCTTTTCCTTAGCATTTAAATCTCCCCGTCCACATCCTTCGAACACATGTCGCGTTCAAAAAGAAGCGTCTACCATAAATAATTATCCGCTTGTGGAATGAGCGAAGATGCGAGAGAAGAGAAGCCTCGTTATCAAAATATTTTGATGTCGCCTTCGACCGAATGATTGATGGTTATTGTAAAATCATCAATCATTGTTAAACGTTTCTTTATTTGCCTATTACTTCGTTTCCTTCAATTCCACACATTCCTAATGTTAAAGCTACCAATAAATTATCCGCGAACGTATTTGCGTTTCAGCGACAGAAAAAGAACACACACAAAACGTGAGAGAGAGTTTTTGATTGGTAGGAAAAAGCAATATAAAATAGGTGTCACATTGCGATTTAGATTGGTAAGCAATTTAGTTTTGTGCATCCGCAGATTGTGCAAATAATACACGGATGTACACTTGTGCGTGCAGATTCGTTTCGCACCCAGTTGTCACTCCATACTAATAACGGGAATCGATCAGTAATATAACGAAGTGGCAGCCGCCATCAATCTGACTCATGAGCGAACGTTTATGGATGGATGGTTGGAACGGACCCTCGAACTAAAATTCAACCCCAACCCCTCTGCCGTGCCGTACGAAGCCGTATTATCATTATTTCGTGCGACATGTTCTGTGCGGATCGCAACGTTTCTTACACGAGTACAACAAATAACAATAACATAACTTCTGGCAGTCTGCCATTGCACATTTTTCTCTTCTGCTTGATTCGAGTCCATTATTATTATTGCTTCTTCGGTTTCTCTCTTTTTTTCCCCTTTTCATACGTAATTGTAATTACTTCTTGCACTGGCTCTATGCCTTATTACATTTTTCTAGTGCTTTGACCTTTATCGTTATTATTACTATTGTTGTTGTTGTTATTATAAAACAATAATAATAATAATAGCAATAAGAATTCTATTATGTTTTGTTTATAATAATAAATCAACTGTATCCGTATGAGTAATACGAGATTATAATTTTCTATGTATCGTTATCTGGAATTTGATAGATGCAATTTATTTAAAAATATCCTATTAATTAAGACGTAAGGCAAGAAGAGAAAGAGATCGCGTGTGTAAGAGAGGGAGAGAAAGAAATAAAAGGGGAGCAAAATGAACTGATTATTATTAATTCGGTATCTCGAGTTTCCAAAACGTAATTTATGTGGCTTACCGAAGAGAGAGAAAAGAAGAGAGAAGCGTTTTTCTGATTATTTTGACGAGTAGAATACAGAAATAAATGGACAGAATTTCCTCCTTAACCGTGTTTTCCTTTTTTGTCTCCGCTTTTCTTTCGCGTCCATTTAAGATTATTCGCAAAGAAAATAGGCGATCAGTAGAATGAAAGAAAAAGACTGCAAACAACGTAAACTATTTCACGTGGAAGAGAAACGTCAGTTTGCGGAGAAAAAAATTAGCGACGTTAAGTTCGATTCTTTTCTTTTCGACGGATGGAACAAGGGCAAGAAAGAACGGAGAAGAATACGAGCAAGAAAAATAAGAATTGAGCGACCTGTATGGACTAGTGGCAGTCATCAATAGGTATATCACTCACTACTGAACCATTCGCAGAAATATTGATTGGCGATGATTTTTTTCCATTTCCTCGCAGTTTATTTTTCCCTTTTCGTTCTCTCCCTTTCTTTTTACTTCTCACTGGTATTTGTTCCTTTCCGAATGATAAGACCTTTGTGTCTCCGAACATGGAGGTCATCAATAAGCGGTCTGAACTCTAATCTGCTTTCTTGATGGCCCCCGTTCGTTCTTTTTCTTCTCTCCTGCTTTCTTTCTCTTCTGTTTACGACTCATTTACTTTGAAATTTTTCTTCGCCCACCCTCCCGTTATCGTACGAAAAATGGCCGATCGTTGTAAATCATAGGAGACACGCAAGACGAAATGCAAAAAGAAGGAAGAAAAGTAATTCGAATTTGCTAATCGAAGAAGTTTGCCAATATGCTAACTAAAGAACAAAGCCCATGGTACGAGGGTGCATTGATATATTTTTAAGTTAGAAGCGTTTACGAAACGTACTTTGTAGGCCTCTTTTAACAGTCTTAACATTAAGAAAAAAATTATTTTTCTTTCTTCAATCACATCGTCTTTGAAGAAAACGCAAGTCCTCAGATTGTTATATCGCAAGACTTTGCAATAATATTTCTGATAAATCATAATTTGTTTCTACAGAATTGCAATTTTGTTGATGCACTTCAAATGGTCAACGTTAATTACATATCAATAGCCCCTCGTATAATGGATTTGTGCGAACTCCTTTGCCTGATTAGTGATTAATCTTGGTCAATTAAGGAAGGTAAATAAAAACGGGACGGAGAGGAGGTGGAAGAGGGAAAACTACTCGTATTTTTAAATTAATAGCGCGTTTTATTTATATAATTCAAAACTGAAAATCTCCTTATTCCTATCCTTCTTCTGCTGCTTCGTCCAACGTATAGGTGAAACACGCACAGAAATATAAATCTGTCTGCACTCTCTGCACATACATATCTCAGTCAAAACAAGTATTTCAACCCTGCTTCTGTTCTACTAACATATCCATAACTAAGGCATTAATCAGAAACGCCAACCGGTACCACTTACCGAATGATAATACACACACACATATACACATCAATTTCTCTTCTATTCTCGCTCCTTCTTATTTCTTCAACCACTTTTCTCAACACAACATTTTCTTTCTTTCCTTTTCGCCGGTGCATTCCATAATTTTATCTTATTCCTTTCGAATTTTACTCCTATAACATTATTACTTTTTGTTAACCGGTTAACCATTAATAATTTATTTATTACAGATACACAATATTAAAACGCAATGCTCTTTTTATTATTGGCGAGGAATTTATTATTTTAAGTGACGTTGAATAATTCGTTCATTAATTACGTACAAGCGGAACGTGGAATAATGAATCTAATGCGAAATTCATCCCCAACCAAAAAAAAAAAACTTAAAATAAATTGTAGTACATCTCTATTAATAATAATAATAGTAATGCGAAACTATTTTAAAGTCGTCGTATTTTTAGTGTTAAAATAACATTTAATACAACATTAATCTCGTTACTTTGCTCGTGATTCTTTTTTTCGTGTACTGTATGAAGAAAAATGTTAGTTTGGCAAAAGTGTTTATTTTATAATAACTAATGTTAAACGCAGCATGAATATTACAAAATCTTCGCTCATTTTTAGCGTCGCTCTTAATGATGCGAGACGCATTTTTTTCTCCCATCCAAAGTACAGGAGGACCTAATTTTAAATTGAAACTTATTTGCTACGATCTTCGCGAGAATTAATAATAGACGATTGCAAAGTTTCCCTACTCGCTTTTCAAGAGGCATCAATGGATAGAAAGCGCCTGTCAACAGATTGTCACTTGCGGAGATTTCGCTTGTTAGAAAAATATTTATTATTCGCATGTGCATATTAAATTATAACTTTCTAACACTGTTCGTTTTTGCAAGTTTGTAAATCAAATTGTTTTCCGTTATTTTTGCTTTTGTCTTGAATATGGCAAGCATTCTATATCTAATAGAAAACCAATCATTTTCCTTTTCTATTTTGATTCTTCCGTCACATTACTAATATGTATATTTTCTCTTTGTTTCCAGCAGTTTTCCGTTGTTATTTTTAGCAGTCGATCAATAATTTATTATCATCAATGCATGGGAAATGTGCTTGGTAACATGCCACATTCAATAATACAAAATGTTGTATACAAACATATTCAAGATAGATTTGGGTGATATTCGATTGATTATAATTTACTTTTACATATTTACAATTTACCCAAAACAAAAAGGGAAAAAGACTGATAATTTTCTAGTACTCGATTCGAGGTTTAACATAAAAGAAAGAATCTTCTTCCATACGACTAAACGTGGTAGCATGTCCATTAATATTGTAGCAGGTTCCATTCTAATGCTTTTACATAAATAATATGAGTTATTATTAATAGTAATCGACTACATGAATATCGAAACCGGAAAATAATGTTCCTCTCTCATTTTTCTTTCGTCCTAATTTTTATTATAGTGCAGGACAAAAAAGAAACGCCATTAAGTGCAATTAACGATTAACAAGGGATGTATGGAATATTATATGGTAAATTGTCGTTATTATCCTCGATACGTTTTTGATGTTGTGCCAGAAACGAATTTATCATATTCCAATGCATTATTCAAAAACCTATCAATAAAATTCTTCTTATGTTTTTTTTTAGTCGGACAATCATTTCCTATTCCATTCTCTAATTGGAATTGCCTTCGTAGAGGTAGAATAAGAAGAAAGAACGTGTCAATTAACTGACGTGTAAAATGTTGGAACCCAGTATTGATACCAAAAGAGAGGAAAAAAAAAAGAGAAAGAATGAGAAAAATTTAATCCTTATCGGTTACCATTCTTAATAGTCTATTGTGTATTCGAACACGAAGAACACGAACGTGAAAAGTGAAAAATAACTAAAACGATTTCTCTGCCGTCCTCTCCAAAAGATCGAAGATGTGTCTCTTGTGTGACGAAGGGGGATAAAAAAAAAGGTGGAAGAATCGAGAGAAGCGAAAAAAAGAAACAGAAATGGAGGAAGGAGAAAAGGGGGAATCTCGAGACACCATTAGTAGGTGACATTTGATGGATTCCTCGGTTCGGCCCCTATTGCATCTCGGGATTTCTACATTTTTCCTTTTCCGTTCCATACGGAATAAAATTCTTTTTTCTGCTTCTTCGCTTTGCTCTCGGTTCTCCTCATTTTCTACGTCGAACGCGTCGTATTGGGAGTCAAAGCTGACGTATAAAAGCGAACAAAGACATCAAAATGATGGATTCGGTTCATCTTATCCCGGAGCGTGATCGAGTCATATTTCAGTGAGGCACAACGGATGGGACACACGGCTACAACTCTGAATGTTAATTCCATCCATCGACCCACCGCGGTTTTTCCTTATTTCAGACATGTTGCTCTATTCTTGCGTCTTCGGTTTTCTTCCGCATCTTGCTTCGATACGACGAACGAAAACGAAAATTATTGATTGCCTCTTCGCATCAAACGTTATTATATTCGCGAGGGAGCGAAAAAACTTTAAAACAAAAGAGGAAAATCGCCGTTTAACGTTCGAACAATTTAATCATTTCTTATAAGGCTAAACTCGCACGTTTAATGATAAATATTAAATTAATGCTTCTAGGGATCCCCCTATCGTTTACAAATTTAATATCGCCTTATGTGCAACAACGATAATAATAAAAGGCACTTCCTTTAATTATTAACAAATTATTTACACGCAAAAGTATGGGGAGAACGGTTTTAATATGGAAGAAGTGAATTAATGAAAATTATTATCAATTTTATAATAACGATTAAACCGAATACGAACAATTAAAATTTCATTCCCATCATCATTATTATTGTCTCGTTTAATTGGTTAAATTTCGCATTATAGGAAATAATCGTTTAATAATAATAATAACGACAGCCGCAGCAAGAGATAAATTGACGTATTCCCCCCGTACATATTGTATAAGAAATGAGGGAGTTCGATTAAGTAATAACAATTTTAAACAAGTGCGAATTATCATGTTTGCCAATTTTCTTAAAAAAAAAAGTATTTATCATTATCTGCCTTCAATTATAAATGGACGCACGATAATAATTAAGTAATTATCTTAGACAATTAGCCGATATTATCGTCATTAATAATAATAACGATCGCGTTTCGTTTCTCCATGCAATTAATTCGCCATTGGTTCGCTCGTTTTATGAGGATTGCACCTCCAAGAGGAAAAGATAAACTTCTATTAATGATTTCTTAAAATTGGAATATTAAAATCGGATTCATAATCTTGTTAAATGCAAGCAAATGTGATTGCGTGAAATATTTGCAAAATTAATTCATCGCGTGTCTTACTAATTAGTCTTGAGTGTCTATTCGTGTAAATAATACCCACATATTGCTTGTTTTTTTGCGAATAAACAACTTATATTAATTATGATGTAATGTAAGACATCTTAGGGAAGGTTAACGATGGAATGCCATTAGAATTAGTCGAAGGCGATCCTGACTGATAACGCTAATGGACGTTTCAAAGGTTCGTTTGTCGAGAAGAAATAAAAAGCGAAACCTTTTAGGCTTTTCCCATTAGCATAGGAAATGATGCTTTTTATTTAGATTTATATTAATTGTAGCAAATGAAACGCTTTCGAGCGTTCGCGATCGATCATTGTATTGTTGTTGCCTTTTTAATTTGCTCTCGTAAAAATGCTAATGATTAATTAAATTGGCGATACAACAATACTTCAATAAATTATTCTGCAACAATAATTTCTTTTTCAATTTTTTTTATTGGTTTCATTGTTATTGTTCGAAATAAAACTTTTTATTATAATGATAATGCATGACATTACGGGGCAGCAAATAATTGACATGTTAAGTTGCAAATGCCCGGTGCAATCTGCGAAAACTAAGAGAGAGCGAAGAGCGTTTCGAAATTTATACGTTAAGATAGTGAAACGTGTAATTATTACGACTCGCACTGTATAATTTCGTAACGTCTTAACGTTTGCCCGTCTCTCTTGTACTTTGGTTGGTTCTTTTAAACGGAATGTGGTTCTTTATTATTATTGTTTTTTTTTTGCTTCATCATCATCATCATCTTCATCCCATTCTCCTTCAATTCATTTTTTTCTACCTCCTCCTTTAACATTCTCTCTCATTTTAATTCGTATTATTATTATATTCGATCCGACACGAAACGTCGTCCATACCTCGATGGCAACAATATTGTCGTGAGTATGTTCGGAGATGGATTTCAAAGAACCATTTACAGAAGCTAAAGAGATGGGATATGGGAGAAAAGGATGAAGATAATGCACGTGTACGTTAGTCTTCTTCCTTATTTTGCCTCTTATTCCTCCATTTCCTTTCCTCTTGTACGTATTTTGTAGGAATACGCTGCATGAATCAAAATATTCCCAGTCTTAAATCCAAGATCGAAACGTTTAATCAACGTCGTCGTGTGTCGTCTCCTGGGGAGAACCGAACGATCCAACTAGGGATCGCCTCGCCTTCTATCTCTCTCGTTCTTCGTTATTTTTTTTTTCTTTAGACGCAAGTAACGAAAGAGAGAAAAAAAAAACGTTATTTTACCGCCTCGATTCTATGTTTTATGTATGAGAGGAGATCGCTCTCTCTCTCTCTCTCTCTCTCTCTCTCTTTCCATCTCTTTTGATTAAGTAAACAATATCGTTCCTATTTCTTTCTTCTGTTGGTCTATCTCTTTGTTATTCTCTTCCATGGAACGATTTTGTAATGACTTTTTATTAGAAATCTAATGGCTCGTTGTTGGCGTCTCTCTAAAAGATTATTACGACTCGTTGCATGAAACGAAACGCCATTTTCAAAAAAGAAGGAACGATGATCGTTACGAGGAGATTTTCTTACCATTTCGACTGCGATGTGGGAAAGAGTTTCTTTTTATTTGAAGATGTTATCTTCTAATTGATGAGCTTCTTGTTCAAGAACAAATCATATTGTTATAAGCTGTTATAATTCATTAAGTTGTAATTACACGGGAGAACGAGATGTGATGACCCCCTATTAACAATTGGTTTATTAAACAATGTAATTGCCTTGAATTATGTGCGTTTATATCTTTTTCTAAACGGATTAAACGGACTTCTTTCGAAAAATGGGAAAAAATGAACGAAATTAAGATGCATCATTTTGATAATACAATTATATGTATTATTTTTGATGTGAAGAATGACATGGAGGATTTTGGTTTACCGTGCATGAAATTACAGTAAATGCTATATTAATGATACGAAATTAACAGGATATGCCGTTGCACGAATCAGAAATCTGCTCGACTTCTCCATTCAGCTCGATGTGATTACAAAATAATGGCCGGTAGCACGGTTTATGAATATGTTGACGTTAAATTTCATATTATATGATTGTCAAAAAGATCTCTCCTTTTGTCCCCGAAATAAAATAACTGGAATTGACGGTGTAGAAGACGAACGCATTCGGCACAATTTCGGGTTTTGTTCAAACGAAATTGCCAAATTCGTTTAGGATATTAACCCGTAGATGAAATGATTTTCAACTCTAACTTACCATGTAATGAAATTAATTATTTAATTGCAACAGTATCTTTGACGATGACAATTGTTTCCGCGTTTCGCACGATATGGACGCTTAACTTGGCAGTTGCTAAAAATTAACATTTAACTTTTTGCTCCCGAAAATAAAAAGAATGGATTTTAATTAAAAACTTAGGCCCTCTTTCGTTCCTCGTCGCTTGTTCTATTCTTCTCCGCGACCGATTTATCTTTGCTCGCGTTCCTCCGCTTCGTCTTCTTTTTGGCTTTGGCTCGTTCCAAGTGTGTGCCCGCGTATTTTAATCCATTATTAAGAAAAATGATATAAATTGACAATAATATTTTATAGGAGCGAAGGGAGAAAATATGATAAAAGAATACGGTGACGACGACGGCGACGACGAAGCAAAAGGAAGAATAGTAATAATGATAAAAGATGAAATATGTAAAAATTTGAATTTAATTATAAAAAATTATCATTAGAGTATTTAATATTAACAAAGCAGAAGCAAGTATGAGAGAATAAATCACTTTAATTGGAAAATATAATTCATGTGGCAATATTAAAAATGTAACTCCGTATATATATATATGAACATGAATTGTATAAAATAAATTATCATTAGTGGCGCGTTAAGAGAATAGAACGTCTTCATTTAGTAGAGCCGACTCATTTTTCAAACCATGTGTTCGGTTTCGTTCTGTTGTTGTTGTTGTCTGTTTGGCCTGTTCTCTTCTTCCCTCTTCCACCCCTTTTTAAGAACAAGTAATACGAAGGCAAAGGTACATATGTGTGTGTGTGTATCACATAATAACGTGCACGATATATACATCTTTCCTCTTCTTCTACCTACCACTCGTCTTGAAGCTGGTTAAGCTAAGAGAGATGTGGATTGGACGAAGAAGGTTGGGCAAACAGGTCGAACCGTGTTCCTTTTATTCTTCCTCGCTTTTTTTGTCCCTCTTTCACTGTTAGCCTCTTTCTATTCTTTTCTTCTTTACGTACGCCGCCGCAAATGGAATTTGATATTTAAGAAAATAAAAGAGAGAGAGAGAGAAAACCCACGAACCATTATAAACCAGAAACAAGTACAACAGTAAAGGAAAAGGTGAAAAAGGAGGAAAAGAAAATAAGAGGGAAGGTATATACATATAAATAATAAAGGGACGATCCATTCGAAGATATACCAACTTACAAATAGCAATATAAGATGATGTAGTACATTCGGAATTTGATGGTTTTCGTATGATGGACTGCGAACTGGTAAATTGGAATTGGTAAACAAAATATAAATTATTCGTGAGTAATAATGAAAAAGTAGGAAATAATTGATTCCAAACCGTTCAACTCGTTTCAAATTCGTTATTATGTCTTTCGCTAAGCTCCAGAAGCATTTTCCTATTTCAATTAATAATTTGCAAGTTGTGCTTGGTAAATTAATGAAATAATTATGAAATGACCGAGGATAATTTGCAACAAATTTACATTTTCGCATTAACCGTTCATTTCACACGTTTTTATTAGCATAAATTCATCATTTCGTGCAATAACGCGTCAATATTTTGATGGAATATGTAAATCGTTTGATAACAATCTCCAACGAATTCTTCAGGAGCGGGCTTAAAATAGAATCGGGTTCAACAATTCTTCATAAGCATTTCAAAGCGCAATTAGATTTCAGAAAATTATATTCTCATTAAACACTGAAATTCGACAAGTGGAAGAGTTACAACTTCTATGGGAAACTTAGTAGAAAATAATGCTCTTTGACGGCAAACATTACGTTTCATTTTGTGGGTATGTTGACTTTTTTTGAAAGAGGTCGTACTTATGCTTCATGCATCAAAGTAAATGGTTCACCTTGGTTTTACAACGCATTATAAATATAATTTAATTTTTTTCTCTCTCTCTCTCGCTCTGTTCGTTTACGTTTTTCTTCCATTTATTTCGTTTTTTCGTTCACATTTTTATTATACCTTTAAAATCTCGCATGTCCGGCACTTTATAAGTAGTAGGATCAAAAAGGAAAAGAAAAAAAAAGCAGGAGAGATTCTCGTATAAAAACGAGGAGAAAAAAAAAAAAAGAAAACGAGGAAAGGAACGAAAGAAAGGTGGTTGTTAAAGTCTCGTTTGCTCTGCGTGCCTCGCGCGACTCGCCATATTAATGCGGCCAGATTATGCTAATTCCACATACATAAACATCTACTTAATGTAGATCGCTTGGTAGTGAAAAATGACACGCCATTTGATTGCCATCGTTTGTTCTTCGTTTCTTTTCTTCATTCTGCATGCTTTTTATTATTATCATTTTCGTTTTCTTTTTCCGAAACAATTTTTCTCGTTTTAAAAAGCTGCCTCACAACGATCCGTATCGTTCCAACTAAATTATTAATTCTCCATTAGGACTATAACAATTATCATTGCAGAACTTTAAAGTGGCTTTTTCGTGAGAACGTTGGATTAGGTTTACTTTCAAAAAAATCTTAATAAAATGGCCGTACTTCTACATTAAATCCTCTCTTCGAATGAAAATAACTTTTTGCCACACAAACTCACATTTTGCATCGTACTGTATAATAATGTTATCGAGGAGTTTTACGAAGGTTTATTATTGGGAGTTAAAAGACTTTCTTCCCGATCGTTATACGAATACTTTTTGTTTCACGATAAACGCTCTTCTTGTTGTTGTTATTACTCTTGAAGGAGAGAGTCTTCCCTTCATAAACGGAGGCCTGTACATGAAAATTGCTTTATTAACTTTATTAAATTGGTCAGCTGAAAGGCCATACGTGTACGTCTGTATACGCATGTACTTGCTACTTAAAGTGAACATTTTTAAATTGTCCAGACATTATCGTCCGCGCAAAAAGAAAATGATAATAAAAAAGAAGTGCAACGAGAGAGGAAGAAGGAGCAGAAAATTGATAAAGGAAAATAAACGATTTAACATTTTTATTATTATAACAACTTAATTTCTAGATTATTAATATAATTAATTATATTTTCTTATATTTCTTTTCGATGGGGCTTACGCAGAAAGGAAGACGATGATGATGATGATGATGAAGGAGTATAAAAAATGTTAATAAAACGTGGTCGAAAATAAGAAGAAAATGGAATGAAGAGAAGAAGGAATCGAATCTTCATAACCAGTTCGGTTTGTTGGGTCGATTTCTTGCTGGTCTGCTTCAGTTGTTCGTTTTTGCTGCTGCTGCTGCTGTTACCATACGCTGGTAGTATAACATAATATCCGATACACTATAATTTAAATCTAGAAGTCAATTCGTTGCCTTTACATCTTCATAATAATTTCCCTCCTCCTTTTATATATACCATCACCATTTAACATTAAATACTTTTTAATTTATTATTAATAAACAATCTAAATTTAAATTAGCGTTTATCGGAATGGTAAGTAATTTAAAATTTTAATTATTTAAATCATAACAGATTTAATGGAGGACGAAGGGAGAGAGAAAAAGAAAGCGAGCCGTCCTAATGGATTCAACGTGTGTCACAGCTAATATTACGAAAATTACCTCGACGGAGATCTAATCAGAAATATTGCTTTTTCATTTATGAGACGAGTCAATTATACGAGGACAAGACGAGGACTTAATTCTCTTAAAATTCTAATTTACGTTGTAAAACAGTACAAAGTCGTTGTATAGAAACCGATTGCCTTCGAGCATCGAAAAATGCAATATCCTATTTCCTCTCCTCTAGTTTTGCACTTCATAATAAATAAGTCATTATAAAATTCCAACTTTAGCATGTTTTATTCGCATTTTCTATCGTCCTCTCGCCCGTTTCGCATTATTCCATCTACTTATTTATGTATTATCATTTAGGTTCACCTGTAATTTTTTGCCAATTTTCACGTGAAATGAGTGAGTAATTTGCGTTTTTATCGCTTATCGATCTATACGTATTTCTTGGTGTAGTCGTAAAGAACGAGGTTGCCATCAACGACGAACAACAAGAGTTAAAATATCGTCATTAATGTGTACCATCGGCTTTCTTTTTTCAACCTTACATACCGGCCAACAATAATAATTTACGTAAGTGTATGTGCATATTGTACGGAAAATTTATTTAAAAACGCAAAAGTATCTTGGGGAAAACGTTACGGAGTCATTTCTGAAATAACAGCCACGAGACGACGGGCAATTTAAAATGCATCTTCGTCAAGGAAGTTATATCTTTCGTGTACGTAGTTAGAGGGTGGGATTTTTAAATCAAAATAATATTTTTATTTCTTTACTCTCTTGTCTCTTAAACGCAACTTTCTCATGGCTGATTATTATTTATTTCTTACTTTACTCGATAAACGGTCTAAACTATAATTTGTAATTGTTGCACTTAACCTGCACTTGCAAAGTGCATCGGATACACCCATTTAGTTTAAAAGTACGTAATTGTAATTTTTACAACCGATTAGAACGGGCAACGACTCGTTTGTTCCTCGTGCAATCGGATGATTAAGATATTGTTAGAGAATTATACGATTAGACGATGGCGTGGATGTTGTAAAGCAGATTATTAAGATAATGGCTCTTTTTGCAGCGGGTTTCGCAAACGAGGTTCGTTTATTTATAGGCTCGCGTTTGTTAATGAAACAACGAATTTTCGTTTTTAATGTAAAGGTTTAATAAGAAAAAGAAAGAGAAAACAATTCCATTAACGAATATCAGGCAAATTAATACGTTTAGATGGAAATTAATATAACGTGAACAAACGGAGTAAATGTAATATATTTAAATGAAATTTCCAGTTGTAATTTTTCAAACGTACAACTTCTTTTATGGTGTGAAATGAAGTTGTTTAACACGCATATATACCGACTGAATAATGGTGCGTTCGCATAAGACTTACACGTAAAAAAAAGCCACTAAATTATTGGCGTAACAATATGGAAATGGGGAATTGAAAACTAAAAAGAGAGAACTCGACAATACGCATTAAGGTGTCCAACTTTTATCAGCCACCACTAATCATGCACATACGTGTGTCGCATATCCGTTTTCGACCATTAACACGAAAACACTTTCTAACGGAGCCGTCGTCGAAACCGTAAAAATAGCAGCGCCATACAAAATGGACACCTCCTCATCTTTAAAGGTAGGTAGAAAGAGGCCATTAATAAAAGTTTGGAGAAGAAGATTTCTTTTTTATTCGGAATTAAAATCGTCAACGTTTCCCACGACGTTGCAACTTTCATGCGAAGCATATTATGGAGGAATAAGTGTTTAACTAACTGCATTCGTTAATTAGCAAACACCTTATTTTTCATTTGTTGTTGCTTCTTTTCGCTCGACTCTAATCAAAATTAATTGCTCATTAACGCATTCTAATTGGATTACAACTAATAATAAATTCCTAGCTCTACTCTACTTTTATTACGTGGTTGATATTAAGTTAACCTTTTGACGAAAGCTTGTCCCCTGGTCTTCGAGTTCGATTGTTCCTTCTACCAATCGATTCGGTCTTCCGGTGGATTCTAATTAAAATGACGCCCTCTTATAATTAAATTACCACGAACATGAGGAGAGCACATCTTAGCGGAGTGGATGTTAATTTCGAACTAAACTTGCAAACGAATCCCAAAATCCCCAGTAAATTTGCGGTCAATTATCTTTTGGTTCGTGTATAAATGAGTTTATGGCAGCGGCGGTGCGGCGTGGCGACCCAAAAAGTAACGAAATTGCCGTCATATGTCAGTCGTGAAGGGAACAAAAACGGACGGACCTTCGATATTGACGATACGTTTTCACTTATAATTGGCAAAACAGACGCAGTGACAATATGCAACGATCCGAACTGCACGGACAATGCAAACAGTGTATTGTTGCGAATGGGGCAATAAAAGTTTCCGCAAATGCAAAAGGGTAAATGGTCCATTCTTATTCTCGTGCATTCGTTTTGCGAAATGTTCATTTGCATGCGACAATAACGGCAACAATGTTTTGGATAATTTGCAAAAGGTAGATTTGAATGCGTAATATTCTAAATATCCTTGAAATGTTTCGTGTAAATAGCACGAGTTCGGAAAGGCCATAAATAATTTTTAAAGGCAATCCTTTTCACGTAATTTTACCTAAGATTCCCTCTACTCCTTTCCGTTTCGAACTAAGAGTTCCACGCGAAATTGTAACAAGTTTCTAAATAAATAATTTGAAAATAACAAATTAAGTGATAAATGTTGTACGTGCAAATGTGTGACATGTGCGAAATGTAATATGTTTCTCTATAATTATATCATTAGAGGTTACATGCGTATGCGATAAAAAATCGCGAGCGTTTTGTTAAGAAATTTATTATTGTTGCTCATTTGAAAAGATTTATATTGTTTACGAGGCATAGAGAGAACGCTCGTAATATTATTATTAGCTAGTATTACCTACATATATTTCATATAAATTAAAACCGTTGGGCCAGCGCAAAAAGAAGGCAACAAATCTAGAAAATGAAAAGCGCAAATTGCAAAACAAAAACCGTCTACTTTGTATGTTCAGTCGCTTCGCACGGCCGACGGAAGCGCGCCTTCGACGCGAGGCTCTCGACCAACTTTAATTCGACGCCGTTCAATCTAGAATCGATTAAATTTTAGCGAAAAATTAAACAAATTGTTTGGATTCACGCAATAAAAGAGCGTTAAATAATATTTGCTCAAAATTAAAAAAAAAGTGTGTAATCCATCACGAAAATCACGAGAAGATGGATAGGGATCAAAGATATAAATGATACCAACAAAATATTATTATAAATTGTTATGTGGGTACCTTAAAGAAGCGAGCTGAAGAGAACAACAGAAAACCAACAATATCGTCATTATTTCCAACATCTTTTCATTCCCATCTCGCGCGCCTTCTTCTTTTTAATAATATGTAAAGAAATATCTGACAAAGTAGACTTACATAAAACGTGTAGGTGATCGATGGGTGGTGCAGTGCACAATAGGTAGCGGTTAAATTCATCCCATGCATTTTCGCCGTGTGATAAGTTACGGGTAATTTGTTCTCGCGTTTTCCTAGTTCTCCATACATCTCTCCCTCTTTCTTTACTCCTTTTACAATCATAATCACAACAAACACCTCATATACACACACACACAGTTTCAGCGCTGATGCACGATTCGCACAATTTCCAAAACCACGTTTCTGCGATGAAACGGCAAACAATGAAATCGCAATATCGATAATAATAAGAACAAACGGTATTTTATCGGAACGATTATCGTTTTATTTGCCCGATCGGAGTGCATGTTTTATGTAAACGATTCTTTGCCAATAAATCTTATCGTTCGAATCGGCGCGGCACTTTGTGGCAATCTAACTTTTTAATAAAGTGATGTTGTGCAAATTTGAAAATTTTCAACTTGCCCCCGAAGCGTGGCACGAAATGAGCGGAAGAGAGAAGACGAATACGAATCGATTTCCTTAACGCGAATTGATTAACTCACCTGCTAAATTCCTATTACACACATTCGTTTCGTTCAATAAACATTTCGGCCGATTCCTTTCGACGTCCGTCGATAAATCGCGTGCAACACATTCTCAATCTCGATCTGTTATTATTTTTTTTTTTTTTTGCTTCCTTTGCATCTTTTTCTATTCTCACAAATCCTATTTGTTCCGTCATTAACAATCATCTTAACCGCTTATAATGAAGAAGTAGAAATTGTTGACAAGTGTGTATCATTCGGCTTGTTCAGTATTATTATTATTATTAGAGGTCTTATTATATTTAAAAGATCATTTATTTCGACCTAACCACTAGTTAACGACATCCATTAAGACAATGCTCCAGTTGAGACGTTTCAAAAATGCAATGATTAATGGATCTCTTGCGCTTAACAGTTGACGAGGCCAGATACGAATTTTCTAAGCAGGCAACTAATTGAATTGTTTTTCTCGCTGCTCGTGCCTAATTAGCGGCCAAATTACAACACCTGATTAAATCGGCTTTGCGCGGAATCGTAATTAATTAGCAAGAGAATTAAATTTTGCCTTCGTAAAGAAAATTTCTTCCCTGCGATTTTTGGGCAACGGCGTTTCGCAATTGCAGATTAAACAGCAGATAACAGTCGCACGTTGAAACGTATTGCTAACAAATTAACGTGCCCGCAGTCAGTTCTGAGGGGTTGAACTACCGCCGCTGCTCTACTATCGCCGCTGATTTATGGCCGCTACTTTACTATCCATAACGCGGGCATTCCATCATCCAGGAATTCATATTTGTTACCGTCCAATCGTACGTAGAGCAATGCGGCCAGAAGACGCACGAATCGACGTTGTTCGACGCCTTAAAGTCCGTTCCTGGTTTCGTTCTCATGTTATTATTATTATTCCGTTCGGTGCAGAATTTAGTGGTAACCCCACGCTGACCGACGCACCATAATAACTTATGGCCCATCATGGAAATCGTTATTATCCACCGTAAGGTTACATGTATGTAAATAAGCAACGCATACTGTGTCAGCGTAAATGGAAACAAATACAACGAATTGGTTATTAATCTGTTTCGTGTACCGCGTAGGAGATGGTAATGTGCGAAAATAATGAAAAGGCATTTTCCTTTATACGCAAAAGACTTACCGTTCCTCCTTCAACTGCGAATGGCAATAATAAAACTGCAACGCGAACATCTAAATTTAATAACGTTTCTACAACTACAATATTCGATTATTTGTTACGTTAGCTTATCTGAGCTAGAATCGCGATTTGCGGCAGTTAATAAGTAATTTTCAATTTACAACCGACGAACGATTATTTATTTATTTAAACGTCGAGAGCCAACGGCAACAACAATAAGCAGACGGAAACTTGAGAATAAAAATAATAGCAGCGAGTCGTTGTTTCCCATTAAAATTGATCGAATCGAACAAATGTTAATTTAAATTAATTGACAAAATTATTTGCTTTATTTGTGCGTAATAAAGCATCGATCAATCTGTTCGTGTGCAATTTAATTTGCAGACGTTCCTCCTCGCATCGTAGTCGACTTCAAATCACAATAAAATTGTCTACCTACCTGTGATTTCGATACTTCCCTGCAGAATCATCTGCTGAGGGAGCTAATGACACGAAAGGATTTCGCAATTGGCATTTTTCCACCTTTTTTGACGCCAGCGTCGATTTGCAACGAATTTACTTCCAAAGCCGAAACTTTCGCCGCGATTCCAACTGGCGCAGTTTCTCCGAGCTAAAATGCAAACATAGAGACATCCCCAAACCGCAGCATCGAAAAGAAAAGCAATAAAAAAAGGTGGCCAAAGATAGAGTGGAGAGTTACGGAGAGAGAGAGAGAGAGAGAGGGACGCGCAAAAAAAAATCGACTACAGCAGAAAACGTCCCTTTTGTATAGGAAACGACGGCGGAGTTTGGGGCGCAGAGAAGCCAGCCATCCGCCGCGAAGCAACCCGGCCACCCCTTCGGATATCATATTGACATGACAGCGCCGTAATGATACTTCTCTCCCCATTTCGCGTCGACCGGCGATCAGACGGTGAACGCGTCGTCGCCGACGCGGCCGTCCTTCGCCGCACGACTTCACCGTCTCGTCGAATACGTTTCGAAAAGCAACGCTGTTTTGTCCCACATGACACGGACCCCGCCAACTGTGCCAGGGACACTGACAAATGACGAACTGTCACCGGGAAGGAAGACTGATATGGCTGCGCCGTTGTGTTGCTGCTGCTGCCCTTCTTGCTTGCTACGGCTCTGCGTTCTTCTCTTTTCACTCTGCTCTCGCGTCGAATTCCACGACCGTGCGACAGGAGACCAGCCATTTTCGAAAAATGCTTTCCTCCAGCATCCACACACGCATACGGACAAACAAAGAGTAGCGCAAAAAAAGACCGGGTCTTTTCTCTTTGTGTTACAGTGGCGTACGAAATTTAACACATGCATGCCCGTGTGTGTGTGTGTGTGTGTAGGTAGAGCATGGAAAAAGGTGCATTGTGTATTTCGCTACAATTCCGCCGACGTTGATTCCGAGCTCTCTTTGGTCGCCTCTTTTTTCCCGTCAAATTTTT
Source organism: Hololepta plana (assembly GCA_963695495.1). Taxonomy (NCBI): domain Eukaryota; kingdom Metazoa; phylum Arthropoda; class Insecta; order Coleoptera; family Histeridae; genus Hololepta; species Hololepta plana. The sequence goes on along the minus strand of OY968834.1, from coordinate 1,136,115 downwards.
GTCGGGATCCTTTTGTACGGTGCCGGAATATAATAAATGCGCGAGGCATTTTTCGCTCTAATAATTACGATAGTCTGTTTCGTAATATATTTCAATTTCGTCCTTCCGATGATTAATTTATACGCATATATACGTTTCTTTTTTTGTGTTTCCCGTTTCGCAACCGATTCTTTAGCTCTTTGTTCTCTCTCGCTCTCTGGCGCTATTTGTTATGGGTCCTAAATTTAATACTCGCCGGTTTAGATTAAAAACAAAGCAACCGTTCCGAAACCGACGCGAGAAGAATGAAATACTTCATTGTCAACGTGGATGTTGCAGTTCGCGAGAGAGAAAAAAGTGGTTTAAAAATATTAGGCGAATATTAAATTCTGCGCCACGTTGATAACGTTCGAATTGATTTAATTCAACGTTTTCGTTCAACGCGAGAATGAAACGCAAAATATTTTCAAACAATTTACGCTTTCATTTAATGGATTCTTTTCGAAAGCGATACACAATATCGCGATATTATTACCACGCAGCGGGAATAAATGGCGCAACCTGCAACAATGACAAGAAGAACGTGAAATTGAATGAAAAAGGATCATCATCTAAGAGAATGATATCCGGGAAATCCCCCCAACGTTCATTCGATTCCGTTAAATAATATGGTAAAAGAATCCAATCAAACCGTTCATCTTGAACATCGTTACGTAATGGTGGAGGAGAAACGAGAAAATTCCGAGGAAGAGAGCGGAAAAATGGAATTCTTTAGAAAAATAAAAATCAATAGCGACGCATTTATCGTACGCTTTTCAGTACAATTGTCTGCAGATAAACGTGGCCTGTCACGTCCAGCGAAACAGAGCGAAAGAGGCCGCCCCACAATTGAAGGGAAGAAACCCGGCTCCCAAGATTTCCGTCCACTCGAGAGAAAGGAAACAGCGTTCCCGCATTACCTAATGCCACAATCGTCGTCATACCACAATCGTTTTCGTTTTTGCATTATTTTCTGTCTCTCAGTCTCGGCCTTTTAACCAGAAACTTTTGAAGCTTCTTCTATCTAATTCAGAAAATTGCACAACTGTCCGTTCGCTTGACGAAGGTGCATTGTTCTTATTATTATCTCGGAGGGCATTCCTAACGTAAGGCAAAAATATCCAAGTCCGCAAATATAATTTCGCAATTAAATTACCTGTGTTCGGTTTGCTTTTCGTTGAATAAAAGAAAACAATTGGGTGTGTATGGAAATGTGTTCGGCCGAGTGCGATTCAAGAAACGGCACAAACAAACGAGAGAGATAGAGAGAGAGAGAGAGGAAAAATTGGAGGAAGGCGCCTTTATTAAAGGCGCATTATTTTAAATGAGACTGATTTACATACACACAGACGTACGTGCATCATTTAGACGGGTACACATGATAAATCCACGTTTATTTGCTTTCACAATAACAACAACGGCAAGCAAGAAGAAAAAATCGTATTTCTTTTTTATTTTATTTCGCCGGTAAAAGTCCTTTCTTTTCATTTTGTTTGATTACGTCTGGACGCTCATTTGCATAACAAACCGAAGGGATAACGTGTACGGGGAGGATTAAAAATTTTGTTTAAAAAATAATTAATTTCGGTTTTATTCTGGTATTAATGCAGCCGCGGCGCGTTCTATCGCCACTAGAAACGTAGTTGATGAAGAAACCATTTAATTTAATAGAAATATTTAAATGAATCTATCCGGATTAAGTTCCCCGTATTAATATTATTAATAATTTATCTCTAACAGCTCCGCATATCGTCTCGATCGTTGCGCTCTTTTCTTATTGTTGTATTATTCGCCCATTAATAATTATTAGCATGAAATTTTATGAGGCTGATTAATGTTCGCTTAAAAGTTGGAAATTGCAAGAATTTTTGACACTGCCTCGAGTAACTGAGAATAATCGCATCCTCGAAATGATTTTATTGCCAAAATCCGAAGTGAAAGACAACAAATTAATGGCACCTTTAGGCTACGTCTCAATGATCATTGTTACAATTTTTTTCCAATATAATTATCTCAATTATCATCTGCACGTGTTAGAAATTAAATGTACATCACCATCATTCAACGAAAGATAATGATACAAGAACAATTCGAGATGATAAACAGGAAGGAAAAGCGTTTTTCTCATCGAATTCTTCGCGTAATAATTATGGGATGCTTTAGGGAATCGAGCGAGGCGAAGAAGTATAATTTAAACACTTTTTGTATGTTTATAGTTCTCAGACAAATTGAATTAAAATGTTCCACGATCAAAACACAAATCCGTTTTTAATGGGTTTTATTATAGTTTACTCGCTCATTTACGTGCCCCTTTTAAGATTTATGTTGGGACAGCTCTTGAAATTTGCGCATTCGTTTAGTTTTCTTTCCTGCAGCTTCCATTAATAATTTCGAGTGGATAGTTCGTTAACGAGGGGGTGGCTGTTTATAAAAGGCATCAAATAATCTAGCTTGATATTTTTTTAATTAATCTTCGACGATGCACACAATCTATTATTCTCTTGCAGCTGTCGTACAAAAGCCAATGGAAGAATCGAAATCTGGAAATTAGAAATGTTTATCCGTTTGTAAAAGAAGGAATTTAAATTTAAGTAAATAATATAAACGTGCACCGTCCACTACGAACACGTTAAACATGATTTATAAAGGATACGCATTACATGCACACGAAATTTAATATCTTGATATCCACTATAACCTTCAGTATTTTTTGCCCCCGTCTCTATCTTGAGCTTAAGTTTGTTGTTAACAACAACGACTTTATCTGTGAAAGGTAGAGATTTAAGTTGTCGGACGTTAATAAATAAAAACAACTCGTCAATTTACCAATGAAGATTATAACGAAGAATAATATTAGAATTCAAACATTCGCGTTGCGAATTAAGCAAAAATCGTTTATTTAGTTAAAGAATTCCAGGGGGGAAAAGCGAGCCTTCTCCAACTGCAGATTCGTCGTAACAACATCCCTTATGTTGTCTATTACTAATCCCTCGCCCTTTTCCAGACTTTCATTAGAAATATGCCTCGCCGAAGAAATAAGGGTCTTTTTTTTTCATAACACCACCAATGAAGAATAAAATGAAAGAAATTTAACCCTAACAAACCCCGATTTCGACATGGTGAAAGGTTGCAAGTTGCAGTCTAATTTCGCAAACTTTTATTAATTATTTGGATATAAATTTCCCTCCGTCTCTTTCACTTTTTCCATTTGATTCGCCATTAGAGTTTAACGAGGAAAAACCGAAATGAATTAAAATCGATTCGAATTAAATGCTCCTTTTCGAAGATCTCCTCTCTTGGTGCGTGTTAAATTATTACAGGGATATTAATTAATAACTGGTTAGAAATGGATTATTATTGTGTGCGAAGGGTCTTGGTACTGTTGCTGCCGTTTTGTTATTTTGTTCTGCTAAATAGAATGGAATTAGATCGAAGACCCTAATTACAGAACATAGAGGAACCATCATCATCATCAACGTCGTTCACGAAACGGTTCAGACAAATGGAAATTAATGGTATTTCGTATAAAAATCATTTATCAAAAGAGGCACAGGAGGATGGGAAAGGAAAACAAAAATTCCCGGGAACGAGGAATAAATAAAAGTGCGAATGATGGATATAAAAACTGGCCATACGAAAAGAGCCGCAATTCTACAAGCGCTTGCTTCCTCCTAGTTTGGTTCTCTTTAGCCACCGTTTTTTCCTCTCACTTGACGCCGAATTTCCTCGCGTTCATTTAGCGCGGCTCGCGTAATTAATTATAAGAAGGGATGCCATTTTTACGTGTCAACACGTGATAATAATACCAATAAATAACGGAAGCCGTAAAAGCCCCATTTTCGACAGGAGCAGTTACCAATTAAATCCAAATCGATAAGGAGGAAATCAAATTTTTCAGTTGATAATAATTTACGCATCGATCTCGCTTATTTATAGTTCTATTTCAGATGTTGGGGCACGAGTTGCGAGAATGGCGTGAGGATGAGGACGAAAGGACGAAAAAAAAAAAGCGACGACGATATAATATTTCATATCATGCGGGTTTTGGTATAAACCCAGTTTGAAAACTTTCTAAATCTAAAAGAACAAGGGCGTCCTCCTCCTCCTTCCAACTCCTCGTCGTCGCTCCTTGATGCTAATGAATAATGGAACAGTGGACGCTCGGGCAAAGACAAAAACAACACACGAGATCTCGCAGGCTAAAGTGGAAGAAGGATATAAAGATGACGGCAGCAATATCAGAAGTGGCGCAATAATAGTGGTAATAGTAGGAGGAATGATGTGGAAGAAGAGCGCCGTTAGTAGTATCATCTTCTAGCGTGATTGAGAGATCGGAAGAAAGGGCCGGAATATAAAAAGGAGATCAGGAATCGTTTTCTGGCGTACCAGCGACGGCACCGTGAAGGACAAAAACTGATAAATAGTCGGGAGATTTACGCGAATAAAGTTTGGCAAAATGTGTATAAGGGATACATATACAAACGGAAGTTACAGAATAACAGATTCATTTTGACGGTCAAATGTGGAATATTTATTTGAGAATTTAAATGATTTATTCAGAAAAAGAAACACGAGGAAACATGGTTTCCCCTTTCGTCTGTTTGCACATTTTCAATTTCAAATTTCCTTCTGTCTCCGCTAATCATGCAAACTTATTCTTTTAGGAATTCCTCTCTCCGTTGATGCTTATTTCGTTAAACATAGTGTCAGGCAACAAATTGCATAAAGATCCTTTCATTTAGCGCTCGTGCTACCATCTAAATGAATCTAATTTTCAAGATTATTTACCAAAATGGCACGTTTGCACGCATATTTCAAACACACCTTTTGATGTGCGGTTACTTCAATTTAACTGTAAAAGCATTTACGTTTTACGGCATCATCTCCTAACATCTTAAGCCACATTTTATTTTGTTTCTCGACCACTTTTACCGGGCTCGTTCTAGCATAAAATGCGAATTCTTCGCGTTTATTGTCATAGAAAACGCGTTCGTACGAAGAAGAAATGCATGAACGCAACTTCTTGTGGCAGAAACAAATAGAGACTCATTTAATTGACGGCTACCATTATGAGCAATTTCCTTTTGAAATTTAAATGAAAACATCGGTATTTGCAATTTAATTTTGCATTTAGTTCATGGAAATCGGAGATTTAAAGCGTTTGAACTTCGCCGTCGGACATTTGAACTATTTCAATTCGTAATTCTTCCAGGCTTTATAGTAATTTCTGGTGAATATTAAAAATAAAAGTGTTAATTAAAGAGTTTTAAAGTTTTCTACGATCACAATCTTCAATGAGTTGCTGACTTTAAGAGTTTTCACCAGAGATTTCATTCTTAATTTATATTGAAAGATGGTAATGGTACCAATTGCCCTTTACGTGGAATAAATGGTGTGTATGAAGTAATAACATAACAAGTACCTTTCCGTGAACCAACCGTGACCATTATTATTATTATTGCTATTTGCAAGTGGCGTTATTGTGGTGCGAATTTTATTGCTAATTCCTTTATGTCACGTAACAAGAGTGTAACAAAATGCCATTAAATGGGAGAAGCGATTGTTCAAGAACAATAGCAAACAAGCATCGAATCCTCCGGCACTCGAGCTTTACCCATACAAAATAAAACAACGACAGGCAATAGAAAACTTGTTATTATTCTTCTCACATTCTAATCACTTTCGTGCTCGATTTGATGGTTCCATCAGAGAACGCACTCAATCGTTCCCTTTCTTTCCGGTTTCTGGAAGACGTGTTAACTGGACGAAGTCTCGTCTGGAAATTGAGTAGTACAAGAACTTACCGTTTTCCACCTGGAGGTCGCTCAAGTCCGGTGATGTAAAATAATCGTATACACACACGTACGTGCGTGTGTGTCTGTTTAGGTACTAATAATCCGGGTAAAAAAAAAACGTAATAATAATGTAACCGTTCGGACCAATCGGATTCTTAGAATAGAGGCAGAGGTGGCGTCGATGGGCCCTTGACAAATGTGTGGGACGTTCTAAATTAACATTTTCTTGACAGTTACAAAATGTTATAGGAGGAGCGATTCGGAGCCGTCCCAATTTCGAATGGCCCCCAAAAACTAGCGGCAATTTTAAAATTGTCGAGAATGCGAAACAAATATCTTTCGGGTCGCCAAATGGCTCGAAGGAAAAATGGAAATCAAAATTCACACTAGGCCATTTCAACGTCTCCAGCCATCCATGTCATCTATCGTTATTATTGTCACATTACAATAATATTATTATTATTCACTAAACGAAAGTGCGGTGCCGTATCGTGGATGGACATCTAATTACTTTAGTATTTAATATGACATTAGCTTTCACATTATAATTATTGAATACAAAACGACACAATGCCATCATGTTAAAATGCATCATAAATTATTTACGTACACAAACATAATTAGAATTTTATCCTATTGTCAATCAGAACAAAATTAAATAGTAATAATAACGAAAACAACAATACGACATTCGTTTATTACAGACATTTGCCGAATGGGCCATTTCCCATTTTAATTGCTATCAGATACAAAGAAAGGAATAAAGAAACGAGAAAAGCGATCCATCATTATTATTATTCTTCGTATCGCAACACAAATATCCTACATGCGACAAAACAGAGAGAACAAAATAAAACACAGTGCAATGTTACAAACAGTGCTACCTGTAATTTACATAAATATCATAATCGGATGCGTCGTTTAAATGCAAGCAGAGACTGATCGATTCGATTAAGTTAAAAATTCAATCAACTATACGATTCAACAACAATAAGAATTTAATCCAAATTATAATGTTACAATACCTAACGATATAACGTTTATTATCTTATGTCATTCAAAAGAAATGAAAATGCTAAGACTACATCAAATTATGCAGATCACATGCAGACAAAATCCGATCGACTGGATTCTTCGTTGGATGGGCTTCTTTAGGACGAGAAAACTAAAATAAGTGCAACATTAATTACTAGCTCAACGAAAATGCAGCGTAACTCACTAAAATTAATAAATTCGATTCAGGATGCTCCTATTTCGACCTGCAAAATTCATACAATAACATTTTTTATGGGCAAAATTGTTAATAATTCCTGGAAATTAATTAATGCAACGATAAATACGCGATAACAGTGCTAAAGGAAGATTCGTGGAAACGTATCGAATTAATTAATCAAATTTGCCGAAATGATGCGTTAGTAGTATTTTTTGTTCAGTTTTATCCTACTGAAAGGAGAGGAAAAAAAGCGGATTATTTGCTAAAAGGATGACCAGAGAGAAGTGTTGTGTATAGACAAAACCGAATGCAGTAATGATAATAACAATAAAATACGAGAAAATGCGGCGCGAGAGCGAGCGAGAGAAATGAAACTTTCGCAGTCTCGTATTATTGATTTATGTACGCCACCCCGGCGTTTTCCATAAAGCTGTTTGCGGTCCTGAATATGAGTCTCCCCCCTGATATTACTATTATCACCGCTACCACAACTAGAAACAAATATATCATCGAATAAATGTGCGAACAGGAAAGAAAGAACGAAAAGCTCGCACTAGGAAGAGGAAAGCGATTATCGGGAACGTAAATTAAAATAAATAAAAAATGAATGTTAATGATGTACGAATCGAAGAATTTGCATCACAAACATGCGACCGGCTCGCAACAAGAATTGCACCGAACCATTTGCCAAAGTTAATATGAAAAAGTGAACTTTCGAGTGAGTGATTGACGGCACAATGCTTTGTTGTCGTTAACAATTTATCCGAATCGAATCGATACCGTTTCCATTTTATAGCGGCAACATCAATATCAATCGCACAACAATAAATTGACACGAAACGCGGAACAAAATCGTTCGAATTCGCAACAAAAAGTTGCTTATAATTGATTTCGATTCAAGACGATTATTATCATCATGTCGCATTATTCTTATCGGTTGCGTTAATTAAAAGAGGGCAAATTCACACGGCGATTGCAGCGCTAAACGCGTGTGCCGTAGCCGTGAATTTATGACGGAGAAATTGCGGTCTAAAATTGAAAAGCATTTACTTAGCGACCGAAGCAAAAAGTTGCCGAAGACGAAGAAAACACTGGAACCGTGCTGAAAGCAATCAAATAAATCAAGTGCTTGCCGCAAAAAGCAATCCCGCAGGACTGAAAGGACAAAACAAGTTGTAAACAAATAGCGGTTAAATAACGACGATCGTCAACAATAGAAAAACCATAAAATAAATCACGGCAGAAATAAAATGAATGAGCGAGACGAGAAAATAGTAATGACGATGATACTTGAGCAAAGAAAAAGTAGCCGAGGAAAAAAGACGGAAAGCGTGTGGAGAGAATTAAATGAAGTCGTAAAATGGTAAAGGTGGTTCATAAATATTTTAACCACGTGTTTAAGGGTCATTTAAATACAATTCGAAACCTCTCGAAGCCCCCTCTCTCTCTTTATCTCGCTCTCCTTCGCGCAAAATAAGGACGACTTCCTTTCCCTATTCGTTTTTTGCCATCCATTCTTCCGACCGCATAAAACATAAATAAATAAATTACAATGATAATAATATAACGTGGCGTTCTTCAAAAAGCTATAAACCATCTACGAGTAGTTTGTAAACACACCGCTAAGTAGCGAATAAAAGAGAGACAAGAACTATCTTAAATCATCATCTACGATTTTTATGGATGGTTCCTCCGTACATGTGCACAAACATATACACGTTGTTGGTTTGCCTTTTATACAGCCAATTCCGCAACGTTTAGTACAAGGAGTCTTTCCTCCTCTTTACACCGTCATCATCATCGTACCGTCTCTATCCGACTCGCTTCCGATGCCAACGACGCCCGTAAACGCGTGTGCCCCCGGAATGATTTACGGAGAGATTACTTTAAGAGACCACTTGTTATTACCCATAACTTCTGATTCCAGTTTGTTTGTGATACAGCGAAACACAAGGAGAAAAAGGAGGAAAACCTCCACGTAAACGCGTGGATGGAACGATCTAAATTTCTCGAAGCTTTTTCCAACGGTGGAAAGCGCGAGCTTTTTGAAGAACTTCGTTATTCGCTCCTTCTTTCTCGTATCACTTAATTGTTTTTAATTGTTATCGACCGACAATTTAGTCTCAATGGGTCACATAAAATCGGTATCTTGTGGATGATTTTGATTGATTCTTTTCATTGAAGAAAACTCGTTCGTTCGCAGGCAGGTATTCAATTTCAGGGCACTTATCGCGTCCTCTGCGCACGTTTGGTTGCCTAACGCCGATATCTATTTTAATGAAAAGAAGGACTCCGGTGAACGTACCGGACGATCGATTACCACAGCAAGTGTTTTTTTTTTGCGCGCGCGGACGTTTTAATTGAAATTTAAGCTCGCAATTTGCGAAGTAGGTTTAAAGTATTTCTAGGCCGTGGAAATCGGGATCTCGACAATAAATGGCACATGCAACGGCAATAATAATATAATATGCACACGGCTAATAATTACAAACATGCAATTCGTTTAACTTATTTCGAATGCTCTAGCATTTTCGTTTCGCAGTTTCACGTGCACATGAATAATTTGTATCGGAAAACGATGATGTGTTGATAAGGGCAACAATTAACGAAACGAATGTTAATTATTTTGAGATGCAATTATTCGATTGTAATCTTTAAAAAATTATATTCAAATTTCGTTTCACCGTTTTATTAATGAATTTTATACCAAAATTATTGTTAATGAGGAAATTCTGCGATGACAATGACTGATAATAAAAGGCATCATTGTGAATGAACGGCATTAAAGTTAATGGCAATGAAAACTTTTTTCGAGATTTTTTGCCCGCAAATTGATTTCTACTAATTACTTATGAACGAAGAAAAAGTTTGAAAATTCTTTTTGGACAACTTCATAGTGAAACCGATCGAACTGGTGGATGATGTTTCTGATGATGAAGGCAATTATCAACATCTACATAATAACGTCGCATATCTTTAAATTTAAATTCGTTTTGATTGTGAACAGGGGGTGGCAAATAATAAGAATGATCGCATATGTGTGCATTAATGCAGTGTTGTTGTTGCACACGTGTGTGTGTGTGTGTGTATGCTCTTTTGATGCGGAGGGGGGTCGGTTGGTAATCTTGTGTTCGGGTGGTAGTTTGCAACCCTCTTGCACACAATGAGAGAGTGAGTGTGAGTGAGAGAGGAGAATCAATAAATCATCCCGTCAAAAGTAGAACCGAGGCGGGGCCATTCACACCATGCTCACCAATAATAATCCCTATAAAAGAGGCCATCTTGCCATATTTTGGAAATTGGCCCCCTACGTCTCGTGTATATTATTATTATTAGCACGGCCCGAGCCTGTTCTAATTGATTTTCCATTAAGATTGCAAAGAAAAGGAATGAACACGGTTTGGAAGAGGAATGAATTAAGAAAGAAAGTTACGAACCGATTTTCTTTGCGCTCCTCGATCGTCGTTCCCTGCTTCGAGCCCTTTAATTTATTCCCTTCTGGCTCCTTTGATGCGGTAAAGAAAGTATTAAACTGTTGGCGTCAACTAAAAGCAGAAAAATTAATGTAAAATAATGTTCGTAAGCGAGTATCACGTTCCTTACGTTGCTCTTGGATAAATTGCACACTTGTTGACCGTTTAGATTTTAATTGCAAATATAGCACACTGAATCAGAGGGATGATTATAATTTTGTGTTGCGCTTCACAAAGAACAAAAAAAGTAGTTTGCTCTAAAAACACCCTTGTTTCGTTTAATTTACAATTATATTTATTTTATACATATTAGTTTTTTCTTTATATGTATAGTATATTATAATAAGATCAAATCCACAAGACAGAAAATTCAAAGTATTTCGCAAATTAATTGTTTAAAATTAATAGTGATAAACAATAAGAAAATTTGATAACAAAAACGAAAGAATAAACAAAAATATGTTAGAAGAATAGTTTTGAAATGGACGTAGAGAAATGTAATGAGAGAGCTGAAAAGTATGATGATAATAATAATGACGATGCGATTTATGTTTGGGGACGAGTTAAACTGCTTTCCGTTGAGGCCCGAGAATTTATTTTCTGTAATCAACAGCCAAAAATACGTGGTTAGAGGGAATAAATACGAGAGTAATTGTCGGAAGTAGGAGCAAAATCTTATTAACCTTAACTTTCTCTGTGAATCGGCGAGTTAGTTTTCCGAAAGCAGCAATTTCTGTTAATAATTCGAAGATGATCGAATAAATTCTCGTCGACTGAATGGGAAAACACTTTAACGCGACCGAAGAAGAGACCGATGAGAAATAAAATTCGACTCGAGAACAAATAAAAAAATAATCTATAATTTTTTTTTTCCATTTTTTATAAGTTAGAAGTTAATAATATTTTATATTACAAGATTCTCTTTTCTTCATCCTCGTCATCTTCATCTTTAAATATACTATTTATATATTATATATATAAAATAAAAAACAAAAAATTATATAAAATAAAAAAATTATATATATAATTTGCAATATATATATAAAAACGTAAATTAAAAAATTGTTTAAATAATAATAATAAAACATTGTTGGCCGTTTTTTATTTAACGAAAAAGAAAAACCGGTCAAACTTGGTTATTTCTCATTATTTTTTTTGTATCGTTTTCTCTCATTTTTTTCTTCTAATTACTAAAATACACCACAGCACAAAGAACTATACTCTATATTTTTTATCCATATAGGTACAAATATTACAGCATGCCACTGCAAAGAACCCCTAAACTTTTTTTTTTAATTTTCTCTCGTTAATTGAAAAACTCATTTTTGTCTTATCTTTTAAAATGTATGTATAAATAACTGTGTGTATAAATTTATTAATTTTAATTTAGGTGGTCAATCAAATCAAATAGGAACGAGTACCGAAAGTTTTGAAATGAAAGTTTGCAGAATATTAAAAAAATAATACTGAAGAGAAAAATTGTCACCGATTGCAAGTATTGTTTAAATTCCAATAAAGAAAATTGTAAAATTTTGCTAAAACATTTAAATCAACAGTATCACGAATTCTGAATTGCATTAAAATTAATATTCGAATCGTACGAATATTATTTTTTCCCAAAGAGTAATAGTAAGTCGGTTTTAATCCTTTAAAGTTAAATATAAGGGCATAAAGTTATTTAAAAACTTGTACATTAATCACTGTCAAAGCGCAGATTTGAAAAAAAAGAGTTAAAGCGGAAATTAATTAATTTGTATTAATTAAGAGAAGCAAAGTAATTTTGAGACCTATTTAACTTGATGGACCGGATGTACAATTTCTTTTTTTATTAATTTCATTTTCATCGTATATAAATAGATAAATATCTCGATCATTTTACAATAAATTGTTAATTAATTCAATCTGATTTGTATATTTATTGTTAATTAATTTTTAACATTGTTTCCTTCTTCTTCTTAAAAGTTACGTATACTTTGATTTTGTAGCAGAGTTTACGTATTTCGGTTTCGTATAATTTTGTAATTAGTGACTATTAAATCATTTTACTTTATAATAAATCTAGGACTACCGATCTATTTGTTTTAAACATTACTTTATTTAGAAAATGAAAATGTAATAATCACTTTTTTTACATTTTACTCTCTTATGCTTATTTTCAGGCTGAAATTGTAATTTTGTATACAAAATATTTTATTATTTTTATTTAAATATTATTGTTATATTCGTTTTCGTTTTTTTTTTATCATCATCATCATCTCATTACAAATAATACACACATTATTTAATTGATAAGAAAAATGTGCAAAATGATGAAGGGGAAACCGAGAATTTTTGCTTTACTTATTATCGTTATTATTTTAATATTATCATTATGTCATTTCTTTTTTGGTAATTTTGTGGAAAAAGATAGTTACAGAAAAAAAGAATCTTGTGTTATTTTGTCTCTTTTAAATACGTTACATGAGTTAACAATATCCTACATGGATAACATTACTCCTACCTTTGGCATAAAGTGCATATCAATTTTTTTTTCAAAATTTTTAAATATTTTTTAATAATAATATCGTATATTTCATATCCTTTTCTTTCTTTTTCAATCATCTTAATTAAAATCCTTAAATTTGTTTCTCATTTTTTTTTTCATCTGTATATTTACACATTATCATTATTATATTTTTTTTCGGTCACTTAATTTTACGTATTACTTTTATTATTTTATAATATATAACCAAATATACATATACAATCGAATTAATTAATTCTCTTCATTATTATTAATAATTATACTGTATTATTAAAATTTGTATCTACAAGTATTACGTATCGTTTCAATTTATTTTTCATTTTGCTTCTCATTCAAAATTTTTCATTATTAAGCCACTTTTCTGAAACGGAATCAAATCATCATCTCGCTCTTGGTATCCAACATATCATGCCAAATTTTAATTATTCACAACAGCAGATCAAAAAAAGAGACAAAGAATCCCTTCCTTTTCAATCCTCTCAAGCTAATTCCGAAGTAAAGCAAAAAGGAAAAGATTCTTTTCTTACGTTTTCTTTGTTTGGATACTAAAATCAATCACTGACCTTAAGTAATGTCTACTTTTAATCATTTTCAATTTCATTTCTCTTCGTAAAATCCCTGATCTTCTCTTCCTCTTCGACTTCTTGCAATTTCGTCCATTCCAAACAGAATTTTCTGTCAACCTAATTCCCGTTGTCGTTGTGGCTTCCACGTTAAATTGCCAAAATAAAAATGGGGACTAAAACCAATTTTTTATTCCTTTTCTAATCGGCACGTAATATCAATAAAACACCTCACTGGTTTTCCTTTTTAATTAAAATAATAAAAAAATAATTAAGACAATTCGTTCTCTTTTTTTTTGCGTTTTAATTCGTTCACCTGCACAAATTGCACTGATTTCACTGGCCTAAACAGTAACAATAATTTTTCTTAAGATTTTAAAGCGAAGAAGGTTGCCTTTTTCCATTTTTTTTTGTTTGTTTTTAGTTCATGTCCGTCCAAATTTAAGTCCGAAAATTAATTGAAATAAAAACAGATTCACTCGTTTACGATTTCCAACTTTTGTTTATTCTTCTTCCTTTATCCATTAATCCATCGTCACCATTAATTAATTCTCGTTAATACGTTTCAATAATAATTATCTACAAATATATATATTTATATGTATAAATAAATAAACTATCAATTAATATAATTCGTTTTCTCTCGTTCTCTCTCACGCTCATATTCTCTATCTCTCTGTTACTGTTGTACGCGTAAAAATTGGAACTGTAATCTTCTTCGTATAAATTATCGTTATTTTTTTTTAAATATTTTCAATTTTTTTATATTAATAATAATAATAATATACACAATTAATATAATGAGGACTTCTTCCATTTCGTTTAATCGTTAAGAGGTCATTGTGGTTGTCTTGGGGAAAAATTTTGGGTAAGTTCCTGCCGTGAATGGCGGCGCGATGCCTTTCCTTATCCACTCATCTCGTCTCCGTCATCGTCTCCTTCCATCCCATCCTTCGATCACTCTCACATTTAGTGGCCGTTATTTTACGTACGCTTTTAATTAATTACTTTATATTTGGTCATTAAAAATTAAATGCATTATATCTTCGAAATGACTAAAGTGTGACATTAGGTACATATGGTTTCTTCTTTGAAATTAAGTGGCGCTGGCGGCTCTTCGTTCTCTCGGATTCGCACGGAGTTTAAAACGAATTAAAGAAATAATAATAATAGCAATGATAAACAACTCAAGGTAAAATCCATAACTTCTCAATTTCGGGGCAGCTTCTCAATTGGAACACGGACAATTTCATTGCGGCGAACCCTGCGGACTGATATCGTCGCCGCCACCTTCCGAGCCGCCCTCTCCTTTGGTCTTGTTCTCCTTCTTCCATTTCATGCGACGATTCTGAAACCATATCTTGATCTGTCGTTCCGTCAGGCATAAGGCATGTGCGATCTCGATGCGTCGCCGCCGCGTCAGGTACCGATTGAAATGGAACTCCTTTTCCAATTCGAGCGTTTGGTACCTCGTGTACGTTTGTCGGCCCCTTTTCCTCTCTAAAAATGAAACGGAAACGAATCAGTACCAATGTCGCAAGTTAGTTTACGAATTGTCGAGGGCAGAGATCGAAAGCTCATTCAGATCTGCACATTAATTAACAGAAGACGTAAAGAAGCAGTAAAAGAAACGAAGATAGGACTCGGGGGGTCAATTTGCTTGATCGTATAAGTGCAATTGCAAAAAGTTCTTTGTTTTGTTGTTTTTTCGAGCAAATTAACATTGAGCGTCTTCCACGGTAATTTTCTCGATAATGCTTTGTTGTTGAATGGCGCACCCTAACTTGCATTTACACGATGTTAACTAGGGATAAGCCATAACGAGAGATACTGTAATACATCATGTTTAATTTATTTCTAGTTACACATACTTAAAAAGGAATTTAAAGGTAATTATTTCTTTGGGTAATCAACTAGACAATTTACGAAGGAACTAATAATAATGATGATGAAACGCGTAGTTCGAAACAGAAATGAGATGGTAGGAAGGAAGGGAGGAATTTTATTTTTTAAACGTCGACCTTGTGACGCCAATCAAATATGACCCTACAGGTAAATTAAAAAGAAGACGAACAAGAAGAAACTCCCCGATTTTCATCTTTGTGGTATATAATGAGTTTATAAATGATGCATAAATCACTCTTGTTTCTTTCAGAAGAACTGCGTGGAAGAAGAAGAGAAAAAAAAGCTTAAATAAATGCCGTCTGTTCTCGATGTTGCTGGTTCTTGTAAAACGGCCGAAGAGAGGCATTTAAATGTGATACGTTCTCTTGCGAAATTTTAGGTTGTAATCACAATTAGTTCTGCCGGCCGTCTATTATTATTATTATTAAATTGAAATTGTGGACCTTCTTCCTCAACGTCATTTTCTCTCGAATTCAACGTTTGGGTTCCTTTTTTTTTCGTTTCGGGTTTCTTTCTCTTTAAAATTATTCTTTCGCTACGCTCGACTAATTTATACGGAGATTTATTTATAAAATCTTTTTTCATATCGTCAGCGTTTAACGTAAACAATTAAATATTGTTATTATTTAGTTAGCACCTACTAATTAAAAGAGTGATTTATTTGTTTATATTAAACGGTTTCCTCATTATAATACTTTTTTCACGTTTGAGAACGTTGATTAATCCTTTAGCGACAATTTTGTGAACGTAAAATTATTTAACGTTCTAGTGCAATAAATCAACTTGCAGAACGAAAGGGAATAAAGATAATTTTTTTGCGTTCTTGGAGAACAGTTTAATGATATGCTCGGAGTTTTCACGAGAAACTTCTCGTTCTGGCTCATGTAGATCCAATAATAAAAAGGATCAATTAAAATTTTTTCAAGATTTCTTATTTGGCGAAGGAAAAACATCGACTGCGACAGTTCTCGCCAATTAGTTGAATGAATAATATGCTGTCGTTTACCGATCGTCGGAGGCGCTCTCGTTTGAAACTTAACAACAATTATCATTAGATTTCTTACGATTATCGGTATCAACAATATTGGATAATGATTTATTCATTATTACTGATAGCGATAACACGTAATGATATTAAAAGGGGAATTTAGTTGATCCATAAACGAAATAGCTCCCCTCATTTACATTAATAACAAGAATTGAGAACGGGCTCGTTCCATTTTTATTTTTTATAATTGTTTATTATAACGAAAGACCTTCGAATTCTTCGGACTACACGGCCGGCATACCTTTAATACCTTTTTTCCTTAGATACTGACGTATAGGAATTGTCTAACATTCGTCTGAAAACGGGCGATTAATATGCGTTAAATCGGAAGATTAATCGGCACGAATTCGTTAACGAAAAAACGAAATTAACATTCACAAATATGCGGTGGCGATTTGGGTGGAATCGAAGCAGCAAAACAGAATTCATGCCGCAAATAAACGAAATTCTCCGGGGAATCCATCCATAGACCTTCGAATAATAATCGATTAACACCGAATAGTTGCAATACTCGATATTATTATGAGGATTATTTTAAAAAGTGTTATCGATAAAAAGAGGCTTTCATTTTATATTCTTCTCTCTCTCTCTCTCTCTCTCGCACACACGCGCCGTTATCGTGGTTCCTGTTGGATAAATGAATGCGGTTTGTTTTCATTTTCGTCCTCCTGTGGGGAATTAACGATTTGAACCAGAATATTGTGAAAACAACAGGAAGAGAAGCAAAAAAAAAGGCATGGGGAGAAAAAGTGATAGAAAGAGCGCGAACGAAGGGATGGCATTTAAACGTTTTGTTTAGGCGTACAATTTTTATTTTTCATCTTCACAAAAAGTTTCCCGTTTTTATTTATTGCAGGATGTTGGATTTTGTATTGGAGGCATTTTTCAAAATATTTTTAATTAATGTGACGAAAACAAAGGTCGAAGGGTGTACGATGTTTTCCTGTGCGTGTGTGTGCGTGCATTTCGTCCAATAGGAATAAGTTAGGGATACATTTTGCGTCCCATTTTTTCTTTCTCTCGACTCATTCCCTCGCACTTTCCTCTAGTTTTCTCGCTCCTACAACTGGTCCATGTCGTGTCAGTGGCGGAGAAAGAAAAAAATAGAAGGGAGACGACCGTTGGGAACCCGGGGAGGAGGGCAGCAGTAAAAACGTGCAGACGTCGAGTTGACGAAGACGAATGAGTTTTCCAAGCGAACTATACGAAACACACATACCTCATATTATATGTGTACATATATATGAAGGGAAAAAAATTGTTGTTATATGCCGCCATGTGGTCGAAAGAGAGAAGAAACACGGTCGAGAGCAAAGCAGACGGATTTCGGTCTCCTCTTTTTCCTTTCTCGCATTTCGGTCTGTTCCCGTTCATTTTTTTTCCTTTATTTTCCTTCTTCGGTTTCTACGGGTCTCTCATCGAAAACATCCTTCGAAACCGAACGAAAATTCCGGGGACGCACGTCAGAATTTCTCGCCGCGATCATCCCTCCGCTAGATATGATTAAGCGTTCAGATAAAGAAGACATTTATTATCGAAAATCATTCCTTCTTCCTCACGACTTTTTTTTTTCATGTTTTGTTTTAGGATTCCTTCAGTTTGTTCTTCGTCGTTCGCTGTTATCTAATTAAGTTTATTAGAAAATCGAATGCAACGGGTTCGTGATGGACGTCCCTTTACCCCCGACGAGGACGTGTAATTATTTTAAAACCCGGCTTCGCTACGCGTTTGATTTATTTCTACACGGACATGAGCTCTGATTAGTTCGATGCTTCTTTAATTAACCCGACTCTCTCGCGTTTCTTCCTTTTTTCTTAATCTTGTTACTTCGTATTACCGATGTGTATTTTAAATTTTATATTTCTCTCTTTCTCCGTTTCTGACTGAACACGGTGATGTGTGTGTGTGTGTTTTTTTGTGTGGGAAGACCGCTTTCCTGATGAACAACATTTATCAATGTTCCTTTAGTCTCTGTTTTATTCCCTTTTGTTATTTCTCTTTTCTTAATTCGAACCATATTTACATACGTGATATTCAATGACTTATTATTATTATTAATATACTTATATAGGGTTAGAGATTAATTAAAAGCGCCTTTCTCGTGTCTGTTAAGAAAATAATAATTTCAAAGAATTAGTTGTAATTGAAAGTAAAATCGAAGAAGCAGAGCAAATAAAAAAGCAGTAAAGAAGCTAAAAGAATAAGTTTCTTTGTACTTTACGGCAAAATTTCGTTACCAAAACAAAAATTGATAATAATAGAGATGAAATGAAAAAGAATTTTACATTTAAGGAACTCAAATTTGTCGTTCTTAAGAGTAATTAATATTTAGAGAGTAAATAAATCATAAAACGAAACTGAATTTACCTTCACCGTATTGTCGGTTTTCTGAAACAAACACAAAGTATTAAATTAAACGCAAGGCCAAAACAAAATCTTGTTTAATTTATTTTATTTCTTTGCTAATTTTTAATCATTAATAAGTCATTAGTTTTGCTCTATTTTTAATTGCTCAGTGTTAATCAGAAAACTTTTAATACTTGAAATTACGCTACAAAGAAATGTGTACGTTTCAATAATAATAATAAATCATAACGTATCTAATTATTGCTTTTAAGAGATTTTCTTCCCGAAAATAAAATAAAAGGAATTCACGAGAGATCGAAAGGAAACCATAACAGACGTGGGATTATACATGTATTTTTATTTCTTTCAAATAATAAAGGAAACTTTAACCGACGTCCAATCTAAGCAAAGAACTGCAAGTTCTAATTAGAGATGCTGTCAGAGTGAAGATGACGAATGGTGCCGTCTGTAACCAACCCCCGGTTTTAAATTAATAACATAATCAGACTGTGAACATGCCAGTATAACGAAATATTGATATTGCAACCATTCTAATAACAATGAGTCAAACATTACGAACGGTTTTAGAGATGATGATGATGAAGAAGAAGAAGAAGACCCATGTCATCTTGTAACCATGACTGACCGTCTAGAAAATATAAAAGAGAAATGGTAGAGGAGAAAAGGAGAGAATTCGAAAATGTTCCATTTTCAACGATTAGATCGTGACCGTGCGTCCCGAAACGTTGGATACGATACATCACATTCTAAGCTCTCTCTCTCTCTCTCTCTTTCTCCGGTGCGATGAGCAAAAAAGGGGGGCGATATTATTCCGAGAGCAGAAGAGAAGGCCCCAGAGAGACCGAATATAAATGAAACACCGAACGGAAAATGGTAGAAGAACGGATCCACTTTATGTCTTTCTCTCTCACGTAATTTTTATTTCGGCTCCTTTCTCGTCTTCTTCCAACATTTAAACTTAAATAGATGTATACGTCTGGTAGATTATGCAATTGTATGTCATCGGACAATAAAAGTCGTAACTCATTGTCGTGCGGGTCGGCGTTAAAAAGTGGCCGTTCTCGTTGTATCAACGTTTTGATAACTTTGTTAAAGTTTGAATAATGGACGTTGTCGTTTGAAATTTCGTTTTTATTTTTAGAAGACGCGGCGTCGAACAAAGCGGGAAGCTGCAGCCGAGAGAATCAACTCTTGTCCCTACATTTATTTATTTATTTCCGAGCAAAAATGATCGAAGAGATTGATTTTGATAACAGTCGTACAGTTTCTCGTCGACTCGAATTTAATGCGGCTACCGAAACTAATAGACGTCATTAAATTGGAATCGAGTCTTAATTTAATTAGGTCGCCTCTAATTGAGAATCGAACACCTTGATTTAATTCCGATCGATTATATTCGTATTATTGATGGATTCGATTCAATTTCGGCTTAAATTAGATTTTCCTCACGTTCCCTCGTCCATTTTTAATTTACTTTTTGTTGGGGACCGATTATTCAAACGCAGTCGTATAATTAAAGAATTTATCATTCGAGCGAGGCACAACCACCTCATGAGTTTTATCCGTTACGACATCGGCATAGGTAAATTAAATTCAATTTCATCTGCACCATCTTAGTGTTGTTCGTTCCTCTTTTTTTAATTTGGACACCCTTTGGAATAACAAATCTTTCTGTTGGGGGGCGTTAATTAAAAAATGATGCGAGAGCGTCAAATATCAATTAAATTCTTTCGATTATTTTTGCTCTTTCGTCCGGTTACAAGGCCGTTCCGTGTTCATTCATTTATACATAATCTTTTCCTCCGGGGGATGGAAACGCGCGTACATTATTAAAATGCGATAAAGCGAACAATTTAAAACGGTCGTACTAAACGTAACCTAATAATAATTACCCTCCTATGAAACCAGAATGCGAGGGGGTTTAAATAATTTACAACACTATCAAATCTCATCGCGTCACAATTTATCACCGAAATGTATATTTAATAGCGCACCGACAAGCTGCGGAATTTTGCGAACTTCGCCGCCGCACGGACACGGATCTTGCGCCATAAATTTGTGCTGCAACAAGTGCCGCTTTACATATATATATGTAGGTATACGTAGGGGTTGGTTTTATATCGTTATTACAAGCACTTATGTCTTACCGAATATACGTAGGCATAATAATGCGAGATGGTAGCAGAAGAACGATAACGATTTTAGCGAGACCGTTTTCACTTTGGCACACAAGTGCGGAGCGATAATGGTAATTGACAGATTTATGCGCGTGCAAATTCGCACTTACGTACAATCCGCATTCGTAACGTAATAATTAACTCGCAAAACATTTTGCACTAATCGGAAAAATTTCGTTTTGTCACTGCACAATTACCGATTACAGTTCAGATGTTACCAACATCATTCCTGATGGTCAACTGTCACGAAATTGCGTATAACTTTTCGCATGTGGACTACCGGACAAAAATATCTAATATTGTAAAAGGGAAATGCAATTAAACATTGGGGGGTGCCATAAAAGTTGCCCGCTCATTCAGCCAATACGATATTATACAATGGTCTAAATACGCTGTTTATTATTGTCGGGAATAGCAGGGTGGTGGCCACTAACCTTCGCTTCGAATTTAAAAATTCCATCAAAATCATATTTGAAACTTTAGAAAAGTCCCTGGCCTTTATTCCCCGATATACAAGGGCTAATTGACGTAATGAAGCAGCTGTTGTTTGAAAATTGGCGAAGAAGGGACCAGATAAGAATCGTCAATGCGAAACGTTCTCTTCAGGTAGGAATTGAGATGTTAAAAGTGACGTCTTATGCAAAACCATTGAGAATCCGCTCCATTATTGAAATTTACTGCCAGCCTCGAAAGAGGATCGTAATAAATCATCCGGGATTTATCGGTTTATTGCGTAAAAGTGACAATAAGTCGTCGGCTCGTCGATGGGGCAGGTGACGTGCAACAGTCTCGGTTGCCTGTGTATGTGTGTGTGTGTGTGCGTGTATGAAAAAGCGACCGGAGGCAAAAAGAGTGATTCCGAGAAGGATCGGCGCGGACACTTACCGAATTGACTCCTCATCCACGGATACAAAGGGCTGGGCAACGACGACGCCGTATTATTTGGTGCTTGTTGGTTGGGCGGCTGCTGCTGCTGCAGCGCGTTCTGCTGATGCGGCGGCGGCTGCTGCTGCTGGTGCATGTTAGCCGTCGGCTGTGCGCCGTACATCATATGCTGCTGCTGCTGCTGCTGCTGATGGTGCGGCTGCTGTTGCGGCTGCGGCTGCTGCTGATGGTGCTGCGGGTGTTGCTCTTGCATATGATGTCCCATGTGGTGGTTGTTCATGGCCTGCGTGGCGTCCAACGGCGGACTGCCCGTGGGTCCTAAAACACCTCCTTGACTAACTGCCGCCGCCTGCACCTTACAGCTAGCATACACTACGGGAGTTTGGTGGCCGTTTAGCGCGCCGTTGCCCGCCATGTGCATGTTCGACGGACTGTCCGGCCTATAGCCCTGACTAGTGTCCATCGGCTGCTGCTGGGCGCCGTAATAGCCCGCACTGCGAATGTCCATCCGATCGTACGGCGGGAACCTCGGATACGGCATCCCCTGTGGCGGTTGTCCGGCCGTCGGCGGGCCGCCGTAATGGTGCGACGGTATGCCCTGTCTTAATCCGACGACGGACGGATCGCCGCCACAAGAGTTCGGGTCTGTTTGCACGGCACCGCCGCCCTGCGGCACTTGGACGGCGGCACCGTAGTGCTGATGCTGGTGCGGGTGTTCCGCCGACACGACACCGCCGTTCCGCATGTCCTGCATGTACGTGTTCGCGAAATACGAACTCATCGTGTGTCACTATTCGCGCGCAATCACGAAACGAGACGGGAAAATTAATCACAGAATTATTCACCTCCACTTCACGAAACTCCCACCCTTCTATTTTATATGTATATATGTATAGAAATTTTTAATTCTTATCGATGTTTAATGCAACCACTTTTTAACACTTGAATTTCATCATTTTCATTCTTCCTTTCTTTAATTTTGCACCACGTATTCCGTTTTCTTTTCGCAATTTTTCCTCTATGTACAAGAAACACAATGACACTTTTAAATTAAAAAAGGAAAACTATTGAAACTCCCTCGAAGCTGACTGACGGCAACTGAAATCAGCTTCTATGCTTTCCTAATGAAAAACTTGTGTACACCCTGAAACAAGAAATAATTGGTGTTAGTTTATTATTGCTGCTCATACGATCTCGATAAACGGAACAATTTACTTGATTTTTGGACGAATGTCATTTGCAGAATGGCAAAAATTACTGTTAAAAATCCTTCAAGAAATTGAGTGACATATGTAAAAGCTATGGTTTTTAGTCGTCATTAGGTTTTCACGCATCATGTCCACACGTGGCCGCGGAATGCGACACTTGTAGCTTGTTAAAATTTTACATTTTCTCTTGTTCTACACAGTTTCTATTTTTGGTTTTTATTTTGGCTCTGTCGAAATAGTTACAATTGTAACAAAAGAAACCAGAGAAAAAAGAAAGAATTCCAAAATGATAGTGGGACATGATAAGGTGAGATAAAAAGGAATTTTTATGGGTTCATCAACATCTCACAACTGCGGCTGTAAGACTTTTTAAGAGCGTTAACTGGAAACTTTGCAGGCGTTATATATTAATTAATTAAAGAGAATTAATTAGAAGCGATTCGGTTAATTGCAGAATTTGGCCGATGCGAGATTACGAAAATTTCCTTAATGGAATTCTTCGAAACGCTTTCGAATTTCCTCCTTTCAGATGACATCCTTTGATAAATCTCTACGTGATTGCCCTTTGACATTGAACATGAGCAGTGTAATAAAAGAGACATAAACAGCAAAAAAAGAAACGACAAAATGGTAATTCCTTTAAAACGTCTTGCTTGTTACGGAGAGGACGAAGAGAAACGGCAAGAAGACAAACAGAATTTCAATTATCGTCAACTGGAACAATGGAATTTAACGATTTGTTTGATAATTCAACCATCATCATCATCATCTTGTCTCGATGTTTAACCACATAATAAAATCGTTGTAATTTTAAACTGAATGTTTGCTCGTTGAAATTGAGCATTTTCTCTCTCGATTTAATTCGAAAGAATAATAACTTTAGCGGAGACGTTTCAAAATTAACAACAAAACATCAAAAGAAAAGTGGGTCGTATTTTGTGGAAACGCACGTTGCGTTATTATTAATTTCACCTTTTAGTCGTTGATGAAACTACTTGCAAATTTTAAATAATAAATGCGGTAACAGATGGATAAACAAATATGAAGTGCATATTACCGACAACGTAAACAATTCAAAAGGTAAATTAAAGCGTGATTTTTTAAAACTTATTTCACGCTCACGCTCTATCTTCATGTTGTTGTTATTATTAACTTGTACTCGTTATTATTTTAACCGCGAGCTTTTCCACCTCATCTTTGAAAGTTTTCATTTTTCCATAAAACGAAATTAATTTACCGAATGCATTTACGTGTGTGAAAGACGAGTAAAGAAAGAGAACACGTTGTAATTGGATAAATGCCTAAATGAGATTTGCATGTAAATGGACGTTATTCGCCACGGGAATCAACTTTTAATTTAATCAAAGAAGTTGACACTCTGGGGATTTTTCCGCGATGGTTATATACGTCGAGCTCCTCCGCCGGCCTCCCGCCGTTGCCGTTTCATTCAACGAAAGGAGTCGGCAAAAAAAGATGGGTAACAGGGTGGACAAAAAAGAAAAGAGATGATAATACTTTAACCTTGTTCAACTGGATAGTGGAGAGACATTAATGCATGAAGTGTAAATGTCTCGGTTTTCGCTTTCACGTATTATTATTATAATTACAAAGGGGTAGTTCGGTATAATACCCTGCGAAATTATACAATACATATATAATTCGCGTAGGAAAATGGCAGCGAGTGAACGAGGGATTTGATTATAATTTTTGGAGGGTGATTTCAGCGTTCGCCCCATCTTTTGTACGAATTGTAAATGTAATACACATTCGGTATTCGAGGATTAATATTCACAAGGACTCGTAATAATAATAATAATATGGAATAAACGTGTATGTGCAAAGAGAGACCCAACCAAAAGATAATGGGTCGTCGTCGTCGTCGTCGCCTCCCACTTCTTCTATCCCCTTTATTGAACCCAAAACTAATATATATTCGAAACTTTGTTTGCAAAACTTCATTTCACACCCTGTTTCAAACGAAAGTAAGCCAAGCGGAATGAAGGCGAAACGGGAGAGCGAGAGATTTTCGGATGAATCCCTTTTCGCCTTTTTTTAAAGCTGTTCTTTTTTCCGCATTTCCTCTCTCAGCGTTTCGCATGGACAATTAAAGAAAACGAGAAGTTGCGTTTAAAAAAATGTATTTTAAACTGCAGAAAAAGTATGCGCTCGGATGTATATGAAGCGTGGCGATATTTAAAACGTAAATAATAGCTTCTTGTTGGTTAAATGATAAATACACGTCTATATATATATTTCGGGAGCGGCGTTATTTTTGGCTTTTTGACCGTCGCACGAAAAAAAAAATTGAATAAAAGATGGGAAGGAACGTAAGAGGAGAAATCTAAAAAGGATCTAATAGAAACTCTCCTGACTAATTACATCCACCCACAAAGATACGTGAATACGTCTACGACGTGCGATTTGTCAAACTGAAAGTTTCCGCACAAGTACAACAACAACGCAACATCTCAATGGTGTACGTATACGTCTTCGTGGATGTCTGCGTGCGTGTATATATAGAAAATTGTAACACATTCACATGTGTAATTCGTTAAAAACCAAAAGGGGCAGCCAACGTGACGCCGTAACCGACGCCATGATCCATCTTCTCGTTTTGCCAACATTTTTAGCCGAAGACGGGAAAAAAATGGCTAGAGGATACTCGCAGAAAACCGCAAAACAGCAAAGTAGTCTACAATAAAATTAAGGTAGAAATGTATGCGAGAGTTGTGCAAATAGAAGAGAGGCGTTGGAAGGAAAATGTTTTGACTCGATCCCATTTTATTTTCTCCATTTCTGTCTTCGGAATTTGATTTATTCGTTACATCAAGCAGAGTTTTCCTTTTCTCCTTCGGCAATTCCCTCCTTCTTTTTTCGTGTTATTTTAGTGGTAATGTTAAATAGAAAGAACGAAACGACGAAGGAAAAATAATGCCGCAATTAGAGTGGTTGTTGGTCGTTATTTAAGGAGGGCGGTGGCGGCGTCGGAGGGTATCAATGTTACATTTACCATAAACCCGTGTATGTGTGTGTGAGTGCGCGATTTCTAAATAATGGAAAAACTTTAATTCATCCTCTATACAACAACAACAACAACGTTAATACAACCGACACGCAAGAATGTAATTACCGAAAAAAATAAAAAGAAATATAAAACATAAACTATCTGAGATTATATACCTGTATGTGTGTAAGCTAATGTTAAAAAAAAACTTTTAGAACACGAGAAACAAGAAGTACAAGAAACTGTGGTAAGAATAAAGACCATTTCGTTTCCCCTTCTTGCAGTACCAATGAACGAACCGAACAATGGGCATAATAACGAAATTAGTTGGTTGTAAACCGAAAAGAAACTAAAAAAGGATAAAGCAAATTGCTTTTAACAATCGGTACCGAAATGAGAGTGGAGCGCAATCGTGTCCCAAAACTCGTAACAAAATCACATAATAATTGCAGCGACGAAGAGCAGAAAAGAGCTTACAGAAGGGAAAAAAGTTTGATGGTAATTCCTTGTTTCCATCAGGATGTCCTTAATCGCTTCGAAGGCTTATCAAAGAATACCAAGCGTCTTAGCGGAAATTTTGCCTGATTTAATTAACAGTTTTCCCAATTAAATCTCAGTTTACCGTAATATTCTTATTGCTTATTAATAAATAAATTTATGGTGGATTTTCAAGTTTTATTTCTCTTAATTAAAATACCTCAACGCATGAATGCATTTCATGTGTACGATCGACAATGTACTTTTCGTTTTCTTCACGGGAGATTAGAATAAATAGATTTTAAAGTTTGCAATTTCATACACTTCTTCTTTCTGCATTTTTTCCCTTCTTGCGCTGTGGCAGCAGCAGAAATATGTTTTAATAGGAGAACTCTCTGTAGTATTATTATTATAACATTATTGCAAACAGCAGAACGTAACCGGAAATAACGTTATAATTACCAATTACTTATTTCTTAATTACATTCTACTACTTTTCCTCTCCGTTCTTACGCTCCTTTATATCGTGTAATTCTGCCGACAAACGGCAACGACGTTTTATCATTATTATTATCACTCGAATCGGATCAGTTTTTAATTTAATTCATTTAAATTAAGTCAATATCAAATCTTATTAACATATCTAATTTACCATGCGGGAAAACGAGAAGCAAAGGGAGATTATGAAAAAAAGTCGAGCAAAAGAAACGTGGAAGAAATCTAAATGCTAAATATGCACGCGAACCAATTTACGTTTCTTTTGTGTATTCTCTCCTACATTCATGACGTTTTATTATTATTAAATATCGATCAAATTCAAATTACGCACGATAATTGGGTTAATGAGACATACAAATTTTGAAAATTGCTCATTATCAAGAAATCACCATAAAAATTGTCATCCAGTTTACGATACAATCGGAATTGTTTATTGGAGTGTTTTATTAATAGTAATACTTTATTATTGAATTTGATCTGAAGAAAAAGTGGAAGACCCACGTATACACTCGACAGGAATAACAAGGATGACGAAGAAAAAAAAAAGGGAAAAGGAGCTACCAAAGAAGGAAGAAACAATATTTATAATCCAGATTCAGGGAACCGTAACATCATAAAACTTGTTACGTAAGATAGAAAGAATTAAAACCGAAATGCAAAAATATATAAATTTAATGACATGGCACACATAAATAAAAGGAATAGTATTTGTGAAAAAGGAAGGAAAAAATAATAATAACAAAGGGAGATGATAAAAAAAGGTAGCCGAAGACGAAAATAATACAAGAACGAGAAAAAAAAATAACTAGAAGAAGAAGGAGAGCAACAAAACAATGGTAATTTATCTCTAAACTCGGTTCTGTTGGAGAAATAATACATTAATCTCTACGCGTGTTCATCAGACCAAAGAAATAACCATTTTTTTCATCCTTTTTGTTTTTTCCTTCGCCCTCCTCCGCCACCATCGCCAACAACAACAACATCTCGTCCTCCTTCATTTTTCACTTTGCTCTTGTCGTTTTTAATCCTCTTTTCCTTTTTCGAAAATGAGCGCGTAAATAAAACTAGTAGCGTTACACAACAGCGACTCTCACGTCGATTCCTCGAACTCTTCACGCAACAGTTATCGAGAAAAGAGAGCGAGTGAGAGAGTCGGTATTATAGATTTCTCGTAAATGATTAACAATTTGATTGGATTTAATTATGAACGCCGAAAAAGTTGTTTGCACTTGAGGTACAACTTGAAAAGCTTTAAAACTTGGCCGGACCTTAAAAAGTTGGTTTAAAGTTTACGGAAAGAAACCTGTAATTGAATTATAGCAGGTTCCTTCTCGATATCGGCACGCGTTCGTGCAGGTCGCAGGAAACTGCTTTCGAAATCGCATCGATTTGCGGCCAATTTTAAAAAGCGTCGCGCTGACAAAATAACAATAATTGAAAACTTGAATAAACATTGCAGGAGTCGCAGATGAAATGCGGGAGCGAGAGACGCAAATGTGGAGCAACAGTGCGCGATGGCCATAACATAATGACAACGTAATGTTCGTGCTATTAATACGGACAAGCTATTACGTGGGATCAGAGTAGTTGATAGTGTCCGTGATTTAGTGCTTTGCATATATATAGAGCCGGGGGAACGACGACTGCGACGACCATTGGAAAAGGCAATTGAAATCGGCCGGCGTAATCGCACATGATGAAAACAATTCATCAATGCCGCCACGGGAATCGATATATCGACTACGTTAACTTTGTTGAAAATTACAAAACGGCCGTCTCTCTTCAGTCCCCGTGCATTCTCTCGAACTCTATCTATCTCTCGTTCGTTTTTTTCCCCATCGAAAATCACACAGAGAGATAGTACGTGGGCGTACGAAATAATGGAAAACAAATAACCGGAGCAAAAGCAACAACAGCAACAACCATCAACCGGCGTAGTATCGTCATTATTATCACCAGTGAGTTGTTGATGGTGGAAGTAGGAGAAGAAATGCCGGGGCTACGTGTACAAAACGTGAACAAACGGATGGATGGGTTCGGTAGCATTGGATGCACGTAGAAGAGGAGCAAAAAAAGAGGAACAGGACGACAACGTCGATCCCCGGAGTGCCCGGAGCGAGTGGCCGGAGGAAGGGAGCTTTTGCCGATAGCGTGCGCCCCCGGAATTTTAATCGAGCTAAAACAATCTGCGTCCAACTCCCACCGACCGGATACTAGATAAATCCTATATTTGGCGCACTTCTCTCCATTTCCGGTTTATTTTAGACAACAGCAGTAAAACACACACACACACAATCACACGCATACAGGTACATAGACGCACGCAAACGAAACTTACTTACTTACTTTACCATAGAGGGGAAAAATTGCGAATTGTTCGCGTTCAAACAAATAATTAGCGAATTTTCGGACGGATTTGTCATGGCGAAAAGTTTCGAGTTGACAATCAGCTTTTAAGGATCTTAATGCACCGTAAAAAAGCTGCCTTCTATTCGCCGTTCGCTGTACGCAATTCCTTTTTCACTTTACCACATGATCTTCGCGTTCTCTCTGTTTTTCGTAGCAATTGCAAGTCGTAATAAATCAAGTTTTAAATAAACGCAATTAGTTTTCGTCTTATACGACGAGGAATTTATTTATGAAAGAGACGACGAAGAGGAGGAAAATAGCGAAGAAGAAGAAACATTTTGGCAGGTGTAATTAATAAATTTGTCATCGTTAAAACTGTTACAAAACAAGCGCGATCCTCTCTTTCTGTCCTTCTCCCCATCTCTCTCTTACATTTTTCTTAATTGTTAACAATAACTAAAGGAAGTTTAAATAATTGAACGTCTTCATCTTTTGTGGGAGCGATTGATTAATTGCATTCGATTATTGCATTAAAATACGATCTGGTAACGCATTTAATAACAAGAACTTTGTAGGTCAGCGTATTAAATGAAGGCCCTCGTTTTATTAAGTTGTACAATAGTCCAGTCAACTTAGACGAAAATTAGGCCTCACTTCGAAAAAATTAAGGGAAAGCTAAATTTTTGCATGAACCTTCATAATGATGTCCTTGACAAAATGTCAAAAATCCCCATTGATCCGAGTTGAGCTAAAGATTTTATATGGTGTCAAAGATGGCCAAAAGTGGTTCTTCGTTAATATCTCGTTAACGGTCACTTTTACAGCAAACACACGCGTTATCAAAGTTGTAGATTAGGAAATTCCCTACAAAAAAGTTATCGTCATTTTTATTCGTAGGGGCAACCGTTTTGAAAATAATTCGAAGTGAACAAGTCAACAGCGTCTCCAAGAGAGATATTGATACGTTAATATCTTTCCAAAGAAATAAAATTAATTTTCATTTGAAATGACTTTATTGCTACACATAATACACTCATTAGTTTAACGTACGTTTCAAATCCTAAGAAACAAGATTTTTTGGTCTACAAATCATAAGCTTTCTACAGTTTTTCTTTAAATATTTTCTGCGAAGAAAAGTGGTAACCTATCAAACTTTTTCCACTTTAGAAAGAGATAGTAAACTCAAGAAGCCAAGTCACGTACACATTGTCAAGGACATCATTATGAAGGTTCATGCAAAAATTTAGCTTTCCCTTAATTTTTCCGAAGTAAAACCCTAATTTGACTGGACTACAAGGAGGTAGAAATTTGCGTGCCCATTTGCCATTGTCAATCCATCCGATCAATTTACGATTGAGATGTTCGTGTAATTGAAATTAGTTTGTAATTTAACCAGAATGCATGTTACATAAGGCCGCATAAAATACGAATTGCTCGGTTTGTCTCTCATTATTTTAATTTAATGAAGGTCCATCTTCGAAATAAAAACATCATAATCAACTTTGACATTGAATCGCTTCCAAGAAAGAACACGTATTCTACTAGGAAATTGCGGCAATAAAACGTAATGTATATCCTAGACCATTTTCTGTTTTTTGCTGTTGTCGGTCTTACACATTCCCAAGAATTATCATCATTGTTCATCATCTTACACGTAATGTTTAACAATTCCACTCGTAACAGGTTTATTATATAACGCAGATGATGACGATGAAGAATGGAAACAAAACGAAAAAGAAAAAAAGTTACACGAAAGGCTATAACAATAACAATAAAAAAGAACATGCATTCTTTCTGCTTCTTTTTCTTTATTGCCATCTACCTGCTAATTAAAATTAATTAAGTTTCACCCAACGGGAGAAAAATTCAAGTTGAATGCAAAGAATTCCCTCTCTCACCGCCATCATCATTACCATCTAGTTTTGATGTGACAAACTATTTAAAAGTGTTTGATGGCTTAACGAGGTTTTTCTACAAGCGTAGAGGGTCAACTTATTCTTACAACAACGTTAGATGGCAGTAAATCCTTCGTATCGACTCGATCTCTTTGATCTCGCTCTAGTTTCTCTCTTTCTCTTCGCCTTACCACCATCTTTTACGGTTCGTGCCGGGGAGGGCAAGGGAATGATTGACTGGCAGGCGGGGTTGCGTTACCCTCGTGAAAGAAAGCAACAAAGAAAAAAAAATGGAACGAGGGAAGAAACGGTAAACAATGATGGCTTCTTCCATCAATCAAAATGGCTTCCATTCGTTGTTCAACTCGAGCAATTCGTTGATATCTTCATTTCGAATTTGATTGTAACTCTCGCACACAATTCCTTCACAATAAAAAAGCTCACGGTTTGTCATAGTGCGATCCGAAAGTAGAGCAAACCGACGCTGTCGAACGTCAAAAACGCGTGGCCATTGTTGCATCAACAAATTGCGAAACTCGTTCAATAACAATTACTTTTATAGCGTCAATACTTGGATAATTTGCGAAGCCCTCGCCAAAAGGGATTTTTTGATTTTCCTGTATTAGCATCGAGATCGATTTTATTCGATCGCCCAGTGGTACGTTTAGATGATTCGGAAGTGAAACGAAATGAAAAGGACGAGCCGAAACCGGAAACAATGTACGTTCGGTGCCTTTGGTAAAGTCCTGCGGCAGATTATCGGATAGGGGCAATATACACATGAACGAACCGGCGAATTCAGCATCATCATCATCATCGCGATCGTGGACGCGGTTGGAAACGATTCGATAAACCGGAGGACCGTAAATTCAAACGCTCGTGACACGCCAGTTTTATTGCACGCATACCTCCGATGCCAGATATCAAAGGGAAGGGAAAAAAACATCCAGCTACTGGCTATTTCTCGTGTTTTTTCGTGTGCAAGTGACGGTGATTGTGGTGTTACGTCCACTGTTTTGCATGCGTTCGTTTTGCTTTTTTTTAAATAATTTAATGGTATTATATTAATTTGGCGGAGGCGAAAGCTATACGACAAATGGCGCGTTTAAAACAAAAATTCCATTTTCGCTGCTCTCCTCTCTTCCTGGCGTTTATGTGTTGTTTTTTTTTTTACTTTGTTAAGGCCGTAAATTCGATACATGTGCGAATGCGGCCGCTTTAACATGCAGGAAATGAAATATCATCGTGCACGTATGAAAATTCGAAACGGTCCAAAAATTACGGGCGTCAAAAATAAAAGAGGTGAAAATAAAAAGGACGTTTTCATTTAACAAATTCCTGGTAATAAATAGAATAGAAAAACTGTTCCGTTGTTGTTATTTTTTTTTATTGTTGTTGCTATTTTCTTTTTATGGCGGATTAACTATATTTTTTTAATCGTTTTCCATCACCTTTTCCTACAGCGGCGACTTTTTTCGTATAAGGAGTCGCTCACATAAATTTGCATAAATCCCCACTTGTCTCGAAAAGGATTTAATAGATTTTCCGAACTTCTCTCGCTCTCGGTGTTTGTCCACATCTCATTCCCTCTATTAGAAAATTAAGCGCATTTTATTTGAAAATATAAGTGAAAATATCTCTTTAGATTGTTTATATGAAGTTTAATGGCATTAAAATGGGTTTCAAGCTAAGAGCAAGCTCGAGGATATGTTAAAATGTTCTTTAACCATTATAAATAACCTCGTGTGGTTTTCTACCGGACAAAATTTATATATAGCCGAATGGAAGAAGTCGTTTTTAAGCAAGATAATTTTATGTATACACCTATTAAATGTTCCTACTATTTTCAGATTATTAACGCAAGAAGATGAAGAAGACTCGCGCCAAGAAGAATTAAACAACTTTCTTCTAATTAAAAAAATAAAGGGAGAAAACAGTTGATTCTGTTTAATTTACAAGAAGCAACGATTACAGAAAAGAAGGTGGACGGAGAATTTTGTTTAATAGATACATCATTTTGTGCCTTTAATTTGTAAGTCTTGAGCGTCAATGTAATTTGTAGCAATTAAATGCATTCCGTTCAATTAGAATCTAATCTAATCGATTTTTTAAAAACTTCTTCGTAAATCAAACTCCAATTAAAATTAAATTAATAGAGTGAAACGATTGTATTTTAATGCGTTGGAATTAGTCGAACGAAAGAGAGGCAATGTTAATGCGTGGATTATTATTAAAATGTATATCGAAAAGAGAGCTCCCATTTTGGTAACGATTTCATAAATATTTATGAACGGTCAAAGTGGATTTTAATTTAAAAGCAACTTCCCGTTTCTTTCCAAATTGCAGCAAAAAAAATACACGCTAAATCTTTTCATTTAAATTTTAGAACTAAATATCTTTAAATAAATCCTAAATGATCATTTTATAATTGATTCAATTTAATATTCAAATGTGGGACGATTACACGGGCCGTTTATTAAATTTTCAATTATAATAATTCATTTTAATTTTATAGAAATATATGTTGCAGAATATATTATAATGCTCGCTATGTGTTGAAGATGTTCTAAAGCCGAGATGATAGTACCACTAAACGTTCGACGATGATGATAATAATGGTCGTTTAATTTAAACGACATGGGTGGCCAGAAATTGTTGAAATAACATTTCATTTCTCACGTGTACATTTATTTTGGACGCGGAGTGAGAGAAATTTTCAGAATGTCGTGCCTTTTATCCTTTTACACGTTTTTCATTCCTTAAATATTCCTTCAAACGAAAAATCCTTATTAATCTCCTTGCCAATATATGTGGACGAGAATTAAACACAAGCTTCCCCAAAATGGAATTTTTAACGTTATATTCCTCGGTAATAAATTATGTTTTCAAATCCGAGTGATTTGATTTGAATAACAGTAAGAAATAATGAGAAACAAGTAAAAAAAAAACAACGAGGGAATAAATTGAAATAAATGGATAATGGCGAGGATAACCTCTTCGTGATACGTTTGGTACGGGTTTATCAGTTTATTGCGCTCGTTATTATAATTTCTTTTTTAATGGAGTCACATCGATTAGACGTGGAGGAGTTTCCAGCCACACAAACGCGACGAACTGAACAAAAAGTCGATCGTAATAACGAGAGAAAAATACGAGCACGCATTATTCGTGGATGGATTCGTTTTTTCAATACGAATCTATTATTTATGTACGTGCATTTATCAATTTATATTTTAATATTAATATTTCGTTTATTTTCTTTTTCTATTTGCTGCATCGTCCATTTAACTAGCATATTTGATAATAATGGTGTCGAAACGATAGAATAGTTTTTGATATTGTCCGCGTGTATGTGCATAATAGTTAATAGCTCCAGTGCTATGGCAATGTAATGGCAAAAACACGAAATCATTCCGCATTTTTCCCGGAAACTATAAATATGCCAGTGAATATTTATTTGTACGGGAAGGGATTTCATGTCAATTTTTGTAAACGATATCTGGCGTAAATCATTCGCAAAACGGGGCAAAGTGTAAATGTGTATGTAGAAAAATACTACCAACACTATATATGCACACTCTCCGGGTTCATAATGCACCCTCTTTTCCACACTACACATGCATCCAGTTTAGGGTTAGGGGAAAATCGTAAATTTCCCAACGTCATTTTATGCACTTTAAAGCGGCATCAAAAATTGCACATATTAAATTGCGAACGGATTGAAAAAAGGGCGATATTTGATCAAATAACAACAAAAATAATATTGCACTATCCGCGATGTTGTTAATAACAATAGCACAGGATTCAATATAAATTATCATTCATGATTATTATTTTTCATTATTCAACTTTTATTGGATACAATTTATCAAAATGATTTCATCAACCAGACTGAATAAATTAAAATATACAACGTGAATACAATAAAATATTAAAATATTTGCATAATTATAATTATTTCAATTTGTTAAAATTTATTTATTATATGTGTATATTGATAACCTGATAACGTGCCAATTAATTTATTTTAAAGCAGCGCCAATCGTGATGCTTTATTTTTTATTATTATTATTAAATTTCGGTAGTATTTTTTTTTCACCGAAGCAATAAATTTTATCACAATTTTAATTTTTCTGTATTCCGTCAACAAAACGCAAAATAAATCAGATCCAATCGATTAGAGGGGAAAAAAAAGAACAGGAAACGTCATGAAATTTGTACGATAGAGAGCGAGAGAATTGCAACTAAGTTTCACTCGAATAGTCCTCGATTTGATATCTTAAAGAAACGAGCAATTCTCTTTTATTTCTCTCAGCTCCATGACACAATTCCAGCTGGATTTTGAACGTTAAAAAAATTCGTAACGTTTTGTAGAAACATGATGATAGGTAATCCACGTTTTATATGCCGTTGGTCGTTACTAGAGACATTCCAAAACGTTTAACGAGCGCAGACAAAAAGAATAGAAGAGATATTCCTCTGCGACCAACATGAAATAATAATATCGAGCATGTACCATAATCTCTACCCATACAAAACTATCATTATGCAAGAGTTTTATTATGAAAAGTAGAAAGTTTTAAGGGTCATACCCCCCGTGTAGTCCAACAATTTTTTTTTTTTTTTGGGTTGTTAATGAAATTTTGCTTTGTGCTTTATTCTCCAACGTCGAAATGGTATCATCTCTTTCTATTGTACGTCACATTACCTGGCCATTGCTCCATTTTTACTTTTATTTCAAGAAACAGCATTTGTCGAGAGAAAATACACGTGATGGTGAAAAAAAAGAGAAAGTTAACCTAGATTATTTGAAAAAAAATATAATAATTTTTAAGTTAGAGGACACGTTCACAAAAGATTTTTGGCGTTTGTTGCACAATCTTTAGGTAACGCAAATTCAATGGATTTGTTGTTGTGCACAAGGAAAGAGACAAAACGTTTAGGTAACTTTCCAAACGACAATGTTGCCTTTCTTCCTATTTTCGGATATTAGATTCGATCTGCACGTAGGTAGATTTGAATTCTGGAGGCCAAAAGGAAATTGATTTGCATTCAGAGCAATAATAACACTCTACCAGCATCGATTATTATCATCCACACCGTTTTCTGATATGAGGAAATAAAATGAATAAGAAATTTAATCGATTTATTAATAATTCATTCACATTCTTCTATCTCTTCGATGCCCTTTTTTTTAATGTTCTTATTATTCTATCATTTTTATATCGTTTAATCACCTCACTCGGAGCCAGTTTCAACAGAAAACATTCATACATGACAATGATAAATGTGTTTATAATAAAATAATAAATACGAAATCGTTTCGCTTCTTTCTTTCTCCCAACGTTTATTATTCCATTCTCTTCTAGATGCTTCCTCCTGCTCTCATCACTCCCGATGAAATATATTGGTTGAGTGACAAGCGATGTATAACGTCAATTTAAATCATGTTAAAAGTCAGAAAAACGGACGAACCGTGAACGATTTCTAAACGAATAAAAATCACGACTATTTGCGGCAGAGAGAGAACGTCGGGAATGAACGCTGATGGCGATGGGACCGGAGGAAAAAGCATTAATGCCATAAAGAGCTTTATAATATGATGTTATTATTTAGAAGAAAAAAATGCGCAGTAGTAATAGTACGGACATGAAAGCATTATTTAAGCGGTGTATGGGGTCTCGGTCTCCGCCAGCCATTAATAAAGAGGCCGGGCGCAGAAGAAACACCCTGCCGTCATTATTCACTTCTCGCCATAAAACCCGTAAATTCGCTTTTAATGACTTAATTTCTACGCATCTTTTACACACAGACAAAAACGAAACGTAACAATTAAGTGGCTCAATCGGGTACTCGACGTTATTTTAACGTCAATTGCGTAAAGTCTTTGCGACGAATTGACAATTTGTGTTTCGTAACAACAATCTCTTTCCGCTCGATTATTTTTAACTTAACGAAAAGAAACGGACGAAGAAGAAATCAGATACAAGTCGGGGAAGGTAAGGTGATTTATTAACATTTTAATCGTGTGGATATTCAAGCTACTAATATAGTCCTTATCAAAATTAAATACCCCGCTGATCTTATCACATGCACAACTGCTCAGGAATATTAAGCAGTTCCCTTTTTTATTTGTGTAAGCGCGTGTGTTTTGGGTATTGTATTACACAAACTAACTCGTAACTACTTTATATACATACAAAGGAACGGGAGAATAATAAAGAAATAGATTTCGAAGTTTACCATTATTATTATTTGGAGAAGAAGAAAATCCGTGCCCGTCATACTTTATTATTATTAACACAATCACCTTCTCATCTCCAACTACACTTGTCCAATATTATTTTATTAATCGCCATGAAATGCCACGAGAACAATATAAAGTTATTCGTTCATCTCTTTCTCAATTAGTTCTTTCTTCTCATTGTTCTACCGGTAAAATGGATACATAATGGCCTTGTAATTGTAAACAATAAACTACACGAATCGTATTCTAATATTAATATAAAATATTTTCTTCCTTCCACCATCTATCTTGCTCGTATTAAATTAATATTAATTTCATTAGTGACATTAATTTATAATGGGAGTCGAATCGGATTTCTTTTTGCATCGTTCTACGTACAAATCCATCAACGCAGGGTCCTTTGATTAGAACAACAAACAAAACCGCTCGTTGCAATTGTAAGAAGTTTGTTCCGAATAAGTTGATTTTTTTAAAGCAGATTTCCGAACAATTTCAAATTATTTTTAATCACGAACAAAACCGCTTCTTGGATCGCAAGAAACGCAAACGAATTGGTCGATTGAACATTTTCAATTCGCTATTATTAAGCGTGTGCATTTGGATGGCAGCGTTTTGGGAGGCGTTTAATAAAATTAGGCCTTCTATATTTTAGCGCGAATATGCAAAACGATAAATCACAATCACGTAGGCAACTGTTTAGCATGCGCCATCAAATTAATTGTTCAAATTGGCGAAACCGCAGACCAGCAAATATCAGTTTGAGTTGATCAATTATTATTCGTATCGTCGTCCCCATTACAATTACTAATGCATTACCAACCCCGTCCGCACTAGCGAATCGCACCGAATCGATCAGCGACGTGCTTATCGCCGTGTAAACGAGACGAGAGAAGATTGTATCGCGACATGCGTTCGATTGAATCAATGCTCTCGCAATTACAAACCGTCTTTCTGGCCATCAAATTGAACCAGTTTTCGTAATAAAAGGAAGTTGTACGATAGATCGAATCGCAAACCAGTTTAAATCAATTAATAATAGAAGATTATAACCCTACGCAAGAAGATGAATCGTCGTTCACAGGATGTTCCAAAAGAACATCACTTACTTACTTATTAACCATCGTTTTCTCATTCGCAAATTGTTTACAGTAATAATTTGTCTCATTTGCTTTCATCGATCGCTGGCGCTTTAATAAATTGCCAACATCAATCGGCATCGATCATTAATGAAAAATTGATACGATTCCAAAGAGAATTAACGTATCCCTTATGTTAATATTTATCGTTCATGAGATTCTAATTAAAATCGTTGCAAACGATGGTAGATGGAAATATCGCGAGTTTTCCTGCAGCGATGGATAAGATTTTAAGCAGGAAACCTTCGTTCGTGTATAGCGCAGATATATCCTGCAGGAGATTCGAATCTTAATGATACACATGTTGAAATTAACACAAAAGTCGCCGTTTTAACGAAGCAAGATGCTCTTTGTGGATTAATTTCGTTATAGAGTTACCAACGGAACGCAGAAGAGAAAAAGTCGGAGGAGTGAGTTTTGAATCGAAAAGTGAAGAAAAAAGAAGCCATCAGAGTTAATTTATTATTTTTAATTTAATCAAGTTGTAAACAACGCAGAAACCGTTTTACAGGTGTAGTAAATTTGTTTTATGGTTTTGTTCGTCTGGATTTACATGTAACTCGGTGGCATGTTGCTAGTCCATTAAGGAAGGATTCATGCGTTTCGTGATTACCACGCTGCTGCTGCTGCCGTTGATGGAAACGTTAAAGTGTCCTCGCCAACATTTTCGCATCGTCCTCATGACGCATCAGGAGCATGATAATGGCGATTATTATTACTATTTATAGTAAAATTATTAAAAAGTAAGTAAATTGTTTCTCTATGATGGAAAAAGGAAAGTTTTAATGTTACATTCATCGACCACATGTTCCTTTCTTATTGTTCGATTCCTTTCCCATTTGGCAATAGGTCGATTAAAACTAAAAACCAAACAGCTAAAAATATTACCGTTACCAGTTTCAAAAAGGCTGTTTCTTTCTAAACATTCAAACCGTTCTTTCGTTACATTAATTACATTAATCAGTAGCATTCCGACGCCAATTAAAAATTAACACAAGCAGGCTCCACGAAGCCGCCAATTACGATTATTATTGCGACGTATTAAGGAGTTCGAGCAGCGCTAATAATAATAAAGAAACTTCTCGCTGGACAAATTGAAATTAATAACGTGAAGACGGCGAGGCAACGGAAAAAATTCATTCTTTCCTCCCGGTCGAACAATAAATTCCTTTTCGGGAGGGTACGAGCATGAATACCGCATTTATGGCGGTCGCGAGGCATTTTAATACGAAAGAAGTTATTCGGCGCCAACGAAGGAACAAAAAAAACGAAAGAAATTAACTCAAACCATTCACCGAAATGAAAATGGCATGAGTTTTTCCGGTTTTTTTTTGTTGTTGTTTTGCCCCTTATTTTTCTCTATTAATTTTCGTTGTTGTAAGGGGAAAATGTTACCGGTGTTGTACCGTGTAAAACTCAGGACCGAACCCACCTGATCTTTCCCCCGTTAACTGCGGAATAGCACGCGATTCACGTCAGACTGCGGACACGTATTATGATGAAAGTATCCCCCCGAAAGAAAAATGAAATTAAATAACGATGAAAATTTATATTAGAGAATTGGGCAAAAAAAATCGATGCCAGGAAGATGCCAATAAGGGAAATTGGTTCAAATTGGCTCCAGCTAAACGAGGTAAAAACTGGGAAAGTTCTTCTTTGCCATTGATACATTTCGAAAAATTTTGCTTTCCAATTGAATCTTTATAAGAAGTAAAAGGTGAGAAAAGTGCAGAGAACGTCGAATAAGAGGGCGCAGAAACGTCCATACAATAAATTATGGGATAATTACGTAAAAAGTTAATTGTTACAAGCAAAAAAGCACCTAACTTTAAACGATTGTTATTAGTTTTAATGAATATTTAAAAAAGTTAAAGGGAAAAAAGAATTTTAAATGATAATTATACATACTTTACAATCTAATTAAGTTTGAATATCCATATAATTAAGTATAATTATTTTGCATGTGGCCGTATATTATTATACTTTTTTGCCAGTATCAACGCAGGTATGAAATTCTTAAAATAAATCCGACTTGAACAGCAACAGCAGAATTGCTTTTAACGTGAAACAAAATTCGTTTATTAAAAATGTTAATCGATTTCTTGCGCAAAATTAATTAATATATTATTTCGTATTAATCATATCGTTTGAGAACCTACAAGACGCGCATGAAACAGATATACTTTCTAATTAAATTTTATTTAATTAACCGTACGAAGGAGGAAGCAATAAGAGGAAAAAAGCGGAGTTAATTAATTAATAATTGGTTCAGGTTTTTGCACTGCGACAAGTACTCGCAATGTTTTTTAGAGTTCATTTTTTTATGAATTTTATCGACTAAATCAACGCTTATCAACAATTTCCTTTTTGCGTATCATTCATTTGAATTATTTATCATTACTCGTCATTATATTAATATTCGGAACAATTATCGAATTAAGTTCGTATAATTAACGCGCCTGAAACGTATTTCCTTTTTTCTTTCTCCTCTTCATTAGCGAAGGTCCCTGTTAGTATTTAATTCTATTTTTTATTATGCAAATCATTTATGTGCCAGATGGGATTTCGAAACATGATTAGACGGAAAACAGATTCCAACTAACCAATGTCAAATCGAAAACGAAAAAAATAATAATAAACGAACATCATGCAGCACATGTATTATACAAACCGTGTGGAAGAATAATAATTGAATAAACGCAAGACAGATAAATGGAGTCGGAGGGCCAAAGAGAGACGATAAAAGGGGCCCCCCATTTGACAGTAGCCGTAGTTCTTCTAATTGCCCTCTGATTTATAAGGCAACCCCATGCATTAAAGCGATACTTTAAACAAGTAGCAGCAACAACTACCATCAGCATCATCGTCGTGTGACAATCTCTTTAATTGAACGACATTTTATCCGCCCCAAAAAGAGCAAGAAGGCTCCCGTCGCATATTAGTGTGGGTTCTTTCAATTTAATTCGTCCGAGTCAAAGGAAATTGTCGATTACGCGCTAAACGTCGCAAATTGCAAAAAAGGTGCGATCGTCTTCTTCGATAAATATTATTTCTTGTCTTTCGTTCGCTGCGTTCGGTAATTTAATTAATTTATAACAGGTTGCAAGTTTTAAAATGTAGTTTTCTTCTAATAAATAAAATGTGTCCTTCCCATTCTTTAGCGATAAAAAGTGTATGTTGTTTGGACATTTCAACGATTTAATGAACGATTCCTCGTTCGGCGGCGGATCGGGATATTTAAGATTTTCCGAATTCCGTCCAAATGACGCAAAAATATTACAACAACTACATGTTAAGTAATCTAAACGACGATTGTATGGAATCGGAGCGAATTATTGGCCTTCAAGTCACATTCAATGTCTGCTTGAGGTTTGCAAATTTGTCGCTTGTTCTTTCGTCCATTTCATTCGATCGCAACTCTTTCGTTTTGGAAAAGAACGATAATTTAAGGACCAGTTACATCATCGTCAATTTCCTAATATTATTAAACAGCTGCACCATTTTTCTTTTTTGTAATTCTATTCGTCATGATACATTGTTAATCGTGAATTTAAAGGCACAACAGGGCGTATTTGTTTGCTGGTAATAATAAGTTTTAAAAAAAAGCGGCCGAAATTTTATTGGTTCCTTTTTAATTTTCGGTAAGTATTATTATTACGACAGGACCGTTGTTGTCCGTGAGCAATGTGGGAGCAGCAGCGGATTATTATTATTTAGTTTTGGGTTGTTATACATTATGAAATTGCACGATAACAATCGTAATAAATTAACGAAATAATAATGATGATGAAAAATAAAACGGAAAGCGAATGGTTTTGCAACAATAGCTACGAATAATAACCCGAAAGAAGAACAATTTTTCTGACGATTGCCATAAAGTTAGTAGTTGTTATAATGGAAAAACTTTTCCTCGCCGAAAGTGAAATTATTTCCACGAGGGAGGGAAATCATTTCCTCTTTTTTTTTCGTACGCTCGAATCGATAGCAATTAAAAAGTTGATCAAATCCCATCAAACGGCTTCTACACGAACGAGCGACGCGAATATTGGCGTTTTGCGAATTAATGTTCGATTCGATTCGACTCGAAAATTTTGATTTCCACGCCGAAAGCGAAAAATCCACGGCGAACGTCGGCGACGGTTGTAAATAACGAACGCGAATGGAAGGAATAATAATAGAAGAAAGGTTTAGAAAGTGAGAACTGGCGAATAAAGCCCATTAGCGCATATTTCAATTCGCCGAGGACGTTTATAATCAATTTGTTCGTCGTCGGTTTACTAACGATAGCGAAAACGTTGGCCGGCCGTCGCTTATATTTTATATAACGGGGAACCCATTCGCCGGCAGAGACAAACAAGCGACGACGAAAGAGAAGAAAAAGAGGCAAATTAAATTTAATAATAATAAGGTAGCAGGAACAAAACGGGGCCCGAAATGGACGAAGGGGGACCATTTTCTTGTTTCCCTTATCTCTACGAACTTTACACGTAACGTCATTTAATTTTCGGTGTCCCTCGTTCATTTTGATTTCGCTTTTTTTTTTGTCTCTCTACCGTTTCGATGTATGATGACGACGATACGGTAGATAGAACATCAATTCTTCTATCTGGGCACAATAAAGACGACAACAAACTCTGTCCGTTCCATTTTTATTTTTTTTAAATTCCTTTTCGCTCATTTAACATTGACCCACGTTAATCAAGAGATCTAACACGGCTAAACTGAATATTATACAGCATCGACTGGGGAGA
Source organism: Hololepta plana (assembly GCA_963695495.1). Taxonomy (NCBI): domain Eukaryota; kingdom Metazoa; phylum Arthropoda; class Insecta; order Coleoptera; family Histeridae; genus Hololepta; species Hololepta plana. The sequence continues at coordinate 1,092,582 of OY968834.1, read as the reverse complement.
TAATTTATTTATGACCAACACGCATTAAATATTATGAATCTTCTTTTAGTTCTTTTCATTTAAATTTTCGACGACTGGTTCCACGAATAAATTAAATTCGATTCATTCATATTATTTATTTGGGTGTTAGCGTTAACGTTATAATAATTCGCTTCTATTTTGCCGTGTTGCTTGCGAATAATGAGGAATGTTGTAGATCGTTATATTAATAGAGCGAATCTATTTCGTGGTCCAATTTTTTTCGCTTCGCCATTTAACGTGCCGAAAAAATTATTGCCAATAAACGTACATTACTGTTGCAAATTAACCACGACTTGTTATTCGAATAATTGCTTATTAGCGATTAAACGCGCGTTAGAGGAGTTGTAATGTTAGGATATTAGCGCGAATTAGCAATGAACAATAAAATTGTCTCGAATAATTTCGCGATAAATATACATTCTGCAAAACGCTCATTACGAAGAAACAAATGAATTTCCTAACCGCCAATTTGCAGTCCTTTCTCTTAAATAAATGTCGTTTGTTGTCCAAGCACGAAAGAAAATAGTGAGATAGTAATTAAATTAAGGATCTGCTAAAAAGGGATATTAAAGAAGGCAAAAATTTGCAGTCGCCGTTCAGGGGAGTCCGTTTATGGTCAAAAAAGAAAATTGTCGTCATAATGCCACATTTCGCGGCACCAATTAGCAATATTTAACTAGTGACGCGCGTGCACTTATGCAGCTCGTTACTTATTAAGAGTAATAAACTGAAAACGCAGTTTTGTTGCGACGTTCGATTTCTTGTTCTCTCCTTTTCGAATCTATACGGTACTGGAGTCGTATCGCTATTACCATTATTAACCAGCCGAACTAACTTAAATTAGCTTGATAGATTTAATTAAAATAAATCATAAACTTTCACTAATTAATACGATACGAAAGTCCTATTAATTTTTATTTCGTTTTTGTCTCTAATTGTAGAGCGCGTATAAACCGAAATGTGGGAAAATTTGAAAGTGGCTCACTGTCATAGAGAAATTTATCAAATAATAGTACGAAATTTGCTTTTTAATTCTTTCATACGAAACTAATTACCGGAATTAACTAATTAAATATAATCCATGTTTCTCTTATGGTTCCTCTTTGATTAATTATTTTTTAAACGTGCAAAAAATGCCTTGATAGACCCGAAAATTATGGCCAATAATCAATTCCTTTACTCGTTATTCATTAGCAGAAAACAATTAAATTGTTTATTTAAAGACGCAAAGATTTGTTCATGATGAAAGCGATAAGTCATCGTGATTAATTCACTTGATCGTGCCGAATAAATCAGATTTATACGGATGATGGTGTGTGTGCGGTGGGAAAAAATAACAAATATCACATTTTTATTCAGCATATAATAACGCATTTTTAAGCTGGGCGGCTTTCAAAATCGCTCATAATCATCATAATTCACTTCTTGTTTGAAATAACCTGATTTCAACAACATTCATTATGCACAAAGGAAAATCAAGCGATTCTTTTTTTCGAAAACGAATCATAAAACATCTTTAATTTTTTACATCGTTTTGGCAAATCGCGATTCTATTGTTGGCTTCCCTTTATCTTCGATTATTTACAACCGCTCGCTGCGAATATCAATTAGATGCGAATTCATAAACACGATTCGTTCACTTATTTATTACGAGCGCGAGTAGAAAACAATCGCAGAGAATGTAAGACATTTCGCACATTTTCGCATCCGCACTCTGGTAGGATTGCCCGCGAGAGAGCGGATCGCTTGTGGAGAGACGTTGCTCAGTGATCGAGATGCGGACGAAGAAAACAGGTTTCGCGTTCTACCATTCAATTACATAAGCATCCCTCTCATCATCATCTTCATCGCGATCATCTGTGAACGGGTCCCCGATGGTGGTTGGATACCAATATAATGGCGAGCATTAAACCGTGTCCGTTTTTTTTTTCTCCTTTCATTCCCTTTTTTTTTATAAATGGCTGAGAGATGGAAGAAGAACGGTGACGCCATTCATTGCATCGGAGGGCCGTAATAACGTGTCAATTAACAGGAGGAATCTTCGATATGTAAATGCATTATAGGACCACACACGTGGTCCTTCGAACCGCAAACGGAGAAAACGAACCCTTTTCGAGCGTATCAAATTCGGTTACCTTTCGGGCGATGACGATCGTATCTTCGACGATGGACACATCGAACTCCAAAAGCCACATCACACTCGAAATTATAATCAACAGAATGCACTCGGTCACGATCACCATGAAAAACACTCGAAGCAACGACGTAAAGCAAATCGATTAAAACCACGCGAACGGATTCGATTTCGCGGGCGACGACGACGACCACGCACCTTTTTCCTCATCCATATATTACGGCGGATTCGCGTAAGGAGCACATTACGAACCGACGAAATGAGTACGAGGCGGTATCGACACCGACGATAACGATCGCGCGAAGAACCTCGTGGTTCTGTCGGCCCGACTGATCCTGTCAAATAAATAATCAACGGAAACGTGTAAGAGGAGAGTGCGAAACGATGATAGTAAATAATAGTAAGAGACCCGGAGAACGAAATGTGTAGCGCGCGAACACGGAACGACGATCGAGCGGTGCGGGGCGATATCGGTTAGTTGTGTTATGTTGATGTTGTTGTTGTTGTTGCTGTTCCCTCGACAGTCAGTCGGTTTGCACTGTGAACTGGCATCGGATTGGTTGGACTTCGTAATAATAATAGTAGTGCTGGCAAGCTGTCAGCGTTTCAAACATCACGCGGAAAGAACGAGAGAGAGAGAGAGAGAGAGCGAGAGAGTGGAAGCGTGTTAGAGAAAGAGCGAGTGCGAGCGAGTGAAAGAGATTGAAACGAGCGCACGCACACCTCCTATCCCTCGCACCGTCGTCATCATCATCATCATCATCGTCCAATAGATATACTGGGTGCTGCAAAAAAGTGGCACAAACTTTAAGAAAAGTTAGCATGGCCCAAGTAAAAGACTTATGAAGAACGTGGGTCTGCGAATAGACGGTTTCCAAGATACGGAGGATTCGCCCTTTTTGTAGCATATCGTCGTTTATCTCCATTTTCATTCGCAAAATTCGCGAGTTTTCGCCAATTTTTTGAATTAACCAACATGCATTTCAACTATGGTGTAATGCCAGAGAAGGCCACGTCTTTACGTTGAAGCTGATCCCAATCGCCAGATTCCTTCGGTTCGTCCTCTGAGAGAACATTCACAAAGGGTTTTCGAAACCAAGAAATCAAGGAATTGAAACAACGAATAGATTAAAGATGTCATCGAGTTGAAGTCAAATGAATTTCGCAAGAGTTCGAAGGTCTCACTTTGAACATCTTTGAGTTATTTTTCCTGTTTTCATAGTTTGCTTTTTTTTGTACATAATTGTGAATAATATAAAAGTTGCAAAATGTTTCGTATCGCCGAACCGTCCACTTCCAGACGTACGTTAAAATTTTTCTGCCCCTCTTGGGCCTTCAGTTGGTGGCACTCTTTTCTTCAACGCCCTGTATATTCACTTTAACATTTCATTATGTGTAAATAGTAATAGCAAGCGCTCGCAAAAAGAAAAAAGTCGCTCGTCACGCCGGTTACCCCAAGAGCCTCAACCCTTATTGTTTATTCGTTCGTTCGGCACCCGGATCATCATAATTCTCGCGGCACCGCTCTACGCTAATACCTCCCCATAAACGCGTTCCCTAACAATATAACGCGTCTGATTTCGCTCAAACCGCTCTTCGTACCGAGAACTTTACATTTGAATTCCAATTAGTATTATTTGTTTAATAGCGCAATTTTTTATTGCGACGTTCGCCCACGACTTCGTCAATCTGCAGGCCAGAAATCGAATTGCTATCGAATGCCGCATGATCAAGTGAGCTTCAGTAAACGTTGATAAGTTTGTTGCAATTCATCTACGATATCAATTCGGCTTTACGTAGCTGCTTACCGGGAATCAATTCCAAGCGATTTGTTTACGATTAAATCGCGCCAGCAAGTTGGACGTTATCGCTATCGGGGAATTAAAAGATGCGGTCGGATAACGGCTCTTTAGATTAAAGAAGCGGCCAAACAACATCCGCTACCAGTTGATTAAAACAATTCCAAATGAATTTGTCGTGTATACGTATAACGAGTGAGTGTAAAGGATGAGGGTCATTTCCGCTCGGTATGAATATCTCTATATCTCGTTCGTTCTTCGGCGAAAGGGCCCATTTTCCTGCTGCCTGAACCAAAAAAGGAACATCTTAGTGCTGGTAGAGCGGTAGAATAATAGATTCATTACAATTTCGAATGGCAACCCGTAGAATTTCTGACACTAATATTAGTCATCTGACGGTTTCTCGTTTGCAGAACGGTAGACTTAAGAGAGGGCAGGAAAAATGGGCGAGAAAGAGAGACGCATGGGGGATAATAGAAGAGACGCGAGGGTGGGTAAAAGGGATAGGGCGATGGATTCTTTTCGGGTAATATTATTATGCGTGTGTGTGTGTGTGTGTGTGCAACGAAGTTGCGTTACGCACAATGGATAAAATGTGGGTCGTACCTAAAATACGCCCCCCGCCGTACCGAGTCCGAGAGGGCTACCATTATTAATTGAGTTCCTTCTTTCTGCTTTTGGTAACCGTGTCAGCCATTTCTGATTTATGTGCAGCGTCTATTTGATGGCCGAAAAATTTATAGGTTCCATGGGATAACATAATTAGCAATAATTAAAACGTTCTTTTTAATGGCCGTCTCCTTCCCCGATCCCCGATCTTATAATTTTTTTGGTAGAACTAAGAGAATTCTTTTGATTGTTTCGCAGAAAGGGACCCTTAACATTATTTACTCTCGCATTTCGGATTAGATTCCGTCTTGCACAAGTAGCTGCGCCATAAATCGGCAAATTGCAAAACACGGCGAAGCGTAACCGGAAAACAAACGGGAAAGTGGAAGAATCGAGAACGCGAGGCCGGGGGAAGGAGAAGAAAAGAATTAAACGAAACGTTTTCATCGAACGGAATTATTGTAGTCGACGTCTGATTGTTTTGTGCGATTGAAATTGGGGGTTCCGCTATACGGGGGCGGCCGTAGCGAAACCGGCGATCGCAGAGGGAAATCTGAGGGGATGGAAAACGTACTTTAGCTCTCTCTCTCTCCCTCTCTCGCGCAGTTACTCGAAATACTCTCAATCTATAACATTACGTATACAAGCACTCAAGCGCGTTGACTATTGTTGCGAGACCTTGCTCGCTTTTGATAGTTGATACAATGACCGGGGTCTGATTAATGGCCTAATCCCCGCCCGGCACACACAATGGGCCCTAAGATCGCGGCAACCGACATTCTCAGGATATTAGAGGAATCTGACGCCCTTTCAGCCGCCACGCCGCCGCTGTTTCCCTTGCAATTGTACGAACGAACAAAAACCACCCCCGAACTACTTGCGACCGTCGTTTTGCATCTCCGCGAAGAATTAATCTCCTAAAAAAAAAAAAGAAGAAGAAGAAGCAGCGTGGTGGAGGGTGCGTCATAAAGTTCGGGATGAAATTCGTCTTAAGAAATTTGAGCTTCTCTTTTTGCGCCTCGTCTAATAAATAATTTGTTCGCCGTTATTTATGTCGCGTCACGAGGTTCGATCAATTGGATTCCTGATTAAAAATAATAATAGCGGAGGGAGGAAAGGGCTCGCCGGAGTCGGCGGAGGAACGTTAAGGCAAGAGCGAAAGAAATAAAAATAAATCAGTCAAACGGGCGGTTCGTCGTCGTAGTGAACGTTCGACCCCGAATTATTCCACATACATGCGTTTTAATTGAAATCTCCGTCTGCCCGCCTCCGCTCGACGTTATTTCATCGGTGTCATCGGCAGAGAGGGTCATTTATCAACCGTGCAAAAATTGCTCACTCTATACTAGCGAGAGCCAGCAACAACAACAACAAAAGAAAATTGAAAAGGAGAATAATAATAATAAAAATGGCCGAAAGGTAGATTCGATCGTGGCCCCAAGCAAAAAAAAAAACGCGCTCTCCGATTAGGACCGACGGGACGGACGGTTATAATAAAAGAATCCGCGGAAAAGTCGGGAATAAGCGGGGAACGAGTATTCGATCGTTGACATAAATCACCGGGAGAGAGATTGTACGTATACGTACGTGGAAATTCGGGTCTTTCTCGTTGCCGGAAATTTCGCAGCGAGACGCTCCGAGATCGCTAATTACATTACGCATGTATGGGATTCCGCGTTGATGGTCGACGTGCGGGATCACGATGCGACCGGCCGGTATTCAAATTAGTGAGCTCCGTCGTCGGTTGGTCCGTGTGCATTCCACCACGATAATACGCAGAAACGCAGACACATTCGAACTATGCCGGATTGTTCGACCGATTCCAGGCATTTCCACATAATGCACGCATGGAACACGTACGATAATAATACACTGTATGCGGAGCGCAGTCATAACGGTAATAATGGGATCAACCCTTTCGTGATGTAGCACAAATAAATACATTTAATACACGAATATTATGCATGCGAGTGCATCGGGCGGTGGCAGCGAACAAAGGGCCGTTTTAATCGCGAAAGAGACCCCCTTTCGGTACGCTTATTATTCGTTCGTAGGGTCTCTTTGTCCCATAGCAGAAGTGGTTTTAAACCGTCGAAGCCTTTATTCGTGCACCATCTTTCCTCGCGCCGCCACTTATAACGCAGTGTTCTCGTCATGGAGTTTTACGAAGATGAGTTGTGCTTGTCTTCCGTCCGACGTCTTAATTATAACCGGGCCTAATGCATCGGTGTGTGTATATGCGTTATCCTTTTTTTTTTGTTTTCTCTTTTCGTTCTCGTTGATAAATCGTGGCAGACAAGGTCGGAGTGTAATTTTTCATCAAACGCTCTGACGCCCCCAATCGAAAGGATGCAGGGGAATTAATGTCGAATGCTAATCGTCAGATGCGCTCTTTCTTTTCGTATTAGGAAGGTATCTCGGTGGAAGAATCTATTTGTTGTTGTTTTTTTTTTTTTTAGATCGAATTATTAATCCTCCTGCAGCTTGTATTCTTATACCTACTGGTCGCAATTTTTTACGAAGGAAAAATTAAAGTGATGGGTCATTTGGTATCTTTCTTGGAGAAACCGACGGAGGAACGCATATTAATGACAGAGTGTTGGGTAGGGAGAAGAACCTTGATTCGACCACTGGCGTGTTGCATATCGTTACGAAAAGGACGGAGAGAGAATAATGACAGTTGTACGAAAACAATAATTTTTTGTGTCGTATAAATTATTAATGGTTTACACGTCCGAACGGCTTATTTATATGCACGCAGAAAAAATAATGCATTTAACAGCAATGTTCGACACAATCTTTTACTTTGTTTATAAACATTTTTTTTATAAATATCGCCACGTAAAAATAAACATTCTAATTGTTTAGAAGTTTAATGCAATTTATGTGTACTGTTAAGTAATTGTCATTGTAATTGATATTTAATTAGCGAGACTGCAACAAAAAAATAAGAGGCTTTAATTAATTTTATTAATAACTAACGTTATCGCATGGAATTGATTTGAATTAAATAAAGGTCAACCGTAGCAAAAATAATGATAGATAAACTCTAATCAATATTATATGGTGGAAAACAAGCGAATTGCAATTGCGAGCTGTAAATCGTAGAGAAACGAAAATTTTGCAAATGGACGATGGAAATAAGGGCTGCCATGTGTGCCGTTTGAATGGAAGACCTTTGATTCTCGATCGCCCCATTTTTGGCCCAATCGAAAATTGGCATTATTTATGGGTTTTATAATATACAACTTTTTTTCAAATACAATGCAGGGAATCGTTCAAGTTACCCCATTTAAAAAACCGTTTATTATTTACAAATTGGTATCGATCTCCGTCTTATTCCCTTTTCGTTTTCATTATTACTAACCCTCATCTTTTTCGTGCCACCATCGATGCGTATAGAAGGTAGAGGCATCATTGTAATCTACCCAATTTCTTACAAATTTCGTTTCAACAAACCCAGGTATTTGTTGTGTGAGAGAATACGTTTAACTAGCAGGGAAAAGGCCATTGTAGCAGAGTTTTTTTTTAAATATTTTTCATTCGGCAAAACGTTGTGTATTTCGGAGTCGATTATAACAAGTAAAGTTTCGTTAAACTTTGATTTATGTGCCGTATCGATTGTGTTTCGATGTACGAGGAACGAGCGCAATATTAGACAGGATGAATTGCAATTTGATGCACCTATGTGCGTTATTAAAAAAAAAACGATTCGAAATTATTATAAGCAATTTGAGGGAGGCCGCAGCCGAAATTTGAATTCCGCATTGATTTCCTGCGACGGCAATAAATTAGAAACACACAATGCCGATTGTGTTCGGAAAATGCGAAAGAGGTGAAATGATTTAAACCGCGTTTAGCGTATTAAACTATCTAATTATTTCAACGTTAATGATCGTCCGCATGCTGCCGTTCATCTTACAGTTTTATATTTACGCTTGTTGCTGCCATTTATTTCCGAAAGAAACGTGGGGACTTCGTCCCCTTTGCGCACACATGTTACATATTTTAAAGGACGTGTTCAACCAACATCATTCAGTCACTATCTATATCTATCTCACGCTAACATCTTTTTTTTTAGTTCACAGCAGCCATTACAATCAATCTGTGAGTTGATGGACAAAATTGAGAATGAACGTGGAGGCTAAACAAAGTTTTTCGACGGAATGTTTTGTCCTTTTTTCGATGTTGCATCGATACGAATTGAAAACGCAGCCAAATTAATATCGCCGTTATTCGGCAACATTTAATTTAATATCAGTTATTATTATTACCAGCATCATCATCTGCATATGCATATTTTAATGATTTATTACTTGGTAGCGGTGCACGAATTTAATGTTATAATACATGCTGGAGTGTGTTCAAATATTAATAATGAAATAGTTTGCGGATGCTTCGAAAGTGTACAAATTCGCTTATAGACTGGTGCAGAGGAATAAAACAATATATTGTTCTTTCAAATAGAAAATTTGCCATTAAAAACCACAAAAAAAAACGGTTTGTTATTAGTGAAAAATCAAATCAAAACCAATCCAACTGATTTATTGCATTCCAAAAATCTAAACGTACGCAATCGATTTCCAAATCCAATCAGGCTAATTTCAAATTGGAGAAAAATAAATTGGACCCGATTACGAAGGACGCTCGACCAAGATAAATTAATTGTATTTCTGCCAATTAATTAAGCGCAAATATTAATTAATTTAAATTAGAAGAAAAAAATTGTATATACCTATGTGTGTATTATGTAAAACATAATAACAAATTGTGCCTTATTATTATTATTATTGTTACAACATGCGAAATGGTAACGTACAAAATGACCTCATAATGTAATACACACACACGTGTAGATATATGCAAATTGACTGCGAACTACATTACTTTACAACCGCACATTTACAATGTACATAATGGCAATAATAATAACGAAGTAGGTGGTTTCGGTACGTTCGATGATGGTCATACGACGAAGAACGAAAGGATTATTGAATGCAGCAGCGCGTTTTAAGAAGAAGGTGATGCAAGAATTTATAAAAAAAGACGCTCAGTAGATAAATTAAAGGTTGAAATTAATAATTCCTTGGTCACACTTTCAGGAAATAATCGGCCGAAAGTAAATCGGCTTCCGACGATTTGAAACGATTCTCTGTTTTATTCGCATTTGCAAATTAAAATATTGTGCAGAATCAGCGAACGGTTGGGTTCTGATCGGTCGCAAGACACGAATTTTGATTAGAAATTAATAATTAGGTTTTATAACAAATTGTTTATATAATAATTAATTTGCGGATGGATAACAAATGGAGAGAAGCAAAAAAGACGAGCGTGTAGATATGTAGATTAAATCCGGAATAATATGATTTAAATTGATTAATTTATTACGATAGAATTAATTGCAAAAAGAGGGTTATTACATTTAATAAACGTTGCAAATTTGCTATTGTCGTAATTATCTGTTTGCACGCCAGATAATATGGCATTATTCCACGTGTGGATTACGTGTAACGTGAATTTAATATTATTAAAATAATATTATAGGAACGAGGAATTATAGTTATTCTTTGCCATCCAGTTTATTATTTTTTTGTCGAGCTCCCTCGAATAGCAAAAATTACTTCTTCCATTTCAATTTCATATTCTGCATCGAACAATTTAGCCGCGAGATTATTTGGCAACCGTTCACACGAAACGTTCGTTTGCACGTAGCTTCTGACTCCGTATATATTTTAAGAAGGCTTAAGAGCAATAATAAGAAGATGTAGCAAGTAGCGAGTGTGGAATTAAAATGGAATTAGAAACGTTTCGGTCGAAATAATAAGTTTAAAGCGTGCTCTCGAAAAGTTGTTATTTCCACATACACCTGTTATTATTTCGCCAAATACTTTGCGCGTTTAAATTTACCTTCTGTCCATACGATAGCGACGCCAAAAACAAAGAAGGAAGAAGAGTGCTTACCTGCAACAAAAAGGAATCAATTAAAATTTGCTACTTGTTTTTTTTTTAGCATTTTTAATTCATATAATAGATTTCTTAGTTTATAAAAGGGTTAAGATTGCGTGCTAATCTAAAAGGGACGCGAAAGGGCGAAGTCGACGACGTCGAAGGCGTTTTCGACGTTATTCGAGAAAGAAGCCGGCGAAAGAAATAGCGTTCGAGTTTCGCCTTAAACGTTTTAGCCCGTATACATGTAATATTGCAAAACAGTGGGATTATTTTTAATCCTACCCCGAAACTCTTATTAACTTTCTCTCCCTCCTCGTGTCTCTCAGACATCGCCCCGACAGGATTAAATCCTCCCCGTCCCCCGCCGTCCTATACCGATCTCCTCCACTATACACAGCGCAGTACCCCTCTCCTTCTGATCCGTGCCAACCTTTTCCTTCGCTCCCTAAACCTCCATCTCTCTCTCTCTCTCTCCCTCTCGCTCCTGCTGGATCTCTTTCCGCGACACCGAAAGCTGTCGGGATGCCACGGAACCATAGCAACGCCGAGTGCTGTATATATACGCTGGCCTGTCTCCTGTCCCTTGATTTATGGCGATGGAAAATGCGAGAAATGAAGAGCGCGGGACTGGCAGACAACCGTGTTCTACCCGATCATATTCCGGATAGGATAAAAAGATGTGGGAAGAGGCGAGGGGGTGGCTGGTTGGCGGCGGTGAAGAACAGAGGATGACGATGACGACGAGGAGGAAGACGAAGAGGAAAAAGTTTGGTATAAAATCGTTCGCGTTTTTCTTCTTGTTGCTCGAGTTGAACAAACGAAAGAGAAACGAGCGGACGCAGATTTTTCTTGGTGTATAACAAGAATTCTGACATTATTTCAGGATTTGCGCGTGGAAGCGAAGCGAAGGGATTCCGCGGGACGAACGATTAAATTTTAATTAGAAACAAAAACGCGATTTTCCCTATCGATTTTTTCGCCAAGTGACGGCTTCGGACGGCGAATGAAGGCGCAAACGAACGTGTTCCGTTATGATTTATAGGTGTGCGCGATATATCTCTGGCAGCAAGACACAATCGCACACTTTTTCCATTATTTAATTCGACAACGCGAGGCCCGAGCGGCGAAGGACGGCGGCGACGGGGCCGATGGCGACGCGCCCTCAAATTGCCGAACCCCCCCTAATAAATCAGGTACTTATTTTGAAACACGTGCAGATGCATATCCCGAAAGAAAAACATCAATCGAACGGTTCGATTGGCCGAGAGGAAATAGATACCGTTGCGAAACGGGAGTTGGTCCGCGACGGTTAACGGATTGAAAATGAAATAAAGAGTCATGGAGAAGAATGGAAATTATTGATATCTCACGCAGAACACAATGTTCGATATTTGATTTATTATCGAACGAACGGCATCTGACGAACGCACGATTCCATTGTTAACGTCCCATCACATTCGATACGCAAGAACAAACGGATTGTAAATGAACCGAAAAAAAGAAGGTTTTTTTGAAGAACGCGATCAAAGCGAGAAACGCGAAAAAGACGTTCTTGCGATGGTTTCTTTTTGTTCTGCAACGTGGCGAACCAGTTTCGCGATTTTTCTATAGCAGCATTTCAAAAATTATTAATTTTATTTGTTCCTAGCGGCAGAAATTCTTCGTCTCTTCGTTTTTTTTTTGCCAGCAAAATGGACTGCAGCGAAAATACAAAAGCCTTTAGAGGTATGAGTACAACAACAACTACTACTACTACTACACATATATCGACTCTGAGAGCCATATATATTCCTCCATAACGTACACATGATTTGTGGTCGCACTTTCATCGCTTTCCCTCTGCCTCTCCCTCATCTAACACGATCCATTTTTGCACCGAGCTTCTTCTCTCAACCCCTTGTTTCGCTTTTTGTTTGCTCTCGCCGTCGCCGCACCAGTGCTAACGTTGCCATTTCTTTTTCTCTTACGTTGCGAATTGTCACCAAGTTTCTGCACAGTTTCTTTCGGTTTTCTGTTTGGTTGCAAACTACGCTATCGGCATACGGAGTCGATGCCACATTGCCCGTCTTATCGTTTATATCACTTAAAACCGAAATCAACGTACTCGTGAAAAAAAGGCGTCGAACCGCTAATTATATTTTACCGCTAAATTTAGAAGAAAGAACCATTTAATTAAAGCAGTTCATTAAAACTGCGCGAGAGAACAATCAGATTATTCTCTCGGAATAATAAAAAGAAGCGGTATCGGAATAAATAGAAAACAGATTTTTTGGTAATTGTTAAAAAGTTAATTAACAATTAGAAGGCAACAAAAATTTGAAAATGGAGAGAACGAAACAATAAAACTACTTCCGCTTTCTTAAAGTCATAAAAGTTTATTATCCAAAACCACCTACCCAGTTATTTTTTTTTTCTTTTTTCTCGTTGAACTTTTACTTTTCGGTGGTCTCTCCTTTTTACAACATTCGCTTCAGCTTAATTCCCAACCAATTTTTTCCCAGATTTATAGATTAACCGTACAAAACGTACATACGTAGGTGATAGTTTTTTTTTTATTAAAACCCAGATACTATTCGTTCGTAAAAATGTTAAATAATAAATTGTTTCAGTGATAATCAGATGGAATTAGGAATATTTCTAGTGCGTGCACAATTCTTTTCGAGTAATAAAAGCATCCTTCTTGCTGTTTATAATTTATTTTTTAACATGTTAAGTATTTTATTTAACAACAGTATGAAAGTCCTCATTAATTATTTATAATCCCTTCTACGTTACAGTTTCTTTTTGGGCTTATTAAAATGATTTTTTTTTCAATGCTTCCAACACAATAGAATTTCTCATTTTGCATGAACGCGACGACGCTTTTGCTGTACGCTAACAAATTCAAATGAAACATTCCTCAAGAGCTTTTTCGTTTTTTTCCCTCCGTCTTACTCTTGACAAATTAACCACTTAATGCCAATTAATTACGAATAAATATCGTACGAACAACAATGTCGGTGAAAAGCGAGGAAAATTTATGCTGGAATGCCATTTCATATGGTAGATTTATTACCAGTAGATTTCAATGGAAATAATGGAGTGGAAAGGAAAACAAACTTTATGCCATATAATGTATAAATATTGTTAGGTAAACTATTTTAAGGATCAACAATTATCCTTAAATTCTTCTCCGTTATCTAAACGATAATGTCGTTATTATCGCCATCCAACTAACCTACTGCCGTTAAACAGCTACCGAGGGGAACTCGTTTGTGATTTTATGTGGAAGTTTTATGGGTTTCTTGCGTAAGTTTTACGATCGTCGTGAAGAATGTTGCCGAAGAGGAATTTCTAGTTTCATGCCAAACGTAAATTCGATTTCGATTTGAAAGGAACCACAATGGAAATTCGTCTAACAAATTGCGTTCCATCGATCTAATAGAAATGGCATTCCTAACACCACATATAGTTTAGATTCGTTCATGATAATTAACTAATTTCTTCATTGGCGATTTAAAATTCTTCTCCCTGTCTCTCGACAAAAGTGGCTGAAATCTAATTCGACGCCAATTAAAATTTTAATAAATGATTGTTTGAACGTAAATAAAAGGCTCAGATGTTAACATAACATTATAAACATAATCGTTACATACGTTGTAACGACGTTGTTTATGTTAAAGTTTCTTCACCTCGATTCACGGTTAGCGAGGCGATTATTTATTTTAATTGTTAAATTACATCGACGATGAGGATGCTGATCGAAAAATTCTACGGTCGGTTTGTTCGTTTTTTTTGTCACGCGGCGTTCCTCTTTTTGAAATTGGACGTTTTACAAGACCAGAGTACGTAAATTTATTATCATAATTTAGCGCCTCATTGTAACTTGCCAAATTACGTTCGCTCACAGATTAAGCGAACAACAAAAATAAGATGCAAATAAATAAATAAGCGAGATCAAAAACGTATCTAAAATTAATCGTATTTGTACGCAAGAGTAGTCGAAAGAAAAATGTTGTAGCCGCCGTCACCTGTCACGGACTCCAATATGATTTCATTTAAATATCATTTACAATTCTCCGTTTAAGTTGGAACGTTCAAAAGACTACAAGAATCGAATACAAATGGTGACGTTAAATAAATTAAACAATGCTTTACGAAATTTCGCTCGGAAATCTGGGCACCGAAGGAGCCGGCGGAATGGGCGAGACGAATGCGGAAGAACGGAAGGAACGAAGAAAATTAAAAAAGAAAAAAAAAGCGATATCGAAGAATTCTATTAAGTTTGATTTTGCGAATGCCGTCGGCGTAGAAAATACATCTTCTCACTTCAGCAAGTATCGGTAATGTATTGCACGGCGAGAACCGGAGTTAAAGTGATAACGCTTTTATATAATAGGGCCAACGCCGTCGATGTGAGACCATAAAGTGTAACGGAATCCGTGCCCTTTCGAGCGTGCGACTTAGCACCGCCGCAAAGAAGCGCGAGCGAGATGGAACGAAGGGCAAACATTTATATAGGGCCCGCATATGCACATATTCGCAAACATTCACATGTAGATATTTGCGTACGTCTCTATAGGAAATTTGTGCGCGTATTTGTGGGTTCGTTAGCTCGTTCTTTCCTTCCAGATCCATTGGACCCCTTTCGCGATTTCCCACTCGTTCCGCGCACTAGGACTCATTTCGGTCGGCAGAAAACGTAGATGTAAAGTGAGACGTCCATACATTTTCTTCGCCTTCAAGAAACTACGCGAGGAAGCATTCCGTAACGCGCTAAATGCCGCCGTTAATTTTGCGTCTTTGCTACAACGACCACTTCGCCGAAACTAAATACACATCTGATTATACGCGATTATCCGGTTCCCTTTTCCTGCCCGGAAACCCTCGCTCGCTAAATATATCCCCCGCGATTAGCGAGTCCTTGTTTCGTAGCGCAACTTCTTGCACGATCAATATTTTGACGATTATCCTTTGAAACTTCGGCAGTACAATTAATTAGCAACTTTCCCTAGACGCAAGAGCGGAAGAAAATTGAAAAGGACGAACGCGACTCTCCAATAGCTTTCATACGTACGACAGGACGGAGAATAGCGCAGAAATAGGCGAGACGCTAATAATATACGCGGTTGTAAGACCGTTTAAGAATTCCTTGTTTACAATGGACAAAAGTTGAGGCGTTTTACCTTTAACAATGGCGCAAAGAACGAGGGAAACTGTTAAAGAGCGCGGCAAGCGAAAGAGGCAACTTTTTCGCTCTCCTTTTCTCGCGCCCTTTCGCCATGTACCCTCAACGTTAAAAACAACCCCGCTTATCTGCCACACTTAAAGTGAAAGTTTCCTTTTTTCTTCTCTCTCTCTTTCTCCTCTCTGGAAAAGCTCGCTGCTTTATATGAATGTTGATTTATGGCGCAAGTTTAAAGAATGGATCGCACGGGGTTCAATACACCGGAAAGTATAGAGGCATAGGCAAACAAAAAAAAATCCGTACAAACAGAGAAAGCGAAGCGAAAACGAGAAGAGGAAACAAGAAAAAGTTGAGGTTAAGGAAGGAACCTTAATGTTAATTTCCTATCGAATTTGTTCTTGATAATGAAGCGTAAAAAAACTTCAACAACGAGAAGAACAAGAAGAAAGAGAGAGAGATGATTGATTCGCGATTTGAAAGCAACACATGGTAATTGTAGTAAAACATAAACGGATACGCACGATTGGTGAGTTCTTTGGTTCTCTATTTTTCGGTCCGTTCGTTTCGCGAAAAAAAAAAGAAGACGTTGAGGTCTCGCAAATTCGCAACAATTTAATGCAATTATCATAGTAATAACGTACATAAATCAACTTGTTACATAATTAACCAATAAATCAATAATACCCTTATACCTATATGGATAGATGTGCACGTGTGTGTAAGTACGTGTACTTATATTTGCGAACGGTAAATAATACGGGGAATTTGCCTTAATAACAATAATTGCCCGCTCATGATAATCCAATTACTTTACTTCATTTAAATCGTTAAAAAAATTATTATAATTATTAGTAACGATAATAAATCGGATTTTATTGGGCTAATTTCTCTCTTAAAATTTAATCGAATGATCATGCAAAAATCGCTCAACAATTCACGTTGTTTGCGAGAATTGGCGAATGTTTGGAGGGAAGCAACTTCAATCCGAGGCAAAAGAGAAACAGCCGATGATTATAAGAATCGGTCGCAAGAGACGCTCCAGATTCCGTTCCCTTTCTATGGCCGTCATAAATATCGTCGAGGATTTCTCAGACGTTAGATCCCGCACCGGAAAGATAAACGAATGGGGGGATACAGGAGGCGATCGACGAAGAATACAAACAACGGGCGATAACAATAATAAATTGTTTTAAGAAGTCGAACGATCGTCGACGGAAACGGTGCGATTTAAGCTCAGGTACGTATAAAAAATGTGATGAACAATGCGAATTTTTGCACATCGCAATGAACGTTCTGTTCTGCCGCGCTCTGAATAATTGGCGAGTGCAAATGGCATTCAATTGTACGTTCGAAGAGGCGTATCGCGCGCACGGATTCGCGATTATTGTTATTAACAAGTTTGTTTGCAAGCAGTCCGCCCGCGCAATTTGTGTAATCAATTAATTAAAGACATCTTCATTCGCCGACAATTGTTTATGGCAATTCCGATCGGTAAATCGTAACGCTGTCAAAAGGATCTTTTCGTATCTTCGAGCTTGATTCGCTTTCTCAAGCGATTCTAACAACGTTAATTAATGATCGTCATTATTGTTGCTCTCCGATCGCGCGACTATATTTTTAATAAATACATTTCGTCATTACGTACAATGGACGAGACCCCCGGCTCGTATATCAATCAGGGAATATTTAATTAAAACACACGGACAGCGGATTCATAAAGATTTATGCGTTCGAAACGCGGCCGGTTGTTTCCTCGCCGTCTCGCTCGCTCTATCGCACGTTCAATTGATTAAATTAAATTTTGTCAACTCGAACGATAACGATAGCAATGGCATTGCGAGAACGCAAAAAATAAACGGGCGCGAATTTTGCGTTAAACTCTCTTCGGCCGTACCTTGCGGGATTGAGTCAATTAAACGACGCTTCGATTTACTCACCAGCAATAGTAAAGTTAACAGCGACGTGCGGTACTTGATGATGATTTTCGTCGTCGAAAGTTGAAAATAATTAACGTTCGAACAAAAAGAAACGGCCGGACGCAGTTCCGGAGGCACCATCAAACACACGATCCGCGCTTATCACCACCGTTCACACAGCGCCGGACTCGTTCGTTTGCAAACACATGGCGAAACGAAACGAAAAGTCGAACGGAAAAAATAAAGCACACTCGTTTCAGCAAACTATCATCACCGATTGAAAGCGAGCGATATTGTCCGAAACGTGGTGAGCGCGAACGACATCGAGTCCGAGATATACGTCATAATAATTCACAACGATCACCGATTGAGTAATTTTTTTTTTCAATTCTCGCGATTATTAGTTCTTCGATTCAATTCGGTCCCCCGTCTATTACATCACGTTCGCCGGTTTCCCTCCATAACACCGCCGAAAAAATTATAATAAACGTGCGTGTTTGCTCGTCTCTCTCTCTCTCTCGCTCTCTTTCTCTTGCAGTGTGTTTATTATAATGTATGGAATATTTAAATGTCCTTAGCGTGACGAAAGCCTTTCCTATTATTTACCCTTTATTCCTCTTACTACCGGTATTCCTTCACGGTTATTACGACTCTTAACGAGCTCTTCATCGACGCCGGCCACAATAACAATAACAACGTATCGTTTATTATAATTATATTATTGTTAATCGATTTCGATCTGGTCCTTCGTTCGACGATCATTTATCAAACCGCGAAAGTTCACTTTTTTCCGTTTCTTCTTCACTGCGATCCTTTCGATCTCCGTCTTTCTTGCTTTCCTCTTTTCGCTCGGGCCGAAGTTGTGTAACGTTTAAAACACTGCGTAGCAAAAATATAATTGTTATTTTATCAACGTTTATTATTTGTTATTATTATCGTTAATATTACCACAAATAAAATGTCGTGTTTGATTTTAGTTCCCTTCTGGTAAATATTACTTTCTCTGAACGAACGTTTTTTTTTTGGTTACCCTGATTTTAGTTTGATTTCATTTAATCGAAAACAACTTTAATTAATTCGCAACTATTAATTGTATTTTTGATTGAATTCCTCGTTAATTGATTCCTGCTTTGTACTCGTTTATAATTATTTACAATTTAGATGAGGTTTATTAACTTCTTGCGAAGCGACACACCGTAAGTACGAACAGCGACAACAACAAGAAGAAATTTATTCTTCGTACGAATAACAACGATCAATTTCCTCGTCGAATGTGTAGATTATATTTGTTTATTTCTTTTTGGCGGAATTAAGGGGAATGTTAAAACTGAACGGTGAGAAGCGGGCGCGATCCGATTTGACACTGGAATAAAAGCTTTTTCGCTGCTCCTCCGCTGCCGCTGGACCGACGCTTGCCTCGTAATCCTGCACTTGTGTTCAAGCGCCGCGACGCTCTACGCTCATGCGTCCCCCGCCCTTCATCTTCAACAATGGAAAAAAATAGAATAAGAGACGGAGAGATCGCGGCGAAAGGAGACGAGCGAAAGAAATGGGCAGGAAAAAAGGAGCGAGCGAGCGAGAAGAGGGAATCCGAACGAGAAGAAGCAACAACAACAAAGGCATTAGGAGTATACATATATTGGAGGCGTTTGTGTTTATTCCCCGAACGTATCTACCAGGCTGTCGGTCTTGTGACGGGGAGACGCACATTGAATTACATTGCATTTCGTTCGCTGCCGTTACTTTCCTCTTTGGTCGAGAAGACGCAGAGAAAGAGGGCGCATAACGACGACGAGAGGGAAAATAAACGAATTGAAGTAGTAGAGAAGAGATTCAAAAGGAAACGAAAAGAAAGACTGGAAATGTTGCTCTCGGAAAATAAAATAAAGCGGGCAACACGAGGAGCGAGAGGGAGCAAAGAATAAAAAAGTGCTGCGTAAGGAATATGTTCACGTTAAAAAATTGCATTAGACGAGAATTCTAATCGTCTTCCATTTATTACCATTTCAAGACCACCTTCTTAATCTCCTTTTTAATTGGCGTCTTTCTTCGGCAACGGATGTCGAATCAATGCGATCATTGCTCGTTGCGAAAGCTGCTATAAAAATGTGTTGCTAATTTTCAGTTGTTGCTGAACCGTATGCAATAATTTATTTTAATGCGACCACTTTTCTAGTGGAAAACGAGTAAATGGTTGCGTCAAAATACGTACCGAAAGAGCTGATGCGGAATTTTTTTATGAAAAGCGACATTTTAATGGTAAAGCGCATATGTAAATGTATTACGTCTAAAAGTACATGTGACATAACATAATAATAATAAACATCGCGCTCTCTCTCTGTCTCGTTCTTTATCCTGTTTTTTCAATTTTACTTCTTTCCATAACCATGGACGTGTATTATAATAACAGTTAGACCATAATAATAATGGCACAAAGAGGAGAGATGTAGGAAGCGATATGGCTGGAGATAATTAAAATGCAGATTAAATCAAATAATAAAATTAATACGGACACATAAATATTCGTGTTAATTTGGCCTGTTAAACAAAACTGTCGTTTGTTTGTTGGCCCCGTTTGTTCTCCACGTAATTTCGGGTTTCTCGTGTAAACGGAAGTAATAAAATGGACGTACAAACTAATTCTATATATTTTTTTGGTTTCTCTACCTTTTGAAAAAGAAACGTGTATCAAAATCTAAAAATTTATATTTAAATGCGATTATTATTATTATAACAATTTTCTCGAATCCGTTTTCCTCTTTATTCCTTTCTAATTTTATAATCTCGCTCTTTATCCTTCCTTTTAGATTTTGAGCGATTTTCAAGCACGAAAAAAAAGCGGATAGGTGAAGAACGTAAATGTAATAAATCGTACGCGTTTCATAATTACTTTTACCGCGCGCATCCGAAGAGACAAGATGAAAAAGAAAAGTTTTATGTTTCCTCTTGTCCCTTTACACACAATACAAGTATGATGGCATCTTTAATGCAAAAGGGCAATTATTACATGCAATTCATTTAATTGGAAATATTGCAATCAGAATAGAAGATACGGGAATAAATCAATAATTACAAGCAACAACAGATGCGAACAAAAAGAAAGAAACGGCAATAAACCGACGACCAAAAGGAAACTTGTAAAACAAAAGTGGAAAAGAGAAATCTATCTCCGTCTTTCTTTGCAAGAGTTCCGGTGATCGTGGACAAACGAAATTAGCATTCTGATCAGGCGAGGGACTTTAGCCGCAGATTGAAGTTGCGAATGTTGTTATTACTATCATTACTGCCAACTAATACAACAACCGATCGTTCCTTCTTCCTCCTCCTAGACTCAAACGCACACAGAAACAGCTTACGGTAATACGTAGCTTTAGCCGGCAAGAAGAAGAAGAAGGATGATGATGATGATGCCGATCCACAAGAAAGTTCCGACACCGATCATGAATTATACATGGGAATATAAAGGCGAATATACGGAATGAGGGAGAGAGAGGCGATAGAAGGAGAGGATAGTCAGAGGCGTGCGTGTGCCATTTACGAATCCACTTATTTATTGATATCTCTATTACTACTCGATGACATCTAAGTTTTAAATCAGAACCACTTTTTTATCATATAAAACATCGTCAATTTCATTTATTGCACGCATTTATTTATTTAACTTTTTTTTAAAGGTTTGCAAATCATTTCATTATTATGCCATTTCATCGATCGATTTTATTATTAATAAAAGTTAGCGAGCACGCAAGAAATTAAAACGTTGATTGCTAACATGGTAACATACTTGCAGTTTTGCAGCTGTTGCCGGAGTACAACGCGATAGTAATAATAATGCGGCGGTTCAATTAAAGTACCACCGAAGGAGAGGAGACTTCTTGCGTTTCGACGAAGAGAGACGGTTTTTCACGGTTCGCGTTTACACGGTTCAATATGTTTAATTAGTTCCATTCTCATTACGTTTAATCAAGTTTAATAAGTATGTTTTATATAAAAACGAAATAATAGTCGACGTCTTCTTCGGCGGGAAAAAGAACTAACCGGCAGCTCTAGATAAAAATAAAAGAATGGCGTTCGAGCTGAAACGGAGTAATAACGAATATATGGGTAGCGGTGGCAAAAACGTAAAAGAATGAAGCATTTTCTGGGAGAAGAGTTGAAACGAAACGCGAGTTGAAAGGTTTACGATCGATGCTGACAGTTTTAGGTGGCCGAAAACCGTAAAAGAGGAAAAAGTGAACCTCTATCGGCACTCACTTACGTAAACGGGCTTATATTTCAGCTCGTAAACCGTTCGAGATGGAATCGTGTGAATAATACTCTCTACCGGAGTCGTTCGCGAATTATTTTTCCAGGTACACGACTAAATAAACGTTCTTCATCCCGTACATTTTACTCGGGCCACGGTGTTCGCGTTACATTAGCAAAATAGCCGACGCAGGAAATAATTAATTTCGTGTAGCACGTGTCTATATAAATTACATTCTTTAAAATATCTCATCCACTTCATTTTTCTTCGTTTTCGAAGCGAAAAGAAGAGACTCATTCTTGTGGTTATATTTGAAGTTTACCCGATTTTATATTCACAGCGAACGATTCCTTTTGACTATTAAACGTATTCTCATTTCTGATCTAATTATAAATAAAAGGGAATATTTATAATAATAATAAATAATTTCGTTTGGAAAAAGGCTTCCACATAAAAGTGTCATCTAATTATACGAAGCTGTAGCTAAAAAGGAGCGGATATTAAATGAAGAAGATTAAACGGTCGTGAAAACGTATTGACCGGTATAAATAAACATGAAAAAAGGATTAATGTACACGAACGGTCGGTTTAGAAAAGAGTGGGTGTGGGTTGAGTAGGCTTGTTATTTGGAAAATGTGCAGAAAAAAAAATTAAAATCCCTACAACATCGCTAAATGTCATTGGGCTGCTAGAGTTAATCTGACTATGTACGAGAGTGTGTGAGAGAGAGAGAGAGAGACGAGGATGAAGATGAATTAATCCTTATACGACGTCAGGCGAACGGTTGTCTGAAATTTATGGTACGTGCAGGAAAACGCGGAGGAAAACAGAAAATTTTGGCATCGTTTTATCTAAATTTAAAATCTGCGACATAGCAGAAACACACCGTGTAATTAGTCGGATTGCATTTTATTGTAATTAAAAAGTTTCGCTCGCGTCTCGTCTGCAGACACGAGCAAAGTTGAGTACTCCGTAACCGAACAATATTGCCGTTTTCACGACTGCCATTTCCTCCGCGTTTTCATCAACATCTTAAAATAACAATTATCGAAGGAAGCGAAAACGTTTTTCCAAAGTTTTGGCTGGAGTTTTGTCTCTTCGAAAAGTAGAGAAAGCAGATGATGTCTTCCGTTCGTCACGTCGTACGGTCGTAGGTCACACGAGGAGACCTTCCCACGGGAGGCGAACAACAACATTTACGACGGCTACCAGGAGTAGCGCAAGCAACGGAACTTTTCGTCTTCCGAGAAAGTTCCAAAAAGACAACGAGCATCGAATCCGCACGTAAGTTGTTTACATACAGCGCTCGTTTTCCTTATTTCCACTCAATTTTCTCGCTTTGTGCCCGCGTGTTAGCAATGACGCCGGCGATGTTGTTATGTCACCGACAACGTTTTCGTGGAACCCATTTCACGTGTTATTATGTTGTTCTTTTTTTCGTCCGGAGTTGACGAATTCGTACCTAAATATTAATTTACCATACACGAGCTACTAAACCGTGTACACATGTAAATTTATACTTTCTTGGAATTTTGAGTTTCTCGAAAAATTTCCTATCCTCCACGTCGTTACGTTTGAAAGAGAAATATACATCGGGAGATATCCGTATGTGTTCCATCTAAAAATGCATGGCATTCGCTTGTGTGTGTGTGTGTGCCTTCTTCTTCGTCCTCCACATATACGTACGAACGCGTGTGTGAGAGTTTATTTCGTTTCACGAATACAAACACAGATGTATGGAAAATAAAGAAATTCCCCGATCCAGCTGTCCCTTTCCCATCACAACAACAACGTTCTCGTCCTGCGTTCTCTTTCTTCTCCTCGACGCTATTGCTTCTTCGTCGCTCGTACAATACAACCAAAATAACTTGAAGCGAAAAAAAAAAAAAAAGAACGACGTTCCATTGCGTTTTGGCACATCTAATCCTTAAATAGCACCATCTTCTTTCGTTCGCCATCTCGCTCCGTCTCTTCCATCCTCCGCTTCTTCTTGTTCGTCTCGGGCGCCATATATAATGCGTCATGCTTGCCTGTCTATCTGCCGGTTGCTACCAAAGCCTTAGAACGCCCGCCAGCTACTAAATCAATACCCTTAACCGTTCCCTTTCCTCGCCGTTCCCTTTGCCAACGATCCATCTCTCTCTCTCTCTCCGTCTCTCTCATCTTCACCCACACACAAATACATACGTGCCTATTATTATTATCGTCGGAGTCGTCGTGGAATCGAGAGAAGATTGAAAATTCGCAAAACGCAAAATTTAAGCTTGCTTACTAGCAATTTCGTCGATACGATTCGAGCGAATGATTTATGGCCCGCGTTTATGATATTTTATTGAGCGGCGCAAAAATGAAATTAACGGAAATTAGCCCCGTGCTAATGGATTAAATTAACTGCTCACAAAAGATGCACGGAGAAAGATGCGAAAGAGTGCGAAAAGCGAATAACGAAATTCGCCGGTACGAGAAAAACGAATGGCTTTATGAGTATGTTCCTCCTCTCTCTCTCTCTCTCTCTCTCTCCGCGTGCCTGCCAACTCCACGTCCTCCGGGGACATTCGGTACGAATTTAACACACAATTACTGAAATAACCATGTCAGATTATCCTGTTATGGAAACTTTATTAGACTCCCACTGTTCCCTCGCATTTCTTTTTCGATATATTTTTTACGCAAAAAAAAAATCCACGTCCACTTTTCCGTCAACCTCTAAATTCAATTCATTCAACCCTTATCGTGCGGCACACAATCCATCGACAGTTGACGACTCCTTTCTCGTGTCGTTAATTAATGCAAGAAAAAGTTTAATTAAATGCGGGCACTAATTAATGAGCCTACATTACCATCTAATTACTTTAAATAAACATAATCCTCCGATCCCATTTAAGAACACTATTTCTCTTACGAATTAATATCATCATCGACCGCGAAAGGGTTTTTTTTTGAAAAATGAGCGAGAACAGCAGACTACTACGACTGCTGGTGCCGTTGATGGCGATGATGATGATGACGAGAGAAAAAGAATGAAAGACGAAACGAGATTAACAGCTGCTCGCCACGATCACGTGATGCGTCCCGTTCTGCGAGCAAAACAGCTACGTTGTGGTTGCGGTTAAGAATTTCAGGGAGGATTAATGCTCGGTTCGGAAAAAGAGTTTCTTTGTCATAATTTCGACGTGCAAAAGAGCGAGACGAGGAAAAAGTTTTTTGATTTTACTTTTGGCGATACAAAGTTGGAGGGAAGCGAAAGAGGGCCCGTTGCAAACGTAAGCGAGTTTCGCGTATGGGGAAGCCATTCTTCATGCCACGGGGAACGACACGACGCGCACACACACACACACGTTTGACACATTTCGGGACGTCGAATTATATGTGTGCGGCCAAAATGGTGGTAGGTGTTAAGTAATAGTATTCGGTTTCAAAAGTTTTATTTTTCCAGGCTGTAATCGTACGAAAAGTGATTGCGCATTCGAGTAACAAGGTAAGCGATCTAATAACTTGTTTCGAGTTAACTAATCGTTTAACGGGGATTGTTTCTCGCCGATAATTATTGTTATGATTTGGAAAGCATTCCAAAAGCGATTGCCTTAGTTTCTTTGATTAACACATTATGTTCTGTTGTTCGAAATTCTCAACAAATAATTATATATAATTATATATTTGAAGGCGAACGAGGAAGAAGAAAAAAAGATTGATTAAAGAAATTATCGTCCCGGTTGTTTTTCACGTGGAAGAATCGGCCAGTGAAAGTTTCCAAGGAGAAGACGAGAAAATAGAATTCGAAAAGGCCTCCCGCTAGGTAAGCGAACGCTCGTTCTTTCTTCAACGCTCTTGGCACTAATAATGGCCAATTTTTACCGTTATCCAATAGAAACTGCACATATTGCTTTCAAATGTTTTCCTCTTTGCATCTTCTAATAATCACCATCTTCTTATCCCGGAAACGAACGATTTAGGATGCTTTCTAGTCGATCTGCAAGCGATATATAAATAACAACAATAATAACGGCAACAACATTATCATTTCGTGTTACGCAAATTGGGCCCAAAATCCAAGACAAATAAAAAAGATAACGGTAAACGACATGACGAATACGAACACCGAAACACTTCACTTTCGTAATGGGATCGGACGGCGTTTATGCGTTCTAAGAAGTAGTATCCGTAGAGAGAAAAGCATTTGGTAGATTTAGAAATAGGATGGTAATAAAACGTCAGGATGGGAGCAGCGAGGATTTTTTAAAGTCACAATAAAAATACCTGACCGTTAGTTAGTCGACGGCGACTTCCATCGTCGATCTTCATCTACTTTACCATACGTTTATCTACGACTCCCAATCTCGAGGAGAATCATCACTTGGAAAAATTAACATGTAAAACATCAAGCGGTCTTGATACAATTCCATCCACCGCCCGTTAATTAATTAAAAAAAAAACTTTATTCCCCGTAATTGATTAATTACCCTCGAACCTGCGAAAGAACGGGCGGAAATCGTTCCCAATTCCGTTCTTCCTTTTGACCCTTTCACGCACCGAACCCATCTTTCCTTTTCCATTATGAAATATATTAAACCCGCTATGGAAATAACTCAAACTTACGCAGCCCTTAATTTTCATCATCATCATCGTGATCATCAGCAAGCGGAATAAGAAAGAAGGAAAAAATAACAGGAACCAAATCATTTATAAAGGATATCGTGCTTGGGCGCCGTTAGTTCGCCAACGTTTATAGGGGAACGTTATTAGATGATGTCCGTGTTATCATTATTACTACATCTACATGTTCATATATTCTCTCGCTGTGTGTGTGTGTGTGTGTGTTTTATTTAGAAGGTACCGTTCGTGAGCGAGATTTTGTCGGAGAGACACCCCGTGGCACCGGAATTACTACAACCGATTACCGAATCAAACTCGTGTTCCATTAACCAGATACAAAATTAGATATCGATAACGTGGTTACTCTCGATGCGTTGGATAGAGAGAGATCGGGCGAATAAGCTGTCGGTTAAACAGACGAAAAAGGAAATTAATTGCTTATAAGTACATCAACTGGAATACAGGTCAAATTAAAACCATTCTTGTTCTGCTCTTTTTAAATTGAAATTGGACTCTTGTTCCTTCCCCTTCCCCCAATTCGTTCACTTTCGGGCTGGAATTTTAATTCTGTTTATTTTATTAAATGAAATAACTAAAACTTGACCAGCAGCAAAAACGGAAACGCGTCTCATTTTCTCTCTCCGTTTTTTTTTTAAATTCCATTCTTGGCGAGTATTTTACAGCTGTCGTTTGCTTTATTGTTACACCTTTTAATTTATATCGCTTTTTAGTAATAAAAACGGAACAAAAATCGAATAAATTCGTGTTAATAAACCTGTAATTAGTTTTCGGCGATTGGCGAAAAAAATAATCGTGAAGGTTGTTTTCGTAATAATTAATAATTCGCGTTACGAAATAAATTAGATTTCTTTGCTATAATTTTTTTTTACCAATATAACCGAAGGTTATTCATAATGATAGGGCAAAACGTTTTCTTTTCGTTTTTATTTCGTTTCGGTTTGCAATTATTATTAGATTGCGAGCGCAATAATAATATTAGGATTGGTTGAAAATTGCGTCGAATGGCAGTTCTAATGCTGGCTAAATCGATTTGGCATTGAACGAAACGTAGAAAAAATTGATATAAAAAAGAACGCCATAAAATGAAAATTACCTACCAAATTTGGCATTAATAATTGCACGTTCGGTCTTGAACGAAATAATAATGCTTATCCTTAATTGCAATTTATATTCACGTGGCTATCTTTCTAATACGAATCGATCTTTTCGATAACTACGCTTTAAAAAATTAGCCGATCCACAAAGTCATCCTCCATTGGAACTAATTTGTGCACATACTAAAATAGGTACTCCACATGCAAGAGAGATATTATTTATTGATTCAAAGTGACGATGTACGTAGTACAATCTCAATTTATTGCTCGTCGTTTGATTTACGATGGTCGAAATTCCGTTTTTATCCCAGAAATGAAACGGAAGTGGAAAAAGAAACGGCCGAGAGCGCGCACAAGAAAGAAAAAAAACGCAGGAATCGAGTGAGAGAGAGAGAGAGAGAGAGAGAGAGAGAGAGAGAGAAGGATTTAACGCATCAAATAAAGAAATTCCCATTTTTTATCCTGCCCCATCCACCGCGGCCCTTCCTTTCATTCTTTTCCATTTTTCCTGCGACTAAGCAATCATCCTTAAATGCAAACTCTCTCTCTTTCTCTCTATTTCACTTACTCTCCATCGCTCGTTCTTTCATACACATAATGGTAATGATAATAATAATGGGTTTCGGTGATGGCTCTTTGTAATAATAATAGCGATGGTGCACCCTGCGAGAAGAACTTGTAAATGGAAGGTCATGGAAGACCGTGCGAGGAGGGACGAGCAAAAGGACGAGAGAAATGAGGGGTGGTGGTGGTAGTAGTAATGGTAAAATAGACTGATGGATTTCCCTTTATGTTTGGCCACTGGGCCGTACAATTCGGTCCGGATCTCGGCGCAACTAAATCATGAGTTTTGTTGTCTGAACACAACGTGGACACTACCCCTTGTTACCGCTTGCTACTTACCCCGCCTTCGAGCAAAGTTCACCCTGACATTTTGCGAAGACATATCGATAGTCGAAATGCTAAAACCGTCGGGTACAATTTGCCTTTTCTTCGACTATTTTTCTTTGTCTTCTCGCTTCTCCTTTTAATAAAATCAATTGGATGACATTCGGTTTAATCTATTAGAAAAGATTTCAATGCAGACGAAGAAGAAAAAAAGGAGGAGCAGATTGGCGGAAAGGACGAGAAAGAAAAAACGTAATCAACGAGGAAAATGCCAAAAGGCAAAAATAATCGTTAATTAGCGAGAGTGCACTTGGTATCCTGTTTATGGTAGAAAATAATTTTCTTCGTCGCAAGAGAAAAGTGTTAAGGCGACGATAACGAACGCCGTTTCCGGCAAATGTACGCGCACATGCACGTGAGTATGTCCGTTTCTATTTCAATTCTGCCATTTTATTTATTGCGTCACTCGCGTCTTCTTGACGATTTTCCCATGCGGAAAAGAATTCCGTCCACTGCTCGGCGATCATTAAGCCGCCCTCGGAGCGAGCTCCCAATAAAAATGATAATTATTGGGGTGCATCGAAAATGGTTATTCGAATGCTTCCTAATCGAAAACGGTTAGTTGCTTGCGACTACGCAACGGTTCGATAAACGTTTCTTTTTTTATTCTTTGGGACCGCGACCAGCTGTTCTTTAATACAAAGAATATTTCGTTGAGGCATTAAAAATACTTCCTGGTTGATCTTTATTTTATTTAATTGCAAATGATATTCCGTCTTGAAAATTGTTTATTGATAAAACTTGTAAACTACGCTAGAAACGGTTGGCGATAGTGGAAATTATTTTCAGTCGCCAAATAGATATATGGGGAAATGATGGAGATTGCCCGTAATTTTCGGTATTTTCAATAGCACATTATGCACGAACCAATTTTCATTGGTTTTCGAAAATAAACCAACTCCGTGCCGAACGCAATCGGATTTCACGAATTCGTATTTGTTTACTTTCTTCTTTCGCACAGCCAGACGTTATTACCGAACCCAAAACGAGATTGTTTCGACATTTACCTAAGAGAAAAATCAATTTTAATAGTCTCGATCACGTGACGACGAAATTTTTACAACAAATTATTTCAATCGTAAAAGAATCCTTTCTATTCCGTTTCTCTAGCACCTGCCTCGATTTTTTTATTATTAAAAAAAAAACAAGCTGGAAGTAGTCTTTCGTAATAAAACTGAAAAAAAACTCTTCATTTACCATTTATCGAAGATGTTCGCCGGAGTTTCTTATATTGGTTTCGGGCAACTGGCGGCCAATAAATTATTATATTGTATGTTATTCGCTTTTAGTGCCAATATGACCTGCTTTCCAAAACAATGCGATTCAGGTAAGATAACGTTAACAATCTAACAGTAAGATTAATTAACAAGAAAGAAGTTTCTCTAACAGTTCATTAGATATTAGACACAAATGTGGCGTCAATAATGAATTCGCGTTTCTTTATGTCCCATTATTATTGGTTCTTTTGGCAATTCCTGTGCGTATCTAATCAAATATAACAAGCTGAATGCGTCATTCGATAGTGGAAAAATATATAAAAATCGCACCCCATGTTGCCATCGTACAAACCAACGCGAAAGAAAAAAGAGAAAACGAAATAAATCGCCCCAACATTTATTTGGAGTATATGCGGTCCTCCTCCTCCGCCGCCAATGCAATCTCATCATTTTTCACCATGAATCATCTTTCTGCGTTATTTATTGTGCAATTTGCACTGACCATCGCTTATCTTATGCGATTATTTTATTCAAAAGAAATTGTTTCTAATTCTAAACTAGATAAAAGTTCGAAAATGTGGACCGCTTAATCACCATCCAAATAAAATAATAATCAATCGATCATCTATATAAGATTAATTAATATTAATTTGATGATTTATCGCTTTGTTTATATTAAATTATTACCAATCAAAAAATGATTTTTTCTCGTCGAATAACATTTCACTGAAGACGAAAAAAAAAATTTAGAAAATAATTTGGCCGGCGTACACTAAACTAGTTTCCACGACAAACACATACGAGACTTTTTAAGAAAGTTTCCTCCTTGCAAACAACAAATAACAAGAAGTGGAAGAGCAATAAAGTTTAAAAGCTTCCAGTTTAAAAACTTCCATATAAGTCAATTAAGACTTGCAAGTGCAAATAAAAGAAAATAAGTGCAGAGAGAAGTTTGTTCTAAGTGGACGCATGTTAAGGATTAAATTTTTACGAAAACTGCCAGTTAATTTTCCTCAAATTAAAATTTGTTAAATTCAAATTCGATCTAATTTAGTGTATAATTAGCGAATTAATCGGTTTAATTAAAACGCTGTCTGGAGGAGATAATAAATAATTCATTGTTTCTCCGCTCCCTATGACACTCGACTCTTTATGTTGCATGTAAGTGGACGGGGAGTCTGCTTAATGTAACGAGATTGTCCAAAATAAGAAGAGAGGATTAATGGTAAACATACAAATTACCAAATAAACACATTTCTCTACGTCGATTATCGGGCTTGTACCTCTTAAATATGAAGAAAAATGTTTTATTGCCCCGCTATGGAATTACGTAATAATTGGTAATATCGAAGGTAGTGTTATGTAATCGACGACGAAAAATAAATAAAACTGAACAGGAACCTCGTATTTTGCCGTTAAAATAATGAAGCCGAAGACTTCTTCGTTCATTAACTGTCGCTTTCCGAAACCTATAATAATCAATTCCTCTCTCTCTCCTTCTTTTAAACGCATTTCCATCGTTTTACCACAAAATATAAATTACATGCGGCGTTATGACGTAATTTGTACTGCATTATCATAATAGCTCGATGATGATGATGATGATGAATATTATTAATAAAAGGGTAACCAGCAAAAAGAACATTATATAAGAAACCTGATCTGCTCACGTTTATTGCAAATAAATGAATTATCACTTATTGTCTTTAATGCTATAAATAATAATAAACGGTTCATAAGAGAACGAGTTAAAAACCGTTCCAACTTCTTCACTATCCTTTTGCTAATTAATTAATTAATAATAAACCGTGTTTCTCGGGATTTTTCCCAATCAAAATAAAGAAGTTTCAACGTGTATGCGGAAGCGTACGTTATTTAATCAGCAATAAAAGATTAGATTAACTATAAGAATAACGAGAAGTTTTGCAAGAGATCTTGATAACGAGCCGCAAAAGGAGAATGAAGAGGACACAAAGAGAAAATAATCAAATGCCGGCGTTCGAACGAACGAAAAGACTAATTACCGGTAGCTACTGCTCAATGCGAAAATTTATTTGTTTGCTTACACCTACTCGAGTTTTTAGAGAGCGTTTCCTTCTTTTTTGCACATTCTTCGTGAATTTCTTTATATATACACATCCCACACACGCCATACCAATAAACTCGGAATATGCTCGCAAGAACTTGCTTCTTACCATCTACTATTCCCGCTAGTTCTTGAGAGTATCATATTTGTGACAGTTTTATGGCGCTTCAATTCACTAAATACACTTATCGAGTGGATTCACAGTAATTTATTGCCGGTTATTATTATTCACGGTACATGATTAGCATCACTTTTCTTTTTTTTTATATTTGACAAGGAAAAACGAAGGAAATTAATTAATCTAAAATTTTAATCTACCATTTTTCTTTTCGCTTATTAAAACGTATTTTTGCAACCGCAAAACGGGTAAAAGCGATTTGCAAAAAAGTAAATAATAATTTTCCGCACGTAACCATGCATTTCATTCGTATCGTGTAATTAATTATTCATTAAACGTATCACTTCAACATAAACAATTTCGTATTATTACATCTACCTGTTTGCATTATGTATGCACTATTGCAATTTTAATCGGTATATACTTAATTGGTTATTAACGAGGATGTGGTACGAAGGATTTGTCGCAGATACATGACGACGCGGATTTTTCGCAAAAACTAAACTCGAATTTGCAAGAGAAATCCGTGGGCGAGGGTGCAAAAATTAGAAAGTGGCCGAAAAACTACAGGTACGCAATTCAGCGATGAATGGAACAATTGTGCAAGAAGAAAAACAACGGGACGTCTTCCTACCGAGCAGAAATTTGCATGACAATTTCTAAATCGACATTTTACAACTGGTAATATATTGCGAATTTCAATTATTACCACGTAAAAAAGTGCTTAATTTCGCACCTCACTTTCAGCGTTTCATTTTCGTTTTTATCTCCAACCGCGTTTGGAGGAGTTACAAAGAGGAATAAAAAACAAAATTGGAATGCGAAATAAATTCC